>CM069147.1:39981034-42381034 GCA_035221665.1 Okamejei kenojei
ACATTGACTGAAAGTTCAAATAAAGCATCACGATGATAAAGGGAACAAGCCATTGTAAAGGCTGATGGTGGTGTGAAAAGAAAAGCGGGGTGCACTAAGGGTGGGGGAGGGAGATAAGATAGAGTGAATGCCAGGGCCCGAGGGCTGAGGAGAGGTTGAAGGAAACAGCAGTGGTTAACGAGAATTGAGAAAAATTCCCACAATGTATCAAGGCCCAAAGGATGCAGACCCCCTAGCGAATATGAGTGCTGTTCCTCCAACTTGCGGGTGCTCACTCTGCCATGAGGAGCCCAGGACCCAGAGTGGGAGAAATATCGTACACCCTGTTCTCACCAACCATGGTACTCTGACCTGGTAGAAGTGGAATCTTGCAGGAATTCTGGAGGAGCTTTGAAAAGGACCATACCGCATGGACATAGCGCTTTTGCCCACCATTGTTGTTGTCCCAGCCATCGTATAAACCCCTGCTATGTCCATTTAAGTGCTGATATAAATACTTCTTAAACACCATTAGACTTACTGTCCCTCCAGAGCCCTTCAGCGGTGCATTCCCAGATTCTAACAGGGTAAAAAATTCCTTTAATGCCTTTAAATCAATATTGTTCTAGTACATAACAGAACCAATACAGATGTTTCTTACTCAATAAAATGCAATGATTCCTTTTGAAAGGACGAGACATTAGACTTTACATGTTGTATACAACAGAGTGGAAACAGGCCATTCGGCCCACTGAGTCTGCACTGACCACCATAACCCATACTTTCTCAGCTCAAGACCTCATACTACCACACATGGGAACCTTTTAAAAAATCACGAAAGCAAACTAACCTACAAAACCTGTACGTTTCTTGTAAATGTGGGAAGAAAGCAGAGCATCCGGAAAAACCCACACCGTCCCAGGGTGGACAGCACCATACAGACAGCATCCATAGTCAGGATCGAACCCAGTCTCTGGTGTTTTGTAAGACATCAACTCCTACGCTGAGCCACTGGCTGTCCTACGGGAATCTTAAGAAGGAAATGCCAATAATGAATAGCATACCCAACGTAAGTACATGATGATGAAGGACAATTGACACACATGTCCGAGGATCCTTGAAGGCAACAGCACTGGTTGAGATTAAGATAGTTTACAGATTCCATTGCCTCTCTGTTTGGAACATAGTGTAAATAAGCAGGGAACGTTCGGTACAAATATATAAACTATAGACCACTGTCTGAGTACTTGTGGTGGGTTCAGGCAATCGCACACTAGCGAGGTGTAAATCCACTGGGTGCGAAGGAGACTCCACCAGTTTGTTTGCTTGACATGGTCACTAGAAAGGTGTGAGGCAGAAGTCCTACTATCTGAGCCACTGTGTCACCTCTTAACACCTGCATAACTTCCTAGCTTTATATTCTATGTCCTTGGTCAATATGAAAGTATAACAAAAATATTCAATCAATCAAATCAAACAAACTTTCCTTTTAAATTTAGAAATACATCGATATATGCGATTTCCAAACAAAATCCATTGCATTTGGCTCTCTCCGGCAACACAAATAATAAACAGAAGGATAAATGGATAAAAGGATAAAAGGATAAAAAGATAAAATGGATAAAAGGATAAAATGGATAAAAGGATAAAATAGACAATGGTGGCAGCCCATTACATGGCATTCAGGAGTCTGATGGCTCGTGGGAAGAAGCTGTTGCATACATTTGATGTTACTGCTCATTATGCTACGATATCTTTTCCCCGAGAGCATCAGAGTGAACAGGTCTGTGATGGAGATGCGTGGGGTCCCTTATTAAAATACTGCTAGCCTTAGACACAACAACTTTTCGTGTTCGCAATATCCCCCCCGATTGAGGGAGAGAAGTCCGATGATATTTTCAGCCGTCCTCACCACTCTCTGCACGGACTTCCAGTCGGAGGCTTTACAGTCCCCAAACCAGACAGAGATACAGCTGGTCAGAATTACTCTCTATGGTGCCCCTGTAGAAAGTGGTGAGGACCGGGATGGGGGAGGTGAGCTCTTCTCATCCGGCGCAGAAAGTGCAGACGCTGCTGCGCTCTCTTAAACTATTGATGAGATGTTATTTGACCAGGTCAGAAAGACTGTTAGTGACAGAATATCACTAAATAATTATGTGATATTCCTCTACTATTTTTCTAAATTGAATTAATTACCTGTGTAAATGAGAGTTTCCAAATATAATTCGCACTACAAGTGAAAGTGGCTCATTATTCCATTCCTTTGAAAAACCATCCCTAATTTTCTCATCCAGGCCTTGTAACCTTTGGTTTCTCAGCAGAGAAAAATAGATGCTCTCACTATACTGAGTGTGTTCACGTTTCAATATCTTGAAAACTTCAGTCACTGAAACTTCCCTTAAACTCTTTGAAGTTACCCCTCATGAGGAATAGACGACAATGCCTGCTTCCCTTACACAAAGAGCTAAACAAAGAGAAGAGAAAAGACACTGAAGTGAGCTTGGAAAGGATTTCAATGGAATCATTCATTCTCAGTCATGAATAGGGTGATGGTTTATCTTAAGGTTTGTGGTGAGGCGTATGTAAATTCTATATTAAGGTTGATAATATATTTATAGTTAAATGTTATAGTTAATGATGAACCATCGTGCAATAACAATTACATTGGTAAATGCACAAAAAGCTCAATGATCCAGCATTAAATTGGAATATAGCAGTCAGCCTAAAGATAACCACAGTATTAAGCCCTTTTCAAGCATGTTAAAATTAATTAAGTTGAGCCTTTTATTTTATAGTCAATGTGAGTGATCCATAACAAAATAAACAATTATGTTTTTTAAAAATTGAGAAAGAATACTTATTGCTATCTTGCCAGTTAAACATATATTATACTGATCTCTGTGTTTCCTTTCCTATTCTATCCTCATCTGATCAGCGGTGATTTGATCATACAGTATTTAAAGCTTTTGCATTTTTTATCTGAAACACAGGAGCAGGAAAAAAAAAATCTGATGCTTTAGAATCAAATATTAATAGAGTTTTGAGCCTGAAATCCACACTTTGTTTCTCACTTGAGTTTTGCAATATCAATTACCGGGAATTTTTACCAGTACTATGAAATGGAACAAAAAAGCCTGAGGTCAACTGAAGGATGACCACCTACGAAAATTAATTTTCTGTTGCTTCAGAACAATTTACGGTTATGTGATTTTTTTTTGATTTTGTTTGCTTATCATATAGCTTGGAGAGAATTATTCCCAGCTTTTCCGTCTGATAAAGTGCTATAAGTAATTTTAATGCTCCTTCTTGTTGGGAAGAATTGAAGGAGTGGATAACAATAGGCAGTTCCATTCCCACTCAGTTTGTATCAATCCTCCATGTTGCTGTTGTAGATAAGGACGCCATGTTGAATTCAGCAGAAACCATTATCTGGCACCTTTAAATGCAATCTAAGGGACGCAAGTAAATGTATAGTTCAAACAGAATTTGGCACTGATCATAGTGGTGACAGCAGTCTGCACTGCTGCATCACAGTGCTAGTAACCTGGGTCATTCCTGACCACAGGTATGTGTTGTGATGTGGAACCGGTAACTGTGACCCCACAGGGTTTTCCTCTGGGTAATCCAATTTCCATCCACACGACAAAGACATACAGAATTGGGAGGTGAATTGACCACTGTAAATTGCACCAAACTCGTGGGTGAGTGGTAGAATTGGGGGAATTTGATGGGAAATTCGGAAGAGTTTAAAGGAAACCATTGTAGGATTAGTGTGTAGGTGGTGTGTACACTGGACCGAATGCCAGTTACCATCTGACTTAAAGTAGCAATGTTACAACATTTTGAGAAGGGGTTTAAAAAATCAAGTCTGCAATTTTATTTCATCAGATAAAGCATAAAAATAAGCTTTTATTTTGACAACCTAATTTCATATCTTCAGTATTAAAAGGGTTATGGCCATTTTCCATACTCGGAAATTCGCATCTTGTTCCCTATTGCTTTTCCATTGACTTAACACAAAGGACAGTCAAAAGCCCATAACTTTCTTAAAAATTAAAGAGAACTAGAATGAAATTTTCAGTTTATTATAGATTGAAGCATTCTGAAACAATATGAAACAATCTTACTTGGATGACCTGAAATTAAAGCATATAATAGTAAGATTAAATGAGAAACTTACCTGTTTGAAGTTTGATCTTTATTTTATGAGGGATTACTTGAAGAAGCCCTGCCAGGCGCATGCGCATCATACTTCAAAGCAGCAGCATGAAAAACACAGAAAACCAATAGCCAAAGTAAGATAGTAAGGTTTACAGAAGTCTAGTACTACCAGATGAACCTTTAGATTATGAGGGCCGGGAGCGGAGGGCACGTAATCCCTCATCGTAACTCCTCATAAAAATAAAGATCAAACACTCGAACAGGTAAGTTTCTCTCGTTTTAATCTTACTCTACTTCGGAGTCACGTGAGTGACTACGTGAAGTTTTTAAAGCTCTGTGATTTTTCATGCCGTAGATTCACATCCATAAGCACACTGCTTCAGTATCACAGTAGTGAATAAATCATATATTGAACATTGCTTCAAATTATTCAATAACTAATGTTAATAATAATAAATAATAAACAAGGAAAGTAATAACCCCTCTATATCCCAGGGGAAAATTACAACAAATAGCTATATGAAACAATTATATGCGTAAACAAACAAACAAATTGAACAGGAACCACAACATGGCATGTGCAAACCCTGGCACTGTGACAACAGGTTTATCAAAAATCTAGAAAAAGCTACTTCTTTAGACTATCCTGCGCCTTTATAGAATTTGGTCCGTGCGGGCAATGTCGCTGGGACATTGATGCAGCCCTTGTGGAGAAATTTGAGAGTAAACCCATGAGTGTGAACTCCAGCTAAATACAGAACCTGTTTTAACCATCTAGTTTGTTTTGTTATTAGTTTGTACTTCACTTTTTTTTTTTTTGATTTTTAATTTTGTGGGTAACGACATTGGTGTCTCACAATCTCGGAGAATAAAAAAAGAAAAAGAATGATCCGAGAGAGAAAGCAGGATGATAACGACCGCGTGTAATTGGTGTCCTACACGAAAAAGCAGATCGAGAGAGTAAGAAAAGAGACTCTATAGTTACTTTAATGTATATTGAGTCAGATGCTTTAACCACACACAATGTTTGGTCGACAGGGTATGCTTTGAAGATTTACCTTGGTTCCAGCCTTCCCTGCTTGCTTTGCTTGCTTAGATCATAGACATAAAAGTAATTTTATCTACAGACAACGGCATACAATCTTAGTGCAACATTTGTAATGTTTGTATTCTCATTGTGCTGATACTAATGACATGAGCATAACCACTTAAATATTAAGTTCTGAAAAGACGTGACAGTTAATTGAGCCCACTGCCGAAGCAAATGTGAGAATTATACTGACATCCCAGATTTCTGTATATCTTGGTTTGGTAGGATTTTTATTAAAATTCCTCTCATAAATCGGGATATTAAACGGATGAACCGATAGATTGTCATTCTGAAAATTGTCCTAAATAGGACCCCAAAAGTACTCCGAGCACTATTAAATGGCACTATATCTCAGGTGCAACATAGCAAGGAACTCCAATCCATCCGATTATATTTGCAGTATGAAACATAAAATATATCTGACTGTATACAAAAGATTTCCATTCCTTAAGAGACATATATTGTTTTCTTAGTGCTATCTCTCCAAGCTGCAGTTATAACTTTCATTGTCCACTCCGACAGCCCAATCAGAACCTGCAGATTAACCAATTAATACGATCATGTAATGGATGACTTCTCGCTGTAACTGGATGTACCAACAATTACTGCAACTGGGGATTGTCATGAATGGCTGAGTCATCCATCTGAGCACCAATGGGAACAATGGCTGTGTAGACCAGTTGGGAACCACCAAACGCCCTGCGCGGAGTCTTGCTCTATTTTGGTGAGACAGTGCCTAATCAGCAAAATGGGAAACATAGAAGACTATACTTCCCCAATGTTAAGCGAGAATGCATCCACCGCGATACTGCTCCTGGGTCTGGCTCCTATGACATATTTAAGGCAACTGGAGATTTAAATCTGGATGCATACAGATCAAATTTTGGTACCCATACCGACTGACAATCTTTTTTGAACTTCTGGATAACATCTGTATTCTGTATGTCATTGAACTTTTGGTGATCTGTTGTTTGCCACAATATTGTCTCTCCCACAGCTGTGGTATTGTCTACTTGTAATTGAACATGTAAGTCATTCACTGTAGAACAATAAGCTATCAATGCATAAAACTCCCCCAATAACTCCAAATAATTGATACCATGTGTTAGGAGAATTAACCGTCTTGGACAGTCCAATCGACCACCTCAACTGGTGGCGCTGTCCTTACCTACCCCCCATCCGAGAGCACTCTCCTATCAGTTTGTAATACCACTGAAGGTTGCTGAATCAAAATATATTTCTAGTAGCTTGTGCAACATTGAGAATCCACCACTGCAATTCAGCTAAAGCTTTAGTTGGTAACTGCATGAACTTATCAATATTATGCAGCATCATTCATTATAAATACAATTGTAATCTTACACCCAACCATAGGTTGTTACCACCAGAATTTCTATGTGTGATGGAATGAAGTTCCTGTACCTCCCGTAAATGAACTAGAAGAGCCTGAATTGTTTTGGCAGATTTTCACCAATATTTAATCTGGTATGTTTGCCCTACATAGTACCCTGCATTTTTGGGTATAAATGTTGGCCAAATGGGCAATTTTCATCATAACAATTAGGTTTGAATAGGCACTGCAGAGTAAAAGCAAGCTTGTCTTATAAGTTTTGGACATTTATCGACCCTTGTATGATTCTCTTCCCCAAATGCAGTGATGCCAACTGATATCAGCTAGAGGACATGCTGGACACACACTTTCCTGCCCTTGCATCGTAACACTCATGGGTGCCCAATTACTGATTACTGTTGGCACCCTGAGAGAGGCAACAACCGACAGGTGTTAAATATATTTCATTGTTTCAGTCATAACAGTTTCTTGGAGGAGCAGTGAGAAACCAAATAATGTTGGCAGCCAGGTCTCATCCATAGCCTCACCAGTCTAACCATACCGATATAGCAAACTTGATGCTACATCAGGAACACCCGAGCATGGGCTCTTTGTGCTCTGTTTTTATACACTACGTAGGGACACCAGCTTCAGGGTCAGTCTCCTCCTGCCCTGGTACTACTCCTCCCGAGTCTTGCCTAGGAGACTCATCCAGACCTAAACAAGGCACTGGAGAGTCAATTCCCATTTTTTTTAACAAGGCACCATACTCAGTGTATGGAACTCCTTCGGAGGCTGCCTGGGATCTCTGGGTCTTTGGACCTTGACTGATTAAAGTTTAGAGCATTTTAGTCTTGCTCTAGGGAGACCTCATCCAGACCTAACAAGGCACTGGAGAGTCAGATTCCCATTTTTGACAGGCACCATACACAGTGTATGGAACCCTTACCGGAAGCCTGCACTAGGAATCTTTGGGTCTTTGGACCCTTGACTGAGTAAAGTGTGGGAGCATTTTCTCCATTTCTAGTCTCCCCCACATTCTTGTCCTCTCTTGGAGGAGAGTAACTTTCTTACATTTTCTTGTGTATTGTGCATAATCACTATATGTTCACGTTTCGAATTATAGACTCTGACAGGCACATTCTACTAGCACGCGAATATTTATATTAATCTCAGTATCACACAGTTCTCTCCCAATATAAGGGTTAATGTGTGCTGTATTGGAATATAATACTTTGTACCATCTCCCTGCCTCTGCGGGACTCCCAGAATCAAACGTTGGAGGAACAGCACCCTCATATTCCGCTTGGGGAGTCTGCATCCTCTGGGCTTGAACATGAATTTTCTCAATTCTGTTAACCCTTGCTGTCTCCTCCCCTTCCCACCTTTCCCTCAGCCCTCAGAGCCTGGCACTCCCCTCTCCTCTCTATCTCTCCCCCACCCTAGTCGCACTAGCTTCTTATTTTCACACTACAACAGCTTACAATGGGCTTGTTCCCTTTATCATCGATACTTTTTGCATATCTTTCATTCATTGTTTCTTTATCTCTCCACATCACCGTCTTATATCTCTCGTTTCCCTGATCCCTGACCAGACTGAAGAAGGGTCTCGACCCGAAACGTCGCCTATCTTCCTTCGCTCCTTAGATGCTGCTGCACCTGCTGAGTTTATCTCCCAGTCTTTTGTGTACCCCTCGATGCTCCAGCATCTGCAGTTCCTTCTTTAACACCTTGTATATTCAACCTGCTTTGTTTCCTCAGAGCAGGGATAAGAAGTTTAATAATGCACATATCCTGATCATAACACATCAAACTAAGGAACTGCATCTGGTGAACACATACTCAGAGCAGACCTTGTATGCTTACCTATCGTTGTAGGCCTCAGCCTGTACGACTCTAGAGCAGCTGGAGGGTATTAACTACTCGGAATAACGCCACCGGTATCGAACCGGCATCCGGACTTACTATTTGCTGATCGCTGCGATGGGACCGCAATGCTGCGTGGCCAATGCTTGCTCCTCCTGCCTGAACAGGCTCCTGCTGACTCACAAGCCAGCCTTACGGAGCTTAAGTCTCGCTGGAAGTTTTTAAAACTTATCTGCGAGGTTTTCTACATACCACTGGTGGAGCTGCGCTCTCCAGCTCCGTTTCACTGCTACATGCGGCGACGTAATGACGCGCATCGCCTGGCTGGGCTCTTCACGTAGTCACTCACGTGACTCCGAAGTAAAAATTAGTTTTACACTCATTGTAGCTAATTACAAAATTCAATTACTAGATCTAAACGTCTATCCATTTCTTAAGAAAAGTTAACATTTAAAAAAAAGCCTAAGTGTCCAAATAACATTCACACAAGAATTCTCAATATAATATTATTTTTAAATCTCATTGTCATGAATTTATAGGTCAAATGGAAGGAATTTAATGTTTAATCCTGTAAATTAAAGGCCATTTTAATCATCTTGCAGGTGGGATTTTGTGGAACGCGATCGATTGGAACGTTGCGGTTGCAGTGAAATTTAAACCCCATATGGCAGGAAAAATATTGCCGGTTCGTATGGTCCTAAGTCACCTTTTCGCAACGTGAAATTTTGATTAAAGGCATTCCTAAGAAGCAAGTTCATATGAAAAAAATAAAACAGTGTACCTTGCCTTGTCCCATATGTGAGATCCGTCCCGTTGTCGGCGTTAGAAGATTATTTTAATTTTACTCCTGCTATTAAATTATCCCAGTGTTAATTTTTTTTTTTTTTTTTTAATAAACTTAATAAAAACTGCAGTCAAGCAATTTTCTTGAGCAACTAAACAGTCCTGTTCAAATCGATTTGAACAGGCTGAAGAAATACGCTTTTAAAAACCTGCCCCCCTCTCAAGGGCGCCAAAGTCGCGCACACACGGGCAGTGACAGAACTGCAGCGCCGCTGAAGGTAAGTTTTGTTACAAATACCTACTTCAAGAGATTAAAAGGCAGATAATAATCTAATTGAGTTTAGCACTTCATTCTTTAAATCCCATTCAAACAGATCGTGCAATGATCAGCAACAATTTTAAAAACGAAAGGTTCAAATACCAGCACTCATTCCACACTTTTTTACAATTTAGTTTAGTTTAGAGACACAACATGGAAACAGACCCTTTGGCCCATCGAGCATGCCGTGCATTGATCACCTGTTCACACTAAGTTCTAAGTTATTCCCACTATCCCTGCACATTAGCAGCAATTTTACAGAGGCCAATTAACCTACAAGCCCACACATTCGTGGGATGTGTGAGGAAACCGGAGCACCCGGAGGAACCTCACACAGTCACAGGGACCAAACGTGCAAATTTCCACACAGACGAGCACTCGGGTCAAAATCGAAACAGGTTCACTGGTGCGTGAGTTAAATTAGTTGCCCTACCAAATGCACCAGCCTGCCACCATTTAGATTGTCATAATGTAAGGGTAGGGCCACCTGTCCCTGCATAATTTTTGAAGTAATTTGGTACGCTTCTGTGTAAGCATGGATGATCCATAACAAATCACCTTACCGCTGATCAAATATGACCCAGTTTATTCAGCACCTAACAAATACAGCAGCTCATCCCTCTGTTATTTTTATTTTAACGTGTTAAGGCAAACATTTATCAAGACATTTCCCCAGGCCAAAAATCTTCCAGGCATTATCTTGAATGCTTGTCAAAAATGTTTTTTTTTGTGACTGACCTGAATAATTTTTCATAACCAAGGGGTAAATTATTTTGGTGTGTTTAGAAACTTCAATAATGTCTTTAGATTGCGTACTCTACATTCAAAGCTTTGCACCATTTTAAGATTCTCTTTGCAAAGTCATTTAGAAGTATGATTTCCATTCTTTTGCCCATTTTCACTTCCGCACAACCAGCACCGAACAGAAGAACATTCGCAGCCGGCGGGGGGGCGGGGTGATACTCACGTGTGAGGATTGAGTAAGGCGTGGGGGGAGATTTATTTCGTGTGTACTATCGGAGAACCAAGCTGCCTTTAGAGGAATGATATAGGGGGGAGAGTGTATGGGGGAACGCCATCAAATGCGGGGGGGGGGGGGACGGAACGAGGTGACGCAGGTTATAGTCGAGTGGCAATGTACATGGGACTCATTCAAAAGCTATCTACAAAACCATGATTATCGTATTCAGTGTACATGCTGAAAGGAGATTAACGAGCGTTTAAACTATGCAATCCGATAGTCGGGTAGTCTCATATTTGGCAAATACCCATGTGCGGTATAGGAATCTAATGAAAGCTAATTTAGTGGGGGTAATAAGTCAATGTATGGCTTAGATAGAGTCGGTTCATGGGCTAGGAGCCGATCCATCGAGGAGTTTTGGATTTTAAATAGTGTGTCCGAGTGATATAGGGAGCATAGGGGGGGGGGGGGGTAATCTTGCATAGGTGTCAAAGCGAATAAGTTTGAGGACTCAGTATGACTGTGAGGTGGAACTATAAAGGTAACATGGTAGATTTCACGCATGTTCGGTTTCTAACGCGAATAGGAGTTGTGAAAGGAAGCAGTCTGATTCCAGCTGTTGCTATTGCTGCATATACAGTGGCTTGCAAAAATGTTCATACCCCTTGAACTTTTCCACATTTTGTCACTTACAACCCACAAACGTAAATATTTTTATTGGATTTTTATTGTGATAGACCAACAAAGTGGTCCATAATTGTGAAGTGGAAGGAAAATTACACATGGTTTCCAAATTTTATTACAAATATAAAATTGAAAAGTGTGGCATGCAAAAGTATTCAGCCCCCCCTGAGTCAATACTTTGTAGAACCTCCTTTCGCTGCAATTGCAGCTGCAAGTCTTTTGGGTATGTCTCTACCAGCTTTGAACTAGATACTGAAATTTTTGCCCATTCTTCTTTGCAAATTTGCTCAAGCTCAGTCAGATTGGATGGAGAGCGTCTGTGAACAGCAATTTTCAATCTTTCCCAGAGATTCTCAATTTGATTTAGGTCTGGACTTTGACTGGGCCATTCTAACACATGAATAATGGCCTTTGACCTAAATCATTCCACTGTAGCTCTGGCTGTATGTTTAGGGTCGTTGTCCTGCTGGAAGGTGAACCTCCGCCCCAGTCCCTCAAGTCTTTTGCAGACTCTAACAGGTTTTCTTCTCCAAGATTGCCCTGTATTTGGCTCCATCCATCTTCCCATCAACTCTGACCAGCTTCCCTGTCCCTGCTGAAGATAACCATCCCCACAGCATGATGCTGCCACCACCAAAAGTTTCACAGTGGGGATGGTGTGTTCAGGGTGATGTGCCAGTGTTAGTTTTCCGCCACACATAGCGTTTTATTGCATTTAGGCCAAAAACTTCAATTTATGGTCTTCATCAGACCAAAGCACCCTTCCTCCACATGTTTGCTGTGTCCCCGTGCACATGGCTTGTGGCAAACTTCAAACGGGACTTCTTATGGCTTGTTTCAACAATGGCTTTCTTCTTGCCACTCTGCCATAAAGACCTGATTTATGGAGTGCGCTTACTAATAGTTGTCCTGTGGACAGAATCTCCACCTGAGTCTGTGGATCTCTGCAGCTCCTCCAGAGTTACCATGGGCCTCTTGGCTGCTACTCTGATCAATGCTCTCCTTGCCCGGCCTGTCAGTTTAGGTGGACGGCCATGTCTTGGTAGGTTTGCAGTTGTGCCATACTCTTTCCATTTTCGGAATGATGGATTGAACAGTGCTCCGTGAGATGTTCAAAGCTTGGATATTTTTTTATAACCTAACCTTGCATTAAACTCACTTCTCCACAACTTTATCCCTGAACCTGTCTGTGTGTTTCCTTGGGCTTTCATGATACTGTTTGTTCACTAATATTCTCTAACAAACCTCTGAGGCCTTCACAGAACAGCTGTATTTATTACTGAGATTTAGATTACACACGTGGACTCTATTTATTAATTAGGTGACTTCTGAAGGCAATTGGGTTGCACTGGATTTTTATTTAATGGTATCAGAGTGAAGGGGGCTGAAATAACTTTTGTACGCCCACACTTTCCAGTTATTTTATTTGTAAAAAAAAAATTTGAGAACCATGTATAATTTTTTACTTCCACTTCACAATTATCGCCACTTTGTGTTTGGTCTAATCACATAAAATATAATTATATATAATAAATACATTTACGTTTTGTGGTTGTAAGTTGACAAAATGTGAAAAGTTCAAGGGTATGAAAACGATTTGCAAGCTACTGTATTTTTGGTGGTTGACACTTGCTCTTTTAGCTTAGTTTAGTTTTGGAGATACAGCGCAGAAACAGACCCTTCGGCCACCGTGTCCGCACCGACCAGTGATCCCTGTATATTAACACTATCCTACACCCACTATGGACCAAGCCAATTAACCTACATAGCTGTACGTCTTTGGAGTGTGAGAGGAAACCAAAGATCTCTGAGAAAACCCGCGCAGGACATGGGAAGAACGTACAAACTCCATACAGACAGCATCCGTAGTTGGGATCGAACCCGGGTCTCCGGCGTTGCATTCGTTGTAAGGCAGCAACCCTACCGCTTCGCCACCATGCCATATTCAATGACAAATCTCTTTCTCTCGAGATATCCCCCCCCCCTGTTTTCATGTTTACCAACTTCTCTGTTCGATAAAGAAATAGCGATGGCAGATCAGAAGAGGTAATATTAATGAAGTATAAGTAATGTTCTAGGACCGATCATCTTCAGAAACTTCACCAATGACTTTCATTCCTTCATAGAGCAGAAGAAGTGACATTTGCCAATGTTGAGTTCCTATTCATAGCTGCTCGCATGCAGCAAGACCTAGATAACATTTACGGATTGCTTGACAAGTGGCAGGATATTCAGGTATTGAAAGTGCAGAGAATGATCAGATGTAACAAGAAGTGGTCTTTCCACCTGTCTTTGATATTTAATGTTATTACAATATCAGACTCTCCCACTATCTATAGTTTGGGGTTTATTATTGACTGGAAAACATAAATACTGTGGCGACGGAGGGTCATTATTCTGAGGCAAAAGAGACACCACCTGACATTTTTTATGTTACCATTATGAGGCACTAGTCAGATGTGTGACATAATACTTCCCATTTCCCCATCTCTAATAACATTTTAAAACGTTTGCAATGATCCAGTACTGAGCATACTGTTTTGATTGATACTTTCATCTAATTAGATCAAAAAATTCAGTCCCTCCACACCAGCACAAGATAGGTGCAGTGTGTACTATCAACAAAAGCGTTGGAGTGACTTGTCTTGCAGTACTTCATAATATCTCCCAAAACTGTGACATCCATCAACCAGAGGGGCAGGGAATTCTGGGGCATAGGAATACCATAAACTGCCTGGTTTTCCACACAACTCACATTGAGATTTATAAACATCATTACTTGGATCATGTGGGTCTAAATGCCAGGTCTAGAACTGCCTACCTAACATCATTGCCACAAAGTGCTGGGAGGAACTCAGCAAGCTGGCAGAAACTATGGAGGGAATGGGACAGACCATATTTCAGGTCAGGACTCTTCTTCAGTCTGATCCTGAAGAAGAAACATATAAACATAGAAAATAGATGCAGGAGGAGGCCATTCGGCCCTTCGAGCCAGCACTGCCATGCATTGTGCTCATGGCTTGATTGTCCCCCTATCAATAACGCCGTGCCAGCCACTCTCCCCATATCCCTTGACTCAATTAGAAGCCCTAGAGTTTTCTCTATCTAATGCCCCTGTTCCCAATAGAAACCTGAACGGAAACCTCTGGAGACTGTGCGCCCACATCCCAAGGTTTCCGTGTGGTTCCCGGAGGTTTTTGTCTTTTCCCTCCCTAATGGTCGAAAGTGGTTTCCACTTCTTCTATGTTTCTGGCGATTAATTTCAAAAAATTCAAAAAGGTCTTTCCTCAATCTTTTCTCAATATGACAGTCCCCCCATCCCAGGGATCAATCTTGTGAACCTACACTGCACTGCCTCAATCCACAAGGATGTCCTTCCTCAAATTAGGAGATGAAAAATGTACACAATACTCCAGATGTGGTCTCACCAGAGCCCTATATAACTGCGGAAGAATCTCTTTACTCCTTTACTGAAATCCTCTTGTTATGAAGGCCCACATTCCATTAGCTTTCTTCACTTTTGCTGTACCTGTAAGCCAACTTTCAGTGACCGGTGTACAAGGACGCCCAGGTCTTGCTGCACCCCCTTACCTAATCTAACCCAATTGAGATAATAATTTGCCCCCTTGTATTTGCCTCCAAAGTTATTTGCCTCCACATTTATCTATATTATACTGCATTTGCCACACATCTGCCCACTCACTCAACCTGCCCAGGTCACCCTGCAACCTCCTAACATCTTCTTCACAGTTCACACTGTTACCCAGCTTTGTGTCATCTGCAAACGTGGCTAGTGTTTGCTCCCCTAATTCCCTCTTCCAAATCATTAATATATATGGTAAACCAGTTGGCGCCCCAACACTGAGCCTTGCGGCACTCCACTCGCCTGCCTGCCATTCTGATAAAAGGACCCGTTCACTCCTACTCTTTGCTTCCGGGTCTGCCAACCAATTTTCTATCCATGTCAACACCCTACCCCAATACCATGTGCTCTAAGTTTTTAGTCACCAGTCTCCCGTGCGGGACCTTATAAAAGGCTTTCTGAAAGTCGAGATACACTACATCCACTGGCACCCCTTCATCCACTTTACTTGTCACATCCTCAAAACATTCCAGAAGATTAGTCAAGCCCCATGAGCAAGAAGAGTCCCAACCCAAAATGTTGATTATGCATTTCTTCCTGACCGGCTGAGTTCTTCCAGACCATTGCTGTTTGTTCAAGAATCTAGCACTGTGGTTTATTTTGACTTTAGACTTTAGATGCAGTGTGGAACAGGCCCTTTGGCCACTGACCGAATCCACTCTGACTAGCAATCACCCATACACAAGCACTACTCTGCACACTAGGAACAATTTTACAATTACAGAAGCCAATTAACCAATACAAATTTGCACATCTATGGAGTGTGGGAGGAAACCAAGGACCCGAAGGAAACCCAAGTGGTCACAGAGAGAACATACAAACTTCATAAAGCCAGCACCCGTAGTCAGGAACAAACCTGGATCTCATGGCGCTAAGTCAGCAACTCTGCTATGCGTGCACTTGTGTCATCATTGTGGAATGCCACAGCAGATCAAGCAAGCAAGGACAGCAATGAAGTCCGGATCCTGAAAAAGTGGATTTTGAAAAAAGAGCGAGTTTGGTGCAAAAATGTTTTTGCAGCCAATCTTCCACGAACACACCCTCTCATGATTTTAATCTAGGCTGGCTTTCAAGATATACAATCTGTAAAAAAAATATTCAACCGCTGTGAGAAATGAATCCTTCTGCCACTTAGAAAATCTACCGCAGAGATTTACCAAGGCTCTTTCATGTGCAAAATCGCGATCGCTGTGTACTGTTTGAAGGATGTCCCAAGGTACTGTTTTTCTGGTTAATTTCTTTCTCACAAGCATTTTGCACATGAATTTCAATACAGATAATATCCATCATGTTAGTAAAGAATGAATCTGCTGTATCATAACAGAAGCACATTACTAAGAATACATTTCTTGATGTTTTTTAATATACAGTCTTCAGATGGTAAGGGTGTGTATTTATTTGGACTGTCATTATTCCAAAGGCACTATTTTCAACATATGCTATTATTCAAACTGGCTAATAAAATCTAAAATAAGCTCAAGCAAATAGAACTGCTTCCATAAAGTTATGTAATGGAAATTTGTACTTTACTAGCGTTTGACATGTTTTATGCTACCCTTTAACTGTATTGATGTGGTCAGAAATACAACAGTGATATTATGCTGTTTATTTGTTTATAATGGACAGCAAAGATTGCATTTAAACTTCAGCTTGTTCTTGGAGATAACAACCCTTTCTCCCATCAAGTCTTAAATTGTATTGTGCAATTATGATTTGAAAACCGCATGCATGCAGACACATATGTGGGACTATTCCCTTTATTACACAGAAGTCACATTTCCTACCTGATCATTCCATTCTGTTATAATGAACCTAGAAATTTTACCCGGTAAAACATTGTTCTCATTTGGTTTGAGCCTCAATTGATAAAGAAATATATCTGGAAGAAACCTGAATCTTTTATTATCTTTTATCTCTCAAGCACATATCTGAGTGCTATAATAACAAATGAATTACACAATAAATTAAGCATAACTTAAATTGACTCAATTCTCATCAAATTTCAAGCAATCAAACTTGGGGCTCATTCACCGTGAAAAGTCAAAGCTACGAAATAAATGGTTTTAAAGCTTTCCATCAGTTTTTATAGTCAGCATTTAGTTTTAATTGTGATGAATTTTCCCCCTCTATTTGACGGTGGCGAATGGCAGATAATTATCAAATTAAATGATTATGAATGGAATACAAGATAAAAATTGCATTCATTTCTTTCTGATGGTAACTGAATCCTATATTCCTTTGAAAGGCAGTGAATCAGTATTTTAATATTAGATTCTATTCCACCAGAAAAAACAAAAAAAAACATCACCTCATAACTTTGCTATTTTACAATCCAGTTGAAACGACAAGTTTTAATATTACATTTATTTTAAGCAAAGCAAGTACATTAGATATTTTTAAAATATAACTAAAACAGGGTGTATGGGCTAGTAGCTGGTCATTTTTTAAACGAGAATAAAAAAAAATTCCATTAAAATGTCTCGGACAGTCTTGAAACTGGATCACAAAAGAAAATTTGAGCCACTATCTGCAAGGAACTGGCATCAGTTTTGAGTCCAGTACAGATTGGTACCAAAATGCACGCAAACACAACATTAAAATGATGGTGTCATTTGGACAGTGTCATTTGGTCTGTTTTATCATATTGATGTACATTCAGGAGTTGCCAGTACCTAAGACAGGCAATTGCCATTGATTGAAACCATGCTCTGAATGTAGAGGTGCTCATCACTTTCAACCATTGCTGGACCTCATTGCACAGCAAGGTGGAATATTGCAACCCATGCAGAGTGGTAAAGAGAGTCAGATCCTCCCCATCTTGACTGAAATATGGATGCTAGGATAGAGGCTCGGAAGCCCTCCAGCTCAATGCAAAATTCCATTGGCATGAAGTGCTAACATTGCCAATACCAGGAACACACTTAAGAGGAACATCAGCTGGCAAAAAACGGGAACAAGAGATATTTAGTTTAGTTTAGTTTGTTTAGTTTACTATAGAGATACAGTGCAGAAACAGCCACTTTGGCCCACCAAGTTTCACACTGACCAGCGATCCCCGCACACCAACACTATCCCTCACACAGGGACAATCTACAATTTTACCAAAGCCAATTGACCTACACAACCTGTATGTCTTTGGAGTGCTGGAAAAAAATGGTGCGCTCGGGAAAATATATCACGCAGGTCACAGGGAGAATGTACAAAACTCTGTACAGAGAGTTTATGTGTTCATGATCAAATCCAGGTCTCTGGCGCTGTAAGGCATCAACTCTGCTTTTCTGTGCCACCTTTTGATAGAAAAGTTAAAGAAAAATCAAATGAGATTTATAGGTGTACTATGGGCAAAAGAGTAACTGGGGAGGGAATAGGATCACTGAACAAATCAACAAGTTGATAGTTGACAGCTTTTTTCTGTTAATAGTTTCTCAAAGACCACTAGCAAACATCTGAAGCCATAGCCAAGCTTCAAACCTAGAAATAACATTGTACACAGAAAATCTGGTCCTTATGTGGTAAAATTAACTGACATCCAATTTGCCTTTCATCCCACGGACTTATAGGGTGAGTATGGTGTAAATATGCTCCTCTAGATGCCTTATTTATCATGATCACACTTTGTGCCTTTCTCCTTTCATTCATGACCTTAGCTGCTGGCTGCTGTACCCCAGGCAGATATCACGTCTCTCTCACTGGCACTCAGAGCCACAAGAATATGAGGGACGATCCACTGCTTGGCAAAAACACAGCGAGATTTCAGGACATTGTCAAAGCTTGGGGCATTGTCAAAATTCATTTGCAATCCTGCCCACTTCTGCCCCATGGTTAAGTTGAAAACTATTATTATCCCCTCTCCTATTTGGCCTGAAGATACAGTAAGTAAGTACGTTTATTGCCAAGTATTCACATCCAAGGATTTTGCCTTGGTGATTCGCCCACAAGTAACAACAATGACATACAGGGAACAGTTACGAATGACTCCGAAAACACTAACGATTAATAATAATAAAACATTTAATGATAAAACGCCATTGATCAATCATGTGAACCAACAAAAAAACAAATCAAACGGAGGCTACAGATTTTTAGCTGTTGAGTAGAGCAAACTACTCGTGGATAAAAAACTGCTTTTATGTCTGGCTGGCAGATTTTGACAGTCCGGAGTTGCCTTCCAGAGGGAAGTGATTCAAAAGAGTTTGTGGCCAGGGTGAGAGGAGTCAGAGATGATTTTGCCCGCTCGCTTCCTGGCCCTTGCAGCGTACAGTTCCATCAATGGAGGGAAGTTGCAGCAATAATCTTCTCTGTTGTTTCTGATCGGACGATTCGCTGCATCCTCCAGGTGTCGTGCTTGGTGGCTGAGCCAAACAGACCATGATGGAAGGTGAGGCACAGACTCTACGATGGCCGTGTAGAATGGACCATCGTTGAGTTTGAAGGTAGCCCCCCACTTAAGGTCCTTGGAGATGGTGGTTCCCAGAACTTAAAAGACTCCACAGATGTGACTGTGGGTTGTTGATGGTGAATGGGGTGAGCGGTGGGGGGAGCTCTCCTAAGTCTACAATCAATTCCACTGTCTTAAGAGCATTGAGCTCTAGGTTGTTGCTACGGCACCAGGACGCCAGCTGTGACACTTCCTGTCTATAGGCAGATTTCTCCCCATCCTGGATCAGCCCAATCAGGGTTGTGTTGTCCACAAACTTGAGAAGCTTGACAGAGGTGTCTGTGGAAGGTGCAGTCTTTGGTGTAGAGGAGTAGAGGAGAGTTGGGGAGCGAGTACACAGCCTTGCGAGCTCCTAATGCTACGTTTGCGGGTCCGAGATGTGCTTTCCAGCAGTCACATGCTGCTTCCTGTCTGTCAGGAAGCTGTCGATCCACCGACAGAGGGGTTCAGGCACAGTCAACGTGGAAAGTTCGAGTGAAGTAGCTCTGGCACAATGGTGTTGAATGCAGAGCTTAAAATCAACAAACAGGATCCTCGCATAGGTCCCCTGGGGGTCTAGGTGATGCAGGATGAAGTGCAGGCCCAGGTTGACTGCATATCCACAGATCTATTGGCCCGATATGCAAACTGCATAGGATCCCGCAGAGAGTTTGTAATATTTTTCAGCTTGGCCAGCACAAGCCTTCGAGTGGTCTTCATGACTACAGAGGTCAGTGCGACAGGCCTGAGTCATTAAGATAAGTAATCCTTTCCTTTTGGGTACAGGGACAATAGTGGTGAACTTTGAAGCAGGCAGGGACTGACATGTGTGCAGGAACTGGTTAAACTGTCTGTATAACCGGTTGCCAGCTGTTTTCACAGAGCTAAAACATAGAAGCATAGAAAAATAGTGCAGGATAGGCCATTCGGCCCTTCGAGCCTCACCGGCCAATCAATATTGATCATGGCTGATCATGCTACTCAGTATCTCGAACCGCCTTCTCTCCATATCCCCCGATCCCGTAAGCCACAAGAGCCACATCCAACTCCCTCTTGAATAAGCCAATTAACTGGCGTCAACGACCTTCTGTCGCAGAGAATTTCCAGAGACCACCACCTCTGTGAAAGAATGTTTTCTCATCTTGTCCTAAAGGAATTCCCCCTTATCCTTAGACTGTGACCCCTTGGTTCTGACTCCCCCAACATTGGGAACAATTTTTCCCCTGCCTGCATCAGCTTGTCCAACCCCCTAATAATTTTTCAAGTTTCTATAAGATCCCCCCCTCAACTTCGAAATTCCAGTGAGTACAAGTCGATCTATCCTGTCCTTTCTTCAATGAAGGTCCTACGATCACAGAAACATCTGGTGAACCTTCCTCTGAACCCCCACTATGGCAAGAATGTAATTCCCTCAGATTTGAGACCAAAACTGTACGCAATACTCCAGGGTGGTCTCACAAAACCCTGTACATCTGCAGTAGAACCTCACTGCTCCTATACTAAACCCTTTTTGCTATGAATGCTAACATACCATTTTGCTTTCGTCACTGCCTGCTGCACCTGCATGCCTACAGTTCAATGACTGGTGTACATGGAGACACCCAGGACTCGTTGGCATCTCCCCTTTTCCTAATCTGCCACCATTTCAGATAATAGTCTACTGAAGGCGCCCGTCCCGCTCTATGCTTTTGCCACCAAAGTGGATAACCCTCACATTAATCCACATTAAACTGGCAACCTGCCATGCATCTCCCTTCACAATCAGCCTATCTCAAATCACCCTGCAGGCCCTAGCATTCTCCTCACACCTAACTATACCCCCCAGCTTGGTGGCATCTGCAAATTTGGAGATGTTGCATTCAATTCCCTGTCCAAATCATTAATGTACATTGTAAATAGCTGGGGGTCCCAGCACTGAGCTTGCGGTCAGGGGGGGGGGGGGGGGGGGGGGGGGCCCCCCACTACTCACTGCCTCCCAATTTCTGAAAAGGACCCGTTTACTCCTCCCTTTGCTTCCTGTCTGCGCCACCAGTTCTCTATCCACATCATTATTGAAGCCCACCAATACTGTGCTTTTAGTTTATATACCTAATCTCTTATGCGGGACCCTTGTCGAAAGCCTCTTAAAGTCCAGAGATAACACATTCCACTGGTTCTCCCTTATCCACCCTACTATTACATCCTCGAAAAATCCATAGATTCCGTCAACATGATTTAACCTTTTGTAAATCCATGCTGACTTTGTCCAATGATTTCAACCCACTTTCCAAATGTGCTGCTATCCCATCTTTTAAATAACTGACTCTAGCAGTTCCCACTACCGATGTTAGACTAAACTGGTCTGTAATCCCCACTTTCGCTCTCCCTCCTTTTTTAAAAAGTGGGGTTACATTAGCTATCCTCCAATCCTCAGGAACTACTCAGAATCTAAGGAGTTTTGAAAATTTATCACGAATGCATCTACTATTTCCGTGGATACCTCCTTGAGCACTCTGGGATGCAGACCATCTGGCCCCTGGGGATTTATCGGCCTTTAATCCGTTCAATTTACCCAACACCACTTCCCGACAGGTGGTCAGTTCCGCCATCTTATTGGGCCTCCGGTCCACTGCTATTTCCGGCAGATTATTTATGTCTTCCTTAGTGAAGACAGAACCAAAGTAGTTATTCAATTGGTCTGCCATGTCCGTGTTCCCAATGATCAATTCATCTGCTTCTGACTGCAGGGACCAACATTTGTTCAAACTAGTCTCTTTCTCTTCACATATCTGTAAAAACTTTTGCAGTCAGTTTTTATGTTCCCTGCCTTTTCCTTTCGTAATCTATTTTCCTTTCCTAATTAAGCCCTTTGTCCTCCTCTGCTGGATTCTGAATTTCCCCCAGTCCTCTGGTAGGCTGCTTTTTTTGGCTAATTTGTATGCCTCATCTTTAGGTTTTTATACTATCCCTGATTTACCCATTGTTATCCACGGATGCACCACTTCCCTGATTTATTCTTTTGCCAACTGGGATGAACAATATTGTACTTCCATCCATGCAGTCTTTAAATACTTCCATTGCAACATCCACTGTCAACCCTTTAAGACTCACCTGCAGTCTATCTTGGCCAATTCACGGTTCATACCTTCAAAGTTACCTTTATTTAAGTTCAGAACCCATGATTCTGACTTAATTATGTCACTCTCCATCCTAATGAAGAACTCAATCATATTATGGTTACTCTTGCCCAAGGGGCCACGCACAACAAGACTGCTAACTAACCCTTCCTCATTAGCTCAATACCAGTCCCCCCCCCCTAGAATAGCCTGTTCTCTCGTTGGTTTCCTCCACATGCTGGTTTAGAAAACTATCCGCATACATTCCAAGAAATCGTCCTTCCTCGGCACCCCTGCCATTTGATTCACCCAATCTATATGTAGATTGAAGTCACCCATTATAACTGGTTACCCTTGTTGCACGCACTTCTAATTTCCTGCTTGATGCCATCCCCAACTCCAATACTACTGTACACAACTCCCACTAGTGTTTTCTGCCCCTTAGAGTTTCGCAGCTCTACCCAAATCAATTCCACAATCCTCCATGCTAATGTCCTTCCTTTCTATTGCATTAATCTCTCTCTCTCACCAGCAACGCTACCGCAACCTCCCTTTCCTTTCCGTCTATCCCTCCTGAATATTGAATATCCCTGGATGTTCAGCTCCCAGCCTTGGTCACCCTGGAGCCATGTCTCCGTGATCCCAACTATAGCATAGTCATTAATAGCTATCTGCACCTTCAACTCATCCACCTTATTACGAATGCTCCTCGCATTGAGACACAAAGCCTTCAGGCTTGTTTTTACAACACTTTTACCCTTTATACAATTATGTTGACAAGTGGCCCCTTTTGATTTTTTTTCCTGGATTTGTCTGCCAGCCACTATTAATTTTCACCTTGCTACCACTTGCATCTATTGTCATTTTATACCCCTCTTCTCTCTTGCTCACACCTTTAAGACACCCACCACCTCTTATTCTCTGTTTATCATTTTTTTCTTCAATCCCCCCGTACATGTTGGGTCTGACTGCTTCCCTTCTCTGCCTCCTGCCTCAGACACTGTCTCCTAGCTATCTCTATTTGAGTCCCTCCCCCCAACCTATCTAGTTTAAAGTCCCCCCAGTAGCCTTTACAAATTTCCCCGCCAAGATACGGGGAAATTTGCAAAGGCTATGGGGGGACTTAAGAGTAGAGGGGCAAACATTATCAGGTCCTGGAGATTTCCGGCTTTTTTGTCCTCTGAAACTCTTCACCACCTCTATTTTTATTGTTGATATTGGATAAGTGATGTTGTGCAGCCACAGAGGGTATGGGTAATTGGGTGTGAAGTGGTGATTGGAGGGGGGTAGGTAGTAGAAAGGCCCAGTCTTTGCAGACTGAGGTTAGGCTGTGAGTGGGTATGAAGTGTTGGCTGGGGTGGGAAATGGTCCAGTCTTTTCATACTGGAGTCTTGCCTTAAGTAGGTGTGAAGTGGTGAATAGGAAGGAGAGGGTGCAGGGTCCATTATTTGTAGACTGGGGTCTGGCTGTGTTGGTTGGGGAGATACAGAAGCTTGAAAGTATGCACCAGCATATTTAGGACAGCGTCTTCCCCTCTTTCCCATTCTGAATGCCCCCTCCAAAAGCTAGTATACTCCCCGATTCACCTCTACCCCTTTGCAGACATTGGACTTTTTCTTTGAAATTGTTACCCTATAATGCAGATGTATAGGTAGGAACTATAATATGGGTAACTATAATATGAGTGCTCTGAGCTGCCACCTCACAGCACCAGTAACTTAAATTCAGTGCTTCTTTCTAATTTTTAAATAATTTCAAACAAATTTTAGGTGGAATATTTTTCAGTGACTATCTTTGCTTTCCCTGGCCCCAAACCCTTTATATTCCACAGCCAGGGAGAAATTATCTTCCTTTATTTTGACCTAAATTGAAGCTATTGATGTGGTTTATTTGAAATTGTAAATTGGCAGAATGACTTTTCATTTACCTTCGCTTATTTTTCTGTTTGAACATTATGAGCAATAAATAGTTCAGAACACTCATGCCAACAAATAAACCAGTGAAAGATTGCTCCCCCTCTTCCCCCCCCCCCCCCCAACAATCTAACTGATGTTTGGTGTAAAGTGAATGTGTCCACATTTAACAAGCACTAAAAAAATCCAACAATAATTAATTTTCCTGAAAGTAATTTCAGAAACTGGTTCTGTTCAATGGTCAATCATTTTATTAAAAACTGTTTGGACTGTTCATTATTAAATGGCAGCTTTAATATATTTCTGTTTTTATGTCTCTCCTTATGTTTCTGCATGATATAAGTCAATTTCAAAATAAATTTCATATCAGGTAATCTTTGACTTAAATGGAACATCAGCTCAATAGAGAGGGGGGGAGAAAAATCAGATGCGTCGACCTTTATGAATAAAATACTGCTTTTTGCAAGGTTATTCATGTTTAATCATGCAAACATTTATGCATTACCTAATGCCATCTCTGCAATATAATATTTTGTACCAGCTTAAAGCAATGGGATTCATAAATAACACTTACATAATAGCATACAGCCTTTTTCATTTACAGATCAGGCAAATCCCACAGGAACCACTCCTAAAAAAAGCCAACCGCAACAGTCATAATTCTTTCCTGACACTGAATATATTAGTAAAGTCTTACATGCTTTTTTTTTATATGCTAGCCTCATGAAAGCATCATTTATTAGCTTCATCCATACTGCTGTCAGCACTCTTCAGATTAATAAGAACAGTAAAATATTTTAATTTTGAAGAATACTTCTAATTAATCACAGAATCATTAAATAATTATGATGTAGAAGGAGGCTGATTGAGTCTTGTGTCAGATCCCAAGCAGTTTTCTCATTTTTTAATTTTCTCTATTTTTTTCTCCAATATTATTAGTGTAAACCTGTTCAAAAGCTCGTGACTCAGGTCCAGCAATAAACTATTGAAGAAGTGCTTCCACCACTATAATATTCCAACTGGTGACACGTGCAAAGTGAAGTTGTCAAATTTAACAGGATGCAAACAATCAAATAAAAAAATCATTTCCTTGAAAGTAATCTCAATAAACTGCAGTAAAGACTTGCAGTAATTAGAATCCATCAGCCATTCTAAGAAAGAAGGATCAACCATATTTGCACTACTATGCTGCCATAGGAGGCTTCACTGATTTGGCACCTTATACAGCTAGTAACAGCACAGGATCGTAAATGCATGTTCATTTATCAATTCCTGAACATACTGATCTGGAACATTATCTTGTATGCACTTCATGAATTATGATGTTAATCGAGTAATGACAGATTTAGTTTTTTGATTCTAAACACTTTTCAGAGTTGCACATCTGAATTTTTTGCACAATTGTGACCGCATGGGTTTTCTCTGGGTCCTCTAGTTTCCTCCTTCTCTCCAAAGATGTACAGGTTTGTAGGTTAATTGGCTTCTGTAAATTGTCCCTAGTGCGTACGATACTGCTGGTGTACAGGGTGATCACTGGTCGGCACAGACGCAGTAGCCTGAATGGCCTGTTTCAATGCTGTATTTCTAGAGTCTAAAGACTGGAAATAAACGGTAGGTCAGGCAGCATCTGCGGAGAGAGATTACTGCAGTTAACTTTACTTGTTGATGACCTATCATCAGAGCAGGTCAGTTCTGATACGAACTGCGAAGGCTGGTTATCTGACATTGTTAAAAATGTCTGTGCCCTGAGAGCAGCAGAAGTGAGATGCATTTCCTTAAACTTACACAAAGTGCTTGAGTAGCTCAGCGGGTCAGACAACATCTCTGGAGAACATGGGTAGGTGACGTTTCAGGTCGCGACCCTTCTTCAGAATGATCAATCTGAAAAAGTCCCAACTCGAAACTATCCATTTTCCCCAGAGATGCAGCCCAAGCCATTGAGTTACTCCAGCACTTTGTGTCGTTTTTTATAAACAAGCATTTGCAGTTTCTTCTTTCCCCTCAAACTTTTTATCGTGAGTTTTGTTGGGACAGCATAAGAAATAAAAGGCAGAGATGTCAGAGTGACTGTGGAAAAGAGAATTAAAGTGATAGACAACCTGCACTCCATCCCATTCTGTTAAGCAACCATACAAAGTGCAGTTGATGTATCCACTGTGGAGGAGACCAGTATAATATGAAATAGATGCAGTTCACTAAGAAGTGTAAGTGTATTAATGTTTCACCTGGATGGGATATCTAGATAGTGTGAAAGAAATAGTTCAAAGGGAAGATGTCCTTTAAGAATCTCTTGATTGCATGGGAAAAAGCTGTGAGAAGTGGAATAGTTGTTGGTGAAGATGGAAGAGTAGAATACAGTTTCTCAGGTCATAAGGGATAGCAGTAGAATTAGGCCATTTGGCCCATCAAGTGTACACCATTCAACCATGGCTGATCCATCTCTCCTGTGTTCTCCCCATAATCTCTTACACCCTTACTAATCAAGAATCTATCTATCTCTGCCTTAAATATATCTACTGACTGACTTGGCCTCCACAGCTTTCTGTGGCAAAGAATTCCACAGAATCATCACCTTCTGACTAAAGGGAAGGTCCCTTCAGCATGCTGACAGGGAAGGGGGAAGGGGAATGTGTTAGCTCTCATTCCCTCAAAACTCGACCCTTTATCTGCGGCTGGATATTCAACTTCCTGACAAGCGGGCCCCAGGTGGTGAGAATTGGCAGCCACACCTCTTCCTCACTGATCCTCAATACAGGCGCACCACAGGGCTGTGTGCTCAGTCCTCTCCCGTACTCCCTGTTCACGCATGACTGTACTGCTAAGCACAGCTCCAACATCATCTTAAAGTTTGCTGACGACACGACCATCCTGGGCCTCAATACAGACAATAATGAGATGGCCTACATAGAGGAGGTAAAGGCACTAAACAGTTGGTGCCAGGAAAATAACCTCTCTCTCAATGTCTGCAAAACTAAAGAGATGATCGTGGACTACAGGAGACAGCAGAGGAGTGGACACCTCCCCATCCACATCGGTGATGCTGAGGTTGAAAGGGTCAGCAGCTTCAAGTTCCTCGGTGTGCACATCACTGAGGACCTCTCTTGGACAAGCACACGGACACAATAACAAAGAAAGCCCGCCAGCGGCTCTTTTTCCTGAGAAGACTGAGGAAGTTTGGCATGAACGCCAGCATCCTCACAAACTTCTACAGATGCACCATCGAGAGTCTGTTGACGGGCTGCATCACAGTCTGGTACGGGAACTGTTCTGCCCACAGCCGCAAATCACTACAGAGAGTGGTGAAGGCGGCACAGCACATCACTGGCAACTGTCTCCCGGCCATTCAGGACATTTTCCACGGGCGGTGCCTGCGGAAGGCACACAGCATCATCAAGGACCACAGCCACCCAGCACGCAGACTGTTCTCCTTGTTACTGTCAGGCAGATGATGCAGGAGCATGGCTGCATGTAACACCAGACTTAAGAACAGTTTTTATCATCATGCCATTAGGCTTCTGAACTCATAAGCGCATCATATATGTTGATTATTTTATTTATTATTGTCTTTTATTTACCAATGTCACTTTTATCTTATCTTTTTTTTACCTTAATTTTATCCTTGTAATATCATTGCTGGGGTGACCCGTTGTCTTGTCAAACACATTTCATTGTCTCCTTGACCCTGTGTTAACCTACATGTGACAAAAAACTGAACTGAACTGAATTGAACTGGCGGTGGCTTCAGTTTCTGTCTTTTCATCTCCTAGCTTCCAAACTGGCCTAGGTTTATTTATGCCCCAAACCCTCGCAACTTCCAATATTCCAGCAGCAATTTGAACAACATTTTGTTCACACATAATTTTAGCAATTGCGCAATGGATTTTGTGCTGGTTAAGATGTAACCTGAGTTTTGTTGGCGCCCCTTAAAAGATTCAGAGAAAATGCAATGCAAAGGTAATTGATTTCAGGTGCATTGATTGCTTTCTCAGAAGTAACAGTGTAGGTGTTTTGCTGGATACTTTGGCCAAAAGCTGCTGACATCCCTGCCTGTGCTTTGCCCTCATCAAACACATGTTCAAATTGCTCGCAAATAGCATGTAAGCCTGAATACTGATGATTGTGATGCTAAGGCTTATGTGGTTACGATGTAGTTTACCTTCATGAATGGCTCTCACATTCAGACGTTTGAAATGTTGATGAAAACTCACTTTGCTTTTAGCACAGTTTATTGTTACATTCTTCAATGCGACTTATTCATTTAAAAATTGGTTCTATCGACCAAGATTGAAGAAGGAAATCAGATTTCCCCAGAGACTAACCATTTTGCCAGCAATCTTCTGGTATAGATTTGTGAAGATACATGAGTCATAGCAATGCGCACTGTTTAGCATAGACATTGGCATCATATACATTAGGTTATTTAATGGAACATGCCGCAGCAGAACATCAATTACATGTTATATAATGCAGTGAGGGCCAGCTCACTATCCTTCAAATCCGCATTTGGTGGACACTGAAACATTAAAACTCGTCAAAAATTTGGTGGACACTGAAACATTAAAACTCGTCAAAAATTAAGATGACAATACTTATTAACTGCCTGAATGAAATTAGATGTAGTATCCAATTAATTACTAAAGAAGCGATAAATGGATGTCTGCAAGCTTACGCTAATAGAGGTTTAAGAGCTTTACACCACATAGAACTTGCTTGAACACTGTCCACCTATGCATCAAATATTCACAAATATTAGAGACACAAGCAACTGAAGGTGTTGGTCTACCAAAAAAAAGACACAATGTACTGGAGCAATTCAGCGGGTCAGGCAGCATCTCTAGAGAACATGGATAGGTGATGTTTCAGCTCAAGACCATTCTTCAGACTGATTGTAGTAAGGGGGAGAAAGAAAGGTGGGGGCAGGACAAAGCCCCCACCTTTCTTTAAGTAATAAGTGGATACAGGTGATGGGGGTTTTGCTAGATATTAATATTAGATATTTGATACAGATAGTACTGCAGCTCTTACAAAGCTGTGCAATATTTATCACTTCTTGCACAGGTAAGATTCCTCCTTAAATTCAAATCGAAGCCAAATAGCTGGGATTAAATGGAGGGAAAGATCACAGCAGCCTGTTGTGCACAAGAAGAACTTAATTGCCTTTTACAAGCATAGAACTATAAACAAAAATTTGGGTTGATGATTTTAACTTTAGCTGAAGCTGGCATAGAATGAACTGCAGTCTGCAGTGGCATTTGCTGTTGGCAGCCCAGCTTTTGATCTGCTTGACTGGGGGTTGAATGCTGAGCCAATGTGCCTTTGGCTTTGACTATTCAGCCAATTGTCTTGTGGAGAAAAATGCTCCACTGTCTTCATTCCCACTTCTATGACTAATCCACTATCATTTTAAATATCCCCGAGGACCAAACAAGTCATTTAATGGAGTACATTTATGCACAAACCCGCTAAAAAACTGCAGTTGTTCATTTAAATAAGTGAATGTTATTGATATTACTGATTTAACAGAAAAATGGCTTGGGTCAATATGTTCACATTACTGATTTTAAGAGGAAAATTAAAACAATCTAATTTAAAATGTGTTTTCCATCACTTTATAATGTAATAGATTTCAGTTACAATCCATGTTTTGTTAGAACTATTTTGTTTTCCTGTGTTATTGATTGCAATGGTGTTACCCATTAAATTAAAAAGTCCATGTTAATTCAAATGGAACACGATGGTAAATTCAATGAGTAAAATGCTTTTTGTAATTTAGCGAAATAAAATCAAAAAACCATGTGCAAAGAAACTTGGAGGATAAATTAATGAAAAAGAGATGATCAAATCCTACATTAAAGTCTCCTCAGTTTGGTTTACATGCGGCATAGTTCCCTGTATAAATCACACAATATTCTGTGTTTTTTACTTTTTACCTTGTCTGCACATCTGGATGCCCGCAGCGGCGACTGCGGAGGGTGGAGGTCCCGACCACGGGGGAAACTGGAGGAGGACTGGCCAAATTTTGTGCCTTCCACCACAGTGATGAATGCTGTGGTGGACGTTTGTGTTACATTTTTATTGTGTATTGTGTGTTCTTTATCATTGTACAGCTGGTGGCAAATTCATTTCACTTGCACTTTATGTGCAATGTGACGAATAAAACCACATTGTATTGTATTGTATTGTATTAACCATATAACCATATAACAATTACAGCACGGAAACAGCCCCTCTCGGCCCTTCCAGTCCGTGCCGACCATTTGTTTTCCCCTAGTCCCATCTACCTGCACTCAGACCATACCCCTCCATTCCCTTCACGTCCATATACCTATCCACTTTACTCTTAAATGTTAAAATCGATCCTACCTCCACCACTTCTGCTGGAAGCTCATTCCACACAGCCACCATCCTCTGAGTAAAGAAGTTCCCCCTCACGTTACCCCGAAACCTCTGTCCCTTAATTCTCATGTCATGCCCTCTTGTTTGAATCTTCCCTACCCTCAATGGGAAAAACGTATCCACGTCAACTCTGTCTATCCCTTCATTTTAAAGACCTCAATCAAGTCCCCCCCTTAACCTTCTGCGCTCCAAAGAATAAAGACCTAACTTGTTCAACCTTTCTCTGTAACATAGTTGCTGGAACCCTGGCAACATTCTAGTAAATCTCCTCTGTACTCTCTCTATTTTGTTGACATCCTTCCTATAACTAGGCGACCAAAATTGTACACCATACTCCAGCATTGGTCTTACCAATGCCTTGTACAATTTTAACATTACTTCCCTACTCCTATATTCAATGCTCTGATTTATAAAGGCCAGCACACCAAAGGCTTTCTTTACCACCCTATCTACATGCGATTCCACCTTCAGGGAACTATGCACAGTTATTCCTAGATCCCTCTGTTCCACAGCATTCCTCAATTCCCTACCATTTACCATGTACGTCCTATTTTGATTTGTCCTGCCAAGATGTAGCACTTCACACTTATCAGCATTAAACTCCATCTGCCATCTTTCAGCCCACTTTTCCAAATGGCCCAAATCTCTCTGTAGACTTTGAAAATATACTTCATAATCCACAACACCACCTATCTTAGTATCATCTGCATACTTACTTATCCAATTTTCCACCCCATCATCCAGATCATTGATGTACATGACAAACAACAGTGGACCCAACACAGATCCCTGAGGCACCCCACTGGTCACCGGCTTCCAACCTGACAAACAGCCATCCACCATTACACTCTGACATCTCCCATTCAGCCACTGTTGAATCCATCTTGTTACTCCGCCATTAACACCCAAAGATTGAACCTTCTTAACCAACCTTCCATGGGGAACCTTGTCAAAGGCCTTACTGAAGTCCATATAGACAACATCCACTGCTTTCCCTCATCAATTTCCCTAGTTTAGCCGCTTCAAAAAATTCAAGAAGGTTTGTCAAACATGACCTTCCAGGCACAAATCCATGTTGACTGTTCCTGATCAGACCCTGTTTATCCAGATGCTTATATATATTATCTCTAAGTATCCTTTCCATTAATTTGCCCACCACTGACGTCAAACTAATAGGTCTATAATTGCTAGGTTTATTCTTTGAACCCTTTTTAAACAATGGAACAACATGCGCAGTTCGCCAATCCTCCGGCACTATTCCCGTTTCTAATGACATTTGAAATATTTCTGTCATAGCTCCTGCTATTTCTGCACTAACTTCCCTCAATGTCCTAGGGAATATCCTGTCAGGACCTGGAGACTTATCCACTTTTATATTTTTCAAAAGTGTCAGTACTTCCTCCTCTTTGAATCTCATAGTTTCCATAGCTACTCTACTTTTTCCCCTTAACTCACAGAATTCAATATCCTTCTCCTTGGTGAATACCGAAGAAAAGAAATTGTTCAATATCTCCCCCATCTCTTTTGGCTCTGCAGATAGCTGTCCATTCTGGTTCTCTAATGGTCCAATTTTATCCCTCGTTATCCTTTTGCTATTAATATAGCTGTAGAAACCCTTTGGGTTTACTTTCACCTTTCTTGCCAAAGCAACCTCATATCTTCTTTTAGCCTTCCTAATTCTTTCTTAAGATTCGTTTTACAATTCTTTATACTCCTCTAGCACCTCATTTACTCCATGCCTCCCTATAATTATTGTAGATATCTCTCTTTTTTCGAAACAAGTGTCCACTTTTCCTTTGAAAACCATGGCTCTTTCCAATTTTTACTATTTCCTTTCAACCTAACAGGGACATAAAGATTCTGTACTCTTACAATTTCCCCTTTAAATGTCCTCCATTTCTCTTCTACATCCTTCCCATGAAACAAAGTGTCCCAATTCACTCCTTTAAAAATCCTTACGCATTCCCTCAAAGTTAGCCTTTCTCCAATCAAAAATCTCCACCCTAGGTCCAGTTCTGACTCTCTCCATAATTATATTGAAACTAATGGTATTGTGATCACTGGTCCCGAAGTGCTCACCAACGCATACCTCCGTCACCTGACCTGCCTCATTTCCTAACAGGAGGTCCAGCACTGCCCCTTCTCTGGTCGATACCTCTATGTACTGCTGCAAAAAACTATCCTGCACACATTTTACAAACTCCAAACCATCCAGCCCATTTACAGAATGTGTTTCCCAATCTATTTTTGGAAAATTGAAATCTCCCACAATCACTACTTGTGCTTACTACTAATATCTGCTATCTCCTTACATATTTGCTCTTCCAATTCTCGCTCCCCATTTGGCGGTCTATAATACACCCCTAAAAGTGTTACTACACCGTTCCCACTTCTCAGTTCCACCCAAATAGCCTCCCTAGACGAGCCCTCTAATCTATCCTGCCAAAGCACTGCTGTAATATCTTCTCTGACAAGCAATGCAACACCTCCCCCTCTGGTCCCTCCAATTCTATCACACCTGAAGCAACGAAATCCTGGAATATTTAGTTTCCAATCACAGCCCTCCTGCAAACCATGTTTCACTGATTGCCACAACATCATATTTCCAGGTGTCAATCCAGGCTCTAAGTTCGTCCACCTTACTTACAATGCTCCTAGCATTAAAATATACACATCTTAGAAACCCACCATCCCTTATTCTCTGTCTATTATCTTTTTCATCTTTCTCGCCTACATTTTGGATCCGAGTGCTTCCCTTATCTGCCTCTTGCCCCCACACCCTGACCCCTAGCCCCCTCTACCCGAGTCCCTCCCCCCAGCCTTTCTAGTTTAAAGTCTCCCCAGTAGCCTTTGCAAATCTCCCTGCCAGGATATTGGTCCCCCTCGGGCTCAAGTGCAACCCGTCCTTTGTGTACAGATCATGCCTTCCCCAAAAGAGGTCCCAGTGATCAAGAAACTTGAATCCCTGCCCACTGCACCAGTCCCTCAGCCACGCATTTATCCTCCACCTCATTTCATTCCTACTATCACTGTCACACGGCACAGGTAGTAATCCTGAAATTGTTACCCTTTTGGTCCTTCTCCTTAACTTTCCCCCCAACTCCCTAAATTCTCCCTTCAGGACCTCGTCACTTTTTCTGCCTATGTCATTGGTACCTATGTGTACCACAACATCAGGCTCCTCTCCCTCCCTTATCAGAAATCTTTTGGACACGTTCAGACACATGCGAGACCCTGGCACCAGGGAGGCAAACTACCATCCGGGTCTCCCGACTGCGTCCACAGGATCGCCTATCCGACCCCCTAACTATAGAGTCCCCTATTACAATTGCCCTCCTCTTTTTGCTACCCCTTCTGAGCATCAGGGCCGGTCTCTGTGTCGGAGGCCCGGCCGCTGTTGCTGCCCCCAGCTAGGCTGTCCCCTCCAATCGTACTCAAACCCGAGTACCTATTTTCCATGTGTACGGTCACAGGGGTACTCTCTAGCCCCTGCCTCTGCCCCTTGCCCTTCCTAACTGTGACCCACTTGTTTGCCTCCTGTGGTTTGGGAGTGACTACCTCCCTGTAGCTCCTCTCTATGACCTCCTCACTCTCCCTGACCAGACGGAGGTCATCGAGCTGCTGCTCCAGGTTCCTAACACAGTCCTTTAGGAGCCCCATCTCAACACACCTGGCACAGATGTGGATGTCTGGAGGGCTATCAGATTCCCTGACCTCCCACATCTGACATCCAGAACAGTACACTGCCCTGGCCTTTCATACTGCCCCCCTTACACAGGATACAATATAAAGTACACAACAAACTGCTGGGATCTGACTGCCAATCAGCTGCTTACCCTGGTCCACTTCCCACCAATCAGCGGCTTCCTCAAAAAAAAACCCACTTCTCCAAATGGAATGTTGTGGATTTCGGTAAAAACAAGCCCCGCGCTGGATTTTAAACCTTACCGGTCGGGTGTCGCTCCTCCCCCTCCTCTTCCAACGGCTCCTGTGGGCCTCTGAAAAAACAAGCCCCGCGCTGGATTTTAAACCTTACCGGTCGGGTGTCGCTCCTCCCCCTCCTCCTCTTCCAACGGCTCCTGTGGGCCTCTGACAAAAAAAAAACAAGCCCCGCGCTGGATTTTAAACCTTACCGGTCGGGTGTCGCTCCTCCCCCTCCTCCTCTTCCAACGGCTCCTGTGGGCCTCTTCCAACGGCTCCTATTGCTCTAGTTATTCTTCTTGCACTGTTGTACTTGTGTATGGCTTGATTCTACTCTAGTATAGTATGGTTTGACTGGATAGCACGCAAGGTTGTTCACTGTATCTTGGTTCATATGACAATAATAAACCCTGAAGGCGTCTGAGTTTACAGTTGAATTCTTGAGTAGCTTATAATGTAAGGAAAAAGTGGATTTTTCTATAAGGTTCCAACCCTCCTTTTTGGCAAGACATTTGATAGCGTCGGGAAACTGTCATAGCACTGCTATGTACCTGCACAAATACGTGGAAAACATCATGCTCAAACCGTATTACAATGATTGTGGCCATCGGCAGGTATTAATCATGCCAAGTCTTGCCTTGATGTATGGAGTTGTCTGCACCAACTAGAACTATGCAGTGAGTTCAAACTTCAGGGAATTGTAGAAACTTTGTATGTCCATTTTTCAGAAGGAAGCTATTCCTATGAATTCTCAGGTGCATTTATAAAATTAGTTTTCCAGAGTACCATAACTTGTTATCCAAAGGCCCAAAATATCCTCTCCCCTTGAGTCAAAACATAGCTTCCCAGCATAAGCCCATCTTCCCATCCCTCAGTCCATCGCACGTCAAAATACTTCAAGCACACATCCAAATGTTTTACTAGATGGGACAAGGGTTCCTGCCATTATCATCCTTCAAAGCATGGTATTCCAGACTCCCATTTCCTTTTGAATGGAAAACGTTTTTTTTTAATCTCGTCTCTAAGCATTTAACCAATCATTTTAAATCTACGCCCTTTAATCTCTCTGTAAGGTTCTTCCTGTTTATTCTTTCTAATTCCCTCAAAGATTTATAAACCTGAATTAGTTTTCTCCTCATCTCTTTCTTTCCCAAAGACAATTCTGGTTTATCTAATCAGAGTCAGTATTCAGTGAAGGGAAGTGCTTTACTGTTGCAAATGGACATTTTGGATGCGGGAACAAGTTTCTCCACCTCCCTCTTGCCTCTCTCTGCCTCTCTTGCAGCGGCTTGCTTGTCCAGTGGACATCTGCCATCTCGCCGGCACCTCAGGACTAAAAGCTTGAGAAAAATCTTCTTGCTGGCCAAGGTTAAAACATCAGCACACGACTATCTCATTCTCCAACATTCTTGCAAGTTTAGTGTAGAGATACAGTGCGTAAACAGGCCCCTCGGCCCACCGGGTCCACGCTGACAAGCGATCCCCACATATTAACATTATCCTACACACACTAGGGATAATTTACATTTAGACAAAGCCAATCAACCTAAAAACCTGTATGTCATTGGAGTGTGGGAGGAAACTGAAGATCTCGGAGAAAACCCAGGCGGTCACGGGGAGAACGTACAAATTTTGTACAGACAAGTACCCATAGTCAGGATCGGTCCATCGGTCTAAGTGCCTGGTCCATTTAAAGAGCAATACATTGGGTTGTGGTGTGACTGTGGACATTTCCTCTGTTGAAGACCAGGTTTCACGTACTGCTTGGCATCACAGATTAGGTTGATGGAACAGCTTAATCTGTCACTTCACCACTATGGAAGGATTTGGCTCACCAAGTGACTACTCTGTGAATGTACACCATGTATGCATGATATATGTGCTTCTGTGTTCTGTGTATTACCAGACTGAGAGAGGAACAGTTGGGTGAGTGGTATAGATTAATAACTAAACTGAGGACATTTCAACAGCATAAAAATGTAACAAATATTTTGTTGCTCAATTTCTCGGCTTTTAAATTGAACTTTGAAAAGTCTTGCACGCAACAGCTCACCTTTCAGGACATGGCAAAGTGCTTTCCAGCAAATGGAGTACTTTTAAAGTGGAGTCGTCGTTACAATATGGAAAAAGTAAAACCCAATTTACACATAGCAAGCTTCAGAGAACAGAAGTATGACATTATATAAATAATCTGCTTAAGAAATATATCAGTTTGATTTGTCAACAGATCTGCCGCTCAAGTTTGTCCCACCATCCCCTACTCATCTCCACTTTGGCAGCACAGTGGCGCAGCGATAGATGTAGAGTTGCTGTCTTACAGTGAAAGAGACCCGGGTTCAATCCTGACTATGGTTGCTGTCTGTACGGGTTTGTATGTTCTCCCTGTGACTGCGTGGGTTTTGTCCAGGTGCCCCAGTTTCCTCCCACACTGTAAATATATACAGGTTTGTGGGTTCATTGATTTTGGTAAAAGATTGTAAATTGTCTGTGGTGTGTAAAATACTGCTAGAGTACCGGATGATCATGGTCGCTGCAGACTCAGTAGGCCGAAGGGCCTGTTTCCGCGCTGTATCTCTACAGTCTAAAGTTCCCCATGACCCTAATCTTCATAAAATGCATCTACTTCCTCTTTAAATATAGATAATATTCTAGCTTCCAATACATCTCAGTTTTAAATGAACATACCCTAATTATATATTTATATCCCCTTTTTTGAAACTCTCCTACTCATGGAGACATTTCAACATCTATTGGTGTTGGTTTACTATTGTCATGTGTGCCAATCTATAGTGAAACATTTTTGTTTGCGTGTTTTCCAGTTCAAATCTAACCGTGATAGACATGAGTACAATCTAGCCATATACATGTACGCCGTGTAGTGCAACAAGAAAAATACCAGAGTGCAGAATATAGTGTCACAGTTTTACAGTTTACAGTTTACAGACATCTTGACAGTTACAGAACTACATGCTAGTTCATGGGACAACTGTTTAGTAGTCTTATATCATCTGGGGAGAATCTTGCGGTGTGTGCTTTCAATCCTTTATACCTGATACCTGCCTGATGGGAAAGGGGAGAAGAGGGGCTGACCGAGGTATAAAGCCTTTGATTACATTGGCTGCTCTCCTGAAGCAGCATGAAGTGTAGATGGTGGGCAGTATGATCTGTGTGATGGACTGGGCTACATCCCAACTCTGCACTTTCCTGCTGTTTTGAGCAGATATGTTGCCAAACCAAACTGTGATGCAACCCAAAAGTGTGCTTCCTATGGCGCATCTGCAGAAGTTGGCAATTCACTGAAGACGAACTGAACTTCTTCATTTTCCTGAGAAAATAGAGGCATCGGTGTTCTTTTTTGTCCACAACTTCAAAGTGTTTGAGGTAGAACAAATTGTTGGTGATATTTCTATGTATGAAGTTGATGACCATTTCCACATTGGCACCATTGATGCTGATTGAGGCATGTGTCCACCTCACTTCTTGAAGCCAATAAGTAGCTCCTTTGTCTTGCTGACATTGAGGGAGGGATTAATGTCTTGACACCATGTCACTAAGCTCTCTATCTCCTTCCTGTACTCTGTCTTGTCCTTGTTCGAAAGCCATCCAACTACAGTGGTGTCTTTTGCAAAACATGTACATGGAGTTAGATCAGAATTTATGTGCACAGTGATGGTGCATAGTAAAGAGATGAGAACACATCCTTGTGGGGTCAAGGTGGAATATGTTTTGTTGCCTACACTTACTCTTTGCAGTTTATGGGTCCTCTGCCCTAACCTCTAAGGATTAGATATTTCAATAAGATCACCTCTTCTTCTTGTTCTTCTTGTGTATGGCATGCACAGCCTAAAGTTGTAGGACAACTTGTTCTATTTGATCTTATTTGATTGAGGTCACAAATCTGTCTGAGCTGTTAATCAACTGAATACACTGAATGTCTACTGAACTGCGAGTGTGGTGTTTATGTGGTGTTTTGCGTGGTTTTATGGTGGTTTTATGGTGGTTCCACCCTACTTGAAATGGTATGAAACTGCATTTGAATGTGGTGGCCTTGCACCCTGCATGAAATGGTATGAAACTGCATTTGAATTTGGTGGCCTGCCACCCTGCTTCAAATGGAATTTTAAGGAATAGCCATGAGTCAACCGCTCGCCCACCAGCTGTGAGTGAGCTGCCAGCACATCAGGCTTGAGTGACTGAGCTGTCACCCCAAGAATCCATTTGGCCCGCAATGTCCATACTAGCCCTCTGGAAATCAGTCACTTCAGCCCAGAATACCCATACTAGCGCTACAGAAATCCCCCCCACCCCTCCCCCTCCCCACTGGCCACCAATATCGTGGAATATTGCGTTGGGGGACCAGCCCTCCCATGTGAACCTGGGACCCAACGGGTCCCACTTATTCTCGTCGGAAATAAAAATGAAAATAATTTTAACTTACGTAACCGTTTTCACAGCCACAGGACATAATTGAATGCTTAATACTTATTTTAATATTTCTGAAATATATGAAGCATTAACGATAATTTATGTACACTAAGTTGTGAACCATCTAATATTAATATTTTACATATTTTTAATAGATTAGTAAGGGTGTCCGCTTATGGGGAAAAGGCAGGAGAAAGGGGTTCAGGGGAGAATTAAATCAGCCATGATTGAATGATGGGGTAGATGGGCTTAATTTGGCTTATGACCTTATAAATATTGATCAACATTGGCCAAGTTATTGAGCGATCTCAACTGCAATTTGTCCAGAATTTAAGCACATGGGACAAGCACGTTGAATAGCGAATAGTGTTGCGCTTTTGCAGAACTGCACTGTTAACCAGAGTATATGCTGGGAGACATCACTCTACTCACATGCAAGAGATGTTGCCCGACCCGCTGAGCTACTACAGCACTTTGTGTCTATCTTTAATATAAGCGAGTTTCACTCAGCTGTTCCACTTTCAGTTCTCCAAGTGTTCTCCAAGTGTTTGCAGCAGTAAAGCTACTGTCTTACAGCGCCAGAGACTTGTATTGGATCCTGACCACGGGCGCTTGTCTGTACAGAGTTGTCTCCCCATGACCTGCGCCGGTTTTCTCCAAGCTCTTCGATTTCTTCCCACACTCCAAAGACATACAGGTTTGTAGGTTAATTGGCTTAGTATAAATGCAAACTGACCCGAGTGTATGTCGGGTAGCGTTCATGTGAGGGGATCGCCGGTATTTGATGCTAAAATATACTAAAATAGGTAGGTTATTAAATGGTAGTTTTGTATTTTGTAGTTCTTCTACACTTGCAAGGACATTTTGTTCAGTATATGTTTTGGAAGTTTCAGAACAGAACTGCATGGCAGAGCTGCTGATTGGCTATTAATGCAAAAAGGATACATTTATTTATGTAGTGCCTTAAATGGTTTAAATTGAAGCAACACACTTTACAATCCATTACATATTCTCTTCACTTTTACAATGAAGGAAATGGAGCAACTAATTTGTGCACAAGATATCAGAAAAACCAATGTGGTACCAGCAAACTAACTCGTGTTTGTTACCACCAGTAACGTGGCTAAAGGCCAACGTAGTTGTGATTTATTCCAGGTGATCACTGTACGTGAGAACCCATGGTCAAAATACAGAGGGTGGAAGGTGTAACCTGAAGACTATTGTGGGTGGCAGAACATCACTTGCTACAGGCCAGAGAAGAATGCTACCAATATTCAGGAATCATTGGAAATTATTACACAAGAGAACTGAAGTTGGAAAGATAACTGGAACAAAACGTTGGTCAAGCAGTATTACAGATGGAACACCTCATACTCCACGTGAGTAGTTTACAATCTTTTGACTTTAGACTTTAGAGATATAGTGTGGAAACAGGTTCTTCGACCCACTGAGACTGCGTCGACCTCATACACGAGCACATTCTTCCAAACGAGGGACAATTTACAATTTACAACAGCCAATTGCCCCACAAACCTGCACATCTTTGGAATGTGGGAGGAGACCGGAGCACACGGAGAAAACCCACAGTCACAGGGACAACGTACAAATTCCATACAGACAACAACCATAGTCAGGATCAAACCCAGGTCCTCTGATGCTGTAAGGCAGCAACTCTGTGCCACTGTGCCAATGTGCTGCCTGATGGTAGGAACACTGAATTCTCCAACTTCTGTTAATTAATCCACTAGCAACACCCCACCCTTAACTCCCCCCCCCCCCCCCCCACCTGAATTCACACCATTTGTCTCTTTCCCCCTCCACTGTCTCCTTCCATCCATATTCCTTCCTCTGGCTTCACAATTCTCACCCCTCCTATCCTTAACTCAAACTTCTTGTTTCTTCATCTCTGACCTTTGTCTAACCATCAACCTATCAATCCCCACTCATCTGTATGCATCTATCACCTCGCCAGGTGTCCTGCCCCCACCTCTCTTGCAGTGGAGTTTTGTTTATCTGCACAACTTGGCTGTAAAAGGCATTAGGTTAATCCGGTAGCGATATGTTGTGGCCAGAGATCGCCCCTGATTTTGGCTTGTAGTCGATGATAGTATTCTATTTAGTTTTTGCCCTCAGGCATCTGACATCCACTTGATTAAATTGGGCCTCCAGCTTGTTTTGGAAGTATCTCTTGACATTTCTGATAACCTCACGGAGATCTTACTTGGCCTTCTTGTACAGTGCTTGGACACAGTCACCCTTAATAAAATATATTCTTAATATTGGTGCACATTTTCCATCATTTTAAAGGAAAGGTCTCTATCAATGGAAGGCACAGTACATGGACAGGATAAAAACCCAGTATAATCATGTAAATGTACAAAATTGTGAGAGGAATAGTCTTTTGCCCAGAGTTGGGGAATCGCGGACTAGTGAACATAGGTTGAAGGTGAAGGGGAAAAGATTTAATAGAATCCGAGGGGTAACTTTTTCACACAAAAGGTGGTTGGTGGATGGAACAAGCTGCCAGAAGAGGTAGTTGAGGCTGGGACTATCCTATCTTTTAAGAAACAGTTAGACGGGCATATGGATAGGACAGGTTTGGAGGGATATGGACCAAGCGCAAGGCAAGTGGGACTGGTATAGCTGGGACATTGTTGGCCAGTGTGGGCAAGTTGGGTCGAAGGGCCTGTTTCCATACTGTATCACTCTGTGACTCTAAATCTCTTTGTGTAGGAAGGAACTGCAGATGCTGGTATATACTGAAGATAGACACAAAGTGCTAGAGTAACTCAGCAGGTCAGGTGGTATCTCTGGAGAAAAAAGATGGGTGACATTTTGGGTTGTGACCCTTTTTCAGACTGATCTCCATGGTCACCACACACTAGAAAGCTGTTGGTGATAGTTAAGTGGAGCAATGCTTTTGTCTACTTATAATCACATGCCTTGCTTATAAGGGGAAAAGTTTAAAAGAGATGTGTGAGGTTGTTTATTTTTATACAGAAAGTAATGTGTGCCTAAACCTATTACACTGCCTGGGACGGTGGGGAAAGCAGATACGATAGTGGCATTTTAGAGGCTTTGCGACAGGCACATGGATATGCAGGGAATGGAGAGAAATGGATAATATGCAGACAGAGGAGATTAGTTTATCTTGGCATCATGTTCAGCACAGACATTGTAGGCTGAAGGGCCGAAGGGCCTGTTCCTGTGCTGTACTGTCCCATGTTGTGTTGTTCTGCATGTTTACAGCAGTGGCTATGTTGCATTGTATAGCCTGTGCATCAATGACAACCGGTCTACCCAAGCACAAAAAGCTATCGCATAACGCTAACAATTTGGTATTTAATGTAGTAAAAGGCTTCGGGGCATATTCATTCATTTTTCATATTCAATCCCAGATGGAACCAGCTGGTCTTTCTTAGCAACAATAATAGCCTCCAGCTTTCGGCACCATGCTGCTCCACAGACCCATGCCTTGCAGGGGTTTTCCAAGTTAAAAGGGGAAGCAAAGAGTGAAATAATTCCGAATGGCGTACAAGTGGTGAATGACCCAGCATTCTCAATAGCCCAAATCGTGGAAGCACAGGCTAGGAACACACCAAAGTAGCCAGGAAGGTAAATGTGGGTTGCACAATGTAGCAAGGAGAATTTTATTTTAGGAACATCTATTTCAACAATTGCATCAATACATTTCAGCCATCGTGGATAAGGCATCATTGTTGACTTGTCTTGTTTTGTCATCTTGCTTTTTGTCTTTTCAAAATTTCCAGTCTTTTTTGTTTGCTTGATTTCTGATTTAACCTAACCCCCTGCCTCATTTGCCTGTGATGCTGCTGCAAGCAAGATTTTCAACATACCTGTATCCCACCGTGTTTGTACATATATGCACAAGTATGTTGTCATATTGTCATAGTGTAATATTATCATTTATGACAATGAACTTGATTTGATCAGTTTTTGAAATGCATTGACACAGTTTCTAAATAAAACTGCCTAAAGTGACAGACTTGTTGGTTTTGCCTTCTTCCATCCTTTTCCACAAATTCGAATAGTTTTCCCCACTTCAAACCATTCTCCTCTCTCCCCTTCCATCTGTTGTCCACTTCATAAACCTATTCAGTATTCTCTCCTCACTGAAATCTCTCATCCCCACACTCTTCAATTTCCAGCTTCGTCTCCACCTTCCCACTATCCCCATATTCATTTAAAATGTTTGCTTTCAATCCTGTTCCTCTCTTCTCCTCATCCTAATTTCCACTTGTCCACCTATACTCCCATATACAAACCATTGCTCGTGTCCTCTTCCTCAGCACCACCCCCATCCAACTCCCTTAGTCCCTCCCATCCTCTCGTCCATTCCATCTTCATGCCACTGCCAATCTATATCCACCTCCCTTGTTCAGACATCTTCCACCTTACAACTTGTCTTCCCCTTTGGTTTCAATCCCCTACATCTTCCTATTCTGATGTAACTTAATCCCCCCCCCCCCCCCCCCCCCCCCCCCCCCCCCCCCCCAGCACCATCCCACGTAAATTCTTCACCCACCGATCCATGGAGTCCCTGTTTTCTTCCAGCTCCAGTCTCTGTTTGAAATTGGCTGGAAACTGGGAGGAACACTGCTTCAGACTTTAGAGTCCAGCTAGGTACGTGTGAAGGTGCAACTTCAAATGCAACAGCATAACTTTGAAGGACAATTCAAGGCAATGCCCAGACATGTAATAGGTCAGATCAAGTGTGGGTAAAACAAATTGTGAATCAGGACTGTTTCTTAGGGTCATAAAGTCAAACAGCATGGAAACAGACCCTTCTGATAACTCGTTCATGCCAACCAAGATGTTTATCTGAGCTAGTCCCATATGCCTGCCTTTGGTCCATATCTTTCTTTCCATGCAGCTGTTCAAAAGTATTTAAAACATTTTATTTGCACCCATTTTTACAACTTCCCTTGGCTGTACGTTCTATACACCAAACTCTCTCTCTGTGAAAAAGTTGTCCCTCGGGTCTATTTAAATCTCACCTTCAAACTTTCCCTCTAGTTTTAGACTCCCTATCCTAAGAGAAAGACTGTGACAATCCACCGCATTTACGACCCTCATTACTTTACATTCCTCTATAAATTCACCTCTCAATCTCCTAGACTCCAGAGAAAATAAATTCCAGCCTATCCAGCCACTCCTTATAACTAAAGTTCTCCAATCCTGGTCGCATCCTTGCGAAACCCTCTAGTCCTGGTAACAACCTCGTGAATCATTTCTGCGCCCTTCCTAGTTTAATGATATTCACCCAACAACATCCTAGCCCCACATTCGGGATCTATCACACAGCCAGTTGCTTTCACTTAAGCCGACCTTTTTCATCCATGGCCAAAAATTGATCAAACATTTGGACTTATTTTAAGATAGCATGATAAATGAATTCTGTCAAAATGATCCAAGTTTTCAAAACATTTCCATTTTGACTTTGCAGCTCATCAATCACAAAATTAACGCATTGACTAAAAAACAAATTAAATCATGGGCAACAACATTAAAACATGAAAGATAATATATTTGGATCCTCTCATGGCCCCCTTTCAATCTGTCGATTCTGGGCCATGGCCAGACACTGAGAGCCAGAGAATTAACCAGAGGAGTGAAGAAAGAAAAATCTGCATTATATTTCTAATCACAAAGATCTCCGTTAAGCTCCGGTGTGACTCTTTGATGCCAAGGTGCCTTGTAAATAATATGTCCATAGCAGTTCTTGCCTTCTGTCAAAGCACACAACAAATTGATGCTGTTAAAACACGCCGCATGCTTCCTCAAAACTGGAAGTTGCCTGCAAACACGATTGCAAAATAATTGCCAACTTCATAGTTTACCGAGAAAGTTCAAAGAGTGGCGAGGGGCACATTCATGGACTTTGTGGCCATGTAATGTGAACATCGCCGTTGGCGGTCAGGGTTTTTATCCAGTTTAAGGAAGCCTGGTTAGAAGCAAACCAAGAGTTCCAAGAGATCGGTAAGTAATCAGAGAATCCATGACAGCTAGTAAATCCCTCTAGGAAGAGTGGGTCAGACTATCAATGCTGGAGAAGCATCTGTATCCACCTCACAGTGGGGTTAGTAGCCGGCTGAATCATAAACAGCTTTGTAACACAGCTCTCATGCAGCCCTTACACATGATACCTCATGTCCAGTAGCAATAGCTGACCCATTGATTCATGTGTCACAAGAGGTAATTGCATCAGCGTATCACATTAGGGACGTGTCCATTGTTACCTCTGTTAAAGATACAGCACGTAACATTGAACCTTGCAGTTATCATTCACCTTTTAAAAACTATTTTCCACATAAATGGCGTGATTGTTTATAGATGTGAAGAAATATAAAATCAAGTCTGAGCAATAGGGAGCGGTTGAGTAGGCTGGGACTCTATTCTTTGGAGTGCAGGAGGACGAGGGGAGATCAGGTAGCTACACAGAGTCTCTAGCCCCGACCGCGGGAGAATAAAGTTGAAGTAGTTGAATCGAGGACCATAGGTTTAAGGTGAAGCAGAAAAGATTTAATAGGAATCTGAGGAGCAACTTTTTCACACAAGAGGTTTCAAAGGTCTTTTATTGTCACGTGTACCAATTATGGCACAATGATATGCGAATTAACCATACAGCCATATAAACAAAAATGCAAAAAGACACACAACTATATAAAAGTTAACATAAACATCCACCACAGCGGATTCCCCACATTCCACACTGTGATGGAAGCATAAAAGTCCAATCTTCTTCCTCTTTATTTCTCCCGCGGTCGGGGCAGTTGAACCATCCGTCGGAGGGATCGAAGCTCCCGCAGCTGGCGGTCGAAGCCCCCACGTCGGGGCGGTCAGGACTCCTGTGGCTTGGAGTTCCCGAAGTCGGTCTCTGATAAGAGACCGCGGGCTCCGTGATGTTAAGTCCACAAGCGCCCACGGTTGGAGCTCCGAGATCGATCCCTGACAAAGGGATCACAAGCTCCACGATGTTGAAGTCCCATAGGGTCCCCGTGGTGGAGCTGATTCTGAACTGGATCTCTCTATTCAGAATTTTGACTTTTTTTTTATTGCAATGCAGCAAAAAAAATAATTTAACACCTTTACATAAAGTGCTGGAGTAACTCAGCAGGTCAGGCAGTACCTCTGCAGAAGATAGACACAAAAAGCTGGAGTAACTCAGCGAGACAGCTTTATATGGACTCTTATACATCGGAGAGAACAAACGCAGACTGGGCGATCGTTTCGCAGAACACCTTCACTCAGCCCATCTGAACCAACCTGATCTCCCAGTTACTGGACACTTTAATAGTAAGATTAAACGAGAACTTACCAGTTTGAAGTTTGATCTTGATTTTATGAGGAGTTACGTTGGTGATTACGTGAAGAAGACCCGCCAGGCCGCATGCGCACCAATCTTCAAAGCAGCGGAATGAAATCACAAATAACAACACCGAAGTGACATAGTAAGATGCGTGCCTCGAGAACTACCAGATGATCCTTTATGAGAGAGGGTTGGGCGTGGTGGGCACGTAATCACCAATGTAACTCCTCATAAAATCAAGATCAAACTTCAAACTGGTAAGTTCTCGTATAATCTTACTATTTTACTTCGGAGTCATGTGAGTGATTCCGTGAAGAGTTCAAAGCTTTGTGATTTCATGCTGCAGATTAAAAATCTCGGCATCCCACTGCATTGATTGACTCGAATGAGAAATTAATGCATTAGTAGTAACATTGCATTTTATTGCAGTAATAAAGTTTTATTAAAATATATAAACAAACAACAGTACCCCTCTATCCCAGGGCACTTTAAACAGAACTTAAAATAGGATTAGCAAACAGCCCTGGATCGACAATCGGCTGATGATAGAAATTCTGAAACATCAGCTTATTTGCCCATCCGGCGGCCGCCAAAATATGGTCGACGGGCATGTCCCTCACCTTGGCTGCCGACGTAGCTGCTGCCCTAGTGGAATGAGATGTAAACACACTATCTAAATGATACGCTGACGTTGATGCTGACCTGGTGGAATGAGATATACAATCGTCAGTGTTAATACCTGTATAACCCAGAACCTGCTGCAGCCACCTTGAAATAGTCTGAACTGACCTTCCTTTGTGTAGTTGTTTGTTGACTAATAAACAATGCTGATTTCATACTTCTTAGGATTCTGGGGCCTTGATAACATAGACGTGAGACCGTGGGATATCCAAAATGATCTTAAATCATGCCACCCCTAGTCTACTCTGCTTGTGTAGACCAGAATGTAAAATGTAATGGCACCTGCAGCCAATTCCATCCTATCTAGCCACAGCATTTGCATTGTTTGCCGTCGTGCTGATATAAGTGTCATAACTAAGGATGTAGCTGGAACCCCTTGGTGAAATAATGTTCACACATTTACAATAATCAGCTGCATAATCTTGTAGTGGGAGAACTTGTGTCAAGATCTTTTAACAACTCAATATCCGGTTGATTCCGACATCGTAGTTCCCTTAAACTGCAGCTGTAGTGTCTCTATAACTGAATTATTGTCAAATACCATTGAAACTGAACTGGAAAATATCAGTAATCTGTACTGTATTAAATGTAACATTAACATTTAACAAAAAACACTTCTGATCCCCTCAATAGGAATGTACTGCTTTTTTGGGTGCTAACCCTGCACACTGCAGTGAACACCTTCATGGCTTGATGTGACAACACATAAGTCAATCCATTCAAAATGTGTAAGTCAATAACTGTTTTACTGTGCAAAGGTCGGTCTCCTGAACCACAGTTTGAAACAGCAAGTTCTTGTTGTTTGGAATAACCGTATACCGTTGTGCCATAATGCCTGATGAAGTAGGCAACATGGACACTTGGCCAGTCCGACAGTACGAACCCAAGCGAGAGTCTTGCTGACTGTTTTAAGACCCGGCTAATGAGGCAAAAATGAGGAAGACATAAAAGAACATTCCCCTACTGAAGCGAGAATGTATTTCTCCGCACTGTTGTGCCACATATTTTTGCAATCAGTGAATAAACATGCACCAACATGTCGATATTCGATGTAGTATTGAACCATACTTTCATCATACTTTGAGATCCAACACCTATTCTGTGTTATCATCGATCTGAACTGGATGATACACCAGTGACAAAGGAGATTTAGGTAATTATTACAGGATACTTTTACTTGATTACCATGTGACTAACATATGTCACCATCGTAGATCAGCAACTTGAATTTGAGCATGTAGAATATGTATATTCGCTCAATAGCCCCTTGCCCATGGGGTGCATCTAGTGTATATATTTAGTTGATACCAACAATTGAAGAATTGGTAACTCATGCAATCTCCAATACCTCCAAGTAGGTGATGGTATTCAGAACTTCTCATCTTAGAGTCCTAAGCATCAGTTTGTAATAACTGAATTTGATCGACCACACTACTATAGCGAGTTTCAAGTTGAAGTTCAATTAGTTATTGTCATGTTCAGCAATGCTGAATACTGTTACTTCATCATTATGGCTGAGGTAGCTTCAGCTGACAATAGCATAAGGTTATTATCAAAGGTCTAGTTGCTACTTACACAATATCAGTTGCTTGATTTGCTCGGCTGAAACACAGCTGCTATATTGCCAATTACTCTTGATGAAAATAAAATTCAGTTTTGTAACAGATTGCTATAACTCCAATCTCTTGCCCCAAGGTGGAGTCAAGGCTAATAATAATTAAAGGTAAATCCCAATGACCAACAAACAGTTTATCTCATACCCCAAAGCTTTACTGTTATAGTACAGTTTTATTGTCTTTGATAACCTCTGTAATGGGATTTGTATAGCATGGATCTCTGACCCATATGAATCTGTTGTTAGTCAGGAAAATAAGTTTTCACATTCGTTAAGTTCATATGCCCGACACTCTCCATTCTCCATAATAACATGCCACTCCTGTCTTATTCCATGGGTGGTTTGCATGGAACTTTTGCCCAATTTCAGAACCATAATTCTTTATTTTTATTATTTTCTTTATTTTTTATTTATTTATTTTTTTAAATTTAAATAGCCCTGGGCATAATCCAAACTTGCTTGGAATGCTCCGACTGTGCCTCAACCAAATATCTTTACCCTTTGTGTGTTGTACTAAACAAATGTAAATATTACAACTTGTGAACGGTGCGCTACCCATATTTTGGAAGTGGTAGACCCATTTTGTTGAGTAGGATCGGTAAGGTGCATGGACTTCTTGAGCTATCATGCTGCCACCAGCTCCAGTGAACCGCTTACTGCCGATGAGCGCCTGGGGTGCGTTCTGAAACGATGACTTTTGCCCGCCATTGGCCTAATTGATTCATCTGCCAGGCTTTCTTCCCCTATTGAATAGGCCTACCTGAATAACAGATTCAGCGGCTGGCTCTCACATCCCCCTGTTGGCGCTGTTCACTGCTGGCACATATGTGTTTAAGTATGTTCTATTGACTTCTTTTAGAGCCTGGAGTCAGTTATATCTTGACCTTTTGCTCTTCGCTCCTCAGAGAGGGTGGCAACCCTAAACAGGCGCAGCCGCAGGCCGCAGGATACCAATACTGATACGAATCCATTAGCCTTAACCCAAATGGAATATTCTGCTGGGACGGCAACTTTGTTGTCAGGAAAAAGGCACCTCTGACGTGCCCTTCATCCCTTGGGGTATGCCCCACGCCATACCTGAGACTCAGTGTCAGCAGGATACTGACCCGTCTTGGTCTCTGCCTGCAAGAGGGAGACCTCTGTAGCACTGTATGCAACAGTTGCTGTATTTGGGATAGTCGTTTCAAACGGACTATCCATCCCCGGTGAGGAATTCATCCCCCGATTCCATGGGCCTTGCTATCCAGCCCCAGTGGAGAATCATCTCCGACTCTGCGGAAGTAGCAGATTATGTGTGAACTTGAGCAGCCCTGTCCCAGGCGTTGCTGGCGCCGCCTTTGTAAAGACCAGCGCTTTTTGACTTGAAACAGCCCTGTACCAGGTGCTGCTAGCACGGCTTTCCCGTAGGCCGGTAATGTCACACATGAAACAGCCCTGTATCAGGCGCTGCTGGCATGGCTCTCCCGTAGGCTGGCACTTTCATACATGAAGCAGCCCTGTCTGGCGCTGCTGGCGCGGCCTGTCCCATAGCCCGTATTACAGTGTAAACTCACTAATCAACATTTTTAGTGTACAGTTTTACCTGTGAAGGGTTAAAACAATTCACAGCAACTTCTGCTAAACAACAAGGATTACATTGTCAGCGACATATAACAATAACTTTTTATGACTTCAACTTAGCCTTTAGCTTTTAACTTTAAGAAAAACACTATAACATACATTTAATTCGTTGCCTGGGGACCAACGTCTGTGAGCCACTGACCCCACTGTCAGTGACTCTAACGTTACTTCCTTGCCGTTCCAACGGCATCCCCACAGGCTGGGAGCCGCTGACTTAACTGTCAGCGACTCTGCTTGAATTTATTGCCGTTTTTACAGCATCCCCGCAGGCTGGGAGCCGCTGACTGCACTGTTAGCGGCTCCTTATCTCGCAAACCGATCTTTTTGCTGGTTATCCACTTCTGCGGTCGGACTGGGTTTTCCCACAGTCCATAACCGGCACACTCGTCGGGCTGCAAAACTGGCAGGAATACCTCTGTGAAACGAAGCTCCTGCCTGAAAAACCCTGGTAAGTAAAAAACTAACTTACCTTCTAGGTTTAACTTACCGCTGGCAGGAGCTCTGTCCTGCCAGTCTGGTGCTTGCGCCAGTGCGGCTGATATACTGGTGTGCATGCGGCCTGGCAGGTCTTCTTCACTGAATCACTCACGTGACTCCGAAGTAAAATTCTCCTTCCCATTCCTACACAGACCTTTCTCTCTTCCATTGTTAGAGTGAGGCTAAATGCAAATTGGAGGAACAGCATCTCATATTTTGCTTAGGCAGCGTGCAGCCCGTGATATAAATAATGATTTCATTCACTTCAGGTAGCCCTGACCAAAGTCTTATAGCGGAGATCTAAAATCTTTGGCCCTGGCATTCCCCCTCTCTCTATCTCTGCCCCACCAAAATCGCACTAGCTTCTCAATTTCACCCTACAAACAGCTTACAATGGTCTGTTTCCTTTATCATCGTTACTTTTTTGCATATCATTCATTCATTGTTCTTTATCTTTCCACATCACCGTCTATATCTATAGTTTCCCTTATCCCTAACCAGTCTGAATCATCTCTGGAGATAAGCAATGGATGACGTTTCGGGTCAAGATCCTTCTTTCAGACTAAAGAGTGTCGACCCGAAACATAATCCATTGCTTATCTCCAGAGAGGCTGCCGGTCCCGCTGAGTTACATTTATGTAACTCAGCCTCCCGTTGCATTTTATGTCCATCTTCAAATGGTGTCACATGCTCCAGACAGCTGTGCGGGCGCATGATGATGCGCGCGACTCTCGCGGGACCGTCGCGCCTCAACGCGACGACGAGGTCACGTAATTAGCGTGCCAAGGACACGTAAGTGGGACAGGGGCCAGCACCTTTACTGCTGAGCGACCAGGTACCCGGACATGGCGTCGAAGGACAAGAAGCCAAAGTAAAGATGTGGAGCCAAATAACCGAATGGAAACAAAGCTGAAACGCCAAATAACCAAAAGCATAAGAAGCCAAAACGCCAACTGACCGAAAGATTTAAATTTTGAGCACAATATCTCTGTATGAAATTTGAGTAAAATGTCTTCAAGGGAGGGGCAACATCGCTACATGGCCTGCACAACTGACAATAATCCCAGCCGACTGAGTCATTCATTGAGGGTATTTTTTTGTTCTGACAGACTTGTCTGGAGACACAAGAGATTGCAGATGCTGGAATTTTGAGCAAAAACCAAACTGCTGGAGGAACTGAGGGAGCCAAGCCTCTTTGGAAGGAAATGGGCAAGTAGGATTCACAGAGGGGGTGCAGGGAGCGAAAATCTCACAGAAATGTCTGAGAAAGGAGGCAGGCTTCTTCAAAGTGGTCACACTTTGAGGTGATTTTGCAGTAAAATTCTGAAGAATGAATACGTTTATTGGCCAAGTATTCACATACAAGCCTTGGTGCTGCACCCGCAAGTGACGACATGATATACAGTGACAGTTAGGAATGGTACATAAAACATTAAACGTTAATAATAAAACATTATTGATTAAACGTGAATTAAATAAAATACCAGAGCAAAAGGAGGCTACAGATTTTTGGTTATTGAGTAGAGCTACTACTCGTGGAAAAAAGCTGATTTTATGTCTGGCTGTGGCAGCTTTGACTGGGTAATTTCAATGTTTGTCACCAACATGTCAAAAGGAAGCATCGTGGCATTATAAATGAACTTGTTCCTCCTGCATTTCTTGGATGGAGACAAGGGCTTACTTTTTATAGCCCTTGGATTCAAATGTGTTAATCAAATTAAGAAATGATGAAGTATCCATGGACTTGTCAGGAGTGAATCTGATGAATTTGTCGGTACATTGCTTTCTGATCTCCACCCTGCTGGAGATTTGTTAATATGTCGACTTGCTTTCAAGTTGTATTTATAAAGAGCATTTTTAATGCAAAATGGATCAGAAAAGTACAGGTGAATACGCTTGCATGTTCGTCATTCATTGATTTTGAGCAGAGCAAGATAATAATCTTAACTTCTCCCATATCTGTAAGCTTCCTACGTCATCCTGTCTCCTCAATCTCCTTCCTTTTGCTCATACTTCCTCCATGAATCCTGCTAACGTTCATTAATCTGATTCATTCCCAGGAGATAGTTTGGCAGCATTGATCAACATTGCGTGCCCTCCAATTTGTTTTAGCGCGCCAATTCATTACAATACACACATTGTGTTGCCTGCCTTTAACAAAGTAATCCATCCACCACAGTTTATAATTAACACCTTAATTAATTTTGCATTTCAAAACGTCATTCCTTTCAAACTGGCCTGTCCAGATTGAATTCAAACAAACAACTCTTTGTTGCCTGCATCAGTCTTGTTGCAAGGTTTTCAATACTTGCAGGAATAAAGAAATGTATCACTCCTGGTAACGAGGAATTCTTTATGCACTCTTTTCTAATTAGCCAAACTTATTTTAAGAAATTATCATATGATATAGAAATTGGGACTGCTCTAATTTTCAGCTTGAGGTAATTAAATGTTGAAATTGTTGGTCTAATTTGCTGCAACACTTCCGGTGGCGCTATGGAGTAGTAAGCCACAGCACCAGCCAGCTCCGTAAAAATTCTGTAAAAAACGGGGATTTAAACAGATTTAAAAACACTTACCGATCGACTGCTTTCACTATCTGCCGCCTTAACATCGACGGTACTGGCTGACGTCATCAGCCTGCGACGAATTATGACGGCACGGAGCCCTACCGAGAAAAACGAAGGGTCCGAAAACCCGGGCGAGACCGGGAGAAGGCCTGGGAGAAGCCTCGGACTCGAGTAGGGCCAGCTCCGTGGAAGACGTTTCCAGGAAAGCAGACACAGGAGGTGAGGACTTGAAAATTTTTATTTCTCATCATATGGCTGATTTAAACGTGAATGAAAGAATATAAAGAAAGAAATGAAAGTAATACAGGAAGAGATAAAAGGAAGAAATATCTCAAATCAATAATCAGATGGAACTTGATGAAAAATCAAAAAAAATGGCGTGAACTTTCAAAAAGATATAAAGACGCAAATTGATAAATAAGTTCAAGAGAGACTCAGAAATATTGAAGAATGAAATCATTGATATGATTAATAACTTGGAACGTAAAGATGGAGGGTAAACTTGAAAATGTTAAAAAAGACCTTTAAACATAAGATTGACCCTATTGCAAAAGTGGTCGAACAACAAGTTGACGGCATTAAAAACCTTGAAAAAGATAGCGGAGGCTATAGTACTGTGTCTACAGCAAAGCTGATAACAGAACAAGAACGTCTACTGGAGTTGTTTATCCAACAGTAACAGATAAATGCACGCAGCTGGAAGGCTATCAAAGAAGGCAGAACTTGAGGATTGCAGGGATTCCTGAGGTTTAGAGAAACACGAAGACACTCGAGAATTCACTGCTAAATTACTGCAAGCTGCTTTATCTTTGGATGATATGCCTGTTTTAGCTCGTGCACACCGAGTCTGGCAGAAGACAGGACCAGTACAAATGCCCCAACCAAGACAAATCATTGTCAAGTTACAATATGATTACACCTCGAGGACATTATGCAAAGAGCCTCGAGAACAAAGAAATCTGATGTTTCAAGGACAAAGAATCAGTATCTATCGAGACTATCCCCAGAGGTTGCCAGAAAACGAAAAGCGTTTAACGAAGCCAAAAAACCTTATGAGGGGTGTAGAAAACTTGAGATACGGTCTGAAATTACCCCGCCATCTTACGAGTTTACTTATAACAAACGTGGAACACTTTTCAAGACTCCAGCAGAAGCAATGGAATTTGCAAAGCAGTTTGACACTTGAAAACCATCTACAAGCAAATATACTGCCTTTTTCTATTTTTAAAGATCTAGCACGGTCTCTTGACATTTTATGAAACTCTATACGACAACATGGAATTAGAAGAAATCAGAAGGAATGGACAATGTCGTTATGGAACGAAAGACCTAGCACAGTCTCTTGACATTTTATGAAACTTTATACGACAGTATGGAATTAGAAGAAATCAGAAGGAATGGACAATGTCGTATGGAACGAAATGTTTTCCCAGATTGGAAGAAGCTCACCGAACTAACATAAACAAATAACACACCTACTAAAATGATAACGCGGTTTTATTATTACTATGACTGTTATTAACCAAGACTCTGCAACCATCGCTAACTAATACTACTAATAATTAATATCTTATGTCCTGTTACATATGGGGATATCCCTTTCCTCAATATATATTTCTTCCTTTTTTAATAATGACTTCTATTTTTTGCATTTTTAATAGTATGTTTTTACATTTTTAACTGTGGCTTTATAATTGGATTTTTTTTTCTTTTTTAAACTAACCTTAGATTATATCAGCTACATTTATGCATGTTTATATTACTCTTTTCATTTCTTTAATACTAATATTCCGTTAAAAATATTACTATGGAATAATAATTCCTTAAAATTAGGAGCTGGCTAAAACTAATAACATCAATGCCGGAAGCCTTTAGATTAATGGCACACACAACTTGGCTTTCACCAACTACAAATATTGTATTTGTAGTTCTTCTAATTCTTTTATACACCTTTCTAAGCTTTTTATTCACTTCTCACCATGTTTTTATGTTTACTATAACTTTCAGTTTGAATGGAGTTATATACTGGAACAATGGAGATACACTCGTGAAGCACATAAGAAAGATCTAAAATTCATCTACTCGGAGTTCGGGTGTAAGGTTAAGTCTACTGCGCGGACCCTTGGACCCTATTCTAGATTCCACAAAATCTAAAAATGCAGGATTTAAAAAGAAAAAATATGGGGAACGAGGGATTAACCTTTTGCAGTTGGAATGTTAAAGGTATCAAATGAACCAATAAAAAGAGGAAAAATATTGACACATTTAAAGGCAATGAAAGCTGACGTAATTTACATCCCAAGAAACTCACCTAAAGAAAGACGCTGAAAACCAGGCTGAAAGCTAAAATGGATAGATAAAATATACCACTCACGCACTTCCTTTACACAACAAATCAAGAGGCGTAGCAATATTATTTCGTAAAGTACTTTATTTAAGCATATATCTACTATATCTGTTAAGATGGCAGATACAATAATTGTAATAGGAGAAATAAATAGGGAAAAAATGATTTTTGTTAACATTTTATGGTCCCCAAAATATTTGATAGTCCATTATTCTTAAGAAAGTACTTAAATAATATTCCAGAATTAACACACTACAATTTGATAATTGGAGGAGATTTTAAAATTGTACATTAGACCCTTATTTAGATAGCTCTTCAAACAAAGGAAAACTAAATCGCACTCTAGTGATTTATTAAAGCATACATCAAACGTCTAACATTAAAGAAGTTTGGAGAACAGAAAAATCCTACTGGTCGAGAATATTCCTTTCTACTCGCCAGTACATAAAACCTATTCAAGAATAGATTACTTCTCGTAGAATGACAAAGCTTATTTCACTTACTTATGAATCCAAGAATATCATAATATTATAATTTCAGATCACGCACCATTAACATTTACTCAACTAAAAAACTAAATGGACAAAACAGAAATCTACAGGACATGGGAAACTTAATCCACTAATTTTAAAATCAACTTAAAACAACTCAGGAATACATCACAACCCATGATAAGAGGTTTTTTGAAATAAATGATCACCCAGAACAAATATCTCGCTCATTATTATGGGAAACACTTTAACAGCATATCTTCGAGGAATTATGATATTCTTCACAAGCATTCCATAATAAGAAGATTCGGAAGGAACACATGACTTAGAAAGGGAGATCAAACAATTAGATATACAGAATGCAACAAAATCAGATATAATAATACATAATAAAATTGTCGCATGAAGTATAAATTAAATAAAATATCTACTGATCAAGTTCTAAAATATTACCAACATACTAAACAATTGTTGTTTATGAATTTGGAGACAAACCACAAAAACTATTGGCTCGACAATTAAGGAAAAAATTGAAGCGGAAAAAATTATACATAGGATTAAATCCACAAAACGGTGAATTATTAATACAACCCAAGGATATTAATGAAAGATTTATGCAAATATTAATCAAAAATTTGTATACTGGTCACACAAACGGTAAATAAAACAGAAATAGATGCCTTTTTAAATGGATGTAACTTAAAAGAATTAGATTTACAAAATAGAGAATTTTTAAATGCCGATATTTCAATAAAAGAAAATCCCAAGAATCTAAATCTTTAGCAATAAAAAATGGTAAAACTCCAGGACCAGATGGTATAGGCTCGGAATTTTATAAAATTTTTCAGCCAAATGGGTCCATTTTAAAATCATTATATGAACAGATATATATACAAGCGAGAAATTACCAGACACATTGAACGAATCTATTATAACACTTATACCCAAAATAAATAAAGACTTGGATGATCCAGGATCGTATAGAGCAATTGCTTTAAATTAAATACTGATCAAAAAATTTTAACAAAAATTCTTGCACAAAGACTAAGTAAAATGTTAATGAATTAATTCAATCCTGATCAAACAGGAATTTATACCTAAAAGATATTCTTCAATATAATTTAAGACGGTTATTTAAATATTATCTACTCGAAAGAAGTGATAAAAAAGATTTAGTAGTTATCTCGTTGGATGCAGAAAAAGCTTTTGACCAGGTGGAATGGCCTTATCTATTTTTCGGTGATGGAAGCATTTCAAAGCTTGGTGATAAGTTTACTACTTGGATTAAATTATTATACGCAAATCCAACAGCTAGAAATAATAACAAAATATATGTTATCAACTAAGTTTAGTTTATCTCGAGGTTGTAGACAAGGCTGTCCTTTATCACCATTACTGTTTTGCATTAGCAATCGAACCCATTGCTCAAAGGGTAAGACTACATCCAGAAATATATGGATACATCCTACTAAAGATACTAAGAATAAAATCTCGTTATATGCGGATACGATATACTACTTTAAATTACAAAACCGGAAAATAAGTATCTGTAATTTGTTAAAACTAATAACGGAATTTGGTTTAATTTCAGGATATAGCATCAATTGGAATAAAATTGAACTTATGCCAATAACCCAGAATAATTTTTTACAGATATTACAAACAATTTCCTTTCAAGATAACAAATGAAAATATTAAAAATATCTCGGTATTTTTGTTACAAAAAGATTGACTCTTTATTTAAATTCATTTCCCGTTATTATTGAATACATTAAATAAAAATAATCTTAATTGGAAAAGCTTACCTATCTCAATGTTAGGTAAAATAAACCCGCAATAAAAATGATTTTCCTCCCACAATTTATTATATTTATTTCAATCAATCCCGATATAACCTTTCTAAAATTTCTTTAAAAAAGTAGACTCAATAGTCACTAACTTTATTTGGGACTACAAAAATCATAGAATAAATAAAAAACATTTATGTAAAGCTAAAATAAACGGGGTTATAGCTTTACCAAATTTTATGTTCTATTATTGGGCAGTTAATATTAGAAAATATGAATTTTTGGTTAGGAGAAATAGATAATAAACCAAAATTGGTTTAAAAATGGGAAAGAGAAGACTGTTTTTCCATTTGAAATTAGCTCTATAATATTTGCTAATATTAATGTACCTAAGAAAACTTATAGCGAAAAATCTGATATAGAAAGTGGAAATACGTATTTGGAAACAAATAAAGAAAAACACTAAAAACTAAAATTTATACCGCTAGCTCTTACAATTGCCAATACTTTTACGCTTAAAACCGTCAATGATGGATAAAGCTTTTACACAATGGAAAAATAAAGGAATTCTAAACATAGGGGATCTCTATAAGGATAATTCATTTCTTTCATATCAAGAATTACACCCCAACTTACTGGGGCTTCATAATAATGAATATTCAGATATTTACAAATCAGAACTATATTTCCGCAAATACACAAGAACTTAGAAATAGAAACGAGTGAAATTTAGATGATGCGTGAATAAACACCCAAAACAGAAAAAATGATATCATTACATTTATAACATTTTAGTTGGAAAGTGATATCCCATCATCGGAAATACATAGACAGCGCTGGGAAAATGAACTAAGTCAAATCATAAGACCCCAGAAATATGGGAAGAAAGCCTACAACATATACATTAATTGCTCTTTAAACGCTAAACATGCACTTATACAGTTTAAAATCTTACATAGATTACATTATTCTAAATCTAAACTACATAATATATTCCAAACTATCACTATATAGGTGTATAAATGTCAAATCATGGAAGCAACTCAGTCGCATTTCATTTACTAATTGCACGAAGATTTTACAATATTGGAATGAAATATTCAAACAATCTCGAAAGTTATTAATATTACTATGATTTACGACCCAAAGTTAATCATACTTGGAATACCGGAAATGGAACAAATAATACAAGGAATCATAGAACTTTTATCGACTATTCTTTAATAATGGGAAAAAATTAATATTAAAATTATTGGAAGGCCCTGTATACCCCAACAATTAAAATGTGGAATCCAGAAATGACGGAGACACTTCACTTGGAGAGATTGAGACTTGTCCTTATGGACAGGTTAGATCTCTTCAAGGATATGGTCTCCCTATATTAAATATCTACAGGGTCACAATGGAATGGTTCGGCGCAGGGACTTGACTGAGGCCTGAATATCTGAGGGGATGAAGAAATACACTAACAAATCATGAATGTATCTCCAAGATTGGATTACTTAGTAATACTTTAAATCTCCATCAAACTTTTCATACCTTCTTTTCTATTTTCTATTCCTTTTTTTCTATCTCTATCTATCTTTAATTAAGGAAAAATTATAGAAACATACTATATAAATTTTTTAACATGTACACACTTATCTCTGTTTGTATGAAAAAGATTATAGATGTCTTAAAAAAAAAAAACACTTGTAATTATATAAAACTATGTACTTTCTATATACAATAACAATGAAATATAAAAATTAACAATAATACAAACATTATTAATACTTTGATAACATTATGAATATTAAAAAAAATGTTGTTTAAGATTGGGTATTCCGTAGTTAAATTAGCGGGGATTTCTATTTGGTAATTAGAAGAATATCTATGTTTTAAGAAATCTAAGTGTATTACTTATATTAGGAATATACTACATATACCCCCAATTATATAAAATAAATAAAAACGGAATGTAATAATGGATAATACTATAATTATCACAAATAGTACTAATTAATAATCAATACGTTATAATTTTTATACATTGTATAAATCTCAATGTTGTATAAGAGTGTACTTGGTATATACTGTTTCTAACAATAAAAAAATATTTAAAAAAAAAAAAAAAAAAAAAAATAATTTGCTGCAACACTGATATTCAGTGCAAAGTGAGGTTTGATGAGCATTCTACATCGGAGTCACGTGAGTGACCTATGTGAAGAAGGCGTCAGCCGCTTGCCCGTCATTACGTCCCTAACACATTGCACAATGATTGACTGGCAGAGCGCGTCGCTCCTTCCAGCGTAAGTTTAAATCCTCAGGTAAGTGTTTAATCTTTCACTGAGGTCGCTTCTCTTGGTTCGAAATATTCTAACAGAACAAGTTCGAACTGTGTGGAGAAAATGTCCAAGATGAAGTCCGATGGACTGCGGAGAAACCAGTACGGAAGGCCACGGGAGGGAGGGTAGCGGGCGGCCGTCGATTTCGCCCTTCCGAGTCGCTGACGGTGGAGCCAGCGGCTTTCAGACTTGGTGCCGTTTTGACAGCACCTTGGCAACCCACTTGGGTGGAAAGCCACAGAAAAGTCTGTTAGGCCCGTTGACTCGATGAATGAGTCGGGCCAGGAGGGGAACTTCAATGGGTAGCGTCTTTGGACATCTAACCCACATGGAGCACCTGATGGAGAGGTTGCTCCATAATGATATGCTCCAACAAAACAGAGTTATATCAGCGCGGGTCTCCTCGGGGGCCCACAGCAGGCACCTGTTTCAGGGCTGCACAATGTCTCCCTCTCTGAGGAGGGGAGCATACAGGGGTCAGTTTTTGGCTGACTCAGTAATTCAGAGATATAGCCGGGGAGCATACCTCGAGGCACGAAGGGGAAGTGCCAGCAATGGCATCAACATTTGCAATCCCATCACAGACAGGCAAACCACTGCATGAGGACTTAGCCATGAGTAATCAATTGCCTAGCCTCACACCCAGCTCCAAGGTCTGACTATGGAGGAAACTCCTAGCAAGTATTACACACCAACCAACTGTGCTTCATTGAATGTGCCGGCTGTTAATCACTCCATCTGGGGGTTACATTGGAGGGGGCATCATAGCCCAGGAGGTGAAGCTACTGAAAATGTTAAAGTTGCTCGCCTCAGCATCACAGCCTTTGCCAGGTCAGTGGATGAGGGGCCCCTGTCTGATGTTCAGCAGAATGCCATGGCATTAATGTGCAATGCACATTTCAAAATCAATTGTTACAGGAAAATGCCAACCGTCCTGCCCAGAACCCCCAAATTCGCAGCAATTGTGTAAGGCCAGCAACGTTCAACCACCGAATTTCCTGTTCGGCGAAGATTTGCCGAAGCAGGTCAGGAGCTGGACGTGAAGCTAAACGGTCGAGCTAATGCCAAGTCCCATCAACCCCCAAGGTTTTCATCATTCCTGCGGACCGCACCCCTACGCTCCCTTCAACACCAGGCGGTTCGCCGAAACTGGTGGGAAAGCGAACAATTGGCACAGAGGACTTTTTTTAGGGCCAGGCCAAGGTCCAAGCCGGCCCACGTCCAAGATGCACGGTTGGCGCCCTCCATCTGTCCTACCCCCCAAACCTTGGGTGCGGAAACAAACACCATTCGACCGGTAACCATTGAGGTAGGTGAGTCTGGCTCTTTTGGAACATATTGCGTTTACCGATCAGTTACAATTTGGGGAGTGATTACAATTCTTCTTGAATGAATGGCATTGGATAACATCGGATCCATTTATACTGCACAGTATACAATGCTTCCAAATTGAATTCCTTCTCAATTCCCTTCCACCCACTCAGCATACACCGAACCACACATATGTTCTTTCACAACAGGGAAGTTTGGATGCACAAGCTGAAATTGAAGCATTATACAAAAAAGGGGTAATTGAGATGTCATGTCATGAATTTCACCAATTTGTGTCTAATATATTTACAAAGCAAAAGGATGGAGGATGCCGAATCATCCTTGACTTGACTGAACTTAACTCCTTTGCGCAGTCTAAACATTTCAAAAGGAAAACTTTGTTACTGCCAAGCAACCGGTTTCCATGGTATGTTATATGGCATGCATTGACATCATCGGAGATATTTGAAATTTAGCTGGATGGGACAACTGTGGCAATTTAAAAGCATTGCCTAATGGGTTAACTTCAGCCACCAGATTATTCACAAAAATTATTAAAAATCGGGTCCTGGGGCTACTCCGGCTCAGAATCATATTGTGATGGCATTACTTGGATGATATCAAATCATCAGGAAAACTATGAAAATTAGCTGAATTCTCAACTCGTTTGAGAGATTGGGGTTCTTATCCATCCAGTTAAGTCCAAATTGACCACCATCTAGAGTAAATGATTATTGTGGGATTTACCATTAAACTCATTTCACAATGTCTGTGACTCTGCCTTGGGGCAAGCAATTAGAATTAATAGAAGCCTGTAACAATCACATTGTTAAGAAGCAGCATTCAATTAGACATGTAGCTAGTATAATTTGGCAAACTAGTGGCTGCTTTTCCAGCTGCACAGTTTGGACCTTTGCACTATCAAAATTTTCAACATGCAAAGCGCAGGCACTCAAATCCATGCAGGTCACTTCGGTAGACCTATGCGGTTACCACCTGAAGCCATTGCAGAGTTACAATCGTGGGGTCGCCGATAGCGAATATTCGGCATTGCTCCAGTAAAATTCTGGATGCACCCCCATCAGTTATTTTACAAACTGATGCTAGTGCTCAGGATGGGGAGCTACAAAAACCATCTCTAGCTGTGGTGGTAGATGGAATGAGCAAGAGTCATTAATTCTATCGGCACATGGTATAACTACTTAGAGCTGTTGGGACCAATGGGTGAAGGCTATTTGTGGCAATATGCATCATGTGCATGTTCATCTTCAGATTGACAACTCTACAGCGGTGGCATACATTAATCACATGGGATGTAATCAAGTCTGTATCTTATGATAAATTGGCTAACCTTTTCTGGCACTGGTGTATTACGAGAAAGATTTAAGGGTTTCGGCTATCTACTTACCAGGTAGATACACATGGTGGCAGACACCAGATCACGGGATATTCAATGACAACACAGAAGGGATGTTGAATCATGAAGTGTTTAACGACATTGTCGCTCGGTATGGTGTACGGAAAATTGATTTGTTTGCATCCGACTAAATCACCAGTTACCAACGCATATGTTTCATGGAACCAGACCCAGAGGCAGTGGCGGTAGTTGCATTCTCGCTACACTGGGGTAAAATGTTTTGTATGGCATTTAACTCATACCCATTTTGCCACCTGGCAGTGTTTGGCTAAGATCAAGCAAGACACACCGCCTCTGGCATTTTAGTAGTACCTGACTGGCCCTACACAGCCTTGGTTTACCCCACTTGTCTGGGAATGATAACAACAGCCTTTTATGGCTGTCCCCAAAACGCAGAAATCTGCTGGTTCCACCCCAGTGACAAGGGGAGAACCATCCACACTACATGACCGAATAACTGTATTAGAAACATAGAAATTAGGTGCAGGAGCAGGCCCCATTCGGCCCTTTGAGCCTGCACCGCCATTCAATATGATCATGGCTGATCATCCAACTCAGTATCCCGTACCTGCCTTTTCTCTCCATACCCCTGATCCCTTCAGCCACAAGGGCCACATCCAACTCCCTCTTAAATATGGCCAGCGAACTGGCCTCAACTAACTTTCTGTGGCAGAGAATTCCACAGATTCACCAACTCTCTGTGTGAAAAACGATTTCTCATCTCGGTCCTAAAAGACTTCCCTCTTATCCTTAAACTGCGACCCCTTGTACCTGGTCTTCCCCAACATCGGGAACAATCTTCCTGCACTAGCCTGTCACCCCTTAAGAATTTTGTAAGTCTCTATGAGATCACCCCTCAATCCTCTAAACCTTCCAGCGAGTACAAGCCGAGTCTATCCAGTCTTTCCAGTATCCTGATTTACAGATTCTGAGGAACCGTACCTGGGGCTCGGACTATCAGATCGTATGGTGGATGTGGTCACAGCGGCCTGGAGGGATAGTACTAAGAAACAGTACATCTCTCATATCAAGGAATAGGGAGATGTTTGTTCAATCTCGAACATATTGTATGACATGGCACGCATAACGGGCGTGTTGGCGACCTCTCAACACTATATTTGATCAAAAACTGAGTTATAGTGGTCATAAACAGTGCCAGGAGTACATTATTGTCATACTTAATGCTGGGAACGGAACACCCACTCTGTAGGGACTCGCCCTTTGATAACCAGGTTTATGAAGGGTATTTAAACTCTACTCCCCCCAGGCCTGGAATACGGAGATATGGGATTGAGTGTGGTGCTCAGCTTGCTTTGCCAGTGTCTCCAGGCTTCATCCCTGTCTTTGCCCAAACTCATTCTCAAGGTGGTTATGCTCATCAACTATTAACAGCGCGCAATGGGTCCAGACGTTGCAAAACCACTGCGCCTGGACAGCATGGTATATCTGTGCATAATTTAACCTTTGTTTTATGATTTAATCAAGCAGAGCAACCAGGAGTGTCAGGGCTCAAACTAGTATTTATGGCATACCCCATGGACCTTCACTTGTGGTGTAGTTACACACATACTACAGTTCATCAAGGTCACCAAGAGCCTCAGGGCTCTGAATTATCTGTGTTCATTAGTTTACAAAAAACCTCACAAAACCTCAAACCATTTTGAGGTGGTTAAAACAGGTTCTGGCTTGTTCAGGAGTGGACACTGACACTTTTTTACCTATCTCACTCCACCAGGGCTGCATCTACGTCCAGCAGCGAGGGTAAATGGACGTCCCCTCTCGACACATCCTAGTGGCTGCAGATGATCAAATGATACAAACGTTCCAAAGGTTTAATAATAAACTCAACTTTTGCCAAACCGGGGTTTTTTGCCAATTCCATCTTAGATTCTGTTTTTAGTTTCCCCTGAATGAGAGGGGTCATTATTATTTGTCTTTGTTCATAAAGCATCAGCAGATTTAAATCTCTGTCATGTCTGAATGGCATTAATATTTTCACTCATCCTTGGTCAACTGATGCAGTGTGTGACGCATGGACTCGTATACCCACGGCATGAAATCACAGAGCTTTAATATCTTCACGTCGTCACACACGTGACTCCGAAGTAAAATAGTAAGTAAATGAGAACTTACCAGTTTTGAAGTGTGCTCTTTATTTTATGAGGAGTTACGATGAGCGATTACGTGCCCTCTGCTCCCAACCCTCGTATCAACACAAGGTCATCTGGTAGTTCTAGTTCTTCTCTAATCTTACTATGTTCAGTTCAACAACTGTTATCTGTGATTTCACACGTTGCTTTGAAGATTGACGGCACATGCAGGCTGACAGCTCATTCACGTAATCGCTCATACGTAACTCCTCATAAATAAAGATCAAACTTCAAACTGGTAAGTTCTCATTTAATCTTACTATTTTTCAAGCACCAATGCGCCCTGGTGCATGATTGAGGTTTTGTGCAGAGCATCTGATTTCTGTTGTTCAACTCTCAATGCCAGTGGCTAACCAGATGGGTGATGATGTAGTATGAATGATGGAATATAACCACCTCACACCACTCCCACCCTTGCCTTCCTCTAAACCCTATACGCCCTCTTCCCCCCTCTACCACTTCCCCCCCTCGACCTCTTCCCCCTCTCCCCTCTTCCCTCCTCGACCTCTCCCCAACTTGCCCTCTTTCCCCACCTCTTTTCCCCTCCCCCCTTTCCTTCCCCCTCTCTCCTCCCGCTCTCATCGCCCTTTTCCCCCCCCTTCCCTCTTTCCCACCTCTTTCCTTTCCTCTCCCCTCTCCACCCCCCCCCCCCCCCCTCTCTAATCCTCACCCTCTCCCACAACTTATGGAGCTAGAAATTGCAATCAAAACTCTTTAATGCCTTTAATAAATGTAGGTAGATATTTAATAATGCCCAATTATGCTATATGTTCTCACAACTATCTCACAGTGGCATCTCTCTCTCTTCGGTCATCAACAGGACATATCTCAATGCAAACAACATATGTCCAGCAACAAACAAACTGCTGGAGGAAACTCAACAATTCTCTCCAGAGAGGTATTCTATCTCGAGGAATTGTTTGATAGGTCAGCATGCTTTATCTTGACATAAAGAATAGAGGGAACATAGCCCATTATAACGAGGTGAGGGGAAGAAGGGGAGCAGGCAATAGATGGAAGATAGACACAATGTGCTGGAGTAAATCAACGGGTCAGGCTGCATCTTGGAGAAAAAGGATGGGTGATATTTAGGTCGGAACCCTTCTTCAGACCCAAACGTGGGATGCTGCCTGTCCCATGAGTTATTCCAACACATCACTGCATTTGCTTTTGCAAGGGCTACCTGTCGGGCTGCATCGTGCTATGCTAGAAATCTAGATGCCAGGGATTTAATGCATCTTTTTGCCTTCTGCGGGACTGGCCAATACAAGGACTAATTTCAAGTAACCTTTGCATTCCCTCTCCGTCTCTCCCCCACCCTAATCATCCTACTAGTTTCACTATCGTCCTACTAATTTTATTGTTCGTATCCCTTCGTTATCACCTCGTCCCACAGCCAACAATGGACCATTGTGGGCTCCACCTTCCTAGGTCATCGGTGATTGACCAAGGCTCTGATTTGTTATTTTCATGCCTTTCATTCATTGGCTCTTTGTACCTTTTCATACCTCCAGTTTCCCTCTCCCCTGCATCTCATTCTGGTGAAGGGTCTCGACTCGAAACATCACTGATTCCTTTTCTCCAAAGATGCTGCCTGACCCACTGACGCATTTTGTGCCTTTCCACAATGACTACAGGCCTTTGCTGGCGACCACCATAGGATCGCTCTCTACATAAGGAGTAGAGGGGAGATAGCCATTATAAAGAGACGTGAGGGGAAGTGGGGGAGGCAGACAATAGACGGAAGATAGACACAACATGTCGGAATAACTCAACGGGTCATGCAGCATATCTGGAGAAAAAGGATGTGTGATATTTTAGGTCAGAGCCCCTTCTTCAGACTCAAAAAAATCAACCATTGTAGTTTATCTCCTGGCCCGCTGAGTTACTCCAGCACATCACTGTCTATACTTTTTCATAGGCTATTTCTTCGTGGACATGTGGCTCCATGTCTCTATCGACAGCCCGGATCCTATGGACCCTTCTCATCGCCTCACGTCCAACTTCACGGAAGTTGCTGTCACCCCTCATTATGAACCTAATGGTTCTGATAAAAGCTCATCCACTAAAAACCACGACTATGTTTTGCTCTCCGCAGTATCTGCTTCACCTGCTGAGCTTTCCTGCGCATTTTTCATTTTTGTTTGACGAATTGAATATGCCATGATTAGAAAATTCTGGATTTGGGTGCCACAATGAAATAACTAGTCCCCAGTTTTAAAAAATAAACTTGCTACAAAAAAATATATAATTACGATGTTTGTTATGGACAATTTAATTAAAAGATTGGCTCCAGAAAGTGTCTTAGATTATATTTTAATCTTGATCGTAAAATATTACCAAGTGTCAAATTAAGAGAAAATTCAGCATATCTAACCACATCAGACTTTGGTACTGATTTAATGATTAGGTGCTTTCCCTGTAGCAACAAGATTAAAAGCCTGCCTTTGTGCTACACACAAAATCTAATTAATATATTTCAGATATGTAACTGGGGAAGGTCAGTTATTACACGGAGATTAAATCAGGAATGAGGAATTCTAGATTTCTGCTGAACTGTACATCTTAAGATCATCAATGGAATATTAGCATCTATAACTTGCAGACACGTAGCTTAGTAATTTCATGTTCATAGGTTATAGGAGTGGAGGTAGGCCATTCAGCCCATCAATTCTACTCCACCATTCAATCATGACTTATCTATCTTTCCCACACAACCCCATTTTCCCACAACCCCTGACTCCTGTACCAATCAAGAATCTATCGATCTCCGCCTTAAAAATGTCCAATGGCCTCCACAGCCTTCTCTGGCAATGAATTCTATAGGTTCACCACCCTCTGACTAAAGAAATTCCTCCTCATCTCCTTTCTAAAGGTTAGTCATTTTATTCTGAAGCTTTAGTCCTAGACTCTCCCACGAGAGGATGCATCCTCTTCACATCCATTCTATCCAGGCCTTTCACTATTCGGTATGTTTCAATTTAGCCCCCCCCCCCCTTTATCCTTCGAAACAGACAGACCTGAAGTGATATTAAGTAAGCAATTTACCATGAAATAACATTTTCGGTGCAAATAGATAATTCCACTTTCTATCATCAAATCAAAATCATTCAATTGATATCAATAGATACAGTTGAATGTTATTTCTTAGAAATGTCTGTGTGAATCAGTGGAGCATCAAAACAATTTGCTTTATCACAATATACTCTTTAATCTTCTGACCCTCTGAAGGGTGTCTAGAGTAATACATGTTTAATTGTTTTTTAGATTAAAGCATTTATAACTTGATAACTTTGGAAGATTAAGTATTAAAACATCATTCTTTCTAGTTCTAATTTAATTATTAATCAAATGGTCCATTGAATGCACCAAGCACATTCCTATCTAACTTTTGGCATTTTTCATTTGTTGCAGTAGAATGAATTTTTACACTACAAAGGGTTAATCATACTGACCAAGTTACCCTACCAAGGTAGTCTCCCTTGCTGTGCCTGCTCAATATTACCTCCAAACCTTTCTTAGCCACACAACAGTCTAAGTGACCTTTAAATGTCATAATCATACCCACCTCTACGAATTCCTCTGGTAGGTTGCTCCATATACATATCACGCTTTGTGAAACATTCCCCTCAAGTCTCATTAAAATAGTTCCCCTTTCATCTTAAACTGCTCTCTGGTATTAGACCCACCTACATGGAGGGGACGGGGACGAGGAGGGTACGGAGGGAGAGATACTGTCGCTATTCAGCTTATCAATGCCCCTTGTGGTTTTATAAACTTCCATGTTATCTCCTTTCAACCTCCTATGGTCCAGGGTAAAAAGTCCAGCCTCTCCTTATAACTCAAACCTTCCAGACCCAGTACTATCCTCACCAAACTTTTTTGCATTATTTCCTGTAATAATAAAACCCTTCCTACAGTAGGAAACTATTACTGCACACAGTATTGCCAATGTATTGTGCAGGTTGTGGCAGGACGTCCCAATTTATGTACGCAATATGTTGATTGATGAAGGAAAGCATGCCAAACGTAGCACCTTGTCTACCTGTATCAGCACATTGATGGAATTATGTATCTGCACCCAAAGTCTTTCTGTTCTATAACACTTCCCAGTGCCCTACCCTTCATGGTATGTCCATCCCTAGTTCGACTTACTAAATGCCGAATGAAGTTTTGCATTTACCTGAATTAAACCTCATCTGCCTTTCCTTTACCCAGTTATCAAGATGCAGTTGTAATTCACTAAACGTTATTCACTTGACTTTAGAAACATAGAAACATAGAAATTAGGTGCAGGAGTAGGCCATTCAGCCCTTCGAGCCTGCACCGCCATTCAATATGATCATGGCTGATCATCCAACTCAGTATCCCGTACCTGCCTTCTCTCCATACCCCTCTGATCCCCTTAGCCACAAGGGCCACATCCAACTCACTCTTAAATATAGCCAATGAACTGGCCTCAACTACCCTCTGTGGCAGAGAGTTCCAGAGACTCACCACGCTCTGTGTGAAAAAAGTCTTTCTCATCTCGGTCTTAAAGGATTTCCCCCTTATCCTTAAGCTGTGACCCCTTGTCCTGGGTTTACTTCCCCAACATCGGGAACAATCTTCCTGCATCTAGCCTGTCCAACCCCTTAAGAAATTTGTAAGTTTTCTATAAGATCCCCTCTCAATCTCCTAAATTTCCAGAGAGTATAAACCGAGTCTATCCAGTCTTTCTTCATAAGACAGTCCTGACATCCCAGAATCAGTCCTGGTGAACCTTCTCTGCACTCCCTCTATGGCAATAATGTCCTTCCTCAGATTTGGAGACCAAAACTGTACGCAATACTCCAGGTGTGGTCACACCAAGACCCTGTACAACTGAAGTAGAAACCTCCCTGCTCCTGTACTCAAATCCTTTTGCTATGAAAGCTAACATACCATTCGCTTTTTTTCACTGCCTGCTGCACCTGCATGCCTACTTTTCAATGACTGGTGTACCATGACACCCAGGTCTCGCTGCATCTCCCCCTTTCCTAATCGGCCACCATTTAAATAATAGTCTGCTTTCCTGTTTTTTGCCACCAAAGTGGATAACCTCACATTTATCCACATTATACTGCATCTGCCAAACATTTGCCCACTCAACCCAGCCTAATCCAAGTCACCTTGCAGTCTCCTAGCATCCTCCTCACAGCTAACACTGCCCCCCAGCTTAGTGTCATCCGCAAACTTGGAGATATTGCCTTCAATTCCCTCCATCCAGATCATTAATATATATTGTAAATAGCTGGGGTCCCAGCACTGAGCCCTGCGGTACCCCACTAGTCACTGCCAGCCATTGTGAAAAGGACCCGTTTACTCCTACTCTTTGCTTCCTGTTTGCCAGCCAGTTCTCTATCCACATCAATACTGAACCCCTAATACCGTATGCTTTAAGTTTGTATACTAATCTCTTATGTGGGACCTTGTCGAAAGCCTTCTGGAAGTCCAGATATACCACATCCACTGGTTCTCCCTTATCCACGCTACTAGTTTACATCCTCGAAAATTCCACAAGATTCGTCAGACATGATTTACCTTTCGTAAATCCATGCTGACTTTGTCCATTTGATTTCACCACTTTCCAAATGTCTGCTATCCCCATCTTAATAACTGACCTAGCAGTTTCCCCACTACCGATGTTAGACTAACTGGTCTGTAATTCCCCGTTTTCTCTCTCCCTCCCTTCTTAAAAGAGGGGTTACATTTGCTACCCGCCAATCCTCAGGAAACTACTCCAGAATCTAAAGAGTTTTGAAAGATTATCACTAATGCATCCACTATTCCTGAGCTACTTCCTTAAGTACTCTGGGATGCAGCCTATCTGGCCCTGGGATTTTATCGGCCTTTAATCTATTCAATTTACCCAACACCACTTCCCGACTGACCTGGATTTCACTCAATTCCTCTTTGACCCACAGTCCCCTGCTATTTCCGGCAGATTATTTTATGTCTTCCTTAGTGAAGACGGAACCAAAGTAGTTATTCAATTGGTCCGCCATATCCTTGTTCCCCATGATCAACTCACCTGTTTCTGACTGCAAGGGACCTACATTTGTTTTAACTAACCTCTTTCTCTTCACATATCTATAAAAAAAACTTTTGCAGTCAGCTTTTTGTTCCCTGCCAGTTTTCTTTCATAATCTATTTTTCCTTTCCTAATTAAGCCCTTTGTCCTCCTCTGCTGGTCTCTGAATTTCTCCCAGTCCTCTGTATGCTGCTTTTTCTGGCTAACTTTGTACGCATCATCCTTTGCTTTGATACTATCCCTGATTTCCCTTGTTATCCACGGTTGCACTACCTTCCCCGATTTATTCTTTTGCCAAACTGGGATGCACAATTTTGTAGTTCATTCCATGCAGTCTTTAAATGTCTTCCATTGTATATCCAACCGTCAACCCTTTTAGAATTAATTGCCAGTCAATCTTGCCAATTCACGTCTCATACCCTCAAAGTTACCTTTCGTTAAGTCAGAACCATTGTTTCTGAATTAACAATGTCACTCTCCATCCTAATGAAGAACTCAACCATATATGGTCACTCTTGCCAAGGGGCCACGCACGTACAACAAGACGGCTAACTACCCCTTCCTCATTACTCAAAACCCAGTCTAAATAGCCTGCTCTCTCGTTGGTTCCTCTACATGTTGATTTAGATAAACTATCCCGCATACATTCCAAAAAATCCTCTTCTCTCAGCACCCCTGCCAATTTGATTACCCAATCTATATGTAGATGAAGTCACCCATTATAACTGTTTTGCCTTATGTTTGTCGCACGCATTTCTAATTTCCTGGTTTGATACCATCCCCAACTTCTCTGCTACTGTTAGGTGGCCTGTACACAACACCCACCCAGCGTTTTCTGCCCCTTAGTGTTTTACGTATTCCCTTTATCATGTATCTGTACACTATGGATGGCTCGATTGTAATCATGTATAGTCTTTCTGTAGACTGGTTAGCATGCAACAAAACCTGTTCACTGTACCTCGGTACACGTGACAATTAATTTTAAGCTCAAACTCAAACTAACCTTCACTATTGCACTATACCACCTACATTCACATCCACATTTTTATATAAATAATTAACAAACAGGTGGGCCTAGCACTGACCCCTGTGCAGACAACCCTATATCACCCCTCATTCTTCATCCATCAATTCAAGTTGTAATCCAGTTGGCTAGCTCACCCTGCATTTCATGTAAACTAACTTTCCAATTCAACCCAACCAATGCTATCAAAGAACTTGCCAAAGTCCATGTAGACCATGTGAAAGCGCTACCCTCATCAATTTTCTCGTTCAACTCTACGTAAAAATTCATTCAATTTCATGAGAGGATTTCCCCAAGCAAAGTACCATTGCTGACTATCCCTAATCAGTCTTTGCCTATCCAAATGCACATATACCCTATCTCCCAAAATTCCTTCCACTACCGTACCACCACTGATGTAAAGCTCATTGGTCTGTGCACCCAGACTTTTCCTTGCAGCCTTTCTCAAATAGAGACACAACAATAGTCACCCTCCAGCCTACCCACACCTCACTGTGGCAGTTGGCACACATATCTCTGCTGGTGGGGCCAATCTTTCTTCCCTAGCTTCCCACAATGTTCGTAGGATACACCTCATCATGTCCTTGGTGATTTATCTCCCTTTACGATTTTAAAACATCTGGCACCTCCTCTTCTGTAATCTCTTCAAGACATCACTATTGATTTTCCCAAGTTTCCCTAACACCCATGTATTTCCCCATAGTAAATACAGATGATAAATATTCATGTAACACCTTGCCCACCTCCGATGGCTTCACACATAGACATCCTTGCTGATCTTTTGGGGGTCCTATTCTCTTCCGAATTACTCTTTCGCCTTTAATATATATGTAGAATCTCTTTGGATTTTCCTCTTTCTTATCTGCTGAAGCTATCTCTTGTCCTCTTTTTGCCCTCCTCATTTCCCTCTTAAATATATTCCTACACCCCCGTACAGCTAAAGGAACCCACTTGATTCAAGTGACCTCCTTCTTCTTGCTTCTCGGTTCGACTCATACAGTTGAGCTGGAACCCCAGGAATATCCTTCCTTAAGTCAATGTGATGCCTGTCCTGTCTGGCTCTGTCATGTTTCAGTAATAGGTACAATATCCCAGTCCTATGTACCTGTCCACATCCTCAGTCCTAGAGATGTGAAAACTTTTCCTTTCTCTCCCCCTTTGTCGGGACCAAAGTCCACTTGAATATCAAGGACTTTGGTGTATAAGAATTTTGTTTCAAGTCTCTATTTGTGGTTCCTGTGTCTCATTTGGCAAGTATGACTTTTCTTCTTCCCTGCAGCTATTAAACCAATGATGTTTTTTCATCAGCTATTCCGGCATATTGATTTCGAGCACACCATGTTTCATTCTCCTTGCCAGGTGACCTCTGACTCAAAGGTTTTTAACTCAGATAGGTTGTTGGCCAGTCCCATTCTGAGACAGCCTTGACAAGAATGATATCCAAGACCCAGTTCTCGTACTGAATGATGTGCTGGTCCATGTGACTGATGATTTGTAAAGGTAAGAAGAATATGGAGAGGCCTGAGATTAATGGGGATATTGGCCAAGCTAAGAACGTTATTCCTTTGGAGCGCAGGGTAAGGCTAATGAGTGATCTTTTAGAGGTGTAAAACATTATGAGGGAAAACGATAGGGTGAATCTACAGTCTTCCACTTACAGTAGGTGAATCAGGAACCAGAGGACATACAGTAGGTTTAAGGTGTGAGGGGCAACATTTCATTGGAACCTGAGGGGAATATAAAAGTCACGAGGAAGGCAATGAAACCACAACTCATTTTCATAGTATGGGGCTTAAAAACGGCATGAGTACTTGAGTTCGTATATGTCCCTGGGCCCAGCAGGGTTGGTGAATATGAAAATCCGCATTGGTTCTGGATTCATTTAGTTGATTCTCCTGCTCTTAGTTACCAACCACAATGAAGTACGCAACTCTTGTCTTTCTAAAAGTCCTTGTTGATAACGAGAGCTCTTTGGGTTTAGAAAGGACCGCACCTCCTCTGGCTCAACAAAACACTGTAAACATAGCAAATCACTGGAGTCATTCCAGGTCGAAATAATGAATACAAGGGGGAAAAAATGACAAAACAACAAAAATCACATCAATTCCAATTTTGAAAAGTATCCATGTTTGGTTTTGAGAAGCCATAAAATCAGTGAGGATTATAATCTTGATAGTTCTGAAGATCAACACAATTTCTTTCTTTCATCAATGCCTGACCTACTGATTCCTCCAGTAGTTTGTTTTAATGCTCAATATTGCAGCATCAGCATTCTCTTGTGTATCCTCTACTATTTCTTTCATGCCAGATTTCCCATTTTCTTTCCAAAGTTATTTTCCGATGTTCTATCCGATGTAAAGCATATTAAAGCAGTCACAAAGAAGGCTCACCAAAAGCTTTGACTTTCTTAGACTTTAAAGAGATTTGGTATATCTCTCACAAATATTTACAGATATACTGTAGAAAGTATCTTGACTGGTTACTTTCATGGCTTGGTGCAGCAATTCTAAAGGGCCTGTCCCAATTAGGTGTTTTTTTTCGGCGACTGCCGGCAACAGTAACAGTAGTAGCAGGTTGCCGAAAAACTGGTGACTGAACCCCCCCCAGCGACAAATCTACACAACCTACCACCTAGTTGACATCAAGCTATGGCAAGCTACAGACAACCGGCGACCCATTAGGACATCCACCTACGACCACACCTACGACAACCTACGACCACACAGGCAACAATCTACAACTAGCAAAGTCAGCCTAGGTCCACCCGCGACAAGTTATGACCCTGTCGGCGAAAACTGAAGACAATTCAGTCGCCGGTACCTGTCGCTGGATGACGTAGGTTAACGTAAGTAGTCGCCAATGGAATTCACTGAAGTCATCACTCGGCGACAAACCTACGTCGACCTGGCGACAACCTGCGTCATTCTGGCGACAACCTATGACAACACCTACGACAGGAGAAGACAAGCTACGTCAAGCCCACAGTCGGCCAAAAGGTTTTGAACATTTCAAAATCCAGCGGCGGCAAGAAAAAAAGTTTATGATTCTTTAGCAACTTGAGGAGACAACGCAGGACCACGGACCTACAGCCTGTCGCCTTTGGGCAAAATTGTCACCCGCGACCATGTGGCCATCACAGGCATTGCTTCCCTTCCATAGATAGTTACCCCAGCGACTGTGGTCACCGACAAATATAGGCCTAAAGGGGTTTGGACTGGCCCTAAGCATAAGATTAATTTTAGCAAGATGCTGCAGATAGTGTGGACACAGGCCTGGTCCCATCAGATTTTTTTATTATTTAGATAGTTAAATAATATAAAATAAATAAAAAAAAAAATACAGGCATAGCTTCCCGCCATAGAAGTTTACATCTGGATAGAGTAGCAGATCGGATCGTCCGAGTCAAAAAAAAAAGAAAAAAAAAAAAACAAAAAAAATAAAAAAAAAAATAAAAAAATAATAAAAAAAGCATGGCTTTTACGAAAGGGGGGGGGGGAAATCATGCTTGACTAATCTTCTGGAATTTTTTGAAGATGTAACTAGGAAAATGGACAAGGGAGAGCCAGTGGATGTAGTGAACCTGGACTTTCAGAAAGCATTTGAGGAGATCCCACATAGGAGGTTAGTGGGCAAAATTAGGGCACATGAATTGCGGGTAGAGTGCTGACATGGATAGAGAAGTGGTTGGCAGACAGGAAACAAAGAGTAGGGATTAAGGGGGTCCCTTTCAGAATGGCAGGCAGTGACTAATGGGGTACCGCAAGGCTCGGTGTGGGACCTCCGCAGCTATTTACAATATACATCAATGATTTGGATGAAAGGATTCAAAGTAACATTAGCAACTTTGCAGATGACACAAAGCTGGGTGGCAGTTATGAACTGTGAGGAGGATGCCAATGAAATGCAGGGTGACATGGACAGGTTGGGGTGTGGGGAGATGCATGGCAGATGAAGTTTAATGCAGATAAATGTGAGGTTATTCACTTTGGGAGCAAAAACAGGAAGGGAGATTATTATCTAAATGGCGTCAAGTTGGGAAAAGGGGAAGTACAACGGATCTGGGGGGTCCTTGTACATCAGTCCATGAAAGTAAGCAAGCAGATACAGCAGGCAGTAAAGAAAGCGAAGCATGTTGGCCTTTATAACATGAGGAATCGAATAATAGGAGCAAAGAGGTCCCTTCTGCAGTTGTACAGAGCCCTAGTGAGACCACACCTGGAGTACTGTGTGGCAGTTTTGGTCCCCTAATTTGAGGAAAGACATTCTTGCTATTGAGGGAGTGCAGCGTTGGATTACAAGGTTGATTCCCAGGATGGCGGGAGGGACTGTCCAATGCTGAGAGAATGGAGCAGCTGGGCTTGTACACTCTGGAGTTTAGAAGGATGAGAGGGAATCTCATTGAAACATATAAGATTGTTTAGGGCTTGGACACAGTAGAGGCAGGAAACATGTTCCCGGTGTTGGAGGAGTCCAGAACCAGGGCCACAGTTTAAGAATAAGGAGTAAGCCATTTAGAATGTAGACGAGGAAACACATTTTCTCACAGAGAGTGGTGAGTCTGTGGAATTTCTCTGCCTCAGAGGGCGGTGGAGGCAGGTTCTCTGGATGCTTTCAAGAGAGAGCTAGATATGGCTCTTAAAAATACCAGTGAGGGGAGAAGGCAGGAAACAGATACTGAATGGGGATGATCAGCCATGATCACATTGAATGGCGGTGCTGGCTCGAAGGGCCAAATGGCCTACTCCTGCATCTATTGTCTATTGTCCTATTGTCCATTGAAAGCATCCCTCTTGAGGCACTGCTTCAAGGATCGTCACCATCCTGTCAAAGCCCCTCATCTCACTACAGCCTTTGAGCAGGAGGTTAGAGAAGCCTGAAGTCTCACACCACCAGGTTTCAGGAACAGCTACTTTCCTGTGACTACGAGGTTCAAGTTCAACAGTTTTGAGTTACCATACAGCCATACTAAGTGAAAAGCAACAATACACACATCCACATCAAATAAAATTTAACATAAAACATCCAGCACAATGAAAACCACATTCCTCACTGTGATGGAATGCAATAGAGTTTCAGTCATGTTCTTCCTTTGTTTCTCCCATGGTCGTGGCCTTTGAACTTTCCGCACTTGCCCTGCCGACGGTCCAATGTTCAAGCCCTCTCGTCGGGATGATCAAACTCCGGCGCGGAGATGAATCGGAACACACCGCGGCATGGTGCTCCTGAGTCGGCTTCTTCTTACCGGAGACCACGGCTTCACGGTGTTAAAGTCCACAGGCCCCACGGTCGAAGCTCCCTGGCGACCCTCGGCAAAGGATCGCAGCTCACGATGTTAAATTCCGCACCGCGCCGTGCCCATGCCCATGCCGTGCCCGCGGCTTGAAGCTCCAGGCCGGTCTTCACGAAAGGCCACACTACTCCACGATGTAGGCCGCGGGGGGGACGGAGATGCAACACAGAGAAAAAAAACGCATCTTCCGTCGAGGTAAGTGACTGAAAAAGGTTTCCTCCGATTCCTCCACCACCCCACATAAAACAAACCAAGAAACATCAAATCATACTTTTAAAATATACTTAAAATAATAAAAACAGAGAGGGGACAGGCAGACTGTTGGCGAGGCAGCTACCACCGTGGTGCCACCCAATGGTGATTTTCTTGAAACAACCTACACAACCCAAAACCTACCTGAAAAATGGAACACTTGAAGGCCCACCTGGCACTACAATATAATTATGTTTTTGCAATAATGTCTTTTTTGGGGACAATTCCCTTTCTTTTAGAATTTTTACACAGAATTTATGTACAATTGATATATAACTTGTTTTGGTGTGTTTTCTTGAGTCCATGTTCCTGTGATGCTGCAGCAAGCAAGATATTCATTGTACCTCTATCTCACTGTGCTTGTGTAAGGCTATTAACTTGAAATAGAACTGTAAAAGGGTCCCGACCCGAACTTATCCACATTCTCCAGAGATGCTGCCTGACCCATTGAGTTACTCCAGCATTTTGTGTTTTTTTTGCAAGCCAGTATCTGCCCTTTCTTGTATTGCCTTTCCAAAATTGAGCTTCAATCGGTTTGCCATATGGATGTATGTTTAAATAAAATCTCTTTGACATCTTTACCCCATTTTCAGATTGAAAACATTATCACCCATTTCCTAGATAAACTCCAGCTCTACCAGTACATACTCCCCTATACTTTCAGTCTGAAGAAAGATCCCGACCCAAAACGTTTCCCATTCTTTTTTTTCCAGAGATGCTGCCTGACCTGTTGAGTTACTCCAGCATTTTGTGTCTATCTTTAACAATTAAAGCTCCAAATCCCAGTACGCGCAATACATACTAAATATACTATCCCCTGTACATACTTGCCCATTAAGGCCTCTAGCTAGTGTTCCTTCCCTGGTCACCCAGACAAAGACATATCCTTGGAAGAGGAACAGACAGTTATGATTGTTCTTCTTTTGAGATTTGTGTTCAGATATTCGCCAGGCTTTCTAAAATGAGATAAGCAACTTCTCCTCTCGATGACACCAGTTATTTGTTATTTTCTCGGGGACTGATGTTGTAAGATCACCAACATTATAGTCTGCTGAATCGTGCTGGTTTTCCAGTGCAAGGGGTTGGCCCGTGTAGGAAGGAACTAAAGATTCTGGTTTAAACCGAAGATAAACACAAAAAGCTGGAGTAACTCAGTGGGTCAGGCAGCAACTCTGGAGAAAAGGAATAGGTGACGTTTCAGGCAGGGCTGGGTTTACGTATAAGCTTGACAAGCTTAACCTTAGGGCCTCGAGATCTAGGGGGGCCTCACAGAGCCGGATTTACCACTAGGCTTCATAGGCTGAAGCCTAGGGCCTCGAAATCTAGGGGGCCTCCAACCAAGGCAGGACACCTGCCGTTCAACTCTGGGCTGGACTCCTCTCTATCTCTCTCTCTCTCTCTCTCTCTCTGTCTGTCACTCTCCGTCTCCGCCCACCATCCGTATCCGTGTGTCCGGGCCACTGGGCCCCGCTCTCCGCTTACTCCTCATCCGCCGGCACCGCAGGCCGCCTTGCACATGCGCGCTGCTCCGGCCAGCACATCATCCCCCCCCTGCACATGCGCACAACCAGGGCCAGCACATCATCAGCCGCCCTGCACATGCGCACTGCCACGGCAACTGGTTGGCGCTGGGCACGTTTTCCCTCGCTTTGAATTGTGGGAGATCTGGCCGCCATTGCTGTCCGGTCGCCGCCTCGCTGCGACCGCTGAAAACCAACGCAGAATCACTCCCTGACCCTGGATCTGGAGGAACTCCCTGGAGTAACTTGCTTCTGGTTTCCTGGTCCTCCATAAATATTTTAAATGGAATTTAAAATGGTGATGGAGGGCTGAACAATAACAGCCTATTGCATTTTATCTGTTTATTTATTGTGTATATATATGGTCTATGGTATATAAACACACAGAACTTTTATCTCCTGTTCTGTATAATGTTTACATATTCTGTTGTGCTGCAGCAAGCTAGAATTTCATTGTCCTAATCTGGGACACATGACAATAAAACTCTCTTGACTCTTGACTTGCACTAAAGCAAAAAAGGGTTCTTGGGGAAAAAAGAGGTACCTTAAATTTAGTTGCGTCTGGTTGGGTAACTATGGTAGGGTGAAGACTATTCCATGCTTTAATTGTGCGGGGGAACTCCATGGAGCAGCCAGCATCTCTGGATAGAAGAAATTGGGTGACGTTTCGGGTAGAGACCCTTCTTTAGAGTCCCTCTGGTTTTAGTGTTTTTAGTTTAATTTAAAGATACAGCGTGGAAACAGGCCCTTTGGCCCACCGAGTCCATGCCGACCAGCGATCACCCGTACACTAGTTTTATCCCACACATAAGCGGAGTAAGTCAAGAGTCAAGAGTGTTTTATTCTCTCACGTCCCAGTTAGAACAATGAAATCCTTACTTGTTGCAGCACAACAGGATGTGTAAACAAAGCACTCTGAAAAACTTGTTATAAACGAGAAAACAAAATGGTGTATATTTATATATGAATATATAACTCCATAAATATATATATATATATATAATATATATATATTTATATATATATATGTGTGTGTGTGTGTATAATATATATACTCACATACACAAAATTCCCCTCCTGGGATTAATAAAGTTCTATCGTATATTGTCGTGTATGTAGGAAGGAACTGCAGATGCTGGTTTAAACTGAGGGTAGACACAAAAAGCAGGAGTAAGTCAACAGGTCAGACAGAATCTATGGACAAAAGGAAAATATTACGTTTTGGGTTGGGTCTGAAATAGGTTCCTGCACACCTTTGGAATGTGGAAGGAAACCCGGAGAAAACCCATGTGATCAAAGGGAAAAGGAGCAAACTCTATACAGACAGCACCTATATTCAGGATCAATTCCGGGTCTCTGGCACTTTTAGGCAGCAACTTTATGGCCAATGTACTGCCCCATAGTCTTGAACTTAATTAAAACATACAGTAGCTATAAAGGGGAATATAGCGTCACTTGGAGATTTAAAACTGAAAATGGATGTTTTCATTTTTTTAGTAACCAAAGTTATCAACGTATACTTTTTTGTGTGTTGGAAAATAAAATATAGTGGCACAACTGGTAGAGTTGTTGCCTCACACGCCAGAAATCTGTGTTCGATTCTGTCCTCGGGCAATGTCTGTGTTGAATTTGCACATTCTCCCTGCAAGCGTGTGGGTTTCCTCGCACATCCCAAAGACGCATTCGCTTTGTAGGTTAACTTGTCTCTGTAAAATTGTCCCTAATGTGTAGGGAGTGGGTGAGGAAAGTGGGATATCAGAACTTGTGTGAATGGGTGGACAAAAATGCTGGAGAAACTCAGCGGGGGAGGCAGCATCAATGGAGCGAAGGAAATAGGCGATGTTCCGGGTCGAGACCCTTCTTCAGACTGATGTGAGGTTGGGGAGGACGGGAAGAAAAAAGGAAGAGGCGGAGACAGTGGTCTGAGGGAGAGCTGGGAAGGGGAGGAGAAAGTAGGGATTAGGTTGGTTGTTGTGGACAGAGCGGAGGTGTTGGGCGAAGCGATCGCCAAGCCTGCGCTTGGTCTCACCGATGTAGAGCAGCTGACACCTAGAGGAGTGGATGCAATAGATGAGGTTGGAGGAGGTGCAGGTGAACCTCTGCTGCACCTGGAAAGACTGCTTGGGTCCTTGAATGGAGTCCAGGGGGGAGGTAAAGCGACAAGTGTAGCATTTTCTGCGGTTGCAAAGGAAAGTGCCTGGCGAGGGGGTGGTTTGGGTGGGAAGGACGAATTGACCAGGGAGTTGAACAGGGGAGGAGTTGGAAAGATGTGGCCAGTGGTGGGATCCGATTGGTAGACAAAAAAGCTGGATAGAATCAGTGGGTAAGGCAGCATCTATGGAGCGAAGGAATAGACAACTTTTCGGGTCGAGACCCTTCTTCAGACTGATGTCGGGGGGGGGGGACACGAAAAAGAAAGGATGAGGCGGAGACAGTATGCTGTGGGAGAGCTGGGAATGGGAGGGAAAGGAGGGAGAAAACAAGGACAACCTGAAATTAGAGATCAATGTTCATACCGCTGGAGTGTAAACTACCCAAGCAAATATGAGGTGCTGCTCCTTCAATATGCGGTGGGTCTCACTCTGGCCATGGAGGAGGCCTAGGGCAGAAAGGTCGGATTCGGAATGGGAAGGGGAGTTGAAGTGCTGAGCCACCGGGAAATCAGGTTTGTTATTGCGAACTGAGTGGAGGTGTTGTGCGAAGCGATCACCAAGCCTGCGCTTGCCTCACCGAGGTTGATCATGTGCTGAATAATCCAACCACATTTTTTTTTTGAAGTGGAAAGAAATAATAGAAATTGCATTCATTGCAATGTGTAAAAAGAGTTGAGATACTGTATTAAAATTTTGCTGCATGTCATTGTGGTATATATCATGTCTTGATTGGTGAATATGCTTAGTTTGTGACTTTAATTGAAGCAAAAATATGTGAATGTGTCATTGAGCATAATTCCAACTGGTAACTACGCACTTTGTCCGAGCATGTTATCTCACGCGTCATGCAAGCCGTCTTAAATGACCACTTAAACTGTCATATGGCAACCTAAAAAGCTGCCTAGGTTGCCCGGCTGGCAACAGGGAAAAACAATTAAGTGAGAGCCCTGCAAGGTGTATAATATTTTTGACACTGTCATAGGCCTTTCTTACGTATGCGGTCACAACGCACTGTAGTCTCTAAACAACCCTTCAGTAATTTTCCTAGCCCTACATTTCAGAATAATAGTGTTTTAAGCCAATAACTGGACACTAGCACTGGCATTAAATAAATAAATAAATAAATAAAGCACAGCTTTCCAGCCCCTTATCTCATTGGCCACGCTCGGTGTCAATCTGGTGGACCATCTTCCTCTAGTCGTGGGGGTGGGGGATTGGGGGGGGGGGGGGGGCTCACAAGTGGTCGAGACCCTTCTTCGGACTGTTGTATTCTGCAGGGAGCTGGACTGACCTGCTGATTAGTGCAGTTATCGCACATGTTTGATTGCAGGTTCCCCTGGGTGTGAGTTCTCCCCGAAACCAACACTGCGGGAGTGAGCCCTACTGAATAATCTCTCACGCGCTTCACTGATTGCAAGTTTAGGGGTGAAAAGCGGTTAGTGACACGGTGACGCATTGTAAATATTTGCAGGGAATAATAATAGAATATTGACTGGCCTTGAGGGGGATACGACATATATTGCCTGAAGTAGATTCATATTGCCCGAGTCGAAGACGAGGGCAATATGGATCTAGTGAGGGCAATATATGTCGTATCCCCCGAAAGAGGACAGTCAATATTGTTATTATTACCCATATCAGACATCTAGAGGAAAATCTTTGTTTTGTAAAATCTCGTCAAATTGCTGTTCGTCAAAAGTCGTGAACCTCTTCTCGCAGGAGGCTGCCATTTTGCTTGTTTTGTCGAGAACAAATTCTTCTAAATTTCCCACGCCATTTGCGTTCACATTGCCAAGTTCCGGATGTGAGACCAGGGGAATATAAGACTATATTTACCGCTGTTTTAACACGTAAAGTCCATAGGCGTTCGCAAGAAAGGGGAATACAAGAAAATATTCCCCTGTTAACCCTGCTGGCACTCAAAACGAAGGGAATACAATTTTGTAAAAGCATAGCTCAGATGTCTGATATGGGTAATAATAATAGAATATTGACTGGCCTTGAGGGGGATACGACATATATTGCCTGAAGTAGATTCATATTGCCCGAGTCAGACGAGGGCAATATGGATCTAGTGAGGGCAATTATATGTCGTATCCCCCGAAAGAGGACAGTCAATATTGTTATTATTACCCATATCAGACATCTAGAGGAAACTCTCAACATCTCAGCTCGGCGGACTTCCACGTAAAATTTAGCCAAAATGGACGCGGCAGTCTTCCTGTCTGCCGTTTGAATATCGACATCTAGACCCTTCTCCATCAAATATTCCTTGAATATTGTTACTGCTTGTTTCGTTGCCTTCTTTGTGTTCTGCGCGTCTTTGTTTTGTAAGATCTCGTCAAATTGCTGTTCGTCAAAAGTCGCGAACCTCTTCTCGCAGGAGGCTGCCATTTTGCTTGTTTTGTCGAGAACAAATTCTAAATTTCCCACGCAGCGTCACATTGCCAAGTTCCGGATGTGAGGACCAGGGGAATATAAGACTATATTTACCGCTGTTTTAACACGTAAAGTCCATAGGCGTTCGCAAGAAAGGGGAATACAAGAAAATATTCCCCTGTTAACCCTGCTGGCACTCAAAACGAAGGGAATACAATTTTGTAAAAGCATAGCTCAGATGTGTGATATGGGTAATAATAATAGAATATTGACTGGCCTTGAGGGGGATACGACATATATTGCCTGAAGTAGATTCATATTGCCCGAGTCGAAGACGAGGGCAATATGGATCTAGTGAGGGCAATATATGTCGTATCCCCCGAAAGAGGACAGTCAATATTGTTATTATTACCCATATCAGACATCTAGAGGAAACTCTCAACATCTCAGCTCGGCGGACTTCCCGTAAATTTAGCCAAAATGGAAGCGGCAGTCTTCCTGTCTGCCGTTTGAATATCGACATCTAGACCCTTCTCCATCAAATATTCCTTGAATATTGTTACTGCTTGTTTCGTTGCCTTCTTTGTGTTCTGCGCGTCTTTGTTTTGTAAGATCTCGTCAAAATTGCTGTTCGTCAAAAGTCGCGAACCTCTTCTCGCAGGAGGCTGCCATTTTGCTTGTTTTGTCGAGAACAAATTCTAAATTTCCCACGCAGCGTCACATTGCCAAGTTCCCGGATGTGAGACCAGGGGAATATAAGACTATATTTACCGGTGTTTTAACACGTAAAGTCCATAGGCGTTCGCAAGAAAGGGGAATACAAGAAAATATTCCCCTGTTAACCCTGCTGGCACTCAAAACGAAGGGAATACAATTTTGTAAAAGCATAGCTCAGATGTCTGATATGGGTAATAATAGGAAATGTCTGCAATGCGAATAATACGGTAATAATCCCTACCTAACAACTGTGTATTTGATGAATAAAGTTTTCTTGGGGAAAGGGAGGGAATGTGGTGTGTGTGTGTGTGTGGGGGGGGGGGGGGGGGGGGGGGGGGGTGGAATTGTTCGCATTGCAACAATCACTGGTTTACAGAAAAAAAGCTGTTGAAATTCAGCTATTTAAGCAGCACCAGTGGAGGGAATTAGATCTTTGAAAGAAACAGGTAAAATAATAGATGGGGGGAGGACATGGATGGAACAAAGTAATCTCACTGACAGATGTGGCAATTAAGGAGTAATCAAATGAACTGTAGATGCTGTTATACTGTAGATGCTCTATACCAAAGAGAGACACAAAATGCTGGAGAAACTCAATTGATCAGGCAGCATCTCTGGAGAAAAGTAGATAGGTGACGTTTCGGGTTGGGACCCTTCTTCAGTCCCGAAACGTCACCGATCCATTTTCTCCAGAGATGCTGCCTGACCCGCTGAGTTACTCCAGCATTTTGTGTCTATCTTTGGCAATTAAGGAGGCTTGTTGTTCCAAGTTCCAGCATCCGCAGTCTCTTGTGTCTACATTGAGTTTGGAATGCGGTGGTTTCTCGGGGAACAGTGAATGACATGGGAATAAATAAAGTGCTGGAGTACTTCAGCGGGGCAGGCAGCATCTCTGGAGAACAGGGATAGGTGACATTTCGGGTCATCGCCGGTCCTTATTCTCCAGAGATGCTGGCTGCCCCGCTGAGTTACTCCAGTACTTTGCGGCTATCGTTGCTTAGATAAACCAGCATCTGCGGGTCTTTCTTTCTACAGCAGATTGAAGGTGTAGGAAGGAACTGCAGATGCTAGTTTAAACCGAAAGTTGGACACAAAAACAAAGCTGGAGTAACTCAGCTGGACAGGCAGCATCTCTGGAGAGAAAGAATGGGTGACGTTCTGGGTCGAGACCCTTCTTCAGATTGAGAGTCAGGCGAAAGAGAAACGAGAGATATGCTGTAAATGGTGATATAGAGAGATATAGAACAAATAAATAAAATATATGCAAAAAAAAGTAACGCTGATTAATGAACCGGTCCATTGTTAGCCGCGGGCTATGTGTTAATGAGTGTTCGATGTGCTCCCAGGGCGATTCTAAACCAGTCCGGAGCTGAAGCAAATGCTCAGTATTGCTGTTCACAACATCCATACGTGAGGGTCTGAACGATCAAACTCTGATGGGCAGAAGTACTTTCACCCCGAAGATGGACACAAAATGCTGGAGTAACTCACCGGGACAGGCAGCATCTCTGGAGGGAAGGAATGGGTGAATTGTCGGGTCGAGATCCTTCTCGTACCTGTAACGTCACCCATTCCTTCTCTCCAGAGATGCTGCCTGTCCCGCTGAGTTACTCCAGCATTGTGTGTCCATCTTCGGTGTAAACCGGCATCTGCAGTTCCTTCCTACACGTTAACTCTGTTCCTCACCCCACAGATGCGGCCTGACCCGATGACTATTTATATCTTTTTCTGTGTTTTTTAATATATATATTTTAGATTTCCAGCATCTGCAGACCGTTTTGGGGGTTTTTCCCCACGAAACGCGTTTCCAACACGATGTATCGTAAATATTTTGTTTGTTTCCCCCACATGAAACAGGCCAAACAAACGATAAGATGGGAGAAGCAAATAATTCGGGAGTGTACTGTCTATTTTGCGTTCCGCGTACTAAGTGTGCGAAGAAACTATGGAAATGGTCAGGTGAAAAATCTGAAAGTGCACCGCTCTTCAGTTTGAAATGCGCCACCCTCCGGGCTCCTCTCTCTTGTGGGTGTGAAGTCCACAGCCTCCCACCAGTACCCGGCCAAAGCTGACACGGTGCCCACGAAGGTGTGGATCAAGGCGGAATTTTAACATCGTAGGAAAAAAAAACCCACTGGCATGCATATTGCGTGAAAGCAACAATACAACGTCTCGGCGCTTTCTCCACGCTTCTAGCGAACTTTCTCCAGAACAAAATGCATGAAGTTCAACGAAAGGGGTTTGCAGGCGAACCGCGTGGCTGCGTCCCGTTTGATTGATGCGCCCTCTTGCCCCGGATCAGTTGGTTAGTCCCAATGCCCTGCCGCGTAGGAAAAAGCTCTCGAGCAGTGCGATACCACGGCAAAAGTTTCGTCCATGGACTGCAAGCGGTCGATTAGATTGATCCAGTCCCTTGCATTCAGACTCCAAGTGTGTGCGCTTTAATTGTGAAGGAGTGCATTTGAAGCTCTCTCCCCGACGATCAGCGACCAGCCCCGTCCCTGCCCAACCTCCCCCTGCCTTCTGGGACCCCGGTAAACTGGAGACCCGCGTAACAGCGCAACCGCCTTCAGGACTTTCGCCTACAAGGAGATGGTATCGGCGTCGCGATTTTAACCGTATCCTCTTCCGCGGAGACCGGAGAGAAGCGAATGCGTCTGCAATTGAAGACCGATTTCAGGGCAAGCTTTTGCTGACAATGAACTTTGATTGTGGGAGTCTATGGCTCCTGGTTCCCGGAACATGCAAGAGATGGTCCTGTGGATGTTAACTGTCACCGCAGCGAAGGTAAGTTTCGTGACTTTCTCCGCATGGTCTTCAGTTCGATATTTTTGCTGTTCATTCATGATTAGAATCGTCTTTACCCTCTCCCTGTACCAGACGCCCCGGGATGTCTTAAACCACCCTGTCCGTTCACTAGCAGAGCCGCGCTAACTTCTACACATAGCCCAGCCGATGCTGTCTGATCCGTTGAGTTTCTCCAGCACTTTGGCTTTATCCCACCAGAGAGGCGAGTTTGAAAACACGGCCCCAACTTGACAGTGAGAAGTGGGAAGACTATTTCCATGGGTATTTATCTCCTTCATCCTCCCTTGCCCAATTTTAACATTTAAATCCCAATTGATTTTTTATCCGAGGGTTCAGAGAGGTCAAGTTAGGCACACCTCCGCGCATTTCAGGGTGGGTATAATGAATATAGAAACAGGGAACTGCAGTTGTTGGTGTATACCAAAGATAGACACAAAGTGCTGGAGTAACTCAATAGACAATAGGTGCAGGAGTAGGCCATTCCGCCCTTCGAGCCAGCACCGCCGTTCACTGTGATCATGGCTGATCAGCCACATTCAGTACCCCGTTCCTGCCTTCTCCCCATATCCCTTGACTCCGCGATCTTTAAGAGCTCTATTTAACTCACTCTTGAAAGCATCCAGAGAATCGGCCTCCACTGCCTTCCGAGGCAGAGAATTCCACAGATTCACAACTCACTGGGTGAAAAAGTTTTCCCTCATCTCTGTTCTAAATCGTCTACCCCTTATTCGTAAACTGCGCATCCTGGTTCTGGACCCCCCCCCCCCCAACATCGGGAATATGTTTCCTGCCTCTAGCGTGTCCTAATAATTCAGGGGGTCGAGCATTATAAAGAATCAGACAGAAGAAGGTCGTAGGAAAGAACTGCAGATGCTGGCTTAAATCGAAGGTAGACACAAGGTAGAAGGTCTGAAGAAGGGTCTCGACCCGAAACGTCACCCATTCCTTCTCTCCACAGATGCTGCCTGTCCCGCCGAATTACTGCAGCATGTTGTGTCCATCTTGAGTATAATGAATGCCGGATGCACAGTACAAAGTTAGATTTAAACGCACGCTTCTTCAAGTAACTCCAAACCGTTAACAGAAATGGTTGTAGGCACGGCAAGGGAAATTAATCATTATCTTAGTTCAGACGGAGATAACGATGAACCGCAGGCGCTGGAATCTTGCGCAAAACGTGAAGTGCTGGAGGAACTCAGTGGGTCAGGCAGCGTCTATGGAGGGAGATAGACAGGCGTTTCAGGTCGGGGCCCTTCTTTGGACTGAATTGTTGTAGGGATTAGATCAATTAAGACAGGGTTTTTTAAAAATGTTGCATCGTACTGCTGAGAACTCATGAATGCAGTTGGAGCCAGCGGAAGCGGGGTTCACATCAACCAAAGGAAAATACGGAGAGATATTTGGAAAATGTTGAAAACGCTCACAAATTAAAGGTTCAGATCGATGACCTGTTGTTACTCTATCGGTCCGTGCTATAGGATATTGAGTCCCGTCCTAAGCACGAAGTCAATGGTTCTCGCTACATCTAGGTGCTCCGCTTTGGTCCTGACTAATGATAGCAAAGGCGCACTCTTTCTCCGTCTCAACTCTGTTCTCTGTCCACAGATGACTCTGCCGCTCCCTGTAACACACTGATTCCACCATGCCCATCATTTCACGAGGCAGCGACAACTACAGTAACCTGAGCGACTCGTCGTGTAGTACCTTGAATCAGATTGCTCCCGTAATTCACGCCGAGACTTGCCCTGCCAAAGGGGCTTTCTATCGACGGTCCGCAAGGGTCCGCCGAGCAAATCAAGCGAGCTCCACCGATCGGAAGCAACACATCATCCTCAATGTGGGGGGGACCAAGTACTTGGTGCCTTGGCTAACTTTGGATGAGTTCCCACTGACAAGACTCGGGAGGTTAAAGTTTTGCCGCAACTATGAAGAAGTCGTGCAGGTCTGCGACGATTACGACGAGGCGTCCAACGAGTATTTCTTCGACCGGAACCCGTGCGCTTTTCGCATGATCATCACTTTCATCTCTGCGGGCAAGCTGCGGCTTCTGAGGGAGATGTGCGCCCTTTCCTTCCAAGAAGAGCTGGCGTACTGGGGCGTGGATGAGGCCAACCTTGAGGCATGTTGCCGCAGGAAGCTCATTCAGAGAGCCCGAGAGGTGGCCAAGATCAGGCGAGGAGAGGCGGTGGAGGTGCCGAAGGAGGAGATCAATGTCATCCCGGTCGCCAACAGCAAACTGAGTCATTACATGAACAAACTCCGAGATATGGTGGAGAATCCTCAGTCCGGACTTCCTGGCAAAGTGTTTGCCTGCGTCTCAATTTTATTTGTCACGATAACGGTAGTTAGTCTTTGCATTAGTACAATGCCAGATTTAAAGTCGGAAGAAGACCGGGTAAGTCCCCTAATTCCACAAATGTTCAGCCCGTATATTTTATGGTCCCACTAGTTCTTTGTATCTGTGGCGAGAAACTTCTTATATATTAATATCCTTGTAGCATTTAACATCAGGGTCACTAATGCCGTCCTTTCCATTAAATGGCTTTCAACCCACTAGATGACTATATAGTCATACCGATAGCTGAGATCCCAATAGCGAGGGTGATGCCAGTAAAATGATATCTGGACCTTCAAGATTCGAAATATGTTTGACAACCAAGGATAACCTATCACAATGATCCCGAATATAATCTAATTAATCAGTGTAATGGGGCATTCTGACTCTAAAAGCTTATTTAGATATGTAAAAAGGAAAAGATTAGTGAAGACAGATTTAGGACCCTTGCAATCAGAGACAGGTGAATTTATAATGGGAAACAAGGAAATGGCAGAACTGTTAAACAAGTACTTTGGTTCCGTCTTCACTAAGGAAGATACAAACAATCTCCCAGAAATACTAGGGGAACCGATGATCTAGTGCAGTGGTTCTCAACCTTGTTTGCCCCATGCACCCCTTTCACCATATGTCAGAATGTCACCCCCCCCCCCCCCCCCACCCCCCCCCCCCCCCCCCACCCCCCCCCTCCTTTCCAAGATTGTCTGCCTCAAAAAGTGCATTCCAAATAATATGCATATAATATTGAAAATCCTTTATTTCTAACAGTTTGAGTTTGCTAATCTGTGGTCCCAATTGCCCCCCTGAAATCCCCCCCTGGGGGGGAATTCCCCCCAGGTTGAGAACCCCTAATCTAGTGGGAGGGAATCCACATAAGTCAGGAAATGGTGTTAGGTAAACAGTTGGTACTGAAGGCAGGTAAATCCTCAGGGCCTGATGGTCTGCATCCCAGAGCACTCAAGGAGGTGGCCCGAGAAATTGTGGATGCATTGGTGATCATTTTCCAATGTTCTCTTGACTCTGGATCAGTTTCTGTGGACTGGAGGTTAGCCAATGTAACTCCACTTTTTAAGAAAGGAGGAGAGAGAAAACAGGGAATTATAGACCAGTTAGCCTTACATCGGTAGTGGGGAAGATGCTGGAGTCGATTATTAAAGATGTTATAGCAGCGCATTTAGAAAGCAGTGGCAGGATTGGTCAAAGTCAGCATGGATTTATGAAGGGGAAATCATACTTGACTAATCTTCTGGAATTTTTTGAGGATGTAACAAGTAGAATGGAAAAGGGAGAGCCAGTGGATATGGTGTGTCTGGACTTTCAAAAAGTGTTTGACAAGGTCCCACACAAGAGATTAGTGTGCAAAATTAGAGCACATGGTATTTGGGTAGGGTATTGTCATGGATCAGAGAACTGGTTGGCAGACAGGAAGCAAAGGAGTAGGAATTAACGGGTCCTTTTCAGAATGGCAGGCAGTGACTAGTGGAGTACCGCAAGGCTCAGTGCTGGGACCCCAGTTATTTACAATATATATTAACGATTTAGACAAAGGAATTAAATGTGACATCTCCAAGTTCAAGAGTCAAGAGAGTTTTATTGTCATGTGTCCCAGATAGGACAATGAAATTCTTACTTGCTGCAGTACAACAGAATATCTAAACATAATACAGAATGGGAGATAAAAGTTCAGTGTGTCTATATACCATAGACCATATATACGCAATAAATAACAGATAAAGTGCAATAGTAATAATAGACTGTTATTGTTTAGAGCTTATTTGATGTCGTTTTTAATAGCCTGATGGCTGTGGGGAAGTTTGAGGATGACACAAGTTTGCGGATGACACAAAGCTGGGTTGCAATGTGAGCTGCGATGAGGATGCTATGAGGCTGCAGGGTGGATAGGTTGGGTGATTTGGGTAGATGCATGGCAGATGCAGTATAATGTGGATAAATGTGAGGTTATCCACTTTGGTGGAAAGAACAAGAAGGCAGATTATTATCTAAATGGTGTCAGATTAGGAAATGGGGAAGTGCCACGAGACCAGGGTGTGCTTGTATATCAGTCACTGAAAGTAAGTATGCAGGTACAGCAGTCAGTGAAGAAAGCCAATGGCATGTTGGCCTTCATTGCGTGAGGATTTGAGTTTAGGAGCAAGGAGGTCCTATTGCAGTTGTACAGGGTCCTGATGAGACTTCACCTGGAGTATTGTGTGAAATTTTGGTCTCCTAGTTTGAGGAAGGATATTATTGCTATTGAGGGAGTGCAGCATAGGTTCACCAGGTTAATTCCTGGGATGGCGGGACTGACATATGTTGAAAGAATGGATCGACTGGGCTTGTATTCACTGGAATTTAGAAGGATGAGAGGGTATCATATAGAAACATAATAAAATTCTTAAAGGATTGAACAGGCTAGACGCAGGAAAAACGTTCCCGATGTTGGGGGGGTGGGTCCAGAACCAGGGGTCACAGTTTAAGAATAAGGGAGGCCATTTAGGACTGAGATGAGGAAAACATTTTTCACCCAGAGAGTTGTGAATCTGTGGAATTCTCTGCCACAGAAGGCAGTGGAGGCCAATTCACTTGATGTTTTCAAGAGAGCGTTAGATGTAGCTCTTAGGGCTAAAGGAATCTAGGGATGTTGGGAAAAAGCAGGAATGGGGCACTGATTTTAGCTGGTCAGCCATGATCATATTGAATGGCTCAAAGGGTCGAAAGGCCTATTCCTGCACCTATTTTTCTATGTTTCAATGCCATAAAAATTGGCTCGTTGGCACACATTTTGTATATGCAAATGGTGCATAACAGTTGGATGTTGGATTGTTTTCCCTTTGTGTAGCAGCAATCTAAATGTGTGCGTGTGTGCATGTGTGTCTGTGTGAGTGTGTGTGTGAGTGGCTGTGTGTGTGTGTGTGCGTGTGTGCATGTTTCACATGACTACTGTTTGCCTTGTGTAGGTCACAAGGCTAATGATGCCAGCTGGCAAGGGTGGTGGTGGAAGCAGATACTATGATGTCATTTAAGAGGTTTTAGGAGAGGCACACGGATATGCAGGAAATGGAGGAATGTAGATCATATGCAGGCAAAGGAGATTAGTTTAACCTGGCATCATGTATGTTGTTTATATACCCCTGTACCTCATTTTTTTGTATAAGAGATGTACAGGAATTTACGTTGTTGGCTTTCTAGGGACGGTTGCATGTATCATGCAATAGTATTATGTGTTAGCTAAATGTATCAGGTATAAGGAGAGACTGGGCACACTTGAATTGTTTCTCTGGAATGACAGGTTGAGGGGAGACCTGATAGAAGTATATCAAAAGATGAGAGGCATAAATAGGGTGGACAGTCAGAACCTTTTGTCCATGGTGGAAAAGGTCAAATCCTTGAGGCAAAGCGTTAAGGTGAGAGGGGCAAAGATTAAAGGAGAGCAGAGCAATTTTTTTACACAGACTGATGGATGCCTGGAACACGCTGCCAGGGCTGGTAGTGAAAGTGGATATGATAGTGGCATTTCAGAGGACTTTGGATAGGTAGGTGGATATGCTGGGAATCAAGGGTTATGGATCACATGCAGGTAGATGAGATTAGTTTAACTTGGCGTCACATTTCAGCACGGACAATGTTGGCCAGAGGGCCTGTTACCTGTGCTGTTCTGTTTTAGGTTCTCATGTTATGGGGTGAAAGTGTGTGTCCTTTCCTCCGACACTTGCATCTTACACCTAGGCTTCATCACAATATTGACAGCACATTACAAACACTCTGCAATGTGGAGTCATTACAAATACTCTGCAATGTACAATGTCTGTTTTCACCTTCTTTCTTGTTATTTCGAAGATTGTAAATGTTTCAACAGAACAAAATTAGTTATTGAGAGAGAAAGCTTTGCAAGTAAGGGCATTTATAATAACTTTGCGTGCTTTAATGTGAAGATACCAAAAGATTTCGACATTTCAAGATAATTGCAGTACATTAGAAGAAGGAAATGTTTAGGCAGAACTCAAATCAAACTTTGACGTATATTAAACAGAAATTGGTAACCAGTACAAACAGGACGGTCTGCACCTGGGCTGGAATGGAACCAATGTCCTTGGGGGAGTGTTTGCTAGTGCTGTCGGGGAGGATTTAAACTAATGTGGCAGGGGGATGGGTACAAGAGCAGAGAGGCAGTTGGGCGTAAAACGAGGGTAGAAGCAATAGGGAGCAAGGTGAAAAGTAAAAGTGGCAGGCAGACAAAACCAGGGCAAAAATCAAAAAGGGCCACGTTTCAACATAATTGTATAAGGGGTAAGAGCATTGTAAAAACAAGCCTGAAGGCTTTGTGTCTCAATGCAAGGAGTATTCGTAATAAGGTGGATGAGTTGAACGTGCAGATAGCTATTAATGATTATGATATAGTTGGGATCACAGAGACATGGCTCCAGGGTGACCAAGGCTGGGAGCTGAACATCCAAGGATATTCAATATTCAGGAGGGATAGAGAGAAAGGAAAAGGAGGTGGGGTAGTGTTGCTGGTTAGAGAGGAGATTAACGCAATGGAAAGGAAGGACATTAGCTTGGAGGATGTGGAATCGGTATGGGTAGAGCTGCGAAACACTAAAGGGCAGAAAACTCTGGTGGGTGTTGTGTACAGGCCACCTAACAGTAGTAGTGAAGTTGGGGATGGTATAAAACAGGAAATTAGTAATGCGTGAGACAAAGGCAAAACAGTTATAATGGGAGACTTCAATCTACATATAGATTGGGTGAATCAAATCGGCAGGGGCACTAAGGAAGAGGATTTTTTGGAATGTATGCAGGATAGTTATCTAAATCAACATGTAGAGAGAGCAGGCTATTTTAGACTGGGTATTGAGTAATGAGGAAGGGTTAGTTAGCAGCCTTGCTGGGTGTGCCCCCTTGGGCAAGAGTGACCATAATATGGTTGAGTTCTTCATTAAGATGGAAAGTGACATTGTTAATTCAGAAACAATGGTTCTGAACTTAAAGAAAGGTAACTTTGAGGGTATGAGATGTGAATTGGCCAAGATTGACTGGCAATCAATTCTAAATGGGTTGACGGTGGATACGCAATGGAAGACATTTAAAGACTGCATGGATGAGCTACAAAAATTGTTCATTGCAGTTTTGGAAAAGAATAAATCAGGGAAGGGAGTGCATCCGTGGATAACAAGGGAAATCAGGGATCGTATCAAAGCAAAGGATGATGCGTACAAAGTAGCCAGAAAAAGCAGCATACCAGAGGACTGGGAGAAATTCAGAGACCAGCAGAGGAGGACAGAGGGCTTAATTAGGAAAGGAAAAATAGATTATGAAAGAAAACTGGCAGGGAACATAAAAACTGACTGCAAAAGTTTTTATAGATATGTGAAGAGAAAGAGATTAGTTAAAACAAATGTAGGCCCCTTGCAGTCAGAAACAGGTGAGTTGATCATGGGGAACAAGGATATGGCGGACCAATTGAATAACTACTTTGGTTCCGTCTTCACAAAGGAGGACATAAATAATCTGCCGGAAATAGGCAGGGGACCCGCGGGTCAAAGGTGGAATTGAGTGAAATCCAGGTTAGTCGGGAAGTGGTGTTGGGTAAATTGAATGGATTAAAGGCCGATAAATCCCCAGGGCCAGATAGGCTGTATCCCAGAGTACTTAAGGAAGTAGCTTCGGAAATAGTGGATGCATTAGTGATAATCTTTCAAAACTCTTTAGATTCTGGAGTAGTTCCTGAGGATTGGCGGGTAGCAAACATAACCCCTCTTTTTAAGAAGGGAGGGAGGGAGGGAGAAAACGGGGAATTACAGAGCAGTTAGTCTAACATCAGTAGTGGGGAAACTGCTAGAGTCAGTTATTAAAGATGGGATAGCAGCACATTTAGAAAGTGGTGAAATCATTGGACAAAGTCAGCATGGATTTACGAAAGGTAAATCATGTCTGACGAATCTTGTGGAATTTTTCGAGGATTTAACTAGTAGCGTGGATAGGGGAGAACCAGTAGATGTGGTGTACCTGGACTTCCAGAAGGCTTTCAACAAGGTCCCACATAAGAGATTAGTATACAAACTTAAAGCATATGGCATTGGGGGTTCAGTATTGATATGGATAGAGAACTAGCTGGCAAACAGGAAGCAAAGAGTAGGAGTAAACGGGTCCTTTTCACAATGGCAGGCAGTGACTAGTGGGGTACTGCAAGGGTCCGTGCTGGGACCCCAGTTATTTACAATATACATTAATGATCTGGATGAGGGAATTGAAGGCAATATCTCCAAGTTTGCGGATGACACTAAGCTGGGGGGCAATGTTAGCTGTGGGGAGGATGCTAGGAGACTGCAAGGTGACCTGGATAGGCTGGGTGAGTGGGCAAATGTTTGGCAGATGCAGTATAATGTGGATAAATGTGAGGTTATCCACTTTGGTGGGAAAAACAGACTATTATCTAAATGGTGGCCGTTTAGGAAAAGGTGAGATGCAGCGCGACCTGGTACACCAGTCATTGAAAGTAGGCATGCAGGTGCAGTAGGCAGTGAAGAAAGCGAATGGTATGTTAGCTTTCATAGCAAAAGGATTTGAGTATAGGAGCAGGGAGGTTCTACTTCAGTTGTATAGGGTCTTGGTGAGACCACATCTAGAGTATTGCGTACAGTTCTGGTCTCCAAATCTGAGGAAGGACATTATTGCCATAGAGGGAGTGCAGAGAAGGTTCACCAGACTGACTCCTAGGATGTCAGGACTGTCTTATGAAGAAAGAGTGGATAGACTTGGTTTATACTCTCTAGAATTTAGGAGATTGAGAGGGGATCTTATAGAAACTTCTTAAGGGGTTGGACAGGCTAGATGCAGGAAGATTGTTCCCGATGTTGGGGAGGTCCAGGAAAAGGGATCACAGCTTAAGGATAAGGGGGAAATCCTTTAGGACCGAGACGAGAAGGACTTTTTTCACACAGAGAGTGGTGGGTCTCTGGAACTCTCTGCCACAGAGGGTAGTGGAGGCCAGTTTATTGGCTATATTTAAGAGGGGGTTAGATGTGGCCCTTGTGGCTAGGGGGAGCAAAGGGTATGGAGAGAAGGCAGGTACGGAATACTGAGTTGGATGATCAGCCATGATCATATTGAATGGCGGTGCAGGCTCGAAGGGCCGAATGGCCTACTCCTGCACCTAATTTCTATGTTTCTATGTTTCTATGTAAAGTAAGAGAACTTCAAGTTAACATAGATTAATGTAAAATAAATATGAAACTTTCATTAAAGTTTTGTATGTAAGAATTTGGTTTCTGAATTCTGGCCCAAACAGATAGACTTTAAGATTTTTACCCTTGATCCTACTGTGTTCTATCCTTTGTCAGCTCAGAGCCCATAGGATTAAAATGGAGAGAGATTTATCAATGCCTAAACTTGCAATAGAAATGTAGTCATGATTGCCCAAACAAATTTCATTTTGAACTATTAACACACAACAAATTTAGAACACTTTAATGATATTTTCCATTGACACAATTGACCCAGTTCTATGAAAAAAAAAGTTGCCTAATTTTCATTCAGAGTTGATTCGTTATACTAAAAAAAGAGAAATTTGGAGATAATTATCTTTCACCCTTCTTTATGAGGGAGCAAAAATCTAACAATCCTAGCCATGCCTCATATTGCTTGGACAACATTTTGGTAATCAATCCAAATATATATATATAGATAAGTATGAAGGAACTGCTGGTTTAAACCAAAAATAGACACAAAATGCTTGAGTAACTCATCACCCTTTCCTTCTCTCCAGAGATGCTGCCTGTCCTGTTGAGGCACTCCAGCATTTTGTGTCTATCAAATATATAATGACTTGAGTAACTCATCAACCTATTATCTTCTTCTTCTTCTTGCTTATGGCGTGCACAGCCTAAAGTTGTAAGACAACTTGTTCTGTTTGATCTTCTGTTTGTGCACGCCAGGTTGATTGCATTTGTCGAAACAGGGTGTACCACGTGAGAGTTGCAATCTCACACCCCAAGCTAATATCATATACCATGTACAATCTAAATGTATTTGTTTTGGCAATTGTAATTTTCAGCTTGATATGACTTTGCTTTAATACAACATAAACTCTTTAGGGTAATGTTTCTGTTAAAGTTAATTCTTATTTACTTTTACCCAAGTATTGAAAATGTTTTAATTAGTGAAGCTTTGTTAATGGTGAAAACATTTAGTAGATGCAGATCTGATTTCATTTCTATTTTTGAAAAGCAAAAAAGAGCACTATCCAATTAATTTTGGTGACTCAAACCAAAATCTGCAAATGCAAATGCAAAATCTGAACACCAATCTTTGATCAATTATTTTCATAGGCATCAGAAATTGCTGATAAGCATGCAAATTATTTTATAATATTAGAAATGTCAGGCTTAAAATTTAAGACAGTGCCACCTTTATCTGTATGTGCACAATTTTAACATCAAATGAGAACACAGGTAGCAAGAACAGGGTCCTGGCAATCTTGGTCCATGTCAAAGGCAAGGAACTTCAAATTCAATGATTCAGTAATTCAATTATACTTTATTGTCGCATGTACCTAGGTACAGTGAAATTCTTTGTTTTTGCATACAATACACATCGCACTCAAAGAGTCACCACATTCTGGCACCAACAAAGTTACAAAAGTACTCATTAGAGTCATGTTGGCCGATCATCGTTCTCGGCGGCCCCCACCCCAGCCAGATTCCTCTTTGTTCTCAGTGCCACCCGCTCCCCTCCCCTCCTGACCGGTTCCTCTTCATTACATAAACCTTGGGATAATAATTTAATCTAAGGCAATACTGTAATTTTGTCATTTTTGGCAAAGGTAATAAACCAAGTCTCACCTAAATCAGATAAATGTAGTAGCTTTTACAGTGGTATTTGAAGAAGAATACCTGTGATACCATGACCGACATTCACCCCTCAATCAATCTGCCTTAGCAGATTATCTGGTCATTTATTCCATTGATGTTTGTTGGAGCTACGGTGTGTGTAAAGTGGCCACAACATTCCCCACAACAACCGTAATAACTTTTCAGAACCATTTTTTGACCGTGCACAATTTTTTTGTGTGACTTGAAGTCATGGAAGGCTCCACAAATACAAGCTTTTCCATCACTGGTCACACCTGAAAAGGCTTATATAAAGTACCCATTGCGACTGTTGGCAGGATGTGAAGAAAGAAATTGTTGGAAAAACAATTAATTTCTGACATTCACTTCCACGTTATCACCAGATACACGTTATTCTTGCCAACAATGTTTTTTTGGAACATCAAAGGTTATGAGGCCATACATCAATCCATTTGACATTGAGCCTTGCCAACCGCTGCTCAGCTCCATTCTGCAAACACAACTCCTTTTAATTGTCCCATTAACTTACTTTAATTCCTGGTCCACCAATGTCTTGATTTTAAAATGGCCAAATGCCTAATGGACTCAATTGTCCATTTCCCTGTTATCGCCTCTGTTTGTATTCTTCCATGATTCCTAATCTCCATTGCTCCATCTTGAACATGCCTTTTGCTGTCTGTTCCTAGGCTTCGCCCCCCTCCCCCCCTCCTCCCCTCTCCCACATTTTCCTCCCCCATCCCACCTCTTCCACCAACTGGACCCCTCTACCTTCATTTTCTTCATTGGTACTTTCCTGAAAGCCACCCCAACTGTCTATTAATATCCTAATGGGATTTGGTGTTAAATTCAGTTTGAAAATTACTTTCATAATCTTTTTATTGTATTAAAAGGATTATTTGAGTGTAACTTATTGTCATTGAATCATTATGTATCTACTACTGCAGCCTTCCATTAGGTTATAACTCTACTCCTTTCCAGATGAAATATTTCCAATTGATTTCTCCTCCCGGTCCAAGCTTCCTAATTATTAATATGTCTCCTGATAATAACCTGAATTTATTTAATTAAATCCTTCTTGCTTCCATTGGGTCATCTCAAGAAAAGATCTTCCAAGAAAAGATAATTCAAACTCTTTCATAAGTTCATAAATCCATGTGATAAGAGTAGAATTAAGCCATTCGGCCCATCAAGTCTACTCTGCCATTCAATCATGGCTGATCTATCTCTCCCTCCTAACCCCATTTTCCTGCCTTTTCCCCATAACCACTGACACCCGTACTAATCAGCTTTCACCCTTCCTCACACCTGTTTTGCCGATGCACAAAATCATCCGTACTGATTTTGTTCAGCAAAATGCCACAGCATAGCTGACTTGAAATGCTTTCACTAGACAAAGCACAGGTTCCTGTGTATAAGACACCCCAACGATAAACCAATGCACATAATTTTTATGCTGTAAAAGGTAACTGTTCAACATATTCAAAGATCAAAGTCACAAAGTTGCTATAGTAAAAAGAACATCTCTCTATTTTTAGTTTATTTCACAAACAAAGAAACGGGGGGGGGGGGGGGGGGGGGAAGGGGGGGGGGCAGTCGCCAAGAATGAGGGATCTGACAGCGGGGGGCTGCTGAGAATAAAGAAGCACCCGGCGGGAGAGAGGGGGTGGGTGCCGAGACTCTGAGCACTTTTATAACTTTGTCAGCGCTAGATACGTGAAGTCGCTTTGCGTATTTTGTGTATTGCATGCAAAAACAAATAATTTCACTGTACCTAGGTACATGTGGAAATAAAATTCTATTGAATTAGTTCAACTTTCAAAAAACACTTTCTCTTAACATGTTCAATGCCATTTTTTTTTTCATTATTGACCATGAACCGAGTACACTCGGGGGTGACACTGAACAGGTTAATAGCAAATACACACTTGCTTTATGTATTTGTAGTGTTGTATTTTTTTTGTCATGCAAAACCCATTTTATCAAATATACGATTAACATTCTGACTGCACAAGGCTTTGTGTATGTTGCTTCGGGATAGTTAACTATTGGGCCGAGGGTTTTAATTAAAGACTATCCTTTACGAGCAGTCACTGGTTGAAAAAACAGAAGCATAGAATCCATTAAGTGTGGTCACAGTATGCGATGGGAAATCCTGTTGCCTTTGATTTGACTACAAAATAAATAAGCTTGGGGAGCAAGTAGCATGTGGCACATTAGACTAATGCAGAAGCACAGAGCAGACAGCGTGAAAGCTGCTTTCACTAAAGCGTGGTAAGGAAAGCATGATAAAAATTCCGAATTAGGTTATTTTACAATTACACTAAATCTTATCGCAAAAGTCAAAGGAACAATACACTTCCTACACCTAAATAATTTTATTTAGGTGTTGGAAGGAACTGCAGATCAAAGATAGACACAAAATGCTGGAGTAGCTCAGCAGCACAGGCAGCCTCTCTGGAGAGAAGGAATGGGTGATATTTCGGGCCAAGAACGTTCTTCAGTCTGAGATACTGCCTGTCCCGCTGAGTTACTCCAGCATTTTGTGCCAGAACTGGAGAACTGTGGAGATCTCATGGATCAGCTGGAGGAAACTACAGTATAAGAAAAGGGGCACAAAAAGCTGGTGTAACTCAACGGGACAGGCAGCATCTCTGGAGAGAAGGAATGGTTGACTTTTCCGGTCGAGACCCATCTTCTGAAGAAGGTTTTGTGAATGTTGCTTCGGGTTAGTAAACAATTGAGCGAAGGGTTTTAATTAGAGACAATAATATTTGAGCAGTTGTTTAAGAAGGAACTGCAGATGCTGGAAAATCAAAGGTAGACAAAAATGCTGGAGAAACTCAGCAGGTGAGGCAGCATCCATGGAGCGAAGGAAATAGGCAACGTTTCGGGTCAAAACCTTCTTTATACATTGAGTCACTGGTTGGAAAAAAAGAAAAATAGAATCCATTACTTGTATTCACAGTTTGGGATTGGAAATCCTGGAGACATCTTCTGAAGATGTGTTCTGAAGAAGATTGGAGACTTCTTCTGAAGAAGGGTCTCGACCCAAAACATCACCCATTCCTTCTCTCCAGAGATGCTCCCTATCCCATTGCGTTACTCCAGTATTTTAGTGTTTATCTTCAAAATTATTTAGGTCATTGATCCACTTAAACCATATTTTGTGTTGTCACTACTGTATTTATTTTAAATCTATGCTCCCATCTGGTCTTTATGTGCTTTATTAACGTTACTTTCCAAGTACAGATTCATCTGACTTTTAAACCCAACTATTGATTATACATTTAGATTCTTCTGGGACAATATTGTCATAATTCTATTGAAAAGTTCTTCATATATTGAGTTTTAAGTGCTAATTTCAAATCTGAGGTATGCGTAGGCATTCCCACATCTTACCAAAGTGCCTTTTTTGTTTCACAATAAAACCACATTTCACAAGGTTTCCAGCTGGGTGAACGCATGAAACATCAGCATTTGAATTTCTAGCAAATGCCTCTATTGCTGAAAAGATAAATTTAATAAACTGCGAGAAAAGCTTTAAGCCTGCAGCACATAATCACATCTGAGATACAGATGTCTCTTTCAACATGCCTCAAATTCTCAGGCAGCTGATATATTCAATAACTTTTCTTTATGTTCCGTCAGTATATTCCGCATTCAGTTTATATGAATAAACAGCAGTCCAAATGATCCAGATAATGGGCTTAATCTCTCGAGATATGTCATTCACAGCAAGGCATTGCCTTTCAATGAGCAACTAATATGTCATGTTGACAGTGTGCCAACTCAGACTCCCAATACATCTGTTGTACAATACGGCTGACAAGTTTAAACATTAAGTACTCTGCACTGCATGCACAGTATAAATAAAATAGCACTGATGAGTTATTTAAACTGAGGAAATAAATTCACTTAACATCCATATGTATCCTGTAGTCAGTCTTCTCATTTTATACAATGGCCCACAAAAGTGATTTTAATACAAGCTACAGTGGGTTGCAAAAGGTTTCATACCCCTTGAACATTTCCACATTTTGTCACGTTGCAACCACCAACATAAATGTATTTAATTGGGATTTTATGTGATAGACCAACACAAAGTGGTGCATAATTGTGAAGTGGAAGGAAAATGATACATGGTTTCCAAATTTTATTACAAATAAAAAACTGAAAAGTGTGGCGTGCAAAGGTATTCAGCGCCCCTGAGTCAATACTTTGTAGAACCACCTTTCGCTGCAATTACAGCTGCAAGTCTTTTGGGGTATGTCTCTACCAGCTTTTCACATCTAGACACTGAAATTTTTGCCCATTCTTCGTTGCAAAACAGCTCAAGCCCAGTCAGATTTGATAGAGAGCGTCTGTGAACAGCAATTTTCAAGTCTTGCCAGAGATTCTCAATTGGATTTAGGTCTGGACTTTGACCGGGCCATTCTAACACATGAATATGCTTTGATCTAAACCATTCCATTGTAGCTCTGGCTGTATGTTTAGGGTCGTTGTCCTGCTGGAAGGTGAATCTCCGCCCCAGTCTCAAGTCTTTTGCAGACTCTAACAGGTTTTCTTCCAAGATTGCCCTGTATTTGGCTCCATCCATCTTCCCATCAACTCTGACCTGCTTCCCTGTCCCTGCTGAAGAAAAGCATCCCCACAGCATGATGCTGCCACCACCATGTTTCACAGTGGGGATGGTGAGTTCAGGGTGATGTGCAGTGTTAGTTTTCCGCCACATATAGCGTTTTGCATTTAGGTCAAAAACTTCAATTTTGGTCTCATCAGACCAGAGCACCTTCCTCCACATGTTTGCTGTGTCCCCCACATGGCTTGTGGCAAACTGCAAACGGGACTTCTTATGACTTTGTTTCAACAATGGCTTTCTTCTTGCCACTCTTCCATAAAGGCCCGGTTTGTGGAGTGCACGACTAATAGTTGTCCTGAGGACAGATTCTCCCACCTGAGCTGTGGATCTCTGCAGCTCCTCCAGAGTTACCATGGGCCTCTTGGCTGCTTCTCTGATCAATGCTCTCCTTGCCCGGCCTGTCAGTTTAGGTGGACGGCCATGTCTTGGTAGGTTTGCAGTTGTGCCATACTCTTTCCATTTTCAGATGATGGATTGAACAGTGCTCCGTGAGATGTTCAAAGCTTGGGATATTTTTTTATAACCTTACCCTGCTTTAAACTTCTCCACAACTTTAACCCTGACCTGCCTGGTGTGTTCCTTGAGCTTCATGATGCTGTTTGTACACTAATGTTCTCTAACACACCTCTGAGGCCTTCACAGAACAGCTGTATTTATAATGAGATTTAGATTACAGACAAGTGGACTCTATTTACTAATTAGGTGACTTTTGGTTGCACTGGATTTTATTTAGGGGTATCAGAGTAAAGGGGGCTGAATTCTTCGGCACGCCACATTTTTCAGTTTTTTATTTGTAAAAAAATGTGAAAACCATGTATCATTTTCCTTCCACTTCACAATTATGTGCCACTTTGTGTTGGTCTATCACATAAAATCCCAATAAAATACATTTACGATTGTGGTTGTAACGTGACAAAATGTGGAAAAGCTCAAGGGGTATGAAAACATTTGCAAGCCACTGTATATATTATTGTTGAGGTCTTTACTGAGTGCAGATACAGAGTGCAAAGTATCTCTTTTGCAGATACAGTTTGAACCACCGTAATTATTTTTACTCAATGTTAATGAGGCATGCCATGTGAAAGTCTAACTATCACCAGTTCGAAAGTTGAAAATCAACATCGATTTTTGACATGACTTTGATTTCAATTGCTTTTACTCCATGGAGGTCAATTAGTCATTGTAATCCCCACAAAGCATCAGCATTGTTTCAGCCTGCACCATCGTAGCTGACGGCGCATTGGTGCAGCTGGTAGAGCTGCTGCCTCATGGCGGCAGAGACTTGGGTTCAATCCTGATCTCGGGGTCTATCTGTGTGGAGTTTGCATGTTGTTCCTGTCACCGCATGGGATTCCTCCGGGAGCTCTAGTTTCCTCCCACACCCCAAATGGGCGGCACGGAGGCGCAGCAGTAGAGTTGTTGCCTTACACCACTTGCAGCACCGGAGACCCGGGTTCAATCCCGACTATGGGTGCTGTCTGTATGGAGTTTGTACATTCTCCCCGTGACCACATGGGGTTTCTCAGAGATCTTTGGTTTCCTCCCACACTCCAAAAATATACCGGTTTGTAGGTTAATAAGCGAGTTCGGTATTCCAAAAAAGCATGGGATTTGTCAAAGGTCACTCGTGATAAACACTCCCGGCAACCATGCCGCCACATGCACACAGACCCGTGCCCCGTCCGCAGCCAGGATCGAACCTGGGCTTCCGGCGCCACAAGCACTGCCGAACCGCCACTGGACCGCGTGTGACCGACGGGACACCGGGCCGCCACAGCGGCGGTCCAGGCCCACAGCCAGCGTGGAGAAGCAGCGCCAACTCCAGCTCAACTCTGCCTGTCACGCCGGGTTAACCGACGGCCCTGGACTGACAGGACACCGGCCCAGAGCAGTGGAGCTAGCGCTTGTTCTCCGCGCCGGTTGCAAGCCCGGGCCGCCACCACACCTGGCCGGCGCCCCACCAGCCCAGGGCCACCCTGGACATCACCGGCCGCCCCCGGACAGGGACGGGACTCCCAGGACGGGACGGGGTTGGCTCAGCAGTAACTCAACAGGGCCAGAGACCCGGGCCAGATCCCGGCCACGGATGAAACACAGGTCTGCACCCATGTGGCAGCACAGCCGCCGAGTGACCCATGACCTGGGCATGCACAGTCGGAATACCGAACTCGCTTTTTAGCTTGGTATAATTGTAAATTGTCCCTCGTGTGTGTAGGATAGTGTGTTAGTGTGCGGGAATCGCTGATCAGTGCGGATTTGGTGGGCTGAAGGGCCTGTTTCCGCGCTGTACCTCAAAAAATAAAATCATGTGGGTTTGTAGGTTAATTGGTCTCTGTCAATTGTCCCTGGGGTTTAGGGATTGGATATGAAAGTAGGATGACATAGAACTAGTGTGAATGGGTGACTGATGATCGGTGTGGACTCAGTGGGCCGGAGGAACTGATTCCATGCTGTATATCTAACCCAAATTAAACATGGTTAATTGGAAAGACATTGTACGGTAAAATTGGGTTAGCAATATTTGAAAATTAGTAGATATGCAAGAGACTGCTGCTGCTGACATCTGGAGCATCAAACAATCTGCCAAAGGAACTCAGCAGATTGAGCAGCTTTTGCAAGGGAGGGAAGGAATAGACAGCATTTCAGTGTGCTGAAATTGAAATGTCGACAATTCCTTTCCCCTCACAGATGTTGCTTGGCGTTCAAAGCTCCTCCAGCAGGGTGCTAGTTTATAAATTAGATGCCTCACAGCAAATTCCTCTTCCTCTTCTTTGGGTATTCACTGGGTTGGATTTTCTGTTTCTCGTATTTCTCGAATATTTTTCACTCATCCATATAAATTATGTATTGGATTAGAATGGTTAGATTGAGATTAATGGAATTCATTGTTAGATTTTTCTTTAACTATTAAATAAATTAACAACGTCACGTGGATTACTGCACAATCAGGATGGACACACTTTTCTTGCTTTGTGTATTCCAATGCAAGTTAAACAATTCCCATGCTTGATTAATGTAAAAGACCAATTTAGATTTATGAAGGATCAGATAATGAAGGATCAGGTAACAGATATGCAGCAGTGTAGTCAGACCTTTGTCATCTTTCCACTGCATCAACAAAGCTAAAAGTTGGAGCAAAAAAGAATAAAGCCAATGTTAGCCGGTGAATGTATGACACATTCTTATAATAATTTCATAAATCATAGGAGCGGAATTAGGCCATTTGGACTGAGTCCACTGCACCATTCAATCTTGGACTGATCTACTTTTCCCTCTCAACCCCATTCTACTGGCTTCTCCCCATAAAATTTGACACTCTTACTAATTAAGAACCAGTCAATCACCACTTTAATATCCAAATGATGGGCTCCACAGCCTTTTATGACAATGAATTCCACAGATTCAGCACCCTCTGACTAAATGCATTTATCCTCTTCTTCTTTCGAAAGGTGTGTTCTTTTATTTTAAGACTATGCCCTCAGATCATAGACTCTCCCATTAGTGGAAGCATCCTCTCCACATCCACTCTATCCATGCATTGTGTTATTATAATGGATATGTGCTTCCAATTCATATTTCATAAAATTTCCTTCGTTTTTAAGATATCTAATATCTCCATCAGGATATATGTGAAGTGATAGGGCAACATTTAAGACTTTGCCTTCTATTAGCTAATGCATTCACAGTAATCTATGAACAGGTCTAGATAAAAGGTGAAGTATTAATCCCAGGCAATGCCCTAAGGAACTCCTTCTGTGTTGTCTTTGGCTAACTGCTGCCTTCATGCCAACCTATTATTGGATTTTAGCTCTGGTCCATGTTCGACTAATCGATTTGGAACTAAGTAATGCTAGTAGGATCAAAGCAAGCCAGTAATTGGTAAGTAAATGCCACTGAATAAGAATAGTCATAGAGCATAGATACAAATCCTTTAGTCCATTAAGTCCACACCAAACAAGGAACAGCCATAACAAATCCCAGTTTTATACTCTCCACATTCCCATCAATTCGCTCTAGAATCGCTCACTCACCTGCGCTTTTGGGGCAATTTACAGTGGCTAATTCACCTACCAACTCTATGTCTTTGGGATGTGGGAGGAAACCCACAGTCACAAGGGGAATGTGCAAACTCCACACAGACAGCAGCAGAGATCTGATTGAATGTGAGTCAATGAGCTGTGAGTGGGCAGCTCTCCTGATCGCACTATTTTGCCACTCATTGCTGACTGCACCTCCATCTCTTCACCAGTGATGAAGAATAGACTTGGTGTCATGCCAGGTCGAGACCCTTCTTCAGACTCTGTAGAAGGTGTTCAACCCGAAACGTCATCTATTCCTTTTATCCAGAGATGCTATCTAGTCTGCTGAGTTACTCCAGCTTTTTATGTCTATCTTTGGTTTAAAAAAGCATCTGCAGTTCCTTCCTACACATGACATATAGACTGATTGGTGGGAATTGACTGGACTGGATTCACGCTGCCTTTTGTTGACAGGACCGTTTGAAGTAAGTCCTGGTTTGGAGATGCCAGTGTTATAGTTGTGTCGGAATAACATAGCTAAAGAAACAGCTACCTCTGGGATACACTCCTGAATGTGAGAGGCAGAATATCATCACTGAACATAGTCTTTCCCAGATACTGCACACTCTGTGGTTTGTTAACTTCCTTTACATCTGAAGAGTAATCAGAAATGCAAATGCCAAGAAAACTCATCGCTGATCTTCAAACACAAACTCTTTAATATTCACCCAACATAACAGGCAAGATCTGGGTTTAATGCTTCTTCCAAAAGGCAGTACATGACACATTTCCTTAAAATTGTGCTGATGTTTTAGCATAAGCTACGTGCTTGGTTCTCTGAACACAAGTGTTTGATTTATTGGCAAGAATAATATTACAGGACTTGAGTTAAGTTGACAGCTTCCAATTTTTAATGAACTGAGTTTTTCCCACTCCTCTGAATATTAATAATGGAAGACTTAATCAGTAATATTAAAGATAAATAAAATATTAAAAGATTTGTCAGATAATCAGTGAAAAAGGAGCAAATCCTTGAATTAATGGTTCATAATCTATGAACTGCTAATTAGATTAATTTAAATAACGCATTTTCCTTTACTAATGCAGTGTATTTATTTATGTTTTGCATTTTGTCCACAGGATAAATGTTCCCAGAGGTGCTATAACATGTTTATAATAGAAACCATCTGCGTAGCCTGGTTTTCCCTGGAGTTTGTGTTACGTTTTATTCAGGCTCGTAGCAAGTGGCAGTTTCTGAGGGGCCCCTTGAACATCATTGACATATTGGCAATTCTTCCATATTACGTGTCACTCCTGGTCGACAAAGGACCTGGGGACGGTTCCAAATCTTCAGGAGGCAACATCTATTTGGAAAAACTGGGGCTGGTGCTCCGAATATTGCGGGCCTTGAGGATTTTGTATGTCATGCGCCTGGCCAGGCATTCCTTGGGACTTCAGACGTTGGGCCTTACCGTTCGGCGCAGCATCCGTGAGTTTGGACTCCTGCTTCTCTTCCTCTGCGTGTCCGTCACGCTGTTTGCGCCTCTCGTGTACCTTGCGGAGAACAACATGGAGAAAGGAGGAGGCTTCAGCAGCATCCCGGCCTCCTATTGGTGGGCTATCATTTCCATGACGACGGTTGGATACGGTGACATGGTGCCTCAGAGTATACCGGGTCGGGTGGTGGCTCTGAGCAGCATCCTCAGCGGGATCCTCATAATGGCGTTTCCCGCAACCTCTATTTTCCACGCCTTTTCCTTTGCGTATTTGGAACTAAAACAAGAGCAGGAGAGAGCCCAGGCTGGGCTGAAATGCATCCAAAAGGCGGAAAAGCACTCTGAGAATGAAGGATTAAATGACACGAGCAATTGTGTTTCTGGAGACACTGATTGTTCCAGTGAACTTAGTGACAAAGGGAAAAAATCTTTCAATTACTTGTAATTTTATGGATTGATTCAATGTTGCTTCGTACTTGTACCGAATTATATGAATATACAGCACTACAAGTGGCCATTTGCCCAGGTAACCAGTGATGGGGGTTTATACTCCACACAAATCTTCTCCCATTCCATCTACCTCATCTCAGACGTTCAGAATATATTTCTATTCCCTCTCCCTATCTCGATCCATTCTGAATGAATCCAAGCATCTTAAACGCTCCCAAAAATAGTGAATTCTACTTGCCAACCTTTTCGTCAAATAAAAAGACACCTATTCTTATTTTCCTTTTGGAATTATTAATTACTATCATGCACTTATGGCCCCTGGTTAAAGATAATCAGCCATGATTGAATAACGGCGTAGATTTGATGGGCCAAATGGCCTAATTCTGCATCTTAGAACTTATGAATTTATGAACATGGTATTGGATTCTTCAGCGGGAAGTACTGGGGGTAAATATTAACCCTCATCCGTGGACGGGTTGTAATTGGCTGAGAACTTGAAATTAGACAAAAATCTGAAACCGGAATCCGATTTGCATAAAATCTGCTCCCTTCCTATTAAATTAAATGGCTAAAGGGGCAGCCAACCAGTCCTCACCCTGGAAGAGGGTCACGGGATAAAGGCCCGAAAGGAAATGCAGTGCTTCCATTAAAAAAAAAAAAATACTTTTATGGTACCTCATGATAGCAGAATTTCCAGGCCTTGAGAAATCCAACAAGTAACAGAAGGGCCAGTCCAACAGGTCAGTGGCAATGCAGCATGTGCCTAATGCATCCAAAGAAGGACCATATGGGTCTACATCCAACAAGATTAATCTGTGAATATCTGCAATATATCCTATGATTGTTTACTATTTGTTTGAACCCCATCTTGAGAACTACCTGAGTACTGCCCCTCCCACTAATAGCAAATTCCTCTAAACCTACAGGTCTGCCACCAAAAGTGATTTCTCCAGTGATCAACATCTTCAAACCTCTGAGATCCCTCACAAGAGGTGTGCAGTGATCGCTCCTCCTTGCCATTTTCTGCAGCCCCATCACCCTGTAACTACCACCTCCATCCTTGACTCTTGCCTTGCACCATGCATCACCTCTAGCCCCAAGGACAATGTTTTTCTTCCTCACCATGAGCTCCCTGAGGGATCTCTCTCCAGCAATCACTCCCTTCTTCATAACCTGGTCCTCCACTGTATGTTGAATGCTTCTCCACACAATGTGCAGCTAATGTATAAACTTAGCTGGTTGCCAGCTACAAAAATTGAAGAAATCATTTGAATATTGATTTCTCTAACCTCAAATAACCCTTAAGCCCTTATCCCACTTTCCCGAATTACTCACAAATTCTCCCGAGTTTTCCCCTTTGCTTCAAACTTGGAAAATGTCCATAGCGAGTCCATAGGAGTCAGAAGCGAGTCCATAGGAGGTGGAGGGAGTCCGTAGATATTTCGTAGCGGATCGTAATGCCGGCCGTTGGTACTCGGGGCATCAGGTAAGTCGGGGCGTTTTTTCAGCATGTTAAAAAATGTCCACCAGTAAAACAAATAGCCCCGAGTACCTACAGCTGGCTATTACCGTAATTCTCCGAGTTTGAATCAAGGAGAAAACACGGGAGAATTCGTGAGTAACTTGGGAAAGTGGGACAGGGGCTTAACCTTCCCTCTGTCTCCGTCCCTCCCCATCCTAGTTCTCCGACTAGTTTCACTATCCTTCTCATTAATTTTACTGATTGTGTGCCTCCTTGTCACCTTCCCCTCAGCTAACAATGTACCATTGTACATTTCTTTGTCATTGTCTGCTTTGATCTATCGTTTTCACACCTTACCCTTCCATATCTCTCGTCTCCCTCTCCCCTGACTCTCAGTCTGAAGAAGGGTCTCGACCAGAAATGTCAGCCATTCCTCCTCTCCAGAGATGCTGCCTGTCCTCGCTAAGTTAATCCAGCATTTTGTGTCTGTCTTTGGTGTATAACCAGCATCTGCAGTTCCTTCCTACACAACATCATTTGAAATATATTTTTTGGTTAAAAGTAGCAGGACATTCACAGATTTCCATCACAACACCTTGTGGCTGCAATCCCAGTAGCTTCACCCCTCAGAAAGCAAAGTTCTGTAAATACTGAAGCAGTTTCCTCTCCATCTAACCTAAATTCAACCACATCCCACCTCCGATTCTATGCACCCTCTCTCATGTCTTTGCTTTCTTGGGAAAAACATCTGTTTAATCTTTCACGATATTTAGTATCACTCAATTCAAATCAAGTCTACTGTCACATGTACGAGCACAGTAAGATATAGGTACCATGAAAATCTTGTTTGCAGCAGCATCACAGGTGCATAGACTCAGGTAAAATGTAAAAACAGAAATTATACATATATTACACATAAATGCCAGAAAACAGTAAAAAGGCAAAGGCTGCAAAAAGACAAGATATTATTGCAAAACATAATTAGAAAATTAAATGAGTCCATGGAAGTGCAGGAGGTGGTCTGTGGTGTTCCATTGCTGGGTTGTGCAGGTCAGTTCAGGGACCAGACAGTTATAGGAATGTAGTTGTCCTTTACCTGGTGGTCTGGGACTTCATTAACACTACCCTATACACACCAGGGACAAGTTACAATTATATCAAGCCAATTAACCTACAAACCTTTTTGTCTTTGGAGTGTGGGAGGAAACTGCAGCACCTCGGATCACGGGGAGAATGAACAAACTCTGTACAGACTGCATCCGTAGTCATGGTTGAACACAGGTCTCTGGCGCTGTAAGACAGCAACTCCACTGTTGCGCCACCATGCTACCCTAATCTTGATCTCTTTGCTCTAATCGATTTGGTATTTTATTTCCCAAAGAGCAGGCCATGTTCTGTTCACACCTCCCAAGGCACATCACTTCACATGTATCTACTGAGATCATTTTGCCACTGCCCTGTTTGTAGGTCTTTTAATATCTTCTTGCACAGTGTTGCATTCTGCAGTGCCCCATAATTGGCTTGCTTGTTTTTGGCTTTTTTTGAAATACTTATCTTGAATTGCAGATCACCCTTTAGAAGATTTCCGGCTGATTTCTGTCTCCTCGAATTTCAAGATGATCTCTCATTAGACTTTCTTTAATCCCATCCTCATTTCCTCATAGCGTGTTCTTTTCAATCTATCCTTAGACTGTGTCCTATTTATGTCAATCTGAGCATTGAATTTTATAATGTTGTCACTACCACTGAGATGCTTGCTGGCTCTAACGTCTGTTATCTGTTCTGCTTCATTAACCATGATGATATCCCACATTGATTCCCAATCTTGGAGACTTTTTATATATTTAGCGAGAAAGGCCTCGTCTATAGGGCTACTGATAAAATTAGATGGCACTGAAATACATGCATTAAAAAGTTAGTTCCTGATGTGTCACCGATTGTTTTGTTCATAGATAGCACTGGAAAATATTACAATTGAAGGAATTGCGTGGCTTCAATTTTAGTTTAGTTCAGAGATATAGCATGGAAACAGGCACTTCAGCCAATTGAGTCCATGCCAACCATCTATCTCCTGCTTACACCGGTTCAATGTTATCCCACATTCTCATCCAATCCCCTACATGTTAGGGGCACAAAGGCCAATTTGCCTACAAACCCGCACATCTTTGGGATGTGGGAGGAAACCGGAGGAAATCCACAGAATCACAGGGAGAGCGTGCAAACTCCACATAGACAGTATTCGAGGTCAGGATCGAACGCGGGTCTCTGGTGCTGTGAAGTAGTGGCTCTGCCAGCTGCACCAATGTGCCTCCATCTGGACAGGCCGAGTGAAATCAGGGGCCCTTTCTCAAGGTGCTCCATAATTATGAAGTGTTCAAAGGTAGAGGTTTTTATGAAATCAGTGATATATGGAGCAGAGAGGCTGGCTTTCAGGGTTCATGGAAGAGGCCAGTAGTTGGGCGAGAGAGTGTGTGTCAATAGTCATGCAGGTGGGGATTGGTGATAAGTGGTGCCATGTTTGGTTCAGCCCACCATTCAAAGGGTGGAAAGTAGAAGTGGAACCGTATCCTGAGAGGAGGGACCACCACAAGGGTTTGCAGTCGAGATGGCGGGAGTAATGATGTTCCTAAAGAGTCGGTTCTCAGTGCCAACTCTATGTAATGCCAATGCAGATCTCACAATGGCTCCCAAGGACTGTTCTGCTTAAGCACAGACATGGATGAAATTGCAGCGTCTGAAGAGGATCTATAGGAAGCAATGCCTCTAAAAGGCAGCCAGCATTATCAAAGAGCCACACCACCCTGGCCACACTCTCATATCACTTCTACCATTAGGAAGAAGATGTAGTAGTCTGAAAACCATGACCGCCAGGTTCAAGAATAGCTTCTTCCTTCAACCATTAGGCTCTTGAACACGACACTACACTGACCTCAACAATGAACTATGGTTGTCCCAAGGACTTGTTTTTTTTTTTTATGAACTACTTTTGGGGTTATTCATTAATTTAATGTTTGCATATTACATATTATATATTCCCTATGTATATTGTATTTATGGGCCTATTATGCTGCTGCGAGTAAGAATTTGATTGTTCGGTTGTCGATACATTTGACGATTAAACTCTCTTGACTTTTGACAGCAATTAATACAAGGAATATGTTGAAGCCATTGCAATGCCAAGATTCCTCCAGGTATTAGTCCCAGGTGGGGATAAATGGAAGGGAATTACAGAACTTTTGCAATTAGTCGTAAGTCTCCCACTTCCCATTTCAATCTATTTTTCATTGATACTGGGAGAGGTGGTGCAGAGAACATTGAATTATGTGAAGTGTGCAGGAAGGAATTGCAGATGCTGGTTTACACCGAAGATGGACACAAAATGCTCGAGTATCTCAGTGGGACAGGCAGCACCTCTTGTGAGAAGGAATGGGTGACGTTTAGGGTCTCGTTTTCAGGTCTTGTCCCTTTGATATCTCGTTTTCACACCTTACACTTCTTTATCTCTGTGTCTCCCTCTCCCCTGACTCTCAGTCTGAAGAAGGGCCTCGACCCAAAACATCACCCATTCCTTCCATCCAGAGATGCTTACTGACCCGCTGAGTTACTCCAGCAATTTGTGTCTATCTATAGTATTATATGTGATATGCTTTTAACACAGATGTAAAATGGCTTCTGGGGGAATAAGTCCGTAACTTATTCGTTTCTGTTCTCCTCTCTTTGGCTAGTTAACCTCTTGTAGTTGATGTGCTTTAGTTCCAACACTATTTAACTGGCCCTGCCACAAATTGTCCACTTTCGCTGGTTCCGCCAAGGCCGACTGGATCTCCTGGTTGCAAACCATTTAAACTCCCCTTCTCATTCCCATCCTGACATTTCTATCCTGGGCCACCTCCAATGATATTATGAGGCCACACGCCAACTGGAGGTACAGCCCCTCATATTCTACTTGGGGAGTTTGCAACCCAAAGGTATGAATATTGAATTCTCCAATTTTAGTTAACTAACCTACAAACAACCCCAACTTCCCACCCCTCTTTGTTCCCCTCTCTTCACTGTACCCCACCTGGAAGCACATCCAGTTCTTCCCTTCCTCCCTTCATCCCCATCCCCTTCCACCTATATTCCTTCCTCTGTCTTCACTTTTAGTACATCTTCAATCCTACTCACATTTTTTTGTCTTTCCATCTCCGGCCTTTATCCAATCATCTACCAATCAAAGCCCCCCTTACCTCTACCCATCTATCACTTGCCGGACTTTATCCTGCTCCCACCTTTCTTCCAGTCTTCACCCTCCCAACTACAATCAATTTGAAGAAGGGTTCCCCAGAGATGCTGCCTGACCCATAGAGTTACACCAGCACTTTGTGTCTTTTTTTTTTGGAGAACAGTTTCCATGTCCCTGATCAACACCATCTGAACATTGACACCATTGTGATTCCTTACAATTGTCTCCTTTCTATCCCTGTTCATACATCTATATAACTAAAAAATACTAAAAGTCTCATCTTGACCACTTCCTGTCTGCGCTGTATATTGATTTTAGAAAAAACTTTACCTTATATCGCTATGAGTTTTGGCCATCTTATTCACAGTCCTCCTCCGCTGAGGCAGCCCTGAGGATTTTTCCAATCGATGAAAAATAAAAACGTTATGAGTGTATAAAAAAATCTTGAGATCAGCTGATTGGTTCTCTCGCCTGTCAATCACCATGATGAAGGTAACGCCCCTTCCAGCTGGGGGGGGGGCAGGACTATAAAACCCCGGTGCCTGGATGTGAGTCCGTCACGCTGCGAGAGTGGCCATAACAGTAATTCTAAGCTGTGAATCAACTGAACTGTGAGTCTGCAATGTACTTGCAATAAATGATTTGTTAGCACTTAATGAAAATGCAATGAGTTGTTTGGCCTGCCCTGTGCTTGAAACTGCAATGGAAATGGAAATGAAATGAAAATGCAATCAGCTGTTTGGCCTGCCCTGTGCTTGAAACTGCAATGGAAATGGAAATGATGCAATGAGCTGTTTGGCCTGCCCTGTGCTTGAAACTGCAATGGAAATGAAAATGCAATGAGCTGGTTGGCCTGCCCTGTGCTTGAAACTGCAATGGAAATGGAAATGAAATGAAAATGCAATCAGCTGTTTGGCCTGCCCTGTGCTTGAAACTGCAATGGAAATGGAAATTAAATGAAAATGCAATCAGCTGTTTGGCCTGCCCTGTGCTTGAAACTGCAATGGAAATGGAAATGAAATTGAAATGAAAATGAAATGAGTTGTTTGGCCTGGCCTGTGCTTAAAATTGCAATGGAAATAGAAATGAAATGAAAATGCAAAAACCCACTAATTTCGGCCCACAAGGCTCCTATTAGCCGATAAATCAGTCCTCTTTGCCTAATATGCCCGTATTATCCCAGGAGGAGCATTTTGGCCCAAAGGCCAGTGCCAGGCCAGGAAAAGTCCAGAAAAAGTGCCTTTCACTGAGATTTCACTCGATTTTTTTTTAAAGAGCCCCTTCGGCCCATCAGCCCTGTACTAGCCCAGGAGGGGTCCCTTCGGCCCATCAGTAAGTATTCTCCCTGCAACTATTAAATCTCACCCCAGTATTTTTCTCCCTCCCTTCATTGGCTCTATGAGAGATCCAGGCCAGGATAGACTGTCCTCCTTCATTGCTGTGATCTGCAGAAAAAGGTGAAAAATGTCTAAAATTGATTCTCCACCCTCTTCCCCTTCTCTCTCACAGTCTCTCACCTGTTTTGGGCATAATTTCTGGCAGTTTCTGAGCTGCCAGCCCACCAGGCCTGAGTGACTGAGCTGCCAGCCCACCAGGCCTGCGTGACTGAGCTGCCAGCCCACCAGGCCTGAGAGTGACTGATCTGCCAGCCCACCAGGCCTGAGTGACTGAGCTGCCAGCCCACCAGGTCTGAGTGACTGAGCTCCCAGCCCAATAATCCATTCGGCCCACAATGTCCATACTCGCCCTCTGGAAATGTCCCTTTGACCCACAACACCCATGCTCTCCAGAAAGCCCACCCCCCACTGGCCACCAATATTGGAATTGGTGGAGAGGTGGAATATTTCATTGGGGGACCATCCTTCCCGTGTGAACATGAGACCCGACAGGTCCCACTTAGTCTAGTATATATAGGTTATATACTAGTATACAAATGTTAAGTGGACTCTATCCATTGAGATGTCTATTTTAAAAGATCATGAGAGTATAAGTGATAGGAGCAACGTTAGGCCATTCAGCCCATTAAATTTACTCTGCCATTCAGTCATGGCTGATCTATCTCTCCCTCCTAACCCCATTCTCATTCCTTCTCCCCATAACCTTGTGTATCCTTTGACTGCTGATCTGGAATCCACATTTATTTGTATTCCATAATTCCAGAATTGATAGGATAAATGCGTATCTACCCTTTGTGATCCCACTCATGTGTTTCAAAGGGCCCTCATTGCCACCTCCTTGCGTGGAATAATTGTAACTGCCCCATTCTCTTTTTTTGCCATCCTTTGTGCTTATAATCCTGAATGGGGGCTAATCTTTCTAATCTTCTTCCCATCCAAATCACCTACCCAGAGCACTGTCAATGGATCAATCATCAACTTTCGAATCTCCATTCATTGGCGAGTAAGACCCTTTTTTCCCAAGATCTCCTTATGGATGGTTGCAGCCACACTGTGGCCTTGATGACAACCTGACAGAGGAATGATTACACCTCCCCCCTCGATACCTGGGTTTCCCTTCTACCACTTGCTCTGCCTGAACACTAGGGGTGGCACAGTGGCACAGTGGTAGAATTGCTGCCTTACAATGCCAGAGGCCTGGGTTCAATCCTGACCACAGGTGCTGTCTGTACAGAGCTTGTACATTGTCTCCGGGTTCTCCGGTTTCCTCCCATATTCCAAATATGTGCAGGTTTGTAGGTTAATTGGCTTCAGTAAATTGTTCCTAGTGTGTAGAATACAACTAGTGTACATGAATTGATGTCGGCGTAGACTCGATGGATCAAAGGGCCTGTTGCTCTGATCTTAATTAAACTAGACCGTGACAGTAGCAGTGTGGTCCTTATCACCAAACCACTTCCTTAACTCCACTCTCCATGCCCTTGACACCAAACAGATTCTCGCTGGCCAGACTGCCTGATAAACTCCTCTCCTTTTGCTCTTTTGTGACCCTGGGACGAAGGATTACTGCACTGCTGGAAGCATCATCTTTCAGATAAATTATGAAATTAAGCTTCTGACCTCAATCTATGTTGGTTATGAAAAATCCCATGACATTATTTGAAAGTGGAGTAGGAATATTATCTCTGACATGGTTTCATAATTCAACAATATTAAAGCAACTTATTTGGTCATTATATTACTTTTAGTGGGAGCTTAGTTTTACAAAATTAGCTTACATGTTTATTAAAATATAACAATGATTACACTCAAAATCACTTCTGTAAATTGCTTCAGGACATTTTGGAAAAAAAAACAGTGGCATCTTATAAATCTTTACAAAAAATTATATTAAAAGTGGAATGAAATAGGGAAACAGGACTTTTTGATTGAACATTACAGCATGTGAACCGGCCCTTCAGCCCATTGAGTCATGTTGACCACCGACACCCCTTCACATTAGTTCCATGTTATCCCACTTTCGCATCCACTCCCTACACATTAGCGGCAATTTTACAGAGGCCAATATTCAAACAAACCCGCACATCTTCGGGATGTGGCAGGAAACCAGAGCACCCGGGGGGGGGATCCATACGTCACTGGAGAACGTGCAAACTCCGCACAGACAGCACCCGAGTTCAGGATCAAACACATGTTTCTAGTGCTGTGAGCCTGCAGCTCTACCAACTGTGCCTCTGTACCGCCCCGTGACCCACATGTGACCCATATGACTATAGCTTGTCCTTGATCTTTCTTGACACCTAAAATTAAAGGTAGATTCAGATTGTAAACACAGATATTCACTTAACAAGGAATGTAGATGCAACTGAGAATGAAGGGTGACCTTGAGTCCTGGCATAAAGCAACTCTTGTTGCAGTATAACTGCATTCTGAAGCAATCCATCTCAATGATATGCTAAAAGCTGTAACTCTACCTCCAATTACAATAGGGTTGAGTACTTGACCTGAACCTTCCTCATTATGAAGCAATTTCTTTGATCGTTCCACTTCTTTTCCCAGATTATTTTCTTACTAATGTGACCTCAGTTCCCAGTACTGTGCTGTCATTAAATCCTATGTCTTTTAAAATTTCTCATTAACCTTCTCAGGAAAAAAAGCACTGATAAAATAGCCTTTACAAACACAGTTATGCAGCGGCACCCATGTAATTGCTTCAAATTAAAACTTAGTTCTCTTCTTTAGTGACAGTGAATCAAGGCCAATTAACATGCCAGCTCAATAACTGCCTTCAAAATTACTTTCCATCAGACTAGATGATAATTGATAATTTACACAATGTTGCCTAATCAAGGTGTCTCCAAGAGTTTGTAGTTATTCTTTATTAACTTAAGAGTCGATTTGAGTCATTAATTCCCATCTGTCGCATAATAAGAAGCAATTAGTACTCTATGCTCAACAGTGAGGCACAAATGTTCCATATCTCTCCCACAGAACAAGATCAACATGATAGTTCCATTTACAGGCAGGAAACAACTGCGGAATTTTGATGTTTCATTAAAACAAATTCCCACCACAACATACCAAGGCATTTCTCCTCATCTCCTTCCTAAAAGAACGTCCTTTAATTCTGAGGCTATGACCTCTAATCCTAGACTCTTCCACGTGAAAACACCCTCTCTACATCCACTCTAACCAAGCCTTTCACTATTCTGTGTGTTTCAATGAGGTCCCCCCTGTTTCCACACTGTATCTATTAACTAAACTAAACTGTGGACTATATTGCACAAGTAGAAGCAGCATTATTGTGGTAGCTTCCTTGCAGTATCATGCTTGTACTAATCACAATCCCTCAGTGGATTCAGTCATTAATTGTTAACTTATCAAATCTGCCTGCATCATTGATGTAATGGTAACAATGCTATATCATGTCACAGAGATATAAATGGTTTAAAAACACAGGGGCTACTATTAATACTTAATAACTGAACCACATTTGCTGCAAGTACATTTATAACTTTATGTTAATCACTTAGCAGAATCAATACCTTTATGGTGTGTAGGGGAAATCTAAATTTCTCACCGTTTGCTTCTCCCAGCTAAAACCCCTCTTCCACTCCAGCTTTGCCCTTATACCACCTCACAAAATTATCCCATAGTATTTATAACCTTGCTGGCATTTTTGGTCTCTTTGGAAGTGGTTACTGCCGATATACTGTACATTCAATCTGTCAACGATCTTTTCAGTCCCTCTGCCAAGGGAGATGCCCTTAGTGGAGGGCAGTGGCACACTACCAGCTGTTGAGAATGGATCTTGGGGGAGATCCATGCTTCGATATATAATCCACGTGGTTGCACGTATCAGGCACAGTAATTTTACTGTGCAATGATAATGGGCATTCAATTTTCCTTAGTTGATTTATTTGAACCAAAATAAAGTAAACACCGACCAGCAGACAGATCTGTTGGTACACAAAAAGCTGGAGAAACTCAGCGGGTGCAGCAGCATCTAAATAAGGAGATAGGCGACGTTTCGGGTTGAGACCCTTCTTCAGACTGGTCAGGGATCAGGGAAACGAGAGATATAGACGGTGATGTGGAGAGATAAAGAACAATGAATGAAAGATATGCAAAAAAGTATCAATGATAAAGGGAACAAGCCATTGTAAGCTGTTTGTGGTGTGAAAATGAGAAGCTGGTGCGACTAGGGTGGGGGAGGGAGATAGAGAGAGAGGGAATGCCAGGGCCCGAGGGCTGACGGAGATGTGGGAGGGGGAGGAGACAGCAAGGGTTAACAGAATTGAGAAAATTCAATGTTCAAGCCCAAAGGATGCAGACTCCCCAAGCGGAATATGAGGTGCTGTTCCTCCAACTTGCGGTGTTGCTCACTCTGGCCGTGGAGGAGGCCCAGGACTGAGAGGTCGGATACGGAATGGGAGGGGGAGTTGAAGTGCTGAGCCACCGGGAGGTCGGGTTGGTTAATGCGGACCGAGCGGAGGTGTTCGGCGAAACGATCGCCAAGCCTCCGCTTGGTCTCACCGATATAGATCATCTGGCATCTGGAGCAGCGGATGCAGTAGATGAGGTTGGAGGAGGTGCAGGTGAACCTCTGTCGGACCTGGAAGGACTGCTTGGGTCCCTGAAAGGAGTGGAGGGGGGAGGTGAAGGGACAAGTGTAGCATTTCTTGCGGTTGCAAGGGAAAGTGCCCGGGGAAGGGGTAGAGCGGGAGGGAAGGGAATAATTGACAAGGGACAGATCTGTTGGCTGTTCTTATACTGGTTGCTTCTTGAACATGCAGCACATTTTAAAATCACAGCAATTGCACACACAATTAGAAAAGAGAAATGTAAGTGGAAATCGATTTTAAAATTCAAGCTCCCAACTCATGTTTACCAGCTATATAAAGAGAAAGATATTTAGTGTCACCTCGTCACTGCCGTGAATGATAAAAGGAAGTTTGTAGCCACCGAGCAAAGGTAAAGCAGTGAAAAAAAGACATAAAGTGCTGAAGTAACTCAGCAGGTCAGGCAGCATCTCTGGAGAACATGGATAGGTGACGCTTTGGGTCGGGACCCTTCTTCAGACCGATTGTGGTGGGGGGGAGGGGGAGAAAACTAAAAGAGAGATGAGGGTAGGATAGAGCAGTAATTGGTATATCACTTACCACATGAGAAGATGGTTTGCGATCACAATATAGGCGGACAAAGTATTGGATGCTGTAAATCTATAACAAGCAATTATATATCGTATATCACCGTAAAAATGTCAAGACTCAGCAGCTTCATTTCAGCACGTTATGAGGAGTGAGATTGTTAGATATATTAATTCCAAGGTACTATATGAACAGTGAACTGTGCACACTTTGATCAGTTAATCCAGTGATTGCTCGCACATTAACAATTAATTTATGTCCATTGATACTTAAAAACCAGTACACTCATAATTATTTTGGTAATGTTCCCACTTCAGTAGCAGAACTTTAGCAAATGTGACCTTGCAAAGGGAGTCTTTTCAACAGCGAGAGACAGACTCGGCAGTGGTTCTGTAATTGAGGTATACATGCACAAAGATTAGCAAAAGAACAGCCCAGTTCAGATCCACAACCCAACTTTTCGTACATATTTCTGAAAATTATTTATATACCAGGACCTTTCGAAAGTTCATAAGTTCATGTTCATAAATTATAGGAACGGTATGAAGCCATTAGGCCATCAAATCTACACCATTTAATCATGGCTGATCTATCTTTCTCTCTCAACCTCATTCTCCTGCCATCTACCCATAAGCCATGACACCCATGCTAATGAAGAAACTATCGATATCCGCCTTAAAAATATCCATTGATTTGGCCTCCACAGCCTTCTGTGGCAATGAATTCCACAGATTTCGCACACTCTAACCAAATAAATTCCTCCTCATCTCCTTTCTAAACTAACGTCCTTTTATTCTGAGGCTATGGCCTCTGGGCCTAGACTCTTCCATAAGTGGAAACATCCTCTCCACATCCACTCTATCCAGTGCCTTTCACTTTAGGTCATTTAAATTGCAATGGAATGTGATTCCACCAGCATTCAGATCTTCTCTGGTTTCATCAAAACATTTAAATAATTCACTTCCAACTATTAATCAAGAAAAAAACAATTTATCCTTATTTTGTCTATCAAACCCACCATTATTTTAAAATACCTTTATTATGTCTCTTCTTAATCTTCACTGTTAACTCTGTCTTTCAATATCGGAAGTCCTTTAACCTTAATATCATAAACCTTGCTATTCATTTTCCAAGTCCTTGATATCTTTCCTAATGTATGATGCCCAGAATTGTCCATAATTTTTCTGTTGACTAATGGTTTGGCATAATTTTCTTTGCCTCACCACCAAAAAAGATTTGTTCTGTGCATTCCTAAGTCATTATGCCCTTCCACGCTCCATAAAATAATAGCATTATATTTAACTGACTCCCCATGTGATTTGCCCCAATGTGTTTAACTTTACACTGATGTTAAATCAGAAGAAGGGTCCTATCCCGAAATATCACTTGTCCATGTTCTCCATCGATGCCACCTCACCCGCTGAGTTACTCCAGCATTTTGTGTCAAGCTTTGATATAAAGCAGTTGCTATTTATTACATTATGCTTAACTTTACACTTAGTTGTAGATCTGCCTGCCCATTTCACAAGTTTGTATTTGTTCTTCAATTTGGGGCTAATCTGCTGTCTAGACTCGTGCCAGATCATTTTTATACAGAAAGAAAAGCAATGGTCCAGATTCCGGTCTTACAACCTGCTCCGGAACAGCCTGAAGAACATCAACCACTGCACTTGTCCAACTAATGTCCTGAGTCACTTAAATACTGAAGATTTCATTGCCCTTTTAATATCGTGCTTCTCCTGTGAAATCCTTCTAATTCTACTCTAAAGTCAATATAATCACCCATTATAATTTGTCATATACTTTCTCTGTTACTTCATCAAATAAATCTGTTGGGTCAGCCCAAAAGACATTTGGGGTCTTTTACTAATCTACATTGGTTATCTCTTATTAATCCAACCTTCTGAAGTGAGCATTAATGTATTTGAAAGTGATATTCAGCATCTTTTACTTACCAACATTAGATTAATTGATTTGTACCTATCAGAGTTGTCCTTCCTCCCCTTTTGGAAAAGAAGGAATAACATTCTGCAGCCTTTAACCATGTATCCAAGAACTGAAAGATTGTCATCAACACTTCTTGCCCCTGACCTAGATGTCTAGACCAGGAGGCATTAACTCTCCGATATGCTGACTGGTCTGGAACCTACTCTATTTCAATCCAACTAAATTGTGTGAGACATTAACGACCCTCTACTTATGATATTTCTCCTACACTAATCATCAAAGAGAAAAATAGTGCCAATTAACATTGAATTATGATCTGATCTTTGGATGAGATTAAAGTAATTTATACATAATGGACCTGGCCCCATCAATCTGGTGAAAATATGTCTTTGATAATTTTGGGCTGAATTCAGAGTCCAATTCTTGAGGTGAAATTGGACAGTAATGTAAGGTTGCTTTACTTTTCTAAATCAGGAGACATCAGAGGCTTCAGATCAGAATGTAACAATATGTGGTATAATTGATTTTTTTTTATTATTTTGCTCCATTTGGGTTCATTTTAATGCAATATTTAGTGCTGATTACATTCGCTATTAGAAAACAATTTGAATACAGCAAAATAAACTCTTGCACAAAACTGTACTTCCTGATTTATGATAACAAACATACTTTTGAAGCAAACATTTTGTTGTTCCATACTTTTTGAAAGCACTTAATCTAAAAATAAGTATTTGCTGTTGATAATATTCACCAAATGATCAATCAAAGGAGCTGAATCGTACATTTTATTGTACCCTATGTATAGCTATTAATTGAAACAATGCTTCAATGAACTGAAACTCAAAATAAAACTTGATCGATTTGCTAGCTATTTAATTTGTCATGCAAACTATTACGTATTTTCCTCCTCCTGCTCTCCCTCCCCCTTCCCCTCCCCCTCCTCCTCCTCCCCAGCATCTGCAGTTCCTTCCTACACTTAGAGCATGGAAACAGGCCCCTTGCCCCAACTTGCCCATGCCGACAAAGATACCCATCTACAATAATCCCACTAGATCATCTTCATTCCATTTCTTGAAGATGACCACATTTATAGCCGAGATCTTAATTAATGTTACTAAGATAGTTAATATGAAATTCCAGTGCTACAAGATATAAAGAGATACTCTGCTCTAAGGGGAAAATCAGAGTTCACTAATAGATTCAAGTATATGAATCATTGTTTATTTTTGAAATAAAATCTTTGCATTTTCTTCAGCTGCCATTTGCTACTCTTTTAAATCAATATAGGAAAAAAAAATCTGGGCTAAATTAAATCATGAACTCATATTTTAAAGTTTCCTCCGTGATCACATGAATGTATATGAATAAGCCAGATATTCATTTTTAAAGCTTGAAGTTATTATTCCATATATTGCCTTACTATATTTTACAAAGGTCATGTTCTGCCCTTGAATTCCTCAAGGATTCTCCATGTCTCTAACACTGATCTTACCTCATTCATCTTATCCATGTCAGCTGTGCTTTCGACAAATTCTGAAGGTTCTTCCCTAATCCCCTCTGCTTCTCCAGCCTTCATTAAACCTTCCCTGAAACTTGCCTCTTTGGCAAAGTTTTGGCCACATTTTTGTTTCAGATTTGCAGCACCTACTGTTAGTTTTTTCTTACATTTTCATTTAGATCACGTGAGTTCACAGAGTTTGAGAATGATAAAAACTGGTGACAAACTAAAAAATTATAAATTCTAAGGAAAATATGACTTGCAGGTCCCAGGAGATTGAGAAATTCATAAGGTCTGTGTGAGACAAGGAAAGATGAAAAGTAGATGGTGAAGAAAATGGTTTAGAATAGGAATTACAAACTTAGTGTACATCTTAATATCGAGTATCAACTTTTTGTCATTGTATTCTTTTTAATAAGGTGAAAGAGACATAGATAGAAAGTGGCAGAAAGACATGGGCACAAGACATAGATGTTGAAGATTATAACATGAAGATGACTCTGACATCAGAGAAAGTGGTGGCTATCAAATGGCGGTAACAAATAATCAGATAGGGCAAAGTCTCAAAGATAGAATTGTGTGTACAATGAACAATAAAAAACAGCAAAGAATTTGCAATTTTACTTCGGAGTCACGTGAATTGTGCGCAAGCGCGTCATTACTTCTGACGCATGGCGCAGCGACCGGCTGGGAGGAGCAGCGCTTCTCCAGTGGTAAGTTTAAAAAAGCCTCGGGTAAGTGTCAAACTTGTTGGAGGTCATTTCTGCGCTTGTTCAATCTTGTTACAGGAGAACAAGTCCAAGCATGGTGAAATCGTTGAGAGCAAGGTGAGCCGTTGCGAAAGTAACTAAAGGGAGTGCGGGTAGCGGGCGGCCGCCTACCTCATCTACCGAGTCGCTAATAGCAAGACCAGCGACTACAGACTTGGTGTCTGAGGGCACCGTGGCTGCGCCGGAGGGACGTAAGGCCGCCAGAAAGTCTGCACGGCCGATAGACTCGGATGAGTCCAGTCGGGAGGGTTCCCCCTCGAGAATGGATACCATGTCACAGATATCCTCCCGGATGGAGCTCCTAATGGAGAGGATGCTCCATCAAGAGCGCCAACCTCTCCAAGTGCCCACGCCAGCGGCACCTACAGGGCTGCCTAGTGTCTCCCTCTTGGAGGAGGAGAGCATAACAGGTCAGTATGATTCTGGTGCCAAATCTGTGGGCTTAGCAGTGGAGGCTGCCCCAAGGGATGAAGGGCACAAGCCAGAGGTCCCATTCCTGGCGGCAAGGTTTGCCATCCCAACAGACTCCGGAGAACTGCTAGAGCTGGCTGCGAGTATAAATTACATGGCCTCACACCAGCTTCAGGAGCTGGCCATGGATGCAACGGCCAAGAAGTACGAAATCCCAGCTAATTGTATCCTGCTTAAAGTGCCGGCCGTAAACCATGCCATCTGGGGCCATATGGGCGTAGGCATCAGGGCGCAGGAGATAAAACTGCAAAGGGTGCTGAAGCTGCTCGCATCGGGCATTACAGCTTTCGCTAGGTCGATGGATGGTGGGCACCTGACTGAGGTTCAGCAGGATGCCCTGGCTCTCATGTACAATGTGCACTTTGAGATAAACTGCCTTAGGAAGAGCGCCATCCGCCCTACCATTAACCCGAAATTCGCTGACCTGTGTAAGCCTAGTAACATCCAGCCACCGAACCTGCTGTTCGGGGAAGACCTCGCAAAGTGGGTGAAGGAGCTGGATGACGAGGCAAAAACCATCGGGCTCATCATGGCACCAGTGACCAGCAGAACCCTTCGGAGGCAGTACCCCTACAAACGGTTTGCTGAAACCGGGTCCGGACAAGGACCAAGCCGGCCATTCAATGTGCGCAGCTGGCACACTCCAGCAGGAGTACGGGCAAACATGCCTTTTCCCACCAGAACCAGGGGACAAAGAACTCCACTGGTAACCATGGAGGTAGGTGGGTCCGGTTCTTGTCGAAACATATTGAGTGTGAATTACCTACCAGTTGGGGGGAGGTTACACTGGTTTCTGAAAGAATGATATGAAATAACATCAAACTTGTTTATACTGCAAAGTATACAAGGGTTTCGAATTGCATTTATTCCTAATTTATGTCCACCCACACAACATATACCAGAGCGGGCACTCATTTTCTCACAAAAGGGGAATTTGGAGGTTCAAGCTGAAATTGGAAAATTATATTTAAAAGGTGTAATTGAGAAGACAAACTTCTTGGTGAGTTCATCAAACTCACTAATTCGTATCTAATATTTTTCCTAGACCAAAGAAAGATGGTGGGAGTCGGATTATTTTGGACCTGACAGGACTTAATCCGTTTGAGCAGTATAAACATTTTAAAATGGAAACATTTGCTACTGCAAAGCAATTGGTTTCCAGTGGGTGTTATATGGCATGTATAGATCTTAAGGATGCATATTACTCAGTGCCTGTTCATAAAGAGTATCGGAGATATTTGAAATTTAGCTGGGGGGGCAATTACAGTTCTACATGTTTGGACATTGCTTGTTGTGTCCTCCAGGGGTCAGTGTTGGGTCCAAAACTATTAATCATGTATATAAACGACATTTGTAATGTGTCCAATGCCTTGAGGCTGGTCTTGTTCGCAGACGACACAAATATTTTTTGTTCCGGGGAGAATTTAAATCAACTACTGGACAACATAACAAAAGAAATGGGCAAACTGGTTTGATAGGAACAAAATATCATTAAACTTGAGCAAAACCAAAATAATGTTATTTGGTAATTGCAGAACAAATACACAAGCGAATATAAAGATAAATGGGGTTGAAATTGAACAAGTTCATGAAAATAAATTTCTTGGGGTTATAATGGATGATAGAATCAGCTGGAAATCACACATTAAACATGTACAATCCAAACTGTCAAAAAGCATTTCTGTATTACAGTAAGTTAAGCAGGTTCTGGATCACAAATCACTCCGCATTTCCTACTGTTCACTAATCTTACCCTACTTAAATTACTGTGCAGAAGTCTGGGGCAATAACTATAAAAGTTCGCTACATTCATTAACTATTCTGCAAAAAAGAGCAATACGTATTATTCACAATATCAGGTATCTGGATCACACTAATTCATTATTCTTACAGTCAAAATTATTAAAATTAGCAGATTTGGTTGCATTTAAAACAGCACAGATAATGTTTAGGGCCAAAAATAAAAACTTATCTGGAAATATACAAAAATTATTCAATGAGCGAGTAGAGGGTTATAATTTAAGAAGAATATATAATTTTAAGGTACAAAGAGTCCGCACGACCAGAAAAACGTTTTGTATTTTGGTCTGTGGAGTGGGATTGTGGAACAGTTTGAATGTGGAGTTAAAGCAATGTCCAAACATGAACCAGTTCAAAATGACATACAAAAATTTTTTTTTACAAGGTACAGGGATGAAGGGGATGGTGGACAAACAGGGGTTAGTGTATATTAATGTTTATTTATTTATTATTTATTTATGTTTTTTGGATACTTCATACATATTACTTGTATGTGTTTATATATATGTCTGTATGCATCTCTAAAAATTGTCTGGGGTACGTCTACAGTTAAATTGTATCTCAAATGAATAATTAGCTATTGTAGATTATATATTGTATATTGTGTTACATATTACATTACTATTGATACATTATCATGATTGTTATTATTATTATTATTATTATTGATAATGGTGATAATTATTAATATTAATTAATTATTAATTAATTAATTATTAAATATGGAAGAAGGGTTTAGGGAGAAGGGATGAGATTAAATAAGTTATTCTTCTTCTCATTCCTTTTCGAGCTTGTAAAGAAAAAGTGTTGGACATTTAAATTTTGCTTTATATTTTTCAATGCTTTGCAAATATTGCCTGGAATGTCCAATTATTTGACTATTTCGATTTTGTTGTTGTTATTTATTCCTATTTATGTCTTTACATGTTCGGAACAAATAAACAAATAAATAATTTTTTAAAAAATTATGGCAATTTAAAGCACTGCCTAATGGGTTAACCTCAGCCCCTAGATTATTTACAAAGCTGCTAAAACCAGTACTGGGGTTTTTCCAGGCTCAGGGTCATATTGTAATGGCTTATTTGGATGACATCTTAATAATTGGAAAAACCCAGGAGGCAGCTGTGTTATCGGTTTCAGCTATTAAACTCATGGTTGAGAGATTGGGGTTTCTCATCCATCCAGCTAAATCAAAATTGGTACTGGTTAAAGTAATTGACTATTTGGGATTCACAGTTAATTCAACTCACATGTCTGTGACTGCCCAATGGCAAGAGATTAGATTTAATTGAAGGCTGTATCAAGCTCTTGGGGGAGCTATCACCTTCAAATAGACATGTGGCCAGCTTGATTGGCAAATTGATGGCTGCCTTTCCAGCTGTGCAGTATGGACCTTTTCATTACCAAAATTTACAGAGGGCAAAGGTACAGGCACTCAGGATACATGCAGGTCATTTCAACAGGCCCATGCAATTACCATCTGAAGACATTGCTGAAGTACAGTAGTGGATGAGAAACATTTCAAATTGTTCTAGCAAAATTCTGATGGAAGCACCTTTAGTTGTTTTGCAGACTGATGTTAGTGCCCTAGGTTGGGGTGCTACTGATGCCATTTCTAGCTGTGGAGGCTGATGGAATATGCATGAGGCATTTATTCTCCAATCACATGGAATTAATTATTTAGAGCTTTTGGGAGCATTTAAGCTCATTGTATCACCAAGCATCACTTACATGTTCAGCTTCAGATTGACAACACCACGGCAATGGCGTATGTTGATCACATGGGTGGAATCAAGTCGGAATCTTGTGACAGATTGGCTAACCTTATTTGGCACTGGTGCATTAAAAAGAACATTTGGGTTTCAGCTGTCTACTTGCCAGGCAGATTCAATATGGTGGCAGACACTAAGTCACGCAAATTCAATGACAACACAGAATGGATGTTGAATCATGATGTATTTAATGATATTGTTGTTCGGTATGGGATACCAGATAGCGATTTGTTTGCATCCAGACTCAATCACCACATACCGAAGTATGTTTCATGGGAACCAGATCCAGGGGCAGTAGCGGTGGATGCGTTCTCGCTACCCCATTCTGCCTCATCAGTCGTGCTTGACCAAGATCAAGCAGGACTCCGCTTCAGGAGATTTGGTGGTACTCGACTGGCCTACACAGCCATGGTTCCCTCTCATTTCGGACATTATTACACAGCCTATTATGGTGGTCCCAAAACGTCATGATCTATTGGTGTACCCTGTGACTGGAGATCAACACCCATTGTATGATCGTATTAATCTGTTAATTTGCAGCTTCTAAGAAGGCCATACTTGAGTCTGCGACTATCCAATCGTACTGTGGATGTCATCACATCATCCTGGAGGGATAGTACAAAAAAGCAGTACATCTCTCATGTCAGGAAATGGGAGGAGTTTTGTTTACATTGGAACATTACATACCACACAACTTCCATCCCAAATGTGCTCGAATTTCTGTCCAAGTTATATTTTAATGAAGCGTTGAGCTATAGTGCCATCAATAATGCCAGGAGTGCCCTGTCGTCGTACCTATGTCTGGGGTTGGAACTACTGTATGTAGGATCTCATCCGTTAATATCCCGATTTATGAAGGGTGTTTTTAATTCCAATCCCCCCAGGCCTCGGTACTCTGAAATCTGGGATGTGAGTGGGGTCCAGCCACATCCTTGTCAGATTACCCTAAAGTTGGTCATGCTCATGGCGCTGGTGTCAGCGCAAAGGGTTCAGACTTTGCACAAATTGTGTCTGGACAGGATGGTTTCATCAGGGAATGACGTTATGTTTTACATCGGTGATCTAATTAAACAATGCAGACCAGGGGTGTCAGGATTCAAGCTTGTACTGTCAGCATATCCCACGGATTTATGACTGTGTGTAGTGGCGCACTTGCAGTGTTATATTGAGGTCACCAAGAGCCTCAGAGGCTCCGAAGTAGCATCGTTTATTAGCCACAAAAAGCCACATATGAAAGTGTCGGTTCAGACCATTTCAAGATGGCTGAAACAAGTGCTGGGTTGTGCTGGAGTTAATACTGACTATTTTAAATCTCACTCCACCAGGCGGCATCAACGTCAGCAGCAAGGCAATGGACGTCCCTCTAGACCAAATCCTCGCGGCTGCAGGATGGTCAAATGAATTGATTTTTCAGAGGTTTTATAATAAACCACTTATTGAACCCGGGGTGTTCACCCATTCCGTTTTAAGTTCTGTTTCATAGCTTCCCCAGGGAGAGAGGAGTCGCTATTGTGTTTTCTATTGTTTGTTTTTTGTGAATTAAAGCATCAACATGTTAATCTGTACCATGTTTCAATGTGTTGCTCATTATGCACTCCTCCTGAGTCAACTGATGCAGTGTGAGACGCATGGATTTGTATCTACGGCATGAAATCACAGAGCTTTGAAATCTTCACGGAATCACTCACGTGACTCTGAAGTAAAATAGTAAGATTAAATGAGAACTTACCAGTTTGAAGTTTGATCTTTATTTTATGAGGAGTTATGATGAGCGATTACGTGCCCACCGCTCCCGGCCCTCGATATCATGAAGGTCAACTGGAAGGTCTGGTTTATAATCTTACTGTGTTACTTCAGTTACTTCTGTTATCTGTGATTTCACACTGCTGCTTTGAAGATTGATGCGCATACGGACTGGCGGGGTCTTCACGTAATCGCTCATCATAACTCCTCATGAAATAAAGATCAAACTTCAAACTGGTAAGCTCGTTTAATCTTACTATTATACAGCATCTTAAATGCAATAACCTTAAATGCAATAATGATGAGGTGCTTCACAGAAATTAACTCAACAAACTGCAGTTGCTGGTTTTACACAAAAGGACACGAAGTGCTGGAGTAACTTAGTGGGTCAGGCAGCATCTCTGGAGGTCGGAGAGGGGAGGAAAACGTCTTCACAGTAGTTGTACCTAATGCAGAAGGGTCCCGACCTGAAAACCTTAGACTTTAGACTTTAGAGATACAGAGCAGGAACAGGCCCTTCACTTTGTTACATTATATTCCATCTGCCACTTCTCTGCCCACTCTTCCAACCTGTCCAAGTCCTTCTGCAGAATTCCTGTTTTATCGACCTGCCCTTTTACCTATTTTCGTATCATCCGCAAACTTGGCCACAAAACTTTCAATCCCCTAGTTCAAATCATAAATATACAACGTGAAGAGTAGCGGCCCCAGTACAGACCCATGTGAAACTCCGCTAGTCACTGGCAGCCAACCAGAAAAGGTGCTATCCATGATAGTATCTGCCCTTTGATACTGCGGGCTCTCGTGCAGCCTCACAGGTGCCACCTTATCTAAGGGTTTCTGAAAATCTAAGTAAACAACATCTACTGACACTCCTTTGTCTTTCCTGCTATTTACATCTTCAAAGAATTCCAGCAAATTTGTCAAACAAAACCTCACCTTCACAAAGTCATGCTCTCTTCGACCTATTTTATCGTGAACTTCTAAGTACTCAGTAACTTCATTCTTTATCTTAGCAACCACTGAAGTCAGACTAACCGGCCTATAGTTCCCACTATTCTGCTTTGCTCCCTTCTTGTGCAGCAGGATAATATTTGCAATTTTCCAATTTTCCAACTCCTCGAATGATCATTTAGAGTGATTCTTGAAATATCACTGTCAATGCCTCCACATTCTCCAAAGTCGCCTCTTTCAGAACACTAGGGTGCAGGCCATCTGGTCCAGGTGACTTATCCACCTTCAGCCCTTTCAGCTTCCGAAGCAAGTTTTCCCCAGTAATAGCCACTCCACCAACTTCCACCCTCTGACTCTCTTGAATTTCAGGCACGTTGCTGAAAAAAAGTTATTCAACTCCTCTGCCAATTCTTTATTCCCCATGATCACATTTTACTTTAATGAATGTGTTTGACATAACTTGGGTGAAATCGTTATTCAAGACAGAACCAGTGTTTTTTTCTTGCAGGCAAAAAGGTGCTGGTGTGCACCTTTAATAAACATAGTGTCAATGGTTGGAAAACAAAATGGTGGCGCACCATCACAGTAAAAGCACTGGGTCGAATGATCAAGAGTTCCTTTAGCAGGTTGTTTTTTACTCTAGATTCCAGCATCTGTGATCCCTTGCTTGTCCACAAGACCTGAAAAAGTAATAATGTGCAAACATTCAAATTGGAGCCGACAAAATCAGAGCATGTTTGTCATAGCTAAATTTCAAAGGTAAGTGGCCGCTGGAAGTTTGATTACAGTTAGTCGCAGCTTTGATGTTCATCTTTCAGGACTGGAAAATACAGTCCCAGGAACTGAATGAGTATGTAGGTAGGAACGTGCTGACATTGCACCAAGTCATGTTCAATGGACAACTTATCCTCACTGGTTCTTTTTGTACGATCACATACAATTTAAAAAAACACCCATTTTACAGCTCGCAGCAGACAATAATTAAACAAAAGTCAACACAATCCAAATCAAATTATTAAAGACTCCAGAGAAAATTGGGAAGATATTGCATTGGAGGCCTTCATACTCCATTAAACTCCCAACAGATATAACAAATTAATATATCATTTTCACATTAGCTACAGTTTAACAGCGTTTTTTTTTCAAGTTGAAACTTGTTTTTTTGTTCTTTGTCTCAAAATTAGGTTGGTGTTTCTATTAATTTCCTTGAAAATATTTGGAGGTTTCGTGCTTCACATTTTTCTTTCAACAAGGGAAGTCAAATATTTAAGCCCCACAAACCTCTGGCACGTCAGTTAAAAAAACGAGAAAAGGATCACACAATTTTAAAGATTAAATCAGACAAAGGGAAATATTGACCTTGCCAAGTGATATTAATAAAAGATTTGCACAATTTTACGAGAATCTGTATACATCTAAAACGATAATGGACTCCAACAAAGTTACAGAGTTCTTGGATAATTGTAACCTTCCTAAATTAGAGTTGCAGGAACAAGAGGAATTGGGAGTACAAATCTCAAATAAGGAAATATAAGAAACAATAATTTCATTAAAAAATGGAAAAACACCAGGTCCCGACGGATTTAGCAATGAATTCTATAAATGTTTTTATGACATATTTACTCCTCGCCTACAGAAAATGCATACTTATGCCTTCAAAGAACAAATACTACCTGAAACACTAGCAGAATCCACGATCACACTAATACTTAAGAAAGATAAAGATGTGGAAGAACCTGGATCATACAGAGCTATTGCGTTGTTAAACACAGATAAAAAAATATTAGCAAAAATACTAGCTAGAAGACTAAGTAAATATGCATGTAAATTAATACATCCGGATCAAACGGGGTTTATCCCTAAGAGACAATCATTTAATAATTTGAGACGTCTGCTCAATATAATGCATTCACACCAAACTGAAGATCAAAAACTATCAATCATATCGTTGGATGCAGAGAAAGCATTCGATCAGGTCGAATGGGAATATATGGTCAGGGTATTGCAAGAATTTCAACTGGGAGAGAATTTTATTCTATGGATTAAATTACTATATAATAAGCCAACAGGCAGAATATTAACTAACAATAATTTATCTACAAATTTCAATTGTCAAGGGGTAATAGACAAGGATGTTCATTATCACCGTTGTTATTTGCTCTCATAATTGAACCCTTAGTGGAAAGAATTCGCTCATCTGAATATCCATGGATATAAAACAAAATATTCCAACAATATAATATCATTATACGCTGACGATGTACTATTGTACATCACAAAACCTCATATTACTTTACCAAATATTTTAAAATTAATAGAGGACTTCGGATCATTCTCAGGATATAGAAAGTGAAATCATGTCAATAAAACCGAAAGTACGCATCTTTTGCAGTTTCCTTTCAAAATAGCTACGGAAAAATTTAAATACTTGGGCATCGAAATTACTAGAAGATATCAAGATATGTTTGACGAAAATTATAACACTCTACTTAAGAAACTATATAACTTGATTAAATTTTGGAAAATGCTTCCGATGTCCTTAATAGGCCAAATAAATGCCCTAAAAATGATTTTTCTACCACAAATTTTATACCTGTTCCAATCTATTCCAATATATTTACCCAAAAAGTTTTTAAAAAAACTGGACTCAGATATCACAAATTTTATTTGGGATTATAAATCCCACAGAATACAAAGAGCTCATCTGAATAAACCCAAAGTAGTAGGGGGATTAGCACTCCCCAATTTTATGTATTACCACTGGTCTGTAAATATCAGAAACATGACCCAATTGTTGGATAACTCTCCCCAGCAACCGGATTGGACGATTATGGAGAAAGAGGATTGCTCTCCTTATAATATTGGAGCAATCCTATTCTCTCCAACATTGATGAATAATATTAAATTACAACAATAATCCAATTATATACAGTTACAATTAGAATTTGGAAACAAATAAAACACAATTTAAAATTAAGAAATTTATCTCTCTTATCTCCTATTGGTAAAAACCCCTCATTTAAACCTTCAACTAGAGATAAAGCATTTATACAATGGGAAAGAGCTGGAATTAAAATCTTTGGAGATGTGTATGAATTTGGGAAAACTATTATCATTTAAAACAAATACAACTAAAATACAATTTGGGAAACAATCAGTATTTTAAAATATTTCCAAATCTGTGACTATCTGAAAAAATACGCACAAGACTATCACAATATGCCCTCCAGACTTACTGGAAGAAGTAATGAATACAAAGGCAGAATCAGCAACCTAAATATCATATATATAATATTATTCTAAAAGCAGAAAATACCAACAACAGAAGGTATCAGGAGAGACTGGGAAAAATAATTAAGTATAACAATTCCCAAAGAAAGGTGGGAAGAATATTTATTAAATGTGCATAAATGTTCAATTAATGTAAGACACACCCTAATACAATTTAAAATCTTACACAGATTATACTATTCAAAAACTAAAATAAGTAAACTTTTTCCCAACGTCTCACCTATATGTGATAAATGTCAATGTCAAGAAGCTAATATAGCGCACTCATTTGTCTTTTGTACAAGAATTCAAACATTTTGGACTGAAATTTTTGAAATTTTCACAAAAATACTTAAAATAAAACTGACTCCAAAAGCAGACTGGATTATCTTCGGGACATCGGAAGATAGCCCTGAATTAAATGTGTTTCAAAAGACTCTATTTGAATATGGGGAGGGTCTTGGTAAAGGGGGAAGGAAAACTGTCGAGTTGGTAGATTCCTTTTGCGAGATGTTTATAATAAAGTAACCGGCTTTTCTTCTTTCTTTCTCTATCTTTCCCTTTCCTTTTTTTTTTCCTCTCCAGGATCTATCTCTTAATCTCCGGTCTCTAACTCCTCAAGGGTTTCCTTTCCCTCTGTCACACTTTTGCACTTCCACATCTCTTTTTCACTTTTCTACTTTCTTTGCTAGTATTTCTCTCTATTTTCTCTCTTTTCTAAAGCCTTTAAAAAGATTAAGGGGTACAATGACTGTAGTACAGTATAAGGGATGTACACTGATGTAACTTATGGTACCTCTAGTAAATAAAGATATTTTGTTGTTTGTCTCAAAATTAGGTTGGTGTTTCTATTAATTTCCTTAAAAATATTTGGAGGTTTCGTGCTTCACATTTTTCTTTAAACAAGGGAAGTCAAATATTTACATTCCATTTAAATTTCAATAGCAGTTGCAGCAAACATTTTTTTTTGTAACATAGACCATCCGCCATTATTTAGTTGAACGTGGACAATCTGTATTGGGAAGCACCACAAGCTATTCTCAAGGCCAGCAGCGCCGTGTGTTTCAACCTATGGATGCTTTCCCTGTTCCTCATGAGAAAGAAGGAAACCATTTGGTCCATCGAGTTGAAACCACCTCTTAGAGCAATTCTATTCCTTGTAACTTAGAGCACTTCTTTCCATGTAACTTATTAGAACATAACATATAGAACAGTACAGCCCACAATATTTGTGTCGAACACGATGCCAAATTAAACTGATCTCATCTGCCTATACTTACTACTCCCTGCACATCCATTTGCCTATCTAAAAGCCTCTTAAATGCCACTATCATATCTGCTTCCACCACCACCCCGGGCAAAGTGTTCCAGGCCCCCATTACTCTCTGTGTAAAAAAAAAACTGCCCTAAACATCTCCATTAAACGTTCCCCCTCTCACCTTACAGCTATGCTCTTCAGTGTTGGACATTTTCACCCAATAATTTTTTTTCTGACTGTCTACCTTATCTATGCCTCATAATTCTATGTACACCTATCAAGCCTCGCCTCAACCTCCGACATTCCAGAGAAAGCAATCCAAGTCTATGCTACCTCCCCATGTATCTGAAACCCTTTCATCCAGGCAGCATTCTGGTAAAAATTGTCTCCCATATGCCCATTAACACCAGACCCGCCCCATATTTCTCCACTAGCTACCTACAATAGGGATGATTAAGAGCTTGTAATTTACAAAATTAAATTGATTTTTAGGATGTGGGAAGAAATGGAGCTGACTAGGAAATCCATTCTGCAATATCTGCTCAGGTTTCACAGAAAAGCTGCATCATTTATCAAAGATGAGATAGGGAAGAAGTTATGAAGCTTTTGACTTTGACAAACTGCTGCAGCATAAACTCTGTGAAATCTAAAATTACATTTTGGGAAAGGGAAAAACAGAAGCTGAATGCTGGAAATACCGGAATGGAATGAATGATTATCAACATTTGAACAGGCAAGTACTTATTTAGAGATAGTACTGTAAATAAAATATATCACGTGAGTCCACCCTATTGTGAGTGTCGGTGTGGTCACTGCTGAACCCACGTCATCCACAATGCCACATGGGATATGGGTCCCATGTGGGACAAATGGGTCACATGCAGGCAAATGGGACTAGCCTAGAATTCCAACTTGGTCAGCATGGACAGGTTGGGCCAAATGGCCTGTTTCCATGCTGTACAGCCCTGATTCGATGGCTCCATGCTGAATTCAGAGTTGAATCCTGAGACGGCAGTGTGGTTTTAGACGACAAGGTCGTGCTAGATTTACACCTAGATGTCAAGTACCATCTGGAAGAAGTGCTGACAGATATTTGGCAGAGAGGAATCAATGTTGTCAACCGAATTCAACCGAAAGGTTTTCCTTTGGAGGAATTGAATAGAGATAAAACCTCATTGATTTCCCTATCTGCAGGTTTTCTTTCATGTATTTTATCCGGATGATAGAACTTTTCCTTCTTTTGGATGAAAGTCAATTGGAAACCTGTTTACTCCCTCATATGAAAACAAACTATCCCATGTTATATTCAGGGAATTCACTCCATGTACAGGTTCATGTTCCTCCATTAACTAACACCATTAAAACTGGTAGACAATAGACAATAGGTACTGGAGTAGGCCATTTGGTCCTTCGAGCCAGCACCGCCATTCAACGTGATCATGGCTGATCATCCACAATCAGTACCCCGTTCCTGCCTTCTCCCCATATCCCCTGACTCCGCTATCTTTAAGAGCTCTATCTAACTCTCTCTTGAAAGCATCCAGAGAATCGGCCTCCACCGCCCTCTGAGGCAGAGAATTCCACAGATTCACAACTCACTGTGCAAAAAAGTATTTCCTCATCTCCTTTCTAAATGGCTCACCCCTTATTATTAAGGGGTAAGCCATTGACATATCTGGCCACTCATAATGTTAATTGTACATTTAGTTCCATATAGTGACTGCATTCAGGGTCAGAAGTACTAAAATATTCACTCTGCTAATGGGAGTGGATTACATAGGAGAAATCATCCACCATCAACAACGTATTCTAGGAGGAGAATTAGGCCATTCAGCCTATTAAGTCTATACCACTAATCAATTATGGCTGATCTTTCTTTCCCTCTCAACCCCATTCTCCTGCCTTCTCCCCACAACCCCCGACACCTTCACTAATCAAGAATCTGTCAACCCTCACCTTAAAAATATCTATTGACAGCCTCCACAGCTTTCTGTGGCAATAATTCCAGATTCACCATCCTCCGACTGAAGATTTGGAAGACCTTGTGTGCCTCTATGTTTGATATGTTTAAAATCCCTTTCCATGAATTAGCCTCACACATGAATAAAGTTGGACATTGTATGGTGCTTCATGCAAAGATTCAGTATATGGAACTGCGAAACCCAAATATCGTGCATGTTATATCATCACCAAGAATAAGACCCAGAGGCCGACTGATGGTGACATGCAAGTGGAATCCTGTGGGGTTTATAATGAGCAGCCAATTCCAATAAAAGGATAAAAGAAAGTGTCATGCTTTTCATAATCAAGGATAACCTGTGGTGTTTGCAGTTAATGAAATGCTTGTGAAGCGTCATCAGTTTAATTAGAAAGAGCAGGAGTTAATAGCTCCTATAAACCGCAAAGCTGCAGTGAGTACTAAATCTTCATCTGTGTTGCTATTTGAGAGACTACTATGACCAAGACAATACGTGAGTATTCTTCATAAGTTCATGTAGTGGGAGCAGAATTACGCCATTTTCCCCATCAAGTCTACTCCGCCATTCAATCATGGCCGATCGATCTTTCCCTCTCAACCCCATTCTCCTGCCATAACCCTTGACATCCGTACTAATAAAGAATCTATCAATCTCCACCTTAAAAATATCCATTGACTTGGCCTTCACGGCCTTCTGTGGCAATGAACTCCACAGATTCACTACCCTCTGATTAAAGTAATTCCTCCTCATTTCCTTTTTAAAGGTATGTCCTTTTATTCTGAGGCTAATGGCCTCTGGTCGTAGACTCTCCCACTAATGGAAACTCATGAAATCTTCTGTGTACTTGTGGCCTAGATTTAAAATCTCACTTTAAAAAGTAACTCATCTGACAACATCGGATTCTCACTACACTGAAGTGTTTTCCTCGACTTTTTTGTGAAAACGTCTCTTAACCCTTCTGTCCTAACCCTTGTGCCATATGTGACAGCTAACACAATCTCGTAAACTTCCCCTTAAGCAAGTGGTTTAGTTTTATTGAGGTCAGAAGAAGATAATTGCGCAGATTGCAATTTGGAACTGGTAACGCGTTATTGGTTAGTTAGTTAGTTAGTTAGTTTAGATAATTGTCATGTGTACCGAGGTACAGTGAAAAGCTTTTGTTGCGTGCTAACCAGTCAGCGGAAAGACAATGCATGATTACAATCGAGCCATCCACAGTGTACAGATACATGAAGTAGGAAATGCTGCTGTGAACCAAATGTGTAGGATCGGGTTATTCATGGTTCATATTTTCTAAATTGATATTTGAATATTTGGGACATGCATTATAACTCTCCAAATCTTCATTTATAGACTCCTGACAGTAATACTATTACTTGCACCGTAAGCTTGAGACTAAAGACACATTTCTCTCCCATTCTTTATTATTGCAGAACACATTAGTTTTGAAATCTTACTTCCAGCAAACTTTGAAATTTGTGTAAAGATCTTGCATCAAAAACAGCTGTCTATTAGCAATATTTACTTCAATTATTATGAAATAGAAATGCATTATTCATCAGCTAATGTGGAATTAGATTTGCACTCTCAGAGGAGTCTATAAATGAAGATTTAGAGAGTTATAATGCATTAGTCCCAAATATTCAAATATTAATTTAGAAAATATGAACCATGAATAACTATATTCTACTTGAAAGTTTATATTATATAAATAAATGTCAATAGGTCTTGAAAGTTCCCTATTTAAAAATGTTTATACTCATCTTGAGTATTTGAATAGTTTGTTAAAATAAGCACATTTTTTAGATTTACTATATGCTTCCTGATAGCCAGCATGAGGTAAAAGAAAATATATAGAGACAGAATATAGACAGGAAAGATACAGTATATATGCAACAAGGTGGTCGACATTAAATTCCCCAACATTGGCTAGAGCTACCCTAGTACAAGAGGCTTAAACAAGTAGGAATTTGTAAGTCGCATCAAGAGGGTTTCTGTTTGAAGAAGGGTCTCGACCCGAAACATCACCCATTCCTTCTCTCCAGACATGCTGCCTATCCCGCTGAGTTACTCCAGCGTTTGTGTCTATCTTCTTGAAACAGTATGTGGATAGACCATCTAAAGTGCAAGCCTGGTTAGGTGACTGACATTTCAGTGGGAAACCAGAGGGCATACCTTTAAGGTGAGGGAGGGAGAGTTTGTAAATGTGCAGGGCAACCTTTTTTACACAGAAGTGGTAGGTGTCTGGAACGTGCTGCCAGGGGTGGCGGTGGAGGCAGATACGATAGTGGCATTTCAGAGACTTTTAGATAGGTGCATTAATATATAGGCAATGAAGGGATTTGGATAATGGGCAGGCAGAAAGGAAAAGTTAAATTCTTATCATGTTCAGCATTGATATTGTGCACCAAAGGGCCATTAAATAATTTCAAAATTAGACAGGAATTAAGGAAATACTTAAACATGGCAATCAAATGTCAAGAACAAAAGGTAGGTTATAAAGATGAGATGCTCAGGGACCAGACAGCTGCAGATACCTCTGACAGTAATCTCGCATAGAAATCTCACAAGGCTGAGTGGATTCTTCAAGGAATCCAGAGGTGCTGGTGCGGGGTGAGAAATGAAGCTGATGCAGGAAATCCTCTCCCTGGGCCTGGGTTTGTCGGAGTAGAAACAGTGTGTGGTCCCTTTCTCAGGTGGGAAAATGGAGCAAAGGTGCTGGGAGGCGGACATCATGGAATCCATGCTGGAGGCTGAGAAGAATAATGCTTTATCTTGCACCATTGTCACGGTCACCTAGGATGCCATTTGCCGCTTTGTTGCTTTGCCTTCATTACAGTTCACTATCTCTGTAACCAGTCCATCTGAAACTCAGCCTATAAGTCCTTTCAAGCTGCACCTCTCAATTCTGATCACTCGTGTTCCAGGTGCATCGGGCAATTTATTTTAACATTAGATGTGTGTTGTCAGAAGGGAGATATTTTAAAGATTATCTCCTACAACTGCTGTCAACATTACCACAGGAGTATTGGACCCACAGGATCCCTGAGCAGCAGACCAGTGACAGATAGGATCTCAGACATGACAAAAACAACACCTTTTGAAGACCAGGTTCTCAGCTTGAGTGCCTTGCATTTTAAATGTCCAGTGTGAAAGTCAAAGATGGGGATGACAGCACCTCAGTGACAGCTGTCACTTACAGCCTTTATTATTGCTCATTTCTTTGATAGCTCCTGTACCCTGCAAACACCACACAATTTATGTATTTAGTCAGCATTTAGTTTTTAACTGCAAGCAAGCACTTCCTTGATTTGGATGGTTGCAACAGGATGAGGTGTTTTCATACCGTTGCTCGAGAGGAGTTTAATTGCAGGAATTCATGCTGGAATCTTTTTTTTGAACCAGAGCGTGGTGTCCTTTATTTATTTATTTACTTTTTATTTATTCATTGACAGGATGCGGACATTGCTGACAAGGCCAGCTTGGTCTACCTAATTGCTCTTGAACTGAGTGGCTTACTGGGCCGTTTCAGAAGGTGGTTAAAAGTCAACCAATTATACAGCCTTCCATCCTTCCACTGTCAGACTAATAGAATTAGATTTTTTTAAATGACATTGCACTGAATAAATCACTCCCTCGGGCACAATCAAGCATCTGTGGTTACAAGACCACTTACTTTCAATGGGAAAGGTGTTGGACTATTTTAGTTTTGCACTATTATGAAGCATGGACAAGGAAAATGCTGGCAATGCATCAGGTAATTCAGGAGTGCAGGGCCAAACTCCTTGGATGAGCCAAAATCCTTCCGTCCAACCTTCCAAAAGTACAACAGAGGCAACAAGTATCAAAATACTCTAAATGCACTTTGATACTACAGTCTGAAGAAGGGTCTCATCCCGAAACGTCGCCTATTCCTTTGCTCCATAGATGCTGCCTCACCCACTGAGTTTCTCCAGCATTTTTGTCTACCTTTGATACCACAGAGTGTGGGTTAGGGTATTATATTGACTGTATGCAACTACGCATTAAAGGCTATTTACTTTCCTGTGTTCGTTAATTAGATTATGTGTGTTTTATATGTCAAGACGTAAATTTTTGATTTTTATACAATTTGCAAAAGTATGTGTTAAGTTAGCCTCTAGATGCTGACATTTATCACAGATAGGAGAGATATGTGGGAAAATTCTATTTAGTTTTACTTTAGAGTAGTGTAATCTGTGTAATACTTTAAATTGTATTAAAGCATGTCTGGCATTTAACGAGCATTGATGTGTATATTGTAGACTTTTGTCCCAAATATCTTTCGTTATAGGTTGGCCTAATTAATTTTCCCATGTATGTCTATATGATTCCGTCGATGGGACCTCGCTATCTAAAAGGGTATTATGAATATGTTGTTAATTTTTCTGTATTAGGATGTTTATTCAAACATTCATCAAGGATTTCTGGTTCCCTACTATAATCTTGTGTATTAGATATCTAAAATAATTATTTGAGTGTAATCCATAAATCTGTTGTCACTCCTGAAATGAAAGAAAAGTGTCTTTCTTATAAAGATATCCCATCTTTTTAATTCCGTAATTTTTCCATTGTGTGAAACCTTTATCCAGTATAGAAGGTTTGAATAAGGGATTGTTTACAATGGGGAGACAGAGTGATATATTATCCAATTTTAAAGCCTTTTTTAATTGTTTCCAGATTCGTATCGTATCTATGTATTGTAGGGTTTTCCCTATAGGTTTTTTTGTGCAATTTTGTGGGTGCAAACTTAATCGAACCGATTTCAAAAGGTAAACAATCTTCCTTTTCCATCCTTAACCAGTCTGGTTGTTGATCCATTTCTTCCAGCCAAAAATTCATGTTTTTAATATAGACTGCCCAAAAATAAAACAAAAAATTTGGTAAAGCTTACCTGAGTTTTTTAATCAAGTGATTTTGTTTTTTGCAGCAAAGCTTAACAAAGCTATTCAGAATTTTACTATTCAGTGTTTACCATGCAGTGCCCTTCATAATGTTTGGGACAAAGTTTGGGACAAAGACCCATCATTTATTTATTTGCCTCTGTACTCCACAATTTGAGATTTGTAATAGAAAAAAAATCACATGTGGTTAAAATACACATTATCAGATTTTAACAAAGGCCATTTTTATACATTTTTATTTCACCAGGTAGAAATTACAGCTGTGTTTATTCATAGTCCCCCCCATTTCAGGGCACCATAATGTTTGTGACCCAGCAATGTCATGTAAATGAAAGTACTCATGTTTAGTATTTTGTTGCATATCCTTTGCATGCAATGACTGCTTGGTCTGCAATTCATGCACATCACCAGTTGCTGGGTGTCTTCTCTGGAGATGCTCTGCCAGGGCTGTATTGCAGCCATCTCTAGCTTATGCTTGATTTGGGGGCTAGTCCCCTTCATTTTTCTCTTCAGCATATAAAAGGCATGCTCAATTGGGTTCAGATCGGGTGATTGACTTGGCCATTCAAGAATTGACCATTTTTTAGCTTTGAAAAACTCCTTTGTTGCTTTTGCAGTATGTTTTGGTTCATTGTCTTTCCGTATCATGAACCGCCGGCCAATGAGTTTTGAGGCATTTGTTTGAAATTGAGCAGATAGGATGTGTCTGTACACTTCAGAATTCATTATGCTACTACCATCAGCAGTTGTATCATCAATGAAGATAAGTGAGCCAGTACCTTCAGCAGCCATACATGCCCAGGCCATAACACATCTACCACCATGTTTCACAGATGAGGTGGTAAGCTTTGGAACTTGGGCAGTTCCTTCCATCCTCATACTTTGCTCTTGCCATCACTCTGATATAAGTTAATCTTCGTCTCATCTGTCCACAAGATCTTTTTCCAGACTGTGGTTGCTCTTTTAAGTATTTCTTGGCAAACTGTAACCTGGCCATCCTATTTTTTGCTGCCTAACCAGTGGTTTGCATCTTGCAGTGTAGCCTCTGTATTTCTGTTCACAAAGTCTTCTGTGGACAGTGATCATTGACAATTCCACACCTGACCTGAAGAGTGTTTCTGATCTGTCTGACAGGTGTTTGTGGATTTTTCTTTATTGTAAAGACAATTCCTCTTTCATCAGCTGTGGAGGTCTTCCTTGGCCTGCCAGTCCCTTTGCGATTAGTAAGCTCACCAGTGTTCTTTCTTCTTAATGATGTTCCAAACAGTTGGTTTTGGTAAGCCGAAGGTTTGGCTGATGTCTCTAAAGGTTTTATTCTTGTTTCTCAGTCTCATAATGGCTTCTTTGACTTTCATAAGCGCAACTTTGGTCCTCATGTTGATAAACTGCAATAAAAGTTTACAAAGGTGAAGGTAAGGCTGGAGGAAAGACTAAAGCCCCTGTCCCACTTACGTGTCCTTCGCACGCTAATTACGCGACCTCGTGGTCGCGTTGAGGCACGACGGTCCCGCGAAGGTCGCGCGCGATTTCATGAGCCCACACAGCCGTCTGGAGTGCACGACACCATTTGAAGATGGACATAAAATGCTGGAGCAACTCAGCGGGACCGGCAGCATGTCTGGAGAGAATCAATGGGTGATGTTTCGTGTCGAGACTCTTCTTCAGTCTGAAAGAAGGGTATTGACCCGAAACGTCACCCATTGCTTCTCTCCAGAGATGCTGCCGGTCCCGCTGAGTTACTCCAGCATTTTGTGTCTATCTTCAATTTTCGTGGCCCCGCGCTTTTTTTTTTTACAAAATGCTTTTATTCAGAACAAACAAATACAAAGTGGTAACACGATCAGAGAATGCCTATATTGGCATTTTACAAAGAAAGTTCTCAAATTAAAATATTAACATTTTTATCAATAATACATTCGACCTCCTGCGGTGACCAGCGTTCACGGAAAGCCTCCACAGTCCCCGTGGACACCGCGTGTTCCCTCTCTAGGGACACGCGGGCACGGACGTAACCCTGGAAAAGGATTAGGCAGCCGACTGCTGTGCGGCCGTCGACCCGCCCGCTGCCTGGACCCGCGAAAGGCCATCTTGGCCAGGCCCAGGAGCAGACCAACAGGGAGACACTCTCCTCCCTCCCGACCCTCCCCCTCTTTACCGGGTGCCCAAAAATCAATAGCGTCGGACTAAAGTGGAGCCAAAACTTGAGGAGCAGCCCCTTCAGATACTCGAACAAGGGCTGCAACCTCTCACACTCCATGTAGATGTGGAACACGGTCTCTTCCTCGCCGCAGAAGTGACAGGCGGCGGACGAGTCCGTGACCCGGCTCAAGTACCTGTTACAGGCCACACGGCTTTGTGCAACACTCTCCACCCCAGGTCCCCGATGTAATGGGGGAGGACTCCCTTATAGAGAGACCTCCACTGAGGACCGCTCCCCTCGTCAGGTGGTAACACGGACCGCCAGGGCGTGTCTGGACGGAAGACGATGGCGAGGAAGTGGAGAGCGTGCAAGAGCAGCCTGTACAACACCGCCTCTCCGCATCACAGAACGGCACGCTGGGCATCTCGGAAAGGCGGCTCATGTTGCGTGGGGCCGGCTCTCGGGGAGGGACCCGGGCCATGGGTCCTATGAACAATTCCGATGGAGCGGGGGGGTAAACTCATCCGGAATCGCTCCACGCACACGCCTCTGCCACAACACCCCCCTCCCCCTGGCTGAAGGTGACCAAATTCCTGGCCTTCAGGAGGTCACGGTAAAAGCCAGGCAACTCCCGCCGAGCGCGTCGACTCATACCCGCTACTGGGAGCTTTGAGCCCTCCTGAAGGCAGCGCCCCTGGCGGAAAAAGTACGTCGCCAGCACGTGCCATTTAGGAGGGTAGTCTGAGTAGACGTATCTCCGCAGGGGTCCTTAGTCGGAGAGCCACCACCTGGGTACGAACACAGACCAGCGCCTGACCGCCCTCCTCCAACGGGAGACTCAGAACCCCCGCAGAGACCCAGTGGTTCCTCTCACCCCAGAAGAAGTTGACCAATCTCCTCTGTAACCTGATTATAAATAAAGAGGACGGGACCATAGTGGCCAGCCGGTACCACAGCATAGAGGCCACCAGCTGGTTTATAACTACAGCCCTGCCCCGGTAAGAGAGCACACCAAGGAGGCCTGACCAACGTCCCAGCCGGGCGACCACTTTCGCCTCCAGCTCCTGCCAGTTTGCCGGCCATGCCCCCTCAGTGGGACTCAGGTAGACCCCCAGATAGAGGAGGTGCGTGGTGCTCCTATGCAAAACCTGCCATCTCCTCCGGCAGGGAGTCCACCTCCCACTGACCCACCAAGGGACCAGAACATTTCCCCCAGTTGATCTTGGCAGAGGATGCAGCCGAGAAAACCTGCTGGCACTCACGCATCCTCCGCAGGTCAACAGGGTCGGTGAACATCAAAATGACATCATCGGCGTAGGCCGAGAGAACCACCTCCATCCCCGGCCCCGGCACAACCAGGCCTGTCAACCGCCTCTGGAATGGCTCAATACAGATGGAATACAGCTGACCGGAATACATGGGACATCCCTGACGAACCCCCCTCCCAAAGGGAATGGGGGCCAATAAAGAGCCGTTGACCTTAACAAGGCACTCTGCAGCAGTGTATAAAAGTCGGACCCAGGCCACAAAATGCGGTTCCAAATCCGAACGCCTGCCGAGTCCCAAGAAGGTATTCGTGCTCCACCCTGTCGAACGCCTTCTCCTGGTCGAGGGAGAGATAGGTGACTGACTGTCCAGCCCCCTGGGACAGATGGATCAGGTCCCGGAGCAGATGGATATTGTCCTGGATGGACCGGCCCGGGACTGTGTAAGACTGGTCAGGGTGGATCACCTGGGACAGCACGGGACCCAGGCGATTCGCCAATGCCCGTGCAAAAACTTTATAGTCCGTGCTGAGGAGAGAGACTGGGCGCCAGTTCTTCAAAAGGCGGAGATCGCCCTTCTTAGGCAGCAGGACAACTACTGCCCTGCGCCATGAGAAGGGCATCTCCCCGGTCGCCAGGCTCTCCCCCAGGACCTTCATGTAGTCACCCCCCAGGATATCCCAGAAGGCTCTAAGGTACTCCACAGTCAGTCCATCCAGCCCTGGAGACTTGCCCCCCCTGAGCTGGTGCAAGGCACCAGTCAACTCTTCCAGAGTTAGGGGATCATCCAGGTGTTCAGCCACATCATTGCACACAGTGGGTAAGCCCTCCCACAGGACCTCTTGCGCCTCCGCACTCGATGTGCCTGCCGAGAACAGAGTCCTGTAGAAAGACCGAAACGATGCACCAATGCTCTCTGGATCCGTGACAGAGGAGCCATCATCCGCAAGCAACTCTACAAGCTGCCTGCGGGCTCCTCGCCCCTTCTCCAGAGAAAAGAAAAAGGGGGAGGCTCAGTCCAGATCGTGCAACATCTGGACTCGCGACCTCACATACGCGCCCCGGGACCTCCTAAGCTGCAAGTCCCTAAGTGCTCCCTTCTTCTCCTGATACTCCTCCCACTCACACAAAGCCCCACCACTCTGATCCAGACGAGCCTCTGAGTCGAGCAACTCCCTCTCAAGCCGTCCGATCTCGGAGTCCCGCCCCTTGGTTGACCCCCTCGCGTAGTCCTGACAAAACAGATGGACGTAGGCCTTCCCCACGTCCCACCACTGCCTTAGGGAAAGGAAACGCCCTTGTCTCTCTCTCCACCTCGCCCAGAACTGCCTGAAGGACTCCCAGAATCGGCGATCCTCCAGCAGCTGGCTATTAAAATGCCAGTACGCGGACCCAGCCCGTGTGCGCGTCGGGATAAAATCCACTCGCACCAGGCAATGGTCCGAGCATGGCGCCGGCCGCACGGCCGCCGAAACACAGGAGACATAGGCCTTGGACACGTATAAACGGTCAATACGGGAACCAACCCCTCAAACCTGTACGAGAAGGCGCTAGAGTCAGGATGGAAATTCTGCCAGGCATCTACCAGCTCAAAAGAGTCCACCATCTCCCTTAAAGACTTTACTGCAGCCGGGTCACGCTGAACGCCAGAGCGATCTCTCGCCTCGAGGGTACAATTAAAATCTCCCCCAAGGAAAACACACTCCCCACGGTCGATTTGGGGGCGTACACATTAATGAAGTGTAATGGCACGCCATCCAAACGCACGGCCAGATACAGCAAACGGCCCGGTACAATGTCCTGCACTTTGAGGATCTCCGGCTGGAAAGACGGGGCCAACAGGAAGGCCACTCCACTCGAATTGGAGCTGCGATGGCTTGTGTAGACCCCCCCTTCCCACTCCAGGAGCCAGGTGGGTTCATCACTAGCCACAGTGTGTGTTTCCTGCAGGAAGCTCACCGCGTACCTCCCGTCCCTGAGCACTGAGAGATGGTGGTACCTACGGAGAGACCCCCTGCCCCCATTGATATTAAGGCTGGCTATAGTGAGCTTCATTGTGAGTGTACACTAGATCTTTTACCAGACCCTGGTGAAGGAGTGGAGCCGCCCCTAGCCTTCTGCCCTCTCTTTAGGGCCTTAAAAAGCTCTTGGAACTGGCGCCGCTCATGTCATATTAGCCCCGCCTCATTCCCCTTCTTCTGAAGGATGGCATAAATGGACCGCATGGGCACCCTCAGGTCCGACCAGCGGTCGACAGCCAAATCTACCTTGTTCCTACTCCCTCTAGTATCCTTTAAGAACTTCCGAAGTTCCCAGACTTCGACAAGTCGTGACACAGGGCCGCGGGTGGGGCAATCCGTCAACGCACTGTCGACGGACTCCGCGTACCCCTCCTCCTCGCACTCAATGTCCGAGCCCGAGTCCGGAAGGTTGCTACTCTCAGCCACCTCGCTCACCTCTCCTTGTGAGGTGGGCGTTCCAGCCACATCACACGGTCCCTCCTCTGTCACCTTCCCACCCCCAGGATCAGTGACAGGGGCAGGTACCGGTGCCTCTGACTGCGGCAAGCTATCTGCTAATTGGCCAGTCTCCTGCACTCTCCCACCGCCCTCTGTAACCGGATTGGGAACAGTGAAGTCGGAGCAAGTCTCCGGGCCTTGCTGTAAGCGGGCCTGTCTAGAGTCTGACCGAAGGACACGATCTGAAACGACCTTGCCCTCCTCTGCGCCCAGGCTACCCGCCCCAGCACCATCACCCCGAGAGTCCCCTACCCCCACCACCAGGTGAATCACCTCACTGTGGCCCTCAGGGGCCGATGTTACTGGAGTCCCCCCTGCTCCCTCAACCAGTGGGGCATCACACCCCTCAACTGGGCTTATAGCCTCAACGGGGAGCTCAGACTGGGGACCCACCCCCTCACCCAAGTCCCCCCCTTCAGGCTGCCCCGGTCATCCTCTAAGCTAGCAGACGCGCTCTCTGGGGGAACAGCCCCCAAGGGTAAAGTATTGCCACTCTCAGGTGGTCGCTGCACTGCAGAGGCATCCCCCCCTCCTCAGAGGAAGCGTGCCCTGGGTCCCCCACCTCAACAGGAGGGGAAGGCCCCCCTTCAGGTTGCTCCTGAACTTCAGGGGCCCTTCTCTATATCAGGTTGCTCCTGAACTTCAGGGCCTTCTCTATACCCATGTCTCCTCCTCTTTGAACCACTGGCGTGCGGTGGCACAGTGATCTCCATTGCGGAAGCCTCTACCTCCACACTACCGTCTACCTGTTCAACCTCTCCAGCCCCCCGTTGGACCCTAGGCCCCTTATGCTTCCCTGGGCCGGGCTCAGAGGCGAGCACGAGTTTATACGCTGCCAGGGGTCCCGCTTGGAGGTGATCTTCTTCCTGGGGACCGCCTTTCTTCTTTTTCTTGACTTTATTCCCCCGCTGACGCTCCCAACCCTCCCTGTCCACCCCACGCACTTCACCGGCATCCACCGCCACAGGTACGGGACATGGGGGTGGTGGGGGGATGGGGGGTGGAGGTAGGGGAATAGAGCCTTCACGGGCTACAGTGGTAGAACCAGCAGCCCCAGATGGGCCAGCAGTGCTCTCCCGGGCCACCGTGGTGGAAGTGGCAGCCCGGGTCCTGGGACAATTCCTGCGAAAATGCCCCACCTTTTTGCAAGCGTGACAACGCACTTGGCCTGCGTTCCAGAACACGCGATAGGAGAAATCATCCACCTCCACATCAAAACTCCCCTCCGTGTCCGTCCCCTGTGACATCTGTATATACATGCGACGCTTGAACGTATATATATGCTGCATCTCAGGATCATCAAACCTATACAACAATTTGGTGAGCCCCGACCGCACCTCCCCCAGCTTCCTTACATGTGGGAGCAGGAGCGCATCCGGAACAAAAGTGGGAACATTGGACAGAATGACCGGCAACACTGGACCCCCCCCATGGGTCCACCGCCGTGAAATTCCCACCCGCTCCTTTCCAGAGCCAGAGCCACCACCAGTCTTCAGTAGAACAACCTTCCCACTGACCACCGCGCCCGAGACTATGGCTTTCTTGCCAACAGTCTCACCCAGCGCATCTAGAAAAGCCTTGAAGGGCAGGTTGCTCTGCATGTACATTTTTACCCAATGTGTGCGCCCCATCAACTCATGGCCCTCAGTCTCAGAGACTGCCGACCGTGCGACAGCTGCATAACTCTGAGGGGTCGCCATCTTTAGGGCGTGGCACAACACACAAAGTATCAATCCTTTTTAAATCAAAGCAGTCTTTCTGCTGTTGTTGCACCTCCACTCTTTCGCAACAGTTAATTAGTCTTGTGAAGGCTCGCTTGGCAAAGCAGTCTCCTCCTGATAAGCTAGGAATGTCCGTGCCAATCCTCCCGCCGTCAAAAATGGAGCTTCCGGAGGCTTCTTCCCCAGGTCTCCGTCGCCTCCCCGGCTTCAACGAAATCCAAGGCACTGTTGCCGTTCTTACCCAGCACACCTGGACCGGGCAAGTCGGTGTAGGAGGGAGCTTTCCGATGTTACTGACCACAAACACCGCTCCAGACTCAGCTCCCACCAGTTCAAGTGAATCTTGGCCTTCCGCCAGCCACTGCCGCTCCTACGACTTTCCAGATACACACAGACAATCCTTACTAATTAAAGGACTCTTTGAATAAAGAAAGCCTCTGCAGTCCCACAAAGCTCCGAACTGCAAATTCTGACTGCTTTTGTTCCTCCCTAACTTCCAAAAAGTTCATCAAATCCTCCCTGCCAGCATCACAGCTCCTCTCCTGGCCCCGCTCTGGGAGTAGAAGTGGGGGCGGATCCGGACCGCAATGGCCGTGAGCCCCAGGCCGAGTTCGGCGATCGTTTGCCTGCTTCTGCTGCTGTTGAAGGTGAGACGTTGCGTCGGGCCAGGGTCTTGGGCCAGTCCCACTTTGGACGTCAGTTACACAACAGGCCATTGGCGCGCAAAGATTTTGTTCACTACAAAAATTTCAGAGCCCTTTGCAATGTCGTGCACAACTACATACCCCTCCGCGCTTCTCAGTGGGACCGGCCCCGTGCGGCCATACGATGCCCGTGCGCCTCAACGCGACGAGGTCACGTAATTTGCGTGCCAAGGACACGTAAGTGGGACAGGCCCTTAAGTGCTGAGAGCTCTCTTATACCTGCATTAAGGTGGCAATTAAACACACCTGAGCAATTACAAACGCCTGTGAAGCCAAACATTATGGTGCCTTATAAACACAGCCGTAATTTCTACATGGTGAAACTAAAATGTATAAAAATGGCCTTTAATAAAATCTGACAATGTGCACTTTAAACACATGTGATTTTTTTCTGTTACAAATCTCAAATTGTGGAGTACAGAGGCAAATAAATAAATTATGGGTCTTTGTCCCAAACATTATGGAGGGCACTGTATACAGACTGCACTGCAGTCATTTTCTCAGGGTACTCGAGACAGAAAACCCCATATCCACAACCTCTACTGTCAAAAAGGAAAAGCTCAGTACAGCATAATCTCCAGCAGCAACCAACAATCTGCTACAGGACACACAAAGTGCTGGAGTAACTCAGCGGGTCAGGCAGCATCTCTGGGAAAGATGGATATGTGATGTTTCATGCAAGGACCCTTCTTTGGTGCATCTATGGGGGAAAAGCAGTGGTCGCTGTTTCTGGTTGAAACTTTGCATAACAATCTCAACTTAATAAGTTGACCGTTCATTTCTACCCACAGATGCTACTTGACCCGCTGTGTTCCTCCATCTGACTGTTTGCTGCTCCAGATTTCAGCACTTGCTGTCTTTTGTCACCAACATCAGCAGGTTCCCCGGCAAGTTGAGTGCATTCTCAAATGTAATACATGCCCTTCACTGCGACTTAGTTTAAATCAAGGAACACCCTATATAACAGCACTACGGGGGTGACTTCACCAGAAGGACTGCAGTGGTTCAAAGAAGCAGCTCAATGCCACCTTCTTAAGGATATCTCAGGATTAAATAGTTGTTGTGCTAGCAACATCCAGATTTCAGAAAATGATTTTTTAAATAGGTGGAATTAGGCCAGTTTCATTTTTAGCACACCAAAATTATGGTGCTTTTATTGTCAAATGTGTAAAATGCAAATGCACAATGAAATTATTTTCTTACAAACAATCCAGTAGAGTAACGCCATAACCCAACACATCCCCGATACAGAAATAGTCCACTGATCCCGCATGCAAGAGGCGCTATGTTTTGACGTCATTTTAAAGTCCAGTCCTCACTCTAGTGTTGTCGAGTTATAGGCAAGCCCCTAGACTGCCGCGGGACCTACAGCCGTCGCCATCACTTGGACATGTGGGTCAACCTACGAACCAACATCCCTCTCCCCACCCGTTCCCGGGCACATTTCCCACAGCCAACCTCAAGGGCATGGTTGACCAGACCTCGGTTCCCTCTCATCTTCTACCGGCCTTTCTCCTCACCCATCTCGTCCGTCATCATCATCGGCTCCATCCGCCTGGTCTCGGGTCTTCGGGGGACGAGCAAAAATTGGCAACTAAAAGGCACCGATGATATACTTTCTGAGCATAGGAGGGGAAGAGGGAGGTGATCCTTCGATATTGTGTCAGCATTGCACACAGCAGAAAATGGCTTGGTATTTAAATCTATATCATTGCATTGTTTGAAATGTAAAGAAAAATAACAAATCTTGTTTGGTAACGAAATAAACAAGAAAATATATTTTAATTCAGCACTTTAATACAGTACTTGTACTTTTATCAGCAACAAAATAATAAAAGATACATCAATCTGCAACATTTTTAAGCAATTTAACCGTATAACAAGTTTAAAATGCAATAATTTTTTTTAACAAGATTCAATGCTTGCAAGTAAATAGGATCATCCTCATAAGTTTTATTCTTTTTTTATATAAAGGAAAATATGACTGAAAAATAGTTGCTAGCGCAGCGCAAGGTAACATTTTTGCATAACCATTAGGGGTGATTGTGTCATGGAGCTTCATGAGGTGGTCTTGTGTCAGGAAGGGGAGATTGTACTTTCAGTTGTGTAATCCATTCTCTAGCTCTTTGTCTAAAAATGTGCTGGGAGTGCAGATTCATAAATAACCCTCTGTTTTCTAATGGATATCAACAATGAGCTGTAAGCCTGGAGGAAAACTTTGAGGGTTTTTTTGGTGAATAAGTGGTGCCATAACAGAATCCAACTGAAGCAGCTGCAAACATAATGAATTTCTCAAAGATTAGCCACATGATGCTGGCAGCATGCAAAACATCAAGCAAGTCCCAGGCCCCTTTGTGATGAATACATGTTCTGACAATCCTTGTTCAGCAAGTGATAATTCACTCTGCATCTTAATATATCCTCATAATTTCTAACTGACAAGGGAGTTTGGGAGAGGGTTTTATGGACAGGAGTTGTGCTTAATGCTCTACCACTAGTACTTGTTAGCGGCACAAAGCACCAAGATTTAGCTGCGCAGGGCATGGGATAAACAGGGACTTGGCTTAAATTCTTATGCTCTTCCTTATGCCAGCCTGAATTACTGGAACCATCTTAAATTTATTGAGAGTTTTCCAATATTGCATGTATATACCATTAACATAGTTTAAACACTGTCAGGTGGAATATGTGCTTGTTTGGGCACTGTAGAGTGTATATTCTAATGCAACTGACTTCAAAGAAAATTTGGTTTGGTTTACAGAATTGCAGCCATCATCAAGCTCTGGGAAATAAAACTCAACCATGCATAAATGAAAATATAATTGAATTAAAATTGAGGGCTGTTATATCACGTATAAAAGCAAATCCGGCCATTCTGCCTGGTAAATTGTGTATGAAGTAAAATGTTGCAGCATCTGAAAATGTTATATAATGCAGCAATGTGTAGGAATTTTCTAAGTCAAAACACTTAAAAAATCAAAATAAGCTAAGCTGTTTGGAGTGGAACGGTAGAATACCATTGCGTGTGAAATGTTCTGAAGTTGACTTGTCCAGAGGATTAAAAAATGTTTTTAATCAAAAGGCTTTGGCAAAATAAATTATAGATTAATGCCATACTGTGGACTGTACGTTAATGCTTGGCAGATGAACAGTAGCAAGTCTGATATCATCTTATAAAATCATAAAGTAGGCTTCAGTGCAAAAACAATGCGTATTAGACATTTATTGGCACTGACAGGTAAAATCACTGCCAGAATATGACCCCATAAAAAAGCCATGATTAATAATGTAATAGCAGTCACCCAGCCCTGCTGGTCTCCAATGTAACTGAACCTGAGAATCACAGTGGCAGTAAATTCTGTAAAGTACAGGCCCTTGAGAAAGTGAGGTAAACCTTCACCTGCATATGCGCAGATCATCTGACATTCATTTTCACAATGTACCAGAATAATCTACTTATCTAATATTTTTGGAAGACCCTGCTGAATCAAAAATGCACCACAAAAATCCTACCTAAAAGCCACAGAAATGGCCAGACTGTAATCCAAACAGTTACACCACTACTTCTTTGGTGGTACACTGCAGCAACGAGCCAGCCAAAGCTTGTCGCAGGTCACTAGAATGTGCATCATCTGCAGTAAGAGCCACAACACTGTTTATCAGAGCTCTGAAAGCTGTCTGTCCCACACTGCTGAAAAATGATCTCTAATGGTGGGCAGCGTTTCGGGAGAATCTGGGGTGAGTGAGGCAGGTGGCAAACTAAGGAAGCAAAGACTTTTGATGGAAACCTTTCTTAGAAATCGGTGGTAAATGACCTCCTTTACTCTTCCTTAGGAACCCCAATCATCTTATTTTAGTTTATTTTAGAGACCGTGCGGAAACAGGCCCTTCGGCCCACCGAGCTTGCACCGACCAGTGATCCCCGTAAACTAGCACTATCCTACACAATAGGGGCAATTTACAATTTTTATCAAAGCTAAATAACCTGCAAACCTGAACATCTTTAGAATGTGGGAGGAAACCAGAGCACCCGGAGTAAGCCCACGCGGTCACAGAAAGACGGTACAAACTCCGTACAGACAGCATCTGTAGTCAGGATTGAACCCGGGTCTCTGGCGCTGAAAGCAGCAACTCTATCGCTGTGCCACTGTATCTGTAGTGGGGAAAAATCTTAGTTTTTCGTTGCTGTGTCTCCGTCTTCAATGATCTAAGGAGCTTGCAGGGAATTGGCTATCATCAGCATTGACCCTTTGAAATAGCTGTCCCTTTAAGCGGCAGATTGATGTCCTGCTTTTTATAAGATTGCAAGGGATTTTGTAACAACTACTGGTTATTTTTCTGGGTAATCCACCAGATTCCTAGCAGTGGTCCTGAGGGAGGTACAGTACATTCTGATATAAAGGGATCAGTCTTTGGTGCAAAATGGATGAAAATTGTTATATATGTAGACTGATGAAACTGTACAGTAAATAGACAATGTGACAGTAGAGGTAGATTCCATAATTTTAATTTTATGGATTATAACTGACCAGGTCAGATGATAGAAATCGATGAAATGGACGTTGCTCTATCAAATATGACAACATTTAAGTCTTTCATTGTTATTGCTAATAATCGTTTTGGTCGGACTGCAATGATGCATGGTGAAAGGGAAAGTAATTCTAATTAATGATTCAAAGCTCACTGGAGAGTGTTGGGGCTGGCTGGCTTTTTCTTGCCTAACTAACAGATAGTGGGGTAAGGAAGACGGGGAAAGGGGTAAAGTATAATACAGATCGAAAAGGCTTCCGTGATGGAATTGTCTGTTCCTGAGAAACATGTTCCCCAGAAGCAGTATGGAAAATGGTTAAATATAAAAGCCGTCATTCCAAGACACAATATAATCTTTGTGTCAACATTGCACCAGCCTGTAGAATGCACGGAACTTAATCAATAGGAACTACTTAAGGTTGATCACAAAAAAAGTCAGGAGGGGGTGGTAAAGTGCTGAGCAACCAGGAGATCAGTTATGTTATGGCGGACTGAGCGGAGGTGTTCAGCGAAACGATTGCCGAGCCTGTGCTTGGACTCGCCGATGTACAGGAGTTGACACCTGGAACAGCGGATACAGTAGTTGAGGTTGGAGGAGGTGCAAGTGAACCTCTGTCTCACCTGAAAATAATGTCGGGGTCCTTGGATGGAGGCGAGGGGGGAGGTAAAGGGACATCCAGAGATGCTGCCTGTCCCACTGAGTTACTCCAGCGTTTTGTGTCTATCTTCAGTGTAAACCAGCATCTGTAGTTCCTTCCTACACACAATTGTAGTTGAGGTTGGCTTGATTGTATTTATCTGTGGTGTTATCTGATCTGATTAGATAGCATGCAACATAAAGCTTTTCACTGTATATGTGGGAATAATAAACCTAAACCTAACTTCTACAATCAGCCAAACTTGGGAAGGAAAAGTATCCTCTAAATTCTCCTTCAGAAGGATGGTTCATATCATATCAGAAAAATATGCTGTCTATTAATTCAATATAGCTCAAAGTAATATGTGGAAAACGTTCAGCCTTCGAGTGCCCTTCCCAGCAAACTGGGGACTAGTTGTGATACAATGGACTGTACTTCATTCTCAGTAAGGCCTTGCCTACACAAAAGGTGCATTGTTTTATTGTAAGGTACAGCTTCTTCTTGGTTATCCTACCTTACTGTTTTAGTAAAGGAAAGCCTTACTTTCCATTAGCTAAAAATATCCTACTCATTGCACAGGAAATAACTTTTAATACCATTTTACAGGAAAAGTATCTGCATCACGTCCCAAACCCGTAACTCATGAATGCTGGATACAAAAGGTGTATGAGAATCCCAGCAAAGTTCCTCTTCGACTCATTATCGTAACCTGGAAATACTGTTCTTTCATTGTCACAGAAACAAAATCCATGAACCGTTTTCTATGGAAATGCCTACATCATAAAGAAGGCAGCTCTTTGAAGAATAATACAGATCGATATTATGTTATACTTAACCCGTGGTGCTCAGACCCATGAATGAATTAAACAATAACTATCTGTAATATACTCAGAAATAACAACATTTTTAATCTAGAATCCAAAGTTAACCTTTCTTCCATTGAGAGGTCATCGACCTGAAATTTAAACCCTGCTTCTTTCTCAACTGCGCCTCCTAACACTCTGAAGATTTCAACGTTTTCTATCGTTCACCAATATCCTCTCTGAGGTAATTTTTATCCATTGTACATGTGAATTACAGTAAATTGAATTTCACAACGCATGGTAGGTATATTTGATTTTGAAATTTCTCAATGTCCAACACAAAATTATATAATGGTTGGGGACAGACCTTAAATAAAGCCATGAGATTAAATGATATTTCAAAAAATACACGCAAAAGTGGAAATGGAGGGAAGAACTGGGAAGCATCAATAGGGACACATTAAGGCATAAGGAGACTTCTAGAACTGTTCTTAGGAATCATTATCTGGTCAGCCCTTATTAACTGCACATTGACAAGGTTCAGTTTGTTTTCTCGCTGCTGTTGCTGCTGATCTGTACGTCCTCTTTCTAAATATTAAATGATGAGTTAATTAAAGTTAACTCTTCACCCTGCCTAGTGGAGCATGACCTGGAGATCTTCAAAGCCATCAGTAGGAAAGAGGTTTCAACACAAAATTAGTTATTTGGCTAAGGCACTTTAGTTTAGTGGTTAAAGAATTGGATATCCTTCAATGAGTAAGAAAGGAGATCGATCTTCTTGGCACGCCCCTCACAAAATCATGTGTCTCAGGCTGCCATTCATTCACTCTGCAGTTTTGTTAGCTGTATTTTTCGTGTGCTCCTTTCCCGTACGTGAACACCTGAAAGAATATTGCGACGTCAATACAAATCTGAAGGGCCCCACAAACCCAGAATTGTACTGGTGTTGCATTAATAATGAAGTAGGCAGTTTTAAAGATGTCACCCAGGGTCCACATCAGCACCATCTTAACACTGAGAAAAGAAAACAGATGAAAATTATTATGCTGCACTAAATCAATGAGATTTCTTGATAGTAATAACTTCAAATAGTAAACAGGAATAATGTTTACATTTTATAAACTACATTTAACAGAGAAATCACCCGTAAAGCTCACAAAGGAAATGTAGAAGGGCAAAATTTGTATACAATTGAAGGAGGGAAGATTTTAAGGGATGACCAATGGTTTAGACCAATTTCTGGGCTTTAAGCAGCTTGCAGAGGAACTTGATGGCAAAGTTGTGCTGACGGAATCTGTGACAGCAATAGTGACTGAGGCATGTTTTATGACTAGAAGAGTAAGAGTTTGAAGGAAGTCTAGATTTATCAGCAAATACATTTATTTTGCTCCCAGTCGGGTTTCCACCCTGGAGCATATTCTGATGAATAGATTTGGCTCTGTATTCATTGGTGGTGAATTAGAGGAGGTGTAATATGAAGTTATAATCTTTGCTTAGATTTTGCTGATAAACATTACTGTTAGTTCAGTTGAGGCCCTGACCCACTTTCCAGAGTTACTCGCGAATTCCCCCGAGTTTTCCCCTTGATTCAAACTCGGAGAATTACGGTAATAGCCAGCCATAGGTCCTCGGGGCTATTTTTTGACTCATGGACATTTTTTTATCATGCTGAAAAAACGTCCCGACTTACCTGATGCCCCGAGTACCTATGGCTGGCATTACGAGCTGCTACGAAATATCTACGGACTCCTACGGCCTCCTACGGACTCGCTACGGACATTCTCTGAGCTTGAATCAAGGGGAAAACTCGGGAGAATTCATGAGTAACTCAGGAAAGTGGGACAGGGCCTTAAAATAGAAGCAAGTCCAAGACATCTGAGTCCAAAACATGCAGGTACAAGTCAGCAAAGTCCTCTCCATTACCCTGATAACATGCCAGGTTAAGACCAGGTTAGGCAACAGGCTCCTGTCCTGCTTCCATTAGAACCGGAAGTGGGCAATGTGAAGAAGGGCTGGTCAGGCCTTTTGGTTGAACCTGACCAAAACAAACCCCTCTTTTAAAAGTTAGAATGACCTTACAGTAAATGATATCACAGGAGGCAGAGATTCAACGAGTCATGTGTTTGAAATAACTAATTGGTTCCATACCCAACATTCTCCACACGCCTTTCATTTTCCTGCATCTTCTCTTTATATTTGTTGTTAAAAATGACTACTACAGCTGTTCCCACCACTGTTTCAGGCAGCGGATACCTTGCTGTGTAAAACAATTTCTCCTCATCTCTCCTTTGGTTCTTTTGCCAATTATATTGAGCTCCCACTGACTGCAAATTCTCACTTCTGATACCAGCATTTCTGCATCTGAGCCGACTACTGGACTGCTGATCCCTATTTTCTCAGTCTTTATAGATCACATAAATGTCTACTCCCATGTTCCTCTCAATAGACAATGGAGGCAGCAGTAGGCCATTCGGCCCTTCGAGCCAGCACCGCCATTCAATATGATCATGGCTGATCATCCACAATCAGTACCCCGTTCCTGCCTTCTCCCCATATCCCCTGGCTCCGCTATCTTTAAGAGCTCTATCTAACTCTCTCTTGAAATAATCCAGAGAATTGGCCTCAACTTCCTTCTGAGGCAGATAATTCCACAGGTTCACAACTCTCTGGGTGAAAATGTTTTTCCTCATCTCCGTTCTAAATGACCTACCCCTAATTCTTAAACTGTGGCCCCTGGTTCTCGATTCCCCCAACTTCGGGAACATGTTTCTTGTGTCCAGTGAGTCCAATCCCATAATTATCTTACATGTTTCAATAAGATCCCCTCTCATCCTTCTAAATTCCAGAGTATACAAGCTCAGCTGCTTTATTCTATCAACACATGACAGTCCATCCATTCCGGCAATTAACCTTATGAACCTACGCTGTACTCCCTCAATAGCAAGAATGTCCTTCCTCAAATTTGGAGGCCAAAACTGCACACAATACTCCAGGTATGGTCCCACTTGGACCCTGTACAACTGCAGAAAGACCTCTTTGCTTCTATACTCAACTCCTCTTGTTATGAAGACCAACATGTCATTAGCTTTCTTCACTGCTTGCTGTACCTGCATGCTTACTTTCAGTGACTGATGAACAAGGACCCTCAGATCTCATTGTACTTCCCTTTTTCCTAACTTGACACCATTCGGATAATAATCTGCCTTCCTGATTTTGCCGCCAAAGTGGATAACCTCACATTTATCCACATTAAGCTGCATCTGCCATGCATCTGCCCACTCACCCAACCTGTCCAAGTCACCCTGCATCCTCATAGCATCCTCCTCACACTTCACACTGCCACCAGCTTTGTGTCATCTGCAAATTTGCTAATGTTACTTTTAATCCCTTCATGTAAATCATTGATGAATATTGTAAATAACTGCGGTCCCAGCACCAAGCCTTGCCGTACTCCACTATTCACTGCCTGCCATTCTGAGAGGGACCAGTTAATCCCTAATCTTTGTTTCATGTCTGCCAACCAATTTTCTATCCATATCAGCACTCTACCCCCAATACAATGTGCTCTAATTCTGCCCACTAATCTTCTATGTGGGACTTTATCAAATGCTTTCTGAAAGTCCAGGTACCCTACATCCACTGGCTCACACTTGTCCATTTTCCTAGTTAAAATCCCAGAAGATTAGTCAAGCATGATTTCCCCTTCGTAAATCCATGCTGACTCCTGACCGATCCTGCTACTGCTTTCCAAATGTGCCACAATTTCACCTTTTATAATTGACCAGCATCTTCCCCACCACCGATGTCAGACTAACTGATCTATAATTCCCTGTTTTCTCTCTCCCACCTTTATTAAAAAGAGGGATAACATTAGCTACCCTCCAATTCACAGGAACCTATCCTGAATCTATAGAACATTGAAAAATGTTCACCAATGCATCCATGATTTCTAGAGCCACTTCCTTAAGTACCCTGGGATGCAGACCATCAGGCGCTGGGGATTCATCAACCTTCAGTACCATCAGTCTACCCAACACCATTTCCTACCTAATGTGAATTTCCCTCAGTTCCTCCGTCACCCTAGGTGTTTTGGCAATTAGTACACCTAGGAGATTGTTTGTGTCTTCCTTAGTGAAGACAGAACCAAAGTCTACCATTTCCTTATTCCCCATAATAAATTCACGTGTTCCTGTCTTCAAGGGACCCACATTTGTCTTAACTTTGTTTTTTCCTCTTTACATACCATTAAAGAAGCATTTACTATCCTCCTTTATATCCTTGGCTAGCTTACCTTTGTGCCTCATCTTTTCTCCCTGTATTGTCTTTTTAGTTATCTTCTGTTGTTCTTTAAAGTTTGCCAATCCTCTGGCTTCCCACTTATCTTTGCTATGTTATAATTCATCTCTTTTATTTTTACACTGTCCTTGACTTCCCTTGTCAGCCATGGTTGCCTCTTACTCCCCTTAGAATTTTTCTTCCTCTTTGGAATGAACTGATCCTGCACCTTCTGTATGGTTCCCTGAAATACCTGCCATTGTTGTTCCACTGTCATCCCTGCTAGGGTCTCTCTCCAGTCAACTTTGGACAGCTCCTCCCTCATGCCTCCATAGTCCCCTTTGCTCAACTGTAATACTGACACTTCCGATTTTCCCTTCTCTCTCTCAAATTGTAGATTAAAACTTATCATATTATGGTCATTACCTCCTAATGGCTCCTTTACCTTGAGTTCCCTTATCAAATCCAGTTCATTACACAGCACTAAATCCAGAATTGCCTTCTCCCTGGTAGGCTCCAGTACAAGCTGCTCTAAGAATCCATCACGGAGGCACTCCACAAACTCCCTTTCTTGGGGTCCAGTACCAACTTGATTTTCGCATTCTACCTGCATGTTGAAATCTCCCATGACCACCGTAGCATTACCTTTGCTACATGCCAATTTTAACTCTTGATTCAACTTGCACCCTATACCTCGGCTGCTGTTTGGGGGCCTGTGGATAACTCCCATTAGGGTATTTTTACCCTTACAATCCTGTACTATCCATACTGACTCTACATCTCCTGATTCTATGTCACCCCTTGCAAGGGACTGAATTCCATTCCTCACCAACAGAGCTACACAACCCCCTCTGCCCACCCGTCTGTCTTTTCGATAGGGCGTATATCAAAGCATGTGCCCGAGACTCAGCAGCATTTTACATGAAATCAACCATATTTTAAAACAGGCACTTGCAGGATATAGGAAAAGACTGGACTAGCCTAGATGTTACTATCTGCAACTTTTACAAACAAAACATTAACATCCTGAATATGTGAAGTAAATCAAACAACATGCAGCAATAGGTTAGAGAAATTGAATAAAGAAATGGATTCCCAATTTTAACAACTGCAAAACATTAAGGGTATCGTGGTGGCGCAGCGGTGGAGTTGCTGCGTTACAGCGCCAGAGACCCGGGTTCGATCCTGACTACAGGCGCTGTCTGTACGGAGTTTGTACATTCTCCCCGTGACCACATGGGTTTTCTCCGGGAGCTCGTTTCCATTGAGACTCCAAAGACATGCAGGTTTGTAAGCTAATTGGCTTGGTAAAATAGTAAACTGTCCCTAGAGTGTGTAAGATAGTATTAATGTGCGGGGATCGCTGGTTGGCGTGGAACCCGTGGATCGAAGGGCCTGTTTCCGTGCTGTATCTTTAAACTAAACTAAAGTGCACACATTAAATCTCCCAATATTACTTTTTATTGTAATAGAAAGTAATTGCAAATTTTGTTTATAGCAAAGATTGATACAAAATGCTGGAGTAACTCAACGAGTCAGGCAGCATATTTGGAGAAAATTGATAGGTGATGTTTCAGGTCGGGACCCTGCTTAACTCCTTTGCTAAGAGGATGAGTTAAAATTGGAATTGGGTTCCAATGGCATGACCTGCACATGTGGAGATAAAGTAACATGTCTGATTCAGTATCTTAAAATGAGCAACTGTCAAATTTGATATCTTCGAGCAGTCTAAAGTTGTGAACAAACATAACCATGTGCAATTTTAACTGCTCGCTTGCTGTTGGCAGGAGTTGTTTGATCAATTGGTTGGTGAGATGGCATGCACATCATGGATTAAAAGCAGTAGCCAAATGCAGTAACAACATTAACCATAAATATTTTCAAATTAAGTCATGCGAGTACAGGAAGTCCCTAAGATACAACAGGATTCCATTCCTGAGAACTGTTTGCAACCTGAACTCTATGCGAGTCGGATATGAACGGAAGCAGTGTGTGGGAGAGGATCCCAGGGACAGTTGAGTGAGGCAGAGAGGGATGAGCGGCTGCCAGATGGCCTCACGGACTCAGTGAGTGAGCGAGAGAGTCTGCTCAGCGCCCCAGCTCTGCTCGGCTCGACTCAGCTCCCGATTGTTGCAGCTTGGAACGGGGGTGCGATATTGTGGGGAGAGAAGGCAAGGGCTAAAAAAGTCACGGGTACACAAAAAGCTGGAGAAACTCAGCGGGTGCAGCAGCATCTAAGGAGCGAAGGAGATAGGCGACGTTTCGGGTCGAGACCCTTCTTCAGACACGTTCCCAACCAGCTGAAGTTGCCTGCAAAGCCGCAACATCTGGCAAATCCATCCCCATCCATCCCACCGGACTCCCACATGTACAGGGTGTCAATAAGTCAGGCGTTCATAACATGAGGAGGACCTGTATATTTTACTTGGATTGTTGCCTTGAATATATGTCAGCCATCCAATTCTGTTTCCATTAGTCTTTCCGTCAGTTCTGTGTAGTAAGTTCAAGTTCAGTCCTTTAAGTTCTTTCACGCAGCGAAACTGGTGAATATGACACTGAACAACTCTTAACAAGCACTGACAGGATAAAGAACCCATTGGTGTATCCCAGGCACGTGCCGCTAGGATAGGCAAGGTAGGCACTGCCTACCCAGACTAAAATTATAAAATGGTAATTATTAAATATAAATAGTAAAGGCATGGGAGAATTCTCTTAGCTTCAAGGCTTCACGACAAGGGGAGCTGAAGGCAGCTGAAATTCTGCCTTTGCAACGTGCACTGCGTATTGCGCAAGTTTCTTGGTGGGTTTTTCAAACATGGATTGTCCTTATCTTAAGAGTATCTTATGAAACAAAGAGAGAAGAATGGAGTTCGTGTACAAATAATATGGTAAGTACATTTCTTTGAGCTATATGATTTTATACGTATTGAGCTATATGAGCTATACATATTTCCAGGCAATGAAGACGTTATTTTTTACCCAAAAATAAGGCACGAAAATTTACCTGCGACTTGGAGGCCGAAGGCTGGGTTGTTAGCCAAGAAAGATAGACTTGGGTATCCCACAGTACATCAACATCAAGAACGATGTTGCTGTACTGAGTGATAGCCAAGTCTACCCCTCATTGCTGGCAGCTGATGGGAAGTGGCTGTAAAAGAACAGTGCCATTGGGGGGGCAGTTCCTTTCACAGCGTGTGGGGAGTCTGGCCCGGGGTAAAGTTGCGGGGAGGGCAGGAGCATTGGGAAGGAGAGGATCGGGGATCATGCCAGCAACTCACTTGCCGCGACGCTCGCCGGCCTCACTCATGTCAGCCGCTTCCCGCAAATCCTTAAATTCCGACAGCGCGATTAAGGATCTGAGGTTACTCGGCTGTCGGAATTTAAGGAGTTGCGGAAAGCGGCTGACATGAACGAGGCCGGCGAGTGGCAGGAGAGAGGCTTTCAGACGGAGAGCACTGCCAGAGGTGAGCGGGCCAGCAGAATGCGTTGAGGTGGCGGCCAGTTTCGCTGTCCGGTCCCGGCGGCCGCTTGCAACCAACCAAGCTACCTCCCTTCTCGGCCACAATGCGATGGCTCCGAGCCCGGAGCGCCGCGCCAGTGGTGAGTGAGTTACCATGATCCCTGACCCCCTCCTTCTCAATGCTCCTGCCCTTCCCGCAACTTTACCCCTCGCCAGACTCCCCACACGCTGTGAAAGGAACTCTCCCCCCAATTGGTCCCTTGAACTAGTATTGTCATTCAATAAGATCACAAATGATTCAACTTGTCCCAGTGTGCTCCCGTTTTTCCCACCATCTCTCCACCTGCCGTCACCCTCCACCCCCCACCCATTCAGTAATTCAAAATTAAGGAGATTTGGAAACCCTGGGAAATTTGAATTGTTACTTTCTTTATTTTTATTTTTTTTAGCGTGAGAAATTCTATGTCCCACCAGCCTTCATTCGAAATTTAGCAACTCAAAATGGGGTGCGTCTTCATTGACGGGAAGTACGGTACTTTATTAAGAGATATGGCTTTTGAAGAATTTATAAAAGTCAACTGACAGCTTACGGAGAGGAGAACAATCTGCGCACGCGTGGTTTAAGATTTTTTAAAAGCCGACTGACTGCCTAACCTGAGTAATTACTCACGGCACGTGCCTGGTGTAATCTTATGAATTACTCCTGGACACAAAATAGTGAAATGGAAAAACAAATAGTACAACCAAGGTTTTGCAATGTATTAATATTTGGCACGTACAAATGCTGCAAAGCACAGTTGTACACCAATGAGAAGTAGATGCAAGTGATTGCACAGGAGATAAAAGTCACAATCTTGTTAAATATGCTAAATAAATTCTAGTTAAAATGGTACTTCATAATGCATAATCTTTTCATGTGATAGTGCAGGAAAGTTGAAAATTAATTGGTCAAATGAAAAGCAGTCTTCTTATCGAGTCCACATCACAAGATTAGAAATTGTTCAGCCAGAGCTGAACACACTTCTCAGTATCTGCATACAGTGGCGTCTTGTGCTTGTTGTGCCTAGTGGTGGAAAGATTGGTGGAAACAGGGGCGACGTGAATGCTCTTCCCTTGACCCCATGAAAAGCAGTAACATTACATTATTTTATTGTTTTATTTCAATCAACACGAGGGTGCAAATCAAAGGAATTTTTGATGTTTAATCTATAATGATTTAAAAAGAAATGAATATTCTTTTAGGCTTCTTACATTTCTGACTGGTTTATTAGTCAGAACTAAAGACTCCAACATTAGGATGGCATGGTGGGGCAGCCATATGTTTGCTGCCTCACAGCGTCAGAGACCCAGGTTCGATCCTGACTACAGGTGCTGTCTGTACGGAGCTTGTATGTTCTCCCTGTGACCATGTGGGTTTTCCCCAGGTGCTCCGGTTATCTCCCACACTCCAAAGATATATAGGTTAGTAGCTCAATTGGTTTCGGTAAAAATTGTAAATTGTTCCTAGGGTGTAGGATAGTGTTTGTTTATGGGAATCGCTGGTTGGGATGCACTCGGTGGACCGAAGGGCTTGTTTCCATGCTGTATCTCTAAACAAAACTAAACTAAATGTGAACATTGAAAATGTATGCAGTCAAAGGGTGGAAGGCTAATTTAGTGTATTTACTTTCATTATCTGCAAAGATTATAATGGGCTGGGGTGCACATTTTAATTTGGAAGAGTAAGTAGGTTTGGCTGCAGCCAAGGTTGAAAGGGAGCAAAACATTTGAGAATTGGGAAACTCTTATTTATAAACATCTGTGTCTAATCCAGCTCTATTTGATGTTCGTAGACAACCTGCCATTTAACATACACTATTCACGAAAATGGAGAACATTTCAACACACTTTATTATTTAACATAATATTTAGAGGTTTCCTAAATTCACAAATAAAGTGAAGTGAAAATATGGTTTAGTTTGGTTTAGATTAGAGTTACAGCACGGAAACAGGCCATTCGGCCCACTGAGTCTGTGTTGACCAGTGATCCCCGTATACTAACACTATCCAACACACTGGGGACAATTTACAAATTTTTTCCGCAAAGCCAATAATGTAAAACCTATGAACCTGTACGTCTTTGGAGTGTGGAAGGATTCTAGAGTATCCGGGGAAAACCCACAGTCACGGGGAGAACGTACAAATGCCATACAGACAGCACCCATAGGCAGGATCGAGCTGAGTCTCTGGTACTGTAAGGCAGCAGCTCTACCACTGCGTCACTGTGTCACCCCTAGTTACAGTTGTAAACCTCTAAGCCTATAACAAAAATATTAAAACAAGGCAATCTAGCATAAAGGTCCATGCCTAAATGCTAGATTATTAATTTTCAGCATGTAAACGTGGCCTGACAGCTTTGAACATCGTACATAGTGTTAAGGAAAGACTTTGTCTCATCATTTCCTGTGAGGATCAGGGTTTAAGTGCAAATCTGCCCATATTTGGAAATTATTGCTTATCGCCTTCGTCGTGGCTACACCGATGGCTGTTTTTGGACAGAGATAATGTAACAGCGTTTCCTCAGTGATGTTAAGATTAAAAAAAACATTTAGTTTTAGTTTCAGCGATACAGCGCGGGAACAGGCACTTTGGCCCCACCATGTCCATGCTGACCAGCGATCCCTGCAAACCAGCACTACCCTACGCACACAAGGGACAATTTACATTTTTACCGAAGCCAATTAACCTACCAAACTATACGTCTTCGGAGCGTGAGAGGAAACCGGATACCCGGAGAAAACGCAGGCAGGTCACTGTGAGAACGTACAAACTCCATCACAGACAGTTTCCCTAGCCAGGATCGAACCCGGTTCTCTGGCGCAGTAGGGCAGCACTTCTACCACTGTGCCAATAAGAAATAAAAGCAAGAATAGGATATGGTGCTGATGTTTCTGCTCAAGCATTCAATAAGTTTGTGGTTAATTTGATCATGACCTCCAATCTGCTGCCTGTTCCTCCATAACTCTAAATTTCCCCCAAAATATAATATAAATAATTCAGTCTCTGCAGCTCCCTGGTAGAGAATTCCAAAGATTCATAATCATTGAAGGGAAGGAATCCTTCCCCATTTTTGTCTTAAATGGCAATGATATTATTCTGATGTTCTTCCCCCCTCACTCTGAACTCTGCTATGAGGAGAAACATTTCTCAGTATCCGTATTTGTTCTGGTAATGCAAATGGAATTTTGTTTTGCTTCCAAATCCTTCCTACATTTTATGACCATGTTTTATGGATATTTGAATCCCACATAAGAGTAAAATAATATACTCAATTCTCCAGACAAAATGGATCCCTCTCACTCAAAATATTATCAAGCTTTGTGCCATCAAATATAGACAGAATTAAAATCCAGACCATTATAGTTATTTATTGAGAATAGAACATTATAATTATTTATCGAGATTAAAATATTAATCGGGTGGAGGGAACAATTCTGTAAAGTTGTTGGGCAGAGCACAAGAAACATTTCATGATCTTATTGGTTAACTACCATCCAAAGGAGCAGAGAAAATGTCATCTTCTGCCTAGAAATTGTATTTCAAACTTATTGGGTGCACTGAATGTATTTTGGGGCATAGAGCTTAAACTAAATTAGAAAATACAAAAAAAACGGTGACATTTCACTTTAAGCTGTAATCCTGGTAACGATAAGCGTAAAACAACTGGGTCATTGCAAAAACTCGTCTGGTTCACTCAAGCGTTTAAAGGGAAGAATCTGCACTCCATATCTGGCCTACATGTTATTCCAGCCCCCACTAATGTGGTTTACATTTAACTACCTCTTCAGTACAGAATAAAAGGAATGAGCAATAAATAACAGCATTGCCAACAGCAAGTAGTAGACAGTAACTGTAAGGCAGCAACTCGCCTGTGCCACTGTGCCATACTGTGCTGTCTTTTTTTTGTGAGCCTAAGCTGATGTTGACCTCCCACAACAACCCAGCAGACTCTGCACTGAGCTCCAAGGTTGGCAGATTTGATTGATAACAGATCAGTGGAATAGAGAAAAAGGGGATGTCTGTAAATTCTGAGCAGGTGTATGAACAGTGCCAGGCTAGAGACCAGACTGCTGGGTCGAGAAACTGCCACACACCCAGTTAAAATAGAATTGCAGGTCACCCTATAGCTTTTTTCTGAAAGCTGCATAAAAAGCTAAAGCTCATAGAGCAGCATTGTCAGGTTACAATGGAAAATACTGCAATGAAACTGACAATGTTGGTTTCACTGTGGCATTTCCTACTGATACCTTCTTGCAGTTGTCAGCAGGTACCCCAGCAGATGCAGTCTTAGCAGACAACTCACAAATGAAAAGGACACCAAACAGGGAATGCTATTACAGGTACTCCCAAGGGTAGAAATAACTTAGATTCATAGAGTGATACAGCGTGGAAACAGGCACCGGCTGAACTTGCCCACACCGGCCATTGTCCCAGCTACACTCGTCCCACCAGCCTGCGTTTGACCCATATCCCTCTAAACCTGTCCTATCCATGTACCTGTCTAACTGTTTCTTAAACGTTGGGCTAGTCCCTGCCTCAACTACCTCCTATTGCAGCTTCTTCCATACACTCAACACCCTTTGTGTGAAAAAGTAACCCCTCAGATTCCCATTAAATCTTTTCCCTTCACCTTAAACCTATGTCCTCTGGTCCTCGATTCACATGCTCTGGGAAAGAGAATCTGTGCATCAACTCAATCTATTCCTCTCATGATTGTACACACGGTACCGGACGCGGCGCCGACAGACGAGAGGCCGAAGCAAAGAAGCCGAAGCCAACGAACCGAATAGAAACGAGGCCGAAACGCCAATGAACCGAGAGAATCCGAAGACAAAACGCCTACTAACTGAAAGGACGGGACGCCTAAATGCAAACTAACCAAAAGAGGGGATGCCTAAAAGCCAACGAACCGAAAGGCTGCGTGGCCTACAGGCCAAAGGACCGACTGCCGCTCAACAGAGAAGTCCAATAACGGGCATGACGTTGCCGGGGGGCGGGACTTGTCAGCGATTGGTCCAGACCCCCGCGTCCATCACATCACTGTAAAGGCATGAACATTGTCCCTAACCTCCGCTCCACCCGAATGTAAGAACGATTTATACATGTAATACATGATATACACCAGTTAATTAACCATGTATAAATGTATATCATGTATTACATGTATAAATCGTTCTTGCATTCAGGAACATGGTTAATTAACTGGTGGCATTATTTCCCTGACCTAATGGCCTTTGTTTTAGCTGGTGATTACATCTATTCCATCCCTCCCTCACAAAAATGTGGGATTTCAATTTGAGCTCACTTGTTTGAATAGATGCAAGCGGCTTCTCTCCTGGGCGCGCAATACACAAAGCGGATGAAATGAGACAACTGTCACACCAAAGATAGACACAAAATGCTGGAGTAACTCAGCTGAACAGGCAGCATCTCTGTAGAGAAGGAATGGGTGGCGTTTCGGGTCGAGACCCTTCAGACGCACTCTGAAGAATGGTCTCAGCACGAAACGTCACCCATTCCTTCTCTCCAGAGATGCTGCCTGTTTCGTGCGTGGGAGTTTATTATCGCAAACACCAAGAAGGTAATAAATAAACCGTCTGTTCCCGCGGCCGGGGTGAATCACCCTGGTGTGGGTGTCAAATACAGGGGGTCGGAGGGGGGATCATCCTGGTGTGAAGGTTGGGGTCTGATGGCGGTGCATCGCGGTCAGTGACTGTGGGACGCTCCCGCGGGTGAGACGGAGGAGAGAGAGAAGGGGGAGAGAGAGAAAGGAGAGGGGGGGGGGGAGAAGGGGGAGAGAGAGAGAAGGGGGGAGAGAGAGAAGGGGAGAAAGAGGAGGGAGAGAGAAGGAGAGAGAGAGGGGGGAGAGAGAAGAGGGGTGAGAGGAGGAGAGAGAGAAGAGGGGAGAGAGAGGAGGAGAGGGAAGGGAGAGAGAGAAGGGAGAGAGAGGAGGAGAGGGAAGGGAGAGAAGGGGTGAGAGAAGGGGGAGACGGGAGCATGGGGTTCATTTTCCCACACAAGCCATATGTGACTTGGCAGTCTGAACCCAAGCACCAAGTTGAAAGCGGCCGAAGGTGTGCATTCCTCGGGACAGCCCGCACTCTTCCACGGCCACCCTACTCTAAATGCGGCCTCGGCAACATCTTATACAACTGCAACATGATCTCCCAGCATCTATACTCAATACTCTGACCGATGGCCAAAGTGCCAAAAGCCTTTTTGACCACCCTACCTACTTGCGACACCACCTTCAAGGAACCATTCACATGCACTCCTAGATTCCTCCGGTGTCCAACACTCCCCAGAGCCCTATCATTAACTGTGTAGATCCTGCCAGGGTTACCAAAATGCAAGCGGCATTTTACTTACCAAGGGAAGTAAAGGTGTGAAAATGCACAGCTCCAGATTCAGGGACAGTTTCTTCCCAGTTGTTATCATGCAACTGAACCATTCTACCACAACTAGAGACAGTCCAGAACTACTATCTACCTCATCGGGCTATCTTGGATCGGAATTTACTGGCTTTACCATGCAATAAACTTTATTCCCTTATCATGTATATGTACGCTGTGAATGGCTCCATTGTAATCATGTATTGTCTTTTCGCTGTCCGGTTAGCACGCAACAAAAGCTTTTCACGGTACCTTGGTACACGTGACGAAAAAACTAAATCTTAAAGGAGTCAGTCGAGGGTGCCAGCCAACTGCCCCAGGCGAAAGGTTCTCTGTAAGGACATGAATATATTCTTTGGATAATCCCCACAAAGCTTGTCTGCTCGGCCTGCTGCAATGAAATGAAGGAAAAGTAGATGAAGTCCGAGTAAGGAGTTTAGATGACTTCCTTAATGCAGCAAAGAGTTAACCGTGAGATCTGGCAGAGATCAGTGTCGACCACCTGAAGTGACGTTGAGAAGAAGCTGTGACTGACTATGATCCCGACCTCCCTCTTCAGGAGTTGAAGAAGCCACCTCACCACCACCCTCTCAATGTCAATTGGGAATGAGCAACAGATGCTGGTTTTGCCAGATACATGCACATCCTGAAAAATACAGGCAGCCGTGTGTGAGATAGTATTTCAGTTTGCAGGATGTCATGGATTTCTTAGATGAAAAGTTCAGACTGAATATAAATAGCATGGTTTGGGGGAATTTTTTTAGTAAAAGTCAACTACTCTGTGAGTAATTAAGAACGAGTAATGTGAGTAATGGATAAATTCTGCATGTCACACGACTACTGACTTCCACTGGGGAAATCTCAAGTTGAGGAAACTTAAATCGCACCAACATTGAGGAAGTGGATTTACTGATAGTCTACAAGGCTTCTAGAAATGTGCACAAAGTTGCCCAAATCTAGGTTCATTCAATCTTCAAATACATCACACAGTTTCTCCAAACTTAATTTCTAGCCCCAAGAAATGTTTTAATATACATTTCAATTTCACTAGTTTTTTTTCCAACCAGTATTGATTATTGAATGTGAGGGTAAATTTGGAATATATTCCTGACACCAACACAGTTTGTTTTAACTGCTAGTAACTTTGGCAATTTTAGACTGTGATTATTTAATTATAAACCTACAGTATTAGAGGGTAAACTTAAGTATAGAATAACTAGATCCCATCAAATCTAATGATCTTAAACATCCAGGCAATTCAGAGTCCAGATTTGAACTATTTGGTTTGGTTTGGCTTGGTTTGGTTCAGTTAAGTTTAGAGATATAACGTGGAAACAGGCCCTACAGCCCATCAAGTCCGCGCCGACCAGTAATCACTCCCTCACTAGTTTAGATCCTACACGCTGGGGACAATGCACAGAAGCCAATTAACCTACAAACCTGTGCGTCTTTGGAATGTGGGAGGAAACCGGAGCACCAAGAGAAAACCCATATGGTCAAAGGGAGAACGTGCAGACTCTCTGCAGTCAGCACCCATCGTCAGGATCATACCCAGGTCTCTGGTCTATAGGGCAGCAACTCTACCGCCGTGCCACTGTGCCACTCCTTACTGTGCTACCCCTTACCATAACTAGCCCTTACCATAAAAGGCAATGTATCACTGCTTTTATATTGCTACTTCTGTGTTACGTTACAAGATAAGGTACACCTCTTACTCATATCAATGCTCTAAATGTTGAAACATTCACGAGTGAAACCATTTTTCTCACCTCATCCCTGCTGTGGACTTGTTCTTGAAGTTGCGGCAGAGCTGAGGCACTCCCAACATGGCTTCAATGAGGACAGCCGTGAAACCGAGAGTTTCCACAAAGACTTGGGAGTCAATCAGGAGGTACGTCACCAAGAGGCACACCATGGTGAAGGATAAACAAAACTGGATGTAATCGAGGAAACGGCTCCAGGCCCAGAAATATTTGGGATCAAAATCTACACAAAGCAAAATGAGGTTTTGATTAGGCTTCGAGCTGCTGAATCTCAGTTACACTTTATCACTATTGTCACTAAACAGGCACAAGGTAGTATTTGGCATTTGAAAGAAAAGTAATAGTTCATTTCAGTTACATTAAAAATATCAGGAGAGGAAATAAAAAACAAAGTTCAAACTTCCTTCGACTTCAGCTTTTGGGCCCTGACCTATTAGCTCCAAACATTTATACATATCTGTGTATTAAAACCATGGAAAGAGGCCACTTGTTCCAACCAGTCCCTCCACATTGAACAAATCCTCCGCATCACATTCACCTCCCACTTCCAATCCCCTCTGCTGCCTGTGCAATTTAATTGTGAATTTGACACCATTCCTGCTCAATCACTAGCTCTGAATGTGAATTGGACTATGAACTTTGAAATTGTTTCTCAAAAGCTCTCAGACATTTTTCAAAAATGTGATTTTGTATTTGTATTATTTTATTTATAAATATTTATTGAAGTGTATTTAAATAGCCAAATTGGCCCCTGAGCAACCAGTGATCTGGAGCATAGAACATAGCACAGCACAAGATCGGGTCCTTCAGCCCACAATGTCTAAGATCATAGAAACATAGAAACATAGAAATTAGGTGCAGGAGTAGGCCATTCGGCCCTTCGAGCCTGCACCGCCATTCAATATGATCATGGCTGATCATCCAACTCAGTATCCCGTACCTGCCTTCTCTCCATACCCCCTGATCCCTTCAGCCACAAGGGCCACATCCAACTCCCTCTTAAATATGGCCAACGAACTGGCCTCAACTACCTTCCGTGGCAGAGAATTCCACAGATTCACCACTCTCTGTGTGAAAAACGATTTTCTCATTTCGGTCCTAAAAGACTTCCCCCTTATCCTTAAACTGTGACCCCTTGTCCTGGATTTCATCAACATCGGGAACAATCTTCCTGCATCTAGCCTGTCCAACCCTTTAAGAATTTTGTAAGTCTCTATGAGATCACCCCTCAATCTTCTAAATTCCAGCGAGTACTAACCAACCCGACCTCCCGGTCGCTCAGCACTTCAACTCCCCCTCCCATTCCGTATCCGACCTCTCGGTCCTGGGCCTCCTCCATGGCCAGAGTGAGCAACACCGCAAGTTGGAGGAACAGCACCTCATATTCCGCTTGGGGAGTCTGCATCCTTTGGGCTTGAACATTGAATTTTCTCAATTCTGTTAACCCCTGCTGTCTCCTCCCCCTCCCACCTCTCCCTCAGCCCTCGGGCCCTGGCATTCCCTCTATCTCTATCTCCCTCCCCCACCCTAGTCGCACTAGCTTCTCATTTTCACACCACAAACAGCTTACAATGGCTTGTTCCCTTTATCATCGATACTTTTTTGCATATCTTTCACTCATTGTTCTTTATCTCTCCACATCACCGTCTATATCTCTCGTTTCCCTGATCCCTGACCAGTCTGAAGAAGGGTCTCGACCCGAAACGTCGCCTATCTCCTTCGCTCCTTAGATGCTGCTGCACCCGCTGAGTTTCTCCAGCTTTTTGTGTAACCCAAGTCTATCCAGTGTTTCTTCATATGGAAGTCGTGCCATCCCAGGAATCAGTCTGGTGAACCTTCTCTGTACTCCCTCTATGGCAAGAATGTCTTTCCTCAGATTAGGAGACCAAAACAGTACGCAATACTCCAGGTGTGGCCTCACCAAGGCCCTGTACAACTGCAGTAGAACCTCCCTGCTCTTGTACTCAAATCCTTTTGCTATGAATGCCAACATACCATTCGCTTTCTTCACAGCCTGCTGCACCTGCATGCCTACTTTCAATGACTGGTGCACCATGACACCCAGGCCTCGCTGCATCTCCCCTTTTTCTAATCGGTCACCATTCAAATAATAGTCTACCTTCCTGTTTTTGCCACCAAAGTGGATAACCTCACATTTATTCACATTATACTGCATCTGCCATGCATTTGCCCACTTACCCAGTCTATCCAAGTCATCCTGCAGTCTCCTAGCATCCTCCTCACAGCTAACACTGCCTCCCAGCTTCGTGTCATCCGCAAACTTCGAGATGTTGCATTTAATTCCCTCGTCCAAATCATTAATGTAAATTGTAAATAGCTGGGGTCCCAACGCTGAGCCTTGCGGCACCCCACTAGTCACTGTCTGCCATCCTGAAAAGGACCCGTTCACTCCTACTCTTTGCTTCCTGTCTGCCAGCCAGTTCTCTATCCACATCAATACTGAACCACCAATACCATGTGCTTTAAGTTTGTATACCAATCTCTTGTGTGGGACCTTGTCGAAAGCCTTCTGAAAGTCCAGATACAACACATCCACTGCTTCTCCCTTATCCACTCTACTAGTTACATCCTCAAAAAATTCAATAAGATTCGTCAGACATGATTTACCCTTCGCTATCCCATCTTTAATAATTGACTCTAGCAGTTTCCCCAATACCGATGTTAGACTAACTGGTCTGTAATTCCCCGTTTTATCTCTCCCTCCCTTTTTAAAAAATGGGGTTACATTAGCTACCCTCCAATCCTCAGGAACTACTCCAGAATCTAAAGAGTTTTGAAAAATTATCACTAAGGCATCTGCTATTTCTGGGGCTACTTCTTTAAGTACCCTGGGATGCAGCCTATCTGGGCCTGGGGATTTATCGGCCTTTAATCCATTCAATTTACCCAACACCACTTTCCGGCTAACCTGGATTTCACTCATCATCACTTACCTTCCTGTGGATAACCCATATCCCTCCATTCCCTGCATATCCACACGCCTAACTGAAATGCCAATAACATATCTGCTTCAATCATCACCTCCGGCAGCATGTTTCCGGCACTCTCCACCCTCAGCCCCGCACTGCTCCTTTAAACCTTGCCCCTCACCTTAACGCTGTGCTCTCTAGTATTTGATTTTTCCAACCTGGGAAAAGGATTCTGACAGTCTGGCCTATCTGGTAAAAAAGGTTTCCAGTTACTTGGATAACATTTACGGGGAACTTCTGCACTGGAAGTGACTGCTCAACTGAGGAGCCAATCGTTCAATGTTGTAAAGCATTTCCTGCAACAGAGCAGAGAAGGGATACATGACATGAAAGATTAAGGTATGGAAAATTACATCAGGGAGTTAGATTCAAGCTAAATTAGCTCCAATATATCGAGGACAATAACTGAAACTTTAAAGAACTAGCCAAGGGCAGAAACCAATCTTATACTGTTTTGTTATGGGTCGCATTAGCCTGCATAAGATTAGAAAACAGAGTCTTGTTTGAAAATTCAATACCAGCCACAATGACTTTGAGCACAAAAGATGTGATTCAACTCTGTATACCACACATAAATCACCCTTGCCTTATTAAGGAAACAAGCGGTACACATAATCACATCCCTACGGGTTCTTTAAATAAAAGAAGCAAAACAAGACCGGCAAACGATGCAAACACAGCATTTATTAGTGCAACCGAGCTGCCAAATTATACAAGGCAAATTTTCTTGGCTTTGCACCGTAGGTTCATAAAAGGAGCTCACTTAATGAAGCTACAGTACATAACTAAGCCTGTTACTTTTTAGCCATTAAAATGAATGAGTGGAATTTTCCATTTGCCCTGTTGCGAAATTGGAAAACTAGCTTATCGTTCCTTTGATATTAGAGGTATTGCCTTTGATCTGCTGCAGGTAGACAGTCAAGTATGACATCCTCACAGCCAATTCAGTGGGAAGTTACTTTAATCTAGTCATTCATGTTGTATCCTGTGAAGTTCAAAAGATAGACTCAAAATGTTCCTTTTCTGCCTTGCTATGTCAAACTGAGGGCTAGGAAATATTGAAAAATTAGCTATTGAAGATTATGTTCTAAAATGTAAAGAGTAAGCAGACAGAGGAATGTTGTTGCGTAACTATCCCACGAGTGTAGTTACGAGTGAGTGTAAGTAAATGGCAAATGCTCCTTGCTTGTGGGTTACCACGAAACCTTCATGCAGATTGTACACTGGCTAAAAGAGTCTTCGAGGATAGGGTGTGGTGGAGATGCCCCTCAAACGAGAGAAGGGATATCACCCCCAGGGGACCACATGAGTGGCAAGGGTACTGAGTATCAGGATATTTCTGTGCACTAACAAATACGACGCTAATTAATATAGCCTCTGTTTACCTTCCCATAGATGCAGACTATTTCTATAATTTTCTGTTTTGATTTTCATTTCCTTTTGAAGCCCATCCCTAATTATCAACTGAGTCCTTTGCAGAAAAGAAAGGGTGCAACCTAGTCCTCTGGCAAGCCAGCAGTTTTCTTAGGATTTTATTGCCCAGTTTGTCTTATTTCGCCCTAAACTGATCTTCCCACCACAACCAAACCATCTCACACCTGCTGCCTGGCTGAAAAACATTGCCCATTCCCATTCCATTACGACCTGCTGCTAAAATCTTTAGTCATTCTTTGTTACCTTTCTTTCAATGCATTCAGTGAGAAACGTCCCATCGCTAAACTACTATAGACTTAAAGCCCTGTCCCACGGTACGGGTTCATTCCAGAGCTCTCCCGAGTTTTACGGTAATGGCCACTCGTCGGTACTCGGGGATCTCGTGGACATTTTACAACATGTTGAAAAATCTTCACGAGTCTTCCCCTGCTTACCTGCCGTTAGCGAGTCTTCCCGAGTACCTGGCGTTAGTGTTATGAGCCGTTAAGAGACGTCCCTGAGCTCCGACGTACTCGCTACATTCATTCTCCGTGCTTACCACAATTTTGATTTTTTTAAACTTGGGAGAGCTCTTTGAATGAACTTGTACCGTGGGACAGGGCTATTATGCTCTCACAAGACTTTGCCACTTGTATCTTAATTTCTATCCGTGCCGATTCAGAAATCATCCCAGTTCCCACCAACCTACCATGACCGCTAGCCAAAGCAGTGCTTTTGTTTTAAAATGCATTTCCTTGTTTTCAAAACTGCCCATGATTTGAGCCAGCCCAACTCGCTCCAGCCACACAAACTTTATGGTTCCTTACACTCCTTCAATTCTTACACCTTACACATTCCTGATTTTAATTGTCTTACCATATGAAGCTGCCAAGGCTTTAAGATCTGGAATTCACTCCTGTAATTTTTTTTAAACTCTTTTCCTCATTTATCATCTTTAAGAAAATCTGCTTTTCCGTCTTATTAAAATCTCACCTTTTTAACTGAGCTAATTTTTAGTTTAAGGTAGATACAAATGCTGGAGAAACTTAGCGGGTGAGGCAGCATCTATGGAGCGAAGGAATAGGTGACGTTTCGGGTCGAGACCCTTCTTCAGACCTTTAATTTTTTTAAATTTATTTAATTTTTGGTTTAGTTTAGTTTAGAGATACAGCATGGAAACAGGCCCTTCGGCCCACCGGGTCCGCGCCGTCCAGACCCCGCACATTAACACTATCCTGCACCCACTGGGGACAATTTTTACGTTTACCAGGTCAATTAACCTACAAACCTGTACGTCTTTGGAGTGTGGGAGGAAACTGAAGATCCCACGCAGGTCACAGGGAGAATGTACAAACTCCGTGCAGACAGCACCCATAGTCAGGATCGAACCCGGGTCTCCACTGTAAGGCAGCAACACTAACGCTGCGCCACCATGCTGCCCATTTGACCTAATAATCTCATTATGAACCCTGGTGCCAAATGTTGACTGAAGATGCTTTTTCTGACGCATTTTGGGACCTTTACCTGTACTAATGGCACACTGCAACTTGTCAAGAGTATTGACTTCCCTATCAAGAATATTATCAAAAATCTTATTAAAGGTCCACACCATCCTGACCACATCCTCATCTCGCTGCTAAAATCAGGAAGAAGGTACAGGACCCTGAGAACTATTATCTCCAGACACAAGAACAGTTTCTTCGCAACCATCATTTGAATCACCCCACACCCTACCTTGGCTCTGAACTGCTATGGAGTGTACACGACCAAAGTTACACCTCTTTCTTTGGCTTGCGTTATCGTGCGCTGGTTTACTAGAATAATTGGTTAAGTTTATTATATATTAATTGTGCTGTATTGTACTAATAAAGCTGCAGCATGTACTGTAAGAATTTCATTGCCGTACCGTTGCATATGACCATCAAACACTATTGATGTTTGTTGGAATCATTGCCATCAACTGAGAACACTGTGAACACAAGGTTCATTCCAGGATGAGTAGAGACATGAGTGTCTGATGCGTTACTGAATGTACTGTCCTTCAGATGAATTGCAAATCAAATGATGAATTTGTCTGTTTTAATGATTTAATTATTGATTCAACTATTGCAAAAGGAACAGTGTTTTTTTCTGTAGAAACAAAGAACTGCAGATGCTGGTTTTTACAAAGACACAAAGATAGGAACACCACACTAAAAGAACCCTGTATAGATGGTCACAAAGTGCTGGAGTAACTCATAGGGTCAGGAGGCATCTCTGGAGAAAAAGGATAGGTAGCGTTTAAGTTCGGGACCCTTCCGAAGAAAGGTCCCGACCCAAAACGCCACCAATCCTTTTTTGCCAGAGATGCTTCCTGACCCAAGAGATGGTTCCTGACCCAGCACTTTGTGACCATCTATACAGGGTTCTTTTGGTCTGGTGTTCCTATCTCCAACAATACCACCAGAAATAAATTATATGTTCTCACTACTTTTGTGAAATCTAATTTGCAAATCAACAGAGTCAAAATGCAGGTTAAAGTGCCGGAAACACAACTCAGGCATTTTTTTAGAGTATTTTTATTTATTCAAATTGCAAGTCTCACTTCTTAAACTCCAAGATTCTGCCCTTGCCACCTAAACTGATTTGTTTAATAAATATTTTTTATTAGTTGTAAATACATATTAATAGAAAATACTTCTTACATACATTCATAATATTATTAATATTAACATTTAAGACTTTATATTTCTATACTTTTTTTTTTAAATAAGTAAGAAAGGATAGAGAAAAATAATATAAAGGTAAAAAATTGAAAATAAGGAAGTGAATGAGTGTTAAAAAGTTATCCATCGATGGAGATATATCCATGATTTATTATACGTAATTCTTCATCTATTCTATTATTCAGGCCTCAGTCAGGCTCTCGCACCTAGCCACTTTGACCCTGTAGATATTCAATATATGGAGACCATATCCCTCTGAAAAGATCCAACATGTCCATTAGGACGAGCCTCAATCTTTCCAGATGGAGTGTCTCCAACATTTCTGTATTCCACATTTTGATTGTGGGGGATGTAGGACCTTTCCAGAATTTTAATATTAATTTTTTCCCAATTATTAAACTATAATCAATAAAAATTATTTGATTCGTTGTTATTAATTGATCTGTTTCCAGTATTCCCAGTATTATTAACTTTGAGTCAAGAGTCAGGTTCATATTAACAACATTCGAAATTATCCTAAATATTTCTATCCAAAATTTTGTAATTTTTACACAATTTGTAAATGAGTGTGTCAAATTAGCTTCTAAGTGCTGACATTTATTTGACATTTATTTGAACTGAGCTTTTAACTCAGGCGTGAATTTGTGGCCCATGTGGCCAAAAATGTTCTAGTTGGTTATTCTGATGATATTCTGGCTGGGTGGTGCCGTTGAGTATGGCTGCCCCACCTGCAGCTGTTCGCCCTTTCATCCTTTTTTTTATTTTTAGTCCGTCAAATTTTTTTGTTTTGGAGGTCTTTTAGTCTTTTTGTGTGGGGGGTGGAGGAGGGAAGGGGGAAACTGTTTTCTTAGTCACTACCTGGTCAAGGAATGCGTCTTTCCTCCGAGCCGCATCTTCGCCCCCTCCTCGCGGCCTACCATCTGGATTGGCGCGGCCTTTCCTGCCGGAGACCGGCCAGAGCTTCAACTTTAGCAGTGGCGCAGCATTGAAGCACCATCGCGGAGCGGGACGATGCCACACCGGGGTCACTGAGTTGGAGCTCTGGACTGCCGACTTCAACACCGTGGAGCTGTGGTCTGCGGAGTTTCCAGCCGCGGGCTGCGCTGACTTTAACAACGCGGGGCCCTGGGATCCTACGCCGAGGAGTGCCATGTGGAGCTCCGCCCAGCACGGCCTGTGGACTTCAGAAGCCGCCGTCTCCGGTAGGAAGCAGCCGATTCGGAACTCCAAGCCACTGAGAGTGTTCTTCCGATGCCGGAGTTCCATCATCCCGCGAGAGGGCTTGAAACATTGGGCCGCCGTTGGGCTCAATAGGCCCCGACCACGGGTGAACATAGAGGAAGATGACTGAACTCTTATTGCCCTCCCCCATAATGGGAAACATTGATTCTGCTGTGTGGGGATGTTCAGGTTAAATTCTATCATGTGTTGTGTTCTTTTTATTTGTATGACTGTATGGCAACCCAAATCTCGCTGTCCCAATTGCTGCATGTGACAATAAATGTAAACTTGAAACTTGAACTATGCTTATGCCAATCATTTCCACCTCATTTACACAAGCAAAAAAAACAACTATTTTGGCCACATAGGGCACCAGATTTTGTAACTCCAAGGAGACCCAGGAATTGCTGATGTTGGAATCCTGAGTAAAAAACAAAGTTCTCAAGGAGCTAAGCCAGTCAGTCAACATCTGTGGGGGAAATGGATGGGCGATGTTAGGATCAGGAACTTTCATCAGTCTGAAACATCACCTGTCCTTTTCCTCCACAGATGTTGCCTGACCCGTTGGGTCCCTCCAGCACTTTGTGTTCGTAACTCCTAGACCTGACGTAGACACCTCCAGTTGCCTGCCTGATGGAAATTCATGGAATGGGGAAACTGGCTGATGGATGGAAGGCCTCAGGATGTCAGGTGACAAGAAATTGCCAGGCGGCACTAAGGGAACGCTCTTGTGTTCATTGTGGTGAGACCTGGGCATATGGGATGACTGGAATTCCCTGGTGTGGTCTGCACCTTCCTACTCCCACAAGGCCAATAGAAGAATACTTAAGACCACGCTATTAGTGCTCACGTTCATATGTTATAGGAGCAGAATTTGGCCATTCAGCCCATCAAGTCTATTCCGCCATGCAATCATGTCTGATCAATCTTTCCCTCTCAGCCCCATTCTCCTGCCTTTCTCCTCATAACCCCTGACACCCGTACCAATCAAGAATCTGATTGTTCTGTGCAATTAACTTGAATTGTGTTAGCATCTTCATTATTTACCAACTAGATGGGGTTTAAGAGGCTTCTGCATAGGCCAAGGAATGGAGGGGTATGGATTATGTGCAGGCAGATAAGTTTGGCTTGGCATCATATTCAGCACAAACATTATAGGTCAAATGACCTGTTCCTGTGCTGTACTATGTTACAACTTCTAAATGAATTCAACAATGACCCTGGCAAGTAGAAATAGCAATCGTACAAGAGATTGGATCACGTGGCATAGTTTAATCAACAAATCGTGTCTCAGTCTGGCATCAAGCCAACATGATTTCTTGACCATAAATGGAAAAAAGAAAGCCAGTTTCACTAAACAAATGACCCAATGATCTGTAAAAGAGATAATTTCTCTCTATTTTTATTTTCAAAAGTGAGGATCTTTAAGGGCCATTTTTAGTGAATTGACAAATGCAAGCTTCAGCGGACAATGTATTGGTTGAATAGATTTCACTGTAAAACACTTTCACAAATGGAGAAAACAATTTTCTTGTATCCCAATAGAACATCTGCATACGTAGAATAATCTCTACAAGAAACCATTGATATTAATTTAGAATCTTCTTCTGCAAATGGCAATTAACACAACGTCTATTGTTGATTTTATATCTAAGAACAGCAGAGACTTGTTAAACTAAGTTGTAAAGGGATAAGTGACAAGGGTAGCTATATGGAGTTAGGTTACATGTTGTTAAAGAAGGAACTGCAGGTGCTGGAGAAACGAGGGTACACAAAAGGCTGGAGTAACCCGTTGAGTTTCTCCAGCCTTTTGTGTACCCTAGGTTACATGTTAATCGTTATCTTGCTGCATGTAGCATCAACGTTTAGGCCTTAATGGCCTAATCCTATTCCCATGTTTGATTAAAGGCCCGTCTCTATACATGAAAAAGTTTATTTTGTTCTACTTCTCCTTATTTCAGTACAGTGGTTTCGGTTATTGATTTTTGCCTGAAACAATATTCCACATTCTCTCTTCCTCAATGAAAATTTATTATTTTTGTGTAAACTGCTGAAGCTTCTTACTAATTAGTTGGACATTCTGATCAGTAAATATGTCTACAGTCGGATGTGATATTCATACTGTAACTTTTATGGAAGTATTTATCTGACTCATTGAACCATCAGCCTAAAATATAATATATAAGAAGTGTTTTGTTAAGATCTGTGACTCAGACTGACTCTCATTATGGTAAATAACAGAATTGCAACAGAATACAATTTTTTTTGTTGCAAAACAGGCTGTATAATTCATTTGTATATAATTACATTGGCTATATTTAAGAGTTAGATGTGGCCCTTGTGGCTAAGGGGATCAGGGGGTATGGAGAGAAGGCAGGTACAGGATACTGAGTTGGATGATCAGCCATGATCATATTGCATGACGGTGCAGGCTCGAAGGGCCGAATGGCCTACTCCATGCACCTATTTTCTATGATTCTATGATTCTACAGGGGAGGAATTGAAAAATAACATTTCAAATATTACTGAGATATATTGGTATTGGTTTATAGTTGTCATGTGTACAGAGACACTGTCAAAAACTTTGTTTTACTTCGGAGTCACATGAGTGACTACGTGAAGAACCCCGTGCAGCCGTGGGTGCGTCATTACGTCAGACGCTTTGGTGTAGTCGGATGTAGCAGAGCTCCTCCAAGCGGTAAGTTTAAAACACAAGGTAAGTTTTCAAAATTTTCTTGCGTTCATTTTCTGTTGCAGCGGTAGTGGATACACCGTTAGAAATGTCACAAAAAGTGAAGAAGGTGTCGGCGAGGCATTCCGCAACATAAAGGGTCGATGATCAGGATAGTATTGTTAGCCCGCTTAGCACACCAAGTCCGACGCCAGCAATGGAGCTAGCGACACAGGACCCGCTGCCTGTGAGCAGTGTAGCCATGCCGGTAGGGCGTAAGGCTACTGGAAAATCAAATAGACCCGTGGACCCAAAGTCGGGCCTGGAGGTTTTATCCTCAAAAGGAGAGACCATTTGCTCATGGCTCTCCCAGGTCGATGTCTTATTGCAGAAGATGCTCGACAGGGACGAACTCCGTGAGGAGGAGTGGTGCCCACGCCAGGCTAGTGGAGAGCCTGTGCTCGCAGCGCATATAATAGAGCTGCAAGAATACTATCTCTCCTACGTTTGGTGAAGGATGGTATACCGGTTGCAGTTTTACTGACGCCGAGTCGTGGCTGAGGAGAGCCTCAAGGGAGTGGAAACTTGAAATTATCCGAAATTTAGCAGAAAAAATTGCAGTGCCAGAGGAGGCAGGAGAGCGTTTTAGGGATGAATTGGGCTTCCGCCATCCAATATATGCTCTCTCACCAGCGGCAGGAATTGGCCATGGATGAGACGGCCTAAAAAGTATAAGCCCCTATCAATTGGGTTTACTAAAGGTACCTATGGTAACATCTTATATGGACACAGTGGGGCTGGCAGCCTGAGCCAGAGAATTGAATTCCATAAGGTATTGTAAATACTGTCAGCAGGGCACGGCTTTGCCGTTCAGTTGGGGTGGGAGGGGGAGTGGTGTTGTGTGGGTGTGGTGGGTGTGGTGGTGTGGGGGGGTGGGGGGGGGTGGTGGGGGGGGTGTTGGGGTGGGGTGGTTGGGGGGGAGTGGGGGGGGGGGGAGGATTGTGGGGGTGTGGTGTGGGGGGGGGGGGGGGGTGTGGGGGGGGCTGGGGGTTGGTTGGTGGGGGGGGGGGGGGGATTGTTGGTGGTGGTGGGGGTAGTATGGGGGTGGGTGGTGGGGTGGGTGGGGGGGTAGGGTGTTGGGTGTGTGTGGGAGGGGAGGTGGGGGGGGGGGGTGGTAGGGGGGGGGTATGTGGGGTGGTGGTGTGGGGTGTGGTGGTGGTGGGTGTTTGGATGTGTGTGGGTGGTGTTGATGGGGTGTGGGTGGTGTGGGGGTGGGGAGTGGGGAGGTGGGGTGTGTGGTGTGTTGGATAGGGGGGTTGGGTGTGTTGGGGTGGGTGTTGGGTCATGGTGGGGGGGGGGGGGGGTTTGGGGTGGTTGTGAGTGGTTGTGTTGTGGAGTGTTGTTTTGTTGGAGTTAGGGTTAGGGTGATAGTGGGGTGTGTGTGTTGGGGTTTTAGGTTGGAGGGTAGTGTGGGTGTTTTGTAGGGTGGGTAGGGTATTTGTTAGTTGTGTGTGGTACAGATAATGGTGTAAGGTTTATAGTTAGTTTTTTTTAATTGTTAGTTTTTTTTTAGTAGTATTGTTTGTTTTTTTATGTAGTCAGTATTAGTAGGTAGTAGAGGTGGTGGTTAGGTGTTTTGTTTTTGATAGTAGTTGTTTAGTAATGGTATGGTAGTAGAGTAGAGACAAACAAACCACCCCCCACACACCCACCCAAACCCCCCACCCACCACCACCCCCCCCCCCCTGTAGTAAGGTAGTAGGTTTGGGTAGATGTTTAGGTTTATGTTAGGTAGTGGGTTTTGTAGTAAGACTTTTTTTTTAGTTTTTTTTTTTTTTTTTTTTTGTGTTGGGTTGTGTAGGGGGGGGTGAAGAGTTATGGTTTGTTTGGGTTGTATTTTGTGTGGTGTGTTAGGTTGGGTTCGTTTGTTGTTTTGTGGGCGTTGTTGTTTGGGTTAGTTTGTGGTTGGGGGTGGTGTTGTGCGGTGTGGGGTTAGACTAGTATGTGTTTAGAGATAATATGTATATTAAGTGAGAAGTATTTGAATTTTTTATTTTACTTATTTTATTATATTCCCTTTACTTAATAAATAATCCTTGGTGGGTTTGTGGGTAGGGTGTTTGTGGGTGGGTAGGCGTGGGTTAGATGTGGTGGGTATTAGACTTGTGTGTGTTTTGTAGGGTGTTTGTTTGGTGGGGTTAGGGTTGGTTAGAAGTGGGTTGTATGTGGTTTGTGGGTGTGGGGGGGTTGTGGTGTAGTTTATGTGGTTTTTGGAGTCGTGTTTATAGAATAGGTGGGTAGGGGGTGTTGGGTGGTTGTGTCGGGTTGTATAGATTGGTAGAGGGGGTTAGTGTGTTAGGTGTTGGTTCTATGTGGTTTGTTTGTTTGTTGTTTAGATGTTTTGTTTTTATTTTTTTTTTTTATTTTTTTTTCGTTGTCATTTAGAAGGTGTTAGTTAGGTGTTAGTTCTGTGTGGGTGTAGATGTTAAGGATAGGTAGTATGTGTGGAGTGTGTGTGTGTAGAGAAAGTGTGTGTAGGTTGTATTTAGATGGGTGGGTGGTTATTTTTTTTTTGTGTTAGATTAGAGTTTTAGGGTGTTAGTTTGGTATAGAGGTTTGGGTATTAGTTAGGTTAGTGTTATTTTTTTTCTAGTGTGTTCTTTCAGATTTTTTGTGGTTGTGGGTGTGTTGGAGTAGTATGGGTAGTTAGTTTTGGGGGTAGGTTTGGGTTTTAGAATGTTGGGTATAAGGTTTAAACTTTCATTCAATCCTTAGTTTCTCTATTGTTTTTGTTTTAGTTTTAGAGCGTGTTGGGTGGTGTTTGGGGGGTTAGTTAGATAGGTTTTTTTCCTAGTTTTTTGGGGTTTAGTGTATGAATTTTGTCTTATTTTGGTGTAGGTAAGCGTGTGTAGGGTCGATTTTGGCGTAGGGGGTTTAGTGTGTAGAAAGAGGTAATTGTTTTAGGGTTTTTTGTAGTTGTGGGTGGTTAGGTAATGGGTTTGGTAGATTTTGCGGTTTTATAAGGGTTTTAAGGGTGGTAGAAGGGGTTATTTGTGGGTTTTTTATATGTTGTTTTTTTTTAGAGGGGGTATGGGGGGTTAGTGTAGAAGGTTTGTAGTTAGAGAAGATGTTAGTGTAGAGGTTAAGGTGTAGAAGGGTGTGTGGTAATAAGTCGACATTGGTAGTTTTTTGGTAAGAAGTGGGTTGTTTTTGTTAGATTGAGTGTGTTAGATGGGTGTTGTTTATTGGTAGTAGATTTGTGGGGTGTTAGGTTTGTCACTGTGTTAGGTTGGTGTTGTCGGTGTGGGTAGAGGGTATGTTGGTGTGGCTTCGTTGTTGTTTTTGTGGGTTTTTGTAGTGGTTTGGGTGGGGTTTTTGGGTTATTAGGTAGGTTTAGGTCTTATTTTTGTGGTAGAGTTTGTTTAGTGTGGTAGATAAACAAAGGAGCCAAAAAGAGTACAAAAGAAGGAAGGAAGGAAAAAAAGAAAAGAAGAAAAGAAAAAAAAGAGAAGAAAAAAGAAGCAAAGGAAGAGAAGAAAGTAAAGAAAGAAGATGAAAAGAAGAAAAAGAAAGAGAAGAGTAGAAAAAGAAATAAGTAGTTTTGTTGGGTAGATTAGGTTTCGTTGTGGGTGTAGTTATTTTTGTGTGTGTGGGGTAGATGATTGGTAGGGTGGTGTTGGTTGGATTGGTTTTTTTTTGGGGTTTGGGTTGGGGGTAGGGGGTTTAGAGGTAGGTGGTAAAGAACCTAAGGAGAGACTGTTTAAGGGGTGTAGTTGGGTAGGTTGTGTTTAATGTGTATAGATAGGGGGTAGAGGATAGGTAGATATGGGTTAGTTATTGTTGGGGTTTTTTAGGTGTGGTTTGTGGTGTGGGGGTGGGTTTGGTTAGTAGGTTTGTTTGTGTGTGGTAGAAGTGGGAGTATTACATGAGAGAAAAGAATAATAGAAAGAATGAAGGAAAGAAGAAGAAAGAGGGAGAGAAGGTGGAGAGTAAAAAAGAAAAAAAATAGAGAAGTAAGAGATAGAAGAAGAGAGATAAAGTAGAGAAAGAGTAGAGAGAGAAGAAGAGAAGAAAGAAAGTTTAGTTAGGGTACGTGGGGGTCGGGGGTGGGTGGTATAGAGGTAAGGGGGGGGGGGTTGTTTTCTGGTGAGTGTTAGGGTTGGTTGTTGGGTTAGAGAGACGGTTGGGTTTGTATGTGGGGGAGGAGGTGGGTGTAGGTGTAGAGGTAGGGTATAGAGGTGGTGGGTTGTGTTGTAGATTAGAAGTTTTAGTATGGTGGTTTATTTTATGGTTAAAAGAAAAAGCGACAATTCACACACAGAAAAAAAAGAAGAAATATCAATATAATTTCTCGGAAAGAACGAAGAAGAAGTTGAGGGGGGGGGGGGGGGAAGTAGTTAGAGTAGGGTTTAGTTGGTATGGACGTTAGATGTTTTATTTTTTTAGGTTTAGTATTTTTTTTTGGTAGTTGTAGGTGGTAGCAGGTAGGGGTTAGTGTGTTTTTTTTTTAGTTTAGTTTTTTTTTTTTTTGATTTTTTTTTTTTTTATGTAGTGTTGGTATCGTATAGAGTTGGGTTGGGGTTGGTGGGGTGGTGTGGGGCGGTGTGGGTGTTAGTAGTTGTGGTTGTGGGTTAGGGTGTAGGGGGTAAAGTATTAGGGGGTGGTTGGGGGGTGTGTTGTTAGTTTGGTGTGTAGGTTGTGTTGTGATTTGTTTGGTTTAAGAGAAAAGAAGAGGTGGGGGTGGGGAGGTGAGGGTGTAGGTAGAGTGGAGGGCTGAGGGTGTATGTGAATGGAGAGAAGGAGGGGGGGGGGGGGGGGGCCGCGGATAAAAAAGGGGGGGGGGGGTACTGTGTAAAGAAAGAAAGAGATAAAGAATGTAGAAATGGTTAGAGAAGGCTTAAGTAGGGTGGTGGGGTTGTTTGTGGTGTTGGGTTTGTTTGTATAGAGGAGTGTAGAGTGAGTCGTGGTTGGGGTGGTTGGGTGAGGTGTGTGAGGTGGGCTGTAGGTATTGTGGGTGTGTAGAAGTTGTGTGTAGAGGGTTTGTATGTAGTGTATTTTATTTGTTGGTTTGGTGGGGTTGGTTGGGGGGGGGTAGACAAGGGGCCATATGTCAGAAGCCCATCAAGATGCACTGGGACGTCTGTGCTTATTTTGAAATCAATAATATTAGACAGAGTGGTATTCGACCAGCTATTAATCCTAATCTGGCATCTTTGTGTAAACCGCCCAGCGTACAACTGCCCAATCTTTTATTTGGAGAAGATCTCGCTAAGCGAGTCAAAGAGCTGCATGAGAACGCTAAAACTATGGGCCTCATTAGGCCGGGTGGCAAACAAGGAAAGAGGGTTTTTCCTTAACGGCGGGGTACCAGTTCGGTCGCCAGGGAAGGGATCAGCCACTCAGCTTTGCAGTGTCGGAGCTGGCAGCCTGCCACAGGCGTGAGGGGAAGGATGTCTTTCCCTACAAAGGGCCGGGGGCCACAAGGGCAGACAGGACGTATGCAGGTGAGAAAAATTCCTCTTAAAGAGAATGAATAAAGTGAAATAGATGTTCAAATTACATTTGTTTCTCAAACAATGGCAGGAGATAACATCAGATTAATTTATACTTAGCAGTATTGAGGGGGTGAAAATTGAATTTTACTCTACTGTGTGTACACCTAATCAGCATGCAAACTTATATTTTCAGAAGAAGAAAATGTGCTCATACAAGCAGAAATTAATACATTACACAAAAAAGGGGTTATTGAGAAGTCAGTTCATCAAAATCGTCAGTTTGTGTCAAGTATTTTTCCTAGGTCTAAAAAGACTGGGGGATGTAGAATTATTCTGGATATGACGAGTTTGAACTCATTTGTTTGCTATAGGCATTTCAAAATGGAAACCTTTTCTATGGCTAAACATCTGTTTTCCAAAGGGTGTTATATGGCCAGCATCGATTTAAAGGGTGCATATTACTCAGTGTCTATTCATCGTGATGATAGGAGGTGTTTGAAATTTATCTGGATGAGGCAGTTGTGGCAATTCAAAGCATTGCCTAATGGGTTAACTTCAGCTCCTAGATTATTTACTAAATTGTTAAAAACCTGTTCTAGGATTACTCCGAGCTCAGGGGCATGGTGTAATGGCCTACTTAGACAATATTTTTATTGTTGAGAAGACTCGGGCTGTAGCTGAATCATCTGTTTCAATTGTTAAACTCACTTTTGAACAATTGGGGTTCGTCATTCATCCAGATAAATCCAAATTATCACCAGTTCAAATCATTGATTATTTGGGCTTTACCATTAACTTGAATCACATGTTAGTGACTTTGCCTAGGGACAAATGGCAGCAGTTAATTGAGGATTGTGTTAATCTCTTTAGAGAACAATGACCTTCAATTAGACAAGTAGCCAGTTTAATTGGTAAATTGGTGGCTGCTTTTCCAGCTGTGCAGTATAGACCTCTGCATTATCAACAATTACAATGAGCAAAAGAGCAGGCACTGAGGACACAAGTGGGCCATTTTTGATGGGCCTCTGCAATTGTCAGCTGGGGCAATTTCAGACATTCAATGGTGGATCATAAATGTTTCAAAAAGCTCTATGGAGGTTTTGGTGGAACCATCTCCCATAATATTACAGACGGATGTCAGTGCATTGGGTTGGGGTGCTGCAGATATGTCTTCCAGTTGTGGAGGCAGATGGAATACTGATGAGACATCCCTTCTTCAATTAAGAGGGATCAATTATTTGGAGTTGTTGGGAACCTGGTATGGGCTTAAAGCTTATTGCTCTGCCAGGAGTGACTTGCATGTGCAGGTTCAGATTGACAACACTACAGCAGTGGCATCTGTAAACCACATGGGTGGAGTCAAGTCATGGTCTTGTGATAGACTGCCTAATCAGATCTGGAGCCGGTGCACTGACTGAAATATCTGGCTTTCAGCAATATATTTACCAGGTAGATTGAACACAGTAGCTGACATTAGGTCACCCCAATTCAATGATAACATAGAATGGATGTTAAATCAGGACATATTTAATCAAGTGATTGCTCAGTATGGAATATTGACTTGTTTGCATCTAGACTCAACCATCAGTTGCCCAGATATGTTTCATGGGAACCAGATCCTGGTGCAGCAGCGGTGGATGCATTCTCGCTGCATTGGGGTGGAATGTTTGTTTATGCATTTCCTCCATTCTGTCTCATCAGTAGATGCTTGCAAAAGATCAAGCAGGACTCTACTTGAGGAGTATTGGTAGTGCCAGATTGGCCTACACAACCATGGTTCCCTCTCGTATTGCAAATGGCCAGTCAGCCTCACATGATTATTCCCAAGCATAAAAATCTACTGGTAAATCCAGTAGCTGGTGATCAACATCCTTTACATGATCATATTGATCTGTTAATTTGCAGATTTTAAGGAGGCCATACCTGGGGAGAGGGCTGTCTGATCGTACCGTGGATGTTCTCACGTCGGCCTGCAGGGATAGTAGTCAGAAGGAGTATCACCTCGAAAAGGAAGTGGGAGGTATTCTGTCCACAGCAGAATACCTCATATCAAACTGCAGGCATCCAGACGTACTGGAGTTCTTGTCCACTCTTTATTTTGATCAAAAATTAAGCTATAGTGCGATCAATACAGCCAGAAGTGCTCTGTCTTCTTATTGAATTCAGTTACATTCAGTAGGGACACATCCGTTAGTTTCTCGATTTATGAAGGGAGTTTTCAATTCTAATCCTCCTAAACCCAGGTATGCCTGTATTTGGAATGTGAGTGAAGTTCTTATGCTTCTTCGCCAGTGGGCTCCTGTTGCAAGCCTATCTCTAGCCAAGCTAACTATGAAGGTGGTCATGCTTATGGCGTTGGTATCAGCCCAACGTGTGCAAACATTGCAAAAGCTACGGCTAGACGGAATGCAGGTATCGGCAGATGCCATTACTTTTTATGTCTATGATTTGCTCAAACATAGTAGAATAGGCGTGACAGGATGTAAGATTGTGTTTTTCAGCATACCCCACAGATGCTCGCCTGTGTGTAGTATCACATTTGTCTCGTTACATTGAGGCCACCAGAGCCCTACGAGGAACAGAGTCTGCATTATTCATTAGCCACAAAAAACCACACAGTAATGTGTTGATGCAAACAATTTCAAGGTGGCTAAAGCAGGTTCTGGCAAGTGCTGGGATTGATACTGATAAATTCAAATCTCATTCCACCAGGACGGCATCAACTTCTGTGGCAAGGGCGATGGACGTGCTTATAGACCATATCCTCGCAGCCGCAGGATGGTCCAGTGAGCTGACCTTCCAAAACTTTTATCATAAGCCGATTACAAGGCTGGGGTGTTTGTTGATTCTGTTTTGAGTTTTGTTATAGTTTCCCCCTGAGTTAGAGGGGTTGTTATTGTTTTGTTTCTAAATAAACTGTTATTCAGTTAACAATGTCATGATTGATGCATTATTGATTATTAACGACATTTGAGTGACTCCGAAATAAAATAGTAAGATTAAACGAGAACTTACCAGTTTGAAGTTTGATCTTTATTTTATGAGTAGTTACGATGAGGAATTACATGCCCTCCGCTCCCAACCCTCATAAATATAATCCGGTAGTTATAGTCTTTGTTATCTTACTATTATACTTCTGTAATTATTACCTGTGATTTCACTCCACTGCTTTGAAGATTGACGCACCAACGGCTGTATGGGGTTATTCACGTAATCCCTCATCGTAACTCCTCATAAAATAAAGATCAAACTTCAATCTGGTAAGTTCTCATTTAATCTTACTATTTTGTGTGCTATCCAGGCAAATCATACGATATATGAGTACATCAACTACAGAGAAAACAAACAGTGCAGAGTATACTGCTACAGCTGCAGAGAAAGTGCAGGTAAAATAAAAGTGCAGGTGCCGCAGCGAGGTAGATGGCAAGATTGGAAATACATCTCTAGGTCTGTTCAAGTAAGAATGAGGAAGGAGCTTTAGTTTAGTTTAGAGATACAGCATGAAAACAGGCCCTTCGGCCCATCAACCAGTATCTGCAGTCTGGTTTGCATGAGGAACAAGCCAGAGACCACAACTCTCTGTAATTATTTATACATTCTTGGGCAGACCAGTTGCCTTACCATGCTATGAAGCATCCTGATCTTGCGAAGCATCTATAAAAATTGGTAAAAGTCGTTACAGATACATGTGTAGAATTTTCTTAGCCTTCTAAGGAGATAGAAGCATAGGTATGCTTTCTTAACCATAGTGTTGGCGCGGTGCTCTAGGACAAATTATTGATGATATTGGCATTACATGGGGCGGCAAAGTGGCTCAGCGGTACAGTTGTTGCGTTACAGCACCAGAGATCAGTGTTCGATTCTGACTATGGGTGCTTTCTTTTAGTTTAGTTTTGAGATACAGAGCAGAAACAGGCCCTTTGGTCCCCCAAGTGTGAGCCGACCAGCAATCCCCGCACACTTACACTATCCTACACACACTAGGGACAACTTACATTTATAGAAAGCCAGATGACCTACACACCTGTGCATCTTTGGAGTGTGGGAGGAAACTGAAGATCTCGGAGAAAACCCACGCAGTCACGGGGTGAACGTGTCAACTCCATACAGGCAGCACATTTAGTCGGGATTGAACCCGGGTTTCTGGTGCTGAAAGTGCTGTAAGGCATCAACTCTACCGCTGCACCACCGTGCCGCCCTCTGGACAGTGCGGGCTGTACAGAGATGGAAAATTCTCCCTGTGACCGTGTGGGTTTTCTCCGGGTGCTCCGGTTTCCTCCCACACTCCAAAGTCATATAGGTTTGTAGGTTAATTGGTCTTGGTAAGTTGTAAAACTGTCCCTAGTGTGTAGGAAAGTGTTAGTGTATGGGGTGATCGCTGGTTGGTGTGGATTCGGAGGGCTGAAGAGCCTGTTTCCGTGCTATAACTCTACAGTCTAAAGTCTAAAATCTCCATCATCGATACAGACCGGGGAGTGTACTCCACCCCACTTCCGGAATTCAATGTCCTGCTCCATTATTTGACTGATATGGAGGGAGAGTTTGTTTTCTTTACACCATGCTACTAAGCTCGCTATCTTTCCTGCACACTTGTCATGTTGACGTTTGAAATCCAGCCCACAATGCTGGTGGCATCTGCAAACCAGTGCATGGAGTTGCAGCAGAAAAATGGCCATACAGGCGTGAATGTACAGGGAGTATAGTAAGGGGCTGAGAATGCAGCCTTGCGGGGCACCAGTGTCGAGAATTATTGTGGAGGAAGTTTTATCTTCTATCCAGTCCCAGTTTGCGAGTGTCGGGTTCTCTGCCTGACCACGAAGGCCCGTTCTCCTGGTGCCATGGTAGGATCGGCCTGGCTAAGCATTGTCGTTGCTTTGCTGTTGGAAAAGACAGGTGCTGAATTACCAGAATCCCCTACTGCCTAGGGTTGTGGATGCAAAGTCACTGGTGATAATTACAGAGGAGGTAGACACATTTTTGATGGAATAGGGAATTGAGGGTGACAGGGAATTGGAACAATTGAGGAACTGATGCATGGGGCAAATCGTCCATGATCACGTTGAATGGCGGGGCAGTCTTGAGAGGGTGGGGCAGGCAGCTTTCTCCTGCTCCAATTTTCTTGCATTTTTGTGACTTCTCCAATTATGCATGAATACATTTAAATTATTATCTACACTTCTCTTTTCAATTGCCACTTGCAATCATACAACTGACTATAGAATAATAAACAGGTCAATTGGGGTCCCCACAAGGAACCGTTTTGGACGATTAGAGTCATACTGTCATAGAGTGATACAGTGTGGAAATAGGCCCTTCGGCTCAACTTGCCCACACCGGCCAACATGTCTCAGCTACACTAGTCCAAACCCACCTGCCTGCGCTTGGTCCATAATCCTCCAAACTTGTCCTATCCACGTACCTGTCTAACGGTTTCTTAAACATTGGGATAGGCCGGCCTCAACTACCTCCTCTGGCAGCCTTTTCCATAACCCCACCACCCTTTGTGTGAAAAAGTTCCCCCTCAGTTTCCTATTAAATCTTTTCCCCTTCACCTTGAACCTATGTCCTCTGGTCCTCAATTCCCCTACTCTGGGCAAAAGATTCTGTGCATCGCCCCGATTTATTCCTCTCTTGATTTTAATACACATGATTACTATTCATTATTTCTTAAAAGAAATAACCAGAAGCCTAGCCTCATTAATTATATGACAAAATAATTGTATATAGTTGCATATAAAATTATGAGAGGCATAGATAGGGTAGACAGTCAGAACCTTTTCCCCTGGATGGAATAATCAAATACTAGAGGGCACAGCTTTAGGGTGAGAGGGGCAAAGTTTAAAGGGGTTGTGCGGAGTACGTTTTTTTACACAGAGGGTGTTGAATGCCTGGAATGCGCTGCCGGGGGTGGTGGTTGAGGCAGATACGATAGAGGCATTTAAGAGGCTTTTGGATAATCATATGAATATGCTGGGAATGGAGGGATGCGGATTATGTGCAGGCAGATAAGAGATGGTCTTGGCACAGACATTGTGAGCACAGGGCCTGTTCTTGTGCTGGACTGTTCTATGTTCAATTGTGTTTTCAACTATTTCTCTATCTGCATTTTGTGTCAATTTATTATAATTTTTTTCTTCAATTATCAGATACATCCAATTGTCCTCAACACAAACTTTGTGATCAACTGCATAAACACCTACCATGTTGACAGAGCAGATTGGGTACACAGCAATCCTATATTGTTGGAATGACGGAATTAATTATTTACTACTGTAGAACTATCCTACTAAATCAAAAAGAATTGTTAAATAAAATAAAGCTTTAAGAAAAAAAAACAAAGACAAACACAATTTGACTACAAGAGGCTTGAACTGTGTCACATTGTGAAGGTCAATATAAAGTGATGAACTACAGCCTCATGGATTTATTTAAGGCAAAATGTTTCACAGAGAGCATCCCAGGCCTATTTGACAAGATAATTATCAATACACATGGCACCGATGAAAAGCAGAAGGGGCTCAAGAGCTAATCAGGTAGCTGATCACACACGGGCAACAGTGAACGAATGTTCGAACATTGAGGGTAAAGCACTGGTGCCAAGGCCGACAAAGGCTGACATGAGAGCACTCAGTCAATTCAGTAAATCTGAGAAGTTACACAAGAGGACAGACACAAAAGGCTGGAGTAACTCAGCGGATGAGACAGCATCTCTGGAGCATTTCTTAAATCTGAAGAAGGGTCTCGACCCGAAACGTCACTCATTCCTTCTCTCCAGAGATGCTGTCGGATCCACTGAGTTACTCTAGCTTTTTGTGTCTGTCGTTGGTTTAAACCAACATCTGCAGTTCCTCACTACACAAAGTACACAAGACTAAAGGGCCTGTCCCACTTTTACGACCTAATTCACGACCTCTGCCGAGTTTGCCTTTGACTCATACTCGCAGCATGGTCGTCACGAGGTCGTAGGTAGGTCGTAGCAGGTCGTGATGCTAGTCGTAGGTGGTCGGAGGCATTCGAAGGTAATAGCTCCGGGGTGAAAAAAAGGTCGATAGGAAAAAAAAAGGTTATTTAAACAGCAGAACATCACCCCTGTCACTCCAAGGCATGTTCATTCATATCTGGAGAGTTTTTTGGAGAGGAGACTTGTGTTTTAGAGATGGCACCAAAATGGCAGCAGCGCAGGGGGAGGGCAGAACCCTAAGAAAAAAAGGCCACGCAGGTGTTGCCCACCCAAGAGGAGGAGTGGCAGGAGGTGATGCCACAGGAGGTGATAGTGCAGGAGGTAGCCCTGTATGAGAGACCCCTGGAGGAGGAGGCCAGGGTGATAGTATATGTCCCCACCACCACCCCATCCTTCACTGCCTCATTTGAAGGCAGCAAAGCAGCCCTTTCTCCTGTGTCTGACGCAGCATCAGAGGCAGATGCCCCATTGGTGGTGAGGGAGGGCTGGAGGAAGGTTATGCCCTACACCTTCACCAGGCAGCAGGAGGGGGACCTTGAGGAATGGTTCCAGCAGAATGCCATCCTGTTCGAAAAGGAAAATGAGGGGTACAGGGACAGGGACAAGAATGGCATGTTTGCCATCCAATGTCCAACATTTGATGAACATAAAAGTAAAGTGGATAGGTATATGGACGTGAAGGGAATGGAGGGGTATGGTCTGAGTGCAGGTAGATGGGACTAGGGGAAAACAAATGGTCGGCACGGACTGGAAGGGCCGAGAAGCCTGTTTCCATGCTGTAATTGTTATATGGTTATATGGTTATGTGTGCATAAAGTTCCATCTTTTGTCAAAGCCCAGCGCCACTCTCTTCCAGTCATCTGGTGCACTGGGACAGTCCATCACATCATCTCCATTCACCCATTGAGACCTCTTCTTGTGCTTCCTCTTCACCCTTGCTCTTCCCCTTCTGCCTTTCTTAAAATGCTGCTGAAGCAAAAGGGCTACCGCGAACAGCAGTAAAACCTGCATGGTCGAAGCCAGTCTTCAATATAGTCGAAGGAGGTCGAAGAAGGTCTTCTTCATAGTCGTGGGAGGTGTTCAACATAGTCGTAGGAGGTTGTGCACATAGTCGTGGAAGGTCGTAGGTTACTGCGACCTTCATTTTTTTTAGGTCGTTTAAGGTCGTCAGAGGTCGTGAATTAGGTCGTGAAAGTGGGACAGGCGCTTAAGACTGACTGTATGAGTGACCTTTTACACACATCAACAAGTGTGGGGATGTTGGAGATGGGGATGATTTAAACTGGGGATGTGCAAGTTGATAACAACTTAAAACATTTCCAAGTGCAAATGATTTAGAAGTACTTTACAATAGTGGTAGATCTGTAGAAGGTATTACAGAATCTTATTAGCCATAAATTGCAAATTTCAATCAAGGAACTAAACCACATGGAAACAGGCTCTTCAGCTCAATTCATTTGCATTAATCCCACATCTATCAAAAGTTTTCTTATCCACCGGTACAAATATATTTTAAATGTTGTAATTTTACCTGCCTCTACCACTTATTTTGGCAGGCAGCTCATTCCACATACGCAACACCCTTTGTATTTAAAAGTTGCCCCTCAGGTCCCCTTTCACCTTACATCTATGCCCTCTCATTTTTGACTTAGAAAATGTCCATGATCAGTCATCCTTATTTGTAACCATAATGATTTAATATATCTATAAGATAACCTTCAGCCTCCTACTCGCCAAAAAAAAATCCCAGTCTATCTGGTGTCTCCTTATAGCTCAAGCCCTCCAGTTCCAGTGACATCCTCGTGATTCATTTCTGCATCTATTCTAGCTTTCAAGACATCACTATTCGCTTCTCTAAATTCCCTTGCTTCCATGACCTTCACAGTGAATACAAACGAGAAATATTCAATTAAGATATTACCCATCCAAACATAGACAACCACATTGAATCTCAAGGGACCCAAGTCAACCACATTGATCCTCAAGAGGCCCTATTCTCTGCCTAGTTACCCTTTTGTACTGAATATACTTTTAGAATCCTTTCCGATTCTGCTTTACTTTTTCTGCCAGAGCTATCTCGTCCTTTTTTTACCATCTTGATTTCACTCTTAAGTGTACTCCTGCATCCCTTAAACTCCTCAAATGATTTGTTAAATCCCAGCTGCCTAGAACTAACATATGCCTCAATTTTTCTTGACCACAGCCTCGCAATATTTAATTTGTTGTGCTGGTTCTGTGTGATTTATTGGGCACTCAAAGCTCGTTAGTATACTGATATGCCTCACAAACCCTTCATGCTATGAGTTAATTTTCTGCCTTTGTGTTTAAACTGTCAAAACTATTTTCCTGGAAAAACAAAAGAAAGTTAGAACAGAGTGTCGAGCCTTGCCCTTCATTCTAACAGGAACATGCTGGTTCTGATCCCTTCCTTTCTCACTTTTAAAAGCCTCTCACTTGCCAAACGTCCCTTTATGTGTAAACAGCCTCTTCCAATCAATCTTTGCAAGTTCTCACCTCATGCCATCAAATCAGTCCTGTCCTAATTTATGACTTTTAACTCATGGAGCAGTCCTATCTTTTTCCATAACTATTTAAAAACTAATAGAATTAAGATCAGTGGTCCCATAGTGGCCCATGACTGTCACTTTGGCCATTTCCCCTGCTTCATTTACCAATAGGAGATGCAGTGTTGCCCACTTTCTATTTGGCTGTCTACATATTATTTGAGGAAATGTCCTTGGACACACTTAACAAATTCTGACTCATCGAAGTCCTAAGCAATATGGCAGTCAAGGTCAATATTGGGGAAGATAGATAAAATGCAGGAGTAACTCAGCGGGACAGGCAATATCTCTGGACGATTCTGTTTTCTCCCCAGATTATCGATCAGTTGTGTATGGATACCTTATTCCAAGATCAACGTCACTCCAAATTCCAGCATCCAGAGATGCTGCCTGTCCTGCTGAGTTACTCCAGCATTTTGTGTCCATCTTTGTTTTAAACCAGCATCTGCAGTTCTTCACTTTTCAATATTAGGGAAGTTAAAATCACCTATTGTTACAACCATATAATTCTTACATCTAAGATTGGCACAAAATGTTGGAGTAACTCAGCGGGTCAGGCAGCATCTCTGGAGAAAAGGAATGGGTGACGTTTTGGGTCGAGAAGGGTCTCGACCCAAAACGTCACCCTATTCTATGTCTCCAGAGGTCCTGCCTAACCTACTGAGTTACTCCAGCATTTTGTATCTATTTTCGGTGTAAACCAGCATCTGTAAATCCTTCCTACACATTTATTCTTACATCCATCTGCAATCTCCCTGTGTATTTGCTCCTCTGATTCCCAATGTCCATTGGGGCTATAGTATATTCCCACCAAAGTTATGAATTCCTTCTTATCCTTGAGTTGGGAGTTTGGAGTGACTTTGATCTTAGAATAAGGTATCTGTACACAGTTGAACGATAATCAACTGGGGGAGAAACTAGAATTAATAAGGGGAAAGAATAGCCCAGGGGACTTGTCTCCACAGGGAAGTATAATGTCTGAAAGAAAGTAAAATAAACTTATATTAGTAGATTTACAGCCCCAGTGAGCAATAAAACTGGATAAGGAATGGGTCAGCCATTAAAAGCAAAGTACTCTAGATACCAGTGATGCAAATTGAGGCAAAGACGTGCAAAGGTGGAAGCACAACAGTGCAAATATTGTTAATTAACTGCTGTAATGTAAATTTGTACCCAAAATATTCATAAATCTGTCCTCTTTACAAAGGCTGACAGACTCTCAGCTTTCTACTTTTGTTTGTTTGATTTAATTTGTTGTGCTGGTTCTGTGTGATTTAATGGGCACCCAAAGCTCATTAGTATCCTAATATGCCTCTCAAACCCTGCATGCTATGAGTTTATTTGCAGCCTTTGTGATTAAGCTGCAGCAACTATTCTCCTGGAAAAAAATGAATGTACTTGTACTAGCGCTGATGAAATATAATCAACCTGAAAATCTTAACCCTGAAGACAGATGCAAGAAGCTGGAGTAACTCAGTGGGTCAGGCAGCATCTCTGGAGAAAAGGAATAGGTGATGTTTCGGATCGACCATTCTTCAGACTGAGAGTCGGGGAGAGGGAAACAAGAGATATGAAAAGGTATATCGAAAAAATGAACGAAAGGTATGTGGAAGGACAAACCAAAGGAAGCACCGATGATCAAGGAAAGGTGGAACTCCGAATGGTCCATTGTCGGGCTTGGAGAAGTTGATTAGTACGGGTGTCAGGGGTTATGGGAAGAAAGCAGGAGAATGGGGTTAGGAGGGAGAGACAGAGCAGCCATGATTGAATGGCAGATTAGACGATGGGCCAAATGGCCTAATTCTGCTCCTATCACTTCTGACCTTACAACAAGTGATACAAACTGTGAAACTCAGCAGGAAGATAGCTAACCTTGTTTTTTACTCCCCACTAATGCTGTCTGCTTCCAATGTTTTGTTTTTATTTCTGAGTTCCAGCATCTGCACAATGTTGCTTCTGGTTTTCCAATATTATGTTGAGTCAATCAGTTGGGGAGATGTCCACGTGGACATCAACATGTAGTCCATATACAATGCACATTACTAGCATTTACTCTAAAAAAAGGTATCAATGTTACAAAATACATATTTACACAAATGCAGATTATTATTTTTTCCTATTATAAAAATAGGAAAAGTCAGTGTTGATTGCTTTATAGTCACCATCATTCTAAAACAAATAAACATAATAATTTTATCTTTGTCACAATGGTTTTGTAATGTAATCGCAAGATAAGCAATCTTTTGGTAATCAGGTTGTTAACCAAGAACATGTTGACAACCGAATGCTAAGGCAGCACACAAATGCTTCTCCTAACAATTAAGATTAATACTGTGTTTACATTTAACTAGAAAAGGAAAACTTTGGAGCCTAGTTTTATATGCGCAGTATAGCGCCTGATGTTTTTCTTAATGGCAGTTGTTTGTGTATTTCAATAACAGCAGTTTGTATTTGGAGAGCAGTGCCAACATTGGCAAAAGTATCATAAGATGCTTCACTGGAATGACCAATAATATCTAACAGCACACATAATGGGACTTTAGGCAAATGCGTTAAAGCCTGGTGTAACGGAGAGGCTCTGAGGAGCATCTTAAAGGATCAGAGGTAACTAGGAAAAGAGATGTCCTCTGAGATTCTGACTTCGCTCATATCTGTCAAGGCTGATAGTTACACTGCCTTTACTGTACAGATGGAGAATCTGGAGAGGGATGATTGCAATGTAGTTTGAATAGGCTGCAAACAAATTTAATGTGGGGGGGACAGGGGTGGGGGGGACAGGGGTGGCCTGGAACAGGCCTTTCGCCCACTATGTCTGTGCCAAGCACGATGCTACCTTAAACTAATCTCCTCTGCCTGCTCGTGATCCATATCTTCCGTTCCCCGTATATTCATGTGCCAGGGCGGCATAGTGGTGCACCATTAGAATTGCTGCCTTACAGTGCCAGGGACCCAGGTTCGATCCTGGCTACGGGTGCTATCTGTACGTTCTCCCTATGACAGTGCAGGTATCCTCCAGGTGCTCTGGTTTCCTCCCACATTCCAAAGATGCGCAGGATTGTTGGTTAATTGGCTTCTGTAAATTGCCCCCAGTGTGCAGAACAGAACAAGTATATGGTTGCTTGCAGGTCGGCACAGACTCAGTGGGCTGAAGGGCTTGTTTCCACGCTGTATCTCTAAACTAAACTAAACAAAACTATTGGAAAGCCCCTAGCAGCACTTTTGTCAGCGTGTTCTAGTCACCCACCACTCTGGTGTGAAAAGCTTCCCTCCACACATATCCTTTAAACTTTCCCCCTTCTGACCTTAAAGCTATGCCCTCTGGTTTTCGACGTTTCCACCCTGGGAAGAAACATTTTGACTGCCTACCCCATGCATCTATGTGTGTAATGGATTTAGGTCCTTTCATGAATCACTCAAAAACACCCTGACCACATTTCCAACGGGAGTTTAACCATCTTTTTTGACCAGTCTTGCTTCTATATTTTAAGGAAATATGGTAACTTGGAAAAAAATTACAGAACCTGGACCCTTCACAGCTAAAAACATTACTGCAGACAGTAGAGTGATTACATTTAGAATAAATGTAATGGGTACCATAACCACCTCAGAGAAATGCTGGAAATTGGGCAGAGTTTTGTGTGTGTGTGCGCGCGCGCGTGTGTCTGTTTGTCTGTCTGTGCATGCTTGTATGTGTGTGTGCATGCGTGTGTCTGTCTGTCCGACTGTCTGTCTGTAAGTGGCTGTGTGTCTGTGTGTTGGGGGGATGGGGGTGGAAAGGTTGGTAGGGATAGTACAGCCATGGAGAATAATTAAAAAAAATCAAGATATTACTTAATTGAGAGACAATGCAGATTAGCCGTCGCAAATGTTGGGTGTGCTGGTATTCCTTTTGACACCGGCAACAAGATATTTCTGTGAGCTCAAGTTTTAAAATAAAATACACTCTCTCGATTCCACATGGATGATGCCAGCAACATTGAAACATTGTTGTTAATGTGGCTTTGCAAATGTGCATGAAAAAAATAGGGACCAATCAATTTATAACTGCGCAGTATGAAAATGAATAACATGCACCACCTATCTATTCAAAGCAAGACTTCACCAATAATAGCAGCCATCGGTTGTATATTATTTTCCTGGACTTCATAAAACGGCTAAGTCTGATTACATATGACTGTTTTCATAGAGTTAAAGTCCAGTGAAGCACCTTGTGATTCTAATTATGGCAGTGGAGTTACAGGGAGTATGGACTTGCTTCTGCAGAAGGATGCCAACTCACCAAGCTTATATTTAGAAACGGACCATGGGGAATAAAATGCAAATTCCTCTCACATAAGATCTCATTTGGTGCAACAACGTGTGTGTGCTTTATTTACACACATCTTTAATCATTGTTTTAGCCACCAATGCAATTACTTGGCTGTCAAATGCTTTGGTCTAAAAAATCAATTGCTTTGTGCTGTTTCTTTCACTGTTTTGCATATAAAAATCAATTTTGTTTTCAAGGAACTGAATGCATTTACTACGATTTCCATCGGAGTGAAACCGTTGCCCCTCTGGCTCCCATTAAATCTTTCCTCTCTCACCTTTAATCAAATCAGACCACTCCTAAAAAAATTCCTTACAAGTTCAAGCCTTTCCTGGGTAATTACCCGGTAGTTCACATGGTGAATGAGTGCGGAAAAGATTTACGAGGATGCTGCCAACACTTGGAGGATGATCTTATGGACGTGTATAAGATCATGAGGGGAATAGATTGGGTAGATGCACAAGCTTTTACCCTGAGTACATGTGTTTAAGGTGAGAGGGGAAAGGTTTAATAGGACCCTAAAGGGCCTGTCCCACTGACGTGTCTTTATAGCGTGTGTCTTCGACCTTCAAGCTCGACGGCACTCGCCTCGAGCTGGATCGACCGTCAGTGATGAAACCGCGAGCTGGATAGACCGACCGCACACACACTAACACATCGCAAAGGCGGGGGCCAGGGAAAGCGGGGGAGCGCAGTCTGAAATTCACACCCGCGATGAAGAGGAAGGTAAAACGACTGCACAGTGTATGGTAAGTCCTTTAGAGAGCTCGGAGGTGGGGGAGGGAGGGAAGGGGAGAGAAGGGGGGGAGGAGTGGAGACACTTTTAAGAAGTCAGACAATGTTTAATAAAGTTTAGCGGGCATTTACTGGTCGTTTTTCCTTGGTCCTGAAATCTCCAATGAGCCAATTAAAATGCCCAGTCAGCGAAGGAGATTGCCTACAGCTGCCCTTGATGCCTGTAACTGCATAGCGACCCCACCACTGCACTACGAGTTAAAAAGAACCAAGCCGACCAATTTTTACTCGCGGAAAATTTTCCAACATGCTTAAAATTTTTCCGCGACCTAGCTGAGGCCGCGAGTTTGCGGGAACTTCTCTCGAGCATGAAGGAGAATTCCAGTGACCTCATAGGACCTCCTGGGACCACGTGTCGATCGTGCTGCGAGTTTGAGTCGAGGGCAAACTCTTCTAAACTCACAGATTAGGTTGCCGCAGTGGGACAGCCCCTTAAGAGGCAGGTACTGTATATAGTTGCGAGAAGGGTTAGTTGAGGCAGGTACTGTAACGACATTTAAAAGACACTTGGACAGGTCCATGGATAGGAAATGTTTATAAGGGTATGGGCTGAATGCGGGCAGGTGGGACTAGTGTAGATGGAGCATCCTGGGCAAGTTGGACCGAAGGGCCTGTTTCCGTGCTGTATGACTCTATGTTCCTGAATAATTTTTGCCATTGGACATTCTCAACCCAAAAGCCTTCCCTGCAATGTAAAGGTGGTCTCACTGAGCTGGTCTCGGCCCAGCACCAGAAACCTTAGGTCCCCATTGATTTAGGTATCATCCGTATTACTCCTTATTCCTTCCTCACATTCTTCTCCCCATCCCATATCCGTTTTGACCTCTATTTCCTCCCCACAACCCTCATAACAATCCCTTTCCTCAACATTGCCAAATTTCCTGATCTTCTTTCCCCAATCTATGATCTGTCTCAGTTCTCAAGCCCCAGTTATCTCCGGCCCTGGTCAATACACAATCCTCTAACTAAACCCTTACTTAACTCCCATACCCCAATCACGTGTCACACCTCCCCAAATGGCATTGGTAGCCTTTCTATTTGGTCCCAAGCATATCTGCTATTATTCCTTACATGCTCAGCAAAAGACCTGAAGCGATATTGTGAGACAGGAGGAATATGGTGTAAAGATAGATCAGCCATGATCGTATGAATGGTCTTGATGGCTCAAAGAGCTAAGTGGTTTACTCCAGCTTTTATTGGTTTGCTTGTCTACAGCACAGTGAATTAAGGAAAATGCACAGGATTCACTCGGTCACACCCAATCCCTTGAGGCTTTGAAGAAATTGAATCTTCAAGCAGCATACTTTAGTTTAGTTTAGAAATACAGCCCTTCGGCCCACCGAGTCCGCGCCGACCAGCGATCCCCACACACTAAAACTATGCTACACATTAGGGACAATTTACAATTTTACCAAGCCAATCAACCTACAAACCTGTACGTCTTTGAAATGTGGGAGGAAACCGCTCTGGGAGAAAACCCATATAGGTCACCGGGAGAACGTCTCAACGTACAAACTCTGTACAGACAGCGCATGTAGTCAGGATCGAATACGGGTCTCTGGCACTGTGGGGCAGCAACTCCACTGCATCGCCACCATGCCGCCCAAACTGTGGGTCATATTGTGACCAAAGCAACTGAAGGAGGTTGAGCCAAATTATAATTGTTCACTCGTCTGCCTCAGATGCTGATGATTTGGTACTTCAGGGAGTTTGGTAATAGAATGGGTATTTTCATTCAAACAAAATACATATCACCATATCTATTTCTCTCAATTTGCCATATGGAGTGAAAATAACAATTTTGCACATGCAAAGGAAAATGGCCTAACGAGCTTAAAGATTAAATATAAAGGGTTCTGACCTGAAACATCACCTCTTTATTTTCTCCAGAGATACTGCCTGACCCTCTAATTTCTCCAGCATTTTTTGTCCAAGTTTTTGTTGCTATCCACTCTCTGGAATATGGATTATTTTGGACAGCCAAAGTGGAAGAGATTGCATGGGATCCAAAGATAGCTGACGATAGAAAATTGACTTAATGGAAGGAAGCAGAGGTTGATGGTAGAAGGCTGCTTTTCTGACTGGAGGCCTGTGACTAGTCGTGTGCCTCGAGGTTCGGTGCTGGGCTCCTTGATGTTTGCCATCTCTATCAATGATTTGGATGAGAACGTACTTGGCAAGATTGGCAAATTTGTAGATGACACTAAAGTGGATGGTATTGTTGATAGTGAAGATGGTCATCGAATATTGCAGCACGATCTTGATCGGTTGGTTAGATGTGCCGAAGAATGGTTTACGGAATTTGATACAGATAAATATGTGGTTTTATTTTGGGAGAACTAACATGGGCAGAACCTACACAGTGAACCTGGGGCTTTGGAGAGTGTTGTATAGAGGAGGCATTTAGCAGTATAGGTACATACTTCACTGAAATTGGCATCACAAGTAGATCGGATGGTCAAAAAGGCAAATATGTTGTCAAGCTGGAAAGGGTACAGAAAAGTTAAATGAGGATGCTGCTAGGCTCAAACTAGGATATGAGCTACAGAGAGAGGTTGAGCAGGCTAGGATTATATTCTTTGGAGCGCAGCAGGATGAGGGGTGATCTTACTGAGGTGTATAAATTAATGAGAGGAATAGATCGGGTATACACATTATACCGGGTATAGATCTTGTTCAGAGTAGGGGAAACGAGAACCAGAGGACATAGGTTTATGGTGAGGGGGGGGGGGGGGGGGGGGGGGGGGGGGGGGGGGGGGGGGGAGATTTAATAGAATCTGAGGATAAACTTTTTTACACAAAGGGTGATGGGTGTATGGAACAAACTGCCAGAGGACGTAGTTGAGGCAGGTACTATCACAGCGTTTAAGAAACATTTAGACAGGTACATGGATAGGACAGGTACACAAGTGGGACTAGCTCAGTGAGGGAATTTATGGACATGTTGGGCTGAAGGGCTGATTTCTGTGCTATGCTGTATAATTCTATGAATCTCCGACTCTAAGGTGACATTAGGAATCAAAGACAACACTGCCTGTGCGCTCACGTGGTTAAATCAGGTGGCACAAATTGATGGTAGGCTCCTTTGTTGAACAAAAACATTGGAGGTATTCCCGCTTGGCAAAGGTATTTGAGGGAAACTGCTTCCAAAATGTTCAATGAGGGTGCGATTTGCCAAACAGCATCCTTCTCTTTGTTCTTTTTGCCACATGCTCCTGGTGCTTCGTTGTCTTCCTTACATGACTTTCACCCTTGGAGAAAGCAAATGATCCCTGTGCAGCAAACTGCAACACGAGCAAAACCTTATTCTTCGCATACAAACTGAATTTTTCAGTGTATTAAAAAAAAATAAGGGCCAGCAGTCTGATGTAACAAACAATTCTCCGGCTCAGTAGCTATGTCTGATCTTTTTAAATTGATGAGGATGTCCTTCAGCTAGCTGGAGACACATGTAGGACATACACAAATTATCCTGTAGATCAATGAATATAATTGATTGTGACTGCAGCATACATACATTCCTTTTTTTTAAACTTCAAATGGATTAATATTGACTAATCATTCCATTAAAAACTTCATTTGAGCTACAATGCTATTTAAGTCATCTGCCCTGCTAGGTTCTTACCCAATCCTCTACAATGGTGCAGGATACAATGAAGCAAAGTCAAGGTCAACTTTCCGGTTCATTTGGATTCAACTGGCTTCATGTGTTGCTGAGAAAATACAGGTCCACCACCGATTTTCCAGTAACTGCTGGTCCAGCACCTCCTTTAATCTGGACAGAATTACGAGAGAATACTTGAAAATCCCTCTTAGAAGTCCCCCCAAAATGTGGCACCTAGACTAGGTGAGGCGGCCGATCTCGACCTCATCGAGATTTCCGCGACTGATTGGCAAATTGAAGGTTAAATTTTCCCCCTGTGGCTAGGGCTCTGGAACTCTGTCCCAGCCGGAGCCGGCGGATCCGTTCCCATTGCCGACTTCCAAGGCTGTCATTGTGGGCCATTATCTCCATGCTCCAACAGCCATATAATTTTGGTGCTATTCGACACCTCTCGGAGGCTGTGACCTCTGTTGTTCCAGCAAAACAAGTAATCCAACAAGGCTTTGGAACCAAGGGTGACGGAAAATCAGTGGTGGGCCCGTACTGTCATGGTGAATTTGGATAGTCTTGCATTGTCTGTGAAATTTATTTCAAATTTTTATAAAAGATCCATTCAAGAATCTTAGAATAATTAATAACAAATATCAGGCAGGATGTTTTGTCACCTATCCCTACTGATTGTCAGTAAGTGGAGGATTCAGTTACAGGGGTGCTGAGTCCAAGGTCAAGGAATTTGGAGACGAGTTTGGCAGGAATTATGATGCTGAGGACGGTTCAATGGACAATGCATCCAAAAGCCTTTCCTTCCTCTTTGAAATTTGGTTGTTTAAGATTGCCATTTATTTTTTGCCACATCCTTTTGACTTGTTTGTCTCATAAACCACTTTAATGTCGAGATCTGGCTGTGAGACAATTTTACAACTGTTTGTTCCAAATGTCAATTTTCTGCTCAGCTATCTCTGCTTGACTGCCTCCGGTTACAACGAAGAACTGCTTCCATGTACATAATGCTTTTAACCTAGCAAAATATTCCACATGCTTCCCAGGAACATTATCAGACAAAAGCTGAGTTCAGGGCACACAAGGAGATTTTAAAGCAGTTGATATAAAGTGCAGTCTATGAGGTAGGTTGATGGAGGAAATAAAAGTGAGCAGCGAACTTTAATGAGGGAATTCTATTGTTAAGGACCTTGGCCACTACTGTCCCATTTGTGATTAAAATCAGAGACGCGAGAGGCTGTATTTCAGATAAGTGCAGCTACCACGGAGAGTATTGAAGCTGGATACAATTAAGGGAGGGGCAACCTCATGGATGGATTTGAAAATAAGATGTTGAGGCCCCTTAGATCTGTAAGCACCACTGTCACAAGTGAGGGCGGTATAGTGACACAGCAGTAAAGTTGCCATCTCATAGTTCCAGGAACTCGGGTTCAATCCTGACCTCGGGTACTGTCTGTGGGGAGTTTGCACGCTCTCCCTGTGACCGCGTGGGTTTTCTCCGGGTTTCCTCCCACATCCAAAGACGTGCAGTGTTTAGGTTAATTGGCTTTTCTAAATTGCCCGTAGTGTGTAGGATGTGAAATTAGGATAACATAGTACTAGTGTACGGGTGATTGTTGGGCAGCACGGACCCAGTGGGCCAAAGGGCCTATTTCCATGCTGTATCTCCAAACTAAACTAACCTCTACCATATTTGCCTCTGGCAGACCAATGGTTAATACCAGCTGACTAGTCAGGCAGCACTCCCTATTTCACTTCCCATGAGTAAACCATCCATTTCTGTTGACAAGTTTATCGGGGTTTTCACTCATGGTGTGCGCTTTTCAACTGAGCAAATAATTCTGAACTTACTGTGATTAACTTAATGGGAGATCCACTGCTCATAGCAGCAAAAAACTATCTTGGCAGCGTTAGTCCATTAGGAGTTTTCATGCCTCTGGAGATACTTAATCATCTCCGTTTCATAATCTACTTACTACTTGCCATGCGGGTCAGTGTGCCGTCCAACAGGGACAGCCAGTCCTACCACATTCCCATCTCTCACATCCACTGTGCTCAGGCATTCTTTCTCTGGTGTCTAGTCTCATAACAGGAACTTCCTTCAGATATTCATTCCAATCCACAATTCATGAGTTTATACCCTGATGAACTTGTCAACAGAAATGGATGGTTGGCTCATGGGAAGTTAAATAGAGAGTGTTGCCTGACTGGTCAGGTGGTATTAACTATTAGTATAGCCAGAGGCAAATATAGTATAGTTTAGTTGGAATCAGGGCATGGGAGGCTGTGAATCAGCTGACTAGCAGACTATGTGCATGAAGCTGGAACATTGGTTGACAATTCGGAAAGACATCATTTCAACAGCCGTGATAAAGAATCTCATTCCGCTTGTCTTAACTCATTCATCTACTTAGATTGTATGGTTTGAAGAAGGGTCCTGATCTGAAACATCGCCTATCCATGTCCATGAAACATCGCCTATCCATGAAAAAAGGAAGCCTGAATGTGGAAACTGATTTACCAAGGAAAGACACTAAATGCTGGAGTAACAGGTCAGGAAGCATCCCTGGAGAATATGGATTGGTAAAGTTTTGGGTTGGGACCTTGCTTCTGACCTTTCAAAAAGAAGGGCTGCTTGTTCTGGAAGGCAGAAAAAAAAACGTACAAAACTCTAAACATGTTTATGATTAAGAAAGATGTCATATTTAAACATGAAAGCCAGATAAGCCAATGCACTATGTTCTCTAACCTTGATTACAATATTTGCATTCCGGTGATGACTGATTGAAAATTAAGATGATTGATGATATTTACATTATATTTTTGAACCTCTTGGACAATGAAATTATAATGGCATCTTTGGAACTGAATTAATTAGGGTGATACTATTACATTTTAATTATTTTGTTTTCAGAGTCTCAAACGTTATTGACCTCATGCTGCCTTTGTTAACATTCATACTGAAGTATATCCCTATACTGAGGTACTAAAGCCAAACTATATTTAAACCAATTGCATTCATAACCAAATTCACTCAGGTTTTCTCTTCCAGTGATACACAAGAAATAGATTTTCTTTTGTAGTCATATTAAAATAAAAAATGTACATTTTACCTCTATGAGGTTTGCATTTTATCTCTATATGAGATGTTCATATTAAACACAGATTGCTTCTATAATCTGCTTATATAGACCTTCAATATAGGCCCTCCCATCATCTGCTTTGATCTGTCGTTTTAACACTTTACCCTTCCATATCTCTAGACTCTCTCTAGACAGTCTGTAAAAGGGTCTCGACCCGAAACGTCACTCGTTCCTTCTCTACAGAGATGCTGACTGTCCCACTAAGTTACTCCAGCATTTTGGTGTCTATCTTCGACATATTCTTCCAGGTGGGTACGGGGTATTTCCATGCGCCTTCTCTCCCCGTGCAGTTAGTGCGTGGGTTGATGGGCGCAGAGCTGGGAGCTCAGAGTGGACTCACTTGTTTAGTTGGTGAGGAGGGATGGCGGCCGCTCTTCCATCCATCGCCTGCTGGCTTTCCCATCACAGCTGTTTCTGCCCCACACCCGCACACTTGCTTTTGTTCATTTCTGACGTACAAACTTGGGAAAAAAAAGCCCTGTCATAAACCTGGGGACCATTCAACTCCCCAAGTCCTAGAATTATTTTACTTTCTTGTGTTTAATCAAAGTAGATATGAACAGATAGAATAGAACATGTCTTCCTTATTCATCAAGTTGTGGAAAGATCGTGTGATCAATCGTGAAGCCCTGCCTTGGGCATGTGCTGCCAACAGTTTGAAGTGCAGAAATGAACAAAAGGTAAGCAGGGGCGGAACAGTGGCGAAGCGCTAGAGTTTGCTGCCGTACAGCGCCAGAGACGTGCATTTGATCCTGACTAGCGGTGCTGTTTGTACCAAATTTGTACGTTCTACATGTGTCCACATGGGTTTTCTCTGGGTGCATCGGTTTCATCCCACTCTAAAGATGAACAGGTTTGTAGGTTAATTGGCATGTAAAACTGTAAATTCTGCTTGGAGTGTAAGATAGTGTGTACAGGATGATAGCTGCTCAGCGTTTGACTTGTGGGCCCAAAGGCCTGTTTCCACGCAAGTATCTCTAAAGTCTAAAGATATGTTTATATTAACTTTTTCCCAGGTTGTATATAATACTGATAATTGTTGTCCATTCTTATTTGCCATCTTGACCTGAGTGGCTGTCTGGGATACGTGAATGGAAGTGATGTGTTACCTTATTCAGAGCACAATAGTGAACTTTTTTTCCCCCCCAATAAACCAACGACAGCTTTTCTGGCAACATCCTCAGGGACCATTTCTATGGAGTACAATCCCACATATGCTTCAACATTAGCCTCAGGAATACCACATGTTGAAGCTACAGATGTTTACTGGGAAACTCATGCATACTTAATGCAGTGACCTGCAAGACGATCAAATATGGCACGTCACATAACTGAAAAAAATGCAATAATGTTTTTGGGGGAAAAAGCGTCGAATCATAGAATTGCTATGGCTCAGAAGGCCATTCAGATCTAGTCCATGGCAGCTCCTTTTAAAGCAACTCAATTAGTCACATTGCTTTATTTTTTCTCCAAAATCATTTTCAATCCAGTGCCTATATAGACTCTTGATCATTTTCCAAGAGTAAAGAGCTTCAGAACAATGAATATTGTGAATTGAATGAATATGATATGCATTGAATATGATATGCATCGGAACAATGATATTCTTACTTTCTGCAGCTATGTATAAGCACATTACAAGCAACAACAAAAAAAATGCAGAACAAATAGTAAGATTAAATGAGAACTTACCAGTTCGAAGTTTGATCCTTATTTTATGAGGAGTTACGATGAGGGATTTCATGAAGACCCCGCCAGCACGCATGCGCGACATTCTTCAAAGCAGCGGTGTGAAATCACAGATAGTAGTATTGACTGGAGATAGAAAGATTAAGAGTACTAACATACCAGTTGACCTTATGATAGAGGATTGGGAGCGGAGGGCACGAAATCCCTCATCGTAATTCCTCATAAAATAAGGATCAAACTTCGAACTGGTAAGTTCTCGTTTAATCTTACTATTTTACTTCGGAGTCACGCGAGTGACTTCGTGAAGATTTCAAAGCTCTGTGATTTCATGCCCTGGAAATGAGTCCATGCTCACGCACTGCCATTATGATTAATGGAGGAAGTATGCTAACGTATTTCAGACTTAAAACAGAGCTGAAAAACAATAATATATTTATTAACAAACAAACAATAAACCCCTAACCTCGGGGAGTTAAGAAACAGAACTTAAAATAGTGTCTGCAAAAGTTGCGGGTGTGGCCACAGGTTTATTATAAACTCGTTGAAAGGTAACCTCATTGGACCAACCCGCTGTTGCGAGGATGTGGTCCATGGGAACTTCCATGATCCTCGCCGCTGATGTAGACACAGCCTTGGTAGAATGAGATTTTAAAATGTCAGTGTCTACCCCTGCTGCACCCAACACCACCCTGAGCCACCTGGAAATGGTCTAAACAGTTACCCTATGGTGAGGGCGTTTAACACTGAATAAAAGACCCATTTCCGTACCCCTGATATTTTTGGTGACATCTAAATAGTGCCGAAGGTAAGTGGCTATACAAAAGGCGTCTATCTACAGGATAGGCCAAGAACTCCAATTTTAGACCGGATGACCCTGGTCTGTGATGTTTTAGTAACTCATTGACAAAAAAGGTTACTTTGGTAGGAGCTGATACCATTTTATCCAATTTTAATTTGTGAAGGGTCTGGACGCGTTGTGCAGTGACGAGTGCCATCAGCATCACCACTTTGTAGGTAAGCTTAGCCAATGAGAGTGTCGAGACTGGTGCCCAACCCCTGAGTAGGGACAAGACCAGTCCGATAGCCCAGGTTTGTGTGTATCGAGGCCTGGGAGGGTTAGAATGAAAAATACCCCTCATTAGTTTGGACACCAGGGGATGGGATCCCACTCCAAGCCCGAGGTAGGATGACAAAGCACTCCTAGCGCTGTTGATGGCACTGTAAGTGAGGCCCTCATCGTAGTGAAGGCCCACCAGGAATTCCAGTACGTCCACTTACAACTCTGCTACCATTACGGCAGAGGGCATTAACTTGGATTTATCTGGATGGATGATAAATCCCAGCTTTTGAAATAGCAACTTGGTGGCTGTCACAGCTAACTTAGCCAATTCCAAGGTTTTTCTCACAATTAAGATGTCATCAAGATAAGCCATGAAAATATGGTTTTGTTTTCGTAAAGACGCGAATGCCGGTTTCAATATTTTGGTAAATAACCTGGGAGCTGTTATTAATCCATTAGGCAGCGCTCTATACTGCCCCATCCAGATAAACTTCAAATATCTGCGGTGATCTTTATGTATGGGTACTGAATAGGATGCATCTTTTAGGTCAATGCAGGCCATGAAGTACCCTCTGGAAACTAGTTGTTTGGCAGTTACAAATGTTTCCATTTTGAAGTGGGTAAATTGCACAAAAGTATTCAGCTGAGTTAAGTCAATGATAATGAGGCATCCACCATCTTTTTTGGTTTTGGTGAAGATGTTTGATACAAACTCAAGAGGTTCATGTTTAGTTTTCTCTATTACTCCCTTGGCATATAATTTAAGTAGTTCCGCATGTCCTTCCACTTTCTCTTTTTTAGAAAGCACAAATTTCCGGCTAGGTACATGTTGAACTGGTGGGAGGAGTTTGTTAATGAATTCAATTTTATATCCCTGTATACTGTGCAATATAAAGAGGTCAGAAGTTTTGGAACTCCATGCATCCCCAAACAAGTGTAACCTACCCCCCACTTGTGACGTTATACATGCGGTATTCCCAAGGCAACCAGACCCATCTACCTCCATGGTTACCGGTGGGGTTTGGTCGAGTTCTTCCGTCCTTGGCTCTTGGGAGGTGGAGGTGTGTTGTGGGGTTGACGCATCTTCCACGAAGGTCGCTCTGGGGCAATGGTGCGACCTTCGGAGTTTCACCCGCCATCCTGTCTGTATGGTAGCGGGGCCTGTTGGTGGTTGCTTAGGGGTGCTGCCGCCGGTATGCTGCCCACCTGATGGCAGAAGGTGGCTTTATCATGCCCACCGCTTTTGCTTCCTCATCTAGGCCCATGAACTGTTTAGGCAGGTTGTCTCCAAACAGCAAATTCAGCGGTGGTGTACTGCTGGTTTTGCATAACCCCGCAAATTTGGGGTTGAGCATTGGACGGATCGCGCTTTTCCTGAAACAATTTATTTGCTAACGCGTCCTGTTGTTCCTGTCATATCCGTGCCATCAACAGACCTGGCGAACGCAGTGATCCCTGCGGATAGCAGTTTCAGAATTTTCTGCATCTTTATTTCTTGTGCCCTGATGCTGGGGCTTATGTTCCCCCAGATGGGGTTGTTGACAGCCGGTACGTTCAGAGACACGCAGTTCTCCGGGGCAAGGTATCTGCCTGTAGTATCGGTCATTACCTGCTCCTGCAGCTGGTGCATAGTTAAGTAGTTAATACTCACTGCCAGCTCCGCAGCTGTAGTGGCTGTCCTTTCTGGGATGGTTTTGCAAACTTGGATACCATACCCAGAAGTTCCTCTTCTTGCATCCCCAGCAAGTTTGGTTCTTCAGTCAACCCCTCTTCAGAGTCAGCCCAGCCCTGACTCCTGATGCTCCCCTGCGAAGAGGGTGGGACATTGGGCAGCCCTGAATAGGGTACTGCTGTGGGTCTGCGAAGAGGCCCACGGTGACCAGACTCCTGCTGGAGTAGGTCCCTCCGGAGCAATTGCTCCATCATCCGCTCCATGCGGGAAATACGATCGCCGTCGCTATCTGCGAACGGCAGGTCGTCATGCCCAGACTTAGCTGAGTCAACGGGGCTGCCCGACTTCCGAATGGCCTTACCGCCAGTCCGCGGTGGTCTTCCGGACTGTAGCGGCAGGAAGTTGGGGCCTGCCGTTTCAACGGGGCTGCCTGACTTCCGCGCAGCTTTACCGCCAGTCCAGCGGTGGTCTTCCGGACTGTAGCGGTGGAGAGTCGGGGCCTGCTGATTGAACGGGGCTGCCCGGCGTCCATGCTGCCTTACCGCCAGTCCGCAGTGATCCTCTGGACTGTAGCGGTTTGAAGTCGGGGGCTGCCATATGTTCAACGGCCAGCTCCGGTGTATTTGGCCGCTGATATTTCCCCGCGGTCCCGTGGTCCTCCCTGGTGTGCCTGGAAGCAGCCCTTTTCTTACCTCGAGCTTTATCCATGCTCGATTCGTAGGTGCTCTGTAACAAAAATGAAGACAGAGTGCCTTAGCCAACTCAAGGTTAGCTGAACTTACCTGAGGGTCGTTTTTTAAAAGTTGGCGGTCGAGGAGCTGCGCTCCTCCCAGCCTGTCGGTGTGCAATGCGAGCGACGATATGTCGAGCATGCATGCTGGCGGGGTCTGCACGAAGCCACTCACGTGACTCCGAAGTAAAATGATCTGTTGTTTTAAGTTAACAGTGAAAAAGCAAAGTACATAAAACAACCACAATGCAATGTCGGTGGTGGATCAGTGCTGAGGAAGAGTTGTGATTAGGATTGTGCACGGTGGCTCGAGAACCTGATGGTTGATGGGTAGAAGCTTCCACAACTTGGAGATAAAGGTTTACAGACTCTTTTACCTTTTTTCAGATAGTAACAGTGAGAAGAGAGTGAAGGCAAGGTGCAATGGGTTATTAACATCTTAGCTGCCTTCTTAGAGTCATAGTCATAGAGTGATACAATACAGGAGCCTAACCATGAAACTGGATGACACCATAAACTAGACGATGACAACTTTGCATTTCTGTCCTTCTCCATTTAACGTGACTCACTCTACTTTCCCCAGCTAGTTAAATCAAAATAGCTGCCCTTATTAACATTCCTAGGTTTCACTAGTGACCCTGTTAGATATAACTTTTAATGAGCATTTATTTGCAGTGGTGCTTTTGGAACAGTTTTGTAAGCATTCAAACACATACTCTCTATTGCAACGGATACTTCATTGCATCCCCACTGCAATGACTATTTCATCCCTGCCATGGTTCATCAACCCGCTGGAACCTTCATCCATACCTATCTCATCTCCCAATTAGACTAGTCCAAACTAGTCTTGCCTCAACTCTCACCTTCCATTAAACGTGGTGACATTCTATGGTTATCGCTAATTAATAATAAGACCCCCTCCCCCCAATCCCTTCACCCATTTCCTCTACTGGGTCCAGCCTGACAACACCTCATATTAAGAATTATCTTCCATGTGACCAAATCCTCCCTTGGCATCAAGCACCATGTTTCTAACCTCCTCCAACTTGATACAAAAATAGGGCTCATTCACCACAAAGTTTACTTCTTATTTTTCTCAAGTTCTTAGTTCACTAAGTTCTCTGTGTAGCCAGTCATGTTCTGATTTCTTTCAGACCACTCGTAATTACCATACTTTGATTTCCTGAGTCCCAAATTCGGCAATTCTTTCTAAAAAGCCTCTCAACTGTAATGTCCTCAAAAGATGCCCTGAAGTCCCTCACATTGTCTGTCCTCCGTGTTGATCACAGAAGCATGATCAAATTATATCTGATAATCTACCTGTAAAGCACTTTGGCTCATTTTATCATGTGATCATCACTGTAAAACTGTAAATTGCTTTAATCATTTCATTTTTTAAACAGTCACAAACACTATGTTGTCTCTTTTTTTCCCAAATTGTCATCAGCACTCAGGAAATCACCACAGATGGGCATTACTGGATTACTTTGCAACTAACAAATACTTACCTGTGCTTTGTGAGCAGAATTTAGTCTTTAAGTGTTGAATCACTTGTGAATCAAGTGAGATTAAGAGTGTTTATTTGTTTTATGCACCAATATGAATCGTAACAATTAAATTATTCCGTTCTGCAGCTTCGCAGGCTTAGTAAACACAACACCAAAATTATCTGAAGATATATCCAAATCTGAAACATCACCTATCCATGTTCTCCAAGGATGCTGGCTGACCCACTGATTTACTCCAGCATTTCTCAGAAATAACTTCCCTTTGCTCTATCTATTGTACTTGAGTTTAACTTGATTGTATTTATAAATAGTATATCTGATCTGTTTTAATAGCATGCAAAACAAAACTATTCACTGCACCTCAGTACATGTGACAATAAACTTAAGCCTAAACCTAATAAATATATAATAAATTATCAGTTACTCTAAATCGGGGTCAGCAACCTACAGCCGCAGGGACGAATGCAGCCCGTAACCTGAATTAATCCGGCCCGCAGGCGGATCTTTTTTCCCGTAATCATCCGGCCCACCGAGCGGGGCCAAGCACCGAGCTCTGGCTGTACCGCATCGTACGCAAAGCCACCGGCATGGCTGCGCACCTTCTGTGAACACGTTTAAGAAAGAACTGCAGATGCTGGAAAAATTGAAGGTTAACAAAAATGCTGGAGAAACTCACCGGGTGAGACATGCAAAGATTGCATGAGACTGCGTCACCCGCTAAGTTTCTCCAGCATTTTTGTCTACCTTCTGTGAACACGTGATTTGATGACTGCCATCCGGGGCGGGATCCATGTGATGCGTCCTGGCCCCTATGCAGGTTGCCAAAATCCTGCTCTAAATAAACCAGGTCTTGAAAATGCAAAAATCGAAGTACGTATTTATAGTTTGAATCCCGTCACAATTGCTTGTAGATAATTGAATTTTTTTTTTAAAAGTGAAACTACCAGGTTGTTATTAAAATCCCATCTAGTTCACTAATGTCCTATAAGGAAGGAAATCAGTCCTGCCCTGGTTTGTCCGGTCTACAACTTAATGAATGTGCTTGACTCATTACTGCCTTAAATGTTGACATTTCCACTGATGCTCACTTCCTCTGAATGATTTTTTTTAAAGATCCAGTCACATTCGACATCCTATTCTCTGGATGAAAAAAGTTCTCCTTTAATCCTTCCATTAATGACGTTGAATGTGACTGGATTTTTTTTTTAATCATTCATAGGAAGTGAGCATCAGTGGTACCCCTTAGTTTTTGATCTCTTAACTAAGAAAACATGTCCTTATCCTCACACTGCCTAAGGAGTTTAGAATTATGTAATGATTAAATCTCCCCCAAATTAAAAAAAAGTGTAACCCTAGCCTATGCAACCATTCATTCAGATGAAGGGCCAATATCATTAAAAAAATGAAATATCTTTATTTTGTTGTAAGGCATCCCCAGCATCTTCAATTTTTCTATGGTTTAAAATAATATTCTTGCTGAATGAATATCACAAGCTAACAAACTCCATGTTCCATTTCATGCATGTGCATCAAGTGGCTTGAGACAGTGCAGGGCCTCGATGGTGGAGTGGGTTGCTGGAGGTCCCGTAGCAGCCTGGGGCTCGGCTGAGTCCCAACCGCAGGCCCAGCTTGCCCGGAATAGAAAGGCCACCAAGCCCAGCCCCTGCTCACCCCGTGGACTGGGATTCGGACAGGAGATGGAGGAAAATGACGGTGGTGGCGGATGCTGGCCAAGTGAGAAGAACCGGGGAGTCTTGCCTTCCGCGCCCTTGAGGTCGGCTGCGGGAGGCCCCCCCCCCAGACTGCAGAGTGCCGGGAGTGGAGAGGGGCAGGATGACTGAATGGAGGCGACACCTGCAACAAGCCTTTGTGGCAGCTGGAATTGTAAAATGATGCCAAAATGATGCCCCTTGTATATGGATTCAGTGGGCTGTTCTGTACATTCTGTGCTGACAGGGGAATTGTACTTATCTACAGGGATAGTCTTACTGAGCTACATGCAAATATGTATTCCACTGTACCCGGTACATATAAAAATAACGAAGATAAGTAAACCATTGAACCAATGAAGGACGGCACTCTGGTGCAGCAATAGAGCTGCTGCCGTACAGTGCCAGAGACTCCAGTTCGATCCTGACTATGGGTGCTGTCTGTAGTGAGTTTATACATTCTCCCTATGCCTGCGTGGGTTTTCTCAGAGTGCTCCAGTTTCCACACACATCCCAACGATGTACAGGTTTGTAGGTTAATTGGCTTTGATAAAATTATAAATTGTCCTTAGTGTGTAGGATAATGATAGTATACCAGGTGATCGCTGGTCGTCGCGGACTCGTGGGGCCAAAGAGCCGGTTTCTGTGCTGTATCTCTAAAGTCTAAAGTGGCAAAAGCAAGACATTTCCAGACATTGGCATGGATCTGGAAATTCAACATTGCATTGTGAATCTCAGATTCAAGCTTAAATTCTGATACACATCTCCTGACTGAATATCGTGCAATCTCGAACAGGGAGAGGTTTCAACTCTTCAGCACTCATTCACAACTGAAACATTGTGATTTATAAATAAGAACCCCGTGGACTGGGATTCGGACAAGAGATGGAGGAAAATGATAGCGGCTACACTTGTCCCTTTACCTCCCCCCTCCACTCCTTTCAGGGACCCAAGCAGTCCTTCCAGGTCCGACAGAGGTTCACCTGCACCTCCTCCAACCTCATCTACTGCATCCACTGCTCTAGATGCCAGATGATCTATATCGGTGAGACCAAGCGGAGGCTTGGCGATCGTTTCACCGAACACCTCCGCTCGGTCCGCAATAACCAACCCGACATCCCGGTGGGTCAGCACTTCAACTCCCCCTCCCATTCCATATCTGACCTCTCTGTCCTGGGCCTCCTCCACGGCCAGAGTGAGCAACACCGCAAATTGGAGGAACAGCACCTCATATTCCGCTTGGGGAGTCTGCATCCTCTGGGCTTGAACATTGAATTTTCTCAATTCTGTTAATCTTTGCTGTCTCCTCCCCTTCCCACCTCTCCCTCAGCCCTTGGGCTCCTCCTCCTCCTTTTTCCTTTCTTCTCCCCGCCCCCGCCCCCCCCCCCACCTCCCATCAGTCTGAAGAAGGGTTTTGGCCCGAAACATTGCCTATCTCCTTCGCTCCTTAGATGCTGCTGCACCCGCTGAGTTTCTCCACCCTTTTGTGTACCCTTAATAAATAAGAAGCTGATTTTATGCTTGTTTCCAACTAGTTCATGGAAATGTGTTACAGTTTCTACCCACTGGAGACTAAAATGACAGCCATTTATTAGGTAACTGTGAGAGATGTCATTATAAATGTGAGAGTACAGACCTGTGAAAAGATGTCTGCTGGTACTCATAGTGGAGGACTGCTGTAGATCACAGCATAAGTGTAGCAAGGTCAGCATGGTGAATATCAAGACAATGCTTTGCCATATGAGGGTCACTTCAAAATGTCTTCCAAACCTGTCATGAAAAAATAAGGAATATGATAAGTAATTTCCATTATAAAGAAAAAATGGTATTTCGGAAAATATAAAAATAATTTAACGTAATATTCTGCTTTTTCTTCACAGTACAATAAATTACTTCTTTTAAGTATCCTCCAAGAACATACTGTGAAAAAAAATGTAAAATGATTTCTGACTTTATATGTATATATTTTGAGAAATTATTCAGTAGATTAATTGTAGTTTGAGTATGATCAGATACCACTATACTTATTTTGTTGTGCATGCAATTAAAGTTACTAATAAGACATATCAAACAGTTCTCCCATTGTAAAGTTTGAGATTACTGGCTACAGCACTAACCTCAGACTGTGATAATCAATTCATGTTACATGGCCGTACCTTACCCGGGGAGAGTTCTGCATATGCATAGAGATCCATACCAGAAGTTGAGTTTTAACATGTTTGGAAGCCATAGTTGGCAATTGCCAACCATCTACATATTTCAATTAACTGAGGAAAGATTTAAAAGGTTAGAGAGTCATATGGCACACGACTTTTAGTTCTGGAAGGAACAGCAGATGCTGGTTTATGTTGAAGACAGTCACAACATGCTGGAATAACTCAACGGGTCAAGCAGCATTTCTGGAGAAATTGAATAATTATAGTTCGGGTCAGAGTCCTTCGTCAGATTGAAATATAGAGGAGGGGGGGGGGGGCGAGAAAAGGCCAGAAAAAAATCTCAGGAAGGGTGGAGTCCATAATTTCAGGAAGGGTGCAGTCAGTTGGAACTAGTAGGACGTCTAGGGTGGAGAGAGGGGGCGGGCGGGAGGAATGCAGGAGTTACTTAAAATTAGAGAAATCTAACGTCCATACCGCTTGGTTTGCTTGGGCAGCTTACAACCCAGCTGAGTTACTCTAGGCCTTTTGGCCCACTGAGTCCACACCGACCAACGATGAACTGTTCGTACTAAATCTATGTTATAGAAACATAGAAACATAAAAATTAGGTGCAGGAGCAGGCCATTCGGCCCTTCAAGCCTGCACCGCCATTCAATATGATCATGGCTGATATGATATGATATAATATTATCCTGCCTTCTCGTCTACTCCCTACCCACCAAGGGCCAGTTATTCAATTAGAGTCCAATTAACCTTCAAACCCATACTTCTTTGGAGTATGGATGAAACCGAGGCACCCTGAGGAAACTCAGTCAGGGAGAGAACGTGCAAACTACGCACAGACAGCACTCAAGGTCAGGATTGAACCTGGGTCCCAGGCGCTGTAAGGCAGCAACTCTACCGGCTGCACCTCCGTGCCGTCCATGGATATGTGCAAGTATGCGAGTGTGTGCTCATGTACATGTGTTTGCTAAGTCTGTGCAACAGAACCGCACATCCAATTGTCTTGGACCTCCTTGCCATTGGGTCAAGACCTCATTCTGACAACCTCCTGAGGTAACAAGCAACGGGACCGACCACTGCACCCACCGCGGGCCAGTCCGACCTCCAACACCCACTGCGAGCGACTTGGCCCATCCACTGTTTCCCTCTCCAGAGATGCTGCCTCACCTGCTGTTATTTTCTTTCAGATTTACAACATCTGCAGTAGTTTGGCTTTGAATTGGGATTGGGATTTGGGCTACGTTCTGGCATAGGGAATGGAACTGAGATCTGGGCAAAATCAGCCATGATCATACTGAAGGGCTAGGCAGGCTTGAGAGACCAGATGCCCTATCTCCTGTCCTATTTTCCTGTGTTCTAGTGATAAGATTTTTTTTTTTTTCAGATTAAAAGGGTATAAAAATCGTCCTGATCTGAAATTATTTTATGATCCATGATGGAAAGACTCACCAAACTAGTTTACTCTACTCTGAGTACTTAGTCATTTTGCTGGCGCCAGATATGTGGTGACTCTTTGCATGCTTTGTATATTGTATACAAATACGGCAAAATTCACTGTACCCGGGTACATGTGACCATAAAATATCATCAAACCTTTGAATCAAACATTCCATACAACTTGCGGGCACTGCATCTGATGAAATATAAGTAACCGTAGATGCTGATTGTCACCTTGTCGTGGTGGAGAAGCTTGTGTGGACCTGAGATCTTGAAAGCGATGCCGTCTGGAGCCATGCTCATGGTAGGGCCACCCACGGCGGTACGGTCGAGGGGGAGGTCTCTGACAAAGAGCAATCCACCCTTAACAGTGGAGGTGGATGGCTGACCTTAGTGGAGCGCCACAACAGCTGGGAAGGCCGATGAAGGCTGCAGCAGAAAAGGGTCTCCGGTCGTCCTGGACTCCATGCCACTGGATCCTGACCCAGATCTGTCAAGGACTGTGGGGTGGCTGCCTGCGCACTAATCTCCCCACGTTAAACAAAGTCATGCACAGGCGTCCTCCATGTAGGGAATAGCACCCTGGAGACACCCATAAGATGAAGATGCTGATTTATACCAAAGAAAGACACGAAATGCTGGTGTAACACAGGAGATCAGGCAGCATCTTTGGAGAACATGGGTAATTGATGTTTCGAGTCGGGACCCTTCTTCAGACTCATTTGATGGATTTGATGATCTTCAGTGGGATCAGTGCAGTAAAGATCATAGTGTAGATCATACTGAACTACAATTAATTTCAACCAACTACAATTAGTGAGTCATTTCTCAAAAAATTATGCAGAGCATTTGAAGAAGTTGAGGTATTAAACACCTTTCGTCCAGCGTGACTGACACCAGGTTGACCCAATAGAAGGGACCGCCCTCTGAGGCCAATGAGGAGAGAGGGGGCGGGCGTTGAGCGGAGTTAATTTGCACGGTGCGGAGCAGCTGGGTGCTGGGTTCGAATTTAGTCTGCACCCCCAACGCACCCGTTCCCTACCCGTAGCCCCCACGGGAGATGTGTTCCTCCAACTCTAGCAGTTCCTGAACATAAGATTCCAGCACTCCCCTGCCTCCCTCAGTAGTGTTCTTTAAAAATATTCCAATTGCACTTGCCCTGCATGTTGCAATAGCAATTCACCCTCCCCCTGCTAGCCGAGCCATTGTGAAGTCATCAGTTGAAGCTGGTCATTTTAAATACAGTCTTTTGATTCTTTTAAACTTTAATCAGTGATAAGTCAAGAAATAAAGCATAAAATGTTTAGTGAAGGTGATCTCTACCTAGAGGGGAGAAATGTGAATCAGAATATGTAAAAATCTTGCCAAAGTTGACATTTTTAAAACCTTAATCGCAAATAACGTTAAATATAAGATGAAATCTACAGTGAAGCTGGTTACTGCTAGCTGAGCCATTGTGACGTCATCAGTTGAAGCTGGTCATTTTAAATTCAAAGTCTTTTGATTTGTTTAAACTTTTAATCAGTAATAAGTCGAGAATGTCGAGAAATAAAGCATAAATTGTTCAGTGAAGATGAACTCTGCCGAGAGGGGAAAAATGTCAATCAGAATTTGTAAAAATGTAGTCGTTACCACGTAATGTTTTTGCAAAGATGTAAAGACAACCACATATACACATACATATACACACAAACAAGATCAGAGTTTTAATAAGTATATGATAGATATGTATAGATGCTTTAGTGAGTGAGCGAGATCGGGCCCGGGTCTGCGTGCGCTCTTGAGTTGCTGCTGGCTGTCCCCATCCCTTCCCGGGAGAACCGTCCCCGTCTGGGGGTGGCCGGAGGTGTCAAGCCAGGCCTGCAGCTGGCACGGGGCAGAGGCTGAGTTGCTGCAGCGCTTTGTGCGTATGGCTGGTGCTCAGCTTTCACCGACGCCGGGGGGGGGGGGGGGGGGGGGTTGGCTGGCGGTCCCCGGCCAGTCGGGGAGCGGAGTTGGGCTGCAGTTGGCACTTCTTATTCGCGCTGGCTGTGGGCCTGGGGCCGCTGGTGTCGTCGGTCTGAGGTTGTCGGTTGGTCCGGCGGAAGTTGAGCTTCTTCTCTGCGCTGGCTGTGGGCTGGGGCCACTGGGTGTCGTCGGTCCGGGGCTGTCGATTGGCCCGGCTGGGGTTGGCTGAAGAATTCCATTGCCTTGAAATTAGCAGAATAGTGAAATTCGACTCAAAAACTATCATCGTTGTGTTCGTAATGGAACACATTAATTTTCCTATAATGTGACCACATGGCACCCCTGTTCCTGAAATTAAATATATTCTTACACATAAATTATGAATAAAGATAAGAATTATCTTTACACAGTTTCTTCAGCCAGCGCTTCATTCATTTTTTCTTAATGATGAATGACCTTTGACAAATCCCATGATTCCTTGCGTTTTTCGGGAATACCGAACTCACTTATGCTGTGAGGAAAAAACCAACAACATTGTAGCGGTGCGGGCTACGCAGTGGATACTTTTCTCTTTACACTGTGTGGAGCAGCATGGTGGAGGAGAGAGCTCAACCAACCGCAAAGCGTCTTTGCTCAAGGCCCTTCCCAGTCTCCCGATCGTCCCAGAAGCCCGCCACAACCCCGGAGTCTCTCTTGGATGACAGCGCTAAAATGGTGGTGGAGAAATAGACCTAACAAAACGACAATTGTTTTTGTTAGGTCTACATTTGTGTCTGCTAATGTTCGATTTCAAATGGTTTATTAATGGAAAGGCTGTGGCTCCCAAAACAATCTTAGCCAAAATATGACAGCTTTTCTCTCTCTCGTCACATCTTCCTTGAAGCCTACGGCTGTAAATTAATACCAATCATAAAAGTAATGCTTGCTAGGCAATCGTATTCATAAGAAACAAAATTCGTAAAGTGAAACACTTTGTAGTTATTGCAGAGACTGAGACACATGAGAGCTGGTTCAAAAAACAAAGACGACAAAATCTGTGGGAGCGCGAGTGCGTGTATTCGCGCGTGCACAACTGATCCGGCCCGCATGAAGTTGCGTTTTGCCTCAATCCGGCCCATGACATAAAATGAGTTTGACACCCCCCCTAACGCAATGTCCCCCTCCCCTAACGCAATATTCTCCCAGTCTTCTTCTTATCGAGTCCACACACAAGATTAGAAGTTGTTCAGCCGGAGCTGAAGACACTTCTCGGCATCTGCATCCAATGGTGTCTGTCTTGTGCTTTTTGTGCTTCTTGTGGTGGAAAGATTGGTGAAAACAGGGCCTCGACGTGAACGCTCTTTCCTTGACCCCATTTCCGCAGTAGCACTCACCCACACACAACGCTGGATGTTAAAGTGGCGATCCCGGCCCAGCAATCCTCCCACAACCGTGCGGGTGCAGCTGACGGGTCCCCGTTGTGACGCCAGAGATCGCTGTTGTGACGCGAGTCAAAATGGCGACCTCAAAATGGTGGCGGGCCCGGCAATCCCCAACTCAGGGGTTCTCTGAGACATGAAAAGTATTTTCAAGGGTTCCGCAAGGGTAAAAAGGTTGAGAAATGCTGGTATAGACACACTCTCTCTGCTCAAGTTCAAACCAATGCCTCAAAACTCATTGGCCGGCGGTTCATTCCACAGCAAGACAATGATCCCAAACATACTGCTAAAGCAACAAAGGAGTTTTTCAAAGCTAAAAAAATTGAACCCAATTGAGCATGCCTAAATATGTTTTGGACTAGCCCCCAAAACAAGCCTAAGGGGCCTGTCCTCCAAGTATGCCCTCACCACTGTATTGTACAACTGTAACATAATGTCCCAACTTCTATACTCGGTACTCTGGCTGATTTGGAGAGGAGTGGAGTCCAATTCGGCGGACACTCACCAGAAGAAGAGGCGAAGGATATTAGCGACCAGCAGCACTAGGCACACGTGTGTGGAGAAGCCCTCGGTGTTGCCACTTCTTTGGATCTCGCGGTATTGCGGGATGTAGGGCACTGCCCCGCCGAACACCATGAAGAAAGTCGCCACCCAGGACAGGAACAACCAGGCGAGGTCTGGCCGCAGCTCCGGGAGGGATTCTGCATCTGCCATTGCCACCATCGGAACAAACTTGGATGCTAAACGCAGTCACTGCGAAGTTGCAGGCATTCATTCAGTGCTCGCTACACACGGGGCAGGCAGGGCACCAGCGCTGGGCATCAGCAGACAGCGGGCACAGTACTCGCATAATGTCACGGGTGCTGTCTAAAACTCCTGGCAGCCCGCAGGCTCAGGAAGTTTCAGTGCTGCTTCCTGCTCTGTTGATTAAAAAAAAAAGAAATTAAACCATAGCTGCAACGTAATTTGCGCAAATGTATTTCCTTCTGCATTTTATTTCACAGCAAATGCATTGGTGTTTTAAATGAGATGACACCCCCCTCTCCCCCCGAGCGTTGTCTGGTTGCTTAGGGGTCTTTTTTTTTTGTCTTGCAATTAAACGTTAAGAGGCATTGACACAAAGACGGACTGGTCTGGGAGATGGGCGGCTTGCAGAAGGCTCCACCTTACCTTCAGCCGCGATCGCGACCCCCTTGACAACAAGAGCTGAACAGATACATACTGGCGTGTGTACCAAGCTAACCTCAGCCTGTTGGGACGTATCCCGGAAACTATTTCGGCTGCAAACCGTGCAAAGAACGCACTTCCTGCAGAATGGTAATACAATATCGTTGGCAACCAGAGCTCATCTCCTCCAGGTCGGTGTCTGCTGTTACTGCCAACCCGTCATGTCTGCAGTCAGCCTCCAATACAGCTCACTGTCCCCATATTCGCGGCAGTCCACCCTTGTGGAGAATTATGTACTCTCTCCTCACTTTAATTTACCTACCTGTTCTCGGTATGTTTTTGAACGAGATGCACAAAAGTCAAGTGATGCTGGACTGACTGGCGTCACTTTGTTTATATTTGCATTCGACACACAAAACTAACAGCCGACCTGTCACACCCACAGTATTTGCGTTGATGTTCTCTGCTCTTGTTTGAATCTGTAGCGTTACCATACTTAGTTGCAGCGCCCTCCATAATGTTAACATTTATTTATTTGCCTCTATACTCCACAATTTGAGATTTGAAATAGAAAAAAAATCACATGTGGTTAAAGTGCACATTGGCTTCACAGGCGTTTGTAATTGCTCAGGTGTGTTTAATTGCCACCTTAATGCAGGTAAAAGAGAGCTCTCAGCACCTAGTCTTTCCATCATCCTTGGAAGCTTTTATTGCTGTTTATCAACATGAGGACCAAAGTTGTGCCAATGAAAGTCAAAGAAGCCATTATGAGACTGAGAAACAAGAAAAAAACTGTTAGAGACATCAGCCAAACCTTCGGCTTACCAAAATCAACTGTTTGCAACATCATTAAGAAGAAAGAGAGCACAGTTGAGCTTACTAATCGCAATGGGGACTGGCAGGCCAAGGAAGACCTCCACACTGATGATAGAAGAATATAATAAAGAAAACCCCCCAAACACCTGTCCGACAGATCAGAAACACTCTTCAGGAGTCAGGTGTGGATTTGTCAATGACCACTGTCTGCAGAACACTTCATGAACAGAACTACAGAGGCTACACTGCAGGATGTAAACCACTGGTTAACTGCAAAAATAGGATTGCCAGGTTACAATTTGCCAAAAAGTACTTAAAAGAGCAACCACCATTCTGGAAAAAGGTCTTGTGGATAGATGAGATGAAGATTAACTTATATAAGAGTGATGGCAAGAGCAAAGTATGGAGGAGAAGGAACTGCCCAAGTTCCAAAGCATACCACCTCATCTGTGAAACACGGTGGGGGTGTTATGGCCTGGGCGTGTATGGCTGCTGAAGGTACTGCCTCAGTTATCTTCATTGATGATACAACTGCTGATGGTAGTAGCATAATGAATTCTGAAGTGTATAGACACATCCTGTCTGCTCAAGTTCAAACAAATGCCTCAAAACTAATTAGCTGGCAGTTCATTCTACAGCAAGACAATAATCCCAAACATACTGCTAAAGCAACAAAGGAGTTATTCAAACCAAAAAAATGGTCAATTCTTGAGTGGCCAAGTCAATTATGCGATCTGAACCCAATTGAGTATGCCTTTTAAATGCTGGAGAGAAAACTGAAGGGCAATACCCTCCAAAACAAGCATAAGCTAAAGATGGCTGCAATACAGGCCTAGCAGAATATCACCAGAGAAGACACTCTGCAACTGGTGATGTCCATGAATCGCAGACTTCAAGCAGTCATTGCATGCAAAGGATATGCAACAAAAATATTAAACATTACTATTTTCATTTACATCACATTGCTGTGTCCCAAACATTGTGGTGCCTTGGGATGGGACTATGTATAAACACTGCTGTAATTTCTACATAATGAAACCAAAATATATAAAAATGGCCTTTATTAAAATCTGACAACGTGTACTTTAACCACATGTGATTTATTTCTATTACAAATCTGAAATTGTGGAATACAGAGGAAAATAAATAAATGATGGATCTTTGTCCCAAACATTATGGAGGACACTGTATTTATATACCTATCTAAATGCCCAGTTAGTAGTCCATTTCCTATCTCCAGTTCCTCCTGCCACCACTTTCAGTACTTTCACTAACTCCAGTTCCCACCCTCTCTACTTTCACTCCAAAGAAGGGTTCCGACCCGAAACGTCACCCATCCTTTTTCACCAAAGTTACTCCAGCACTTTATGTCTATCTTCCGTATAAACCAGCATCTGCAGCTCCTTCCGTTCCCTGTTGTCTACTCTCACACATGCATATTGATACCTTTGAGGTGCAAGAGACAGCAGATGCTGGAAATAAGAGCGAAAAAAAGTGCTGGAGAAACTCACTGGGTCAGGCAGCATCTGTGGAGGGAATGACAGGTTACGTTTTGAGACGCAACCAGTATGAAAGGTCCCAAGACAAAATGTCATCTGTTCATCCCCTTCACAGATTCTGCCTGTTCCACTGAGTTCCTCCAACACCTTGTTTTTCCATCCATTAACACTCCCTGATTCTCCTACCAGCCACCCCTACACTAGTGATAACTAACAGCAGCCAATGAAACAAACAACCAGTATGTCTTTAGACGTCAGGAAGTCTAAAAAATGTCACCTTAGCATGTTTTCCAGAGATGCTGCTGGACCTGCTGAGGTACTCCAGCACTTTGTGTCTATCTTCAGTATGTCTTTAGGATGTTGAAGGAAACCAGTGCATTGGCGAGAAACCCACACGGCCGGACGAATAAAATACATACTCCAGCACCGGAGGTCAGAATCGAACCTGCTTTATTGGACAGCTGCTCTTCCTACAGCACCACCATGCCAGTAATGTAGCATTATTCAATATCTTAGTGACCACCTTTTTTTTGGCCTCTAATTTTCCACGTGGGGAAATGTATTCAACAACAACTTCCATTCATATTACAACTCCACGATTTTACAGCACCCTTGGTTCCAGAGCCTTTCTGAATTATCCATTTTGCTGGACCAACAAAGGTCACGGCCTCCGAGAGGAGTAAAACGTAACTGGAATGGTCCGCCGAGAGGCCGAGAAACTAGCCCGCAAAGCCGTCCTCAAAAGTCAGCTATGGGAACGGAACGGCCAGCTCCGGCAGGGCTGGAGTTCCAGAGTGCCGGCCGTAGGGGGCAAATTCAACTCACCGATCGGTCTTTTAGCATGCTGACCTCCATCAGTCACAGCATTGGTGGGTGGGTACCGAGGTTGGTATGTTATTTGCCGTTATAGATGTTGGTGAGGTCGCACTTCGATTATTGTCTTCAGTTTCAGACATCCTACTGTAGGAAGGATGCCACTAAGCTATATGGTGTACAGAAAAGATGTACGAGGATTTTGCCAGGACTCGAGCGAGGTTGGGCGGGCTAAGACCCTATTCAATGCAGACTGAGAGGTTGTCGTATAGAGGTGTATAAAATCACAAGCGGCATAGATGGGGTGAAAGTGCACACTTTTTCCCCCCCCAGTATTGATGAATCAAAAACTGGAGGGCATAGATTTAAAGTGAAAGAAGAAAGATTTTATAGGAACCTGCAGGGCAAGTTTCTCACACAGAAGGTGATGCATGCATGGAACAAGCTGCTAGAGAAAAACGTTGAGGCTGGTACAATGACAACATTTAAAAGACAATTGTAGAGCTCCATGGATAGAAAAGGTTTTGAGGAATATGGAACAAAGACAGGCAAATGAGACTAACTTAGATGGGGCATCTTGGTCAGAATTAATGAGGTGGGCCTGTTTTCTTGCTGTTTGACTCTGTGGTGGAGGGATTATGGAAAAGGCAGGAGCAGGGTCGAGAGGGTAAGATAGATCAGCCATGATTGAATGGCAGAATAGAGCTGATGGCTTAATTCTGCTCCTATCACTTATGAACATGTTTGGAGGACAAAAGGACGGGCCAGAATATTAAGCAATTTATAAATAAAGGACACATGTTTTAAAGAGAAGTTGTAATATAATTAGAAGTCTGTTGCTTTGTGACTATTCTCTAAAGACTTTTCATAATTTAAAAAATCTTTAAGAGTTTCACCTTTTTCAAAAGTAGGCAAGTATTTTCATCTCTTCTTAATATGTTTAAATTCATATTCCTGATAGCATCCTTCTACTAATGCTCTCCAGTAATCCAAAAAAGATTCACTCAGCAAATTTCCCCTGGAATGAGAAACTTCCCCTATCAAATTTCCTTATGTCAAGGGAATATAGATCAATTTACCCTCTGGCTAGGGAAATTTAATCCATTCTCTTTTAAGTTTAGATGTATGCGGGTTGATCATGTTGTAACATATAAGGTTCTGAGGTGACAGGACAGATGTAAAGATATTCCATTAGAATCTCTTGATCTCCTCTTGAATCTCTTGAATCTCCTCTTAAATGAAGGAACGTAGTTACAAAATTAAGATGATGGTTCAAAACAGTGGCGCACAGGAAGTTCCTTTTGCAGAAGCTGGTGCTTATCAAAGAGAAGCTTTTAAATAGGCACATAGATATGCAGAGAATGGAGGGATATAGATTAACAGCAGGCAGAGCAGATTAGTTTAACCTGGCATCATGTTTGGCACAGACCCTGCGGCTGAAGGGCCTGTTCCTGTGCTGTACGGTTCTGTGTTCTTATGTTATCTGCACTGGAGGATGATGGAAGCTAGATCATATGGGGTTATTTAAAGAAGTAAATAAATCCTTAAATTAATGGGGAAGTAAGAGTTATGAAAACTGGCATGGAAGAGGCATTGAGGCCTGGAGCAAGTCACCCATGCTCCGGTTGAACAGCAGGGTAGGCTTGAGAAGCCAAGTGTTTTCCTTCTTTGTTATGTTCTCGCATTATGTTCTCTTCCATTCCAAAAGGTAACTCATTCCCAAACAAGCCTGTTACCAGTAGGTGCTGAAACTAATACAATACATCAAAATTGGCTTCAAGAAAAAGCTGGTATTTCTAGTATCTACTGGTATTTCTCCTATTAGCTTCTGAATGTAGCTTTGGAAGATCTCTGATACAGAGGAAGAAAATCTGCCAGACCATAAGATCCAAATATGTGTGAAGAACTTGTGCTTTAGTACTGAACATGGAGGAAAGTTCACCTGCTGGCATTTGCAATGCCACAACCAACCACAAGGAAGAGTATTGGCATCCCTGCCCTTTTATATTTACATTAATCTCCAAATAAATCCATCCAAATAAATGAAGCTTTTGCCACACTAATGACCCGGACAATAGCAGTCCAAACAGCAACCTTGGCTGAAATAAATCAGACTGTGACAGCAGACTGGCTGACTCTATTATGTGCCATGCAAACCCAAACAATCACAGATTACCTGCTTTAAGATGTATTATTGTGATGCTAACAAAAGCAAAAAATATAAACTAGAATGGTATCCATGTCACTCACTGTTCAAATCTGATTTACCCTGGAGCACCCTTAAATCACACATTCTTTTATAACAGCTGTATTGAGAAAAATCAAAAGTAAAGCCAGCACCTGGAACAATAACATTTAGAAGTCGGTAAATTCAAAATGGGAGCACCCCCACACAGGTTCAGTAACTCTGCTCTCAGTCTTTGTTTATCAGTATTGGTATTGGTTTACCATTGTCACATGAAACAAGATACAGTGAAAAGGTTTATTTTACATGTTATCCAAGCAGATCGTACCATACGTGATTAGAAGAGCACAATATATGAGTACAACAGGAAGTGCAAGGGAGAAAATAAACAGAGTGCAGAATATTTTGAAGAGAGAGTGCAGGTTAAAAAAGTGCAAGGGGTGCAAGGAGATAGATCGGGAATGCATGATTGCATATGAGAGGTCCATTCAAGAGTCTGATTACAGCGGGTAAGAAGCTGTTCTTGAAATTGGTAGTATGTCTGTCCTGAATGGAAATGATCTGTCCACAAACAAAAAAAAATGATGGGTGCAAAGCGACAGGTGCAAAATCATCTTTGCCATCGAAAATCAACAGCTTGTACATCCTCGCTAGAAAAGCACTAACACGCATTCAGAAGCTGCAGTGAGTCTTGTAGAGAAACAACAAGTAGGGGACATCAGGCATGTTAGCAGAAGGATCACGACCCAAAACGTCATCCATTCCTTCTCCCCAGAGATGCTGCCAGTTACTCCAGCATTTTGCTCCATGGAGTATGGAGTAACTCCATGAGTTACTCCATACTCCAGACGCTGAGTTACTCCAGCATTTTGTGTCTACCTTCGATTTAAACCAACATCTGCAGTTCTTTCCTACATATCAGGCATGTTTTATGTAGTTACACTGCTGCAGAGAAAATGCCTGAAGTCATGCAGGATCTTCCTCTGACCACGGTTATCACTATAAGCACTGTGGAAGATGCAACTTTAGGGGCTTTACTGCAGGGTCAGTGTGGTTACTCTGGCACTTAAGATACCTCCTGCACAGACGGAAGATGAATTGACCATCTTGGAGCTCTAAACTGCTTCCTTACCCAAGAGAATTAGTGGCACAGTGGCGCAGTGGTAGAGTTGCTGCCGTACAACGCCAGAGACCTGGGTTCGATCCTGACCTTGGATGCTGTCTGGAATTTGTACGTTCTCCCTGTGACCGCGTGGGTTTTCCCCGGGTGCTCCAGTTTCCTTCCACACTCCAAAGATGTACAGGTTTGTAGGTTAATTGGCTTTGGTAAGTTATAAAATGTGTCCCTAGTGTGTGTAGGTTAGTGTACGAGGATCGTTGGTCTGTGCAGAATCAGTGGGCCAAAGGGCCTGTTTCCGCAATGTCTAAAGTCTAAAGAGTCCACATGGAGAAATTGAGCCTTTGCAATACCTACCATTGTTGCAAATGGTAAAATATTTTAGTTTGCTTATCAGTAGGGAGGTTCCACAATTATTCTAAACACCTCCACAATTATTCTCAACACCAGTGCCCCACAAGGATGCTATACTCCCTATATATTCATGACTGTGCAGCCAAATTCAACTCCATCTATAATTTTTCAAGTAACTCCACTGTGGTGGGCTGGAACATATCAATATCAGCAGGGACAAAGGAACTAGTTATCTATTGCAGGAAACATGGTGGAATGCATGCCCTTATTAATGGTGGCGAAGATGAAATGGTTGAGAATTTCAGGTTTCTTGGCATAAATATTATCAACAATCTATTGTGAACCAACCACACTGAAGTGGCCGTAACAAAGCACACCAATGCCTCTACTTCCTCAGGTGACTGAGGAAATTCAGCAAGTCACTGATGACTTGCAGCCTTCCACAGATGTATCAAAGAAAGTATACTGCTGGGTTGCATCATAGCTTGGTTTGTGAGCAGCTCTTCCCAAGACTGCAACAAACTGCTGAATTGTAGATACAGCCCAGTCCATCACAATTTTCAGACTCCCCACAATTGACTATACAAGCTGTCTTGGGAAAGCAGCCAACATAATCAAATACCTTTCTCACCCCTGTCATTCCTCCTTCTCTCCACCCCTGTCGGACTAAATATACAGAAGCTTGAATATGCATGCCAGCAGACTGAGAAACATCTTCTTCCCATTCTTTATCAGGCTTCTGAACAGTGCTTACATAAGTTAGAATGCAATCGACTTGTCTCCACCTCTCATATTAAACTATCTTTCTGGAACTGTTGCGCTGTAATGCTGAGAACTATATTTTCGCACTTTCTCTTTGCTCTAGCTGCCCGCACTAGAGTTTGGCTTGATTGTATTTGTAGACAGTATTATCTGATTTTACTTTAATCTATATTACTAAAAGTCTGATCTTCATCACTTCCTGTTGTTCTGTATATTGATTTTACAAAAAAACGTTCCACTCACGGCTCTGATTTTTGGCTATCATACTCAGAGTCCACCTCCGCAGGACAAGAGGCTTTTTCCCATCGATGAAAAATAAAAGAGTTATTAGTGTTTTAAAATTGTTGAGATTCTCTCTCCTGAAGGCCACGCCCCTTCCGGAGGGACTATAAAACCCGGAAGTGTTGAGTGCCTCAGTCAGTCTCTGCAAGATGGGGGAGCGAGAGGGTCACTTCTCTCAGTCTGAGCTGTGAATAACACTGAACACATGTCTACTAAACTGTGAGTAGTTTTACTGACCTGTCAGTGCCCTTAATGTGGTTTGAAAATATAGTTTGGAAATGCTAAAGCTGTGTTGCCTTTGGTTTGGAAATGCTAAAGCTGTGTTGCCTTTGGTTTGGAAATGCTAAAGCTGTGTTGCCTTTGGTTTGGAAATGCTAAAGCTGTGTTGCCTTTGGTTTGGAAATGCTAAAGCTGTGTTGCCTTTGGTTTGGAAATGCTAAAGCTGTGTTGCCGAATTAAAGTTGCCTTGCCTAATTAAAGTTGCCTTGCCTTCTATATAATTAAAAGTCTAATCTTGACCACTTCTTGTTTGCGCTTTATATTGATTTTAGAAAAAAAGCTACCACGTACAGCTGTGATGTTTGGCCATCTTACTCAGAGTTCCCCTCTGCTCATCAGGTGCTGAGGATTTTTCCCATCGATGAAAAATAAAAGAGTTATTAGTGTTTAAATAAATGTTGAAATTCTTCTGTCAATCACGCCATGAAGGCCACACCCCTTCTAGTGGGGGGGACACTATAAAACCCAGAAGTGTGGGCGTGGCTCAGTCTCTGCAAGATGGAGGAGGGAGAGGTCATGACTCACTGTCTTTAGTAGCCTTGCACCCTGCTTGAAATGGTATGAAACTGCACTTGAATTTGGAGGCCTTGCACCCTGCTTGAAATGGCCCACCGATCGCACACCGACCAGCTAACCCCGCACATTAACACTATCCTACACACACTAGGGACAATTTACACATACCACGCCAATTAATCTACAAACCTGTTTGTCTTCGGAGTGTGGGAGGAAACCGAAGATCTCGGCGAAAAGCCACGCGGTCATGGGGAGAACGCACAAACTCTGTACAGACCGCACCTATAGTTGAGATTGAACCTGGATCTCCGGCGCTGTAAGCGCTGTAAGGCATCAACTCTACTGCTGCGCCACCGTGTCAATTTGATTGGATAGCATGCAAAGCAAAGCTTTTCACTGTACCTCAGTACATGTCACAATAATAAACCTAAACCTCAGATTCTTGCATTATTTGGGATCTTGTCATGGTCAACTTGTGAGCTCTGCATTTTGCCTGTTAATGAAAAGATAAAGGAAGTTGGGAGATGGACACAAGAAGAAGATGGTTTAAATCAGGGCTTCTCTACTTTCTAATTTATTAGAAATAAACCTCAAACTTTAGTTAAGATGTTTTTCCTCTTTTGGCCTTATTAGGCCCTGTCACAAGCTTTAGCATGTAAACCACTGATCTAATCACCAGTGGCATATTTTTTTAATTCAGTTCATGTCAACTGGTTCTCAGCAGATACTTCTCCTGGCAATTAATTAAAATAGGCCCCACAAAATTAGCAGGAGATAAAATAGTAAATGTTCAGTTAAGTTTCTGAGAACTGCAATAATAACAAGGCCAAGATACAGGGGGATTTCAACTACTGTGGTGTTAACCATGACAATCACAAAGGTAAAGATATGAAAGGTGCTGAATAAAAGGTGTAAAAGGCTTGGCAACCCCAACAAATGAGGGCAGTCCTAGGCAAGTAGACTGAGGAGTGATGTGAGTGGTTTTGCAAAGTAATTATTGCAATTTATTAACATTTAGCATAATAATGGATATGGTCAAAGATAGACCCGGGCTAAGGTGCAGTGGTAAAATTGAAAAGCAGGTTTGGAAGGTGAGAAGTACGTATGATAATATATTAGTAAATAAAATCAAGGTAATTCCTTGTATGTTTTATTAATAGCTGAAGAAAATGGGATAGCAAAGGAGAGAGCAGGACATACAGTATTAATGACAAAAAGAATAGCCTGAGTATGGAGCAGATAATGTGTATGATTCTGAGTAAATCATTGATTGGAAGAAAGATAATTTACAGACATTATAATAAGGAGAAGAATATAGTATTAGAAATGCTAAACATTAGAGCTCAAGATGTATTAAGCGATTTGACATCTTTGAAAGTAGATATGTTCCTAAAAATGAATGAAATGTATTTGATGTTCTTAGAAGAAGCAAGGAGGGAAATAACCACAGCGAATCTGATTAACATAAACAGTAGATATTGACTCAGCATCTTAACAATTAGAGAGGCAGAGGTTAATCGGCCTGAAGAAAGGTTCTGACCTGAAATGTCATCTGTATATCTCTCTCCACATATGCTGCCTGACTTGCTAAATTCCTCCAGTAGAATGTTTTTCGCTCAGGATGCCAGCATCTGCAGTTTATTGTGTCTCCATTAATCAGGAACAAACAGCTGGATGTTGGTAATGCTCTGAGAAATAAATGAATATTTTGAGGAGATAATAAAAAGTTGGATGTACTCTGCATTTATTTTAGTAAGATGTTTGACAGTGGCGGGTTGATTATGGAACTGAAAACCCATGGATTAAAGGCAAAGACTGGTTGGGTGCAACAAAGCAGAGTTGGGATCAACAGTAATGACTTGAGGGGCAATTATGGTGGGGTTCTGAAGACTCAGTCCTAAGACTATATGTTCTTGGATGTAAATATAGTGGACATGATTAAGATGTTTACTCATGATAAGAAAATCTGGTTCACAGGTTCTATGAGTAGAATTAGGTCATTTGGCCCACCATTGTCTACACCATTCAATCATGGCTAATCTATCTTTCCCTCTCAACGGCATTATCCTGCCTTCTCCTCATAACCCCTGACACCCTTAGTAATCAAAAATCTGCCAATCTCCACGGTAAAATGTCCATTGGCTTGGCCTCCACAGCCATCTGTGGTAATGAATTCTACAGATTCACCACCCTCTGACTAAAGAAATTCCTCCTCATCTCCTTACTAAAGGTACATCCTATTATTCTGAGAATATGGGCCTCTGGTTTTAGAACTCTCCCACTAATGGAAACATCTCCTCCACATTCACTCTATTCAAGCCTTTCACTATTCAGTAAGTTTCAATGAGTTCCCTCCTCATCCTTCTAAACTCCAGCAAGTACATGCCCCAGTGCCATCAAACGCTCATCATATGTTAACCCAACCATTCCTGGGATCATTCCTGTAAAACTGCTCTGGACACTCTCCAATGCCAGAACATCCTTCCTCTGATATGGGGCCAAAACTGCTCATAATGTTCCAAATGTGATCTGAACAGTATCTTATAAAGCCTCGGCATTACATCCCCGTTTTTAGATTCTATGTATTCTAACCCTCTCAAAATAAATGCTAGCATTGCATTTGCCTTCCTTACTATGTTGTTGGCGAAGATGACGGTTCCTAGCTGCAAGAAGATCAATGCAGTGGTTAGATGGTTAGGACAGTGAAGTGGCAAATTGAATTCAATTAAATACCCTAGCACTATTCTACAACTAGCAACAATTTACATATTTACCGAAGCCAACTAACCTACAAACCTGTAAGTCTTTGGAGTGTGGGAAGAAACCGGGGCACCCGGGGGAAACCCATGCGGTCACAGAGAGAACGTACAAACTCTGTACAGACAGCATCGGTAGTCAGGATCGAACCCGGATCGCTGGTGCTGTAAGGCAGCAACTCTACCGCTGCACCACCATACCGCCCCTCTGCTGTAAATTTAAGCGATACTACTGTTTTCTGCTTGGATTTATTTCCCCTTGTTTTCTCCACTGCTTTCTCCACTGACTCTTATCACCAGTTCTACTGGTTTTGGAAATGACAAAGCTACTACATATTTCTCTGGTTACACGATAATCAGCAACAAGTTAAAGCCTGCTCCACTCTCAAGATGAAGAGCTCAATCATAAATTAATAAATATTTATGTAAAGAGAGGTGGGAAATGAGTGGACGGATCGATTTACTGATTTGCAAAATAACAAACGTACACTATTTAAATCATGGGTCTTAGATCCTTTCCCTTACTACGTTTAAATATTTTCCATGTCTTATCAGATCAAAGTCTGCAAAGTTTCAGTCTGTGACCAGTCATGAAAACAACAGGGTGGAATTGCGTCTTTGTCGAATCACGGTAGTCAAAAGCTCAGCGAGAATGGTATTATAAACTCCTTCCCCGTCTTTCTATTTATAAATGTGTAGAATTGCCTTGTAAATTGCCAGATGAATACAAGATTTCCTGTGCTTTACTCGGGTTTCCTTACAGTTGTTGACCACCTGTGTTTTTTTTAAAATAGATCCCTATGTTTGAAGCCAAGTTTTCTGTAATTAGCAAATAAACACAATTGTTTGGGATGAAAATCATAATTCCTTTTTGAACACGAGTAGCAACGGAAAGTAGCAGCCGAAAACCCCTGTCTCACGGTGCGAGTTGGCCCACGAGTGACCCCGAGTTTTCACTCGTGGTGATCACGTACCAGGAACGTAGCGGCAACGTCAGAACTCACCAGATCAACTTGTCCACTCGTGGCGCTAACGACAGGTACCCGTGAAACCTGATAACTCGTGAAAAAAATCAAACATGTTTGATTTTTTCCACGAGTCAAATTCACTGTTCAAGATAAAAATCGAAACATTTTAACTCGTTGTAATAACGTAGGGCCCGTGCGTTGACCTTAGTGTCTCGTGCGTCTAACGTGTTAACCCGTGGGCACTCTTAAATCGGCAGCTGGACAGAGTAAAAAACGGCCGAACCGCAGAATGCTTCATATTTCCTTATGACACGGGACCTGTTCGGCCCATCGAGTCTATGGTGGCCAGGGCCGGCCTTAGAAGGTGCGGGGCCCGATTGGGAAAAATGTTCGGAGATATATAAATAAATAATTATACATGAGTCACATGTCGTGAGTAACATGACAATTGGGGGGAGAGTTCCTTTCACAGCGTGTGGGGAGTCTAGCCAGGGGTAACGTTGCGAGGAGGGAAGGAGCGTTGAGAAGGAGAGGGTCGGGTTCATGCCTGTAACTCACTCACTGCTGCCGCGGCGCTCCGGGCGTGGAGCTACCGCATTGTGGCCGGGGAGGGAAGCAGCTCGCGTGGCTACGAGCGGCCTCCATCACCGGACAGCGGAACCGACTGCCATCTCAGCGGCTTCTGCCGGCCAGCCCACCTCTGGCAGTGCTCTCCGTCTGAACAGTGAGGGGACCAGCTCAAGAGCAAAGATCATAGAGCGGAGTGGGTCAGCGAGTGATGGATAACATCACTGCGGGCGGTGGAGCTTACTCCTGTGTCAGCGCGATCAAGGGATCAATTGAGGTTACTTGCACTGACATATGGAGTAAGCTCCACTGCCTGCTGTCCTGTTATCCATCGCCCGCTGACCCGTTCTTGAGCTGGATGACCCTCTCCCCAGAGCCCCTGCCCGTCCCGCTGAGCCACCACAGACAGGGAGTTGAACGTAGACACAGTGGGGTCCACCTTCAACTTCAGAGCCAATCAAAAAACACAGAGTGCTGGAGGAACTCAGCGGGCAAGGCAGCACCCGAGGGGGGAATATATCACTTATCAGGAGCCGCCACGGGCCAGGACTCTTCCCCCCAACAGAAAGGAAGCGCAGATGCAGCCATCACTGCAGCATCTCTGTCCCTATCTTCCAATTCCCACTTTGAAATAAAATAAAACTTTCGACAAAAATTTTGCAATTGTAATGTACTGTATCTTTAAAAAAAACAACATCAACCAGGTGTGAAAATTACACCGAATCGTGCGATGATTGAAAAAACATGGGAATCGACGAATCGCGATCCTGCTGCAAAATGTTTAAGTCGAAAACTGTATTTTATTTCAAAATGGGAATTTGAAGATAGGAACAGAGATGCTACACAGAGATTTTAAGCTCTCGGGTGAAGTCGCACAGTGGGGCAGGGCTTTAGGCAGCATCTATGGAGCGAAGGAAATAGCCGGGTCTGAAGAAGGGTTTCGACCCGAAACGTTGCATATTTCCTTCGCTCCATAGATGCTGCCTTCACCCGCTAAGTTTCTCCAGCATTTTTGTGTACGCGCAAAACGTCAATGATTCGCGGGAATGCGAGAGAGCTAGAGAGAGAGGTGGGGAACGGGAGAGAGCGCGCGCGAGAGAGGGAGGGAGAGAGCGAAAGATGGAGAGACACAACGTGGGTCGGTAGGTAAATTGAATGACTAACCTGCACACCAAGAACTTCACCAAAAAGAAGTTCGTACTCATGATGATGAGTTTTAAGAAATTCTCAATGTGTCATCAATGCATCAATCTACATTCCAGAGTAAAATGTAATTATGTTTTGAAGAAGTGTTAATGACGCCGCTTGAATTGTATTCAAAGGAATGCAGCGTCGTTAAAACTTTGTCTAAAACACAATTACACATTTACTGAGGAATGTGGATCGATGCATTGTTGACGCATTGGATAACTACTTGTTAACTACTAGCTGTTAACACAACTGGCTGTTAACACCACATCGATTGTGTCTGATGACCGTACAGCATTTGTATTCCATGTAAAAAAATCCGTATGGGGAATGTTTAAAAAAAAAAATCTTTATTTGACAAAGCGAATTGGTATTTCCATATGAAATACGGAAAGTTAATGCGCGGCCCAATTTGGAAAAATCGGTCCAATCGGCCTAGGACCGGCCCTGATGGTGGCTATCAGAACAATCCTACCAATTTCACTCAAAACCCAAAATGTTGGAGGAAACTCAGTGTGCCCGGCTAGAATATGGGCAGGAGACGTTTCGGACAATTCTTCAAATCTCTGATTTTTTTTCTGAAGAAGGCTAATTGGCTTTGGTTGTAACCTGTCTAAAAATGTAACTAAAAATGAAAATTTTAGTAAATGTAAATGTAACTAAAAATGTAAATTGACCCTGTGTGTAGGATGGTGCTAGTGTCGCTGATCGGCGCGGGATCTTGATGGGCCAAAGGGCCCTTAAGAAAACACTGTGTCACTTTTCAGGAGAAGTTGTCAGCTCAAGAGTACGTCAGGAGACGTTGTCAGCTCGGGAGACGGAACTTGGTTAACTCTGGAGACGAACTTGGAAATCGCAGGTAAACGGCAAAATACCATACCGTGGGATCTCGGTTCAAAACACTTGAAACATCAACTTGGGATCTCCGCTTCGTATTTTTTCGTGCACAACCACGAGTCTGTCACTCGGGATTACTCGTGGGTCAACTCGCACCGTTGAGACAGGGCCAGAAGTGGGGTTGCAAGAATTCAGTCAATTCTCAGCATGGGTCGCAAACACCCTCTTTTCTTATCACCTACATCGCCGTCTATATCTCCTCGTTCCGGCAGCCCCTCTTTCGCTATCGGCTCAGTCTGAAGAAGGGTCTCGACGCGAAACGTCGGAGGAACCTAGAAATCATCTTTTCTCCTGAGGATGCTGGCTGTCCCGCCTGGACCAGCGCGCATTTGTCTTTCCTTTCTTATTGTAGCTTCCTCCAGGCCGGAAAGACCCATGAAATCGCCCGCATTTCCCTGTTCTGGAGATAGACACCAAATGCTGGGTAACTCAGTGGGACAGGCAGGGCATCTCAGTTCTAAGAGAATATCCCCTGCCCCACTCACACTCAAATGTAACATCACCCATCTCCTTATTCTCCAGAATGCTTCTGGCCCGCTGAGTTTCACTCAGCATTTGTGTGTCTACCTTACGGTGTCTGTTCGTGTAACCCGCGCACTGCTGCAGTTCTCCGTACACGCAGCTCTTTAGGACACCTTGTTTATCTTACTGTTACGTTGGCTTGGCTATGGGGGCGCAAAACTTGGAGTTGCTATGCCACACTAGTCAAACGCCCTCTCAACACCAGTTCGCCAGCGTACGCCTCCCCATAAAGACACAATTACAAATCTACCCCTGTGACTCTCACTTGTCCAAATATCTTCTTCAGTGACTGGTGTCGAGTTTTGTTTGGGAACGTCACGGATGAAAACATTTTTGTCCAGCGGTATTAATAAAAGTGCCTATCGTTTGGAGAATGTTAATCGTGGAATCAGAACGCTTTCGGGTTATAAAAAGAAATAAGCTCAACAGCTGCGCTTCAAATAGCAGCAATCCGGCCATTTATAATTGCTCTTTAGATTTGCAAATCGTGGTGCCTCATCCCGCCCACCTCGCCTCTCCTCCACGCCCCCCGCCACCCCCTGCATATAATCGCACCCAAAATGGACCCAAACCATCCCCACCAGCAATCTGGTCTCAGTATTTGTGCCTTGTAAGCTGCTTCCTGAAACACCTCCATCCTCATACACAGCAATGAGTTATTAACACGTGCCGGATGTCTTAATATTCCGCAACAAAATCCTTTGACAAGATTTGCAGGGAGTAGCATCCTGTTATCAAAAAATACTGCCTACAGAAGGGAGATTTGTGTTTTAAACAAAATTATATGGAAGGTGGGGGGGGAAGTACCTGTTCGCGAGCGAGGCGCCCTGAATTACGTCTGCAGGGAAAAATTTTATATTCTTCCATGGGTATTTAGGGTTCAGGGGATTAAATTGAGCTAAATGGAGTGGGGGTATAATTGGAGTTAGGGGAGATTTTGTGATGATTTACAACTGGCGGCATGAGTGAAACGCTGTGTAAACCGGTTCGCTGGTTCCTATGTAACATAGGATATAGCGGACGAGCAAATTATACCAATTTATATTAAATTATTGCGATACAAATTAATTGTCTGATAGGGGATTTTCAAATTAAAAAAACAGCGAAAAACTAAGCATGTTAAATGAACAATAGTTTAATGTTAGGAACATAGGTAGGTGTTCAAAGGCAGCTCTGAACTCTTCTGTTGGAGTGGAGGCAGAGTTAGGAGTGGTATCCTAAAGCATACTTTGGTAAAAATATATGTCACACTGCAGCAGAAACAGGCTTGCCTTCGACCCGAGCAACAGCATCCGATGCCGACGCAAGATCCCACTTAACAAAGCTGCTGAGATATCAGTCATGTCAAACATCATCTGGAGAGTGAAGATGGAAGTTTATCCACTTCTGGTCTAGATTTAGCATACTACTCTCAGACCAACTGGGCTTAGCACAACCATCTAAGACCTTACTGCTCCATCACATTTGTAAAACGCTAACCACTCTGAATCAGCGGGCGACTACTGCTGAAGAAGGGTTTCGGCCGAAACGTTGCCAAATTTCCTTCGGCTCGTCATATGATGGGCTGCTGGCAACACCGTTGAGTTACTGCAGCATTCTTGTGTACCTTCATTTCCAGGCATCTGCATTCTCTTTCTAAGCGGAGCGCTGATCTACTGCCGTTGCTCAACAAACATAAACTGAAGGCAGGAGGATCATGGTACAGAAAAGACACAAAGTGTTTGAGTAATCTCAGTGAGCAGGTGCAGGCAAACATCTCTGGAAAGCATGGATATGGTGACGTTTCATGATCGGGACCTCTTCTTCAGAAACTGCAAGTACTAAGTGGGCCTGTAATAACAAGGAGGGACAAAGCACGCTGTGGGAGTCAGTAGGTTTGTAAACGACTTGAAATAGTCTCTCCTGAGATGTAAGAAGAATGCAGATACAAAGGGAGTGAGATGTAATTGTGCCCGGGTTAGTTGGGGGGTTTAGACAGCATCTGTCTTTCCAGTAGCAGAAAGTCTGCAAGTGGCTGGCCTGAGGAAAGCAGATGTGATGCCTTCTGGGCGACTGATTTGAGTCGTGGACTGACCCATAGTCAAAGACTCTGGGTCACTTAACCGATTGGAGAGTGACTCTGCCACCCACAGAATTTGCAGCTAGTAATAATTGAGAAGGAAGTTAAATGAACTAGGAGTAAAATGAGGATGGTCTCTGCATATGAAGTACAAAGGGATGGAGGGAGGATAGGCAACTCATGGTGGATCGCATTGAAGGTAAGCGGAAATACTGGAGAATGATTGGGTTGGATGCAGTGCTGATGTGTGAAAGGTAAGGATCAGAACTCTATCCCTGATGCACATGGAAGTATAATGGCAATGAGGGGCAGAACTCGCGGGAATCAAGAAGACATGGGGTGAGGGGCTCCCATCTAGAACTGCAGGGCTGAGGAGAGGAGGGGCAACATTGTTCCGCTGAAGTGTGAGGTCATCTCTAGATGTCCGAGAGTAGGTAAAGCTATGCACCTGAGGGTAGAGCAGAGAAACAGTGAGAAATTAGATGGCATTCTTGTCAAGAGGGCAGGTGAGAGAGGTAGCTTAGGCTAGCCATGGGAGATCAGTTGAGTGTAGAATTCTGGGAATTTAGACTGTTTCCTGAGGGTGACGAGATTGAGAAGGTAGAGGTGGGCCAGGTGAATTTGAGGGCAATTGGGGTGGAAGGTGGTGGTGAAGATTGATGACGAGCTCTGGCACAATGCAAGAGGCAGATGGGGCAAAACGACTAATGGGCAGTTATCTCATGTATGGGAGTTAGGGATCGGGAGTGGTGGCCAGGGTATCATTTGGAAACAAAGAGCTGTCAATGGGCAGGTGACCATAAGAAAGATAGGCATTGCTGGGACTCATGCGAGTTCCCTTGCTTTGCACCTTTTGATATTGAAGAAAGTGAGAAAATTACCATTATAGTTATTAAGGTGAGGGTATAAATGTGCCTAGGTGGTAAGAGAGAGTTCTTAGTGAGCTCCATCTGCAAGGTGGTTTAATGGTTGTGTATGAAATCTGACCCAAATATACTTTTAAGGGTCATTTTCTTATAGCTGTGACTAGAGAAGATCGAGATTTCCTCGGGGGGTAAGGAGACTATCTGTTCGTTGGTTTTTATCTTAATGCAAACAGTTCTTTGGCGGTTCTCCTTGGGAGCAAGGCTATAGTGGATTTGCGGAGGCGATAATCGTTGAGAGTCCGTCGGGGCTGGGCAGGCTTAGAGGTGATCCATGCTGTTGGAAACCACTCGCCTACACACACTTATTCAGCCACAATGTCAGCAAGGAGCAGAGCAGGAGTGCAGGGTATTCGGAATACGCCTTTGCGAATAAGCGTCAAGGACTCCTAGCAAGGGAACGGCGTTGCTTCATCACGAGACCTCTGTTCGTGAAGAAGGTCTTGCTAAAAAAATGTTGGCCTTGCAAATTCGAGCCAAGACATCTAGGCTGGCCTCGTCTGCAGGATTTTCCGTAACGGATATTTTGATGGTAACCGAGACTTCAAGTATCGTGGGGGACCGGGATGCAGTAAGGTGATTGAAGTCTTCCGGAAGGGGAAATGAAGCTCCGCCTGTCGCGATGAAAGAGTGGCAGTCCGCTCTTACACCGCATCCCGGCACGCGCAGATTGAAAGGTTCATTAGGGGTACGGGTGCAGCATGTTAACGCGCACATGTGGCCCGTAGTGGATGTCCTCCGACTGCTGTTCACTTGCTCGTTTACGTTGAGGATTTGGCAGGAAACTGTGTGGCGACGTGAAGGAACTAAGCAGCGGGATTTGGACCAGCAATGCGGACAAGTCAAAGTAAAGGCTGGGGTGGACAAGGAATGGAGAAAAATCGTCCACAGTAAGGCACACCACCACGTTTTCGGCGATTGTGGAACCGAGGGGAGGGGGACTATGTAGGGGCAACCCAGGCTGTGCAGGAAAATGCAAACAAGTCCTGGCATGTGATAGTCCTATCGAATGCACTGTCAGTGTCTGGGAAAAACTGCAAATGGATGGGCCATGAGTTCAAAAGGACTGTCAGGCGCAGCACAGAAACTAGCAACCATGTGGCGGGAGGGCAGTGCCACCTTTATGGGGCAGGGCTTGCCCTAAAAAGAGGAGCTTGGGCACGCAAACGCACAAGGCAACAAGAGGAGCTGTCTGCCAGGCATCCCTCTAAAGGGGGGTGAGGCTAGACGCCCCCCCTAGGGGGGGGGGGGGGGCCGGGCGGGGGGGGGGGGGGGTCCATGGCCAAGTACGACCCCAGCAAAAGAGGGAACACGGTGGATGAGGACACCCACAGCACCTCGAGGCGCTGGCCTAAAGTGCGCAGTAAGGGAGACGCCGTCAACAGTCTCTGGGGTCGCGCAGGAGGGAGAGATCGATGGATGGAGGGGGAACAGGCATGGAGAAATGAGCAGATGGTGAAGTATAAGAGGAGGGGTCACCCAAATGAGCGCAAGGCCGAAAAGAGTGGTAAGCTCCAAAAGAAAATCACAAAAAGTGTCTTTCTCTACAGAAGGCAGGGCAGGCCCTCTGCCTCCTCGTCGGAGGATGAGGCACCGGGAAGGTCTCAACGAGGGAGGGGGCAGAGGAAGTAAAACGGGGGAGGAAAAGGAGACCAAGAGAGCTCAAGAAGGTGGCCGAGGGGCTCCGAGCCTCGCAGGAATATCGGGAGGCAGCGGTCAGTGGTTGACAAGGGGCTGCCGAGGCCCCGGAGACTAGGAATCATCAGAAAGGGGGGGGGGGGGGGCACGGGCAAGTGGACGCCCAGCTCCAGGGGACTGGGAGCAGTGGCAAGCGGCCACACCCGATGGGGCCATCAGCTTCTGGCGGGCGTCTTGCGGTGAGGCAGGTCGGCAGAAGGCCAATTGGCGCCTTGGGGATGTCAGTCTCAGAAGACAAAGGAAGCGGCATGGCTCCTAAAAAGGGGTTGAACGAGAGAGGCCCGGCCGCGCAAGAAATAGAACGACAGACTTGGTTACAGCCACCTGATATTCACTCTCACCGGCTGGATGTCCTGAGCCAGGAAGGTCTGAGCAATTGCACCGAGGAGCGGTGGGAGATGATGGGACAAGGGAAATGGTCAGTGACTCAAAGGAAGACAATCGGAGCTCAAACTGGCTATCTTTAAACGTGCGGGCAGTATAAAGAGGCTAGAGAGGAGGGGGAAATGCCGTACAGTATCCTGGCCAAGGTCGAAGGAGAATGTGACTTTTCGTCAGAGTGGCGGGCATGCCACACCTCCGCGCTGCTATCGAGGTGGTCGCGATGTGGCCCCACGGTACTGTCTGTGTGGATCGGTGGGTAAAGACTGGTCGTTTGCTTCCTCGGCCTGGGGATATGTGGTGCTGCGGGAGGGAGAGCTTCACCTATTCATGAGGTCAAGGAAGTGGTTGGAGAGGCGTCTCAAAGCTCGTGTGGATGTTATTTACCGGATTGGTTGGGCTGCTCCCGCTCGCGGCTGATAAAGTAGTATGCCTCACCCATTACGCAGCAGCGAGGCGGCGGCCGGTCATCCAGCTAGCTACCGGGACAGTGCTGCTGGCCAGCGTCCCTGGCAGCTCGGGGCCGGCGCAAGGTGACTTCAACTTGCATCATTGATGCGGCTGACAGATCAGCAGGCAGTGCCGACAGGTCAGACTGGACAGGCACAGTCTCAAGTTTCTGATGGAGATGTAAAGACGCCCGCAAAGTCTGGCGTGTAAAGCGTAGCCTTCAAGCGACGCGTGCAGGCGGGTCCTCATAGGCCGCAGTGTACACCATTGGTCGAGAGGAAGCGGGATGGTTAAGGCCATCTACCGGATAGGACTTCGCTCTTCACTACGAGCGGCCGTCACGGGTGACTACAGCTGCCTACCGCTCGGGACGTTGCCATGTGTTCTGCTCCGACGGCACATGGCCTACACTTCAGCTTCCATGTGCATCTCACGCGTACAGGGGAGGACCGATAGCAGGGGGCAGCGAGACGTGAAGTTAAGACACCGGAAACGAGTTGACTTCTCCAGAGAATGTCGAGGAGCTAAGAGGGACCTACGCATGTTGGAGAACGGTGAAGCCCTCTTTAGACTCCCGCTTCACACTCTGGTGGTGAAGGCTAACAAGAGAGAGAACTTAAGAGGTTCTTAATAATTAAATAGGGGGTGGCAGAGACAGCGAAGACAAGTCAGAGGGAATTGTGGCAACTCCAGACAGAGTTGCAGCACTGCTCCTCTGGGCATGCGAGCGGTGGATTGTGAGAGGAGGAAGCAGTGTGTGGGGTTATGAGAGGTGTGAAGGACCGGGTCAAGCTCATCACGGCGAGGCACCTCTGAATTGAATCTCTCGGTCAAGATCATCTTCCTCCGTGCGATCTAGTGGTCGGCGTCATGTGGACAGGATGAGACTGGTGCTCACTTTCTTCGGCTTCCATAAGGTTTCCTAGCTAGGGGGAGCTCTGTGATGAACAGCCTTAGGGAGGAAGGACGGGCACGGTAGGCATCCTCACAGACAGAAAGCGTGGATGAGGTATTCTTGCAAATCCTTTTAAACACAGATTTGTATGACGCAAAAAGACCACAGACAGTAACCAGATCCTCACCGAGTAGACTTCGCTGTCCGTCAATCACATGGAGAGGCTTGGATGAGAGGCAGCGGGAGATCGTCTGGACCAACGCACTGACGCCTATGAGGAGCTTGACGGGCATCCAATGTCTGCGGTGTCCTCCTATTGACTCGAATAAAACGGTCGCGCTTGGAAGCGATGGCTTACCAGGCTGAGTTGTATTTAGGCTTTCTGTGGGACTGGGATTGGGCGTTCCGGACCTGGCTAAATATGTAGCAACGACATGCGATCTGGCCGGTGAGGCATGTGCAGACTCCATTATGAAGGGCAACATCACTCCTAATCTACAAGCAGAAAGGGGAGATGAAGGACATAAAGAATTGGCGACGGCGGCAGAACACATCTTGAAGGTGGACTAGGCAAGATCACTGTCGCAAGGCCATCGCCACCGGGTCAATGCTCGCGGACAAGGTATCCACGCCCGGTACGTCAAACCTGTGGCTGTAGCCTGCAAAGGAAATCTCAGACAGGTGCCTAGGGCGCTGCTGGAGATATCCATCGCCTACGTCAGGACAGGGATCGGTGATGCCTTGCCTAGTCGCTTGGACCAGGAGAAGGCGCTTCGACAAGGGATTTCGGGCACACGTACATGAGTGGGAGAGAGTTTGCTTCATCGGTCGAAAATGGGGTTTTGAGGGAATCATAGAATTGGATCAAACGGGCTCTACACCAACATCCGTAGTGGCAGTCCAAAACAATGGGTGGGAATCAGACTGTTTCCTTTTCTGCTCTGTAAGGTCTGGAGTTAGGGCAGGTTGGCCCTCTTCTCTCCTGTCAGTGGGGGAGGGGAGGGTATTGAACCGTTTGCTGAAGTGCCAATCCAGGAAGGATGCTGGCGATATTAAGTAGGATGACATTGCAAGGATTTGGACGCCAGGCGAGTTGGGTGCATTCAAGTAAGACCTCCCTGTATCATGGATCGATGTGCCCGGGGGGGGGGGGGGGGGAGTCTGGGCTTCCAGGTATACCAGGGTCGTCCGCAACTGATTAGTATTCTGGTCGTCGGTAGTAGGTACAGTTTGAGTCGGCCACGGAGCCAGGGTGAACCGCAGGAAAGAGCAGAGGCCATGCTCTTTGGCAAACTTGGCTGACAGATCTTCGTCCCCTTCACATCAAGTGGCCTGACTTCTTGAAGGTGCTGGGGATCTGGTTCGGGGGGGCTGAGGCATGTAACAAAAATTGGCTGGAGCGGAATAGGCCTAGGGTGGGGAGGTAAGCTGGAGTTTCTAGTGGAGGCAACGCTCCCTCTCCATGAATAACGGGAAAGAATTTGGTCATCAGGTGTAGAGGCTGCTCTCGGGGCTGCTGTAAGCTTGTGGCACAAGTGTGGCCTGTCGAGCCTCCCTTGTCGATAATAGCGTGCCACAGGGATCACCCGGGCCATCTTCCACTTCATCTGGGGGGTCGAGAATGGTAGGACCGGGTGCGAGACTGGCTACAATGTAGCCGCAAGTCGGGACAGTACAACGGGGTGGTAAAAGCGTGCCCAACGTCGTCCGGGGCTCAGGATTCTGATGGCCACCTTCGTGTGTGGCGGCATCAGGCGGAGTGTTGAGAGCCTAAGGCACGTGGGCACCAAGTGTCACTACCTGCTGAGGTTCTACATGTCCCTCGGTGTTGAGTAGGAAGGATGGGCCTGGCGGGTAGGGGGCAGGTGCCTCGCAATGTGCAGTCAGCTGGACATTGCCGACGGCCGCACCCATCTGTCAGTCGTGGAAGGGTTCTTCCGGACCAACACCTTGTTTGACCACATGTCCATAGGCAGTGGTGCAGAACAGAATGTCCTGCAGGCAGCTCGCAGGGAAAAGGACTCTATTGGACCCGGTGGGCGTGGTTCCCTGAGCAGACTTGCCCAGCTAAGTCTGGCAAAATGGCCTCGATCGCCAGGTAAACACATGACCAACAGCACCAAGACCTGGCTTGGCTGGCGGTGAGGGAGCCCTCCCAGTCAGATCCTTTTCCTGTGCAAACCCGTCGGAACCTCACTACCGAGCGTCAGCGCTGCCCCTCGGGGACGGGCTGCTTATGGCGAGGAGACGGTTGCCGGCACCTTGACACTCTTCATCAGAGTGTGGGTTTGCTAAAAGAGTCTGGAGAAAAATGCAAGGGTCCCTGGTTAGGCGCTTTATCCCGAAACAGCTCCGTCACAGAGGACTCTGTGATTACAGGACTGTTGCGGGCGAGCAGGGGACACATTCAGGGGAGCTGACATCGAGTGCTTGCTGGAGGGTCATCAACTCGGTAAAGGGAAGGACGCCGCTTGGTTGTCTGGACCGAGCATTGTTCATCACCCAGCAGAGCGAGATGTCCGTCAGGGAATGTTGCCGGACTGGCCCCCCTGCAGACTGCAGGAGTACGTGGGGCTGAGGGGACGCACTGAAGCTCGGTGCAGCCAACGCCAATTGCTCGGTGGGGGAGTGGGGCCAGCATCTGAAGGAGGCCTTCCGCTGCTGGACATGGGGGGTACAGTATTGTGGAGACGCCCCTCAAATATAAGGGATAAGGTATCGGTTCGGGCACGGCCATTGTGGCTAGAAAAAGAAAACGAGTGGGGACTGAATTTGTGGAAACTTGGGAAAGAAAATGTCTAAAAACTGGAAATTGATCTATTGTAGTTGCCTGTGCCTCCGAAAATGTCGGAATGGATTTTTCGGGCGCAAGGTTAATGTATTGTATATATTTATCATTCGAATAAAGTATATTTTGAAATAAAAAAAAAAAAAGTGTAGCAATAGCCCTGAGTGTTTGGGTATCTGGTTGGCTAGAAGATGTGTTGATAGTATTTGGTAGCACATTCTTGAGGTTGTTCCGAATGAAATCCCCAGCATAATATGAACAAGTATGCTTTGGGGGGTGGAGGAATCATGGCTATTGTGCCTCTGGAGGGCCCTGAAGTCTTTGTGGAAAGAAAGTGTAAAAAGATTGGAAATCCATTACAGAGATGAGATGGTGGGGGCAGGAGAGTCTCTAAGGTGGCCTGGATGTAGGTGGGACAGGACACGGGCAGGTTAATGTAGAGTCAAAGTGAATGATGAGTTTGATGGGGCAGGAGCAGGCACAAACAGCAAGCTTATTAGAGCAGACTGAAATCTTTAGCAAAAAATAAAGTACTGGAGGAATTCAGCAGGTCAGACAGCATCTATGTGGAGGGAATGGGCAGATGATATTTCGGATCGAAGAAAGGTTACGACCGGAAACGTTGTCTGTCGCATTATTTCGTATCCACAGATGGCCGCCTAATCTGGGGCGGTTCCTCCAGCACTTTGCTTTTAGGGGGGGGGGGCCAGACAGAGCAGTTAGAGCAAACTGAAATATGCGGGGATCGATATCTGTCAGTTCACGAGATTGATCCCTGGGATGGTGGGACTGTCATTGAGGAAGAGATTGAAAAAACTAGGTTGGTATTCACTGGAGTTTAGAAGGATGAAGGAATATCTTATAGAAACATATAAAATTATAAAAGGACTGGACAAGCTAGATGCAGGAAAAATTTTCCCAATGTTTGGGCGAGTCCTAGAACCAGCTGGGCCACAGTCTTAGAGTATAAAGATGAGAACATTTAAGACTGAGGTGAGGAAAAACTTTTTCACTCAGAGATTTGTGACTTTATGGAATTCCCTGCCACAGAGGGCAGTGGAGGCCAAGTCACTGGATGGATTTAAGAGAGAGTTAGATAGAGCTTAGGGGCTAGTGGTGTCAAGGGATATGGGGGAGTAAGGCAGGCACGGGTTATTGATAGGTGGACGATCAGCTATGATCACAATGGGATGCGGTCTGAAGGGCTGTAAATGGCTGCCTCGCTGCACCTATTCAATTCAAATGGGCAGTGGGGGGTGTGTTGTGGACACTATTAGGTTGGAGTCTGTAGAAGGGTAGACTGCGAGGGCAAAGCGGTGAGATCGATGATGGTTTGGGAGATAGTGCGCTGGGGTCTATGGTGAAAGGATGAGGATAGGAGGAGGTAGCTAAGAGCTGTAATCTAGCCTGTATCAGTTTTTCTAGATAGTGATGAACTGGTTGGACTACAGTGGCACTGTCCCTTGTCTACGGGTTTGATGACTAGATTGGGGAATGAGTACTGAGTGAATGGAGGCAGCTTCGTGTTGGAGGGGGGTGTAATTGGAGTGGGCACAAAGTGAAGAAGTCAAAACAGTCAGCATTGCATCAGCAGTTGGAAATGAAAAGGCAGAAAGAGGGTAGAATGCCAGAAGAGGGCGTCCAAGAGGAAGAGCTGTGTCGTAGAAGGGAGAAAGGATCATCGGTGGCGGTATGAGGATGCGTTGCCAAATAAATGGGCACAGAGGTGGAGGCGATGGAAGACAAGCTCAACAACTGGTGGGCTCAGATCTCAGAGGCGAGGATGAAAGGGTACAATAGTGAGATCTCTGCTGAGGCCAAGCCACTTGGGATCAGAGAGAGGAGAGGTCGGGGGGAGTTGATAAAGACATGGCATGGGGTTGAGCTGGGTCAGACACATGGTCAGAAAAGAGTTTGTGGGGGGGAGGCAGGAATGTACCATGGTGGGTGGAAGAAGGCTCAGAGGAGAAAATGCGGGGCGGGGCGATGCTGGAGTGGGAGATGTGGTGTGGTTAGTGGTGGGATCAAGCCTTATCGGTGATATGTATTGCCAGGATTTTACCATAAATGCCATGTGCCTTTTTATGCCTTTTTTGATGATTTCACCAAGATAATACCTTTTTCACGATCTGCCTTTTTTGCTGTTTTGCAAAAGGTCATGCTATTTTATCTAGTTGTACCGTGATTACAATGACCAGATTTTCTATGTTTAACACAGTTAATATTAATGTTATGTATTAACTGTGTTCACATAGTATAAATAACAAGAAAATTTCTCTTTTCCACCAGCCGGGTGGATAGGAAACGCAGGGGCGTCCAAACGCCACCGTTGGTCGTTCTTTTCATTCGTTTGTGCTTTGCTAGACCGCAAGCTGCTGGTATTCAGTCTTCTCCAAGATCTATTTAAGAAAGAACTGCGGATGCTGGAAAATTCGAAGGTTGACAAAAAATGCTGGAGAAACTCAGCGGGTGAGGCAGCATCAATGGATAGAAGGAATAGGCGATGTTTCAGGTCTAGACCCTTCTTCAGACTGATGTGGGAGGGGGCGGGAAAAAGAAAGGAAGAGGCCGAGACAGTAGGACTAGAAGGAGAGCTGGGAAGGAAAGGGGGAGGAGGGAGAAGACAAGGACTATCTAAAATTAGAGAAGTCAATGTGTTGATACCGCTGGGGTGTAGACTACCCAAGCAAAATACCGGTCCAAGGGCTTGTGACGCTCCTCACTAAGAGACATTTTACTACAGTTCCAGTCACAAATCTGACTTTTCGAGTGATCTGTGCAAGGCATTCATTGATGCTGGAATTCCACTGTGGAAATTGGAAAACAAATTTCCCAGAGGTTTTTTAGAGAAATAAACAGAGGAACAAATACCAAGTGAGTCATCATTATTGAAAAATTATGTTGACAGCAACTTCAACATTGTTGTGCAATGTTGAAGTTGCAAAATTAGAGATGAAGTTGCATGCAACAAAATATGGATTTCAATAGACAAGACAACCGATGCTATGGGGAGATATGTTACCAATATGGTCACCGGTACACTGGATGCAGGTCAATCATCAAAGGAGTATTTGTTGACATCGGAAGTATTGGAGAAGACAAACAGCTCAATTGTTTACACCTTCACTTGCTGTACTTTGGTCAGAAAGTATAAAACACGAGAATGTTCTTCCGTTTGTGACTGATGCAGCTTCTTACATGAAAAAAGCTGCTCGTGCTCTTGAAGTTTTATTCCCCAAAATGTTGCATTTGACATGCTTAGCTCAAGGACTTCATAGAATTGCCAAGCACATACGTAGCTTGTTTCTAAATGTCGATCGCCTAGTTTCCAATGTCAAGAAAATCTTCCTCAAAGCACCGTCACCTGTGCAGTTGTTCAAGGAAATGGCACCCGAGATTCCGCTACCTGCTCAGCCCGTTTTGACTAGGTGGGGTACATGGCTCTCTGCTGTACTCTACTATGCTGCAAAATTTGAAAATATAAAATTGTCAACTGTTTTGAAGAAGAATAATCTGCTGCAGTCAGGATCATCAGTGAAATCATGCATAAAAAGTCCCTCCACCGCGATCTTGAGTTTATTGCTTCCAATTTTGCAAACTTCCCACAAGCTGTCACTTCCCTTGAGAAACGTGGCAAAACATTTGTGAATAACTTGCAGGTTTTCAACAAAGTAACTGACGATATTTGTAAAGTTCCTGGCGATGTGAGAGAGTGATTTTAGCTAACAAAGATCTTGAAGAAATACAAAATATAGCTAAAGTTCTCAATGGTAATTGTAATGCACAAGATATCGACATGAATATGGAGTCTGTAGCTTGTTTCGGGTATGCACCAGTGACCTCAGCTGAGGTAGAAAGAAGTTTTTCACAACTGAAGCATATTCTGTCTGACAGATGGCATAGTTTAACACCAGATAATTTGAAAAAAATGCTAGTAATTACATGTGAAACCAGGCAACTTTGGTCATTTAATGTAGTATACCTTTATATTTTCATTTTTAACCATATTTTGGTGGAGGAAATACATGCCTTTTTATGCCTTTTTTGTCAATAACTGCCTTTTTCTTGCCTTTTTTGTAATTTTATTATGCCTTTTTGCCTGCCTATTTCAGAGTTTTTTAGTGCCTAAAACCCCTGTCTCACGGTGCGAGTTGACCCACAAGTGACCCAGAGTTGTCACTCGCGGTAATCACGTACACTAAACGTAGTGGGAACGTCGGAACTCTTGCAAGCAACTTAGCGACTTGTGGTGCTAACGGCAGGTACCCGTGAAACTTGGTAACTCGTGAAAAAAATCAAATATGTTTGATTTTTTCCACGAGTCAAATTTACAGTTCAAGTTAAAAATTGAAACATTTTAAACTCGTTTATAACGTGGTGGCCCGTGCGTTTACCTTAGTGATTCGTGAGTCTACCGTGGGAACTCTTTTAACTCAGCGGGCAGGCAGCATCTCTGGAGAGAAGGAATGGGTGACGGGATGACATTTCCAAATTTCTCCTGCCCCATGTGTTCACTTTTTTCAACTAGCATCTGCCCTTTCTTGTGTATGACATTATTTGTATCTACAGTGCCTTGTGTCTTGGCAATTCATGATTCACACACACACAATGCTTGGGTAACTCACACACACACACAATGCTGGAGTAACTCATACACACACACAATGCTGTAGTAACTCACACACACACAATGCTGGAGTAACACACACACACAAACAATGCTGGAGTAACTCACACACACGCAATTCTGGAGTAACTCAGCGGGACAGGCAGCATCTCCGGAGAGAAGGAATGATGATATCTCGGGTCAAGACCCTTCCTTAGACTACTAGTGCCCGGAGCGCTGCAGCAGCCACCCAATATATAAAGCAGTATATATATATATATTGCGTGGTTCCTGGGTTGCCTACTGCTGGGTAACTCCACGAAATATCATCCCCCTGCATTTCAAATCTAAATCTCTCGCCAATATACATTTCAAATCTAAATCTCTCGCCAACATATTATATATATATATATATATATATATATAAAATATTATATATATATATATATATTATATATATATATATATATAAATAAAATATTATATATATATATATATATGTGTGTGTCTGTGTGTATCTGTGTATATGTGTATGTGTGTGTGTGTGTGTGTCTCTCTCTCTCTCTGTCTGTCTGTGTGTATCTGTGTGTATGTGTGTGTGTCTGCTGTCGGGTCCCGGCAGCCGCTCAAAGTCAGTCACCCGAGCTGCTTCCTTCCTCGGAAGTGGCGGCCAGTTCTGCTGTCTGTGTGTATCTGTGTGTATTTGTGTGTGTGTGTGTGTCTCTCTCTCTCTGTGTCTGTCTGTGTGTATCTGTGTGTGTGTATGTGTGTGTGTGTGTGTGTGTGTGTGTGTGTGTGTGTGTGTGTGTGTTGTGTGTGTGTGTGTGTGTGTGTGTGTGTGTGTGTCTGCTGTCGGGTCCCGGCGGCCGCTCAAAGTCAGTCCCCCGAGCTGCTTCCTTCCTTGGAAGTGGCGGCCAGTTCTGCTCTCCGTGCCCGGAGCGCTGCGGCTGCCACCCAAGCTAATTCCACTCCCTGGCCACAATAAAAACCATATAGCAATGACAGCACGGAAACAGGCCATCTCTGCCCTTTTACTCCGTGCCGTTTACTGTCACCTAGTCCCATCTACCTGCACTCAGACCGGAGCGTGGCAAGTGGGTTACTGACCCCAATCCCCTCCTTCACAACGCCAGACTCCCAAATACTATGAACTGAGCTCTCCCCCCACCCCGGGAAATACAATATTTAAAAACATAAAGCACCAAGAAATGCACTTACCACGTTATTGGTTGGTGGAGGGTGCACATTTTCCCTTTGTAGGTCGTATCAATAGATGCGGCCACGCTGAAATAACTCAAAGCCACAGGATGGAGATGTCTTTTAACATTGTTGCTTTATTATAACATACCTTAATTCACGGTTGGCTCAAGAGTAACGGGAGAGGAACTTGGTAACTCGGAGGAGGAACTTGGAACATCGCAGAAATGACATACCCATGGGAACTCGGTTAAACACTTGAACATAAACTTGAAGTCTCGTACACAACCACGGGTCTTTCACTCGGGGTACCTCGTGGGTCAACTCGCACCATGAGACAGGGCCATAAACATCCTGGCTCTAATGATATGAGTCCGACCTGGAGTCGGCTGGGGGAGTGGCTTGTATTAAGGATTTGCCTGTATTAATGAAAACTATTTGTTTGTTGCTACTTTAAGTGGGTGACAATGCGGCTCACAGAAGGGAAAGATAATCATTAGTTGTGCTGTTGTTCAGGTGGCTGGGAAATGGTACTCCAAAGAGCAATTTAGGATTTATTCTCCTCAGTTGTATTCTGTTAAATATCTTACCCATTTTTAAGACCCTAAAACATGTCTGGCGAATACCTAACTCTGTGCATAATCTAGAGAATGCAATAAAATGCAGACCCACTCTAAAATAAACTTAGCAATGTATGTTAATTATTGATACTCATAGTTCATATATTTTCAGGAATGAAGTGCAGCAATAATATTAAAATAACCATTATTGCATGACATTTTGGATCACATTTTAACAGTGCTATTTAAAGATTTATTTTCCAATGTTACTGCAGAATGATTGCTTTCAATACAGCTATACAAGCTTTCACTTAATACCAGATGCCTCTAAGCAACAGAATATGGAGTTTGATATGTGTATGGAATAGATTTTTTATTTATTACTGCATAAAAAATGCTGGAAATAATCGGGTCAGGGAGCATCTGAGCAAAAAAAGTTTCAGCAATAATTTTCATGAACTATTACATTTGATAATCAAAGGAAAAAAATCAAAAATCACAAATCATGTAGCATTTTTACTAGACTTTACAATGTGAGTTTAGTTTGGTTTAGAGATACAGCACAGAAACAGGCCATTTGACCCACCGAACACTATCCTGCACAAACTAGGGACAATTTCCAATTTAACCACGCCAATTAGCCTACAAACCAGTACGTCTTTGGAATATGGGAGCAAACTGGAGCACTGGGAGAAAACCAACGTAGGTGATGGGGAGAACGTACAAACTCCGTACAGACAGCATCTGTAGTGAGAATGAAACCTGGATCTCTGAGCTGGAAGGCAATAATTCTACCGCTGCACCACCGTACCACTCAATTGACACATTACTCATTAACTGTTTTCCTTAACAGCTACATTATTCCATTCTATCACAGAAATTCCCTTTGTATACCCATTGCACACCACCATCTTCTCTGTGACCTGGACTAAATTATTTTCTCTCTTTTTTAGTTCTGATTGAGGGTTAACTGTTTTTACCTCCATGGAGCTGCCAGACCTGCTGGCATATCTGTTTTTATATTAAATCTGTTTCTTTACCTACATACTGCCTGGCCTTCCAAGTATTTACAACATTTGCTGTTTTAATTTTGTATTTCTTGAATTTGAATATTTTGCTTTATTATTATTGTTTTATTCCTAATCCTATATCTACAACTGGAATGCACTGGGTCTGTCAAAAGGAGACAATTAAGGGATATCAGTAAAGATACTCTGCTGTGATATGATGTACAGTCCAAAACCCTTGTTTGAGTTTATTTTAACTTTAAAATCATGATTACTGCTGCTCTATTATTCAAGACTGGAAGATTTTTAAATATTGTGATCATGGAAATCAGGTGGAAATGTGAAAGAGTTGCAGCATTAACCACAATCATATTCAATGGCAGAACCATCTTAAGAATTCATAGTGTTCTTTTTTTTGTGCTGTTCTTACCAGCAATTAAGTTATTTATCCACTTGCAATGCCTGAAAGAAATAACGTTAAAAATAAAAGATTATACATTTTATTTTTTTACACACATTTATAATTTACTATTTGGAATGATGCTTGATTATCTATGGTGAAATATGCCAATTAACCCTAAATTATTTCAGCTCCACAGGTAAATGCACAATGGTCTGATATTTTTTGTTAATTTATTCCCTGCTGGATCTCAGTGCACCACTGGATCTGAGCTCCCTCTGTGCAAGACCATAATTAAGTCTTGTATTTTTTTAAGGAGAATGAGGAGGAGTTCGCTGCTTGAAAATAATTAATACATATCCTCAGCAATGAACTCTTTCAGTAGAAATTTGCCCGTTGGTGGGTGGAATCACAGTTTGCTAAATAACCAAGGCAACTCTTCAACAGTTCAATAACTTACAATTTCTTGATCACATTTTGTCTTTACCATGGACATTCGGTCCCTATACTTCTTCTATCCCCATCAGGAAGGATTACGGGCCATCCAAATCTTCCTTGAACAGAGATCAATCAGTTCCCCTCAACCAACACGAGTCAAATTCTCTATTTTTAAACAAACTTCTATCTACACTCTCCTCCCCGCCCCCTCTCCTCTTGCCCTCTTCCTCCACCGTAGTTGTATAACCAGTTCCAAAATTTCCCAACAATGTATCTCTCTTGAGCTCACACCTTCCCTAGCCAACAATGAGCCTACCAGCGCACGACCCTACCTAAGGTCATTTGTGGGCTGCCCTGATTGGTCCTAATCTTTTCTCACTTCCAGCTCTTCTCGTCCCCCCTCCCATTCGCTCCATATTTTCAGTCTGAAAAGGATCCCTACCCAAAACGGCGCCTAGACTTTTTCTCCAGAGATGCCAGACCCAGCGAGACCAAGCATAGACCGTTTTGCCGGATATTTGCATTATCCGTCAAAGTCTGCGGGAGCTCCTAGTTGCTAACCGTTTTTTAACTCCCCTTCCCATACCGGTTTTTCTGTCCTTGGGCTCCTTCACTGATAGAGTGAGGCTACATGCAAACAGGAAGAACAGCGCCTCATATTCCACGGGTAGCTTACAGCCCAACGGTATGAACATTGAATTCTTCAATTTCAAGTAAAACCCTTCTTTAGCTCCAATGTGTGCACGTTTCTCCCACCACTTCATTGTCCTGTCCATTCCCCAGAAGCTCTCGGACATCTCCTCCTACTTACCTTTAGACCATGACTTGGACCATTGCACCAGGCCATAATCTCTCAGACCATTTCTGATTTAATCACTTCCGGTTGTCTGCCTTCCACAGCCTCCAACCTCATCGTTCCTAAGCCCCACATCGCCCTTGTCCTTAGAATCCATAAACACAACTGCCCTGGCAGACCCATTGTTTCTGCCTGCTCCAGTGCCACTAAAATCATTTCCACGTACCTCAATTTCACCCTATCCCCCTGGTCCAATCTCTCCCGACCTATGCCCAAGATACCTCACACGTCCTTCGACTCTTTAATGACTTCTGCTTTCCGACCTTTTCTGACGTCTATTATAAAACTACTAACTCCCACAATTATCTAGACCCTACACTTCTTCACACCCTGCTTCCTGCAAAGACTCTACAGGGCTCTGGCAGCTTTTTAGGTTGCCAAATGACAGTTTAGGTGGTCATCTAAGGCAGCTTGCATGACGCGTGCAATAATTAAGTCGGAATTATGCTCAATGAAGCATTCACATATTATTTCTGCTTCAAATAAGCTCACAAACTGAACATATTCACCAATCAAGACATGATATATACCATAATGACATGCAGCAAAATTATAATACAATATCTCAACTCTTTTTACACGTTGCAATGAATGCAATTTCTATTATTTCTTTCCACTTCCAAACAAAAATGTGGTTGGATTATTCAGCGTATGATCAACCTCGGTGAGACCAAGTGCAGGCTTGGCGATCGCTTCGCACAACACCTCCACTCAGTTCGCAATTTTTTTAAAAAATATTTCAAAAAATACTTTATTCAAATGATAAATATATACAATACATTAACCTTGCGGACAATCCATCCGACATTTTCGGAGGCTGTACAATAGATCAATACAGTTTCTTTTCCCCAAATTTCCACAAATCAGTCCCCCACTCGTGCCACAATGGCGTAGGATACATTCCCTTATATTGAGGGGCGTCCCCCACTCAGTTCGCAATAACCAACCTGATCTCCCGGTGGCTCAGTGCTACAACTCTCTCTCCGATTCCGAATCCGACCTTTCTGTCCTGGGCCTTCTCCATGGCCAGAGTGAGGAACCGCAAATTGGAGGAACAGCACCTCATATTTTGCTTGTGTAGTTTACACCCCAGCGGTATAAACATTGGCTTCTCCAATTTCAGGTAGTCCTTGCTTTCTCCCTCCTTCCCCTCCCATTCCCAGCTCTCCCACAGCCTACTGTCTCCGCCTCTTCCTTTCTTTTTCCCGCTCCCACCCACTGGCATCAGTCTGAAGAAGGGTATCGACCCAAAACGTGGCCTATTCCTTTGCTCCACAGATGTTGCCTCACCCGTTGATTTTCTCCAGCTTTTTTGTCGACCACCCATTCACACAAGTTCTGTTATCCCACTTTCCTCACCCGCTCCCTACACATTTGAGGCAATTTTACAGAGACAAGTTAACCTACATAGCCAATGCGTCTTTGGGATGTGGGAGGAAATCCACACGCTTGCAGCAAGAATGTGCAAATTCAACACAGACATTGCCCGAGGACAGGATCAAACACAGATCTCTGAGTTGTCAGGCAGCAAGTCAAAGTTAAAGTCAAGTCAAGTCAAAAGAGTTTATTGTCATGTGTCCCTGACAGGACAATGAAATTCTTTCTTTGCATAGCACAACAGAACATAGTAGGCATTGACTACAATTATATACGTAAATACACACATTAATTCATAAATTAATAAATGACATGCTGTCTACCAGCTGTGCCACTATATTTTGTTTTCCAACACACAAAAAATTATACGTTGATAACTTTGGTTACTAAAAAAAAGAAAGTATCCATTTTCAGTCTTAAATCTCTAAGTGACGCTATGTTCCTCTTTACAGCTACTGTATGTTTTAATTCAGTTCAAGACTATGGGGCAGTACATTGGCCATAAAGTTGCTGTCTAAAAGTGCCAGAGACCCGGAATTGATCCTGAATATGGGTGCTTTCTGTATGGAGTTTGCTCCTTTTCCCTTTGATCGCATGGGTTTTCTCCGGTTGCTCTTGTTTCCTTCCACATTCCAAAGTTGTGCAGGAACCTTTTTCAGACCCAACCCAACACGTAATATTTTCCTTTTGTCCAGAGATTCTGTCTGACCTGTTGAATTACTCCAGCTTTTTGTGTCTATCTTAAGTTTAAACCACCATCTGCAGTTCCTTCCTACATACACAATACTATACGATAGAACTTCATTCATCCCAGGAGGGAAATTTTGTGTGCGTGTGTGGGTATATATATAATGCGCACACACACACACACACACACACACACACACACACACACACAGTTATATATTCATATGTTTTGTTTTCTTGTTTATAACATTGTTTACAGAGTACTGTTTACATATTCTGTTGTGCTGCTGCAAGTAAGGATTTTATTGTTCTAACTGGGACATGAGGAATAAAACACTCTTGACTTGACTTACGTCGCTGATGTGTGGGATAGAACTAGTGTATCGGTGGTCGGCGTGGACTCGGTGGGTCGAAGGGCCTGTTTCCACGCTGTATCTTTAAATTAAACAAAAAACACTAAAACCAGAGGGAGTCTAAAGAAGGGGCCCCACCCGAAAGGTCACCCAATTTCTTCTAAGCAGAGTTGCTGGCTGCTCCATGGAATTCCCCCGCACAATTAAAGCATGGAATAGTCTTCACCCTACCATAGTTACCCAACCAGACGCAACTAAATTTAAGATAGCTCTTTTTTCCCCAAGAACCCTTTTTTGCTAAAAGGGCCTGTCCCACCAGCATGCAACTGCATGCGGCGAGCGCGACCAAACGTGGTGGCTTGAGCCGCACGGCCTCGCGGGGCCAGTTCTACTTCGAACCGCGGAGGCGTCTGGATTCTGCGGGGCTGGACCCAACATTATACTCACCAATCAGCTGGGCAGGAGGCGGGCCGAGTGAATTTGGACATCACATGGCGTCGAGCGGTGACGTCATCACGCAACGCCACGCGCTGCGTACGGCGTCATGATGCTGCATACGACGTCGAGATGTTGCGTACGGCCTCGATGCGGCTGCGGGCCTGTCGGCCGTTGCCGAGCGATTTTGAACACATTGTCAGTTTTTTGGAGCCAGGCGCGATGTCGGGATCAGCTCCGCACAACTCCATACGGCTCCGGCGATTGAAGTGGGACCGGCCACGCGAGGCCGTATGGCTCAAGCGACCACGTTAGGTCGCGCTCGCCGCATGGAGTCGCACGCTGGTGGGACAGGCCCTTAAGTCCAAGTCAAGAGTCAAGAGAGTTTTATTGTAATGTGTCCCAGATAGGACGATGAAATTCTTGCTTGCTGCAGCACAACAGAATATGTAAACATAATACAGAACAGGAGATACAAGTTCAGTGTGTCTATATACCATAGACCATATATATACACAATAAATAAACAGATAAACTGCAATAGGCTGTTATTGTTCAGAGTTTGTTGTTTGGTGGTGGACCCTCCAACACCTCCAGTTTAAATTCCATTTGGAATATTTTTGGAGGACGAGGAAACCAAGAAGCAAGAGTTACTCCAGGGAGTTACTCCAGCTCCAGGGAGTGATTCTGCGTTGGTTTTCAGCAGTCGCGGCGACTGGACAGCAATGGCGGCCAGGTCTCCCACAATGCAAAGGGAGGGAGAATGTGCCCGGCGCCGATCAGTTGCCGGGGCAGTGCACATGTGCAGGGCGGCCGATGATGTTTTGGCCGTGTTTGTGCGCATGTGCAGGCCGTGGCAGTGTGCAAGGCGGCCGGCCGTGCCAGCGGATGAAGAGCGTCCGGAGAGCGGAGAGCCGAGACCCAGCTGCCCGGACACGGATGGCGGGCGGAGACGGAGAGTGACAGAGGGAGAGATAGAGAGGGGGGCCTGCTCAGAGTTGAACGGCAGGTGTCCCGGGTGCTTGCCAAGCCGGGCAAAATGGCGTGGCTTTTAGGTTGCACGGCGGGACTTTAGATGGCCATTGGCACCCGGGCAACCGTTAATTTCGAGCCCAGCTCTATCCCCAACACCCAATTCCTCCATCTGTGCCGCATCTGCACCCAAGATGAGGTGTTCCGTACCAGTACCTCCGAGAGCTCATTTTTTAGGGAACGCGTATCCCCTCTTCCATCATAGATGAGGCCCTCACACTGGTATCCTCGTTACCCTGCAGCTCCATTGTTACTCAACCCTCCCCCTAGTCACCACAGAGACAGAGTCCACCTAGTCCTTATCTTTCACCCCATCAGCTGTCGCACACCACACATAATCCTCTGACATTTTCACCACCTCCAACAGGATCCCACCACTAGTTATATCTTCCCATCTCCACCCCTTTCTGCCTTCTGTAGGGACCGTTCCTTCCGCAACTCCCTGGTTAATTCATCCTTTCTCACCCAAACCACCCCCCTCCCCGGGTACCTTCCCCTGCAACCATGGAAGATGCAACACCTGTCGCTATACCTCCTCCCTCGACTCTGTCCAGGGATCCCGACAGTTCTTTCAGATTAGGCAGAAGTAACCCGTGCCTGCCTTTTCCCCATATCCCTTCATTCCGCTAGCCCCCTCTAATTCTCTTTTTAATTCATCTAGTCATTTGTCCTCTACTGCCTTCTGTGGCAGAGAATTCCACAAATTCACAACTCTCTGGGTGAAAACGTGTTTTCTCAAATCAGATTTAAATGGTCTCCCCTTTATTCTTAGACTGTGACCCCTGGTTCTGGACACCCCCAACATTGGGAACATTTTTCCTGCATCTAGCTTGTCCAGAACTTTTATAATTTGATATGTTTCCATAAGATTCCCTCTCATCTAAATTGCAATGAATACAAGCCCTGTCTTTCCAATCTTTCCTCATATGACAGTCCCGCCATCCCGGGGATTAACCCCGTGAACCAACGCTGCACTGACTCAATAGCAAGGATGTCTGTCCTCAAATTAGGAGACCAAAACTGCACATAATACTCCAGATATGGTATCACCAGAGCCCTGTACAACTGCAGAAGGACCTCTTTACTCCTATACTCAAATCCTCTCATTATAAAGAAAAACATGCAATTAGCTTTCTTCACTGCCTGCTGTACTTGCATGTTTACTTTCAGTGACCAGTGAACAAGGACACCGAGGTCTCGTTGCACTTCCCTTTTTCCTAATCTGACACCAATGAGATAATAATCTGCCTCCTTGTTCTTGCCGCCAAAATGACAACCTCACATTTATCTACATTATATTGCATCTGCCATGCATCAGCCCACTCACTCAACCTGTCCAAGTCACCCTGCAACCTCCAAGCATCCTCTTCGCAGTTCACACTGCCACCCATATTAATATCATCTGCAAATTTGTTTGCGTTACTTTTAATCTTATCATCCAAATCATTAATATATATTGTAAATAGTTGCGGCCCCAGCACCGAGCCTAGCGGCAGTCCACGCGCCACTGCCTTCCATTCTGACAGGGACCCGTTTATTCCTACTCTTTGTTTCCTGTCTGCCAACCAATTCTCTATCCATGTCAATACCCTACTCCCAATACAATGTGCACTAATTTTGCCCACTAATCTCCTGTGTGGGACCTTATCTAAAAACCTCCTTCATCCATTTTACTTGTCACATCCTCAAAAAATCCCAGAAGATTAGTCAAGCAGGATTTTCCCTTCATAAATCCATGCTGACTTGGACCAATCCTTTTACTGCTATCCAAATGCACCGTTATTATTTCTTTAATAATTAACATCAGTATCTTCCCCACCACCGATGTCAGGCTAACTGGTCTATAATTCCCCGTTTTCTCTCTTGCTCCTTTCTTGAAAAGTGGGATAAAATTAGTTACCCTCCAATTCACAGGAATTGATTCTGAATTTATAGAACTTTGGAAAATTATCCCAATGTGTCCGTGATTTCTAGAGCCACCTCCTTGAGTACCCTGAGATGCAGACCATCAGGCTCTGGGGATTTATCAGCCTTCAGTCGCATCAGTGTACCCAATACTATTTCTCGCCTAATTCAAATTTCTTTCAGTTCCTCTGTCTCCCTAGATCCTTTGTCCTCTAGTACATCTGGGATATCGTTAGTGTAGTGGCCATTTGGCTTAATTTTGGGTGTCATAAATTATGGAATTTTGTCTGCCTGTAATTATGTGGGTGGGATTTATTAGTCGGAGGCGTATTTGCTGCTGGGATTCTTGCGCAGAAGCTAGTAGTTTTTTAGTTTAGTTCAGAGGAGGCATGGAGAGGAATATCTTTTGACCAAAATATCTTTGACTATGCGGAGACGTGGAGCTTTCTAATGTTTCAAAGCAACATGCTGGAGTTTGACGAAGATTAAAATGCACGAGTCAAAGAAGGTTGGATGAATATCTTACTGTTTTGCTTCGATAATAAAGAAACTATTAATCAAGAGACTGTGTTATGAAGATTTATCTTTCGAGAGGCTTTGAATATCTCGTGGAGAGCACCCTTGCGAAAATCGAAACACTCTCCTCACCCCATGTTTCCTCCTAGTGGCTCGAGGGAGCGATTCCTTGAACGATATAATAATCTGCCACTATAGTTAGTGTCTTCCTTAGTGAAGACAGAACCAAAGTACCAGTTCAATTCTTCTGCCATTTATTTGTTCCCCATAATAATTTCACCTGTTTCAGCCTTCAAGGGACCCACATTTGTCTTTACTAATCTTTTTCTCTTAACATACCTAAAGAAGCTTTTACCATCCTTCTTTATATTCTTGGCCAGCTTACCTTCGTACTTCATCTTTTCACCCTGTATTGCATTTTTTGTTATATTTGTTGCATCTGTTGTCCTTTGAAAGTTCCCCAATCCTATGGCTTCCCGCTACTCTTCACTATGTTATTCACCTTTTCTTTTAGTTTTATTCCATCCCTAACTTCCCTTGTCAGCCACGGTTACCTCATACTCCCCTTAAAATCTTTCTTCTCGGTTGCCTCTTACTGCCCTTAGAATTGCCTTCTCTCTGGTAGGCTCCAGTACAAGAATCCATCTCTGAGGCACTCTACAAACTCCCTTTCTTGGCGTCTAAAACCAACCCGATTTTCCCAGTCTACCTGCATATGGAAATCTCCCATAACCACAATGGCATTACCTTTGTTACATGCCAATTTTAACTCCTGCTGCAACTTGGACTCTATACCCAAGCTACTGTTTGGGGGCCTGTAGATAACTCCCATTAGTGTATTTTCACCGTTACAATTCCATCCACAGTGACTCTACATCGTCAGTCCCTATGTCACCCCTCGCAAGGGACTGAATTTCATCCCTCACCAACAGAGCTACCCCACCTCCTGCCCACCAGCCTGTCCTTTCTATAGGACGTATCCTGAATATTCAGTTTCCAGTCCCAATCCTCCTGCAGCATGTCTCTGTAATCCCCACAATGTCATATCTACCAATCTCTAACTGAGTCTCAAGCACATCCACTTTACTTCTTATATTTCGTGCATTTATATATACTTTTAATCCATTACTCACCTCACCTTTCACATCGATTTCACTTGGCCATACTCTCCTATCCCTTCGTGAACTTTCTGCCCCATTAATTCCGATGTCTTTCTTAACTTTTCCTTACTCTTTCCCTTTAACTCCATCCTTGTATTTCCAATTTGTCTTACACTTCCTTATCTAAACACTTCCTTATCTATGTTTAAGAAGGAACTGCAGATGCTGGAAAATCGAAGGTAGACAAAAAATGCTGGAGAAACTCAGCGGGTGAGGCAGCGAAGGAAATAGGCAACGTTTCGGGCCGAAACCCTTCTTCAGACTATACCTCCCATTCCCCTGACATCAGTCTGAAGAAGGATCTCAACCCGAAACGTCACCCATTCCTTCCCTCCAGAGATGCTGCTTATCCCGCTGAATCACTCCAACATTTTGTGTCTATAATCTCTCGTTTCCCTTCCCCCTGACTCTCAGCCTGAAGAAGGATCAACTATTCCTCTTCGCCAGAGATGCTGTCTGATTTACTCCCTCCAGCACTTTGTGTGTGTGTCTCTCCCCTCCTCCATGGTTCATCTCCAACCCAGGCCCAGGACCAAAGATACCAAGATACTAGAGGATCTTTGCCCAGGACTACAACTCCCAGAAGGCAACTGGAAGCTGGCGGTTCGGCAGTGACGCGGTGGAAGGGCCGTGTCGCCGAGGAGGGTTGGTTGTTGTGGTAACCGGGCAGCGGCTGGAAGGAAGGAAGGAAGGAAGGAAGGCTGAACACACTTGGGGATGTCGGACACCGACCCAAAGACGGTGCAGGATCTGACCGCCGTGGTGAGTGTGAGTGAGAGAGAAAGGGAAGACTGGCTGGGTGCGGGGCCCGGGTGTGAGGCCGTGGCGACCGACCGGGCGGTGCTGGGGCTCAGGCTCAGGCTCAGGCTCAGGCAGCGAGCGCAGGCCGCGTTCTTCTCCCGCATTTGTTTCCTTGGCTGCAGCTTCACTCAAACACAACCCGAGCCCAAGGAAACGGGGCAGGAAACACATTGCACCCGGCAGACCCGGCCACGAAAAGTGAGCTTTAAAAAATGCGCAAAGCAATAATATTTCTGCAAAATGTTTTGGGGAAAATACCAGACTCAATTATGTCATTTAATGTTTGTAAAATAAAGCAGTCCTGACTTCCACTTTCGTACAACCTTTTATGCACCCTTTCGCTTCCATGAGGTTGATTCTAATCTGTGAACTAATTTGTAAAACCATTGTAAAGTATATTTTTTTTGGTGAATATAAAACAATTGTACTTGTATCAAATCTTGCTGGCTTTGATACTGTTTACCTTTCTGTTAGATGTATTCCCGGTAGTTGAGTGTCTTTTTTTTTGTGGTTGCAGCAGTCGCAAAATTAATAAGACATCCTGATAGCGGGCAGAGAACATATCTATAATGCCCTCCATAATGTTTTGGGCAGACCCAGCATTTATTTTTTTGTCTCTGTACTCCACAATTTGCGATTTGTAAAATAAAAAAATCACATGTAGTTAAAGTACACATTGTCAGATTTTAATAAAGGCCGTTTTTATACAGGTTGGTCTCACCATGTAGAAATTACAGCTATGTTTTTACTTCGTACCCCCATTTCAGGGCACCATAATGTTTGGGACACATGGCTTCACAGGTATTTGTAATTGCTCAGGTGTGTTTAAATGCCTCCTTAATGCAGGTATAAGAGAGCTCTCAGCACCTAGTCTTTCCATCACCTTTGGAAACTTTTATTGTTGTTTATCAACATGTGGACCAAAAGTTGTGCCAATGAAAGTCAACAAAGCCATTAAGAAACTGAGAAACAAGAATACAACTGTTAAAGACATCAGCCAAACTTTAGGCTTACCAAAATCAACTGTGAGCACTGGTGAGCTTACTAATCGCAAAGGGACTGGCAGGCCAAGGAAATCCTCCACAGGTGATGACAGAAGAATTCTCTCTATAATAAAGAAAAATCCCCAAAAACCTGTCTGACAGATCAGAAACACTCTTCAGGAGTCAGATGTAGAGTTGTCAATGACCACTGTCTGTAGAAGACCTCATGAACAGAAATACAGATGCAAGATGCAAACCACTGGTTAGCTGCAAAAATAGGATGGCTGGGTTACAGCTTGCCAAGAAGTACTTAAAAGAGCAACCACAGTTCTGGACTTGTGGACAGATGAGATAAAGATTGACTTATATCAGAGTGATGGCAAGAGCAAAGTATGGAGGAGAGAAGGAACTGCTCAAGATTCAAAGCATGCCACCTGATCTGTGAAACACGGTGGTGGGGGAATGTTATGGCCTGGGCATGTATGGTTGCTGAAGGTACCGGCTCATTCTCATTGATGATACAACTGCTGATGGTAGAGGCATAATGAATTCTGAAATGTATAGACACATCTATCTGCTCAAGTTCAAACAAATGCCTCAATACTCATTGGCCGGCGATTAATTCTACAGCAAGACAATGATCCCAAACATACTGCTAAAGCAACAAAGGAGTTTTACAAAGCTAAAAAATTGTAAATTCTTGAGTGGCCAAGTCAATTATCCGATCTGAACCCAATTGTACATGCCTTTTATATGCTGAAGAGAAAACTGAAGGGGACTAGCCCCCAAAACAAGCATAAGCTAAAGATGGTTGCAATACAGGCCTGGCAGAGCATCACCAGAGAAGACACCCAGCAACTGGTGATGTCCATGATTCGCAGACTTCAAGCACCAATTGCATACAAATATATGCAACAAAATACTAAACATGACTACTTTCATTTACATGACATTGCTGTGTCCCAAACATTATTGTGCCCTGAAATGGGGGGGTCTATGTATAAACATTGCTGTAATTTCTACTTGGTGAAACCAAAATGTGTAAAAATGGCCTTTATTAAAATCTGACAATGTGCACTTTAACCACATGTGATTTTTTTTCTATTACAAATCTCATATTGTGGAGTACAGAGGAAATAAATAAATGATGGGTCTTTGTCCCAAACATTATGGAGGGCACTGTATATAGGATGACAGATGTACAACACAAAACCCAGGATACTTGGCTCAATTGGTGCATGTTGGTGTTTATATTCCACTTAAGCCTCACCATTTTTGTCTTCATCTAAGTTTATCAATTTAACGCTCATTTTCCTTCTACCTCAAGGTGTCCAACCTTCCCTTCAATCCATACTGTTTGCTGTCAAGGCAGTGCTGACAGCATTTCCCAGCCAGACACAATGGAACATCACCTACAGGTATCCCTCCAAGCTCACTGCTATCCTGACTTGGAAATATATCCACCTTCCTTCATTTTCATTGAATAAATCCTGGAACTCTCAATCCTAATGGTATTGTTGGGAGTACCTTCTTCAGAAGCTCTGCAATGGCTCAAGAAGGCTGATCACTACTTTCTCTGAGTCATTTAAGGAGGACCACATATAGAATCATGTGGTCATGCAACATGGAAGCAGATTCTTTGGCTTGTTTTGTAAAATACTTATTCATCACTAATCTCATTTTCTATGTTATGAAGTCTCAAAAGGACATCAAAGTAATTTTTGAATGCAGGATAGGTATCTGATTCCACAGCAATTTAACACATTCCAGATTTTAGCTACTGGGTGGAAATAACTCCTTTAATCTCTTCTATATCTCACCTTTAATTTAGGCCATCAGGTTGTCAGTACCCATGGTAGGGGAAATATTTCTCACCATCAACCCAACTTGTGTACCTGGGCATTTTGTTTATCTCAATCAGATTCTCCCTCGACCTCTGCTCCAAAGAAAACAAACCCAGTCTTCATTCCAGGCAACTTCCTAGTCAATCAAAAAAACAAACTGCCAGAGGAACTCTGCAGATCAAAAACCATCTGTGGAGGGAAATGGATCGAACAATGTTTCGGGTCACGACCTTTCTTCAAGACTGGAGTAGAGGGGCGATGGCTGATTAGAAAAAGGTGACTTGAGGAGAAGGCGTGGGGTGAGAGCTGGCAAGTGATAGGTAGATCCAGGTAAGGAGGGTTGATTGCAAGATTAATCAGAAGAGAAAGGGTGGAGAGAGTGAGAAAAGTTGGAGGTGATAACTGGAGCACACGAGGACCCGGTGGGCCATGGCCAGTAGGGGGGAAGTCACAAAGCCAGTCCTTACTCATCCCCCGAAGACAGGGAGCTTGCGCTGGCAGACGTGAGGAAGAAGGGCAGTAGGAGTGAAAGTGCATTCCACGCCCTCGAGGTCTGCTGCAAGAGGAACCCTGGGGCTCAGAGGTGGATGGGTGAGGAGAGGGACGTTGTTTTGTTGGAGGATCCTGATGCCCAAGGAGGTGTCGGCTGAAGGCCCTACAGCAGCCTGGGGCCCGCCTGGATCAGGCACACTTATTAGACCCAGAGCACAGACTGGACTTTGAAAATGGCGCCAAAACGTGGTGCCGCTTGCATGCAGTTTCAACAGACTATTTTTACACATTTTACTAAGCGGTGATTGTGCTTGGGTATAGCAATACCGAACTGTAAAAAACAGCAAAAAAAGAATTTCACTGCATTTGCGCGTGTGACAATAAAGCACCATTGACCATTGAGAACAGATTGCTGCAATGGTGGAATCCAATAAGAACAAGAAGGAAAGGTGTACGTGTAATGGGTGTGGGGATGGTGGAATGGTAACAAAGTTGTGCATGAGAAGACGTTGGCAGATGAGCAGGGAAGGGAGCTGTTTTCTGAATTTGGAGAAACCACTGTTCATGCCAATAGGTTGTAAATTATCCAAGTGGAATATGACGTGCTGTTCTTTCATTTTGTGTGCAGCCACATTCTGATGGTTGAGGATGCCCAGGACAGACAAGTTGGTATGGGAAGGAGAATTGAAGTGGCTGACAAAAGGGAGTTCCAGGTGGCACTGCCCTTGTTTTACCACACTCTCCCACATTCCCATCATCCCTCCCTCTGTTTGTTTTTGTGACAATAGCCCCTCATCTTTCTCCCACCTAACTCCTTATCTGGATTCATCTATCACTCGCCAGCTTTTGCTCCACTCTTCTTCTCATTCATTTCTAATCAGCGATCTCCTCTCTTCAATCTTGAAGAAGGGTGCCAAACCAATCCAACTTCTATCCATTTCTCTCCACTTTCTGCCAAAATTAGTGAATTCTTCCAGCAGTTTGTTCTTGCTCATGTTTCCAGTATCTGCAGTCTCTTGTCTCCATCCTCTGTTTCCACTAGTGTAAATTCATCCTTCCTCAATTGTGAGCCACTCACTACTTGAGTTATGGACAAACTAATGAGTTGACCAAGATGTGTGATGAAATCCAGTTGTATGCACACTGTTCCAAAACCAAATTGCTTTGTATGTCTAGAAGGATAAAATAGTATGTCTTTGCAAAACTCGAACAAATAGAAATCTCCTTATCCATGTCTTTTGACGTTTTCGGTTTTGAACATTTGAACATTTCAGTTGAAAACCTTAATCACTTTGCACCTTAAACTTCTAAATCCCAATGAATACAATCCTAGTTTATGTACTCTCTCTTCATAATTTAACCTTTGGTGTCAACCTATTAATTTGTTAAATCTATGCTGCGCTAACTTTGTGTAACAGGTAAATTAGCCTTTTAGGTCAAGTCTTATGGAAATTAATGATCTATCTGTATAGACTAAATTGGAATTCTATTGCTTTTAGCTTTTTACCATTCAGACAATACTTTAGGCTTTTTTTTGGGACCATAATAGAATAACATTAAAATGGAGAAGTATTGGGATCTGAAACCTATGTGAATCTCTAGCAGGAGTATCTGTATTGTTCTTGACCTTTTCCTTAAATTACGGGATAGAAAATTTTATTTACATACCACACTGACTTGACACTTTTGTCCATCAACAGATTTACCCAACTTACTATGAAAAGTGACCGTCAGGTTTTGTTGACATTAATTTTCATTAAATCTCAAACCTGGGTGTCTGTTTCATGCATTTTATTGTTATATATTACGTTGAACTTTATCCAATCAATATATTACAAATATTCATGCAATGTCAGGCTGCTAACCTATTAGGCTCATACCAAATGTAATTTGGCCATCTCCCCTGTTGATTCAAGGATGTCTTATGTTAAGTTATCCTAGTTATACAGATGTGAGCTAGTCTGCTTATAATCTATATGAAAGTTAAAATCCCACATTAACATTATTGTTGGTTACAATATACTTGCTTACATTTTACATTTTTTAATTTAGAACCATTACCCAGGACCTATATATAACTCAAAAAGACTTTGTTTCTGTATTTTATCCACAAAGAAAGCATAAACTGGTTGCCATTCATTTTATCTTTTCTCTGCGGTGAAGTGATTTCAATGATATTGTGTCCAGTCCCCCATCCCCCCCACCACCTACATTGCCCTATAATTTTCCCTTAGTTTTTGAACGTATTGTAACCTGCTGTATTAAGTTGCCTTTTCAGGCCACTTTGTTGGTGTCTCGGCATTAGCTGTCATGTTATACGCTTCAAATCAAATTTGCATTTGATGTTTATTCATTTTGTTCCTTGTACTTCAGTATTTGTCTAAAGATTATTAGTTTGACCTGCCAAATCCTAAACTTTCTTTCTGTCCAATTGCTCTCTTTTTTAATCTGTTACTTTAATTACTTCACTAGTTTAAGTTTTCCCATTAGTCGTGTTCACTAAAATACAATTTCTATTGGACTGTTCTCTTTTTCTTTGTTTTTGTTTTAAGTCATTATTTGTTTCAAGCAGGCCTCTCTTCTTCACCCATGCACACACATGCACAGGCAGAGTCCTGTGGAACATTTGCTTCTGTATCATCACTGCTGATTTAATGGCTCCTGAAATAGAACTCCGCTGTCTCACGCTAAAGTAAAGGGAAATGCTTCAGTCATGTATTTTTTTCCTTGTATTGTTGTTTTTTGTTTTTGTGGTCGAAATGCTAATGGCTACAGTAATAAATCAGTCTATAACCTGTAAAATGCAGTCCCTGTCAAGTAGTATTCTCCAAATACAACGTGTTGCTTAATCTTCTATGTTGTTAGTACAGGCATGTAATGCAACGTCTGATTCAGATTCCGTGCACTTTTGTTTCTGATTTTAAACATTTAGACAGAAATAAATCATAAGTGTATTTTGTCGACAAACTATTAATGATGTTGTCATATAGAGAACTAGATTAATTTCAACTTTATAAATTATAGAAGTGCCCTCAACCCGACAACTGAAATCACAAATATGGCTTTTAACATTTTTACCTTGCCCATTTCTTTGTGTTGTAATTTCCATCCAAGGTTAAATTTCTCTCATTTCCATATGCTATTATCTTTGTTTTGTCTCGTGGATTTAATTTGAAAATGCACCAGAAGCACAATGTTTGTGCTACTTTTGTTAGTTGTTCAAAATGCTGTCTATTTGGTCAAACATGATAAGTCTTTTGGAAATTAGTGATGACAGGCCCAGTTTAATAAATTGCTGGTTGTGCTCAGTGAATCGCACTCGCTTCCGAGTCAGATAATTTGTACACTTTCAGAAGCAATCAAAGACCTGAGATCATCTGTGCTGCCATTTCAGTGCAGAACTGAGGTACTATTAGGGTGTCAAGTGTCTTCCAATCAGCATTATTTTCTAATAGCAAATTAAAAAAACGTAAGGCTTCCTATTAAGTAAGTTTTGACATTTTTAATAACCCGACTGGCCCATTCCAGACTGCAGGAGTATGTCCTGAGAGTCTCACTGAAGCTTATTGCAGCCAACGACAAGACTCAGTGGGGAAGGAGACAATCTGTTGAGTCCTTCTGCTGCTGATCATTAAGGGGCAGAGTCCAGTGGGAACACCCGTCAAACAAGCAAAGGGAAATCACCCCAGCGGGCCACATGGGTGGCAAGAGTGTTGTGTTTAAAGATGGGTGTGGACACAACTATATGACACTAATGACTGAAGACACTGAGAATGAAGAGCTTTGCACAGATTTTGTTTTGTACAGTTATTCAACATAAAGTTTATTTTTGGAATTTGGGGGGGGGGGGGGAAATAAGTAAGTCTCAACATTTTTAATAACTTACAATTGCTAAAACATGGTTCCTTTGTATTTTGCAGGTTACTACGTTGCTCCAACAGATGCAGGACAAATTCCAAACAATGTCTGACCAGATAATTGGGAGAAATATCCTTGCTTTCAAAGGCAAAGCTCATACCTTTTAAGTTGTGATGAAATAGGTTTAGAGTGGGCAAATACAGAGCTTTTCAAAGAATACTTAGAGTTCCTCTTGGGCTGCAATTTGCATGCAATTCTGTAATGCACATTTATCCTGTCTTGTCATGGAGACTTTTGAGGGAGTCTATATAATGCAAATTTTGTTTAAACAAAAACATTATTTTTGTGATACTGACATTGATACCCACCTGGGTGATAATATCATGTAAGAAACATCCTAAAACCCACAATCTGTACACAGGTTTGCCTCTTATGCTAAGGCCACTTTGGCTTACCTGCTGCCCAATACTTTTTCACTGGTGGCCTTTTGTGGGTTTTCTAAAAATCGCAGAAGTCTTTAAGAATTGAAGTAGCTTTGATAAAGCTCTGATGAAGTCTTAATCCACCGAGTTCATATCTCAGATTAATGTATTGCTGATAAAGTAATTAGAGTCTTAGAGTGATAGTGTGTGGAAGCAGGGTCTTCGGCCCAATTTGCCCATACTGTCCAACATGTCCCAGCCACACTAGTCCCACCTGCCAGCATTTGGTCCATATCCCTCTAAACCTCTTCTATCCATGTACCTGTCTAACTGTTTCTTAAATGTTCCGATAGTCCCAGCCTCAACTACCTCCTCTGGCAGCTTGCTCCATACATCCACCATCCTTTGTGTGAAAAAGCTAGCCCTCAGATTCCTATTAAATCTTTTCACCTTGACCTTAAACCTATGTCCTCTGGTCCTCGATTCACTTACTCTGGGCAAGAGACTCTGTGCATCTACCCAATCTATTCCTCTCATGATCTTTTTCACCTCATTCTCCTGCACGCCAAGGAATAGAGTCAAAGCCTACACAACCTCTGCCTATAACTTAGACCCTCTAGCCCTAGCAACATCCCCGTATATCTTCTCTGTACCATTTCCAGCTTGACAACATCTTTGCTATAACAGTATCAAGAACTGAACACAATACTCTAAATGTGGTCTCACCAACGTCTTACACAACTGCAACATGACCTCCCAACTTCTATATTAAATACTCTGGCTGATGAAGACCAATGTGCCAAAAGCCTTTTTGACCACCCTCGGTCCACCTTCAGGGAACTATGCACTTGCAACACTACCCTGAGCCCTACCATTCACTGTGTAAGTCCTGCCCATGTTCGACTTCCTATTTTTCAGCATTAAATTCCATTAACAATTCCTCAGCCCACTTGGCGATTTGATCAAGACCATACTGCATTTTTTCACAACCATCTTCACTATCTGCAAAACCACCTTCTCTATCCTTCAGCCTGAAGAAGGGTTCCAACTCGTAACGTCACCTATTCTTTTTCGTCAGAGATGCTGCCTGACCCGCTGTGTTACTCCAGCATTTTGTGTCTAGTTAAAGTTTTATTGCTGCAGAAGCTCCGTCCTCCAGAGTCTGAGGAGCAATTAGTTTTTTTTTAAACATTTGGTGGATTTCTAGATATAAGGGAATCAAAAGATATGGGAAAATAAAATGAAATTGATTTGGAAGATCATGAGGAATGACAGTGTGGTATTTATATGTCAACGGCTCACGCAGCATTAGGCAATACTTTGGACCAGGATCCTTCAGTCTGAAGAAGAAGCTAATGTGGATTAGGAGCTAGTGTGGGCAAGAGGACGGTGCAATAATAGACAGGAATCACACATTTTCCAACTACATGTAATCAAATAATTAGTAACAAAATAAGAGTTGGCCTTGATTTGTTTACCTTGATTTGTTTTTCCTAAACCACAATGAATAGGCTCAACAATAGCAGTTTCGCCTCTTGTCAGAAGCTTTTGATTCAAACCCCAATATAAAACTTAATTGTGTAAAACATTGCAGCATTGTGGAGGAAATGCATAAAAGGATGTTCTATCTTTTCGGTGGAATATTAATATCTCTCATCTCGCTGTTCATTCAAGTGGACAAAAATAATTACACAATTAAATTTGTCATGGGCCTGTCCCACTTAGTCAATTTTATAGGCAACTAGGCTGTCGCCGGGGTGTCGCCTGTATGGTCGTGAGCAGTCTCTTCAGTCGCCCAAAGAGTTATAGCGTCTTTCTGGTCGCCGCTTGATAAAATTCTCGGCTACAGTGGGTTTGACGCCAATGAGCATAGCTTGACATCTGACGTTGGTGCTGTCGTAGGTTGTTGCCAGGTTAGCATAGGTTGTCGCCAGGTGTCAGGTTGTCACCGGTGTTGACCTCTTTTTTGTTGTTGTTGTTACAGTGATGATTCTTTATAGATTTATTATAGACAATTTCAAATTTTATGTTGTAGGGGAGACCAGTCGCCGGTTTTTCGGCGACCTGCTACGACTATGACAGTCGCCTAAAAAATAGCCTGTGGGACAGGCCCATAACAAGTCTATCCCACCACTAATGTTAGTTAGTTGATTCTACATGGCAGTTTCCTTGCACTAATGCATCCATCCTTTAAAGAACAAATATTTAATATAGACTACCTCCCCAGAAATTCCCCTATAAATGTTTAAAGAATGAGGTTTCCTTGACATATTTCACTTGATGAAATGAGTGCTCGCATCGACGATCTAGAAAAAAACATTGCTGACCTGATGACGCAAGCAGGAGTTGAAGAAATAGAAGCAGGAGAAAATAAGGTAAATATAAAGTTTTATAAAGCCTTTGTGTCATACTCTTCCTCCCTCTTTGAATTGTCTAAAATGCTTTAGTTATGGGCCTGTCCCACTTAGGTGACTTTTTAGGCAACTGCAGGAGACTTTGCAGTCGCCACATGTTTGCGAGTGGTTGCCGGGGAGTCGCCTTCACGGTTGTGAGGAGTTCCCACATTTTGGGAACTAGTCACGGCCTCATTATGGTCGCTGAGAATTTTTCAACATGTTAAAAAATTAGCAACAACTAGAATGAAGCCGCCATGGAGATTAGCGAGAATTCTCGAGCCATAGGTGGGTCGCAAGGAGGTCCTAGTGGGTTGCCAGGAGATCGGAGGTTATCGTAGGTGCTGACCAGTGAATTTCACTGGCTCATTGGGGAAACAAAAGGTAAGCAGTAGTTTTCAGAACCAAGGAACCAACCGGTAATGTTAAATGTCCGCCGAGCTTCACAGCCGTGTATCTCTAGCTTCTTAAAAGTTGTCTCCACTCCTTCCCCATCTACATCCTTCTTCCCGCCCCCTCTTTTAAAGGACTTACCAAACACTGTGTTTTAGCTGTCTTAATTACAGCGCCAACCTTCCTGTTCATCGCGGTGTGTGTCTGTTTCACCTTAGCTTTGCACCATGGGAATTTTTTAGACAGCGCTCTCCCCCCCTCCCCCAATTTGCCCTGGCCCCCGCCGTGTGTGTGTGTGTGTCTTCCACTCTGACAGGTGCCGTTCCAGTTCCCGCTTTGTCAGGTGACTGCCGGCAACTTGACATTCGCCGGTAGTGTGCACAACAATCGCCTAAGTGGGACAGACTCAAACAATTGAAATCCTGTAGGTGATTTAGTGGGCAATAACTTTTAGTTAGTTTTAGGTAGTGGAGAAACAAATGTCAGTATCCTGACGTGTCCAAGGTCTATAAGGATTGTGTACAAAAAAAATAAATCCATCCATTAAATAATTTGACTTGATATTGTTACCCTGTGTGCCAGATTCTCGATGTAAGATGTCTGCCAGTGATGGACACTATAACAAAAGAATAAATTAATTGTAGATGGCAAGGAACCACTATAATTTCAGTTTATAAATAATGAACACAGCTTATTTCATTAATGATCTGCTTCGTTTTGTTTTGAGTTTGGCATGTGTTACATCAGCATAATCTCTAGCTCTATATGCAATGGTTTCATTTGAATACAGTTGCCTGTGCTAGTGCGAGGATCAGTCACTTGTGATTGTTATCTCAGGATTTCTGCTGGGTGTCCATTTATGCAGACATTGGGTAAAGGTCAAATGTGATGCTGGGTGTGATTGACCAGCTACATCTAAAACAAAATGAGTTATGACCTTGAGCTATGTTTTTGGTGAAGATATTCCACTACATTGTTGAAAGTTTCAGGCTTTGAACCCAGCGTGTAGTTTGTTTTAATATTACACATCAAAGTGTTTTTTTTTTGTTAAAGTTTAACACCAATACAATTTTCTGGATTGGCAATTGATACAGGATTTAAGAACATAGAACAGTATAGCACAAGAACAGGCCTTTTGCCCCACAGTGTATGCTGAATATGATGCCAAGTTGAACTAATTTCCTCACACTTGATCCACATCCCTCCATAACCACCATATTGATTTATTTAAAAGTCTCTTAAATGTCACTATTGTATATACTTCCACCACCACCACCACTGGCGGCATGTTCCAGGCACCCACTACTCTCTGTGTGAAAAACAAAAATGTCCTGTGCATCTTTAAACTTTCCTCTTCTGCGTTTAAAGCCCTCTGGGTCTTTGACATTTGCAAGAATGGCTCAGAATGTCTAATTATCTATGCCCACCATTTTATATACTTAGAAGTTAAGTTAGAACACATTTCCTCTCAACTTCCAGAGAAAACAATCCAAACGTGCTCAATCTGTATTTATAGCTAATCCCTCTAATCCATGCAACTTTCTAGTACACCTTTCCATATTCTCCAGAGATGCTGCTTGACCTGTTGAGTTACTCAAGCCCTTTGTGTCCTTTTGTGCAGTAACCAACATCTGCAATTCTTTCTTTCTAGACCTTTGGTAAATCCCTTCTGCACCCACTCCATAGCCTATATATCCTTCCTGTAAAGGGGCAACCAGACTGCATACAATATGCCAAGGTTCCATAAAACAATTACAAATTAATTTTTTTACTAATTAATATTCATCACATTTTATATCGTTGTCCTTCAGTTTTATTAGTGTTGTTGTACAAAACGCACGGACAAGTATTGTCTATAATTGCATTCAGGAATTGATATCAAAAGTATATGTTTTTTCATACTGTAAATATTTCAAATCAAATCTGTTGTCTTGCATTATAATCAAAGATATTGAAATCATGGTGAGTAAAGTTGAAAACTAATAGCCCCCAGTTCTCCACCACTGTTAAATTAGATATGTGCTGATGAGCTGGAAAATCAAATGCATTAAAGATCTGGTCATAGCTGTGGTACTTCTGCTAAATGAAATTGGATGTGGTAACCCATTTATATTGAACAAGCAGATTATGAAAAATAGTTCACATTACACAGCCAATGAAATGGTGGTATAAAATCACTGAAACCCATGCAAAACACTTAAAATAAAACTGGCTCCCTTCTAAGATAATGCATACTATATCTTGCTACTATCCATTTAAACAGTTTTAATATTGTTTTCCTTACACAGGCTCCCAAGTAACCCGAAGAGGAAAATAGAAGGAATTTTTTTTAATGTACGCCAATCCAGGTTGATTACTTCAAGAATTCTGCTGTGTTAAAAGTGCATTTCTTTTATATTCAAAGTCATAGGTGTGTTAACAGCTCTATTTGAATAGTCTTTTGTAAGGAAAACACAAATGTACTGCACAAAATTTAATTTGTTAGTATCTGGCTTTCTTGGATGATTTTCATTGAGCTAATTGAAACTCCATTTCCTCATGACCTGTTTTTGCATTCAAGTAATTTAGACGGCATTTTTTTAAGCATTGGTAGTAGATCCAGTTTGTATATTTATGGCATTATTGCTGTTTTTCTCACTTGGAATGCTCAGTAAAAGACATGTTTAAAAGCCCACGTGAGCTTTACCCTTGACATAATAGTCAGTTAGCTGTAATCCTTCATAATATAATTGATGGGCGGCTCCTGTTCCTAAGCATTTGCAGTCATAATCGTTATTAATTTGGCGATGTCAGGAAGGTCTTTTGATGGCAATGCCATAGTCCATTTGCCATTTTGTGCTTGTATTAAACGTTTGCAATGGAGATTGCTCAAAACGTGATAAATGGTGCTTAGGTTATATTTATGGACATCTATTTTTGATTTCCTCATTAACAATAATCGTCTTAATTGCAGATTACTTCTAAGTAGTGGAAATATTATAAGATAAAGGCGTCCTAAAGAAAGACATGGCAGAATTTCCATTGTTTTCACTAACAGACTGTGTCACTTCCATATGCGAGCTATTGCTGTTGTTTTCAATTTTTCATAGGATCTGCTGCATTTTTCTTTAAAATTCTTTGTGAGAGGCATTTGCATAATTTATCCAGTAGGATATAGGTCATGATTGATTTAAATATTATTCAAGGAAATTTGCCTAAACTGTTTAATTGTAGCAGAGTTGCTGATTTACATTCATAATACTTTAAGTATCTTATGTATCTTGTATCAATGTTAAAAATACAGTGTGTTTTAAAAAAAAGTTACATTGTGTGGTCTTAACTACTTGTAGCTAGCAAATTAAGATACTTGACTTTGTCATTTCATGATCGTATCTCCACCAAGTGTTTAATCAACTGATCCAAAATTGGATTAATGATTTATATATTTCATTGTTTAAGAAAGAACTGCAGATGCTGGAAAAATTGAAGGTAGACAAAAATGCTGGAGAAACTCAGTGGGTGAGGCAGCATCTATGGAGCGAAGGAATAGGTGACGTTTCTGGGCGAGACCCTTTTTCAGAAGGGCCTGAAGAAGGGTCTCGACCCGAAACGTCACCTATTGCTTCGCTCCATAGATGCTTCCTCACACTCTGAGTTTCTCCAGCATTTGTGTCTACCTTACACATTTCATTGCATCTGTAAACCTTAAAGGCGTCAAACACACTTGCATTAGAGTAAACTAATGAATTCATAGTTATTACATTGAATTGATAGTCCTTCCTATTTGATGCACAAAACAGAACTTGAGTTTAGAAATAATTAACTTCTGTGCATCCTTTCAACACTAAGAACAATTTATATTTTTATGTTCAGACCGCATCTCAAGCATATCTTCAATTACATTGGTTCAGTGATTCTTACATAGACAGTAATGTTTTATATATGTCCACAAAACAGAAATAAATGGAACTAGATTCATAGTGTTGTACAGAATAAAAACACGCCTTTTGGTTCATGGCGTCTACCCTGACCATCATACCTACCTACACTAATCACGCTTGCTTGTAGTAATTCAATTTCCCTCTGTGCCGTGTTCATTCAGATACCTGTCCAGATCTATCTATACATAATTAAAACTCTGATCTTGTGCTCTTCCAGTTCGCACGTTTTTTCTATTTCTGCTAAAATGGTATGTGATAGCACTATGATTTTTTGTCAGCTCACTCACCGTTCTCCTGTGCTGCGAGTGCAACAAGTTCGTTCCAATCGGTAGTATATTGTAAAAGTTAGCAAGGTTTAAAAATCGTAAAAAACGTGCGCGTGCAGATTGATCCCCTCTCCTGCCAGTCAGCGCCGTGCGGATTGGTCTCTCTCTTCTCCTGTCACTCCCCGGGACGGTCCTCCCCTTCCTGCGCCATTGCGTCTTTACTGAAGCTGAGGAACGGCGGAGGTCTCCAACCGGGTGTGGATCAAGGCTGGCTCTGAGGTTGGTGTTAACATGTGCCATTACCAGTCTCTCATGATGGTGGAAGTCAGAGCCACTGGATGGTCGTCATTCATGCACACTACCTAACTTTTCTTTGGCACCAGGATGATGGTGGTCTTCTTGCTACAGGTGGGGATCTCATTATGCAGGAATGAGAGGTTAAAGCTATGTGTGAATACCTCTGCCAGCTAATCTGCAGATGCTTAGGACGGGGCCAGGGACTGCATTTTCACCAGTTAAGATTGTTATCAGTTAAGTTAAACCACTAATTATGAGCATGATTAAGATTTACGCAGATTTAAGACTCTTGAAATTTGGAGCATTGTTAACTGTGGACCAGACTTTGGCCTGGAATTCTACACCATTTGGTTGCAAAGCCATTAGACATTAGAGATACGGCATAGAAACAATCCCTTCGGCCCATTGAGTCTGTGCCTACCAGCGATCACCCCATACAAGAACATTCTCCTACACACTAGTGACAATTTACGATTTTACCAAAGCTTGTGGCAAACTGAAAAGGGGACTTCTTATGGCTTTGTTTCAACAATGGCTTTCTTCTTGCCACTCTTCCATAAAGGCCCGATTTGTGGAGTGCACGACTAATAGTTGTCCTGTGGACAGATTCTCCCACCTGAGCTGTGGATCTCTGCAGCTCCTCCAGAGTTACCAAGGGCCTCTTGGCTGCTTCTCTGATCAATGCTCTCCTTGCCTGGCCTGTCAGTTTAGGTTGACGGCCATGTCTTGGTAGGTTTGCAGTTGTGCCATACTCTTACCATTTTCGGATGATGAATTGAACAGTGCTCTGTGAGATGTTCAAAGCTTGGGATTTTTTTTATAACCTAACCCTGCTTTAACCTTCTCCACAACTTTATCCCCGTCTGGTGTGTTCCTTGGGCTTCATGATGCTGTTTGATCACTAATGTTCTCTAACAAACCTCTGAGGCCTTCACAGAACAGCTGTATTTATACTGAGATTAGATTACACACAAGTGGACTCTATTTACTAATTAGGTGACTTCTGAAGGCAATTGGTTGCACTGGATTTTATTTAGGGATATCAGTAAAGGGGGCTGAATACTCTTGCACGCCACACTTTTCAGTTTTTTATTTGTAAAAAAATTTGAAAACCACGTATCATTTTCCTTCCACTTCACAATTATGCACCACTTTGTGTTGGTCTATCACATAAAATCCCAATAAAATACATTTACGTTTGTGGTTGTAACGTGACAAAATGTGGAAAAGTTCAAGGGGTATAAATACTTTTGCAAGCCACTCTAGATAGGGCTCTTAAAGATAGTGGAGTCAGGGGATATGGGGAAAAGGCAGGAATGGGGTACTGATTGGGAATGATCAGCCATGATCACATTGAATGGTGGTGCTGGCTCGAAGGGTAGAATGGCCCACTCCTGAACCTATTGTCTATAATTTGACAGTGTCATTAGTGCAGTGCAAATAAAGAATATATTATAAGAAGTTTAATAGATGTGCAAAACTGGTTCCATGCAGTTGCAATGAATAATATATGGCAGGGTGCATGTGGAGACCAAGAAAAGATGTGAAATATATTTTAAGGGTTAAATGTTAATTTACCCAAGGCCCAGTGTAAATCATCTTAAACCTGCTTGTCAATGGAGCTTTAAATTAAAAGTAAGAATATATCAATTTGAACAAAAAACAATGTCGAGAATTTGTTCTGCCTTGAATTAAAGCATTCCAAATTTAAAGGAAGATTCTTCCATTCTATTCCTCTCTCTCTGGCAAGTGTAGATGGGGAGGAGAGCAACGTTCAATGATTTTTTATTTTACTATTTTTGGATATGCAAGGCCCCTTTCTACTGATAAAATCTCCTGTTTATGAATCATTGGGGTGGGAGATCGCAACCTTCACATGGTCCACCCTGTTTCGACTAATGCAATCAATCCGACATGCACAAACAAGATCAAATAGAACAAGTTGACCTTCAACTTGTGCACACTATACGCAAGAAGAAGTATGATTCATTGATATGGAATCCTACATGGTTCTGAAAGCGAATAAAACATTTAGGAGACTGGCTGGAATTTTGGAACATTAAAATGTGACCATTATAGAAGATTCTTGAAAGTTAAAGCACTATCAGTAATTATTTTAAGTTCATGTATAAGTCGTGTGTAGTAAGATTTAAAGTTCCAGCAACGTAGAAGGTGAAAAGTTAAGAAGCAGGTGTGGGGAAAAAGAAAAGACACAACGTGATAGCATTGACTCAGCAGGTCAAGCAGCGTCTCTGGAGAACATGAATAGATGACGTTTTGGGTCGGGATCCTTCAGATGCAGGAGGAATAGATACTAGCTGAAGCAGTAAAGCATAAATTTCATGGAAGACCCACAGTACATTCCAGTCATATTTATCTTCCTATAGATATAATGTGGATGTGCTGGATGTTGAATGATTACAAATGTTATAAGATTGATTTAAAAACTTTGGAGAAACGTATAGAATATTACAAGTAGCTATTCCCTTAACGTATGGCTATCCAACTATAGCTCCACAACCAATTGAGAGTTTCTGCTGCTTTGATTATAAGGATGCAAACGTTCTTGCTGGAGGACAATTTTCCTTGCACGAAAGATTGTGGAATTTCAGGAATTAGAAATGTTCGCACAAGTTTCCATACTAGTGTTAAAAAGAACAATTTATTGACAAGTACACACCAATGAAATAGATGATTTGCTATAACTTTATGAAGTCATCTTCGATTATTTAAAGAGAAGATGCAAAGTGCAGATGTTGGTATCTTGATCAAATGCAAAGTGTTGGAGGAACTGAGTCGGGCTGCATCTGTGGGGGGGATGGACAGACAACGTTACAGGTTGAGACGTTTCAGACAAGATATTCAATTATTTGAAAATGTGTTACTCTCAGGTGAGATCATAGACATTAAAATGTACTGTTGTGTGAACTTGTGAACTTATTTTCAGTTATATTAATCAAAGTTGCATCAGGGTAGCATTTAAAGGAATTCTCGATTCATCTCGAGTGAAAAACAATTTCATTATAAAACACTCTGTGACAGCACCAATTTATGAAATGTGTTTACTAATTGTGCAATTAAATTTGAGCTTACCTCAAACCATTGGTTTTCAGAGCAGAAGCAATGCAATTTTGTGTACAGTTGTGAATGGGTTGCCGATTGCACCCAAAACCCACCCTTCCGAAGTTTTAAAAGCACAACTTTGTATAAATGGCAGGTTGGAGCCATTGGGAATTTCTGGTGATGATCTCTTCAACCTTGCATTGATGATGGGTGTTTTAATGTCATTGGCATCCCACAACCTGGGAGGCAACAGACTTTAGCAAAGATTATCTGCTGTGGGGATGGGAGGATAGGTAGAGCTCCCACCTTTCCATTGCAGTATCCTTCCTTCCGCCCCTTGTCCTCATCCCACCCGAATCATGATGCAGGTGCATATTGTGGTTCTACAACTTCTTGGATTAAACCAGCATATCTCCGTCTTAAGCAATGACCATCCTCCGTTATGTTGTGGAAAGGTATACCGAGTTAAATAAACTAAAAGCATGTTAATGTTCATCAAAGATAAACCTTCAGTCTCAAGAAGGGTCTCGACCCGAAACGCCACCCATTCCTTCTCACCAGGGATGCTTCCTGTCCTGCTGAGTTACTCCAGCATTTTGTGTCTATCTTCGATTTAAACCAGCATCTGCAGCTCCTTCATACACTTCACGTTTATCGTTCACTTGTGTCAATTCATAGAGTTACTTATTCTTTAAATTATGTTTGAAATGCAATTTTTTTTTTAAAATTCTTCCAAGGAAAGTCTACCCTTGGTGATTGGAAAACTGATAGTAAAAAAAAACTTGAGGCTTGAACTAATGACCCTTTTACTTCAGTACATTCATTATACTTTCCATCATTCAAAGTATGGCTTATGATTCATCTATTTTTAAGCTGCTATTTTATTTATGATTTAATCTTAATAAAGAACGTACTCATTAGTGGTCAAGTGGCAGAAATGTTAATAATTCATGAAATTCAGTTTAACGATTCGGTGCTCTAGACTGTATGATTGAAATCAGCCAGACTTCATTTAGAATAAGATTACATTTGCTAATGAATTCACATTTTTTAAAGATTTTGAATGCCTTTATCCGAATGCAAATTGCGGCAAACACCTATGAAAACGAGCTTGACACATCAATGATAGAGTGATATCAATGTGAAATGATGTGTTTATATGACAAAATCCATTAATATCACACGGGTTGAATTCAATGAATGACGTTTATTTAAAGTTTCTTGTTTCATCTGTAATTCAGTAAACAGCTTGTGTGCCTCATTTTCAGACTGAACACATCATTGATTAGAGGTAAATATCACGAGTTAATAATTCATTGAAAATTATTTTTTTTATTACTTGTGGGTGGCTACACGGCCATTCTTTCCCAGTACAGCTTGACACTTAGTTTAGAGATACAATAGCCTGACATTTAGTTCAGAGAAACATGCTCTTTGGCTCACTGAGTCCATGCCAATCATCGAACACCCATTCACATGAGTTGTAAGTTACCCCACTTTCTTATCCACTCCCTATACACCAGGGGCAAGTTACAGAGGCCAATTATCCTACAAACTCGTGTCTTAGGGATGTGGGAGAAAACTGGAGCACCCAGCGGAAATCTACAAAGCCACAGGGAGAATGCAAACTCCACACGGACAGCACCCGAGCTCAGGATTGAACGCGGATCTCTGGCACTGAGGCAGCAGCTCTACCATCCAGAGATTTTGCAAATGACCACCAATCCTCAACACTCAACAGCATCTTCAACACAGTTAGGGTCGCTGCTGACCAGCCATAGGTCCAAGGCCCAAGCAATGTTAAAAGGCTACTATTTTCCCAATGATCCCTCTCGTGATACCATAAATCCTATCCCTCTTGACAAGGCATCAATCATGGAATGCACAATTAAATATTCTGGCCTCGTTTTCTTACACTTTGCCAACAAACTGCTGTGTCCCATTATTTTGTGAGAAATGAGCTCAAAACTAGCCCAACAGCACTGGCAAATTGCAACCTATTCAGCTGTAGAAGTCTGACCTTCCAATGAGCCAGAAATCTAAAGCCCCTCCTCGCCCAATCTAACCATGACCTCGCCTCCTATTCCTATATCTAACTGGTATGTGGCACCAGAATTAACCCAGCTCCAGCTATCACCCTAAATTTATGTTGTAGAACTTCTATCTTGTTACATAAGTTGATTAATCACAACCTCTGGTAGTTTATCCTCTTTCAGAAGGCCCTGCAGCAATTCTGTGATACCCTTGATCCTGGCACCTGCAAGGCATCACATCATCTTGGATTCACATCAGTGGCTATGGAAGTACTGTTCTATTCCTCTATTGAATCTCCTACCTCTATTGCCCTTGGATTCTTGCTCCTCTCCCTTTGAGCAGCTGAACCATTCACAGTGCCCCAATCTTGGTTCTGATAGGACTCTCTGAGATACATTCACCTCCACCATATTCCACACCGAGAAACTGTTTTGGATAAGATGCATTCTTGAGGTTTCACTATCTATCTACCTGCCTCCTTTCCTCTCCGTAGAAAGCACGTTATTCACGTTATTCCCTTCATCAGGTATTTATATTCTGTGGATAACTCGATTGTAATGTATCATCTTTCAGCTGACTGGTTAGCTCGCAGCAAAAGCTTTTCACCATACCCCGGTACACATGACAATAAATTACATTCAACTCTGTCCAGAGGTCATGCATTCCTTCTCCAGCTGTCATTTCTTAAGTTGCCAGGGTAACCAATCTAAAAACATATCTGCATTAATTTCAGTCTTAGTGTCATGCCTCCAGTTAGCAATGAAGTTTCAAATTCCAGTGGTCAACCTGGCAATACTGAAAATGCCTCATGCAGATGTAAACTGTGATCTGCAGTCATTGGCAACACTCTTGCTCCCAATTTGTACTTGAACACATGTCTATGTCCTGTGAAGTTATGAAACTTATTCTACTTTGCTTGAGAAGCCGACCACCAACTATTCTGTCTCCTCTAGTGTTACGTCTCCTCTAGTATTCTGTCTCCTCTAGTGTCTAGTCCTCTAGTCTCCTCTGGGCGTCATGATGTGAGTGCCTTCAATGGTTGATGTCCTTCTTCAATTGCGACTTAGCAAAGTGGCAGCACCTGTGCTAAATTTAATAACGGTCCCATCACTAACTTTTAAACATTTTTCGAAGAATTTTGTAATTATTTAGGATAAGCTAATTAATGGTTGGCGCAGCAGCCTGGTAAAATATCCAATTTCTCTTTTTATCAGTGAGATGCTGCCCTTCAGGTGAGCGCCAGGGGAGAAGGTGGGCTGGGAGCCCCTGTGTTTTGATATCCAACGACTTGATCTGCTGATCCCCATCTTGCAGGAAGGTTCGCAGCCACATTTCATTGAGTTGCAACAGTCGCAGGAAAATTGCAGCAGGACATAATGCAAGCTGCCACAAGTAGCAGTGACTAATGTTAACCTCAACGTTATCCAACAAGATAGAGACAGGCAAAGAATTTTGTGTGCAGAATTATTGTTAGTGTCATTTGGGAGAGATTTATGCTGGGGAGGATCGTAGCTGGAGCAAACAAGAATCTATCAGAAACTTCAATAATTATATTTCCCAATAGGCACAAATCAACTCCGTAAGTCAAATCGATGTGTGATTAACGTTATTTTCAACTGCACAATATTGGACTCTTTTTGGAGAATAAATAACCTTTTTACACCACAGTGTCAAAATGCACGGTTTGCATTTGTACTTTTTAATGTTATTTTGAGATTATGTTGACTGTATATCCATTGCACTCATTCACTTTACATTAGGAGTTTAATGTCATTTTTTGTACAACACAAATGTGTAAATGTTTAATGGATTTTGCTCCAACTTGAAAAGTTCAATCAATTGCCCTAAACTGAATCACCCCCACAGATATGAGTAAGTTGAAATTAACTCTCACTTATGGCCCTATAGTGCAGAAAAATGCAATATGTTCAAAAGCAAACCCAACAAAATAGGGGTGGCATGGTAGTGCAGCGGTAGAGTTGCTGCCTTACAGCGTCAGAGACCCGATTCGATCCTGACTATGCGTGCTGTCTGTTCAGATTTTGTACGTTCTCCCCGTGACTGTGTGGGTTTTCTCCGGGTGCTCCGGTTTCCTCCACACTCCAAAGACGTACAGGTTTGGGTCTCGACCCGGAACGTCACCCATTCCTTTTCTCCAGAGATGCTGCCTGTCCCGCTGAGGTACTCCAGCATTTTGTGTCTACCTCAGGTTTGTAGATTAATTGGCTTAGATAAAAATTGTGAATTGTCCCTAATTGTGTAGGGTAGTGCTAGTGTACTGGAATCGCTAGATGATATGGACTCGGTGGGCCAAAAGGCCTGTTTCTGCACTGTATCTTTATCTCTAAACTAAACTAAACTTCATAAAATAGTTGCAGTTGCTCTATGTCCTTTGACATTTTTAGATTAGTTTAATGTCTGAGCATTTGGATACTGTAACCACAGTGTTGCTGCCATCTTTTGGCAAAAAACATTACTGCACCGTAAGCATCTGGAATCTAACCAATTCTCATCTGCCACCCAGTTTCAATGCATAACCAATTCACAATGTGCATTTGATAATATGAATGTCATTCAATTTGCTGATGGCTTATTGACATTTTTGTTGGTGTTACTACAAATATTCATCTTTATGTAATGCAGACAAACACCTCGATCTCATCTCTAGATTAGTACCCAGTAAGTAGTCAGCTTGGACACAAAGTGCTGGAGTGACTCAGCGTGTCAGGCAGCATCTCTGCAGAACACGGATGTCTATCTGATGCTGCCTGATCTGCTGCGTTGCTCCAGCACTTTGTGTCCTTTTTCGTAAACTAACCTCTGTAGTTCCTGGTTTTCAACAAGTAGTCAGCCTGGTTGGGTTTGATTTACAACACTGGCGACAATTCTGGTCCATGTGCTTATTATCTGCAACTACTGGGAAAACAGAATAAATGGGATTTCCTTTATACATAATATCTGAATATCTTAAGGAAAGTAAGCATTGACATAAATGAAACATGAGATCACAATAAAATAGGAACAGGAGTAGGCTGCTCGGTTCTTCACTCCTGCCTTGCTGTTCAGTGTGATTGTGGCTGATCTACCCCATGCCTCATCTCCTCTTCTGTGCGAGTCCACTAAGGCCATCAATTCCCTGATCTGAATCTACTTCCTTTTGAAATACTCCCAGTGATCTACTCTCCACAACCTCTCGGTGAGAGAATCCCAGAGATTGACCACCCTGAATTTAATTAACCATCCCTAACCTTGTGATTACATCTTTTTGTTTGAGATCCTCTCGTGAGTGGGAACATCTCATAGATTATAGTCATGCAGGCACAACTCATCCATACCGATCAGGATGCCCCATCTCAGTTAGTCCCATTTGCTCACATTTAGCTCATATCCTTCTAAACCTTTCCCATCCATGCTCCTGTAAAAGTGTCTTTTAAATGCTGTTATATTATCTGCCTCCTCAGGCAGCTAGTTTCATATACCAACCACCCTCTGAGTGAAAACCTTAAACATAAGTCTTCTTGTTTTTCATTTTCTCTATTTTGGGTAAAAGATTTTGTGTGTTCACCTGATTTATTCCCCTCATTCCCCTCTATAAGATCACCTCTCAACATCCTGCAGTTCAAGGAATAAAATCCTAGCCTGCCCAATCTCTCATTATAACTAGGCCCTCAAGTCCTGCCAACATCCATGTAATTCTTCACTGCACTCTATCCAGTTGAACATCATTCTTCCTGAAGCAGGGTGACCAGAACTGAACACAGACACCTTGCATTTTGCGTGGTTGATTTACGCGCTTGTCTAATTACTACCCAAGTTTAATTTCCGCACTCCTATTTTAGGAATAATGTACTCAAATTTATGCCTGGCAAGCTTACACATCAGCTTTCAAAGATATCTTGTAAGTTATGTTTTGCTTAACAGAAAGAAAACTCAAATGATTGACTGCAGCTATTGGGTTATGTGTTTAAATGTATCCACCTTTGGGATATATTTTTCCAATTATGGAGCATAAACGGGTAATTTCTCTATTTTATACACTGACGATTAGCATCATGCGTTATTAGATGAAGCATTTTATAGATGGAAAGGAAAGCTTTACAATGTGTGATGTGATTTACCCTCAATTATCACAATTGGCAGCGTAGTTGCATGATGTGCCTGGCATATATTTGATCTATGCGCTGCTTTTCAAGCCTTTACACCCTCGTATAAAACGCAAGGGGCCTGTACTCCAAGTATGTCCTCAGCACTGTCTTGAACAACTGTAACATAATGTCCAAACTTCTATACTCAGTACTCTGACTGATGAAGGCCAATGTACCAAAGGCCATCTTTACCATGCTATCTACCTGTGACATCACTTTCAGGGAACGATGTATCTGTGCTCCTTGCTCTCTCTGCTCGACGACACTCCCCATGGCCCTAACATTCACTGTTTAACTTTCCAAAAGGTAGCACCTCACATTTATCTGCCTTAACCTCCATTCGCCATTCCTCTGCCCACTTGCCCAGCTGAACAAGAACCTGCTGATAACCAAAACAGATCTCGTTATCTGAAAGGTCAAGCTCTATAAGGACATACATGTTTCAGTAAGATCATTCCTCGTTTTTCGAAACTCCGAAGAATATTGATCCAAACAGCAAGAGAAATATGTAAATAAATAAAGAATGCTGAAATTTGATAATCTGGAGCAGTCCCTGAAATTATGATGTCGTTCTTTATCCTAAAAGCTATAATTTATATCCTGATTATTTACAATGCAGCGTATTCAACAGAACAATGTCAGGTACATAATTTATCTTCTAAATAGAATCTTCTCTCCAATTCATTTGAAAATAGGTTTCCTCCATTTTTAGTCCTTTTTTTGCAACAAGGTAAGGTATCTAAGGTTGGAGAACAGGATTTTAACCCATCAACTAAATGTTCTGTACTTTAATTATTTTATGATTATATTAAGCACATTTTTCTCTGACAAATATAATTCAATGAAGTGACAATATTTAAGCACAAATTCTGCTTTGGGGTCAATCTAGAAAGTACATTAAGTGCTCAATCTTTATAGATAAACAAATTGCACTTGCATAGTGCATTTAATGTTGTAAAATATGAGTGTTATCAAAATAATTGAAGCTGAGCCTCGCAGTGAGTTCATAGAATGGTTGATTCAAACAATTACCTCTTTACCTGACCTTAAGAGGTATGTGAGACACGGGCAATTAAAGACCTGAGAGGGATGCAGGAACATTAAAAGACAATTATGTTGAGATGAAAGTGGAAATGTCATGAGAGATATCTTGGTTAAATGAGTGGCTGCAAATATGGATAGGGGAGCTTGTACAGATGGAGACATTAAGTGAAGACTAGAGGATGATGCATGGAGTCTTGCAGCATGAAAACAAGCCCTTTGACCCATCATGTCCATATGGCCATCAAGGACCTATCCATACTTACCCATTTTTCTAGCACCTGTGTCATGGCCTTTAGGTTTCTCTGGTATTCACCTAAATACTGCTTACATGTAAAACCGCTGTCTCACGGAGCGAATTGGCCCACGAGTGACCCCGAGTTTTCACTCGTGGTGATCACGTACGATGAACGTAGCGGCAACGTCGGAACTCGCGCGATCAACTTGTCCACTTGTTAACTTGTGAAAAAAATCAAACATGTTTGATTTTTTCCACGAGTCAAATTAACTGTTCAAGTTAAAAATGGAAACATTTAAACTCGTTGCAATAACGTAATGGCCCGTGCGTTTACCTTAGTGTCTCGTGAGTCTACCGTGGGAACTTTCTTATAATCTGTTCGTTCGCTCGAGTAAAGACTGAACCAAAGATAGTCACAAAATGCTGGAGTAATTACATGTGGTTAAGTTACATGTGGCTCCGGGAGGTAAAGAGGCTTGAGAAATATAAATGCTGAAATACGCGCGGATCAACGCGGGGTATCCAGAGCTGAAAGTTGCAATGAAATGAGATTGAACAAGATGACTTTGACACGAAAAGCTGGAGTAACTCAGCAGGACAGGCGGCAGGAGAGAAGGAAAAATGCAAAAAAAGTGAAACTATCGCCAGGGAAAATCGAGAACTTCTTGGCTCCCTTCGCCTCAGACCTAAACGCAGCGACCCCCCTTCTCTGTGTTATGTGTGTCAACATGCATTCATTCCTGAATTCAGAGAAAAAGGCAAATGTATTCCCCCCCTCGGCCCCTGAAAACAAACCTAATCCACGTTTCCCAAACACCAGTCCGAAGAAGGGTCTCAACCCGAAACGTCACACATCCCTTCTCTCCAGAGATGCTGCCTATCCCGTGAGTTACTCCAGTTTTTTGTGTCTATTTTTCCCAAACACTCGTTAGAATCAAGAAGCCATCTCTTGGGCTTTATGTATGAGAACCATCTCCACTTTCAGGTTTTTTCTGGAAGGATTAAAACTAATTAAATGTGTGGAACAAACTAAAAATACAAAACTGGAAATAAAATTAAGTTTGTCTAAGTATCAAATGCGTATGCATTGCAATTTGCAGCGGAGACACTGGATAGAAAGTATTCAGTAGCGCGCACACCACACACACATATGTCCTACTTCCCGCTGTTAAGTTACTATTTGCTTTCAGTGTTTTTGTTTTATCTCTTCTTATATTCCAGCTGCAGCTGTATTTTCACCGACTCGCCAACCCCCCCATGTGTGTGTGTCTGCTGTCGGGTCCCGGCGGCCGCTCAAAGTCAGTCACCCGAGCTGCTTCCTTCCTCGGAAGTGGCGGCCAGTTCTGCTGTCCGTGCCCGGAGCGCTGCGGCAGCCACCCAAGCTAATTCACTCCCCGGCCACAATAAAACCATATAGCAATGACAGCATGGAAACAGGCCATCTCTGCCCTTTTACTCCGTAAAAAAACGTCAATGATGGGCTTGAAGATCCACCAAGGGTAGTTGAGGCCAGTTCATTGGCTATATTTAAGAGTGAGTTGGATGTGGCCCTTGTGGCTAAGGGGATCAGAGGGGTATGGAGAGAAGGCAGGTACGGATACCGAGTTGGATGATCAGCCATGATCATATTGAATGGCGGTGCAGGCTCGAAGGGCTGAATGGCCTACTCCTGCACCTAATTTCTATGTTTTCTATGTTTCTATGTTTAAGGGAGGAAAAAGTGCTTGAGAGAGCAGAGACATGGGCCTCGCATTGATCAGTACTTCTTACGAAGCAACCAGTCAAATCAGTCGAATGAAGCACAGCGACGGGACACAAACCAAAGTTCGCAGAGCATCAGCACCCATGTCTGAAGAGGGTGATGCAAGCACAGAAATGCGGTGGAGGAGCCCACGCAACCACTAAAAAGACCTCCATTGGAGGGAAAGATCAAAGGGCACAAACCTGGAGTGAAATGGCCCAAAGCTGTTGAAAAGAAAGAGACGGTCAACAGTGACCTTATACATATCTTGGAGCAACAAGTGGGCGCAGCAGTGGAAAAAGCTTTAAAGGATGGGCAACACAATCTACGAGCTATGGAGAAGAACGGTTTGGGGTGAGTAAAGGGAGAGGTGGAAAGAAATTACCAACACCAATCCAGTCCAGGAGGCAGCAGGAGATCGAGAGGCTAATCAGAGAAAGGAAACAGTTGAAAAAGCAATGGAAAAAAGCAACTGACGCAGAGAGAGAAGGTCTCATGCTACTCCAAGAGGACATCAAGAGCCGATTGGCAACCTTGCGAAAAGCAGAGAACATGAGGAAAACTTCGCAAGAAGAAAGAACACACAAGAACACGGTTCTACAAAGACCCTTTAAGTTCATCAAAGACCTCTTCGCAAAGGAAAAAAAGTGGAACTTTGAAAACATCAAAACAAGAATTGGAGGAACACCTGGAAAAGGCCCACCGACACGAAAAGCAATGAGCAGTTAGTCATCCCACATGACATCCCGCCTATTCAATCACCTGAATTCAACCTGGACACCAGCCCTCCGAAATGGAAAGAGGTTGAGAACACTGTCCGGCGAGCAAGAGCAGCATCAGCTCCGGGGCCAAATGGAGTACCATACAAGCTCTACAAGACGTACTGGATGTGTTACGCTTTCTATGGAAGCTCATGAGGGTGGTGTGGAAGAAGCAAACAATACCTAAGGTGTGGCGAAGGGCCGGCGGCGCACTAATACCTAAAGAAAAGGATGCATCAGACATCAGCCAATTCCGGCCAATATGTCTCCTCAACGTCGAGGGAAAAATCTTTTTCAGCATTGTATCACAAAGGCTATCCACCCATCTGGTAACAAACAAGTACATTGATACATCTGTACAGAAAAGCAGGAATTCCAGGATTTTCGGGCTGCTTGGAGCATACAAGCATGATCTGGCACCAGATCCAAGCAGCTAAGAAGGACAAGTGAGACCTACATGTGATCTTCCTCAACCTGGCCAATGCATTTGGTTCAGTTCCCCATGAACTCCTTTGGGAATCTTTTGCCTTTTTCCATGTACCAGAACTCATCCCCACACTGGTCAAGAACCTTTTCCAAGACCTGCAGCTGTGCTTCACAACAGCTGAATTCAGTACAACATGGCAGCGCTTGGAAGTAGGCATCATGGCAGGCTGCACAGTCTCACCCTTGGCCTTTACAATGGCCATGGAAGTCATCATCAGGGCCTCAGAATGGGTGGTGGGTGGTGAACGAACAGTGCTGGGCTCCGTCTGCCACCCATCAGGGCATACATGGACGACATGACAACAATAACCACTACTGCAGCATGCACCAAGCGGTCTACTTGGAAAGCTGCAGGAGAACATCAATTGGGCCCAATGAAAATCAAACCAAGTAAATCTCGAAGCATCTCCATAGTTTAAGGGGGTGCTTAGAGACACAAGGTTCTGCATCGGTGACGACCTAATACCAACAGTGTCTGAGCAGCCAGTAAAAAGCCTGGGCAGATGGTACAACGCAAGTCTCAAAGACAAAGAGTAGGTGCAACACTAAGGCAAGAAATTGTCAACGGCCTTGAGAACATCAATCAGACCCTACTGCCTGGGAAACTGAAGCTCTGGTGCCTACAGTTTGGACTCCTTTATCGGACAATGTGGCCACTGACCGTTTATGAAGCTCCAATAACAACTGTGGAGAAGATGGAGCGAACTATAACTTCATACGCGAAGAAGAAATGGCTCGGTGTCACACGATGTCTAACTAACATCGGCCTCTATTGCAAAGGGGTCCTGGAACTTCCTCTCACTAGTCTAACAGAGGACTACAAGTGTTCCAAAGTAAGACTCCAGACGACACTGAGACAAGACCATCAGTGCTGTTGCGCCGCCCCTAGTAACTGGCCGGAAGTGGACACCATCTGATGCAGTACAGCAAGCTTCATCAGCCCTGAGGCACAAAGACGTGTGGGGCAAGTGCAGCAGGGAAGAGGAGGCTTTGGCCTTACGACAAGTAAATCAACTTGGCGAAAGGCCACAACATCAGAGTGGTTGAGGAGGTGTGGCGACAGGAGGAGCCGCAAGAAGTGCAAAGGCAGTCTCTCTTGCCAGACAGGGGCAATGGATGCAGTGGGAAGGTGTGGACCGGAGGAAGATCAGCTGGAAAGAACTATGGGAAATGGAATCAAGCAAGATCAGCTTCATCATCAGAGCGACATACGACGTGCTTCCATCACCAAAGAACCTCCATCAGTGGTACGGCGAGGATCCAACCTGTGCCCTCTGCCCAACTCAGGACCCTCAAACACATCATGGTAGGCTGCAAGATCAGCCTCACGCAAGGGAGATACACGTGGCGGCATAATCAGGTACTAAAAAGCCTGGCAACAGCCCTTTGAGAACAGGCTGTGTGCGACCAACTCCTTGCCTCTGAGAGCAAGCAACCAACCCCTTTGTCCCGAGAAGGACAGAAAACACCTAGACATCCTTCCACCAGATCAGAAGAAGGAAACCTATGCAGGGTGCGTGACTGGAGGATGCTGGCGGACATCGGCCGACAACTAATCTTTCTACCCGAAATTGCTTCAAAACCAGCCTCAGGCCAGACTTGGTGTTCTGGTCCCTTTCACAGAAGACCGCTTACATCATAGAGCTCACAGTTCCATGAGGAGAACTCTGTTGAGGAGGCCTATGAGCGTAAGAAGTTGTGCTACGCAGAGCTTGCAGCAGAGGCAATGCAGCGTGGCTGGAACAGCAAAGTCTATCCAGTTGAAGTGGGATGCAGAGGATTTGTTGCGTCATCTACCATCAGACTGCTGAAGGAGCTTGGAATCCACGGTCAGGCTCTGCAGAAGACCATAAGATCACTCTCAGACGCGGCTGAAACAAGCAGCCGTTGGATTTGGCTCAAGCGGAAAGACCCATGCTGGGCCCCAAGTATGTCATGGTGAATCTTTGGGGCAGTTTGACACGGGACATGTGCTGAGGGCTGATCATCCTGCTGTGGGCTGCCCTTGTGGAGGGTGTATAGTGTTAAAAGGCCGAAACACCCAGTGATGCAAGGGTATACTACTGATGATGTGTCCTGTGCCCAACTGTCCTGAGGGTTACTCAGGCCAAGATATTACATATACATATCCCCCCCCCCCCCCCCCCCCCGCCCCCCGATGTTGAGCGTTCTACCACTCTCAGCAATCAATGAATGTTGTGAAATGCTCCCCACCTACCAGCACAAGGGACTTCTTAACATCTTGTCCTGTGTACTTGATTCAGAGTCACGTGAGTGACTTCGTGAAGACCCCGCCAGCACGACATATCGTCGCTCGCATTTGCAGTCATAGAAACATAGAAACATAGAAATTAGGTGCAGGAGCAGGCCATTCGGCCCTTCGAGCCTGCACCGCCATTCAATATGATCATGGCTGATCATCCAACTCAGTATCCTGTACCTGCCTTCTCTCCATACCCTGCTACCTTCAGCCACAAGGGCCACTTCCAACTCCCTCTTAAATATGGTCAACGAACTGGCCTCAACTACCTTCTGTGGCAGAGAATTCCACAGATTCACCACTCTCTGTGTGAAAAACGATTTTCTCATCTCGGTCCTAAAAGACTTCCCCCTTATCCTTTAACTGTGACCCCTTATCCCTTCCCCAACATCGGGAACAATCTTCCTGCATCTAGCCTGTCCAACCCCGTTAAGAATTTTGTAAGTGTCTATGAGATCACCCCTCAATCTTCTAAAATTCCAGCGAGTACAAGCCAAGTCTATCCAGTCTTTCTTCATATGGAAGTCGTGCCATCCCAGGAATCAGTCTGGTGAACCTGTTCTGTACTCCCTCTATGGCAAGAATGTCTTTCCTCAGATTAGGAGACCAAAGCTGTACGCAATACTCCAGGTGTGGCCTCACCAAGACCCTGTACAACTGCAGTAGAACCTCCCTGCTCTTGTATTCAAATCCTTTCACTATGAATGCCAACACACCATTCGCTTTCTTCACAGCCTGCTGCACCTGCATGCCTACTTTCAATGACTGGTGTACCATGACACCCAGGTCTCGCTGCATCTCCCCTTTTCCTAATCGGTCACCATTCAAATAATAGTCTACCTTCCTGTTTTTGCCACCAAAGTGGATAACCTCACATTTATCCACATCACATTTGTCTGGATGGGGCAGCTATGGCAGTACAAAGTCTTACCTAATGGACTCACAACAGCCCCCAGATTGTTTACCAAAATACTAAAACCAGTATTGGCGTCTCTAAGAAGACAAAACCACATAGTCATGGCATATCTTGATGACATTTTAATTGTGGGAAAAACTTTGGAATTAGCTAAATCAGCTGTGACAGCTACCAAGTCACTGTTCGAAAAACTGGGGTTCGTCATCCATCCAGACAAATCTAAGTTCAACCCCTCTGTGATTATGGACTACTTGGGATTCACGGTTAACACCAATCATATGATTGTCACTCTCCCAGAGAACAAAGCAACAGACATAATAGAAGCATGTAACAGCCTCGCTTGCGCCAGGAAACTGACTATCAGACATGCTGCCAAGGTGATTGGAAAACTTGTAGCTACATTTCCAGCTGCACAATTTGGGCCGTTACATTATCAAAATTTGCAAAGAGCTAAGATCTCAGCGTTAAAAACAAATGCTGGCCATTTTGACAGACCTATGCAGCTGCCAAACAAGGCACAAATTGATCTACGATGGTGGATTAGCAACATTTGTAATTGTTTCAATCCCATCATAATTGTAAACCCGTCAGTTGTGTTACAAACCGACGCAAGCGCCCAGGGCTGGGGAGCTACCGACACCACTTCCAGTTGTGGCGGCAGATGGGATTTGCATGAATCTACTTTACTCCAATCACAAAGTATAACCTATTTGGAAATGCTGGGAGCTTTTCACGGGCTGTGGGCTTACTGCGCAACTATGCATCATACGCATGTTCGTCTACAGATAGATAATACCACAGTGGTGGCATATTTAAACCATATGGGTGGTATCAAGTCGATATCTTGCGATGAATTGGCAAACATAATTTGGCTCTGGTGTATTGAAAGAAATATTTGGATTTCAGCTACATGCCTACCGGGTAAGCTCAATACAGTGGCAGACACCAGGTCACGAGTATTTAATGACAACACCTAGTGGATGTTGAACTCCCAAATATTTGCTAATATTATAGCCAAGTATGGAACACCAGATATCGACCTCTTTGCGTCCAGGTTGAACCATCAGATACCAATGTATGTTTCTTGGGAACCAGATCCTGGGGCAGTGGCGATGGACGCGTTCTCGCTACATTGGGGGAAATTGTTTTTCTATGCATTTCCTCCTTTCTGTCTCATCAGTCGGGTATTGCAGAAGATCCAGCTAGACTCTGCATCTGGGATTCTGATAATACCCGACTGGCCCACACAACCATGGTATCCGGTGGTCTTCGGCATGGTGAAAGAACCATGGGTGCAAGTCCCTAAATGTCCGAATCTAGTAACCCATCCTATAATAGGAGAAAGTCATCCGTGCCATGGTCATCTCAACCAGTTGGCTTGCAGGTTCTGAAGAGGCCATTACTAGGATTCGGGCTGTCAACGAGGACCATGGATATCATTACAGCATTGTGCAGAGAGTCCACGAGGAAACAGTACCTCAGCCACATAAGAAAATGGGAGGTCTTCTGTACTCGGACCAAGACCACCTACGACTCTGCAACGATCACTGATGTGCTGGAATTCCTCGCAGACCTTCACTATGATGAGGGCCTTAGCTACAGTGCCATCAACAGTGCCAGAAGTGCATTGTCATCCTATCTCATTATTGGAGTTGAATCCCACCAGCTGGTATCAAAACTTATGAGGGGTATATTCAATTCGAATCCTCCACGACCACGCTATAATATTACCTAGGACATTGGGGTTGTGTTGTCCCTACTCAGGAGCTGGTCACCAGTTTCAGATCTACCACTGGATAAACTCACCTTCAAAGTGGTGATGTTAATGGCACTGATCACAGCACAACGAGCCCAGACCCTCCACAAACTAAAACTGGACAGGATGGTCTCGACCCCCACCAAAGTAACCTTCTTTACAGATGAGTAACATCACAGGCCTGGGACAACAGGTCTGAAATTGGAATTCCGAGCATATCCCGTTGATGTACGACTCTGCATAACCACCTATCTCCGACATTACATTAATGTCACTCAAAACATCAGGAGAATGGAGACAGGACTGTTCATCAGTTTCAAAAACCTACATCACAGGGTGACGGTGCAGACTATCTCCAGGTGGCTCAGGGTGGTATTGGGAGCAGCAGGTGTAGATACTGACATTTTAAAATCTCATTCTACTAGGGCTGCATCCACATCAGCGGCGAGGACCATGGAGAGACCCATGGATCATGTCCTCGCAACAGCAGGCTGGGCCAATGAAGGAACAGTCCAACATTTCTATAATAAACCTGTTAAATGGTCAGCTAGACATAGATCACAAGACCTACACCAACCCCAAACCAATTAGGAGCAGACGAGGGCATTCGATCCAATTTGTGGTCCCAGCCACAAAGACAGATGTGTACAACAATTCGTTCTTCCCACGCACTATTAAAGCATGGAATAATCTCCACCAAACCACGGTTGCCCAGCCAGATGCAACTAAATTTAAAGTGGCACTTTCTTCTCAATAACCCTCTCTGGCTTAATCCCTCCCTTCACCACCTCCAGTTTAAATTCCAATTGGAATATTTTGGAGGACCAAGTAACCAAGAACCACGATCAAGATGGTACTTTTAAAATGCAACAGAAGGCAAATACAAAAAGCAACATTGTTTGCATACAACCCAGTCAACTCATACTATGCATGAATACAATCAAGCCATGCACAAATCCAACAGTTAGTACAAAGAAAAAAGTGTTAGATCTTAGACTACAGTGTTACAATTACTATAGCGTACATTTTAAAAAAATACAAGGGCCATTATGAGGTAGGTTGGGAGATTGGAGCCACACCTTTAGCTTTTGGGAGTATGAGTTAAGAATTGCTCACAGGCTGATCAAAAGGTACATTCCTTAGGGTTTCCCAACTGTTTTGGATGACCATTATGTAGACAGTTGACTTCTTAAAGGGACAAATCAATTGCCGATACAGTGCATTTAGAAAGTATTCAGACCCCTTCACCTTTTCCACATTTTGTTACATTACTGCCTTATTCACAAAAAGGATTAAATTCATTTTTTTATCATCAATCTACGCACAATACCCAATAATATAAAAGCGAAAACAGCGAAAAAATAGAAAATATTGCAGATATTGCAGATTGAAAATATATATATAAAAAGAAATAACTGAAATATCGCATTTACACAAGTATTCAGACCCTTTACTCAGTACTTTGTTGAGGCATCTTTGGCAGCGATTACAGCCTCACGTCTTCTTGGGTATGACGCTACAAGCTCGGCACACCTGTATTTGGTTAATTTCTCCCGTTCTTCTCTGCAGATCCTCTCAAGCTCAGGTTGGATGGGGAGCATCGATGCACAGCTATTTTCAGGTCCCTCCAGAGATGTTCGATCGTGTTCAAGTCTGGGCTCTGGCTGGGTCACAAAAGGACATTCACAGACTTGTCATGAAGCAACTCCTGCATTTTCTTGGCTGTGTGTTTAGGGTCATTGTCCTGATGGAAGGTGAACCTCCACCCCAGTCTGTCCAGAAAGCTCTGGAGCAGGTTTTAATAAAGGATCTCTCTGTACTTCGCTCTGTTCATCTTTCCCTCGATCCTGACTACTCTCCCAGTTCCTGCCGCTGAAGAATATCCTCACAGCATGATGCTGCCACCTCCATGTTTCACCATAGGTATGGTATTGGCCAAGTGATGAGCGGTGCCTGGTTTCCTTCAGACGTGACGATTGGCATTCAGGCCAAAGAGGTTTTGGTTTAATCTTGGTTTGGTTTAATCTTGGTTTAATCAGACCAGAGAATCTTGTTTCTCATGCCTTTTGACAAATTTCAAGCAGACTGTCATGTGCCTTTTACTGAGGAGTGGCTTGCGTCTGGCCACTCTACCATAAAGGCCTGATTGATGGAGTGCTGCAGATATAGTTGTCCTTCTGGAAAGTTCTCCCATCTCCACAGAGGAACTCTGGAGCTCTGTCAGAGTGGCCATCAGGTTCTTGGTCACCTTCCTGACCAAGGCCCTTCTACCCCGTTTGCTCAGTTTGGCTGGGTGGCCAGCTCTATGAAGAGTCCTGGTGGTTCTAAAGTTCTTCCATTTAAGAATGACAGAGGCCACTGTGCTCTTCAGGTCCTGCAATGCGGCAGAAATTGTTTTATACCCTTCCCAAGATTCGACACAATCCTGTCTTGGAGATCTACAGACAATCCCTTTGTCTTCATGGATTGGTTTTTGCTCTGACATGCACTGTCAAGTGTGGGACCTTATATAGACAGGTGTGTGCCTTTCCAAATCATGTCCAATCAATTTAATTTACCACTGGTGGGCTCCAATCAAATTGTAGAAACATCTCAAGGATAATCAATGGAAACAGGATGAACCTAAGCTCAATTTTGAGTGTCATAACAAACGGTCTGAATACTTGTGTAAATGTGATATTTCAGTTATTTATTTTTAATTACTTTGAAAAAATTTCCAAACACCTGTTTTCGCTTCTTCATTCTGGGGTATTGTGTGTAGATTGATGATAAAAAAAAATTAAAATCCATTTTAAAATAAGGCTGAAACCTAACAAATGTGGAAAAAGTGAAGGGGTCTGAATACTTTCTGAAAGCACTAAATGCTATCATACAGCACATGTGTTTTTTGAACTGATATGTGGACTACTCTATGGAGAGGTTTACCAATGAGTAATTTCAGTTTCCAACATATATTGAACTCACACCATAGTCTACAATAACTAATACCATGGGACATGCACTAGCAAAATTACAATAATAATTAGAGGGGCATTTTCGTTTCTTTAAACCATTTTGTGTGTTTGTCACTGTCTTTAATTAGCTTTATTGATCTCTCACCATATCGATGCAGGAAAAAAGGGGGACTTCATTGGCAAATCTGAGATCTGGAATGAGTTTGAGAGTTAATATGGATATATAGAGTTTAGTAGACAAACTATTTTAAAGATATATTGCTCCTAGGAATGGAAATAACCTTGAAACACCATGAGATGTGTGTGATCCTCTACAATATTTTGGAGCTTTCTGAGGTAGATCATATTTTTAAATTCATGTGGAACAATAACAGATTCAAAGTGTAAAGCATCCATTACATCCATTCCAAGGTCCTTTCTATAATAAGAGCAACAGACATATTGAGACTAAAATTAAAGTGTGGGTCATCAGTGTAACTTTATACAAAGGCAATTTCATGGATGTGTGTAACTGCTGATTCGCTGCTAGAGAAACCAAATGTAGCCCAGTGTAGCTTTCAAAACCTTTGCAAATGAATCACAGTTATAGAGACATAATACATGGAAGCTTGCTTTGCTGTGTCACAGTCTGTAACGCAGTCTGTAGCTACTGGATTTTAATTCATGCTATCACTGACCTTGTGAGATTGATTGATCATTGCCACCAAATTTCCAAACCATTTTCCAGTTGTAATTTGTTGTGCATGATGCAGAAATCAACAGAATCATCTTTGGTGGGGTATGGGATGATTGCACTCTTGTATGCTGTGATCTGCTTGGATAGCATGCAAAACATTTGTTTTACTGTATCTCAATGTACATGAAAATAATACATCAGTACCAATGCAAAACCTTCAGACTCATTGGTTAAGAAGATAAATTGCTTTCACAGATCATATCATATTTTGATGCCCTGGAGTGAATGTGACAGCATTTGATCCTAAACTTGCATTAACTTTCAGTTTCAGCAAGAGTAACTTTATCATTCTGGGTATTGGTATTATTATTGGTGCTGTTCAAATTTACCTGGTGTTATCGCCAAGATTTCTGCCACCAACAAACACAAAATGGATAATATGATTATTCATGTCATTTTGCAGGAAACAATACACTTCAGGAGGAAATGATTTGTGAAATTAAAGAAATTGAAGAACACCGTAGAACATAGAACATAATACAGTACAGGAACATGTCCATCGGCTCACAATGTCTGTGCTGAACTTGATGCCAAGACCAACACTTACTGCCTGCACATAATCCATAACTCACCATTACCTGCATATCAATATGCTTATCCAAAAGTCTCTTAAATGCCAATTCTCTGAAAAGTATTCATGGTATTTTCAGGTAGTTGGACCTGACGGTAAAGGAACAAAGACTCAGTTACACCAATCTCCAGAGATGGCCTCAGTTTTTGCCAAGTCCCCTAGGTCAGTTAAAACTACCCAAAGATGCTCATCACTAAGAGAGCCAACACCGCACGCAGAATTTGGGGAGGCAGCCCATATATCAGGAGTCCTTAACCTAAATACTTCAACAATCTGGCATCATCACTTCTCTCATGTTTGTGTTATTCATGCTGCATTTGCCCTTTCTTGCTAGAAGTGTTTCTAATCATGTATTCCATCCTCAACCTATTTGGTCAGAGTGTCCATCATGTATCCATTCTGTCAAAGATCCTTTTGTGAGTTTTTTACAATATTTGTTATTCATTATATACGTACATGTAAATACAATCTGCACACTTTACTTTGCTTTTACTGTTTCATGTTTGTATTTCTACATAATTGATTAAAAAAAAATAGTGTTAATTAAAAATTGCTCCATTTTAACATCTAGTTTGGAACATGCCACTGATTGTAGGAGACTTAAATAATCTCTGTGATAAACAAACAGTGAATTTACTTATCTGCATCAGGGCGGTGCAGTGTCACAGTTGGTAGAGCTGCTGCCTCACAGCGCGAGCCCCGGGTTCGATCCTGACCTTGGGCACTGCATGTGTGGAGTTTGCATGATCTCCCTGTGACTTTGTGGGTTTCCTCTGGATGCTCTGGTCTACTCGAACATTCCAAAGGCGTGCAGGTTTGTAGATTGGCCCTCTGTAAAATTGCTTATCGTGTGTATGGAGTGGATGAGAAAGTGAGGCAGCATAGAACTAGTTTGAAAGGGTGATTGGTATTTGGCAAAGACTCAATGGGCGGAAGGGCCTGTTTCCATGCATGCAGCAACAGTGCATTAATACTGTATTGCATTGAGATGTACTGTGAATACATTTGAATGTAATTATAATTTTCAAGCTTATTTGTACACTGTATCAATAGACACTAGACAATAGTGGCAGGAGTAGGCCATTTGGCCCTTCGAGCCAGCACCGCCATTAACCGTGATCATGGCTGATCATCCACAATCAGTACCCCATTCCTGCCACCTCCCCATATCCCTTGACTCCGCGATCTTTAAGAGCTCTATTTAACTCACTCTTGAAAGCATCCAGGGAATCGGCCTCCACTGCCTTCTGAGGCTGAGAATTCCACAGATTTACATCTCTCTGGGTGAAAAAGATTTTCCTCATCTCCGTTCTAAATGCCTACTCCTTATTCTTAAACTGTGGCCCCTGGTTCTGCACTCCCCCAACGTCGGGAACATGTTTCCTGCCTCTAGTGAGTCTAATCCATTAATAATTTTATATGTTTCAATAATATCTCCTCGTGTCCTTCTAAATTCCAATGTATACAAGCCCAGTCGCTCCATTCTTTAAGCATATGACAGTCCAGCCATCCTGGGAATTAACCTTGTGAACCTATGCTGCACTTCCTCAATAGCAAGAATATCCTTCCTCAAATTTGGAGACCAAAACTGCATACAATACTCTAGGTGTGGTCTCACCAGAGCCCTGTACAACTGCAGAAGGACCTCTTTGCTCCTATAGAACTTCCCTTGTTATGAAGGTCAACATGGCATTAGCGTTCTTCACTGCCTGCTGTAACTGCATGCTTACTTTCAGTGACTGATGTACAAGGACACCCAGATCTCATTGTACTTCCCCTTTTCCTAACTTGACACCATTCAGATAATAATATGCCTATCTGTTCTTGCCACCAAAGTGGATAACCTCACATTTATCCACATTGCATCTTGGAGAGATTTTATTATTAGTAATTTGTGTGTTATTATATGGGCAGTGGGCAGGTGCTATAGACCTGCACGGTAAGGTAGACGCGCACGCCTCCACGAGTCCCAGGCAGATGGGGCTCATCAGCCTGGGAAGGCAGTCCATCTAGGAGAGAGAAAACTCTGATTTAAAGTTGGCCATATCCAGTCATGGAAAAGGCTCCAGGAGTAAACCTCAAGAAAAATCCAGAGTCGGAGCCCCTCAGGCAGTTCGTCGTTGTCTATAACCTCACTCTGGCAGCTCCTGCGACGGCGCTGGTGCCAAACTGTAACGGCCCTGCTGTTCCTTTGGGATCGATCAGCGACATGGAGAGGGGGGGGGGGGGGGGTGGGGGTGCAGGGGGACGACATTCCCCTACTTTTCAGTTTCCAGTTTCCATCCTGTGCGTGAATTTGCAGCTTTATCCTGCGCTACTTAATCCAAAGGCGAGCGATCAAGCGGACGGACGGACGAAAGCAACAATCATAGATGACATTTCGGATCGAGACACCTCTTCAGACTGAGTCAGAGGAAAGAGGAACAATAGATATAGACGGTACTAAGAACAAATGAATGGAAGGTATGCCTATACCTCCCGTTTCCCTTTTCCTTGACTGTCAGTCTGAAGAAGGGTGTCCGCCCGAAATGTCACCTACGCTCTATGATTATTTATTTTGTCCGTCTGTCCGCGAGTTTGCTCGCACTTGGTGCCGGAGCTTCTCCCCTCAGACACACACACACACACTCACACTCACACTCACACTCACACTCCCCACACTCACACTCCCCAAACATGGAAGTGGAACTAAATGCAGCTTTGGCAGAAGATAAAGTCCCACCCTTGGCTGTGAAAGTGTCAGAGATATTTCCTCACCGGACCAAATGAAGCTCTGCTCCCACCCTGATCATCCAGCTGGGCTCCACATCTGGCCCAGGATAAGTGAGGGTATAGGCAAATCAGGAGTGCTAATTCCATGTCTGGGTCAACATGATTTGGGCTGTTAACTTAGTTTGGCAGTGATTCCTTACATCATTACACATCTCACAATAGCCATTCTCCAAGGATTTGACCCGTTAATACAGATGAGTTCCTTAATTGCTGAATATAATCATTGCTCCAAACGGACAAAGATTGTAATTAAATTCATGAACTGTAGCGCTGCTGGTACTGTTTTCTAGGAAAAAGATTTGTCAGACTGCCATTGTTATCTGATCCACCATTGAACTAAATAATGCAGTGCATACATCTCTCTCAAAAAGTGAGGAAAATCTATTTTAATCTGTTGTGATTGTTACATTGCAGACTCCAAGATAATGAACATTATTTTGCAGAGGATACAGAGCTCTCTCTATTAAGAAAGCATTCCAGTTAATCACATTTTGAACATACTGTCAAACAGGCAAACTCAGGGAATTGGGATTGTTTAGATTGCTTTTGTATACACTGTTAGTTCTTTTTAGAAGACACAGTTCTTGGTAATTGATCCTTTGAGAAAGGATTTTTTTTAAACAAAAGAGGAAGTCTGGTGTTATGGTGATAAAGAGACATTTGATGACCTAAGATTGATCTGTAAATAGCACTGCCAGCATTAATAGAGAGAGGGCATGTTACAATAGGGTAGAGCTTTGGCCTCATCTGTTGTGTCATCATTGCACAAAGTGGCTGAATGCAGAACTTCACAAAGAACCTTGTAAATCCTCAAAATACTTTTAAAACACCAGAGGAGCTGTGTGTGGTTGAATATTTATCATTCAACATTGCTAATGACTCACATACTTTCCTTCCTCCATAGACAAAAAGCTGCAGTAACTCAGCGGGACAGGTAGCATCTCTGGAGAGAAGGAATGGGTGACGTTTCGGGTCGAGACGTCCTCCTCACTGTGATGGAAGGCAAAGTCTAGTCTCTCCCCTGCTCTCCATTTTTCTCCAGATGTCAAAGCCCCGGGCAGGCATTGGTAAGTCCCGCGGCCATTAAGGCGATGTAAGGCCCTGCCCGGGTCTTGACGTTAGAGCCCCCGGCGGGCGATGGCAAACCCCGCGCCGGGCGATGTAAGGCCCTGCCCGGGTCTTGACGTTAGAGCCCCCGGCGGGCGATGGCAAGCCGTGCGCCGGGCGATGTAAGGCCTCGCTCTGGGTCTTGATGTTGGAGCCCCCGGCGGGAGCTAGCATGTCCCGCGGACATTCAAGCCGCGCCGGGTGATGTAGGGCCCCACTCCAGTCGCTTTCAACCCTGCAACTCGGGCGGGAGAAGTTGCCGTTGCGGGAGCCCCGAAAAGCGGTCTCCCACCAGAGACCCGCGAGCTCCCGATGTCACTGTCCACCGGGCCTGCGGCTGGAGCCTCTGAAGCTCCGGAGTCGGGTCGCAGCAGCGCGCCACCACAGCTCTCCACGCTCCGAAGCTGGCCAGCACCATGATGGCAAGTCCGCAGGCTCCGTGACTGGAGCACCCAGGTCCAGGTAAGCCCCAGGCTGTTGCAGGGCCTTCTCCATCACCGTCGACCGATTTGGCCCACGACAGGGAAAAGGTCGGGTCTCCCGTGCAGGGAAGAGATTTAAACGTTTCCCCCACGCCCCCCACACATACACAGTTGAAAACAATTAAAAAAACACTGCAAACTATACACTCAACGGGACAAAAAATAAATAAAAGAGAGACAAACTGCAGAGGCCGCTGCAATGTTGGTCGCGCCACCTGGAACTGTTCTGTTCCTTTTCCTTTTCTTGTGTGCTTATTTTCTCTTCTCCCTCTCCATCTCTATTTCTATTCTCATTTACTTTTTATTATTTCCTCCTGTTGGTTCATTTGATGTAAAAAGTATTACCAAGTATTTACATCTTTCACAGCCTTTTTCACTTCTAACTTCTCCCGATCTCCTTCATTTAATGCTATTAACTTTATCTTTCTCTCACATAATATTCCCTACCATAAGCCAGAGTACATGTGATAGAGTCAAACAGTCATACAGCATGGAAACAGGTCCGTTGGCCCAACTTGCCCACACTGACCAACACGTCCCATCTACACTTGTCCTGATTCTCCAGCCTACCTCATTGGATTATTCTTCTCTGGAACTGTTACAGTACAATGTTGAGAAACAGTGTTCTGCACTCTGGTACCTTTCTCTTAGCTCTACCTGTTGTGCTTGTGTTTGACTTGATTGTATTAATGTATAGTATCATCTGACACAAAGACCCAGCAGGCCGCGTGGCCGGATGCACAAAGACTCTGCTGGGCCTCGGCCTGTAGGGGGAAGCCATCCAGTCGGTCCCTAATCACACACCAAAGACCAGAGAGGAGGGAGCTGGTGACGATGGACACGAGAAGCAAGGCAGACAGGAGAGCGAACCATGGTCTTGCTTTATGTGCCCTCAAGGTCGGCTGCGGGAGGCACCCCCGGTGCACAAAGGTGAATGGGTGAGGAGATGGATATCGGTTACCTGGATGATCCACTCACCTGTATTACTTGCCACCTGCACCCGGGGAGCGCACACCATTTTAAATGACCACAACGGTGACAAAATAGCGGCACATTTGAACAAATATAGTTAGAGAAGTTATAGGAACATAATTCCGCCATTTGCACATTGAGTCTGCTCCTCCATTCGGTCATGGCTGATCTATTCTTCCCTCTCAATCCCATTCTCCTGCCTTCTCCCCACAACCTTTGACCCCCCTTACTAATCAAGAACTCCGCTTTAAAAATACCCAATGACTTGGCCTCCACAGCCGTATGCGGTGATGAATTCCACAGATTCACTATCCTCTGATGGTGAAGTGACGGGAAAATAATTGCAGTTTAAACCAGCATGGATATTTTATTCCTAGTGACAGGTTTCCCAGGTATGAGTGGCATTGCAGAAAGGGGCTTTATCTGACATACTAAGTGAAGAGCTTAATTAAACATAAGACACCTGAAATATGATTCTTTTTTTGACAGAAAACTTTAAAGATTTATTCTCAGAATGTGGCATTGCTTTGGAAGTGATTGTATGTGTCTGAATAGATGGTTGTAAGTTCAGTTAATTCATCTGTTTAATTTTCACTTAGATCTAGTTTCAATACTTTTTTTCAATGGAATGAGTGGATGAGTTTGGCAGGACATTTCTTTAAAGTCACAATGGTGCTGAATTGGGCAAGGCTTCTTTTTTATCCATAGTTCAGCTGTGGGAAACAAGAACTTGAAAAGCAGACACAAGAGACTGCAGATGTTGGAGTCTTGAGTGAAAATAAACTGCTGCAGGAAGTCAGTTGGTCAGGCAGCTTTTGAAGAAGGGTCCCAACCAGAATATCATCTGTCCATTTCCTTCTACGTTGTAAGGAAATATGAAAGATGTGAGAAGTTTGGGCGGCACAGTGGCGCAGCAGCTGGGTTGCTGCTTTACAGCATCAGAGACCCGGGTTCGATCCTGTCCACAGCTGCTGTCTTACAGAGTTTGTACATTCTCCCCGTGACCACATGGGTTTTCTCGGGGTTTTCCGGTTTTCTCCCACATCCGGTCCAAAGCTCGGGAAGATCGATACTGTTGAATCTGTGACTTACTTTTAGATTAGACATTAAACCAAAGCCTTGTTTGCCCTCTTGGGGGCTCCGGTTTCCCCCCACACTCCAAAGATGTACAGGTTTGTAGTTTAATTCGCTTCAGTAAAATTGTAAATTGTCCCTAGTGTGCAGGATAATGCTAGTGTATGGGGTGATTGCTGGTCAGCACGGACTCAGTGGTTTGAAGGGCCTATTTCCACGCTGTGTGTTGAAAATTTAAAGTATAATAAATAGGAGCGGGGCTAGACTGACCACTAGAATCTGCTTCTTTCAAAACATCATGAGTGATCTTAGCCTTAATTCCTCTTTACATAATCTCTAAAATATTTAATTTCCCTGTAGTCCAATCTGTCTGCCCTGGCCTTGAAAACAGCCCCATTTGCAGCTCAATTGTTAGCGTTGAATCAATATGTTCTCGGGCAAGACTCACTTCATTAACATGATCACAAAAACATGGCCTGATGCTCCACTGCAACACTACTTCACAGAAGCAAGTGTTATCATCGCATTAGTGTATTTTGGAGAGTTTGCAACCGGTTGACAAAGTTTATATACAATCTCCTTTCTTAGTGATTATTGAAGTAACATGACAAAGCAAACAATGTACTCTAATTTAACAAAACAGATCCAAATGTTTTGATCGAAGGCTTTGGTTTATCACTTGGGGCTGCACAGTGGTGCAGTTGGTAGTGCTGCTGTCCCACAGCTCCAGCTACCAAGGTTCAATCGTGACCTCCAGCCTGGATAGAGTTTGCATGTTCTTTCTGTGACCACATTGCTCTCCTCTGGATGCTCAGGCTTCTTCCCACATCTCAAAGACACGTGGGTTTGTAGGTTCTTTAGGTACTTAAAATTGCCCCAATTGGGTAGGTGAATGGTAGACGCAGAGGAGATTAAAATAGTTAAGGGCAGGATTAAATGGATGCCCCGGGTCACAGAGGCGGTCGGTCGGGCGAGGTGAGGGACATTGGTTCGTGGGCCAAATCGGTCGACGGTGATGGAGAAGGCCCTGCAGCAGCCTGGGGCTTACCTGGATCTGGATCCACTCCAGTACATCGAGCACGTGGACTGGACTTTGGACTTTTTGTAAACGGCGCCAAAATATGACGACTTGATCCATGCAAAAATAATTTCATTGTGTTGTGCACAGGTGACAATAAAGCAACATTGAACATTGAACGTTGATGCTTGTTGGTCAACAGGGAATTGGTGGGCTGAAGGGCCTATTTCCACACCGTATCTCTCTATGACTAGGACTCTTTAAAAACAAAGTGAAAAATCAAAAGAACTGGATCAAGATCATCATGAAAAAAGGTGAGTTATAACATGAAACAAACATGGGCGATTTGATGTGGAGTTTGACTCTTTAGCTAATTATTCCCCACAACTTCACAATGCGAACAGGTCAACTGACTTGTGGCCGTCAGCAGTTTTGTGTGTGGCCCAAGAAAGCAGCTGAATAAAAATTCATCTCCACGTTTCCCTCGGGTAAAAAGCAATAAAAAAAATATCATCAAGCAGTGCAGGGTTAGTTAAGCACTTTTTAAGCATCTTAACTGTCCTGGAAATGATGATAAATTGAACACACTGATGCAGTTGCAGTGAGCAGAGGATTTGCAGTTTTTCTAGCAGACAGTTTGGGCAGGAGAGCACGTCCTAATAAGTGTGTTGTATCTGATCTCGCAGGTATAGTTCCTGCTCCATGGCACCAGCTATTTGGGTCAGTGCTTCTCACAACCACTGATTTTAGATTTGGCAAGACGTTTTGGGTGTCACATCAAGAAATTGGCATCATGATGAAAACTACTGAGGTGAATGATTGCCTGCTTGCTCCACACTGCATCACTGCTATTTAATGGTCAGCTACTGATCTTACAAAACTCACGTTGCTGCTGTGCAGTTGACAGATATCTCAGCGTATAAATCAATCAGATTCTGGTTGCAAAATCAGTGCAAAGTTCACCAGTTTTACTAGGGGGACTGCCTTGGTCCGAGCTCTCTGGGGTTCAATCTTCTACTGAATTTGTCAGGTCACTTTTAGAAATGTCTCAAGCAGATTTAGACTGTAGATTTTAGAGATACAGCGTGGAAACAGGCCCTTCGGCCCGCCGAGTCCATTCCGACCAGCGATCATCCCGTATGCTCACACTATCCTACACACTAGGAACAATTTTCATAAGTTCATGGGCGACAGGAGCAGAATTAGGCCATTGGATCCATCAAGTCTATTCCGCCATTCAACCATGGCTGATCTATCTCACCCTCTCCACCCCATTCTCAAGCCTTCTCCCCATATCACCTGACACCCGTACTAATCAAGAATCTCTGTCTTGAATAGCCATTGACTTTATCTCCTCAGCCTTCTGTGGCAATGAATTCCACAGATCCCACAATTTTTACCAAAGCCAATTAACCGATAAACCTGTACATGTTTGAAGTATAGATGAAACTGGAGCACCCGGAGAAACCCACGTGGTCAGAGGGAGAACGTACAATCACCGTACAGACAGCACCACTAGTCAAGATCAAACCCAGATCTCTGGGGCTGTAAGGCAGCAACTCTACCGCTGCGCCACTGTGCTGCCCCAAACGTTGAGCAGCTCTGATCCGGAGTCATCAGTTATGTAAATTGGAGGTGAGTGTCTGGTTGTAAGAATGAAACAGACATTGAACCTGCTACTTTAAGAATCCTCTGCAACAATAGCTAAATGTAAAATGTAAATGTAGCAAACATTACGGTTTATGTGCAGACAAGGGTTGGTCTTGACATCATGTTCGGCACAGACATGGTGGGCTGAAGGGCCTGTTCTTGTGCTGTACCGTTGTATGTTCTATATTCCTGTGCATTCAGAAAAGGCAAGCAGGAGACATCATTGGTAAATTCTCTGTAAGGTGTTCTGCACCAGTTCAGCAACTCGAACATCCAGGAATGAAGGAGATTGCAAAAGTGACGATCACTGTTAGGTCCATCACAGGTACTGGTATCATCACCATCATAGGCATCTACAGGAGACGCAGCATCAAAAAGGCAGCCAGCATTATCAGGGACCCACACCACCCTGGCCACACTCTTATTTCAAGAACGTGTAGGAGCCTGAAAATGGTAACTTCCCAACAACCATCAGGCTATTAAACACCAAGAAATTCAACTAGTCCAGAGTGTTTTATTGTCTCATGTCCCAGATAGAACAATGAAATTCTTGTAAATATAGTGTATAGTGTACAAATTAATATACTGTAATAAACAAGAAAAAAAAGTTCAGTGTGTATTTATACATATACACAAATACATATATACACATATACATACATACATACATATTCACATACATAATATATATACTCACACACACACGCACATAAAAAACTAAACTCCGAACTATGAACTGCCTTGATTTCTCTAGGGACTTGGGGCTTTATTTTTGTAGTGCATTATTTGTTTTTATATAGAGTATTGTTCCATTTCGGGACATATGACAATGTTCTCTTTCCCTGTAGGTGATGTAAGCCTGGTTTAGAGGTTTAGCTCAGGAGGTGGGGCCAGTTCTGAGCATTGCAGCCAGGTATACTGATGAGGCCCAAGGACTGCTTTCCATCAATACCCTTGTGTCAGCCCAGCTTAATCTGGACAAATCTGGAATTCCCTGTTTGAAGGGGTGATGAAGGCCAAAACACTGACCATATTTAAAATGTGTAGGAAGGAAATGCAGATGCTGGTTTAAACCAAAGATAGATACAAAATGCTGGAGTAACAGTGGGTAGGGTTACTATCTGCCCCGTATTATCCTGGACATCTCGTATATTGGACTAAATTGGTATGTCCCATACGGGACCGCCCTTGTCCCGTACTCGACTGCTACTACTCGGGCCGAGGGGACCTTCGGGCCGGAGCGCCGCGTCTGGCCGCGCCTCACCCGCCCTGACGTAGTGCAGCCCATGGAGTGCAGCAACAGCTCCTCGCCCGTTTGTACTGTCTCAGTGTACGACTTCTATATTGTTTCTGAGCAGCTTATCTAAGATGTATCTAAATGCTTATGTATAATGAACTGTATGCAAAAATGATTCTAACAGTACCTCAGTACATGTGACAAATAAAGTAGAATGCCATGCACACCACTTGTCATGTTAGGAGATACGTGCAGTCAGCTGACTGCTGCACTGGCCAGTGAAGAGCAGGTCAGAGCTGAGAGGCCATTGCAGAGTAGCACCAGAAAAAGCTGCCATGTAAATGGGTGGATGGTGGAGGGGGGGTGTAGGGATGCAGGGATCACGACAGGCTCATGTGCGCCTGAGCTCTCGTCAAGAGATTGAATGGCCCTGTAATCCTTAGTTTAGTTTAGTTTAGTTTAGTGTAGAGATACAGCAGGGAAACAAGCCCTGCGGCCCACTGATTCCACGCCGACCAACGATCCCCACACATTCGCATTATCCTACACACTAGAGACAATTTGCAATCTCTACCGGAGGCAATTAACCTGCAAACCTGCACGTCCGTGGAGTGAGGGAGGAAAACTGGAGCACCTGGGGAAAAGCCACGCAGTCACGGGGAGAACGTGCCAACTGCATGCGGACAGTAGTAGTCAGGATCGAACTTGGGTCTCTGGCGCTGTAAGACAGCAACTCTGTTACTGCGCCACTGTGCCGCAGTCTGGAGAGGTGCAGGCTGATCATGGGGCCAATGATCAGAACAAGGAGTCTGCGATCAGCGAAGGGAGTGCCTGTAAATCAGGGTCTATGCAGCACATTGAAGCGCGAGTTTAGAGCTTCTATCTCCCATCTCATTCCACCCTTGGCTGAAAGTGTTCCCATTGATGTTGTGAGCGAACAGTGAAGGTCCTGAATCGCACACAAACGCTTCACGTTTTACTGGTGTGAGAGGGAAAACGGGCTGTGTGACTAGGGTTACCAACTGTCCCGTATTCGCCGGGACATCCCGTATATTGGGCGAAATTAGTTTGTCCCGTACTGGACCGCTCTTGTCCCGTATTTGACTGCTACTACTCGGGTCGAGGGGACTGTCGGGTCGGAGTGCTGTGACCGGCCCCGCCTCGCCCATCCTGACACAGTGCAGCCCATGGAGTGCAGCAGCAGCGCCTTGCCCGTGGCCCCGTCGCTCAGCAGCCCGGACAGCTGTCAGACCTTCGGACCTCGCTTATCGCCGACACCACCACCCTTCCTTCTCATGGCTGATCATCAGTTCATGAGTTGGATGGGGTGCTGGACTTTGCGTGCAGCAGAACACAAAGCTCAGCTGGGCTTTGTCTGCTGTGCAGTTTGGCCCAGGCCGCGCAAAATTGCGTGCAAAGTCCGGTGCTAGGGCCAAAACTCCTCATCTGGCCTGACAGCTGGGCTTTGTCTGCTGTCCAGCACCCAGGCCAACGTATCTTCACCCGGCCAATGCCAAGTCGGTCAATGAATTGCCATCGGGAATTTGCTCCTTATTTTGACCTTTTGTCCCTTATTTGGGAGTGAGAAAGTTGGCAACCCTAACAGCAGGACAGGCAGCATGTCTGGAGAGAAGGAATGGGTGATATTTTGGTTTGAGACCCTTCTTCAGACTGATCTACATATTTAAAATATACCTTGATAAACACTTGAAGTGCCAAACACTTGGAGGGTTATTGGCAAACGGCTGGATTAACCAGCTTTATTTTTGCCTGGCATGGGCACAGTAGGCCAAAGTGTATCCATATGCGATGTAAATTTCTACGTTTTTATGTCTTAAGGGAGAAAAACTAATTAAGCTGTCATACCTTGCCCTTCAATTTTAAGAATAAATCTTTCTTGGGTTTAAAATGCATTTAACATTTCTGCTGTAAGCTTGTTGAATAATGAAAAAAAAAACATCAATTCAAGTTTTGAAAACCCTATTTATTTCATGAATAATGCACTATATTTCATTGCTTCAAGTGAAGTTTAGTAAAATATGTTCAAACATAGGATTGCAGGCGTCAATAAGTAGTATTTTGAATATAAATGTCAATTCCTATTAAATCTAATTAAATTAGATGAGCACTTCATTATCTCAGTTGCATTGATGTACAAGTTGCATGTTCCTCTTCAACACTTTCCTACGATATTTAGAAAATGTTTCATGCCTATTTTTTCAGTTATTAAATCAATTTCATGATCTTAAAATAAAACATTAAAGTGCAATGGATCCAATGGAGAAATCCTTTCATGATAATGGGACGACAATGTATCGATAAAACCAATGGAATCAGCCTAACATTACTCCAGGGAGAGAGTTATACACGTAAAGTAGCGTACAAGTAAGGAGGGGGGTTGAAAGTATAAAGGATGAAACAATGCTTATATATTATGGATTAAAAAGCTGTTGGAATCATTGTAATGCCCCTGTCCCACTTAGGAAATCTGAACGGAAACCTCTGGAGACTTTGCGCCCCACCCAAGGTTTCCGTGCGGTTCCCGGAGGTTTTTGTCCTCCGGCAACCACCTTCAACTAACATCGCAACTGACTTTGACTATAAAATTACCGATTTTTAAAACGGAAACCACTTTCGACCATTAGGGAGACTGACAAAAATCTCTGGGAACCTCCGGGAACCGCATATGGAAACCTTGGGTGGGGCGCAAAGTCTCCAGAGGTTTCCTATTCAGGTTTCCTAAGTGGGACAGGGGCATTACTCTTCTCCGTAAGCACCCCTGCATGATCAAGGAAGACTTACTAGTGCTAAGTTTTGGGATTCTAACGACGCCAGTAGATACGAGGGCCCTGACCCAAAACATTGCCTACCCATTCCCTCCACAGATGCTACCTGACCTGCTGAGTTACTCCTGCACTTTGTGTTTTCGTCAAGATCCCAGCAGTCTTTGTGTCTCCATTCTAGTTGGGGCGGTTGGATGGTTGATAGGATGCGTGCTTGAGGTTTGTGACCCGGTGCACCACTCCGCTGCACATGTGTGCACATAGATTTTCACATGGATAGGTGCAGAAAATAAGGTGCCTGTGATGGAATGTAGAAACAAAGAACTACAGAAGCTGGTTTATACCAAGGATAGACATAAAATGCTGGAGTAACTCAGTAGATCAGGCAGCATCTCTGGTGAAAAAGCAATAGGTGACATTTTGGGTCGAGATCCTTCTTCAGATTATCTTGCACTAAATGTTCATGTTCATAAGTGATAGGAGCAGAATTATGCCATTTGGCCCATCAAGTCTACTCCACCATTTAATCATGGCTGATCTATCTTTCCCTCATCCCCATTCTTCTGCCTTCTCCCCATAACCCCTGACACCCGTACTAATCAAGAATACATCTGTCTTTGCCTTAAAAATATCCATTGACTTGGTCTCCACAGCCTTCTGTGGCGTGAATTCCACAGATTTACCACCCTATCATTTATCTGTGTAGTGTGGACAGCTTGATTGTAGTCAAGTACAGTCTCTTCTTTGACTGGATAGCACACAAACAAATGCTTCTCGCTGTACCTCGATACATGTGACAATAATAAACTAAACTTAGCAAAAATAATGTAGACACACGGAATTGCAAATGCTGGTGTTGATTTTCCTTTATGTAACCGAAGCATGAATTGAGACACGAGGGAATGCAGATTCTGGAATCTTGCATAGGACACAAAGAGCTGGCGAACATGGATAGGCGACGTTTCGGGTCGGGACTCTTCCGCCGACTGTCTGTCTTTTTTGGGGCTTTATATCATTTGTACTTGCAGTGTCACCGTGACCACAGGGTGGCGGCGAAGCAGCACTCATCTGAGATTTGCTTCAGTAAAGGTTTTGTAATTACCATTCTCAGCCGGGATGTTCGACACACACCATCACAATTTTGGATACCGTCTCTGGGATATATTGTGAAACATCTCCTGAGTGATTCAGACAATTAAATCATTGCTCCAAGACTCCAAAACCCTGGTTGTGGTTGATAACCAGAATCCCCAAAAGCTATCCATCAAACTTGCTATCTCGCTGCAACAGATTTTGAATGTTGGAAAGTTGCAGGATATGAGAGTCATCACAGCCCCCAAGGCATGCGGCAATATCATGGAAGCTGCTTGAACAAATGTCACAACTACGTGCACTTTGATTGAATAACATCCTTTACTCTTTCTGTGTGGCAAATGTCTGTGCAAATGTGTGCAATCGGTGACATTGAAAAATAACACGTCAGAGAATTGGGTCCTGGTGCTGGAAATGTATTTAATTTGTCATTTAGAGCAGACTGCCATATGCATGGTGTTGTCAGCAATGTGGACGAAGGCATTGAATTAGAATTAGCTATGCATCAACTCAAAGAAGACCAAACTGTGGTAAATTCATTTTGACACAGGCCAGCATGTGGAAACTCACTCGAGATGGAAGGGATAGAGCAAAGTACCTTCTAAATAGTGAATAACAAACAATCTGCTGGAGGAATTCAATGGGTTGAGCAGCATCTGTGGATGGCGAGGAATGTTTGACATCCAGCATCTGGGTACAGCATCCTGCAACGTCGATACCTGATGCAGGGTTTTGACCTGAATTGTCAATTATTCCTTTCCAGCCACAGACACGGTTTGACCCACTGAGTTCTTCCAGCAGATTGTTTCTTCCTCAAGATTCGAGCATCTTGTGTCTTCTAAATAGTGAGGATCAAAGGGGCAAGGGCCTGTGCACATAGATTTTCACATGGGCAGCTGCAGAAAATAATTAGTGCTGGCTGATGGAATGTAAAAACAAAGAACTACAGACGCTGGTTCACGGCAAAGATAGACACAAAACGCTGGAGTAACTCAGCGGGTCAGGCAGCATCTCTGGAGAAAAAGGCTGGGTGACGCTTGGGGTCGAGTCCTTCTTCAGACCGATGGAATGCTGGCCTTTATATCCAGAATACAAGGTTGTGCCATGGCTGGGATGCAGTGTGCTGAGACCACCTGAAATACTGTGGGAAGTTCTGTGTGGTGTTTGCACGTTCCCCCCATAACCGCAATCCTCCCACATCCCAAAGATATGCGGGATTGTAGGGTAACTGTCCTTGGTAACATTGCCCCTAGAGTGTAGGGAGTGGGTGACAGAGCTCAATTCTAGCATGGAACTCAAGATTCAATTTAAGTGTCACGTGTACCAATTAAGGTACAGTGAAATTTGGGTTACCATACAGCCATACTAAGTAAAAAAGCAAAAAAGCAAAAATACACACAGCACATAAAATAAAGTTTAACATAAACATCCACCACAGTGGAATCAACATTCCTCACTGTGATGGAAGGCAATACAGTTCAGTCATCTTCCTCCTTTGTTGAATGGGTGATCAAGAATCAGCATGGCCTCAGTGGGCCGAATGGCCTGGGAGGAAGCCTTGGAGAGAGTGTTGCATATAATCAATCAAGTCAAGTCTGCATTCGAAGGGTTAATTTATGAAGAGAAATTGGAGAAACCAATGTAATAATCACTGGAATTTGGAAAGTGATTTGGTCAAACTTTGAAAGATTTTTAACAGTAAATGACAGGGCATAAGGACAGCAAATATTCCTGAGGCCGACAGGCAAAAACTGACTGCTTAATCTAACATTACAAGTCTGGCCCTTCACGAAACACCACTGCAGGCAGAACTCACTTCCAGAAACTGCAATTCACGTTAGATCAAATGTTAATTGTTGCTCTGAGATTGATGGAGTTTTGTTAATCATTTGCATCATCCAAAATGAAATTAAATCCATCATGCGGCCATTGGCTGGGGATACAATCTTAAGGGGCTAAACGTTCTATTCCTCTTCCAATGTTACACAAGATGTTTTTACCCGAACCTCAATGATATGCTGATGGATGTTCCAACTGTGTTTATTCACCAAAGACACAATTTTCCACACTCATGTTCCAGAATTTCTGAGGTGCTTTAGAACTGACTGAGACTGTATATTAGCAAAGTGCGAAAATGACTCCTCAAGTACTGACATTGGTCATGCTGCTTATGGCATAAGTTGCAGCATTTGCTGCATTTTTATCATTGAGAGGTGTTACAAATGCCTGACTTTTGGACACCCCTGCACACGAGCGAGCTCCCGTCGTATTATTAGATTCAAAAGTCTGACGTCTGTACAAACCTTTGTTTTTGTGAACTAGCTCCGGCTCCTGCTCCACCTTTAGTAAACGCTCATTCAAATCAGCCTGATCTGCCTTTGAGGCCATTCGTTACGGTGCCGTGGAGGTATGGTTAGCCTGTGGAGTGATCTTTCTGCGTTCTCCGACTTATTCAATCTCTGACAAATTTGATCATTGATGACCGTAAAAACGGACCCTGTTCGTTATCCAGGGCAACCTGCATACTCACGTTTGTGGAAGAACAAATGGCAACTCCGATACTTGCCGAGTATCAACCAAGGGAGAAACTTTTCATTGACAATTCCGACTGCCATGTTACTTGGGGTGTGGGACAGGAGTGGCAGAGCCTTGTGTTCTTTCACAACTCCAGAAATTGACCTCCTGTCTAATCACTCTCAGTGGCCGGCCGCCCGTCTTGGTTGCAACAGGGTCCATGGACCTTAATGTCTTTGAGGCCCCATCCGTGATGCAGACCTCATTCACACGAAGGACCAGAAGGAGATCCTTCTCTCCCATCCCGATCTGTCCTGCCCATCCCCAGGAAGCCTGTCCTAAAAGTAAGCTTGCGACACAAGGAAATGGCAGATCCTGGTTAATGAACAAAAAAAGACACACAAAGTGCTGGAGTAACTCAACGGGTCCAGCAGCATCTCTGGAGACCATGAACAGGTGATGTTTCGGGTCAGGAGCGGGTTGAGGTGGGAGTGTTCAATTGCCATATGTAATGGCAACATTACATGGCCAGCACATTGGCACAGTGGTAGAGCTGCTGCCTTACAATGCCAGAGACTCGGGTTTGATCCTGACTACGGGTGCTGTGCTATACGGAGTTTGTACGTTCTTCTCCATGACTGCGGGTGCTCTGGTTTCCTCCCACATTCCAAGTACGCACAGGTCTGCAGGTCTGACTTTGGTAAAGATTGTAAATTGCCCCAAGTGTGTAGGAAGGATAGTGTTAGTGTGTGGAGATCACTGGTCTGCGAGGATTCGGTGGGCTGAAGGGCCTGTTTCTGCTAAACTAAGTTAAACTAAACAATGAAACTCTGACTTGTTGCTGCTTTGCAGGGCTATTAATGCAATGGCACAAATAAATATACAATGATCAATAATTCAATAAGTTAACAATCTGTAATACATGATAACCAGATCGCAATAGCGCAAAACAGAAATGCATGATGCAACTAAAACAAAGTCCTGAGTATGTCATCATTGTTGAGGTGGGGTTGTGGTTATTGTTGTGCAGTGTTGTTGGGAATCAGCTGTTCTTCAACCTAGAGGTCACGGTTTTCAGACTTCTGTACCATCTTCCCGAACAGTGAAAAGAATAGAAAATTTGGAGAGGAAGTCTTAGCCCCACATAGGTATCTTGAAAATCTTCCAGGACAGAGGTCAAGAAATAATTGTGGCGAGGTACTGTTGCCTTGCATTAAAATGTGATCTCATATCCTCCTACTTGATGTCTGCCATAAATAAAACTTAAATTGTTTCCTTAAAAAAATAAAGTACCTCAACCATGTGTAAAATATAATGAGAATGCGTGATTCAAACATTATAAGAAAAAAGGTGGTGCAGGATGTTCAGGCACTTCCTTTTTGTGATCTTCTTAAATGATTTTTAGTGCCTCATCAGTATTGGTGATAATGCGTATACAAATAGATTAATGAAGATTTATTGCTAGCATTAGAAGTTACAATGCACAGGCTGGCCACTCAATTCAACCAGTTTATGTTGTAATTTATCTTTCATGCCAATAAATAGTTCTAATCACATTTATCTATCCGAGTCCTATATTCTTTCAATTTGAATCATCCACTTTATCAAATCTGAGATGCTAATATGGTTTTTGCCTCTAGTCCTTAATCGTGGAAATACATTCCACATCCTCATCACTTTATGAGTAAAAGGCTCTGCTGGTCTCTGTTCTAAATTTCCTGATTTAAATCTTGTGTCATCTATCACTTGCCAGGCTTTGTCCCCCTCCCACCTCTTTTCCAGCTTTCTTCGCACTACTACAATCAGTCTGACGAAGGTTCCTGACCCGAAACGTTGCCTATCCATGTTCTCCAGAGATGCTGTCTGACTTGCTGAGTTATTCCAGCATTTTCTATTTTATTCAGTCTTGCGTCCATGCCCATTGCAGATGGGACCCTAAATCTGCGATCCTCTTAATGCCAGTACCAGAGGCAGTCTAAGTAAGTAAGTAAGTTTATTGGTCCAGTATTCACATACAAGGAATTATCCTTCCAGAATATAAATCACTTCTATTACCAGCAATAAATGGTGAATAAAATCAGAAATAATGGCTCTTATTATAAGGATTTTATCAAGTTAATCCCTATAAGAAGTTAAGAACAAAAGAAAATACATGTAAGGATAATCTACTTGGCTCTTCCAGACTGTCCCGTCCATTCAATATGATCATGGCTGAACTGCCTCAGGGCGGCACAGTGGCATAGCAGTAGAGTTGTTGCCTTACAGCTGCCAGAGACCCGGGTTCGATCCTGACCACGGGTGCTGTCAGTACGGAGTTTGTACGTTTTCCCTGTGATAGCATGGGCTTTCACTGGGTGCCCTGGTTTCCTCCCACATTCCAAAGACGTACAGGTTTGTAAGTTAACTGGCTTCAGTAAAATACATTTGTAAATAACCCTGGTGTATAGAATAGTGTTAGTGTGCGGGGATCAATGGTCGGCGCAGATTCGGTGGGCCGAAGGGTCTGGTCCACGCTGTATCTCTAAATTAAGCAAAACAAAACTAAAGATAGACACAAAATGCTGGAGTAACTCAGCGGGACAGGCAGCATCTCTGAAGAGAAGGAATGGGTGACACTTTGGGTCGAGACCATTCTTCAGACTGAGAGTCGGGGAAAGGGGAACAAGAGATATAGACCTGTGATATAGAGAGATATACAACAAAGAGATGAAAGATATGCAAAAAGTAACGATGATCAAGGATGTAGTCCATTGTTAGCTGTGGGCTGGGTGAAACTCAACAGGACGTCAGTGAAACTAGTACAATTACTAGGATTGGGGAGGAAAGGTGAGAGAGGGGATGCAAGGGTTACTTGGAGTTAGAGAAATCAATATTCATACCACTGGGATGTAAGTTGCCAAAGCAAAATACGAGATGCTGTTCCTCCAATTTGCATTTGGCTTCACTGACAATGGAGGAGGCCCAGGACAGGTAGATCAGTGTGGGAATGGGAAGGGTTGTGTTTGGCATCTGTGAGATCACGTAGGCCCAGGCAGACTGAGCGAAGGCATTCAGCTAAACGATTGCCCAGTCTACATTTGGTCTCACAATGTATGCATCCATACCTGGAACAATGGATACAGTCGATGAGGGTGGAGGAAATGCAAGGAAACCTCTACCAAACCTGAAAGGACTGTAGGGATCCCGGGACAGAGTTGAGGGAGGAGGATAGGAACAGGTGTTGCATCTCCTGTGGTTGCCGGGGAAGGTACCTGGGGAGGGGGTGGTTTGGGCAGGAAGGGTTTTCAGAAGGGTCTCGACCCGAAACATCACCCAATCCTTCTCTCCAGAAATGCTACCAGACCGGCTGAGTTACTCCAGAATTTTGTGTCTATCTTCGGTGTAAACCAACATCTGCATTTCCTTCCTGCATAGTAATCTCAAGTCCCGGCTATCTTGTTGATAAGAAAGAGGTCCAATGGCACAGTTTAAAGAGCTGGTAGCTCTCCTGGTGTCCGGTCCATTTATTTCATTGCTGTCTGTGGCAGCTTGATAAATGAAAATATATTGCTCTTTCCTACATTAGGAACAGCGCCTATGTTTCAAACGTACAATTTTTGCTGCAGAGTGCTTTGGGACATGTTGAAAATCATGAACTGTGTTGGTGCAATTTCATTTTTCTTTTCCCCTCCTTTCTCAGGTTTACTTCTAAATTGCTAAAGCTTACGGCGCTAACGGATTTAAACAATTACACGTTGCATGATTTGACCAGCAAGGTGGTATACACATTCCGTGGGATTCTTGTAAATGCTTTAAACGATCCTGAAACTGCTTTTCATGCAGGTATATTCACCGAAGAAGTACAAGTGCTTTATTTCACAGAACTGCACAGATTTATTGTCATTATTCACTACCTTAATAACTAAGACTGTTATATTCAAAAGTTGTAAAATGATTTCCAACAGCAGAGTGGAGTCATTTGTGTTAATAATTAATAGAGGTCTGATGATAAATTGAACAGATTTCCGTGTATTGTAGGTCATTTGTGTCCCTTCCATTGATAAAATGCACTCAAGGGAAAATACCTCAGAGTGGCGACTATATTTTGTAAAATTGTTCACGTTGTAACCAGAGAAAATCTAATAGACTTCCACACCTACATCATTAAACCATATGGCTAACGTTAAAGCTAGGTTATCCATCAGCCAATATAATATCTATTTTTACCAAAAACAGAACATTCTGGAAATTCTGGTAGTTAGGCAACAGTTAACGTTTCAGATCAATGTCTCAAGTCAAGTCAAATCGAGTTTATTGTCAAATGCACAAGTCTGGCGAGGTACAGGTATAATGAAAATCTTGCTTGCAACAACAGCAACACAGATGCAAAGATTCAGACAGCAAAGCAAAATATAATATGTACATAAATTACACCTAAATTCTAAAAAGACAGTGAAAAGAGAAGGAAAGCACATTAGAGCAAAGCGCAATTAGAAAACAAGTCCTCGGCAGTGCCAGAAGTGGTCTGTGGTATTTCATGGCCAGAGTACGATTGGGATTGTGCAAGTTGATCCAAGAACTTGATGGTTGTAGGGAAGTAGCCGCTCCTGAACCTGGTGGTGTGGGACTTAAGACTTCTGCACCTTCTGCCCGATTGTAGTAGCAGGAAGAGGGCATGGTCTGGATGGTGAAGATCCTTGATGAGAGATGCTGCCTTCTTGAGACTGCACCTCATGTAGATGCTTTCGATAGAAGGGAGTCTCTAGTTGGATAAATAGGAGCTGGCATTTATATGGAGTCTTCCATGTGATCAGGATGCTTTCAGTAGTTACTGTTATGCATTACCACAAATGGCAATTGGATAAATTGCAAAATAATCTTTGTCTTTGAGAGATAAATGATCGTTAAGACACAATGTTTAGTTTAGTTTTTTAGTTTAGGGATACAGTGCGGAAACAGGCCCTTCGGCCCATTGAGTTCGTGCCAACCAGCGATCCCCGTACATTAACACTATCCTACACTCATCAGGGACAATTTACACATACACCAAGCCAATTAACCTACTTACCTGTTTGTCTTTGGGGTGCGGGAGGAAACCGAAGATCTCGGAGAAAACCCACGCAGTCACGGGGAGAACGTAAAACTCCGTACAGTCAGCACCCGCCGTGCCACCACATGTTCTTTTCCCACAATTTATTCAGCCAAGCCCACTTGAATATAAGGAATTAATTACCTATTTTTAAGAGACAAAGCACGATTTCAAAAAGGGTCCACCTGCAGTGGACAAGAGAAATCAAAGATAATATGACATCAAATGAAACATTGATTACATTGCCAGAAATAGCAGGAAGCCTATGGATTCCAAATATTTTGGAGCTCAACAAAGGAAGTAAAGACTTTGATAAAATACGCATGGATTCAACTGGTGGGAAACGTGAAAGCAGAAGATCAAGAAACTATTTTTAATAATGTAGAATACGATTTGAGCACATTGAATTGAAGGGAAGATGTTATCAGACAGAAAGCAAAACTGCAGAGAAATAGATATTTTTCAGGTCAGGTGGGCTGTGACTGATAGTATAGCCCAAGGATTGGTGCATGATCTCTATCCATAATTTGCCTGAGGGGACATTTATCAACATTTTATTCCATCATTATGAAAGTTTGATAATGATGAAATAAACAGGTGGGATTGTGAGTAGACTAGGGGATCTTTAAGAGAATGGGTGAAAAAAGGGTAGATGGAATGTAATATGCGGTCGGACTTTTCCCCATGGTGGAAAAAAGTCAAAAACTAGAGTGCAGAGCTTCAAGATCAAAGGGGCTAAGTATAAAGGAGATTGTGCAGGTGAGTTTTTTTACATAGAGTTGTGGGTGCCTGGAATGCGCTTCCAGGGGTGCTGGTGGAAACAGATATGCAACTAAGAACTAGAGGAAACTGAAACGTTTTTGACTCTGCAGGGAATGGAACAATATGTCCACGTGCAGGCAGACTAGGCTAGCTCAACTTGATATCATGTTCGGCACCAACATTGTGGGCCGAATGGCCTGTTCCTATGCTGTACTCTTCCACGTAATGTGGAAAAATGTGAGTTAACTCACATTGCTACGCAAAAGAGAATGCAGAGTAATTTTTAATTATTGAAAGTTTGGGAAATATTGAAAATCAGAGGGACCTGTGTGCACAAAATTCATTGAAAGTTAACATGTAAATATAGTAGGCAATTAATAAGATAAATATTATGGTGGCCATTATTATGAAAAATTTGAGTTCAGAGTAAAAATATTTTACTGCTATTATAATGAATCATGGTCAGACCACACCTAGAGATTTTAGTGCGCTCCTTAACTTAAACTAAATGTGCCTGCTATAAAATCTAAATGGCTGCTATAAAAGGATTGCACTGAAGATTCACCAGACTGATTCCTGAGATGATGGTTTCTGGCACATGTGGAGAGGGTGAGAGGTATTCTCCAGAATTTAGAAGAATGAGATGTGATCTCATTGGAACTTACAACATTCATACGTAGAATGGGTATGCAGAGAATGATTCCCTTGGCTAAGAAGTTCTAGAACTAAGAAACAAGGCGATTTGTGAGATATTTTTGCACTCAACGAGTTGGAATTCTCTACTGTGGCAAGTCGTGAAGACCGTCAAGGTATATGGGTATACTGCAGGAAAATGGCAATGAGGTAGACTAACCTTGACATTTGGAGCCTCTTGCTCTGCTCAAGATAATGGTTTCTTCTCCTGGCCATGGGCTTCATTTTCAAGGAATGAAGTTCTAGCCTGCCAAACCTCTCCCTTTAGCTCAGACCCACAGGTCCTGCCAACATTCTCATAAATCCTCTCTGCACGCTTTCCAGTTTAATAACATCCTTCCTATAGCAGGGTGACCAAAACTAAAGACAATACTTCAAGTGTGTCCTTACTAACCAGAGGACACAGGTTTAAGGTGAAGGGAAAAAGATTTAATAAGAATCTGAGGGGTACCTTTTTCACACAAAGGGTGGTGGGTGTATGGACCAAGCTGCCAGAGGAGGTAGTTGAGGCTGGGACTATCCCAACATTTAAGAATCATTTAGACAGGTACATGGATAGAGCATGTTTAGAGGGATATGGACCAAACACAGGCAGGTGGGACATGCTGGCCAGGGTAAGTTGGGCTGATGGGTCTGTTTCCACACTGTATCAGATACATCCCACACTGAACATAACATCCCAATATCTATACTCAATACCCGGACTGATGAAGGCCAATGTACTGAAAGCCTTCATGACTGCCCTACCTAGCTGTGTCGCTATTTTCTGGGAACCAATACCTAAACTCCAAGATGCCTCTGCTCTACAGCACTCCCCAAGGCCCTGCCATTCACTGTGATGGTCTTGCCTTAGGTTGACTTTCTAATATGCTACACCTCGACTTATCCATATTAAACTACATTAACCATTTCTCAGCCCTCTTGGCCAGCTGATCAAGTTCCTACTATAATTTTTGATAACCATCTTCGCTATCTACAAAACCATTGGGTCCGTTTGGAAATGTTATGACAGATACACCACATAAAGAAATATTACCCAGTCAGGATAATAAATAAGGACATAAAATTGACTTCCACATTTGAGATTAGTTTACTTTGACTGAACTTGCAACCATCAAGTTATTTTCCAAGTAAACTTTAACAAAGAGGCTAATTCTGGAAGCAGTGAATATTCTTGCATAATAAAAAGAACATCTGGAATATGTTATACAGTATATTAATCCCAAATTCTGAACAGATGTAAGGTAAACCCCTTGGGGAACTTTGATTTTTAAGTATAAAGGCACTTTGCTTAGAAATCAGTGGCTCAACGAGATTCTGCCTCATGGCACATAGGTGAGCTACCAAGGACTATTTTGACCTTGGAAGTAACAGACTAGGCATCGTGCATTTTTGTAGTTATAAATAAAATGTGTGGGTGTCCTTCTAGCAGAGGTTAGATTTGGGATCCCACTGGGCATTTGCCTAGGCCCAAATGCTCAGGGGAGTTGGGGTAATAGAGCACATACACTAAGGGAGGGCAATAAAGTCCTACATTTATAAGGGTTGGGGTTGAGGTTGGGTGTAAGGAGAAACAGCAGATTGGAGTATGATCGGCAGTGATGGAGTTGATATGGTGATATGCAGAACTGCTAGTCTGGGGATAATGGTTTCTGATTGTAAGGAGAGGGTGAATTTGGATATATTTGAATTGTGCCAAATTTGCAAGAGGAGTCCAGAATAGGGCTTAGATTAGCTTTCTCAAGCGGTGAAATGCTTAATTCGTCCACCAAGTTCTCATTTAGCTGCCTTTGGTCATAGAATGAATCAATTTCCATTTCTATTTATCCGTTTACAGACGAAACCATTATTTAGTTTGGATCTTTTTGTGCACAGTATAAATCTTTTTTAGTGTTCTCTATCGTATTGAGCCATCACTTAGGTCTGTAGATTGAAATGCATTTTGATGGTTCAGTTTTATGACATTGAAATTTATTTTATTTCTGGAGAGAATCTCAAAAACAACTATTTCATATCACCTGGGGAATACAACTGCGCACTTCCTGTTAAAAGTCACACTTCATAGATTCATAGAATCATACAGAATGGAACTCTTCTGCCCAACTTGTCCATGTGTGCCAAGCAAGATGCCCATCTAAGCTAATCTGATTTGTCTTCATCTGGCCTTTACCCCTCTAAACCTTTCCTATCATGTTGTAACAAAATTACTTTTAAACGTTATTGTACATGCCACAGCACTTTATTCTGGCAGCTTGTTTCATGTATCCACTGCCATCTCTGAGAAATAATTGTCCCTCAGGTCCCCTTTAAACATTTCTCCTCCCAACATATACCTATGGCTTCTAGTTTTTGATTTCCATTCCCTGGGAAAAAGATTGATTTCATTGACCTTAACTATGCCCCTTGTGATTTTATACTGCTCCCTATGGTCACCCCTCAGTCAAGGATTAGAATTCTAGCCTTCCCAACCTCTCCCAATAACTCAGGCACTCAACTCCTGGTTACATAAAATGTGCAGGAAGCAACTGCAGATGCTGGTTTATACTGAAGATAGACACAAAATGGAGTTTGAAGAAGGGTTCCGACCCAAAAAGTCACCTATTTCTTTTCTCCAGAGATGCTACCTGACCCGCTGAGTTACTCCAGCATTTTGTGTCTATCTTTAACGTTCTCGTAATACTTCTTTTCACTTTTTCCAGCTTAATGACATCTTTCCAATACTAGGGTGGTCAAAACTATACACAATTCTGCAAGTGCAGCCTCACTAACATCTTGTGCAACTGCGACATGATGTCCTGACTCCTATACTCAGTACCGTGAGTGTGCCAAACGCCTTCTGTACTTTCCACACAGTGACCTCATTACAATTTCTGCAGCGGGAATACTGAGGATGAGGCTGATGTTGAAGCATTCCAGCAAAGTTTAACCATGCTGTTCTATCGATTGACACCTCTAGGTCAATGTGATCTTCACACTACACTTCTGAATTGGTTAGCCTACAAATTGCTTAGTTCGATCTATGGGCATCCAAACCCCGCATCCCCCCCAACATCAAAAGAACATTTAATGGGGTCATTTCACTGCATCGCTCCGTTGCTGTCCATCATGTAACATCTTTATTGAAATAACACTTGGGACCAACATCACACACAACATTGCGCTTATTTTGTATGAGCATTGTTAAATTGGTGCAGAGTGCCAATATAGAACAAAGGTTTCATCAAAAATAATTAAAAGGTGGCCATGCAGCAGAAAATCAAAGAAAAGGACAAGAGAAGTGGTCAGGTTTCTGTACAGAAAGAATTGGGCATAACAGTGGCACATGCAGTGGGTCCACTGCATCACAGTGACAGAGATATGGGTTCAATCTTGACCTTGTCATAGAGTCATACAGCTTGGAATCAGGCCCTTTGGCCCAACTTACCCATGCAGACCAGGGTGCCTCATCTGCACTAGTCCCACCTGCCTGCATTTGGCCCATATCCCTCTATACCTTTCCTGTCCATGTGGCTATCCAAATGTTTTTTTAATTGTTGTTATAATACCTGCCTCAACCACCTGCCCTGGCAGCTTGTCCCATTGTTCCATCACCATCTGGGCGAAAAAAGTTGCTCCTCGGGTTCCTATTAAATCTTTCCCCTCTAACCTTAAAACTATGTCCTCAGCTTCTTGATTCCCCTACTCTGGATAAAAGGCCCTGTCCATCTACACTATCTATTGCCCTCATGGTTTTATACACCTCTATAAGATCACCTTGCTTCCCCCTGCTCTGTAAGGACTAGAGTCCTAGTTAGCCTAACCTTTCCTTATAGCTCAGGCTTAGTCATGGCGACATCCTTGTAAAATGTATGCTGTCTGGATCACATTTGCACTTTCGAGCTGTGACCACATGCATTGAGTACTCTGGTATTCTGGTAGGTTAATTTGCCACTGTGAACTGCTCCTCTGGAGTCGGCGAGTGGTAGAATCTGGGGCCAGTTGATGAGAGTATGGGGAGAATAAAATGGAATTAACGTTGGTTTGCGTAAATGGCCGATTGTTGGATGGCATGGACATAATGGGCCATAGGGGTAATAAACCTGTAGCTATTTGCATGCCATGGGTCTCTCTGGTAAATCTGTGCTGTAATATATTATAACATATTTCCTGTTCGCTGAATATACCATTACTGCAGAATGTCCCAATGAATTTCCACTCAGCTTTACATGTATACAAGCCAACATTTCTGATTTCTTAACTTTAGGGCTTAGGATCTGACACATGAGCTGATCGTTCTTGCACTATGAATACCAATGGGTTACATGAAAAGGTGTTAATCCCTCCCAGAATCCATCCTCCCCTTCAATAGCGCAATTAAATCGGCTATCAGCATTTTGCAAGACCCTGACTTGGCAGCTCGACAAGAGAGGCTGGAAGTTATGCCAGCCACACAAGAACGGATCTCTGTATCCCTTGTCAGTCCAAACATTAAAAATCTGAAATAAAACTCTCCGTGAAACTATTTTCCAAAAACCTCTCTCTGCTGGCAGAGCTGCAGTCTCAGGGCGCCAGAAACCCAAATTCGATCATGTCCTTGGGTGCTCTCTGATTGGAGTTTGCACGTGTTCCCCATGACCGCGTGCATGTCCTCCGGGTGCTCCGGTTTCCTCTCACATCCCAAAGACGTGCGTGTTTGTGGGTTCTAAATCGTAAACATTTTCAACCTTGTAAGTCGCCCCTAGTGTGCAGGCTGAGGATTCAAGGGTTAGATAACACAGAACCAATGTGAATGGGTGATTGATGGTTGGCGTGGAATTTTGGGCCGAAGATTATAAGACCATAAGATGATAAGTGATAGGAGTAGAATTAGACCGTTTGGCCCATCAAGTCTACTCTGCCATTCAATGATGATCTCTCCCTCCTAACCCCATTCTCCTGCCTTCTCCCCATAACTTCTGACACCCGTACTAATCAAGAATCTATCTATCTCTGCCATAAAGGGCCTGTTTCCATGCTGTATTCTGCAACCAATCGTTGACCAGAAGGTGATAAACAAGCAAATACTGGAAATCTAAGATGAAAGCAAAACGCTGAAAATACTACTACTCCACCTTCCTCTATCCGCAGATGCTCCTCTATCCACAGATGCTGCTTAACCCAGTGAAAACAGTTTCTGATTGTATTATGGTTATAACCTCACCCTTTCTAAATCCTAGATCCTGATTTAATCACAATTTGGCTGGCTTCTATCATCAAGCAACACGATTTAGATCCCCATTGAAATTACTTTGGCTCCATCAAGAGATGAACAACAATCATTATTAATTTAATAATCTGCTGTCCATATTAATTGTATCTATCTGAAAACAGTTCTCTATAATTGATAGCGAATGAGTGTCGAAGGCAAAGAATGAATACAGGAGTGGTATATATTGGATGAAGGTTTGGAAGTGGAAGTCTTTATATAAACCACACATGTTTCTTCAATTATATACAGTGGCTTGCAAAAGTATTCATACCCCGTGAACTTTTCCACATTTTGTCACGTTACAACCACAAACATAAACGTATTTTATTGAGATTTTATGTGATAGACCAACACAAAGTGGTGTGAAGTGGAAGGAAAATGATACATGGTTTTAATTTTTTTACAAATAAAATACTGAAAAGTGTGGCGTGCAAAGGTATTTAGCCCCCTTTACTAATACCCCTAAATAAAATCCAGTGCAACCAATTGCCTTCAGAAGTCACCTAATTAGTAAATAGAGTCCAGGTGTGTAATTTAATCTCAGTATAAACGCAGCTGTTCTGTGAAGGCCTCAGAGGTTTGTTAGAGAACATTAGTGAACAAACAGCATCATGAAGCCCAAGGAACACACCAGGCAGGTCAGGGATAAAGCTGTGGAGAAGTTTAAAGCAGGGTTAGGTTATAAAAAAATATCCCAAGCTTTGAACATCTCACGGAGCACTGTTCAATCCATCATCCGAAAATGGAAAGAGTATGGCACAACTGCAAACCAACCAAGACATGGCCGTCCACTTAAACTGACAGGCCGGGCAAGGAGAGCATTGATCAGAGAAGCAGCCAAGAGGCCCATGGTAACTCTGGAGGAGCTGCAGAGATCCACAGCTCAGGTGGGAGAATCTGTCCTCAGGACAACTATTAGTCATGCACTCCACAAATCGGGCCTTTATGGAAGAGTGGCAAGAAGAAAGCCATTGTTGAAACAAAGCCATAAGAAGTTCCTGTTTTGCAGTTTGCCACAAGCCATGTGGGGGACACATCAGACGTGTCGAGGAAGGTGCCCTGGTTGATGAGACCAAAATTGAAGTTTTTGGCCTAAATGCAAAACGCTATGTGTGGTGGAAAACTAACACTGCACATCACCCTGAACACACCATCCCCACTGTGAAACATGGAGGTGGCAGCATCATGCTGTGGGGATGCTTTTCTTCAGCAGGGACAGGGAAGCTGGTCAGAGTTGATGGGAAGATGGATGGAGCCAAATACAGGGCAATCTTGGAAGAAAACCTGTTAGAGTCTGCAAAAGACTTGAGACTGGGGCGGAGGTTCACCTTCCAGCAGGGCAACGACCGTAAACATACAGCCAGAGCTACAATGGAATGGTTTAGATCAAAGCATATTCATGTGTTAGAATGGCCCAGTCAAACTCCAGACCTAAATAAAATTGAGAATCTCTGGCAAGACTTGAAAATTGCTGTTCACAGACGCTCTCCATCCAATCTGAATGCGCTTGAGCTATTTTGCAAAGAAGAATGGGCAAAAATGTCAGTCTCTAGATGTGCAAAGCTGGTAGAGACATACCCCAAAAGACTTGCAGCTGTAATTGCAGCGAAAGGTGGTTCTATAAAGTATTGACTCAGGGGGGCTGAATACTTTTGCATGCCACACTTTTCAGTTTTTTATTTGTAATAACATTTGGAAACCATGTATCATTTTCCTTCCTCTTCACAATTATGCACCACTTTGTGTTGGTCTATCACATAAAATCCCAATAAAATACATTTACGTTTGTGGTTTTAACGTGACAAAATGTGGAAAAGTTCAAGGGGTATCAATACTTTTGCAAGCCACTGTACTTTTAGACTTTGGGTTATATTGTGGTTGCCATGGGAAGAATAGAAAGTTCCCTCTCCTTTGGAGAATATACATCAAAAGCAATCTATTCCACTGGCCACAAGAACCATTCTGATCACAAATCTCTCAATCAATAGTCAATCCTGAAGATTCTTGGTCATGTACCAAGAAACTCCAGAGGAGTTTCAATCAACAGGCAGCAAAACCTCTTTTCCCCCTCTCTTCTTGAGGCTGGTAAAATCTGTCAAGGGACCGTGGAGTCACTGGGATCATGATATAGATTTAAACTACAAATTGTGCTGTCTACTAAAAACCATGATTCCAGTGACTAGCCAACTCTAGCCATGCTGATGCTGGCAAGGTGCATTACTGCTGCGTCCAACTTGATAAGTGCAAAGCACTGTTTAAAGTGCTCAGTCCTGTACTTCATCAGACGGAAGTGTTTTGTGGTTGAACCAGGGACTGATTCATTGTAACGTTCTTTGAAACTTAGATGGAAGCCATGAATGATTGTGGGTGAGATTGAGCACCCAGATTATCCATCAGAGCACATGAAGCTCGCAAACAAGATAGAGAGGAGGATACAGGTTTGTTGCTCGCAGGGAGGATATGGTTGTGCTGCTGCCTCACAACCCCAGGAACCTGTGTACAACCCTGATCTCCAGTGCCGTCTGTGTGGAGTTTGCACGTTCTTTCTCTGACCATATAGGTTTACATTGGCATTCTAGCTACCACCCATTTCCCAAACACGGTATGTTAATTGTGTAGGAAGGAACTGCAGATGCTGGTTTATACCGAAGGTAGACACAAAATGCTGGAGTAACTCAGCGGGCCAGGCAGCATTTCTGGGGAAAAAGAATAGGTGATGTTTCGGGTCAGATCTCTTCATCAGACTGAAGATAGAGGTGGGGTGGGCGGAGGAGGGGGTGGAAATAAACACACTAACAGGTATTTCCACTAACTGGAAAGCATGCAACAAAAGCTTTTCACTGTATCTCGGTGTACCTCGGTACATGTGACAATAAATTAAACCAAACTAAACTAAACTAAATTAAACTAAATTAGTTCCATGTTATCCCACGTTCCCATCCACTCCCTACACACCAGGGGTACTTTTACAGAAGCTAATGAACCTACAAACCCGCACATCTTTGGGATGTGGGAGGAAACCCACTCGGTCACAATGAGAGCGTGCAAACTTCACACAGGCAGCATCCAAGGCCAGGATCGAACCTGGGTTTCTGGCACTGTGATGCAGTGGCTCTACCAGCTGTGCCACAGTGCCATCAGGGAAGTGCGGAGGTTGGTTGCGGAGCTGCTCCTGAATCGGCGATGTATGACTTCAGGTTTCTCTACCTCCTATCTCATTGTGGATCTGGGAAGTGCTTCATGTGTTCCAGAATCCCACTGCAAAAATGTATTTTTGGAGAGGACAGTGTTGTTTAGTAGGGTGAGTTGGTTGAGGGCCAGTAATGTGGATGTTGAGTATAATGCCCATATTATCCTGTGCATCACTGAGAAAGTCAATGACTACTTATGGGTCTGCTTCCAAGCATGTGCGAACAACGCAGACTACAGCTTGACTCCTTGGAGGGTAGCTGCAGCTGGTTGAACAGTTTCCCATCACTAATGAAGAATAGCTCCACTCCTGCGGGACATGTTGGAGATGAGTTGTAGCATTGTGCTGAGAAGAGTTTTCTTTCTATCTTCCATTTTCTTCTGGTGGTGCAGTGGTAGAGATGCTGCCTGATAGCCCCAGAGACCCGGGTGTGATCTTGAATAGGAGTGCTGCCTGCACAGAGTTTGAGTTTTCTCCGAGATCTTCAGTTTCCTCCCACGCTCCAAGGATGTACAGGTTTGTAGGTTAGTTAGCTTGGTATGGATGTAAATTGTCGCCAGTGTGTGTAGGTTAGTGTAAATGTGTGGGGATCGCTGGTCAGCACGGACTCAGTGGGCCGAAGGGCCTGTTTCTGCGCTATCGCTGAACTAAACTAAACATGGATCAGATGTGTGGCCTGAGTCAGGATCAGAAAAATGGTCCTGGTGTGTGGCTGGAGCTGGGATCAGGAATGTGGCTCAGTATCCACACTATCATTAAACACAATGATACAACACAACACACCTCCATTACTCACTTAGCAACAACCTCCATCAATAAGAGCTCAGAACTTAGCATTTACAAACCTGTCACCCCCTCCCATGTGGACAAAATGCTGGAGTAACTCAGCTGGATAGGCAGCATCTAAAGAAGGGTCTCGACCCGAAACGTCACCAATTCCTTCTCTCCAGAAATGCTGCCTGTCCCGCCGAGTTATTCCAGCATGTTGTGTCCCTCTTTGATTTAAACCAACATCTGCAGTTCCTTCCTTCACCCCCTTCCATGTTTACCATTCTAAGTACTGCCCGTGTTAATGCACTTTGAATCTGTGCAGAATCATACCAGCCTGCCATTTGCACACCGCTCCATCAGCACGGCAGAGATCGGTGTGTCTGTTGCACTACAGATGTGTTCAATTCCATACAGTGTAAAGGAACCCAGCTGCAACATTTTACATGGTTTGGTGTAAAATTAGAACATGCCTTTTCCAACATGGATATTGTGGGTATTGAATAATTCTAAAGCCAGCTATAATGCTTCCATTGTAGTGAGAGCAGAAGTCACCCATCATCTGGAGACCCAGGCTTCTTGCATCATGGTTCCAACCTTCACAGAGGCGCTCGTGCCCAAGTGGCTGCCTTTGGTGTTCTGCAGAGATTCGAAGAGGATGGGCCCAGCTGACAGTCTCAGAAGAAGTGACTTGTGATTGTTATCATCCATCAGTGAATGATGGGATTGTCTAGTAGTAATCTCCTTTCCAGTTACCAACATCTCCAGCTGAGGCCACACACAAATTGGAGGAACAGCATCTCATATTTTGCTTGGCGAGCTTACACCCCAACAATATGAGTTAGCTTCTACAACTTCTTACATACACGCCCCTCCCCTTCCCCTTCTCCTCCCTTGCCCCTTCCTCCACCCGAGTCATTTTACCAGTTCCACATTTCTCCATGTTGTTTCTCTTGAGATCACACCTTCCCTGGACATCTATGGACCTACCTGATATTGCCCTGCCTGAGGTCATTTGTGGCTGGCCCTGATTGGACCCGGTCTTTTCTCACCTCCATCTCCTCACACTTCCCCCACCCACTCCACCCCCTACTTTCAGTTTGAAGAAGGGTCCCAACCTGAAATGTCCCCCATCCTTTTTCTCCAGAGATTCTGCCTAACCCATTGAGTTACTAAGTGTAACTTAGTGCCTAATTTTGATATCAAATTCAGCAAAGATATTGTGGGCTGAATGGCCGATTCTTAGGTCATTTCATAAGTGATGGGAGCAGAATTAGGCCTTTCGGCCCATTAAGTCTACTCCACCATTCAATCATGGCTGATCTATCTCTTCCTCCTAAGCCCATTCACCTGCCTCCACCCCATAACCCTTGACACCCATACTAATCAAGAATGTATCTATCTCTGCCTTAAAAATAACCATTGACTAGGCCTCCACAGCCTTCTGTGGCAAAGAATTTCACATAGTCACCACAGGCACAGATTCCTGTGCTGTACTGTTCCATGTTGTACAACTGCATGTTTTTGTAGCAGAAAATTCATATGGGCTGTGAGGTGCCAAACCTCAGGATTCTGTTCTTTGGTTCAAAGCCATAAGTTGTTACAGTGCCACATTTTGAGAGTATTCTGATAGATTCTGAACAATATGGTTATCGGCCTTTTGACATTACAAGGGAAAATTGAAATGATGCAGGTGATAAGTCATGTAATTTAATTCTGGGACCTAACGGTGTTGAATGTCGCCATGGTGCACCAGTCAAAACTAAACCGTGAGGCAAATTCACTCAAGAACCACACTCCAGTGTGTGGACAGTAGAAATTAGGGAAAAACCATGCCTATGAGAAAATATTCACAAAAGCTTATAGTCTTCTTGGCAGTTCATTGTACCGCACAAATTTACGTGGGTGAATGTCAGAGAACATAATTAGCTTTCTGAACAAAGCAAATTCCAAACAAAATCTGCATGTGCAAACCTTGAATTAAGTAAACCAATGTAGCAAATCTGTAATCCAAAACCTTTATTTTAAATTGTTTTAAGCCGAGTGGATCTAGCAAGCCTGCCTTACCGCCGGCGACAGAGCTGTGTGATTAATGATTATGTGTGGGAAGGAACTGCAGATGCTGGTTTAAACTGAAGATAGACACAAAATGCTGGAGTAACTCAGGAGAAACAGCAGCATCTTTGGAGAGAATGAATGGGGTGATGTTTCAGGTCTGAAGAAGGGTCTCGACCCGAAACATCACTCGGTCTGAAGAAGGGTCTCGACCCGAAACGTCATCCATTCCTTCTCTCCAGTGATGCTGCCTGTCCCGCTGAGTTACCCCAGCAGTTTGTGTCTATATTTAGTTTATGATTATTGCTGGGTGTATGTGTGTGGAGGGGATTTAACAATGTGTAGGAAGGAACTGCAAATGCTGGTTTAAACCGAAGATAGACATAAAATGCTGGAGTAACTCAACTGGACAAGCAGCATCTCTGGAGAGAAGGAATGGGTGATGTTTTGGGTCGAGACCCTTCTTGAGACTGATTGGATTTCACAATGCTCTCCTGGTGGCCAGTAGAGGGGGCTGAGCTGCCAATAATAAGCCTTAATTTCGTGTTTTGCCACTGCCACTACCACTAAAGTTGGTTTCCAGGGCGATAAAGGTAATGTTTAAGGTTTCCGTTGCAGTTGCTGAGCCAGGATGATTAGGTTTGCTACGGCCTGTAAAACTGATTACTTCACAACAAACATATATGTATTCATGACTTTTGTTTGTCAACTATTATTTGAAGGTATGCACAACATTTCTGGCTTTGCATGCATGGTTAAAGTCCTGAATAAGGACAGTGCACTATTTCTGTGTCGGAATAATTTTCAGTCCACTATCCTTGATGCGTCCAAGTAGACTGGTATTATCAGAAAGGGCGGTGAATGTTTATTATGTATGAGAGCATTAGATAACGTATGATCCACACACATGGGGGAGTGCAGTATAGGTTCACAAGGTTAATTCCTGGGATGGCAGGACTGTCATATGTTGAAAGAATGTAGTGACTGTGCTTGTATACACTTGAATTTAGAAGTTACCAACTGTCCCGTATTAGCCGGGACATCCCGTACATTGGGTGAAATTGGTTTGTCCCATACAGGACCGCCCTTGTCCCGTATTTGACTGCCACTACTCGGGCCGAGGGGATTGTCGGGTCTGGCCCCGCCTCGCCCGTCCTGACGTAGTGCAGCCCATGGAGTGCAGCAGCAGCTCCTCGCCTGTGGCCCCGTCGGTCAGCAGCCCGGCCAGCTGAGCAGCCTTCGGACCTTCGCTTACCACCGACACCACCACCCCTCCTTCTCATGGCCGATCGTCGGTTCTTGAGATGGATGGGGTGCCGGACATTGCACGCAAATTCTGGCGCCTGGGCCAAACCTCCTTAGCTGGCCCGCCGGCTAGGCTTTGTGTGCAGTCCAGCACCCGGGCCAACTCATTCACCCAGCCACGGCCGAGTCGGTCAACGAATTGCCTCGGACTTGGTGACTTCATTGACGTCCTGTCACTTTCTGTGCATCAGTTGCACGCCTGGTCCGTCGATTAAAGATTTAAAGATTAAAATTCAAAATACGAAGTTCAGTTACTACTGAATGTGTACTGCTTTTGCACCAGAGTAAAGTCAAAATATCATAAGTCGAAGCATCGTAAGTCGAGGAGCATCTGTACTCTGTAATCACCAGAGGGCACGCATACAGACAGATCCTAGATCTGATAAAACAGCGTGCGTGCTGTAGACGCCATGCACGAGTGATTCACCTGTCATCCAATCCCAAGCCCTCTTATGTGCATCAGTTGTACGCTATATTTTGCCAATTCTTGACAAAACAAGAAGTTTCAGTAATGTCTGGTGTTGTTCGGTCGGTTTGGCATGTGCAAATATGGATGAACCTGCAAAAAAATACAAGACTGTGCAGTTATAACAAGCAATGGAAAGCAAAAAAGGCATGGGTTAAGCCCGTCAGTGGTGACTCGACAAAAGCCCTGTACTTTATGCTGTCGGGGAATTCTCAATTGGCCGTGGAGGTGAGAATGACCTACCTCAACATGCTTCCACAGAAGCGCACAAGCTAAAGGTGCAAGCAATATTGGTGCATTCTTCGTGAAATCTACTGTGGAAAATGACAAAATCGTGGCGTGAAGCCTCGTATGTGACCATACGGTTAAACGGACTCAGCTACATCAGCACCGACTAGCTTGCTAAGCTCAACGGTGCTTTGTTTAACGACTCAAATGTTGTGAAGAAGATGCACTTGGGAAGATCGAAAGCTGAGATGATAACAATTAATGTTTTAGGACCAAAGACTGTGTGTGATATTATGGATGATCTGTCCCTGACCAAAGAAGGTGAGCCCGCGGAGCCCACGTATTTCTCAGTTGCCACCGATGCCTCAAACAAGGGAGATAGAAAAATGTTTTCAGTGTGCTTGAGATATTTCTTTGTGTCTGATGGAGTGCGGTGTAAAGGGCCTGTCCCACTTTGGCGACTTTTTAGGCGCGTGCAGGAGACTCTCACAATCGCCACATGGTCGTCAAATGTTCGCTGGTGGTCTCTGGTGAGTCTCCTTCATGGTCGAGAGGAGTTCCCGCATTCTGGGAACTAGTCGCGGCCTCAGTATGGTCGCAGCAAATTATTCAACATGTTGAAAGATTTTCTGCAACCAATAATCTCGCCATGGAGAAAATCAATACTTTTGGAGTCGTAGGTGCAGTTGTAGTGTCGTTGCCATGTCGTTGTAGGTAGTCGAGGCAGCCATAGTTAATCTCCTTTGCTGACTGAGCATTTTCATTGGCTCATTGGGGATAAAAACGTAAGCACGTGTTTTCAGAACCAAAGAAAACTGACTGGTAATGTTAAATGCCCGCTAAACCTCACAGCTGTGTACCTCTGGCTTATTAAAAGTTGTCTGGCTTCTTAAAAGTGTCTCCACTCCTTCTCCCCCCCCCCCCCATTCTCCACCCCTTCTCCCCCCCTCTCCCCCCTCTCCCCCCTGCTATTTTAAAGGACTTACCGTACACTGTGCTAGCTGTCTTAACCTTCCTGTTCATCGCGGTGTGTGTTTGTATCACTTTGGCTTTGCACCGTGCGAATTTCAGACAGCGCTCCCCCGTTTTCCCTGGCCCCCACCTTTGCGATGTGTGTGTGTTCCGCTCTGACGGTTGCTGTTCCAGTTCTCGGTTTTTCAGGCGAGTGCCGCGAGCTTCAAGGTCGCAGGCAGTCTGCTGAAAAGTCACCTAAAGGGCCTGCCCCACTTTTGCGACCTAATTCACAACCTCTGCCGAGTTTGCCCTAGACTCATACTCACAGCATGGTCGTCACGAGGTCGTAGGAGGTCGTAGGTACTCGTGCCATCAAGTAGGTCGGGGAGTTTTTTCAACATGATGAAAAATGTCCACGAGTAAAAAAGGTCGTGAATTAGGTTGTGAAAGTGGGACAGGCTCTTAAGTTACTTGACTTTTATGAAGACAGTGATGAAACTGCAAATGGCATACATCAAGCTCTGATGAGCTGTCCAGAAAAGTTTGAACTGGATATTAGATACATCACAGCCTATGCATCAGATAATGCCAAGGTAAACTTTGGAAAACCCCACTCAGTTTACCAGTTATCGAGCAGTGTCAATAATCGCATTCTGAAAGGTAATTACCCAGCTCACATAGCTCATAACACCTGCAAGCACGCCTGTGATCAGCTGTCAGTGGATATTGAGACAATTGTTCTCAAGGTCTACAGGCACTTCTCAATATCTGCTTCCCGATGAGAAGAACTGTGTTCATTTTTTGCCTTTGGTGACATTGAGTGGCGTGAAATTCTGCGTCATGTTTGCAGACGTCGTCTCTCTCTTCATCCAGCTGTCGAACGTCTCCTGCAAAGCGGGCCAGCTCTTACGTCATACTTCAGGTTCCTTGTGACCTGTCCTGTGGCACTGAAGAGGATTTTTGAGGATGAAGAAAAAACTGGAGCTACTGAAATTTATCTGTGCTTTTTCCACAACGTGGGGTGTGTTTTTGACCAACTCGTAAAAATGCTTGAAGAAACAAAGCTCTGCATCACATATGTTTACGAGGAAATCCGAAAGTTCAAAATGAAGATGCTTCAGCAGAAACAGGACAGCTTTTTTGGATACCAGACCAAGCAGCTAATGGACAAACAAGAGCCAGCACAAAGGTCCAAGCAGCACAGGAATTTGTGAAGTTCTATGACTCTGTCATTACATACATTGACAAGTGGTTTGATTTCTCACCAGAAAATGTAATGATGAAACTGAAGCCGATCGGCCTCTGTGAGGAGCTCTGTCCTGCACTGACCTGAAGCAGGTGGTGGCTGCCCTCAAAATGACAGAGACAGTCAATATGACCAATTCTATGAAGAGTTTAGTGCTAATCGGGAGAAAATACAGAAAGCCAGACAGGATACCACAAAATCCACCAGTGAGAAGTGGGTGGCAGTTTTCCAAAACATAGGGAAAGCTAACTTGATCAACATGTTCAGGATTGTCTCATTTCTCCTCAGTGTGCCAGGCTCAAATGCCTTTGTAGAGAGGATCATCTCTCTGACAACCATTTAATGGTCAGACTCAAGAAACAGATGCAGCATGTAGCTTTTCAAAAATAAACCTCAAATATCTGTGAACCATGACTTGTCATGTAAGGACTGGCTGGGCAAAAGGGCAAAGGACTGCTTGAATCAGTCAAGAGTAGCAAGAAATATCAATTGAAAAGGTAGACTTGGTGAGTCCCTGCCTCTTTTCCTCTTTTGCAGTGATTATATGTCTACTCCATAGGCACATATAGGCATAGGGTTATTTGGTGTTATTTCATGTCTGATTGGTAGTCAGATTATGCTCTGTATTATGCTTTGTTATAATTTGGTGATGCATTTCATATGTAACACTGAAGATGTGTATACATGGTTCATATATTGGATGTGTTTACCTGTTCAGGGTTGTTGTTTATTTTTCCCTCTCTCTCTCTTTCTTTTGAAAAAGGTCTGCGAGCTGCCAGCCCCCTCAGTCACTTCATCCCGGGCCTGTACGATACCCACACCCGACGCGACACGCAACCTTCTGTCCCTTACTTGGGAGTGAGAAAGTTGGCAACCCTATGCATGACACTGGGTAAATGTCAGCTACTCTAGAGTGGTCTACATGTGAAACTAATCCAATTTACAGCCTTGAGTGCCTGGCTGTTGTTACAGTGTTGCTTTTGGGACATGCTGTGTGCAATATGGCTGCAGTGACTTCCCACTCATTACAGCGACTGCACTTAAAAATAATTTCACAGACCGTAACATGGATGGGAGGACTTCAGTTCGCGACAAGTACTGTATCGATGCAAATTACAGCGCCAGAGGCACGGGTTTGATTCTGACTACGGGTGCTGTCTGTCTGGAGTATGTACGTTCTTCCTGCGACCACGTGGGTTTTCTCTGGGTGTTCCAGTTTCCTCCCATGTTCCAAAGACGTGCAGGATTGTAGGTTAAAATTGTGAATTGCCCCTCTTGTGTTATTAGGATAGTGCTATTACTTTGTGCTATCTTTGTGATGCGTATTGTTTGCTGAGCCTGACATTGCCCCAAGCTGCTGCCTGTGAGCCATCTACATGTTATCTACAAGAAGGTGCATCACACAGACACCGCAGAGATGCAGTCTGATGACAAGGCCCAGAGACATCTGCATTCTCTTCTGCACCTTCTGTCAGTGAGGTATTTGATGCCAAATGCATTAGTACGGTGAGGTTCAGGGACAATGAAAATCGTGCTTGTAACGGGCGGCACGGTGGCGCAGAAGTAGACTTGCTACCTTACAGGGCTTGCTGCGCCAGAGACCCGGGTGGCTGTCTGCACGGGGTTTGTACGTTCTTCCCATGACCGCGTGGGGTTTCTCTGAGATCTTCGGCTTCCTCCCACACTTCCAAGACGTACAGGTATGTAGGTAAATCGGCTTGGTTTATGTATAAATTGTCCCTTGTGTGTGTAAAATAGTGTTAATGTGCAGGACTCGATGGGCCGAACGGCCTATTTCCGCACTGTATCTCTGAACTAAACTAAACAGCATCGCAGGCATGGAGACTCACATACACAGACACACAAAACATAAATTGGCCATGAAGTATCAAGTATCACGTACCAAGACAACAAAAGTTAAAAGACTGTACTAATAATCATGAGATTAATGCAAAAATGCAATCAATAAACACCCCTGATCATGCAAGTGGTGGTCATAGTGTTCTATTGCTGAGGTAGGATTAGGGTAATGCAGATTGAGAAACTGATAGATTTGGGAAAATAGTCGTCCCTGACCCTTATGGTGTTGGATCTCAGGAATCTGTATCTGCTCCCCTACCGTAGCAGCGAGATGAGAGCATGGCCCGTTGGGGGGGGGGGGGGGATACTAGATGGCAGATGCCACCTTCATGAGACAACGCCTCACGTTGATGCTATAAACGATGGCCAGGACTGTGCCTGTGATGGACTGGGCTGTGTTCATCACACTTTGCAGCCACTTACTTGCAGTCCGGTGCTTTGGCATTGGCACACCAGCCCATGATGTAACCCATCAGGATACTATCTACGTAAACACTGGGAAACGCAGGTGATGGTTAACAAAAATAGGACCCAAGTTGCTGGAAATACTCAACAAGTCGGACTGCATCTCTGGAGAACTTGGATCAGCAATGTTTCAGGTTTGGCCCCTTTATTAGACTGATTATAGATGCTGGGAGGAAGCTGGAAGAGTGGTGGGGCCAGGACAACGCCTATACTTTCTACAGTGCATTTGTAGAAGTTTGTGAAAGTAGTTGGTGATGCGCCAAAACTTTTTAAACTTTTAAGAAAGTGGTGGGGCTAGCTTTGTGACTACATCTATGTGCTGGGTGCAGAAAAAGCTCATCCTAGATGTTAACCTTCAGGAATTTGAAGTTGCTAGCTCTCTCTACCACAAACCCACCAGTTAAATCTGATCTCCTGACTTTGCCTTTCTGAAATCAATGACGATATCCTTGGTTTAGTTGACATTGAGCGAGAGGTTGTTCTCTTGGTACCACTCAACCAGATGTTCAACCTCTCCCCCCTGTATGCTGACCCGTCCCCACCCGTGGTTCGACCAACAACAATGGTGTTGTTGGTGACTTTGTAGATGGCATTGGTGCTCCCATTACTCACTGAGTCATAGGTGTAATGAGAATAGAGCAGAGAGGCAAAGCACAAAACCCTGAGGCGCACTTGTGTTGATGGGCAGTGAGGAGGGGGCATTGTTAACGATATTCACTGATTGAGGTCTGCCAATGAGGATCATAAGACATAGGACTATTGAGCAGAATTAGGCCATTTGGCCCATCGAGTCCATTCCGCCATTCAACCATGGCTGATCTATTTTTCCCTCATAACCACATTTGGAGTTTGGGTCCAATTTTACCCAAGCCAATCAACCTAAAAACCTTCACGTCTTTGGAGTGTGGGAGGAAACCGGGGCACCCGGAGAAAACCCACAAAGTCATGATCTTATAGAAACTTACAAAATTCTTAAGGGGTTGGATAGGCGAGATGCAGGAAGATTGTTCCTGATGTTGGGGAGGCCCAGAACAAGGGGTCACAGTCTAAGGATAAGGGGGAATTCCTTTAGGACCGAGAGGAGGAAATCATTTTTCACACAGAGAGTGGTGAGTCTCTGGAATTCTCTGCCACAGAAGGTAGTTGAGGCCAGTTTGTTGGCCATATTTAAGAGGGAGTTAGATGTGGCCCTTGTGGCTAAAGGGATCAGGGGGTATGGAGAGAAGGCAGGTACGGGATACTGAGTTGGATGATCAGCCATGATCATATTGAATGGCGGTGCAGGCTCGAAGGGCCGAATGGCCTACTCCTGCGCCTATTTTCTATGTTTCTATGAGGAGAATGCACAAACTATGTGCAAACAACACCCGTATTCAGGGTCAAAGCCGGGTCTCTGATGCTGTAAGGCAGTAGCTCCACCACTGCTCCACTGCGCAGCCCCTTTCTCCTGCCTTCTCCCCGTAACCGTTAACGCCCTTATTAATCAAAAATCTATCAATCTCTGCATTAAAACTACCCAATGTCTTGGCGTCCACAGCTGTTTGTGGCAATGAGTTCCATGGATTCACCACCCCCTGACTAAATAAATTCTTCCCCAAATTCCTCAACTTCTGAGTCAAGGATCTAGTTGCAAAGGAAGGGACAGGGGCTCAGATCCTGGAGCTGAGTGATGAGTTTGAATGGGATGATAGTGTTGAACGCTGAGCTGCAGTGAATGAACCGCTGCTTATTTTGTGTTCCTGTTATCTAGATGAACCAGAGGCAAGTGGAGAGCCAGTGCAATAACATCTGCTGTGTAGGAAGGAACTGCAGATGCTGGTTTAAACCGAAGATAGGCACAAAAAGCTAGAGTAACTCAGCAGGTCAGACTGCATCTCTGAAGAAAAGGAATAGGTGATGTTTCGGGTCGAGACCCTTTTTCAGACCTGCTGTTGGCTTTTCATGCTGATAGGCAAACTGAAGGGGATGCAGGTGATTTATGAGGCAAGAATTGATTTGCTCCACAACCAATCTCTCAAAGCACTTCATTACCCCGGACCTAAATGCTACCGGAATGCTGCTGACAGAGGCAGGAGACCATTTTCTTCTCCGGTACCAACACAATGGATGCCCTTTTGAAGCAGCTGGGAAGCTCACACAGCAGAAATGAAGCGCTGCCACTGTTGTGATCAGCAGCTTTCTGTACTGAATCTCAATGTTGCTTTAATGGGGCTTTCATTGTCATACGTGCGAAGTGCTAACACCGTGAAATTATTTTTCTTACGCAGTCCAGCAGAGTATCGCCATACCCCCGATCCTCATTTAGCAAGTGTACAGAAATAGTCTACTGAGCCGGCATGTAAGAGGCACCATGTTTTGGCATCTCAGCAGAAATGCCTGGATTCTGCCCTTGAGTGTATGATGCACCGGAGACCTGTAACATTCTCACCTGACAGGTTATTGTTCTTGGTCTGTACATTGCAAGAAAAGTCTCCACTTTATCTTTTGGAGCAGATTCAGGGCTAAGTGTGATTTGCATTGCAGAGAGCTTCCATCATTATGACCTGCCTGAAGATGAGAGACTGGCAGTGCTGGTCCTTTGATGGCAGACGCCATCATTTAATCCCCGAGCCAGATGGGATTGGAGTACCATAGGCGCTGTTGATGATTCACTGTCAGCCTGTCGTGCTGTGGAGACTGAGAAAGGTAAATCTGTCACAAGATCCTGGTCTCCTTCCAACTCCGCTGCTCAAGTGAAATCCTGCTGAGCCCCATCTTATCAACGAGAGTGGTTTTATCTGCACCTGCACTTATCCTGAGGACCTTTACGTTGTGCCCCCTGCGAGCAATCTCTAGACTTAGCTAAGTGAAGTATTTTCTCACGGTATGCTGTCCATATCAAAATGCCCAAAAACCTGCCCGTCTGTTTACTCCCCTGCAGGTTTTCAACATGTCAGCCACCTGACTGATGGAGGAAAAAAAAACTTCCGTTAAAAAGTAAATTAAACAGAAATTGTTCTTTATTGTGATGATAATTGCTGTTGAGAAAGGACATCAGCCTTAGTTTGCATATGGATATTCTCCAGATATTTCTGTGTAACATCTGTTCCCGCTTCTCTGCCAATCCTACAATGCATATCGGGCGAAAAGAAACATGCTTCATCATTGAAATTATACCACCCATTTCTGAATAAAAGCATAGGACAGTCCCCAGCTAACGTCAAGATGTTAATGCCAATCATACTAATCTTCAGCACACGGTTTGATTCGATGGCACAATATTCCAACTCTCTGGTGACTCCTTGATGGAATCTGACCAGAGACCAGAAAAGCCTCAGGTTTAATCTGTGAGTTGCATTGAATTGAACTGAAATTGAAAGATGCAGCATGGAAACAGGCCCTTCTACCCACCAAGCCCACGCCGACCATCGAGCATCTGTTCACGCTAGATCTATGTTATCATACTTTCTAGGGGCAGGTAACACAGGCCAATTAATCCATAAACCCCTCACGTCTTTAGGATGCAGGAGGAAACTGGAGCACCCGGAGAAAAGGTACAGTCACAAGAAGAACGGGCAATCTCCACACCGAGGTCAGGATCGATCCAGGGTCTCTGTGCTATGAGGCAGCAACTCCACCAGCTGCACCACTGAGCCATCCTTGAATCATCCAGGCAGGGGTCACAATGGAACCTGTTGCAACCTCCCTGGGTAAGGTGTTGAAAGCTCCCTGGGTAAGGTCAATTTCTGCTCCTGTGAAAGCACGTGTAAAAAAAAAAACCATTGGATTGGAGATAGACACAAAAAGTTGGAGTAACTCAGCGGATCAGACAGCATATCTGGAGAAATGGAATAGGTGATATTTTGGGTCTGATGAAGGGTCTCGACCCGAAACGTCACCTATTCCTTTACTACAGAGATGCTGTCTGACCCGCTGAGTAACTCCAGCTTTTTGGATTTATCTAAACCAGCATCTGCAGTTCCTTCCTAAGCAATGGATTGGGCCTGGCTTAGTTCCCTGACAACAGGCTAGTTGTCAAAATTCCTGTCAGGTCTCTTGCGTAAGGTACTGGCGAATGAACGGTGCCATGAAATTATCATCAGGAGGCAAGCGAAAAAATATTGTTTAAAAATGCACAAGAGCCCAGATTTTACAGCAGCAAATTTCTCCTCAACATTGATTTAAAAGTCATTGTGTTAGTTTAGTTTAGAGATATAGCACAGACCAGTGATAACCCCGTACACTCGCACTGTCCGACACACTAGGGACAATTTACAATCTATTCCACAGCCAATTAACCTACAAACAATCATGTCTTTTGAGTGTGGGAGGAAACCGGAGCACCTGGGGAAAACCCACGCGGCCACGTGGAGAATGCACAAATTCCATCCAGACAGCACCTGTAGTCAGAATCGAACCCGAGTTTCTAACGCGGTAAGGCAGCAACTCTACCGCTGCGCCACCGTGCCACACATACCGTGTTAGGCTCAATAATGATGCCAGCCATTCAAAAGAACGGATTGTAAACAAGCGTATTTATTTTGATGTACAGTTATCTGCATCAGACAATGCGTAAGCATCTCTGGCTTGTGATGTAAGCTCCAGAAAGCCTTTACTGTATATTAATGTGCTCACAGTACATAAAATCCTGCCACACTCCACAACTACTGTGGGCTGGTCAGTAGATGACATTAACTAATTCAGACTTAAAGCCTCTTTCCACCTTGCCGATGAGAAAATGCAACGCTTCCACAAAGCCCCCCGCTAATGAGAGCCGGTGACTCATTTTGCAGAGATAAAACCGTGGCCTGTCTTTTGGGTAAAGTCAAAGCATGACCAGGCTGCCAGGCGATAATAATAATGTGCATTGTTTCAAGTACTCATCTCTCCCTAAGGACTGTGCTAACATGGTGGCAGTGTATTAGAGCTGTGGCATAGTCCGAAAAAAAAAATGCAAGCCTGCTCATTCCAATTTGCTTTAATTTTACACTTCAAACAAAATTCTAAAAGGTTAAGAGACCATTAAAGTTGCATTCATTTTAAATAATTCAAGGGAACTAAATAAATTATTATGGCGGGGATCTTCAATTTGACAGCAATTTTAGCTGTAAAGATGTGTAATCTCCACCTGGTTAACCTGCAAGATTTTGATATTCTATTTCCACTTTGCAACAACTACCCTAAATTGGGTTATTTCTTACTACAATTTTTGGTTGTTGCTCTTGTCCCAAAGCAGATGATTAGTGCGAGACATACAACTCCATGTCCAATTACCACAGAGTCCCACTTGAATAGGAATGAATAGGTTATCATATGATGAGAGTTTGTTGGCACTGGGCCTAAACTCGCTGGAGTTTAAAATAATGAGGGGGGGACCTCATTGAAATATACAGAATAGTGAAAAGCTTGGATAAAGTGGATGTGGAGAAAGTGTTTCCACCAGTGGGAGAGTCTAGACGAGAGGTCATAGCCTCAGAATTAAAGGATGTTCTTTTAGGAAGGAGATGAGGAGAGATTTATTTAGTCAGAGGGTGGTGAATCTGTGAAATTATTTGCTATAGAAGGCTGTGGAGGCCAAGTCAGTGGTAATTTTTGAGGCAGAGATAGACAGATTCTTGATTAATACAGGTGTCAGAGGTTATGGGAAAAAGGCAGGAGAATGGAGTTAGGAAAGATAGATCAGCCATGATTGAATGATGGAGTAGATTTGATGGGCCATGTGGCCTAATTCTACTCCTATTCCTCATGAGCTTATGATGTTATGAATAGCCGTTTCAGTTTAGTTTATTGTCTCGTTTACCGAGGTATAATGAAAAGCTCTTGTTGCGTGCTGACCAGCCAGTGGAAAGACAATACATGATTACAATCGAGCCATTCACAGTGTACAGACACATGATAAGGGAATAATGTTGTGAGATGTATTTCAGTGCCCACAATCACTATGCCAGAGACAAAGTTGTGGAAACAAGAAATGCTTTTATTTACGAGTCTGCAGAGCCGCGTGCCTCTCCAAACCGAGACACACCGAAGTCAAGAAAGTATTCTCCCCTTATACAACACAATTACATTGAATCAGCCTCCCCTTCTGGCTTCTTCCAATCGGAGCGCTGAGGTGCACACTCTTCCTGTACTGCCCAGGGTACCTCCCAGATCATACATAGCATGTTCATGGTAATTAGCAGTTTCCCGATCAGGGGCGTATAAGCAATATTCATTTACCTCATTAAGCAAGCGCTGTAGTTATTCACCTAACCTATTTAATCTCCTTTAGCCTAGTAGCCAGTTTCTTGCAGTTACAGCTGCATCTGCAATCTCCTCCTGTTTTCAAACAATGTAACCTTCCCAAGGACGGTGGTGTTTTTCATCATCCTGTCCCTCACAATCCACCCTTTTTCTTTTGCTACGCATGACTTGATTAAACCCCAATTTCAAACCCCTTCTGCTCCAATTGAAGTAACATCCTCCTAATTTCCACTTTCTGTGTATCTAGAACCTTCCCTGGACTCATTATCATTATTTTCTGTACTTCCCCCTTCGTTCCCATAGGCACCACTAGAGCCTGCATCTGACTTATGCTCCTGATTATAAGCTCTCTAAGACAAGATATACAACAGAGGATAAAGATCAACCCAGGCAGTGCACATAGGATCACAAGTCCCACCGTTCTCCACCAAGATCCTCCCAGGAGGGAATCCCACCATCCAGTACCCATAATCGAATTCCACTTTTGTACTGGAACATGTGCCAATTTCCGGATTCCTTCAAATATGTCCATCACTGCCTGTCCACTGTCATCAATATTCAGGCAACAATTTGAGAGGTTGAATTTTCCACATACCCCTCCTTCTTCGGCTAGGATGTAATCCAGGGCTAACTGATTTTGGTATATTGCTGTTCTCATCTGTGTTTGCTGCTTCGCCAGCATCTCAACTGCTACAGCCGTTAGATTAGTGATTACCTCCAATACAGCCTGTAATCGTATTATTCGGTTCAGCATGTACACTGGAGTGCGATATCCCCAGGAACCATCCTGTGCCCAGGTGGCCGGCCCATAATATGAGATGATTCGGGCCGGAGGCCACTCATTATTCTCCCAGGTTCCTATCTCTAGCTCTCTTTTCGTCCGTTGTAGGTCATCAAACACCGGCGTTCCCAACATTCGTCCTCCATCAGCTGGCAACAAAAAGAATCCTGGCTGCACCACACCAATAAAACACGTTCCGCTCCATTTTTCCGGAAGTACTGAATACGCCTTATGTCCACAGACCAAGAGTAATCCCTCTGGAGCAGGTCCACTAACCGTGTTACTTTCCCAGAGGTCCCGTAGGTCTGGTACCCCTTGGTATGGGTTGTTTCCTGTGCAGTTCCAGATTTGGCTCTCGTTGTCTGTCTTGCCTTGGACTGGGGTGATAATTGTGCAGTTTCCCCCGTTTTCTTCGGCCAGATACCATTTAGGTTACTCAGGCCACCAAGTCCGTGTCTGGTTCTCCCACAGGGTTAGGATGCGTTGACAAGGACCTGATGCCGACTTCCCTCGTCCCCGGAGTTCTTGGTCGAGCTATACATTCCGTCCCTACTGGGGTGTCAGCCAAGAGCCACACCTGGAGTCCTCGATCTTTTCCTTCTGTGATGTTCCATCCCAATAGGTCCCATATTTCCACAATTGATCCCCTCCAAGGCCATCGGGAACTCATAAGAAGTCCTCCACACACCCAGCAGTCCTTAACATCCAAAGTCTGAGCAATCCAGGCAGCCAGGTCCACGAAAAGATTCTTTCCCACTTCAGGAATCTCTATCTGCTTCTGTATTTCTTCATACAAGGATGCACATATTCAAGGTTTCTTAGTTGGGGCTGGCTGAGTTACCTTTCTCTCCTGTTTTATTAATACTTCTCTTTCCTTGTCCATATATTCCCTCACCAATATGGAATCTATCCCCCATTGCCCGGCTTTCCATAAACAAAGCCATCTCTCTCCCCTGGGACAGGTGACATGCATCCTCATTCCTGTGTAACCCAAATTCTGCTCTAGGTAATATTCTACCCCCCCCCCCCCCCCCCCCCCCCCCCTTACAATGGATTCTGGTTCTATGATCGTAACAGGCATCGTTCACATGAGAAAGGACCTTCTGGTTTGCCCGCCATACCTGATGGGGTGGTAACATTTATCACAGCCGTTCATACATTTACTTACAGTGACCGTCATTGTTAGTACAAGTGCCAAAAACTGCATTTTACACCTTTAGTCCGATCGTTCTTTCTTGAAGATCAGAGTCAGTGGTTTCTTTCCTTTTTTTACTGTTCAATCCTCCTCAGCTGGAGGTTCCACTGGTCCCTTTATTCGCACTGCGTGTGTCCACCCTTTTTCTTTCATCCGCACCGCTGTTTCCGTGGTCAATAGTACCAAATATGGACCAGTCCAGCGGGGTTGCAGCTTCTCTTCCTTCCACGATTTTACAAGAACCCAGTCCCCCGCTTTTACAGAGTGGATTGGAAAGTCGAGAGGAGGACTCTGTGCCAGCAGTCCCTTTGCTTTTAATTCTGTAAGAGAGCGAGATACTGCGAGTAAATATTTCCTCAAGAATACATCACTGCCCTCTATGGTGGGTATTCCTTCTATTCTCCCCAAATAAGGTAACCCAAACAACATTTCATAGGGGGATACTGCTATATCCTTTCGTGGAGCGGTTCGAATTCTGAGCAAGGCTATCGGTAAGCACTTGATCCAGTTCCGTCCGTTCCGTCCGTCTTACGTACTGGTAAGATCGGGATATTATAAGGGGACATGCAACTTTCTAATACTCCCTCTTTTAATAAATTTTCGATAATGGGTTGGAGCCCTTTTCGGCCCTCAGTGGAAATGGGGTATTGCCTAACTCGTTCTGTGTCGTACCCTTCCCGGAGGGCTATCCGGAGGGGTGGTATCTGCAATCCCCCTCTATTCCCTTCCTTAGCCCAGACCTGGTCATCGATCCTCTGCTCATCCTCTTCTTTTAGTCTATATAGTTGGACTACTATCTGCCCTTCCACTGGCGCAGTCTCTATTCCCAACTGGATCTGCAGATCCCATCCCATTAAGTTTACCCCGGCCTGTGGGACTAGAATTAAATCTTCCACCGCTTCCCTATTTTCATATTTGACTTTTACTCCTTCTATTTCCGGGGCCGCCATTACTTTCCCTCCTACTCCAGAAATCTTCACCTGCCCTTCCCCCGTCACCATTCCCTCAGGTATCCAGGTTACACTTGATCTCTCAGCCCCTGAATCCACCATGAACACTGTGTCTTCTCCTTGGGGTCCAATTTTAAATTTACCAGGGGTTCCCTTTTGTGTCCAGTTAACCCCAAGTAGGGGAACCCCTGACCTCCCTATTCCTCCTCCATCATGGCATAAGACTGAACTTCTCAATTTAGGACATTCTCTTCTGAAGTGTCCTTCCTCATTGCAGTGATAGCACCTGGAAGGTCCTGTTTTCCATGCCCGATTCCGAGCCATGTCTCTCCTCTCGCCTCCCATTCTGCCCCATCCCCTTCCTTGATAGGTCTCCCTTCGTCTATCATCCCCTCGTTCCTGCCCCACCACTTGCTTTACCGCCTGCATTATTATTTTGGCTTTTCCCTTCTGTTTTTCCTTATCCCGTCGCACATATACTTTCTGTGCCTCTGTTAATAATTGGTTCAATGGTTTCTCATTCCAATCCTCTATTTTCTCTAATTTCTTTCGGACATCGGGCCAGGATTTAGTCACGAAATTCGCCCTTAGGAGTTGTTGCCTGGCATCTGAGTCCGGGTCAATCCCTGAATATTGCTGAATGTTCTTTCTTAGCCTTTGTAGGAATGCTGTAGGGGCCTTGTCCTTTGTCTGCTGGTTCTCAAAGGCTCACTCAAAGGTTTGTCCCATAGGCACTGCCTCCCTTATTCCTTTTATTGTGATTTCCCGGAGATCCCTCCTGTTTCTCCGGCCATCTTCAGTTAATTTGTCCCAATTTGGCAAGGCAATCGGGTACTTCTCTTCCCCACCTACAGCTCCCACAACCGCTGCATACTGTCGCTCCCAGATTCTAATACCGGCTAGGATCTGTCTCTCCTCAGAGGTGAACAGATTTCCCAGAATGGACATCAGTTCGTCCCAGGTATATGTGTTTGGGCCCAAGAACTGGTCGAATTGTTCCACCAACCCCAAGGGATCCTCCAGCAGATTCTTCATCTCCTTTTTAAAGTTCCTAACCTCTGTACTAGTTAGGGGTACATTTACAAATCCTAATCCCCCACCTGCTCCACCCAGGGGGACCTCCCTTAAGGGGAATGTAGTTGTAGTGTCTGGTTTTGTTACCGTACTCATGACACTGATCTGGACCGGGGTTTGTCTGGTTTGGCTACGGGTTACTGGATGACCCATTATTCCCCCAGTGCAATCTTCTGCCGCCACCCCCTGTCCTCCTGCTCCCTGTCCCCCTTCTCCCGGTCCCTCCGCTTCAGACGGTAGGTGAGTGGGGAGCTCCGGGACTGACGGGACCGAGTATGGTGGTGGCAAGTGTTCCAAGTGGTCCATTTGGGGAGTATTGGGGCTTTGTTTGTCTGACATCTTCAGTAAACGGACCTGGGGAGCCCAACAACCCGCGTAACCACTCTCCTCCAGACTAGGTGAACTTTTTGAGTTAACAAATACATTCAGTGTCTGCTGTACCCAATCCTCATCAGAGCCCAGTTTCGGCCACCAGACTGAACTCCCTCTTATTGGTTCCTTTGGTCACTCAAAATAACAAAACTTGATCATAGTTTTCTTATTTTTACCCCCGGTGTCCCTTCTCCCCAAGATTGCAGCATTCGCCCCAACGGACTATCGGGCGGAATGTTAGGACCTTTTTCCTTAGATCCCTTTTTCTTAACCTCACCAGGGTTATTATACCTAACACATTGATTACCCATCCTGTCCGACCTTCCTCGTCTGACAGAACTCAATCGCCCGAGTAATACTTAATAGTCAATTTTCGTACCTGGGTCCTGTGCACAGGAATTGCTCAATTGATTCCTTCCTTACTCCGGATTCCCTCTTGTTTCCCGGGTCTCTTGTCCAGATATCACTCGCTCAAACCGCTGATGGCAAGCAAGGAGATCAGAGACTGCTGAAATTAGCAGGGTGCACCTTCCCTTCCTTTCATTCCTCCGCCGAGCGGCCGAAGTGGTGATCCTGGACGAGCCCCCAAGCTTGTGAGATGTATTTCAGTGCCCACAATCACTATGCCAGAGACAAAGTCGTCGAAACAAGAAATGCTTTTATTTACAAGTCTGCAGAGCCGCGTGCCTCTCCAAACCGAGACACACCGAGGTCAAGAAAGTATTCTCCCCTTATACAACACAATTACATTGAATCAGCCTCCCCTTCTGGCTCCTTCCAATCGGAGCGCTGAGGTGCACACTCTTCCTGTACTGCCCAGGGTACCTCCCAGATCATATAGTAGCATGGTAATTAGCAGTTTCCCGATCAGGGGCATATAAGCAATATTCATTGACCTCATTAAGCAAGCGCAGTAGTTATTCACCTAACCTATTTAATCCCCTTTAGCCTAGTAGCCAGTTTCTTGCAGTTACAGCTGCATTAGCAATCTCCCCGTTTTCAAACAATGTTCCCTTCCCAAGGACGGTGGTGCTTTTAATCATCCTGTCCCTCACAATGTTTAGTGCAAGGTAAAGCCAGTAAAGTCTTATCAAAGACAGTCGGATAGTATTTCAAGACTGCTCTCTGGTTGCGGTAGGATGGTTCCAGCTATATGAGTGAATGCTCCTATTTATACTGGGTACAAGTGTACCGGCAAGCTGGGAATGAAGCATGAGATCTGTGGCAGTGTTGACAACTGCCTAAATCATGCTGCTATTTCACACGGCCAGCTCACAAGTATAAATCCAGTCCAGGAGCCAGCAAAACCAGTCATAGAGATGCAATTACCTGCTGAGGCTGGAATCTTGATTAAAACATAAGGTGCTGGAGGAACTTAGCAGGTCAGGCAGCATCTGTGGAAGGCATTCCATTCTCCCTCCTGATGGAACAAGGATAGAGTTCCTCTGGGTCCTCACCTTTCATCCTACCAGCCTCTGCATCCAACACATCACCCCCTGACACCAAGGCCGGCTAGATATTCTGGTTGCTAACCATCCCATTTCCATGCTGACCTCTCTGTCCTAGGCCTTCTTCATTGTCAGAGTGAGGCCACACACAAACTGGAGGCAAAGCACCTCATGATCAGCTTGGGTAGCTAACAACCCAATGGTATGAACATTGAACTCTCCAATAGATAACATCTAACAACCACCACCCTCCCCCTTGCCTTTGTCCCCCCCCACTCGCCCCCCCCCCTTCCTCCCCCACTCCCCTCTTTCTCCAGGCCCGTTCCCCCATGGCCCACCTGGAATCACACCTATTTCTCCCCTTCCCCCTCTTACATTAATTTATCTGGCTTCACAATTTGCCACTGTTCCATCTGTCTGTCATTTCATCTACTTCACATCTTTTGCTTTTATTGTGTTCCACTCATCTGCATATTCATTTACATGAATCCCATTTTATTCACTCCACATTTTTTTTTTCAATTCTCTACAGATTCTACCACTCATCTACACATTAGGGACAATTTAGAATAGCTATATAACTCAGTCCAACCCATGTGTCTTTGAGATGCTCCTTGACCCGCTGAGTTCCTCTAGCAGATTGATTGTTGCTCCATATTAAAACAACTGAAATCTCTCCTGTCTCCAGTTAATGTATCAGATGTGAGATACAGTCTCCTGATCTGAAAGGAGAAAGATAGTAAAACAATTGGATTTCAATCGGAGGGGACACGCAGGAGTGATGCGTAGATCGAGGGAATATCTCCGTGAAAAAGATGCTGGTTGAAATCAAAGGTAGACACAAGTTGCTGGAGTAACTCAACAGGACAGGCAGCATCTCCGGAGAGAAGGAATGGGTGACGTTAAGGGTATTGACCCGAAACGTCACCTATTCCTTCTCTCCAGAGATTCTGCCTGCACTGCTGAGTTACTCCAGCATTTTGTATCTAACTTCGAGGGACTATCTCTGCTGGGCTAATTAGTGCAGCTACAAGCACATTAAGCTTCTTTGGCTGTGGAATATATTGTGAAAGGCGAGGTTATGTCCATACCAAACTAATAGTATTTTTTTTTAAACTGAGCAAAAGTAATGATGTTCAGAGATATTCCTTTTGCTCAACTCATCCCTCCCCAACCTTCCCTTTGACTGAAAACAAACTTGTTTTTCTTCTAGCCACAAGGAATTGGAGGTGCTGCTTTACAAAAAAAGACACAAAGTGCTGGTGTAACTCAGAGTCAGCGTCTCTGAGAACTTGAATAGCAACATTTCGTATCAGGACTTCTCTTGGTTTTCTCTTGCCCCCTTTTCACCTCCGGTCTTTGTCTATTACTCCACACATCTGCAAATCAAACCCCACTCAACCGGTCACTTGCTCGGCTTTGTACCCCCCCCCCCCCCCCCACCTCTCTTTCCCCCCATCCTCCCCCACTCCTGTCAGTTTGAAGAAGGGACCTGAGCTGAAATGCCACCTGTCCATTGCCTCCCCAGATACTGACTGACCCGTTGAGTTCCTCCAGCACTTTGTGTTTCGCTCAAGATTCCAACATCAGCAGTCTCTTGTGTCTTCCTTGTTTTTCTGTCTTATTTTTGACAAGGGATCACAGATTTGAAACACTAACTGTTTCTCTTTCCACACATGCTGCCTGATCTACTAAGTGTTTCCAGCATTTATAGTTTTTATTTCAGGTTCTCAAAATCTCCAGTGGTAGATTTCCAATACAAATAACACAATTGCATGATTATATACATGAATGTGGCTCAACAAGGTTATGCTATAAAATGCAAAAGTAAAATATTTATTATGTGTGTGGAATTACAGAAGGGATCCATTTTAAAAGGTCAATGTTCTTCAGTTTGAAGAAGGGTCTCGACCCGGAATGTCACCCATTCCTTCTCTCTAGAGATGCTGCCTGTCCCGCTGAGTTACTCCAGCATTTTGTGTCTACCTTTCGATTTAAACCAGCATCTGCAGTTCTTTCCTACACATTTTGCTCAGTTTCCAATTCCTTTCAGGTTATTGAAGCAGCAAACGTGAGAGATGTGGTGTGGGAAACATGTGATCGGAGCATTCCTTGTACCTCATTAAAGATGAATGCAGCTATTTCAAATATGTAAGAAATTGTTTTGTTTTTTCAGGGAAAGACCGCCAGTACTCTGACAATAACTCAACTATTTAATGCTTCTTTGTCAATCCCAATTGGCTAAGTTAAAGAAGTGACCTGAAATGAGCAGTGTTACCAGTCATAATAGGAGCGACTGCTGGACATTAGGTGAGGTAATACTGACGAGGTGGTTCCAGTTAATTTTCAAATAAGCATCCTTCAATGACAACAGTGTAATTGATTACATATCTCGGATCATCAAATGAAGATCATCTTGGATCTTCAAAGGTAGATTGGTCCTTCCCTAAGCCAGGGTACAGATCCTACTCTCTTGCCTACCTCACTGTGGTCATTGGATTTTGCCTTTACAAAGCTGAGAACTATATTATGCACACTGTATGTTTCTCTTTGCTCTACCTATTGTACGTGAGTTTGGATTGATTGCATTCTGGTATAGTTTTATCCGATAGCATGCAAAACAAAGCTTTTCACTGTACCTCGGTACATGCGACAATAATAACCCTAAACCTAACCCAAATGGTAGTTTTTGTTTGGACAGATGGGGCAAATTTGCCCCTCATCCTCTCCAGGGACCACTCTTCAAAGGACGTAGATGAAGTCAAGCAACTGTTAACAAAAAATAGATGGTTCAGCAAGGCACAAAGTAGTTTAGTACAAGATATTCACCAACATGCCATTAAATCAATGTCTGTAATGCTCTGTATTCTTTCTCATTTATTGAAGTGCTCTGCAGTTAGCAAATGCTGACAAATAATTTGAATCTGTGAAGGAATTACCTCATTATTTATTAATGAGATTTTACAATGTAATGAACGTCATGTGGCAGAGCAGAAAACTCAAGATCAAGGGTATACAGTACTTCAGCTTCTCTGTGTGCCGGCTTTTATCTTCATTGCCGTCATAATGGCTTCATATCAGAAATGAGCATCCGCATCTGCACTGTGATCACCCATGCAGGCTTATTTGATTATCGCTTTCCTGTTATTGATCTCCCCCAAACTGCCCCACTTATGTCTTACATTTCAAATCAGCAATAAGGAAACGTGCTTTTGAGATAGTTCAAGCATTCTTTTTGAGTGTCAGCACTTCAACTTGGCCTTAGAGTCACCTTTGCATGGAAACTATTTGCAGCACAGAGGAAGAACATGGCCGATTTTACTTGGCGTGTGAAAATGACGAAGAACGGATTTTCCATTGGGAAGGGGATTGTTGGCTGTCATAGCAACAATGTGTACTTCATGTGATTAGCATAAAGCAGAGCAAAAAAAAACATACTGCTGTTGGAACTCAGTGGGTCAGGCAGCATCTATGAAGGGAAATCCCTGCTCCCATAGGACAGAAGATACAGCAACTTGAAAAATGCACACCAACTGACTTTGCAAACAGGTTCTTCCCTTCTGTTATCAGGCTTCTGGATGGTCATTCCATAAGCTAGGGTGCTGTGACATTCACCTCTACTCGATTGCAGACATTGGACTTTGCCTATGCAACTGGTGCATGACAATATGTGGTGGGGTGGGGTGGAGGCCAAGTTAATAGTGAGATTAAATGAGAACTTACCAGTTCGAAGTTTGATCTGTATTTTATGAGGAGTTACGATGCGGGATTACGTGAAGACTCCGTCCAGCACGCATGCGCAACATTCTTCAAAGCAGCGGTGTGGATTCACAGAAAAAACACAACAATTGAAATAAATATAGTAAAGAAAAAATAAGAACTTAATTACCAGTTGATCTGTATAATAGAGGGTGGGAGCGGAGGGCACGTAATCCATCATCGTAACTCCTCATAAAATACAGATCAAACTTCGAACTGGTAAGTTCTCATTTAATCTCACTATTTTATTTTGGAGTCATGTGAGTGATTACGTGAAGACTTCAAAGCTCTGTGATTCCAAACCGTGTACCAGCTCATGCTTCACTCACTGTCTGAAGACCTTAGAGGGAGGAAGTATGTTATCACAATCAACAATAACCTGTTTGTGAACAAAAAAGGTTTATTAATGACAACAAAAAACAGAGAGCTCCCCCGGGCTTAAATTAAATATTATCTGCAGACTCTAAAATTCTGTCTACAAATGTAGCAGGTTCCGCCAGCGGCTTATTATAAAACCTTTGGAAAGTTCTTTCCGAGGACCATCCTGCTCTGGCCAGAATATGGTCCATAGGCACGTCCATTCACCTAGCCGCCGACGTAGATGCAGCCCTAGTGGAGTGAGATTTGTAAACATTAGTATTGACTCCCGCGGACTTAAGCACCTGCTTGAGCCACCTTGAAATGGTTTGACTCGTCACCTAACCATGAGGCTTCTTGTGGCTTATCCATAAGGCTTTTTCTCTCCCTCTTAAGTTGTATGTTGTGTCTGTAATTTGCGAGATGGGTCTTGGCACACAGCTGTAGGTCAGATGAATATGCCTGGAACTCCATGACTGGAGGCGTGGTACCTGGTCTAGTTTGTTTGACCAGTCCCTGAATATGGAATGTGAAACAGTCCAATGACTCTGTCATGCTGTCCAGCCTCAGAAGGTGGAGGGACTGTACCCTTTGAGCTGACACTAGTGCCATGAGCATGACTGATTTCAGAGTAAGTTGTTCCAGCGTGAGTGACCTGGGTGGTGGCCATCCCCTAAGGTACGTCAGCACAATGCTGACATCCCAGATCTGAGTGTACCTTGGTCTTGGGGAATTAGTGTTAAAAATGCCCCTCATGATTTTGACCACTAGTGGATGGGACCCCAAAGCCTGTTGTCCTGCTGCTGGAACCAAATAAGCTGACAATGCACTCCTGGCTGTATTAATGGCGCTGTAGCTAAATCCTTCCCGATGTAATCCAACCAGGAACTCCACAACACTGGTGGCTGTAGCTGTTGAGTAGGTAGTTCCTGTTTTGGAGCAATACCGTTCCCATTTTCTTATGTTAATCAGGTATTGTCTCCTGGTGGACTCCCGGTGGGATGCGGTCATCATGTTGATGGCGTCCTCAGTCCCAGGCCCAGTAGAGGTCTTTTTAGAATCTGCAAGCCAGGAGATTGACTCTGTCATGGCATGGGTGACTAATGCCTGACACTGGGTGGATTAATAATTCTGGACTGCTGGGGAATTCCAACGGTGTTTCGACAGCCATGTCGAGGGCCACTGGGAACCATGGCTGTGTAGGCCAGTCAGGTATTATCAAGATTCCTGAAGCGGAATCCAATTGAATCTTGCATAATATCCGACTGATGAGGCAGAAGGGAGGAAAAGCATAAAAGAACATTTTCCCCCAATGCAGCGTGAATGCATCAACTACTGCTGCCTCAGGGTCTGGTTCCCAAGCGACATATGTTGGTACCTGGTGATTCAGCCTGGATTCAAATAGATCGATATCTGGTGTGCCATATTGCTTTGTAATTTCAGCAAATACTTTGGGATTTAACATCCATTCGATGTTATCGTTAAATTTGCATGACCTGGTGTCTGCCACTGTATTTTGCTTACCTGGTAGATAAGTTGCTGATAACCAAATATGTCTTTCAACACACCATTGCCAGATTAGGTTGACCAAATTGTCACACGATTACGACTTTACACCACCCATGTGGTTGATATAAGCCACCACCGTGGTATTATCTAATTGCAACCGGACATGTGCATGATGCGTATGAGATGAATATGCTTTTAAACCATAAAACGCACCCAACATTTCTAAGTAGTTGATACCCCGTGTCTGTAGGCAGAATGATTCAGAATTAGTCCATCTGCCCCCTGTGCTGGATTGCACGTTAGTTGCTCCCCAGCCCAAAGCACTGGCATCCGTTTGAATGGTTAATACTGGGTTGGTGATTATTATGGGACTGGAACTGAGCCTAACATTCCTTGTCCACCATTGTAACTCTGGAATGGATTCAGCAGTTAAATTCATAACTCGGTCAAAGTGACCTGAGTTTTGCTTTAGTGTGTGCACTTTTGCTCTTTGCAAATTTTGATAGTGCAAAGGCCCAAATTGTACAGCTGGAAAAGCTGCTACCATTTTACCAATAACTCTGGCTACCTGCCGTATGGTTGACTGATGTTTATCCATTAGTTCACTGCAAGATAGTGCCAATTCTGATGCTTTCCCCTTCGGCAGAGTTACAATCATGCGAACAGTATCAAAATCGGAAATCCAAGATAGTCCAATGGTAGTGGACGATGTAGAATTGGATTTATCTGGAGGTATGACAAACCCCAAAGTTTCAAACGTTTGGTGGCTGCTACTGCCAAAATAGCTGTCTCCAAGGTTTTCCCTACTATTAAAATGTCGTCTAAGTACGCCATGACTATATGCTTTTGTTTCCTCAATAATGCCAAAGCGGGTTTTAAGATTTTAGTGAACAACCTTGGAGCGGAGGTTAGTCCATTTGGTAAGGCTTTAAATTGCCATAGCTGTTTCATCCAGATAAACTTTAAGTATTTACGATGTTCCTTGTGTATGGGTACTGAGTAGTAGGCATCTTTTAAATCAATGCTTGCTAGAAAGTAACCTCTAGAAATCAATAGTCTGGCTGTTTCAAAAGTTTCCATCTTGAAATGTATATACTTAACAGACTTGTTTAAAGTAGTTAAGTCAATGATGATGCGACATCCAACATTTTTTTTAGTTTTAGTGAAAATATTAGACACAAATTCCAAAGGTTCATGTTTTGTTCTTTCAATGACACCTTTTGCTAGTAGCCTCATCAGTTCAGCTTGACCCACTTGTTTCTCTTTGACTGAGAGGGTGAATACCCTTTGGGGTATATGCTGAACTGGCAGAATGTTTTCATGAACAAAGTCAATTTTATAGCCATGAATGCTGCTGAGTATATGCTTGTCATTAGTGATGGATTCCCATGCATCCAAAAACAAGTGCAATCTTCCCCTGTTAGTATAGAGCCCCTACTGCTCATATGCTGAGAGGAACCAGACCCACCTACCTCCATGGTTACTGGTGCTTCTTCTGCCTCTTCGCTGGATGATGAGGTCTCTGCTGGGCTGTAGAGGGCTGATGTTGATGTTGATGTTGATGTTGTTGGAGGTGGCGCATTTTCCATGGGGTCCGCTCTGGGCCCTGGCCTAAAAAAGGCTTACGTGGAATGGTTGCGGACCCCGAGCTTTCACCAGTCGCATATGGTGGTCGACGACTGGTGGATGCCGTGGGGTACTGCCATTTGGGTTTGTTAGGTCTGCTCGGTCCCAAACCTGCCCTCACGAGACCAAAGGTCTTGGATTCTTCCTCTAGGTCTTTCACCTTTTTCGGAAGGTCCTTTCCAAAGAGCAGAATTGGAGGTTCTGAACCCGGTGTTTTGCAAAATCCCGCAAATTTAGGGTTGAGGGCAGGCTTGATGATTTCCTTCCATAAATTGTTTATCTCACATTGAGTGGTGCACAGCAGAGCTAATGTGTCTTGCTGATTTGTGGAGATGTCCACACCATCAATGGACCGAGCATATGATGTTATTCCTGCAGTCAGGAGTTTAAGGATTTTCTGGAGCTTCAACTCCAGGTTCCTGATGTTCTGCCCCAAATGTCCCCAAATTTGGCTGTTTACAGCTGGTACATTCAATGATGTACAATTTTCTGGGGCTGTATATTGTTCAAGAGCCTCATTGACCACCTGTTCTTGTAGGGGTTTTGAGGACAGGTGGTCAATGCTGGCTGCAAGTTTCGGCTCTAAAGGCCGACCCGCTCGTGGAATGGCCACGTAGTGGTTGACCACACCCAGCAGCTCTTCCTGATCCTGTATACCCTGCGTACTCCGGACATCTTCAGCCAGCAACCCCTCTTCTTGACCTGGTCGCCAATGCTGCCTTCAAAAGAAGGTGAAGCAATGGTCAATGCCATAATGGGCACTGCAGGAGTGCCTGAGCTCCCTTGGCGAGTCTGCTGCTGCTCTCTCAGCAGATCTCGCTGTAGCAATTGCTCCATAAGTAATTCCATTCGGCTTAGGCGGCTGTCTGTGCCGCTCTCGAAGCGGTGAGGCATCTTCATCCGAATCGTCGGATACTACCGCCCGGTTCTGGCTGCAGGTACCTCCAGCCCGCTGCTCAGGCTGCACTACAGTAGTCAAGCCTCTTGGCAATGGAGAGCGAGCTGGATTTCTCCCTCGTCTTGCTCAGTGCACTGTCTAATGCCTGGGGTCTTCACGCAGTCACTCACGTGACTCCGAAATAAAATGGATATTTTTAAGGTGGAGATAGATACATTCTTGATTAGTATGGGTGTCATGGGGCTATTGGGAGAAGGCAGGAAAATGGGGTTGAGGAGGGAAGATACATCAGCCATAATTACATGGCAGAGTAAACTTGAGTTGGAGCTTAGTTTAGTTTATTGTCACGTGTATTGAGGTACAGTGAACAGCTTTTGTTGTGTGCTAACCAGTCAGTAAAAAGACAATACATGTTTAGCGGACATTGGACTTTGTCGACGCAACTAGTGTACTGCAATGTGGGGTGGAGTGGAAGCCAGACAATCGGCCGAATGGCCTAATTCTGCTCCTATATCGTATGAACTTATCAACAATGTTGAGGAATATATTCTGCACTCTGGGAATTGAAATAGAGTGCAAATGGGAGCTTGTCATGGCCATTGTGGACAGAGTACAGGTGCTCCACAAATTGGTAGCATGGTATGTGCTTAATCTCACTTGATGTAGAGGGGCCATATCAAGAGCACCATATGGGGTATGCGAGATTGATTGGTTGTGGGGTGCAGGGTCTGAGGATGAAAGATAGGAGGGCTGATGTGTGGTGTATGCCATGTTGGAAGCAAGGCCTACGGGTCACAATACAGCACTGCCCTATGAAGAAGTAAATGCCCTTTGAGGTGACTGAATTTCAAAAATATTGCTTAATTCATTCAGCGTGCAAATACTTACAATACTATATTCACAGTATAAGCCAGGGTCTGGAAATGCCCAATATATCACCCTTTTCTAATGCTGAGAACTATATTCTGCACTCTGTAACATCCCCTTTGCTCTACCTGGAGTCGATTACTAAAGATGCATTTGGATAGCAGTAACAGGATCGATCAAAGTCAGCATGAATTTATGAAGGGAAAATCATGCTTGACAAATCTTCTGGGATCTTTTGAGGATGTAACAAAAAAAATGGACAAGAGCGAGCTGTAGATGTAGTGTGCCTGGACTTCCAGAAAGCCTTTGATAATGTCCCACACAGGAGATTATTGGGTAAAATTAGAGCACATGGTATTGGTGGTAGGACATTGACATGGATAGAAAATTGGTTGTCAGACAGCGAACAAAGAGTAGGGATTAACCGGTCCCTTTCAGAATGGTAGGCAGTGACTAGTGGGGTGCCGCAAGGCTCAGTACTGGGACCGCAGCTATTTACAATATACATTAATGATTTAGATGAAGGAATTAAAAGTAACATTAGCAAATTTGCAGATGACAGAAAGCTGGGTGGCAGCGTGAACTGTGAAGAGGATGCTTTGAGGATGCAGGGTGACATGGACAGATTGGGTGAGTGGGCAGATGCATGGCAGCTGCAGTATAATGTAGATAAATGTGAGGTTATCCACTTTGGATGCAAGAACAGGAAGGCAGATTATTATCTGAATGGTGTCAGGTTAGGAAAAGGGGAAGTGCAATGAGTCCTGGGTGTCTTACTACATCAGTCACTGAAAGTAAGAATGCAGGTACAACAGGCAGTGAAGAAAGCTAATGGCATGTTGGCCTTCATAATGAGAGGAATTGAGCAAAGAGTTCCTTCTGCAGTTGTACAGGGCCCTGGTGAGACCACACCTGGAGTATTGTGTGCAGTTTTGGTCTCCTAATTTGAGGAAGGACATTCTTGCTACTGAGGGAGTGCAGCGTAGGTTTACAAGGTTAATTCCCAGGATGGCGGGACTGTCATATGATGTAAGAATGGAGTGACTGAGCTTATATTCACTGGAATTTAGAAGAATGAGAGGGAATATTATAGAAACATATAAAATCATAAAGGGATTGGACACACTAGATGCAAGAAACATGTTCCCGATGTTGGGGGAGTCCAAAACCAGGGGTCACAGTTTAAGAAAAAGGGGTAGGCCATTTAGAACTGAGATGAGGAAAAAAAATTTCACACAGAGAGTTGTGAAGTTGTGGAATTCTCTGCCTCAGAAGGCAGAGGAGGCTAATTCACTGGATGCATTCAAAAGAGAGTTAGATAGAGATCATAGGGCTAACGGAATCAAGGGTTATTGGGAGAAGGCAGGAACGGGGTACTGATTGTGGATGATCAGCCATGATCACATTGAATGGCGGTGCTGGCTCAAAGGGCTGAATGGCCTACTCCTGCAACTATTGTCTATGTATCTATGTATCTACCTATTGTGGGTTGATTGTAATTATGTATACTATTATTTGCCTCAAGAAAACCTGGCATCGGAGCCCCTAAGGCAGTTCATCGTTGTCTACAACCTCGCTCCTGCGACGGCGCTGATGCCAAACTGTAACAGCCCTGCTGTTCCTTTGGATCGATCAGCAATGTGGAGAGGGGGGCCGTGCTGCATGGGCAACAGCCTGTCCTCCATATGACATCGCCAGGCTTGCATCCAACCCACACATCAACTGCAATCTAGGATGCATCACCCAATGTCAGTCATGACCGAGGGGGGCCTACTGCTATCTGATTTGATTGGATCGCATGCAAAACTGTATCTCGGTGCATATGACAATAATAAATCTAAATCTAAACCTAAACCTAAAATGGACAGATGGCATTTTGGGTCGAAAGTCTCATAAATCATCAAGCGTGGCGAAGAACAAATTATCCATTCATTTTGCGTTGTCAGGGTCGAGGGAAGTCTCTGTACCTACATTTCATGAGCATAATTCCTAATATCACAACAGAAGATTCACTTCAAAAACATTTAATTTTTTTTGCAAAGTGCTCTGCAACCTTCTGAAAGGGATGTAAAAGGCATTAAAGAAATTCAAATCTCCCTTTTCGACAGTTTGGATAAATAGGTGTGTTTTCTCATTGGCATGAAGTACTTAGAATTGAACTAAGCATTTTGTTCAAAGAAGAATTGAAATACAGTATTGATTTGGTTAGATATTAGCTTACAGTTTTATGACTTGTGGCATTTCTGCCAACGTGATGTCTATTACACAGTTGAATAAAGTGCAATTCATTGAAAAACTCCTAACCAGCATAGAAAAGAGTGTCAGCTTGGGATGTGCTCATGAAACACATTTTTTCAGCGACTGTTCCTAAGCATCATTAGATTTTGTATCAGTGTTTGTTGGCAGAGTGATTTCAGCACACAATTAATCTCTAATGGTCAGAGATATGTGATCAATTACTCTGTTGACAAGCAAGGATTCGAGAGAAAATAGACTCACTTCAATGAAGGCAAATGCAAAAGGGCAGCAGATTTCAGCATGTTATTTTACATTTTACTTCTTTTTTAGAAACGGTTGGAGAGGTACATGGATAGGACCAATGTAGCTGGGACAAACTTGGCCGGTTTGGGCAAGTTGGGCCGAAGGGCCTGTTTCCACAATGTATCACTCTATGACTATCTTTTCCCCTTTGAAGACATTTTTTTTTCTTTGTTAAAATCCAATTTTTTTTTGGTGCATTCAATTATATTTATCAGTTCTTTTGAACAATGAGCAAGATATTAGATGTACAAAAGCGAGAGAACAGGAATGAAAACAGAAAATACTGGAAATACTCAGCAACCAGGCAGCATTCATAAAGTTAATGCATCAGGTTGAAGAGCTCAGACAGGGAAATGTTAGAGATTTTGTTGGAGAGATATGAAAGGCCACACGGAGTTGATGTTCGAAGAAACATGCGATTTATTACAACTGGTGCTCACCATGAGACCAGTCAAAGCTGATCTACTGAGTGCGACGTTGGTACAGGTTTTACATTCTCAGATGACAAGATTACACAGCAACTTGATTAACAGTAAAACATAGTCTTAATTACAGAATGGAATTTATAGTTACGGGCCTGTCCCACTTGGGCGATTTTTCAGGCGACTGCCAGCGACTGGAACAGCGACTGTCAGAGTGGAACACACACACACACACACACACACACACACACACACACACACACACACACACACACACACACACACACACACACACACACACACACCGCTTTCTTCACCAGCCCATTATGCAGGCAGGGGACAGGGCATGCGGGGGGAGTGCTGTCTGAGTGAAATTCACATGGTGCAAAGCCAATGTGATATAGACACACACCGCGATGAACAGGAAGGTTGGCGCTGTAATTAAGACGGTGAAAGCACAGTGTACAGGAAGGGTCACGTAAGTCCTTTAAAACAAGGGGGGAGAAGGGGGGGGGAAGGAGTGGAGACAACTTTTAAGAAACTAGAGATACACGGCTGTGAGGCTCGGTGGACATTTAACATTTATCGGTTATCCATGGTTCTGAAAACCTACCTTTTTTTCCCCAATGAGCCAATGAAATTCACCGGTCAGCACCGGCTACAACCTACGAGAACCTACAACAGCCTTCGGCCTCCTGGCAACCAACTACCAGTGCACGTACGGCACGCGAACTCTCGCTACTCTCCATGGTGGCTTCATTCTGGTCGCCGCTAATTTTTCAACATGTTGAAAAATTTGCGACATCCATAATGAGGCCACGACTATTTCCCAGAATGTGGGAACTCCTCACGACCATGAAGGCGACTACCCGGCAGCCACCTGCGAACATGTGGCGGCCATGTGGCGATCGCATAGTCTCCTGCAGTTGCCTAAAAAGTTGCTTAAGTGGGACAAGCCCATTAATTAGGTAACAAACGAGAATAAAATAATTATCCACTAGTCTAACTTGGTTAACAGTAGATCCAATTTTCGGTTACAATGTTGGGTACAAGCTATAACATAATCAATGACGTTCCTTAAATTGGATGTAGTCACTACTACATTCCATGTCTCTACTTTCAGGCTTTGTCTGTGGTTCCCTGTTACCACATTAGCACAATCCACACCTTTATTTACTAGTTATTAGCCCTCATCATTCTTTCTTTCCCTTACAACAGATGTGGAAAGGGAAATAGAGTTAAAAGAGAAACACAGTTTGAAGCCGCTTCATTATCATTCTGTTTCTCTTGGGAGGGTGGAATATAAAGAGAAAATATTACAAATACTTAACAGGTAAGGCAGCACCTTGTTTGTAGTTGTCCTGGAGATGTACAAACAGTGAAGGGCCAGCTGATGCATATCCTGAGGTTGCAGAGGAAGAGGGAATGACATTGAGTTTAATAATGTAATATCATATACACTTCTTTCATTTTTATGCACATTTTTGTATTGGATTTCCAGCATCTTCAATGATTTGTTCATGTTCTAGTGAAATCAATGTGTCTGTCTCCATCTCTTGCCTGGAAAATGGAATGGAGTTAACAAGAGGTCAGGTAGGTAAGGTTAAACACCTACTATTCCTCCATCTTCCTGAAGTAACAGTGCAATATAAACAGTGCAAGCTCTCCTACTCTCAATACATTGTTAAATTAAAAAGTTCAAGTGTAGGCTTTGCAGGTTTTGCTAATGATAGCATTGACATTTAAGAAACCAGCCTAAGGAATATGAACCCAATGCAGTCATTACAGGTTTACTTTTCAAAAGATATCTCTTTTTTATCTCATTTTGACTTCTCATATTATTCGCACAGAAATACATTATGAAGTAGGGTGGTGCGTGAAAATCTTTCTCTAGGATGGCTGCCATTTTGCTCAATGACACAGGAAGAGCTATCACTGCATATATGAGTTATTTATGATATTACGCTCTTTCTTCAATTTGTTCATATTGATGTCACAGCATTCACGGATCTCGAGGTGAATCTGTATGTAGCCTGAAGCAAACAAGAGAACTTAATTGAAAAATCCAGAGTCCGTGTTTTTGTCCCTGTCCCCTCCCCTTCCTAGATTAGCATAGCAACAAAATAATAGCAACTATACTAAAAATAGATTTGCACAGATCTAACCTTAATGATGCTGGTGCCAAGATATGTATCGAAGTTGTTGCCATTTCAATAAATGATGAATTAATTATTTTTCTCTATTATTTTAATGAGACAATTGAACCCTTTTATTTAAACAGGAATTCCGCACAAACAGCTATTTGCATTAATTGTCACAACCCTCTGGAAACTAACAGCAGAATCCTAAAAAAGAGAGATTCACTCCTCTCCTTAAAACAAATAACCCCAACGGATGCAGAGTGATCAAATGCACAAGAAAAGATAATGTTGTTACATACTATCTTTTAGTTGATAGCCGTTGTATGAAAAACAACTCTACCACATTGGAAACAGTGAATTATTGAACAGTGAACTGATAAAGAGCAGTTTGTGTGAGCTATGATTTTTTTTTTTTACTCCACATGTAGATTTGAGCAAGTTGATGGACTGTTCCTTTTAAACTATTACCTTACTCAGTACTAGAGTCTTAGTATTGGTACATGATAACAATTTGTCCAGCATGGTGTCAAGAAATCTACCCTTATGCAAAGATACACTAGGTCCCAGCACAGAGGGATTAACATATTGCCCCCAGATCAACAATTCACCATAATTCCACCATTTTAGAGCCTTATACTGTGATCAATTATATAAACTGTACGATTAATCCTGAATATACAGGTACATAATTTCATGTTCATAGGTTCTAGGAGCAGAATTAGGCCATTCATGCCAAAATTTATGTTGTGGGTTATAAAGAATAAATAGTGCTTAATAAATTATAAATCTCAAGGAGATATACGTTATTGGACCAGGTTGGTCCAATTGTATTAGGCTGGTTAGCTAAATGTCAACTTATTAAGGTCTGCCTTCTTCCCTGTTTATTTGAGAAGAAGGACGAATTCACGCACTCAGCAGCTTAATGTCAACTTAATCGAGTGTTAGCAATTTCTTTTTGATCCGACAGATAAGGCAGTCCAGTGATAACACTCAGCGATCAATCCTTCCCCGGTCTTTTGGGAAATAAAGGAGCAAACTCCTCTTTGGTGAGGCAATCGAGGATGGTGTTGTGACGACATTCACAGAGTCATAGAGTCATAAAGTGATACAGTGTGGAAACAGGCCCTTCGGTCCAACTTGCCACACCGGCCAACATGTCCCAACTGCACTAATCCCACCTGCTTGCATTTGGTCCATATCCCTCCAAACCTGTCCTATCCAGTTACCTGTCTAACTGTTTCTTAAACATTGGAACCTATGTCCTCTGGTCCTTGATTCACATACTCTGGGTAAGAGACTCTGTGCATCTACCCGATCTATTCCTCTTATTCACTTCCTCTCCATATTTTTGTTGGAGAACCAAAACAGAGCCTTCAAATACGGTCTTGGTACAAGATAAATATTTGTCCAGCATGGTGCCAGGAATACTAGGTCCTAACACAATGTGTGAGCTTCTCTTCAGGAGATGAGACCCTTGCCTGACATACATTCCTCCCAGATAGAGTGGGATGCAGACAGAAGGAGGATATGAGCCTCTGCCACTGGAGTTTACCCTCCCCTGGATACATGAACACCTCATGTTTGTGTTTGAGCCCATCGGTATACATCTTCAAGTTTGTGTGCATGCTGACAAGTGCTAACGTGTATGTCCTTTTATGTGTCCTTTTAAGCTGTTAATGTCCATCCAGCAGAGGCTGGTCTACAGACATCTTGAACCCTTTAACCATGTAACAGAATCAATATTGATGATATCAAGGGCCCATCAGAGAAAGCTCTTCTCAGAGACTACTTGACAACTTCCAACCAACAGGAGCGATAGAGCACCACATTGTCTTAACTACCCTGGTCTCCCCTAATTGGCACTATGAAATTCTTGGCACTAATTAACTGCAAACGCACCACACCACAGGGAAAATGAAGCATATCTTCGAGCACCTGGATGCTTGAGGTCCAACAGCATTTAGCAACAGGGGCAGCAGGATGGCGCAGCTGGCGAATTGCTGCCTTACAGTGCCAGAGACCCAGGTTTGATCCTCCCTTGTGCGTTCTCCCTGTGACCGCATGGATTTTTCCCGTGTGCTCTGGTTTCCTCCCACACTCCAAGGACGTCCAGGTTTGTAGGTTAATTGGCTTCGGTAAAGATTGTAAGTTGTCCCTGGTGTGTTGTGCTAGTGTATGGGGATCACTAGTCAGCATGGACTCGGTGGGCCAAATGGCCTGTTTCCGTGCTGTATCTCTAAATAAACTAAAAAAAATAAACAGGAAATTCATGGCTGAAAGATTCAATGGTGGATGGGAGAGATGTAGGAAATTCAGAAGGTTGCTGGTGTTAATGTGTTGTTCCTTCATTGATGTAAAGACTACAACCTGAAGAAGGGTCCTGACCCTGAACATCATCAGAACATTCCCTTGATAGATGTTGCCTCACTTGCTGAGTTACTCCAGCATGTTATATCCTTTTTATATACCAGCTTGTGCAGTTCCTTGCACCTACAATACCACATCTGTCTCCGCAAATTGCTTGAAATCTGCTGGCAGGATAAATAAAGCCCCTTCTCCCAGGCCACTGTCCCACACCAAGGCTCTAATTCCACTCAGTTGGCTCTGATGACAGGCTCCATTAGGCTTCCAAACAGGCAGTTTACTCATGGCAAGGAATTAACAGGTAGTCAGAGGAAAATTATATTCTCAAATATTCCCTGCAAATTGGTCACAGGGTCTGAGTGCTGTATAGCATGGAAACAGGCCCTTCGATCGACATTGTGCGTGCCAACCAAGTTGACATACTGGACTGGTCCCATTGCCTGCATTTGCTCCATGTCCCTCTAAACCCGTCTTATTAATATATCTGTCCAAATTGCTTCCAAAGGTCATAATTCCAAAGGTCATCCACTTCCATAGCTTCCTCTGGTAGATCATTCCAGAAAGAAACTACCCGCTGAATGAAAAAGTTGTCCCTGAAGTTCCTCTTAAAAAAGTTGTCTTAAAAAGTTGTCCCTGAAGTTCCTCTTAAAAATAACCAAAAGACGTAGAACATCTTCACCCAATTCATGGGAATCCCTTATCCTTTAATTAAAAAGGATAAAGAGCATTTGGGTGGGCATTGGGAACTTTGAATCCACTTGCTGGAAGTACACAGAAATCTAGCAGAAGGGCTGTACCACGTCCAAAACGACATGCCCACATGCCCAGTCAAGCGTCACCGTCCTGATCTGTGGAAGAGTCAATGGACCCCATATCGGCCTCATTCATCCACAGAATAGGAGTGGAAGCAAGATGTTCTGCCAGGTTAAGGGAATGACAAAGGAGAAAAAAAGGGCACTTTTCAAATTACTCCCTGTTCAAATTAAGTTGAGTTTACTCTCATATACACAACTGCTGTGAGGTACAGGTACAACAAAAATCTTACACAAGAACATACATTCAAACAACACACAAAAACATAAATTATGACTTCCGGTGGCGTCAATGGTGGGGTGAGAGACGTCGCTGTTTCGCTCTGTTCCCGAAGAATGTTTTAATGTGCTAAAATATGAGTTGGAAGACGGGGAGTTCCGAAAATAACTACCGGAGCTGCTATTTAATTGTGTGTTATCAGAATCCTGCTGATGACAGAGAATAATTGCAGCTTTAAATGAAAAAACAGAAACCTCGCCAGAAGCCTGCAAAAGCCGCTTCAAGACCTGCTACAAGAGCCTACTTGAAAAAACCTGAAAAGACTCCTCAATCCCCTCAAACATCAGCTGGAAGTTCAGAAGAAGAAGTTGATTTCCGAAATCCTTCTACAGAATTGACTTTAATGGAGGAACACAGAGAACAAATGGAACATCTGGAAAAGTCAGTATTAGCTTCAGTCCCTGAAGTTATTTCTAAAGCGATACGAGAAGGGAATGTCGAGCTGGACAAAAGCATCTCTGAAAAAATTAAACAAGGTAATGATAAGCTGATGGGGAAAATTGATGACTTAACCAAACGTGTGGTCGAGGTTGAGGAGGATTTAAACAAAAAAATTAAGCAGGTTGAAAAGGATTGTTATAAAAAGCTGGATGCAATGCTAAAATCCACTGAGGCGGCTATGGAAGGAATGGACAATACGATAACTGAGATGGCTAAGGAGATAAAGAGACTAAAAAAGGAACAAGAAAGCACTGGGAGGGAACTTGCTAAAATGAAGCATAAATGTATGGACTTGGAAGCAAGATCAAGGAGGCAAAATTTAAGGATATTTGGAGTTAAAGAAGGAAAGGAGAGTGGACAAAACTTTCAGGAGTTTGCTGCCAACTTACTCAAACAAGTGCTTAAGCTGCCTGAAGCCCCGAGAATAGATATGGCTCATCGGGTCCGACGTAAGGCTCAAGCAAGCTTAACTGCCCCCCCCCCAAGACAGATTATTCTGAAATTCTATGACATTTCAACCCTGGATGGAATTATGAAACAGATTCCATATGGTGTGAATTTGATGTTTGGAGAAGACAAACTAAGATTCTTCCGTGATTTTCCAGCTGAAGTCATGGAAAAGAGGGACAAGTTTACAAACACGAGAAGGCTACTGAAAGAGGTCTCGGGAGTAAGATATGGGATAGTATATCCCGCTAAATTGAGAATTTCTTATAACCATGTTGAACGTGCATTCACGGATCCAGAAGAGGTATTTAAATATGCACAAAGTATCACAAAGGAGGTCTACTGATCATTAAGAGTTGGTCTCCTACAATAACATCGAGGAGAAACGACAAAGAAAGGATTGTGTCTCTTTTTTTTAACATACAAGGCGTTGTCTAGACATTTTATCGTTGGAATGTTAATTCAAGGTCGGATTTTATGTTTCATCTCAACAAAGGACTGACAAAGAAGAGAAACTGTGGCGGGGAAAATAAATTGAGAATATAGTGTAATATAGAATATTATCAGTGGACTTGTATATAGAAATTTATGATTTAAGAAACATATAATTACATACTAATAAAATATTATTAATAAAATTGGGTAATATTAAGGCATAGCTTAACTATAGCTGATGTTTATTTCATTATGTTAATTATTTGCTAATAAGAATAACGAGTTAAATATGATTGATAAGTATTAATAACATATTAACAAATCTTAGTCTAGATTGCGCGTAAAGGGGGGGAGGAGACTCAGATACTTGGAGGTTATCCAAGAGTCTGAAGCTGGTTAACCCCTTGGAACCTGCTGTTGTCTGATACAAAAGTTTGAGACTTAATTGTAATAAATCTAGGCATATTGATAGATATGGATATATAATGAACACAATTACTGTTATATCTAAGTATATAATTAATGTTGGAAACTACTTTTTATTTTGTTTTTCCTCTTTGACGATACATTTCTAATCTAGCTATTGGAGTATGTTTTATTTTATATATATATAATTTTGAACTTTGTATCGCTCTCTCTTCCAATTAATAATAATTGGTCAAGGGGGCAGAGCGAAACATATAAAAACATCTACGGAAGTCAATAAGAATTTTTCTACCACCTGTTGGTGGTTTGTTTTTAATTATAATATCTTTATTTTTGGACATTATAATATCACTTTTTGTTTGTTAATTATCTTTTCACGACTCTACACTTTCATGTCTTTGTCAAGGTTTATTCTGAAGGGGAGATGCCAACAAAACTTAACAGCTGGGGATGACCATCCTTCACCTGGAGTTATAAGGGTCTTGGTTGCACCATATGAAGTAAAGGTATTAACATGATTCATAATGCAAGACGATAAACAAAAGAAAACTGGAGGAATCACATTTTGTAGTTGGAATATAAGGGGCGCTAATGAACCAATTAAAAGGGGTAAGATCTTTGCCCAATTAAAAGCCTTAAACAGTGATATTATTTTCTTACAAGAGACGCATCTGAAATATCAAACACAGATAAGACTGAAGGCAAATTGGATTGGGCAAACATACTACTCTTCATTTACTTCTAAATCTAGAGGCACGGCAATTATCATTCGTAAAGGTATACCATTTAAATTAAAGAATACTATAGCAGATAAAGAGGGGAGGTACGTCATTGTCACGGGAGAAATTTATTCTACTCCACTTACTTTGATAAATATTTATGCTCCTAATTTTGACAACCCCCAATTCTTTAGTAAAATTTTGGATATAATTTCAGAACTCAATCATCAAAATGTGATAATAGGGGGAGATTTGAATTGTGTTTTAGATCCATATTTGGATAAATCAGCAAAACAAAAAAGGACTAACATAAAATCTAAAACGAGTGAACTCCTAAATACATACATGAAAAATACTAATATAACAGATGTATGGAGAATCGCTAACCCAGTAGATAGGGAATATTCATTTTATTCAACAGTACATAAAACATATTCATGTATTGATTATTTCTTAGTGGACACAAAACTAATTCCATATTCATATAATTCTAAATATCATAATAGTATTATTTCTGATCATTCCCCGTTAACTTTTTCTTTAAAATTAGAAGGAATGCCTGATAAAAATTTGTTTTGGAGGTTTAATCCCCAAATTTTAAATAACTCGCAAGGTTGCACATATTTAAAAGAGCAGATGAGATTCTTCTTTGATACAAATGATACACCAGATATTTCACCCTCCTTATTATGGGAAACTTTTAAGGCATTTATTCGAGGAACTATAATCTCATATCAAGCTTTCCAAAATAAAAATAATAATACTGAACAATTGCAGTTAGAACAAAAAATTAGACAATTAGATTTAGAAAATGCCAAAGAACCAACTATAGATAAACATAATAAGATAATAATACTAAAATATAAATTAAATAAAATTTTATCAGCCAGAATAATAAGATTATTTCAAATTACAAAACAAGAAAATTTTGAATTTGGTGATAAACCTCATAAACTCCTAGCACGCCAACTGAAAAAACGGGAAACAGAAAATACAATTACTAAAATTAAATCAGACAAAGGGGAATTACTAACACTACCTAAAGATATTAATAAAAGATTTGCTCAATTTTATCAAAACTTATATACATCGAAAACCTCTGCAAATAATACTCAAATTACAAATTTCTTAGATAAGTGTAATCTTCCAAAATTAAATATGGTGGAACAAGAGGGATTAGGAGCTCAGATTACACTACAGGAAATAGAAGAAACAATTAGTTCGTTGAAGAATGGCAAAACGCCAGGACCAGAAGGCTTTAGTAATGAATTCTATAAAAGATTCTACGAGATTATTTCTCCATGGTTGCAAGATTTATATATATACACTTTTAAAGAAAATAAACTACCAGAAACACTAACTGAGTCAACTATTACACTTATACCAAAAAAGGATAAAGATCTAGAAGACCCAGGCTCATATAAAGCTATTGCACTCCTAAATACAGACCAAAAAATATTAACAAAGACCCTAGCGAGAAGATTAAGTAAATATGTTAGTAAACTAATAAATCCGGACCAAACAGGGTTCATACCAAAGAGATACTCATTTAACAATTTGAGACGGCTGTCTAATATAATGTACTCACATAATACTGAAGAATAACTAGCAATTATTTCATTGGATGCAGAAAAAGCTTTCGATCAAGTAGATTGGCAATATTTATTCAAAGTATTTGAAAAATTTAACATGGGAGATAATTTTATTTCATGGGTAAAATTATTATATGATAAGCCAACGGCTAGAACTAATAATATATTATCCCCGAAATTCCAATTAGCAAGGGGCAATAGGCAGGGGTGCGCGTTATTGCCCCTGCTATTTGCACTAGTGATAGAGCCTTTAGCTGAAAGTATAAGAAGCCATCCGAATATATTACCAAACACTCAAATAATAAAATTTCATTATATGTAGACGACATATTATTATATATTACAAATTCGCAAATTAGCATACCAAATATACTAAATTTAATAGAGGAATTTGGTTCTTTTTCAGGATATAGAATAAATTAGAACAAAAGTGAAATTATGACGATAAAACCTCAAGAGTCGACACATCTGTTGAAATTCCCTTTTAGAATTACAACAGAAAAATATAAGTATTTGGGCATCCAAATTACTAGGAACTATAAATCATTACTCAACGCAAACTATATGCCTTTATTAACTAAATAAATGTGTTGATTAAATTTTGGAAGACACTGCCGATGTCTTTAATAGGCAGAATAAACGCGATAAAAATGATGTTCTTACCACAAATACTGTACCTATTTCAATCCATACCAATATACTTACCTAAAAAATTCTTTAAAAAATTAGATTCCGATATTATAAATTTCATATGGGATTATAAATCACAAAGAATTTTAAAAAAAAGCACTTGTGTAAATCTAAAGAATCAGGGGGACTGACACTCCCTAACTTATTGCATTATTATTGGGCAGTGAATATCAAAAATATAATCTACTGGTTGGACAGTTCTGCCCAACAGGTAGATTGGATAAGAATGGAGAAAGAGGATTGTTTCCCTTATAATATAGGGGCGATCCTTCTTTCCCCGATAAAACTGAACAATATAATATACAAGAAGAATCCAATTATTCATAGTATTATACGAATTTGGAAACAAATAAAATTAACTTTAAAATTAAGAAAATTATCGCTTCTTTCTCCAATAGCTAATAATCCCTCATTCAAACCATCCATTATTGATAAAACGTTTATCCATTGTGAAAGAATAGGAAGTAAAACGATGGGAGATATGTATGAAATGGGAAAACTTTTATCATTCCAACAACTACAACTAAAATATAATTTGAAAAGTAATCAATATTTCAAATACCTTCAAATTCAAGATTATTTGAAAAAGTATATACAAGGATATCCAATAACCCCAGATTTATTGGAGGAAGGAATGAATAAAAAGGCAGAATCAAGCAATTTAATATCTTACTTCTATAATATAATTCTAAATATAGAAACACCAACGACAGAGGCAATTAGAAGAGACTGGGAACAAGAGTTATTGATAAAAATTCTGAACGATAGATGGGATAAAAATGTATTATATGTAAACAAATGTTCAATGAATGTAAGACATAACCTGATTCAATTTAAAATTTTGCATAGATTATATTATTCGAAAACAAGACTGAATAAAATATTTTCAAATGTTTACCCCATCTGCGACAAATGTTTAACTCAAAATGCCACTATAGCACATTCCTTTGTCTCTTGTACAAAACTGTATAAATTTTGGAATGAAATTTTTGGAACTTTTATAAAACTATTTAACACAAAATTGAACCCCAATACAGAATTGATTATCTTTGGATCAATGAAAGAGGGAAGTAAACTAACTATATTACAAGAAGCTTTTCTTAATTATGGTCCAATAACAGCAAAAAAACTTATACTTAAATTTTGGAAAAACGCACTTACGCCAACACTCAAAATGTGGATCTCAAACATGTCTGAAACTCTACATCTTGAAGAATTCCTCCTACTAGGCAAAGTAGACCAATTCTTAAAGATTTGGTCTCCTTTTATCAACTTTTCCCAAGCATATGGTGCAACATAACATAACCTTAGAAATTAAATGGTTTAGAACTGGGTGACGGATGGGCAAAAATACGAGATAGGTAGATCTCTCCTAATCTCTCTTTTCTTTACTTTTTCCTTTTCTTTCAATCTTTTAACTTCTCATCTCTGTCCTTTATTTATTTTGCTTTCTGTTTCTACTCGCTTGTCTATCTATTCCAACACTCTTTATTTCTTTTTTCTCTCACTGTTCTTTTATTATTGAACCTAAAGTATGAAGTTGTACAAGAATGAAAATATGTATTTATGTATTAGGTACTTATTGTACTTCTAACAAAAATAAACAAACAAAAAAAAACATAAATTATACAATTCCCTCTACTGCTGACCCATGAATCAAAATGGGAGAGTGGTCTCCTGACTATCCCTTTCTAATTCCTTAGCAAATAGGGCCTTGGTTTGTTAATGTTGAGCGGGAGGTTGTTGTGACAACATTCAACCAGGTGTTGTATCTCTGTGTAGGAAAGAACTAAGATGCTGGTTTAAATCGAAGATAGACACAAAATGCTGGAGTAACTCAGCGGGACAGGCAGCATCTCTGGAGAGAACGAATAGGTGACCTTTTGGGTTGAGACCCTTCTTTCGACAAGAAGGGTCACAACCCGACACGTCATCCATTCCTTCTCCTCAGAGATGCTGCCTGTCCTGCTGAGTTACACCAGCATGTTGTGTCGATCTTTGTTGTATCTCTCTCCTGTACGCTGACTCGTTGCCACCCGTGTTTCAATCCACCATGGTGGTGTCATCAGTGAAGTCATAGAAGACACTTGAGCTGTGCTTAGGCACACAGTCTGGGTATAACGAGAGTAGAGTTTCTTTGATACCATGAGATATTTTGTATTTATCCGAGATGACAGGCAGTTTAATATTTCTCCAGAGCAATATCACCACCAAACATTCATCGAGCCCGGGTACAACACTGAACATTAATCCTGATTTTTGTCCTCAGGCAAATGGAGGTGTATTTCAGCCACTAGCTCGACTAAAATGTGACCCATTGACTTGCATGATGCAGTTTGATATTATGCTTGAACTTAAAGGTTAAGATAATATTTGCTCTGGAAATACAATCCAGTTTTTAGAAGATAATATGGGTAGCAATATCTTTGTCTTAAAAATAACATGGAAAGTTTTTTGACTGGACCTGTCACTGTTGTGATAAATCTTCATGTACTTGCAGGTTTCAGGATGCGGTTTGCACTTAATTTCCCGAGCTGATAAAATCAAATTTGGAGTCGGACAAAATAAAAATGTATTTCAACTGAATAGATACAATGGATGCATCTGATCATATTTAAGTTGCATCTGCCACCTTGACTCTCTTTAATGGAGTGATTTTTAAGACATTGCATGAAGTATAGGAGTAGATTATGGTCTGTTGTTTATTTTCTGTTAAAAGTGCACCTTCTTGTTTCACATGTCATGCATGTACATTAGGGAAATGTTCTAAATACATACCAGCTTTCTCTGCAGCTGTAAGAGACCTTATTGTTGTGGGTGCAGGCTCTTATCAGAATGATTCTCAAGAAGTTGAATCTGAAATATTATCTCAGGGGAACACAAAGCATCGGGCAGCCTCTGTGGAAAGGAACAGCTAACAGGAATAATTTGAACCTGGAATCAGGTTGTTTTGGAATAGGTAGGAAATTACATTTTGAAGACTCTTATATGACTCCCATTTACTTCTATACGTTTTTAACACATCTGTGGAATAATTGTCCTTTGCAGGATTTGGGAGTGGGGGAGGGGGGATGATATATGAGTAAGGTGTGGGAGGGAGAGTTACCCTTAAAACTTAAAAAAAAATGTCTTGGAACAGGCTTTGATTGTTTGCCCACTTTGGGTAGCCCACTTTCAAGCCTCAGATAGCACAGCAAGTAAGAGGACATGGTTCATAACTTTCATTGCAGTGTCGCACGGGCTAGGGAAGCAGTGACTGCTGCCCTCTGTGCCCTTCTCAACCTTATTCAGCAAATACCCCTCTCCATATGTAATCTGAAGACTCACACACCTGGGAGGACCCTAGTCTCTCTCCCCGCCTACCCGCACTCTGTTCTTTAGCAGCAGCCTTTTGTCACAGGGTTTCCACCCCGCATGAAAATAGCCTCTCAATCAAAGTGGTGGTACATCCATTCAAACAACATAAAGGAATCCTTGTTGGTAATATCCACAGGTGACCAGAAGATGTATGTTACCCAGATACATAATGTTTGTAATCTGGACAGAAGCCTGGACTAGTAATCTAGGGTTTGTAGGAAAGAACTGCAGATGCTGGTTTAAACTGAAGATAAATGAAAAAGTGATGTTTCGGGTCGACCCCCTTCTTCAGACCTTCTGAAGAAGGGTCTTGATGCGAAATGTCATCTATTCCTTTTTTCAGAGATGCTGTGTGACCCGCTGAATTATTCGTGATTTTTGTGTCTATCTTCCAGTAGACCTCTAGAGATTGTTAATATTTTGCTATGGTAAATCTGGAAGTTAAAGTTCAGTTAATGAATGACTACAAAGTTTCTCATTCCAACAAAGAATATTATTATAAAAACCCATCAAGTTCACTAATGCCCTTCTGGGGAGACAATCTACCATCTACAATATACTAGACTAAGTGGGACCCGTTGGGTCCCAGCATCACACGGGAGGCCTGGTCCCCCAATGCAATATTCCACCTCTCCACCAATTCCAATATTGGTGGCCAGTGGGGGGGAGGGGGTTTTCTGAAGTGCTAGTATGGGTGTTTTGGGCTGAAGGGACTGGTTTCCAGAGGGCTAGTATGGACATTGTGGGCTGAATAGATTATTGGGCTGGTGGCTCAGTCAATCAAGCCTGTTGTGCTGGCAGCTCACTCACGGCTGGTGGTCTGGCAGTTGTCGTGGCTATTCCTTGAAATTCCATTTCAAGCTGGGTGGAAGGCCACCAAATTCAAGTGCAGTTTCATACCATTTCAAGCAGGGTGCAAGGCCACTAAAGACAGCGAGTCATGACCTATCCCTCCTCCATCTTGCAGAGACTGATCCACGCCCACATTTCTGGGTTTTAGACAATAGACAATAGACAATAGGTGTGGGAGTAGGCTATTTGGCCCTTCGAGCCAGCACTGTCATTCAATGTGATCATGGCTGATCATCCCCAATCAGTACACCGTTCCTGCCTTCTCCCCATAGCCCTTGACTCTGCTATTTTTAAGAGCCCTATCTAGCTCTCTCTTGAAAGCATCCAGAGAACCTACCTCCACCGCCCTCTGAGGCAGAGAATTCCACAGACTCACCACTCTCTGTGAGAAAAAGTGTTTCCTCGTCACCGTTCTAAATAGTTTACTCCTTATTCTTAAACTGTGGCCCCTGGTTCTGGACTCCCCCAACATCGGGAACATGTTTCCTGCCTCTAGCGTGTCCAAGCCTATAACAATATTATATGTTTCAATAGTCCTTCCCCCCTCCCACCAGAAGGGGCGTGGCCTTCATGGCATGATTGACAGGAGAGAGAATCTCAACATTTTCTAAACACTTTTTTTTCATCGATGGGAAAAATCCTCGGCACCTTATGAGCGGAGGGGGACTTTCAGTAAGATGGCCAATAATTACAGCCATACATGATAGCGTTTTTTCTAAAATCAATATAAAGCGGAAGTAGTCAAGATTAGACTTTTAATTATATAGAAGGCAAGGCAATTTTAATTAGGCAAGGCAATTTTAATTAGGCAAGGCAACTTTAATTAGGCAACACAGCTTTAGCATTTCCAAAGCAAAGGCAACGCAGCTTTAGCATTTCCAAACCGTTGGTAACACAGCTTTAGCATTTCCAAACCAAAGGCAACACAGCTTTAGCATTTCCAAACCAAAGGCAACACAGCTTTAGCATTTCCAAACCAAAGGCAACACTGCTTTAGCTTTTCCAAACTATATTTTCAAACCACATTAAGGGCACTGACAGGTATAACCACTCACAATTTAGTAGACATGTGTTCAGTGTTAATCACAGCTCGGACTAAGAGACGTGACCCTCTCGCTTCCCCCATCTTTCAGAGACTGACTGAAGCACTCAACGCTTCCAGGTTTTATAGTCCCTCCAGAAGGGACGTGGCCTTCAGGAGAGAGAATCTCAACATTTTGTAAACACTAATAACTCTTTTATTTTTCATCGATGGGAAAAATCCTCTTGTCCTGCACAGCAGAGGGGGGACATTGAGTAAGATGGCCAAAAGTCACAGCCGTAAGTTTCAGCTTTTTTTCTAAAATCAATATACAGAACAACAGGAAGTGGTCAAGATCAGACTTTTAGTAATATAGATATGTGTGTGAGTGTGTGAGTGTGTGTGTGTGTGTGTGTGTGTGTGTGTGTGTGTGTGTGTGTGTGTGTGTGTGTGTGTGTGTGTGTGTGTGTGCACGTGCGTGTTATAAAACCAATCAATCTGGTTGACACCATACTCTAGTCGGAGCTCCACCAAATATAGATATTATATTACGAGGTAGACAGAGAAAATGATTCCAGATCCACTCTCTGAAATGAACTAGTAATTCTCTCCGTTCAAGGTTAGAAGGATGGGTAACAATCGGTCTTGTTATATATTAATAAACTGAATCAGTTCAAAGCCTTATCCTCTTCGCCCTTGCTGCTGCACTGAAAATTCCATTGCACAATCTTTCAATGAAACTAATGACATTATAGCCTGGTATATATTTCTTTTGAAAGGATGGATCTCATTGAATTTAAAACCTTTTCTTCTGTCCTTGACTATCTGAAGAAATATCTTTCAACTGCTGTTCCTCCAAGCCAGTGAAAACTATTACTTTATGAATCATACTTTCCATGTGTTGGTTTTACTGTGGTGGGAGAAACAGTCAAATCTGGCCAAACGGCAGGTTTACCTGTTCTGTTCCATTGACCAACATCCCCTGGGGGACAATTGCTCAAGTACTAGGAAACAGAAACGTAGAGTGCCATATGCTATTGGTATGAAACTTTCACTCAACTCCAACACTATTGTGGAAAGGATGATATCGAAGTGAGAGTTCTCATTTGAAGGATCCTTGGATGTTACGTAATCTAATTTCACTACAATATTAAAACCATGGCATGCCTCATTTGTTTATAAAAGTACAATCTGAAAGTTCACTTACCCATTATTCTTCTACTTCATTCTCCTTCGCTAGATGTTGGAACTTTGAATTTTTACCACCATTTAGAGAATCATGCAGCTAAAGTGAACAGGACAGACATCATCAATGAAAGCAAATAGTGAGCACACATTATGCACTCCTCAGTGAAAGTGAATGTGATAATAACTGAGTTTGTGACAGTGAGTGAGTCGGGCCAGACACTGAACAAGAGCGCCTACATATTCCCATCGCAGGTGCTGCCTGACCTGCTGAATGACCCCAGCACTTGGTGTTTTACAGTCATTGCTTTGGAAAGAAAGTAAATGTTACAGGGAGTAAGGATATGTGAACTCACAATCCTTCAACAGGGAGGATGAAGCTAATACTCAACTGGAATGGGTTGTATAAATCTTTTGGGAGATAATTGACACGAAGATGTAAGGGATTGAAAATGCTGGCCCAGAAAATATTCAAGTTAACGTCAAAAGATTCAGAGGGATTTCCATTGACTGTAGCACAAATAGAACAACTTGGAAGGAAACAAAAGAGTCCTGAACGCATTACTGGTGATTGTAATATAATAATGTCCTATTCAGATCTGCACAGTGGCAATTCTGCCAGAAACTCTGGAGAGTTTAATAAGGCAATAACGATTTAAACATAAAAATGTTCAAGGTCAGAGAGGGTGTGCAGTTAGTCGGAATTACTGCTGTGTATCCGTGAAAAAATAAAAATGTACAGCTAACTGGGTCTTTTAACCATTACAAAACCTAATTTCAGATTTGTCAATTAATGATCTGAATTTATTTGACACTTAACACTCAAAGTGTAATCATTTTCACTAATTGGAAAATACATAACTTGCACAAAATTTTTTAATGAAACATTGAAACCCCCAGTTCACGAATGAAAGGGTTAGTTAAGCAAAGAATCATTACTTTATTGCCAAGAGTAAATGTGTAATGACTTACTGTCATTATTCCTGAACAATATTTAAACAGTTGCCATATTTAAACAGAACTGACATTTCAGTTTACTAATATGTGGTGATAAAAGTTTAAAACTATAATGAGAACGAGGGGACATAGGTTTAAAGTGAGTGGGGGAAATTTTAATAGAAACCTGAGGGTTCACTTTTTTACACATAGGGTGGTGGGTGTATGGAACAAGCTGCTGGAGTAGGTAAATTGGATAGGTTTAGACTGATATGGGCCCAAAGTAGGCAGGTGGGACTAGTGTAGATGGGACGTGATGGTCGGCATGGGCAAATTTCTACCTGGAATTGCATCCATTTCTCCCATTCTCCCTTCCCTGAAACTTTTCACCTCTACTCCTTCCTCTAGCTTCACAATTCCCACCTCTTCTATCCTTAGCTGTTTATCATACATTTGATGTATTTTTATCTCTGACCTTTGTCCAATTATCTGTCTATCAACCCCTGCCCGCCAATTTGTATCCACCTATCACTTGTGTAGGAAAGAACTGCAGTTCATAGTTCATAGTTCATAATTGCTGGTTTAAATCGAAGATTGACACAAAATGCTGGAGTAACTCAGTGGGACAGGCAGCATCTCTGGAGAGAAGGAAAAGGTGAAGTTTCGGGTCGAGACCTTCTTCGGACTGATGTCAGGGGAGTGGGCGGTATAGTGATAAAATGTAGTCGGAGACAGTAAGGCTGGTAGGAAAACTGGGAAGGAGGAGGGGATGGAAAGAGAGGGGAAGCAAGGATTACGTGGTTAGAGAAGCCAATGTTCATACCACTGGGGTGTAAACTACCCAAGCGAAATATGTGGTGCTGTTCCTCCAATTTGTGCTGGGCCTCACTCTGACAATGGAGGAGGCCCAGGACAGAAAGGTCAGTGTGGGAATGGGAGGGGGAGTTAAAGTGTTGAGCAACCGGGAGATCAGGTAGGTTTTAGGCGGACTGAGTGGAGGTGTTCAGCTGTAGTTGCGCCCTGTATGGCGAACCTGGCATTCGGAAGCCGCAGTCACATGACTCGGGAGGGGCTGCTTGTTTCGCGCGGTTTTTTACTTGCGCTCATTAGTTCAGCGCGGACCACCATTGTGGGCAGACGTGTCTGGAGAACCTGTATATTGGATATCGAACTTTTTAAGATCTGTTTAAAACTCCAGTAGTCGTTTCTCAGACCACTAAACAGCGATCATTTTGGCGCAGCACTCGGCGATCGTTTCGCTGAACACCTCCGTTCAGTCCACCTAACCCTACCTGATCTCCTGGTTCCTCAACACTTTAACCTGACCTGAAACGTCACCGATTCCTTTTCTCTGAGATGCTGCCCGACCCATTGAGTTACTCCAGCATTTTGTGTCTATCTTTGGTATAAACCAGCATCTGCAGTTCTTTATTTTATTCAAAATGCTAACACAGTAGCTTGTTTTAGAGCAATGCTATTATACAATGTGCACCACAATACACTTGCAGAATGAACTGCACACTTGTCATATAGAAATGGCATGAACCAGGGGTCAATGGGGGTAGCTTAGTTACCTCGCAATAAATCAAACTCTGATGTTTATGGGGGCTTAGTGGATTATTTTAAGATGCAGAATATTGTTTTGACTTGTGCAATTCTACGATGACGGGTCCAGACTCTCACTGCAGGTTGATAGATGTAATTCATTAGCATACGGCTACTGTGCACAGACTCCTGCACAGCCACAAGGGTGGGATGAATGATGCCTGTCACTTCAACAAAATCTGCCGTTTAGTAAACAGACAATGGCCTGTTTTACTATTGCCACAGCCAGGCAAAATGTGCCACAGCATGAGATCAATCACGGCTTGATTTTCCTGTTAATGCGGAATGATTGATGTATATCTTGTCAAATCAATCTTGGAGTGCAAAGGTTAAGTGTGTTGTGATCCTGACAGTGAATGACAGTGCCATGACATTGGTACACTTTGGCTCCAAGTCATGCTTCAATCATAACTTGACCGGAGCTTCACTGGTGAATCATATACACTTATGCGGTTCTCCCAACCAGAGAGCAGTGCTGAACTACTATCTACCTCTTTGGTGACACTCGGACTATCCTTGATCGGACTTTGCTGGCTTTACCTTGGTTATTCCCTTATCATGTATCTATACACTGTAAATGGCTCGATTGTAACCATGTATTGTCTTTCTGCTGACTGGATAGCATGCAACAAAAGGTTTTCCCTGTGTAGGGAGGAACTGCAGATGCTGGTTTAAACTGAAGATAGACACAAAAAGCTGAAGTAACTCAGCGGGACAGGCAGCATCTCTGGAGAGAAGGAATGGGTGAAGATTCAGGTCGAGTTTCGGGTCGTTTCATCTGAAGAAGGGTCTCAACCCGAAACGTCACCCATTCCTTTTCTCCAGAGATGCTGCCGGTCCCGCTGAGTTACTCCAGCTTTTTGTGTCTATCTAGGTTTTTCACTGTGCCTCGCTACATGTGACAATAAATTAAATAAAACCACTTGCAGAGATTTCCATTTGCTGCATTCTTGTCCGATTCCATTAAGGTCTATTGAGGAGGAACAAGCAAGTCCAATAAAATATTTTAAATGCACTGTAAAAGAATCTCGAACAGTTTTATTTGCAATTTATATATTTTTTAAGTGAGCAGAGATAAAAGATTTGAATCTTAAACCACTTTGAGTAAAATGTTGGGATTTGTGTCCGTGCAGGCAGCTGGCTGGCTTGACAGAATGGCTCAGACAGCCGGGAAGTTCCTTGTCCTAGAGCTGGTCATCTATTAAAGCGAAGATCAAAGCCACTTGATGTCTCTCTCCATGGTGAACACTCACAGGTATTCAGCAATTCGTGGGACCTGTCAAAACAGAGGCTCAGTTTTCTTTCGACTTCGAATTTTAGAGATACAGCGTGGAGATATGCCCTTCGGTCCACGCCGTCCAGCGATCATCCCGTACATTAGCACTATCCCACACACGAGGAACAATTTACAATTTCACCAAAGCCAATAAACCTACAAACCTGTACGTCTTTGGAGTGTGGGAGAAAACCAAGGCTTCCTGAGAGAACCCAGGTGATCAAAGGGAGAATGTACAAACTCCACACACCCAACACCCCTAGTCAGGATCGAACCCAGGACTCTGGTGCTGTAAGGCAGCAACACTACCACTGCACCACTGTGCCACCCTTTCTTTTTGTCTTTAATGTAGAAGCATTGTAAATAGGTGAAGGTGTAGGCCATTTGGCCCTTTGAACCAGCACCACCATTCAATATGAACATGGCTGATCATCCAAAATTAGCATCCAGTTCCTGCTGTTTCCCATATCCCTTGATTCCGTTAGCCCTAAGAACTAAATACAACTCTCTTGAAAACACCCAGCGACTTCTGTGGCAGAGAATTCCGCAGATTCATAACTCTCTCGGTGAGAAAGTTTTTTCTCATCTCAGTCCTAAACGGCCTCCCCCTTATACATAGCAATAACAAACCCCCCAAAAATTATTGAAACAAAGTCAAAGTGATAAAAACATCTCTACTTTCCTTCAACCTCATCTGAATGAGGGCTGCTTGTTGAATCAGTGTGGACTCTGGAGGCTGAGAGTTGGGAACCGCCTGGAAGTTCACACTGCCCCTCAGAGTAGCACAGGGGCAACTAGCAATACAAGCAAGAGAGCCAACAGACTACCACTAACTTAGACCTAGACCAGTGCTGGAAATCAAAGCTTCCATGGGGAAATGTGAATACGTTTATGTAGGATTACATACTTGGCTAATAAATTAATTACAATCTATATACTTTTAAAACTGTGTGTGTATGTCGTTTTTCATTTTGCCTTTGATTTTGCCTTTGATTCGTTACTCCGCGAAAACCAGACGCAAAAACGCCAAGATTTTTACCATTTCGCTAGCGAAATTTTCACATTCGCAAATCCACTCCTCTTTAAATTTAGTCATTTTTCGCTACAGATTTTTAATAAAATCCTTCACAAAATTTACTCTTTTCTTTAAATCAGCAGCTGCCGACATCACAATGCCCTTGTGCTCACGGCACCGGCACCCGCTCTCCATTCAAGCAGATGCTATGATCGCACTTTCAATTCCCAACCCCCCCCAGTCAGTAATTTTTTCGCCTCCCGCTGGCCACCTTTCATCGCGTGCCCCGTGCGACTAAACGGCTGCTGCCGCCCGCTCTCCTCCACCCACCCCCCCCCCACCCGGACTGGCTCTGTCATGCAGGTGGAAGCTACAGATCGGCTAGTTCCCTGCTGCTTTTCGCCATCCTCGCTGGCGGCCTGCAGGCTCACTCGGGATCACGCCCGCCTGCACACTCCACCCTCCCCCCTTCCCGTACTCGGGGTCTGAAGCACCGAGGATGCAAGGCTCACTCTGAGGACGACAGCTGCTGGGTGGCCCTACGCCTCTCCTCCCTCCCTTCTTCCCCCTCCCTTCTCCCCCTTCCCTTCTCCCCCTTCCCTTCTCCCCCTTCCCTTCTCCCCCTCCTTCTCCCCCCTTCCCCCCTCTCTCCTCACCCCTCTCTCTCCGCCTCTCTCTCTCTCTCCCCCTCTCTCTCTCTCTCTCCCCCCTCTCTCTCGATCGGCCGGCCCACTGCTGCTTTTGACCGTTCGCACCATCAGGGTCGCCCGCTCAAAAAACGCCGCAAATCAGAAACCCCAGCTCCAAAAGGCAGGAAGCTCCCCTTTCTGTGCCACTCTCTATGTGTCCCTCTCTGTGCGTCCCTCTCTGCGTGTACCTCTCTGTGTGCCTCTCTCTGTCCCTCTCTGTGTGTCCCTCGCTGTGTGCCTCCATGTTTCTCTGTGTGCCTCCGTATCCCTCTCTGTGCCTCCATGTCCCTCTCTGTGTGCCTCCGTGTCCCTCACAATGCCTCCGTGTCCCTCTCTGTGTGCCTTTGTGTCCCTCTCAATGCCTCCGTGTCCCTCTCTGTGTGCCTTTGTGTCCCTCTCTGTGTGCCTCCGTGTCCCTCTCTGTGTGCCTCGTGTCCCTCTTTGTGTGTCTCCATCCCTCTCTGTGTGGCTCCGTGTCCCTCTCTGTGTGGCTCCGTGTCCCTCTCTGTGTGCCTCCGTGTCCCTCTCTGTGTGCCTCCGTGTCCCTCTCTGTGCCCCTCCGTGTCCCTCTCTGTGCCTCTCTCTGTGCCTCCGTGTCCCTCTCTGTGCCTCCGTGTCCCTCTCCGTGCCTCCGTGCCCCTCTCTGTGTGCCTCCGTGTCCCTCTCTGTGTGCCTCCGTGTCCCTCTCTGTGCCTCCGTGTCCCTCTCTGTGCCTCCATGTCCCTCTCTTTGTGCCTCCGTGTCCCTCTCTGTGTGCCTCCGTGTCCCCCTCTGTGCCTCCGTGTCCTTCCCTGTGCCTCCGTGACCCTCTCTGTGCGTCCGTGTCCCTCTATGCCTTCCTGTCTCTCTCTGTGCCTCCGTGTCTCTCTCTGTGCCTCTGTGTCTCCCTCTCTGCCTCTGTGTCTCCCTCTCTGCCTCTGTGTCTCCCTCTCTGTGCCTCTGTGTCTCCCTCTCTGCCTCTGTGTCTCCCTCTCTGTGCCTCCGTTTCTCCCTCTCTATGCCTGCGAACTGGGGACTATGTGTGAGTGGATAGGGCAGGGTATGGGGTAAAATGAGCGAATTAATAATACTAATATAATATCAATGGGGGTGGTTAGTGTGTGTGAGGGGTGGTTAGTGTGGGTGTGTGTGTGAGAGAGGCTGGTTAGTGTGTGTATGACGCCTCAGGCTGCCCCCTCCTTTCGCAACCGCGCGTTGGGGGAACAGACCCAACGGGTCTGCACTTAGTCTAGTTACAATTAAAATTCTAGCATTAATGCTGCCATGAAGTTAGAAGCTCTTGCCCATTGGTATTTTAGACACTCACTGGCTGTCAACACTATTCCGTAAACCCATTTGTCTACCCCACGACAGAAGTGGGAAGGGTTGTACAATTTGATAGCCGTGGGTAAGAAGGATCTCCTGTGGCGTTCTGTACTGACTCTCGGTGGAACCAGTCTGTTGCTGAAGGTACTCCTCAGGTTGACCAATGTGTCATGGAGGGGGTGAACTGTATTCTCCAGGATGCTCCTCAGTTTGTGGAACATCCTCCTCTCCCAGACCACCTCCCATGAATCCAACTCCGCCCCCAGGTCAGAGCCAGTCTTCCTGATGAGTTTGTTAAACCTATTTGCATCTGTGGCCTTATCCCTGCTGCCCCAGCGCATGGCAGCGAACATGATGGCACTGGATACCACCGATTGGTAGAACATCTGCACCATCTTACTGCAGACATTGAAGGAGCGGAGCCTTCTTAAAGTACAGCCAGCTCTGTCACTTCTTGTACAGGGCCTCAGCATTCCTGGACCAGTCTAGTTTACTGTCCAGGTAAACTACAAGGTATTTGTACTCCCTGGAAAACTGCTCATACACACCATTGATGGAGACAGGGGACAGGGATGTTCCTCTCCTCCAAAAGTCCACCACAAACTCCTTAGTCTTGTCGGTGTCGATTCAGCCCACACCACTCAACAAAGTCGTTGAATACACCTCTGTATTCAGCTTCCCTCTCCTCACTGATACAGCCCACAATTGCAGAGTCATCTGAAAACTTCTGCAGGTGGCAGGAGCCAAGTTATATCTGAAGTCCGAGGTGTCGATGGTGAACAGGAAGGGACAGAGGACCGTCCCCTGTGGGCCCCCTGTGGTCCTCACTACCATGTCCAAGAAACAGGGTGGACCACGTGAAGGTTGCAATCTCCCACCCTGCACTATCATGGTCAGGTTTACTTATTATAATTGATTGTATCTTTATTTTTGTTGCAGTTTCTAATGTGCCTGTAAGGCTGCGGCAGGTATGACTTTCAATATTTTAATTCATATCAGGAGCGTATGACAAATAAGTATTTTGAATCTGTTGAACCTTGAATTTTACTTCGGAGTCACGTGAAGAAGACCCGCCAGACCGCATGCGCATCAGAAAGGTGGCGCCAACAATGCCTGGGACAGGGTTGCTCAAGTTCACACATAATCTGCTCACCCACGGAGTCGGGAGATGATTCTCCACCGGGGCTGAATATCAAGGCCCACGGAGTCGGGGGATGAATTCTTCACCGGGGCTGGATAGTGCATTTGAAATGACTATCCCAAATACAGCAACTGTTGCATACAGCAACTGTTGCATAGTGCTACAGAGGTCTCCCTCTCAGAGGCAGAGACCAAGACAGGTCAGTATCCTGCTGACACTGAGTCTCAGGGTATGGCCATGGGGCATACCCCAAGGGATGAAGGGCACGTGTCAGAGGTACCTTTGTTCCTGACAACAAAGTTGGCATCCTAGCAGAATATTCTATTTGGGTTAAGGCCAATGGGTTCGTATCAGTATTGGTATCCTGCGGCCTGCGGCAGCGCCTGTTTAGGGTTGCCTACGAATCGCCCTCTCTGAGGAGGGAATAGCAAAAGGTCAAGATATAACTGACTCCAGGCTCCAAAGAAGTTAATAGAACATACTAAAGCACATATGTGCCGGCAGTGAACAGCGCCAACAGGGGGATGTGAGAGCCAGCCGCTGAATCTGTTATTCAGGTAGGCCTATTCAACAGGGGAAGAAAGCCTGGCAGATGAATCAATTAGGCCAACGGTGGGCAAAAGTCATCATTTCAGAACGCACCCCAGGCGCTCATCGGCAGTAAGTGGTTCACTGGAGATGGGGGCCTTTACCAATGCACCTTACCAATCCTACTCAACTAAATGGGTCTACCACTTCCAAAATAAGGGTAGCGCACCATTCACAAGTTGTAAATATTTACATTTGTTTTGTACAACACACAAAAGGTAAAAATATTTGGTTGAGGCACAGTCGGAGCATTCCAAGCAAGTTTGGATTATGGCCAGGGTTATTTAAAAAAAAATTAAGGTTCAGAAATTGGGCAAAAGTTCTCATGCAAACCACCCATGGAAAAGGTGGGAGTGGTATGTTATTATGAAGAATGGAGAGTGTCGGGCATATGAACTTTCCGAATATGAAAACTTATTTTCCTGGCTACAACAGATTCATAGGGTCAGAGATCCATGCTATGCAAATCCCATTACAGAGGTTATCAAAGACAATATAACTGTACTATAACAGTAAAGCTTTGGGGTAAGGGATAAACTGTTTGTTGGTCATTGGGATTTACCTTTAATTATTATTAGCCTTGACTCTGCCTTGTGGCAAGAGATTGGAGTTATAGCAATCTGTTACAAAACGGAGTTATTTTCATCATGAGTAATTGGCAATATAGCAGCTGTGTTCAGTTGAACAAATCAACGAACTGATATCATGTAAGTAGCAATTAGACTATTGTTAACAACCTTATGCTATGTCAGCTGAAGCTACCTCAGCTACAATGATGAAGTAACAGCATTCAGCATTGCTGAACATGACAATAACTCATTGAGCTTGAACTTGAAACTCGCCACAGTAGTGTGGTTGGTCGAATTCAGTTATTACATACCGATGTTTAGGACTCTAAGATGAGAAGTTCCGAATACCATCACCTACTTGGAGAAATTGGAGATTGCATGAGTTACCAATTCTTCAATTGTTGGTATCAACTAAATACATACACTTGATGCATCTCATGGGTAAGGGGATATTGAGCGAATATACATGTTTTCCATGCTCAAATTCAAGTTGCTGCCTACGATGGTGACATATGTTAGTCACATGGTAATCAAGTAAAAGTATCCTGTAATAATTACCTAAATCTCCTTTGTCACTGGTGTATCATCCAGTTCAGATAGATGATAACACAGTATAAGTGTTGGATCTCAAAGTATGATGAAAGTATGGTTCAATATTACATCGAATATCGACATGTTGGTGCATGTTTATCCACTGATTGCAAAAATATGTAGCACAACAATGCGAAGAAATACATTCTCGCTTCAATAGGAGGAATGGTCTTTTATGTCTTCCTCATTTTTTCCTCATTAGCCAGGTCTTAAAACAGTCAGCAAGACCTTGCTTGGGTTCATACTATTGGACTGGCCAAGCGTCCATGTTGCCTGCTTCATCAGGCATTATGGCGCAATGGTATACGGTTATTCCAAAAAACAAGAACTTGTTGTTTCAAACTGTGGTTCAGGAGACCGGCATTTGCACAGTAAAACAATTATTGACTTACACATTTTGAATGGATTGACTTATGCCTTAGGTTCTCACATCAAGCCATGAAGGTGCTCACTGCAGTGTGCAGGGATAGCACCCAAAAAAGCAGTACATTTCTTTTGAGGGGATCAGAAGTGTTTTTGTTAAGTGTTAATGTTACATTTAATACGGTACAGATTACTGACGTTTTCCAGTTCATTTTAAATGGTATTTGACAATAATTCAGTTATAGAGACACTACAGCTGCAACATAAGGGAACTACGCTGTCAGGTTCAACCCGGATATTGAGTTGTTAAAAGATCTTGACACAAGTTCTCCCACTACAAGATTATGCAGCTGATTATTGTAAATGTGTGAACATTATTTCACCAAGGGGTTCCAGCTACATCCTTAGTTATGACTCTTATATAAGCACGACGGCAAACATTGCAAACGCTGTGGCTAGATAGGATGGAATTGGCTGCAGGTGCCATCACATTTTACATTCTGGTCTACACAAGCAGAGTAGACTAGGGGTGGCATGATTTAAGATCATTTTGGATACCCCACGGTCTCACGTCTATGTTATCAAGGCCACCAGAATCCTAAGAAGTATGGAATCCGCATTGTTTATTAGTCAACAAACAAGTACACAAAGGTAGGTCGGTTCAGGCTATTTCAAGGTGGCTGCAGCAAGTTCTGGGTTATACAGGTATTAACACTGACGATTGTACATCTCATTCCACCAGGTCAGCATCAACGTCAACGTATCATTTAGATAGTGTGTTTACATCTCATTCCACTAGGGCAGCAGCTACGTCGGCGGCCAATGCGAGGGACGTGCCCGCCGACCATATTTTGGCGGCCGCCGGATGGGCAAATGAGCTGATGTTTCAAAATGTTCTATCATTGGCTAATTTCCGATCCAGGGCTGTTTGCCAATGCTATTTTAAGTTCTGTTTAAAGTGCCCTGGGATAGAAGGGTACAGTTGTTTGTTTATATTTAAAAAATAAACTTTATAACTGCATCAAATGCAATGTTACTACTAATGCATTAATTTCTAATTCGAGTCAATCACTGCAGTGGGATGCCAAGATTTCTAATCTGCGGCATGAAATCATAAAATTTGGACTCTTCACGGAATCACTCACGTGACTCTGAAGTGAAATAGTAAGATTAAACGAGACGAGGAGTTACGTTGGTGATTATGTGCCCGCCACGCCCAACCCTCTCTCATAAAGGATCATCTGGTAGTTCTCGAGTCTCGCATCTTACTATGTCACTTCGGTGTTGTTATTTGTGATTTCATACCGCTGCTTTGAAGATTGGTGCGCATGCAGCCTGGCGGGTCTTCTTCACGTAATCACCAACGTAATTCCTCATAAAATCAAGATCAAACTTCAAACTGGTAAGTTATCGTTTAATCTTACTATTAAATAAAATAAGCAAAAACCCCATCTGAATATCCACTACTAACAATGATAGCAAATTTGAGATTTAGACTTGTTGATTATAAATACCAATGTATTTCATAAATTTCAATTCCGAACAGATGGTTGGCGGCATTTAAGTACTTACTGCTTGGTGTGTTGGTGTGAAAGGGGTTAGGTCAATCATTTAATTCAACATTTTTTTTGCTGTAGATCAGATTAAACACTCAAATCCTCAGCAACACATTATATGCAGTAGACATCATGCTCTAGAAACTGGAGCAAGATGACCCAGTCACAGCATCAGGGTTGCTTGTGAAATACAAATGCTATATACTTTCAAACAGTGATAGGATCTCTTTTATTCTGCAGCAATGACATTTCATGAGCTTAGTGGTGTTTGGAAATAGGTTCATGATCCTGTCAAAAGGTAAAATAAAACCTGCAATCAAATAGAAGCATTTGAATTAAGCCTGTGGCTTGTATTGTGGTTCGTATAGGTCTAACAACTCGATTATCTTAGGGTAAGAAAAAAAACATTCAGTCGTATTTGAGAGATTCTGTGAGGAGCATAATGGTGGGATCTGAATTAATTTCATGAAGAAATATAATTAATGACGGCATCAGCTTTAGCACTGGGAAAATTCTTCAGGAGATAAACCTTAATTGCAAAACAATAATAGCGTGAGAAAAGACACAGGAGTAACTCTGCACGTCAGGCAGCATCTCTAGAGAACATGGATAGGTGACGTTTTGGATTGGGACTGTTCTCCAGGGATGCCGCCTGACCCACTGAGTTGCTCCAGCACATTGTGTGGTTTTTTTTTGTAAACCTGTAACTGCAGTTTATTGTTTCTCCACAATAGCGTGAGAGTAGGTTGATGAGGATTTTGCCAGGAGTGGAGAATTTTAGTTTTAGGCAGGACAGTAGAGTAGACTCAGATGACATGGAGTAGGCTTGATGGACCAAATGGCCTAATTCTGCCCCTATGACTTATGAATTTACGACGGACAAGGATGGGGAAGGAGATGTGATTGAGGCAATAAAGTGAATGGATCGGATTCTCTTCTCCCAGCAGAGAGGTCATTATCTCGATTGAGGGAAAATGGCCAAGCGATTTAAAGGGAGATGAGTAAAAGTTAATTTCTTCCAAAGGATAGTGAGATCTTGAAGTCACAGCCTGCAAGGATGGTACAAACTGGAACATTTGTCGTTTTTAATTACTGTGAAAAGGACCGGATTTAATATAACCAACAGCAGCTTTGACCAGGACATTCAATGTGGGGTTGGCTGGTTTGCACTTTCTCAGCCCTCAGGCTTATGATGGATTGAATGGCTTAAACTGCACTATAAAAGTCTATGCATGAGCAATTCACCCTTGGGGCAACATGTTCAGTTCAGTGCACATCTACAAGGTTTTATGGTTGATCTTCCTGACCACTGTTTCCTGCAGCTGAGAAGGTGCGACGCAACTAAAGTGGCACGCAGCCAGAGCTAGGACACTCCCACACTATTAATATGGTCCAAGGAACCCATCAACCCTGCCTCACCATAGCAGGGCTTGTCTCCTGTCCTGTAGATTGAAGAAGTAAACATCTCAGATATGTAACTGTCGATTGGGCCTTGAAAGCAGAATACTTATATTTTGCTTGCTGTTGAAATGGAGTTAACAAAGATCTATCTTCTAGAGTTTGGATTGCCATAAGATATAGGAGCAGAATTGGGCCATTCAGCCCAATTCTGCTCTGCTATTCAATCATGGCTGATTTATTTTTTCTCTCAAACCCATTCTCCTGCCGTCTCCCCGTAACCTTTGACATCCTTCCTAATCATGAATCTATCAATCTCCACCTTAAAATACCCAATGTCTTGGCAACCACAGCTGTCTGCGGAAATGATTTCCACAGATTCACCACCCTCTGGCTAGGGAGATTGTTGCCATAATCTCCCCAATAACTGGTTTTGGATGCAGGCCACAGTACCAAGTTATTCTGTGTTCAGGTGGCTTTAGATGCTCATTCCAGAAAATGAGACAGGAATTCATAATCAACCCCTTTTCTTTATATCAGAAGCACAACCTTGATCTGGCCCATATAGACGGCATGTTGGCACAATAGTAGAGTTGCTGCCTTACAGTGCTTGAAGCGCCAGAGACCCGGGTTCGACTACGAATGCTGCCTGTACTTAGTTTGTACTTTCTCCCCAAGACGGCGTGGGTTTTCTCCGAGATAGCAACATAGCACATAGAAACATAGAAAAATTGGTGCAGGAGTAGGCCATTTGGCCCTTCGAATCAGCACCGCCATTCAATATGATCATGGCTGATCGGGGAGCCCCGCTGCGGCGGCCGGCACCGACTCGTCTCCGCTTCTGTCATACCAGACAGGCGGACCTGCTACAGTCTGGAAGACGGCGGACTAGCGGCATGTCCATGCGGAACTCGTGTAGCCTCGCAGGAGTGGCAGGCAGCGACTACCTGCCAACGTACCCTCGACATCACCTCGACGAGGTGTGGTCCGTTGGTAGAAGCCCCAGTTGTTCTGGAGAACCTGGGGAAGTCGACTTGCCATCCGCAGATAGTGGCGACGGTTGCATGGCCCGGATGGAGCAAATGATCGAACAGCTGCTCGAGCGGGACCATGAACATCAAGAACGGGGATCCCTACGATCTAGGAGCCTTACTGCGGGTCCACCGAGTATTTCTCCCTCATGCGCCGGCAGCGCCAGGAGTCAGCGGTTAACTGACTTTGAAGAGGGGTTGGCTCAGGAACCAGCAGAACCAGAAATTCCGGAAGAAGAGCTACTGGAGGTAGTGTCCAAATTTGCCAAGCCAGGACATTAAGGGAAACCGCTACAGGCCAAACTAGCGGCGAGCATAAATTACCTCACAACCTACCAGCTGCAGGAACAGGTGTTGACGGAGGCCATGGATAAATACAAAGCCCCAGGTAATTGTGTATCGCTGAATGTCCCAACGGTCAACACGCACATCTGGGGGAACATTAGTCCCGGGATCAGGGCCCAGGAGCTGAAAATTCAGAAAATCCTCAAGCTGTTGACATCAGGCATTACGGCATTTGCCAGAACCCTGGACGGGACAGAAATGACAGAGGAGCAACAAGATGCTCTGGCTCTATTGTGTAACACACAATATGAGATCAACTGTTTCAGGAAAAGCTCCATCCGGCCCACACTTAACCCTAAATTTGCAGGGCTGTGCAAAGTCTCTGCTACACCGCCGCCAAGACAGCCGTTCGGGGAGGACCTGCCTAAACAGGTCAAAGAATTGGATGAGGAGGCCAAAGCAGTTGGATTAATGAAACCTCCGTCATCAGCCAAGCCACAGGCGTATCGGAGGCACCATCCATACGCATATACCAGGTCTCGGGGACAACCCGACAGGGCACCAAGAGCATATCCACCGACCACACCCTATCAGCAGAAGCCTTTTTTAGGGCAGGGCCAGCAGAGGCCAGCATGGAAGATGCGCCAACCCCCCACCCCAGCAACACAAAGTCCACCAAAAGCCCAGAACATCAAGCCCCGCCGGTAACCATGGAGGCAAGGGGGTCTGGTTCTCTTGAGAGTACTGCATGCATAACCTCACAAGTAGGAGGGAGATTGCATGCATTCTGGGATGCATGGGGTGCTATAACTTCGGATACCTTTATTTTACAAAGTATTCAGGGTTATAAGATTAAATTCATAAATGGGCATCTTCCCCCGACTCAACATGTACCTGACCGGCAAATTTGCACTCTCTCAAAAAGAGAAAGAGGAAGGACATGTAGAAATATTAAGGCTATATGCCAAGGGGATAATAGAAAAAATGACACATGAACCTTTTGAGTTTGTGTCTAACATCTTTACTAAAACCAAAAAAGATGGTGGATGTCGAATTATCATTGATCTAACCCATTTGAATACCTTTGTATAATATACCCATTTCAAACTGGAGACATTTGAAACGGCTAAACAGCTGATTTCCCGAGGGTACTTTATGGCATGCATCGTTTTAAAAGATGCATACTATTCAGTACCTATAAAGAAACATCACTGGAAATTCTTAAAATTTGTCTGGATGGGGCAACTGTGGCAATACAAAGCCCTACCCAATGGACTTACCACACACCCTAGGTTATTTACAAAAAAATTAAAACCTATATTGGCATCCCTTAGACAGCAAAATCACATAGTCATGGCATATTTAGATGATATCTTAATTGTGGGGAAAACTCTTGAACTAGCTGAACTAGCAGTAACAACTACCAAAACATTATTTAGGAAACTAGGTTTTGTTATCCATCCAGACAAATCTAAGTTCAACCCATCTGTGGTTATGGACTATCTGGGATTCACTATTAACTCCAATCATATGATTGTCACTATCCCAGCCAGCAAAGCAATAGATATAATAGAGGCATGTAACAGCCTTGCTTGTGCCGGGGTACCGACTATCAGACACGCTGCTAAGGTAATTGGAAAATTTGTAGCTGCATTTCTGGCTGCGCAATTTGGGCCATTACATTATCAAAACTTGCAAAGAGCAAAAATCTCAGCATAAAAGCCAATGCTAGACATTTGGACAGACCTATGCAGCTGCCGATCAAGACAAAAATTGAGCTACAATGGTGGGTAAGCAATATTAGTGATTGTTTTAATCCCATCATTATATCCAACCCATCAGTCGTGTTACAAGCCGATGCAAGCGCCCAAGGCTGGGGAGCTACCGACACCACTTCTAGTTGTAGCGGCAGATGGGATTCGCACAAATCTACCCTTCTTCAGTCACAAGGTATAAACTATTTGGAAATGCTGGGAGCATTTCACGGGCTGCGGGCTTACTGCACAAATTTACATCATACGCATGTCCGTCTTCAAATAGATAATACCACTGTGGTGGCATATTTAAACCATATGGTTGGTATCAAGTCAATATATTGTGATGAATTGGCAAATACAATTTGGCTCTGGTGTATTGAAATAAATATTTGGATATCAGCTACTTACCTTCCGGGTAAACTCTATACAGTGGCGGACACCAGGTCACAAGTATTCAATGACAACATCGAGTGGATGTTGAACCCCCAAATATTTGCTAAAATTATAGCTAAATTTGGAACACCAGATATCGATCTATTTGCATCCAGGTTGAACCATCAACTACCAACATATGTATCTTGGGAACCAGATCTGGGGCAGTTGCAATGGATGCATTCACGCTCCACTGGGGGAAATGGTTTTTCTATGCATTTCCCCCATTCTGCCTCATCAGTCGGGTATTGCAGAAAATTCAACTGGATTCTGTAACAGGCATTCTGATAATACCTGACTGCCCACGCAACCATGGTACCCGGTGGTCCTCAATAGACCCATGGACACAAATCACCAAAAGCCCAAATTTGGTCACCAACCCCATCACTGGAGAATGTCATCCGTGCCATGGTTATCTGAACCTGTTGGCTTGCAGGTTCGGAAGAGGCCACTGTTGAAGTTTGGACTGTCATCATGGACATCCTATCGGCGTCGTGCAGAGAATCCACTAGGAAGCAGTACCTAACCCACATCAGGAAATGGGAAGCCTACTGCAGTCGGACGAAGACAACCTACAACTCTGCCACGATCCCTAACGTATTGGAATTCCTCGTGGGCCTTCATTTTTATGAGGGACTCAGCTACAGTGCCATAAATAGTGCCAGGAGTGCATTATCGTCCTACCTCAATATAGGAGTGGGATCGCACCAGCTGGTGTCAAAATTTATGAGGGGTATTTTCAATACTAACCCTCCTCGACCCAGATACAACATTACATGGGATGTAGGAGTGGTGTTGACGCTGCTCAGGAGCTGGTCGCCCATGATAGGGTTACCGCTGGACAGACTCACCTACAAAGTGGTGATGTTGATGGCACTGACCACTGCACAACGGGTCCAGACTTTGCAGAAACTGAGATTGGACAGTATGGTCTCAACCCCTGAGAAAGTAACCTTTTTATAGAGGAGTTGCTTAAGCAGCACAGACCGGGATCTACAGGGCTGCAACTGGAATTCCGAGCATACCTCGCTGATGCTACACTCTGCATAGCCACCCATCTACCGTACTGTATCAAAGTCACAGACACCATCAGGAAGATGGAGCAGAGACTGTTCATTAGCCACAAGAACCCACATCACCGGGTGACGGTGCAGACAATCTCCAGGTGGCTCAGGGTGGTGTTGGGTGCAGCAGGTATCGATACTAACGTTTTAAAATCTCATTCTACCAGGGCTGCATCCACATCAGCGGCAAGGACCATGGAGGTTCCCATGGATCATGTCCTCACTACCGCGGGCTGGGCCAGTGAGACAACCTTTCAACAGTTTTATAACAAGCCGGTGGCCACTCCCGCAACATTTGCGGAATCAATATTAAGTACCATTCCATGAAACGTTTATCCCCGAGTTAGGGGTTTATTGTTTGTATTTAATAAATACTTTGTTATTTTTCAGCTTGTTCAAGTCTGAAATGCATTAACATACTTCGTCCATCAGTAATTGTGGCAGTGTGAGAGCATGGACGTGGTCCAGGGCATGGAATCACAGAGCTTTGAAATCTTCACGAAGTCACTCACGTGACTCCGAAGTAAAATAGTAAGATTAAATGAGAACTTACCAGTTTGAAGTTTGATCCTTATTTTATGAGGAGTTACGATGAGGGATTTCATGCCCTCCGCTCCCAACCCTCTATCATAACATCAACTGGTATATTAGTGTCTCTTACTCTTACTATCTTCAGTCATTGTTGTTATCTGTAATTCCACACCGCTGCTTTGAAGAATGTCGCGCATGCATGTTGGCGGGGTCTTCACGAAATCCCTCATCGTAACTCCTCATAAAATAAGGATCAAACTTCAAACTGGTAAGTTCTCATTTAATCTTACTATTTTTTCTCATATCCCTTGATTCTTTTAGCCCTAAGAGCTAAATCTAACTATCTCTTGATCTTTGGTTTCCTCCCACACTCCAAAGATATACAGGTTTGTAAATTGGCTTGGTATAAGTGTGAATTGTCCCTAGTGTGTGTAGGATAGTGTTAATGTGCGGGGATTGCTGGTCGGTGCGGACACGGTGGCCGAAGGACCTGTTTCCGGGCTTTATCTCTAAAACTAAAACTAAAACTCTCTCTATCACAAAAGGAAAATAAATACTGACCCTATAGACAAATACTCTTCAGATCCCAGGGCAACACAAGAATTGGTTACTGAGATTGTTGTCCCCATTTTCTTGATTAGTTGATTTCCTTATGCCTTTTTCTTTGCTCTCTGATAACAATTAATATTACTTCCGAGAATTAATACCATCCAAAATTCAGACTGTACCATAACCTGGATCCAAAGCTCAATTCTCATGTATGCTTTCAATTTGATATTTTTTCTATATCTTATTTGGTTCTTAACATTAGTTGTCAAATTTAAGACGGAGGTAGTTTAATAATGTTGAAGTTACATCTAAATCCATGTGAATAATTCATTTAGTGTTTCTACCATGACATCAAGACAATTATTTTCCTGACATTTTTAAATTAGATTTTTCTATCTATTTGGGACATCTCTCTCGTCCATTCTTTCCTTTATTTTGCCTTTCTTTCAAATCCAAGTCAACTATAATTTAAGCTTTCTGCAGTTTAAAATATGATTGCCTTTTCAAACTGGCACTCTGCTGCTTCGCACTCTTTTTTAAGAAAAGCATTTTATTAAAAATTGTATCTGATACAACACCACAGGTTTTTTTTAAAAGTCGTCTAAACCTGATTTTCCCCTGGTTAGGTAAAGAAGTATAATTATTCTGTCATATCTGCTATCTCTTGTGCCACAACATTAGATTGATGAAATACGTGCTTACAAACAGCAGCACTTATTACTATATAGATTGTCCACACTCTAAACCTGATGGAATTTTGGATTAATAGTAGGCACAAGAATGCCCATTTTACTGGGATTAAAGTGAGACAAAGTGCTTGAGGAACTCAGCGGGCCAGGCAGCATCTCTGGAGAACATGGAGAGATGGTGTTTCAAGTCAGGATCTTTCTTCAGACTCATTGTGGTGGGGGGTGGGGGAGAGGTGGATAGAAATGGGGCAGGACAAAGCCTGGTGAGTGATAGGTGGATACAGGTGTGTATGTGTGGTAAGGGGGGAGGGGGGTGATTAGCAGATGGTTAAAAGTGTGAGATGAGGATAGAAAAGGTTTGAATTGTTAAGACTGAGGAAGAAATAGAGGTGGAAGGACAGGGGGAAATAAGAGAAAACGGCGGAAGTCTAGTGGGACAGGGAAAAGAGAGGGAAGGAAGGGAAAACATTTATGAATAAAAATGGATGGGTTTTTTTTTGCAGGATGGTTTCCTAAAACTGGAGAGTTTTATATTCGCATTGTTAGATTGTAAGCGTTTAAGAAGGAACTGCAGATGATGGAAAATCGAAGGTTGGAAAATCCAATGTCTCCTGCATCTCCTCCAACCTCATCGATTGCATCCGCTGCTCTAGATGTCGGCTGATCTACATCAGTGAAACCAAGTGTAGGCTTGGCGATCGTTTCGCCGAACACCTCCGCTCGGTCCTCATTAACGAACCTGACCTCCCGGTGGATCAGCACTTCAACTCCCCCTCCCATTCCATATCCGACCTCTCTGTCCTGGGCCTCCTCCATGGCTAGAGTGAGCAACACCAGAAATTGGAGGAACAGCACCTCATATTCCGCTTGGCAGTCTGCATGCCGGTGGCCTGAACATTGAATTCTCCCAATTCCGTTAGCCCTTGCTGTCTCCTCCCCATCCGAGCACTCCCCCAGCTCTCGGGCACCTCCTCCTTTTTCCTTTCTTCTCCCCGCTCCCCCCCACACCCTCCATCAGTCTGAAGAAGGGTTTCGGCCCGAAACGTTGCCTATTTCCTTCGCTCCATAGATGCTGCTACACCCGCTGAGTTTCTCCAGCACCTTTGTCTACGTTAGATTGTAAGCTATCACTGGGACAAATGTTTGCACTTTTTATGCACTCATTGACTTAATTGCATGGGATCTTTTACGAAATGTCAATGATCAATGAGTCTCCTTATGATGATGTTAGAATTAATCTATTTCCAGGGGCACAAAGATATTTGTGTGATTCTCTTTTACGAAATCAAACTGCTGCAGATCCTATAATTTAAAATCATTCCTAATTTTGCGACGGATTGGAACAATTATTGCAAGAACTTCTATCTGTGTGAATGCTTTCCTGTTAGACTACCTTTCTTCACATCATACCACATTGCGTTGATGCAGAGCACGGAAGGAGCAGGTCCGTTCGGCATCACTGCTCTGAAAGCAACACTGGTCACCTTGAAATTTTATTGCCACTGGAGGGCTAAATAAGGCTGGTGTGATAAATAGATCCTTTCAGATTTAGTATTTAAGCTTCCTCTCCAAGAAATCTTGCAGAAACAAGGCATCATTTTGAAATACAACACTACGGTTACTTGAATGGTGGTTGCTGAATAATTGCTATTTGGCCATGAACAAATCTTATGAAGAGACAAGGAAGATATTTGCAGATAATTGAAAGAGTTCCATAGTAAGTGTAATTAGTTTTTCTTCACTCTTTAAAAAATGCTTTACAGTGCTTCTTAACAGCATTTCACAATTCCTTGGTAGAAAGGCCAATAATTGTTCAACTGCTTCCCAAAACTACAGTTTTTTGTAATGGTTTGGCACAGTGTTGGCTTGTGAATTTATCTGTACAAATGCCCTGCAGGTTGCTGCACAGTAAAGCGCTCAGTCAGGCTGAAATATTCCGGATATTTAGGATACCTATCCTTTACGAATCCACCTTGCCACACTTCCCCCGTCAGTTTGAACTAGTTTGGTATAGAGAGAGTGATATTCATTCAGTTAGCCTTGCTTAGACAGAACTGCATAATATCTCCCTCCTACCCAACATTAATCCTTCAATTTCATCCTCAATCTTTGAAAGAGATTATCTCGGTATTATCATGCCACTGCTTATAACACATTAATGGCTGCACTCCCGACGTTATAATGAAGAGACTTCAAAAGTAATTCACTGGCTGTAAGGTGCTTCAGGGTGCCCTGAGGTCATGAAAGTTCCCATCTAAATGTGTTTTCCTTTTAAATGTGTCTCAAACCTTGTAGTAATCCGAAAAGTTTCTGTTATAAAGCTTCGTACACTTTGCTTTTGTGGAGAAGGTTGCTAGGCAGTAGTCAGGATTTGTTGAAGTTAGCATTTAGAAGTTTTAGAAGATTATCAGACCACCTGCTAATCATTAGAAGTCTGTGGCTTTAACTGATGGCAGTTATCTTCTCCTTCAAAACAAATGGCCATTGGCAGCACATGCTGATTTTTTTTTGCACTCTCAGGCAACCACCAAGGATCTGCTTCATGAGACATCTGACCCCATCAAAAGTGCCTCCAGCTGCAATCTGCTTAATGTGCCATATGGCTGATCAGTGATGCAAATGCAGTCCAGGAAGATTTAAAAAAAAGTCATAAGCTGCATATTGTAACAGTATTTCCTACATACACAATTAGTATCAAATAAATAAGAGTTCCATGCTTCAAGCGATGTGATGTGCAGTTGAATGAATGTTCATCAACATGCAGTGTACTTAATTGAACACCTACTCCCGATAGTCACTTTGCATTAGTGTTTTTAATTCTCTAATGAAAACATTAAACACTTAGGAATATACAGTATCATTCACCAACCTGCTAGACTGCGCATCCCTTGAAAAGCACAAGGCACATGGTAATACCACAAAAGCAAACTAACGCCTCAATCTCAAGCAGAAGACTCTGAAGGTTCTCGACCTGCAACGTCGTCTATTCCTTCGCTCCATAGATGCTGCCTCACCCCCTGAGTTTCTTCAGCTATTTTATCCTACCTTCGATTTTTCCAGCATCTGCAGTTCTTTCTTAAACGGAAGGGTATGTTAGTATCTTTTTGTACTCAACAATAATTGCTGTATGAATAATACTATGAATTTCTGGAGAGCAACAGTGTCAACGGATGAGGAATGGTGACATCATCTGCTTGCTTATTGACCCATTCAATTTCTCAGGAAAACAGATTTACATGAAAATTGATAGCCTGGAGACTGGAGACTTGCCTGAAATGCTTCTTATGAAAGGCCATTGACCTGCAAAGTTAAATCATCTCTCTCCACTTTAGTACCTAAATGCTGGGCATTTTCAATATTAGCTGCTTCATTTTAGATTCACTATGCTTGGTTGGATGGGGTTAGGGGAGATATTGGGAAGCTGCTGAGGTAACAAAGATTTTACTTTAGTCTTTAGACATCCAGCGAGGAAACAGGCCCTTCAGCCCACCGAGTCCTGGCCCTCTTACGATCACCCCATGGACTAACCTACACACACTAGGGACAATTTAAAAAGTTACGAAAGTCAATTAACCTACAAATCTGTACGTCTTTGGAGTGTGGGAGAAAACCTGAGCACCCGGAGAAAATCCATGCGGTCACAGGGAAAACTCCTTACAGACAGCACCCATAGTCAGAATTACTCTGGCGCTGTAAGGCAGCAACTCTACCATTGCGCCACTATGCCACCGATGCTTAATTTATTGCAATAGAGGGACACAAAGTGCTGGAGTCACTCAGCAGGTCAGGCAACATCTCTGGAGAACATGGATAGACATGTTTTGGGTGGAGACCCTTCTAGTTACCTATTCATGATCTCTGGTGATGCTGCATGACCAGCTGGGTGCTTCCAGCACTTTGTATCCTTTTGTGTATTAATAGAAAGATTAAACGAGAAATTACCGTTTCAAGTTTGATCTTTATTTAATGAGAAATTGAGGGACTACGTGAAGAGCCCGCCAGCCCGCATGCACATCAATCTTCAGAGCAACTGTATGAAATCACAGACTGTAGATGATATGTGTATACACCTTTAATTGATAGTGACGATGTCCATGCTAACCACCCCCCCACCAGTTAGTATAATTGTAACCTACATGCCCCTAGCTCTCTCTCTAGTGATCGTGTCAGACCACGTACAGCCAGGGCTATATATGATGTATGCTTAATAAAGTAGTGAAGACTTTAAGGTGTCTGTGTACCTTCTATACATGGTGTCAGAAGTGGGATAGACTGGAGACGCAGAAAGAAGCACTTGGTGACATCTTGGTCTTTGGTCTACGGGATGATAAGCTGCGCTCTGAGCTGCTGTGTAAGCCTGATCTGACTTTCGATGAGGCGTTGCATGCCTCTTGTTTAGCTGAGGCTGTCTCCTCCGCTGTACCTGACCCTGTGGTCCACACAGCCAGTCTCGCTGGTCCCCAGTACAATGCTCCCCGGCGACAGAGGGTAAGACCACTGCAGGGCTTCAGACCGCCTCAACGATGTCCAAATTGTAACTTTGTCTCACACCGTTCTAATGTGTGCCCGGCGTTGGGGAAAACCTGTAATTTCTGCAACAAGCCCAACCACTTCTCGGCAGCATGCCGTTCCCGCGGGAACCCTGTACAGCCACAGCAGAAACCGTCTCGCTACCTGACACGTGATGATACAGCGTCTGGTTCCCATCTCCAGCACGATGATCTTCCCCCATCTGACCCCTGATACTTTGACCCGTGGCCATCCCGGGGCCGAAGCGACCCTTTCCATCGCTCAGAGCCAGTTTTTCTGGCCTGACATGCCTCGCTATTTCCGGGATAGGGTCTCCTCGTGCCCTACCTGCAACAGCCTCGCTCCACAGCAACAGCGGCAGCCGCTCCTGCAGCAGCCAGCTGCTGACCTGCCATGGTCTACGCTAGCAACCAACATCTTCGAGTGGCACGGAAAGCACTTCCTGGTGCTTGTCGACTCTTACTCCAGCTCGTTTGAAGTTAACCAGCTCCACTCCCTCTCTTCTTCCGTGGTCATCGAGAAGTTGCGCCGCCACTTTGCCACCTTCGGGTCTCCGGCCAGCCTGCAGTCGGACAACGGCAGCCAGTTCACCAGTGCCGAGTTCCGTGCTTTTGCCGAACGATGGAACTTTCGTCATTACACCAGCAGCCCGGAATACCCACAGAGCAATGGACTGGCCGAACGAGCGATCCGCAGTGCTAAAGGATTGTTGGAACGTTGCCGCCTATCCCGCTCCGACATCTACCTGGCCCTGCTGAACCTCCGCAACACCTCCCGCGACCATGCCCTGGGCTCCCCGGCTCAGTGACTCACGTCCCGAGTCACGAGGCCCACGGTCCCGGTGTCTCAGCAGTCCCTGTCCCCCTCCGTCTTTAAACCTGCCTTGGTCCGGAAATGCATTGCCAAAAAACACAATATACAAAACCGTTCCCACGACATTCCTGCCGTGTCCTCCGCCCTCTTCTCGCCGGCCAGGTCGTCCGTATGAGGTCCACTTCTGGCCGTTCCAAGCTGGCTGTGGTCGTCGGTTCTGCCGGTTCCCCTCGTTCGTACCTTGTCAACCACGATGGCAGGGTGTACCGCCGGTCCCGCCAGCATCTCCGGCTCGTGAACGAGCCTCTCCCTCCCCCGGCGGCTCCGTACGCCCCCCCGCTGCCACTGTCGCGGCCCTGTGCTTTGCCCATTCCTCTGGGGCCGGCCTCCCCTCGTCCTCCTCCTGTCCGCCTCCCGGCTGTGGTTCCGCTTTCTCCGGCTTCCTCGCCCTTCTCTTCACCGTCACCCCCGATGCCTTCATCGCCAAGGGGTTCTCCTGTCCGTAGCCCCCACCATGCCCCGGCGTCCCCGCTTGTTCCCGTTGGGGAAGGAGGTGATGGTGAGGTGCTGACCCGGTCTGGTCGCCTGGTCAGGCCGCCGGTCCGTTACGGCGATTACGTGTGATCCTGTATTCCCGTGCTTTACTGTTTGCATTCACCCTAGCGCATGAGACGTGGTCGCCCTGTCACTCACTGTTTGTTTTGGTAGAGGAAGGATGTAGATGATATGTGTATACACCTTCAATTGATAGTGACGATGTCCATGCTAACCACCTCCCCCACCAGTTAGTATAATTGTAACCCACACGCCCCTAGCTCTCTCTCTAGTGATCGTGACAGACCACGTACAGCCAGGGCTATATATGATGTATGCTTAATACAGTAGTGAAGACTTTAAGGTGCCTGTGTACCTTCTCTACACAGACCACTTGCACGAACTTCAACTATAGAAAGATTAATAACCCTCGACTTACCGAATGATGTGTATGAGATTCAGGGTTGGGAGTGGATGGCACGTAATCCCTCACTTCAACTTCTCATAAAATAAAGATCAAACTTCAAATGGTAAGTTCTCGTTTAATCTGTCTATTTTATATCGAAGTTACGTGAGTGTCTACGTGAAGCCTTCGAAGCTCTGTGGTTTCATGCAGTAACCCAATCTGTGTGTGAAACACTTAAACAGATAAACCATAAATGGCAGAAAAGACATGGGTTATTAAGAACATGATGCTAACTGACAGACATGTCCCTTGCCCTTAATCAGACCACAATCCCAATTGGCTTTGAGTTAGACAATAACTCATGCAACACTGTTCAGAATTCTATCTGCAATCATCCAGATATATTCAACCAAATTTGATAACTTCTGAAAGTGCAGTATGTAAGCCTCCTGCTGTTGCAAGATGATCAAATGGGAATATCCATTCTATTGGCTGCTAATGAGCCAGCCCCCTTAGAAGGGTGAGACTTGAAATGATTTGAATTCACCCACGCTATTAGCTGCTTGCACTCTATTCATGTTGAGATAGCCTGTACCAGAAATCTCTTGAGAAAACTATTAAATAACAATGAAGAAATTATTCTTCATCTCATAGGTACTAGTAAGCTCATTGTACCTGTGTACATAATAACACCCCCAATCTCCGATCTGGTGGGTATGCTGTCAACTCGAAATTGTACCCAACCGTGCCCGGTTCGCTTGATGAGATCATTCCCATAACAGCTACCCTTAAGTCAGTTATGACCCAGAGACCGAGCTGGAGATTGAGTAAATACTGTGTTCTTTGTGCTGAAATCAGTTGCAAAAAACATAATAAACATAAAAGATACTGCTCCCATTAAGAATACAGTAGATGAGTATCTGCCTAATAATTTTACTGATACACATTCTACACTACTATGAATCTAGGCTTTAGAGTGTTCATATAAAAGACTCCTTGCATAATGTTAGTCAACAGTGGGTGAATAACCAATAATTTATTGTCCCACATAGTACTAGAGAGAAGGACAAAGCAGCACGAGCAGTGTCAATTGTGCTATAACATAATTGCTTCCCTAATCCCAAACTGAAAGAACCGTAAACCTCTGCTACTTGTTTAAAAGTAGCTTACATGTGTCTTCTTCACAAACTTTCCATACAACCGTGCAGAGCTAGGTGCACAAGACATAGGCTGAATTAGCCATCACTCGTGACTTCGAATAAGTAGAAGCTTCTTTCAGCCGCCTTTTACAATGGACACCCTGTTTGTCGAACCCCGACTTAAATATCGACAGCAGCTCTCATGTGACTAATGAAATAACATTCACATACTCAAAACACCTCCAGCTCAATGTTGCTTTGCTGTCCATGAGAAGACAGACGATGACTGAAGATGAGATCAAGGCAGTTTCTGAGAAAGCACTTACTGTAACATCCACCAAGAAGATCCTCAGGCCTGTACCATCATCCTAGTCAAATTGAGTTTAGACTGCATATAACACCGAAGACCCTCTACTGACCTTGTACAAGGTGAATCCTTCCCTTAGAAGTCTCAAAACTTTCTGGGTTAAAGCCTTTCGACTTAGATTTTGCCTTAACTGATGGCATTAACCTGCAACCTCCAGTGTCTGACTGAATCATACATCAGATCCTAATGAGACTAGAATTGAAGCGTAGCATCCGCTTGGTGTGGGAATACAAGTTCCCTGTCAACTCGTCACAATCAGAGTCACCCTCAGAGTGGAAAATATCATAATGCAACCCTGAACCAGGAATTGCTGCCGCAGTCCTCTGCCTGGAACTACCAATCTCAGTCGCCAGAGAGCACAACACATTCTCTTCACCAAGGTGAGTGCGATGGCCCTGGGCCTAACAAAGGCCTTTGGCTAGGTCCAAATTGAGTAGGCCTGGTGTTCCAACCAGCCTCAGAGCAGCGCGCCCAGCCATTAGTTTATATATAGAGGTGATATGCCAAGATACTGCAGCCCTACCCACATGGGATGGTTCTACCACCCCCACAGCCGCCTACAATTCTCCCTGCAAGTCTTAATCTTGCTAACATCTCTCCAAAGAGATACATTGCAGGCTGCATGTTACTGGCCCTGCATAAACAAGCAACCTTTTGGGGAATTACCTCAGACCTTGTAGCATTTTGTGAAGGCAATTTAGCTCCAACTGTGTATTACATAGAAGTGCTAAAACATCTTCTGCACTATCGAGTGCTGAACCCATCTACTGTCCTCGCAAAGGCCGAAATTGATGTCAGTTAATAGTCTTTGAATACGCTGAAATTTAATTCTTGCCCATGTATCACCACTGAGATATCCCAAATGGTGAGATTAATTTTTGGAACATCCAAAGTCTGGCAGTTCATTTGGACTGGTATATTTCCCAGCCATATCCAACACATACCTCCTTAGCTGATGAAGAGTTAAATCACTGATGCTCTTAGCCAGATCTCCTCCAATGGATCTCCTATCCCCGAAGGAGTGGCAAATTATGTGACAAGAGCCAGAACTCCTTCATATGATTAACTGCAGTAGATCCCCCATAGATTCAGGGGATTCGAATTCCTTGACGGCATCCCCATAGTTGGAGTACTTATGTAATAATCTCCAGTACTCGCTTCTACTGCGTGGGAGATAAAATAACATAACCCTGAACCAAGTGTTGCTTCCTGCTCTCGCAAACCTGAGCCAAGTACCCTCTTCTGAAGTGGGAGATATATCACACAACCTGAGCCCTCCACAGACATCTGCTGTAAGTGTCTCCTGAGAGATACACACTGGGTTAGATTGTGCCCACTAATGACTCCGAGTCCAGGCTTGCTCCCTTCTGAAACCTCAACGGAATCTAGAGGGGAGGAATATAACGCAACCCTGAGCCAGATGTTGCTTCCTTCAGGCATCTGACTGGCTCCCTTGGAGCCTCAATCAGTCGCCTGCTCCCTTGGAGCCCCAAAACCTGCTCCCTCTCAGATCCTCAATGGCGGAGCCACCGGCCCTGCCGTCAGCCTATTGAATCCCGTCGCCTGCTCCCTCTCGGAGTCTTAATGGCGACAGCTGCACCAGCTGAACCGTCAGCCTAATGAATGAAGCTGCCTGCTTCCTTTTATGTATGTATTTATTTATTTATTTATTTTTATTTTTATTATTATTATTATTATTATTATTATTATTATTATTATTATTATTATTATTAAATTATTTATTTACGAGCCTCCACAGTGGTCGCTGCATCAGCCGAGCAGTCAGCCGTTAACTTTAAAATTCTGGAAAGGTCCTACATCCCCCACAATCAAAATGTGGATTACAGGAATGTCGGAGACACTCCATCTGGAAAGATTGAGGCTCGTCCTAATGGACAGGTTGGATCTTTTCAGAGGAATATGGTCTCCATACATTGAATATCTAAAGGGTCAAAATGGCTCGGTGCGAGAGCCTGACTGAAACCTAAATAATGGAGTAGATGAAGAAATACGTATAACAAATCATGGATATATCTCCAACGATGGATAACCTTTTTATACTCCATTCACTTCTTTATTTTCGATTTTTTATCTCTATATTATTTTTCTCTATCTTTTCTTACTTATTAAAAAAAATGTATAGAAATATAAATACGTCTTAAATAATATTAATAATATTACGAATGTATGTAAGAAGTATTTTCTATTAATATGTATTTACAACTAATAAAAAATATTCATTAAAAAAAAATAATAAATTTAAAAAAAAACTTTAGCCACCAGCTCCTTTACGGAGCCTCCACGGCGGTCGCTGTCCCGGCCAAGCCGTCACCCGAAAAATTTAAACCGCAAGCTCCATACCGAGCCTCCATGGCGGCAGCTGCACAAGCTGTGCCACCTTCTCCGGGACCGCTGCCCCTATTTTCGGAGCAGCGGGCCGTTCCTGAAACAAAAAAAACCCTTACCTACCGGAGCAGTTTCAAACTGCTCTGATTCTTGCGCCATGTGTCGACGTATTGATGCACATGTGGGCTGGCGGGCTCTTCACGTAGTCACTCACGTGACTTCGATATAATATCAGCATCTGCAGTTCTTTGTTTCTGTTTAATATATTGAAGTTTTGACACAATTCATGTATCTCAAGATGGAACTGGATGAATGCATGGAGATGCTACACTCTAAGATACCACATACTACCAGCTACATAATGTATATTTTTAGGCAATTGATATGAATTTCATCTGAACTACATCAGCTAAATGCCTGAATTGTTAGTTTTGACCCACGTATGCAGTTGTAGGGTGCCATTGCTAATACATTGATTACATTAGTTAAAATGATACGCAGGATCAAGTCCTGTTGAATCCCTGTGTTCACAGTCTAGCAGTAACTCAGTTATAAAATTCTTATCATTGTCTTGCAATTCTTCCTTGCCTTAACTCCTCTCCCATCCATAACTAGCTCTAGGGCCACCATACTACAAGATCTCTACATCCTCCAACTCTAGCCCCTTGCATGTTCCACATCATAAGATCATGGAATAAGTAATATGAGCGGAATTAGGCCATTCAGCCCATCATGTCTACGCCATTCAATCATGTCTGATCTATCTCTGCCTCCTAACCCCATTCTCCTGCCTTCTCCCCATAACACCTGATGCCTATATTAATCAATAATCTATCTATCTCTGCTTTAAAAAATATCTATTGACTTGGCCTCCACAGCCTTCTGTGGCAAGGAATTCCACACATTCACCACCCTCTGACTAAAGAAATTCCTTCACATCTCTGTCCTATAGGAATGTCCTTTAATTCTGAGGCTCTGACCTCTAGTCCTAGACTCTCCACTAGTGGAAACATCCTCTTCCACTTTCCACTTTTAGTCGTTTTGCCTTCAATGCAACACTCTGGCTTCTCTTCCCTAATCTTCTCTGCCTCTCTCTCCTACTTCCAGATGATCATTGTAACCTGCCTGTGTGTGTGAGCTTCTGAGTACCCATCCTAATATCTCCCCATGTGGCATGTTTCATGGTATCACTCCCTTAAGTGCCTTCGCTTGTTTTATTACATTAAATGTAAATGTAAATTATAAATTGTTGTCCTTTATAAACCTTGTATTTCATAAGATCATAATTGATAGGAGCAGAATTAGGTCATTCGGCCCATCTAGTCTACTCCGCCATTCAATCATGGCTGATCTATCTCTCCTCCTAATCCAATTCCCCTGCCTTCTCCCCTTAACCTCTGACACCCGTACTAATGAAGAATCTATACTTTACTTTGCAAGAGAAGGAGGTAATTAATCTGGAGGAGAACAATGGTTGGGAGGTTGGGGGATGGTGGTTTAGGACGGGGGGGGGGGGGGCGGGGGGGGGGGGAAGAGTAGTGACTGTATGATTGGGAGACACACTGGAATATGGAGTCCAGTAGTCAAACGTGACCCGATTAGATCTACACACACGGTTGAGTTAATTTTGATTTCTGCATAAATAGCAAGCAGACAGATGCTACAATTATATCATCACAGCATTAAGTGGAAGAAGCGCCTACTGGTGACAGGCCTAATAATGATTTGTTATTCTATACTCTCAGTGGCAGAGCTGCTTCGAGATATGAGTGATGAAATGTAGGAATGGAGCCCACTCACTTTGGTTGCCTCACTGTATTTATGCAAGCTGCCGCTGTTTATGTGGTCTGAATACACTTGGTAATGGCTGCAGAAATTGGAAGTATATTCTAATCTCAGCAGTTCCATCCATTAGCTTAATGAGCACAAAAAAATTCCATAGCTTTAAATTCAGAAACATTCTCAAAAAAAATGCTTTCAGTTTTCTGGTGGCATTAATGATGCCCTTGAGTCCATACTGACATGTTGCTATCAAGCCTCTAGTGAGTAAGTCCGACTATTAAAATACAGCTGGTGCGTCTTATGCAATTTTACAGTTTGTTGCCTCTTGGCAACAATTAGTCAAATAATTAGGAAAACATTATATAAAATTTCATTAACAATATGGGGCAAAACTTGCTCAGTTCCTCTGAATCATTCTGTCAGTGTCACTAAATGATACTTGATTGAGAGATGATCCATTTAATGAGACATTGCCTTCCTCCCTCTGCTCTCATTTGGATATTAAGGATCCCATGGGATTATTGCAGAGAAGTACAGGGGAGCTAGTCCTCTGTGGCCTGGCCAATATTTATTCTTTCAGCAATGTCATTTCAACAGATTACTGTGTCATTACCTAACTTGTTGTTCGTGAAAGCCTGTTGTGTGAAGATTTGCCGTGGTTTCTTGGTTATAATAATAGCCACACTTCCAACTGCTATCATTAGCTGCAAAGTGCAGAGCATTATGCTGAAGTTCTAAAATACATGGTCTTAATGTGGGTATTTATTTTTCATATTACTACATTTAAAAAGCATCTTATAATAGATAAGGGCTCAATATATATGGTCAAATGTAGGCAGGTTGGACTAGTGTAAATGGGACATGTTGGTCGGTTTGGGCAAGTTCAGCTGAAGGGTCTGTTTCCCTGCTGTATGATGCTATGATGTTTCTGGTCAAGACCCTTCTTGAAACTTCCCAGTCTGAAAAAGGGTCTTGACCTGAAACATCACATGTTCCCTCTCTCCAGAGATTCTGCCTGCTCTGCTCAGTTACTCCAGCATTTTGTGTCTGTCTACTGCACTTTTCTATGTTCCATTTAATTGAGATGTATAAAATTAGAAAGGACCAATATCCTTCGGTGGGAGGTTAAAAACCAGGCGACAAAGACTTTAAGTAAATATTGCACGGATTAGAAGGGAGATGAGGGATTTATCTCACATAGGGAATGGTAGGGGTTTGGAACCCTCTGCTGGAAGTAGAAACCCTCAATCTCTCAAAAAATAAGTGAATGAGTGTTTCAGGTTCGCCATCCAAGTATCGATTGCTGGAAGGTTCAATTTGCTTCAGTGATACTTTTGCATCGAGACAATGGACTGAGAGGCCCCTTTAAACAACGTAAATTCTCCGTGACTCAATATTTAATATATTGCCCCACCCTTAAGGGCCTGTCCCACTATACGAGTTTACCCAAGAGCTCTCCCGAGTTAAAAAAAAAATCTAATTTGTGGTAAGTACATAGAATGTACGTAGCTGGTACGTCGGAGCTCAGGACATCTCTTAGCGGCTCGTAACGCTAACGCAGGTACTCGGGAAATGCGGTAAGCTCATGAAGTATTTTCAACATGTTGAAAAATGTCCACGAGTGCCCCGAGTACCTACGAGCGGCTATTACCGTAATTCTCCGAGTTCGAATCGGGAAACTCGGGAGAACTCTTGAATTACCTCCTACAGTGGGACAGGCCCTTTTACTAACTTTGACTCTGGGGTGGTGGGTCACATCTTGGATCACCGTTCAAATGATGACAGCTTTCTCACATTGCATTTGGCTGGGAAGTTACTGGAAGTTGAGCTAGCAATGATGAACAAATAGTGATGAATGCACAAATTGGGATGGTGTGCGACCTGAATGGGAACAGTTTATGCTTTCCTTACAAACGCTGCTCTTATCCTTTATATGGTGGTTAGTGTATGAAGTTGTGGAAATAATGACAACTTCATATCAAGTTTACTGACCACGAGGCAACCAGGCTGCAGACAAAAGCCCCTGCTTCCCGCCCAGTGCTGCCCGTTAGAACCTTCCCCCGGGTGGCACGCCCGGTAACTTTCTCCAGGAACGGTCTCCACGAACACCCGACATGGACTAGGAATACAGTGACTGATCTACATCCCCTTTCTCCAGTCTGAAAAGACTGGACCCTTTCCCACCCACCCCTCTCCAATCACCACTTCACACCCAATTACTCACCCTCTCCATGTTGCACAACATCACTTCTGCATCAGCAACAATAAAAAATAGAGGAGGTGGAGAGGCTGTTCAGAAGACAGAAAAGCCGGAAATCGCTAGGACTGGACATTTTTTCCCCCTCTACTCTCAAGCTCTGTGCCGAACAACTGGTGCCGGTCTACACAGACATTTTCAACCAGTCCCTGCAAACCTGTACTGTCCCTGCTTGCTTCAAAGACTCCACTATTGGCCCTTTGCCCAAAAGGGTCTTAATGACTACAGGCCTGTCACACTGACCTCTGTAGTCAGGAAGACCCTTGAAAGACTTGTGCTGGCCAAGCTGAAAAATATCACAAAGCCCCTGCTGGACCCTCTGCAGTTTGCATATTGGGCCAATAGATCTGTAGATGATGCAGTCAACCTGGGACGGCACTTCACCTGCAGCACCTAAACCACCAGGGGACCAATGTGAGGATTTTGTTTGTTGATTTTAGCTCTGCATTCAACACTGTTGTGCCAGAGCTACTACACTCCAAACTTTCCATGTTGTCTGTGCCTGAACCCCACTGTCGGTGGATCACCAGCTTCCTGAGAGACAGGAAGCAGCATGTGAGGCTGGGAAAGCACATCTCGGACCCACAAACCCTCAGCATAGGAGGATGTGTACTCTCCCCTCTCCTCTATTCTCTCTACACCAATGACTGCACCTCCACTGACTCCTCTGTCAAGCTTCTCAAGTTTGCGATGACACAACCCTGTTTGGACTGATCCAGGATGAGGAGGAATCTGCCTACAGACAGGAAGTGACACAGCTGGCATGCTGGTGCCAATGCAACTACCTGGAGCTCAATGCTCTTAAGACAGTGGAATTGATAGTAGAGTTTAGGAGATCTCCCCCTCCCCTCACCCCACTCATCATCAACAACACCGCAGTCACATCTGTGGAGTCTCTTAAGTTCCTGGGAACCATCATCTCCAAGGACCTTAAATGAGGGGCTACCATCGATTCCACAGTCAAAAAGGCAGAGGATGTACTTCCTGCAGCAGCTGAGGAAGCACAATCTGCCACAGGCAATGACGGCCCAATTTTACTTCGGAGTCACGTGAGTGACTACGTGAAGAAGGCCCGCCAGGCGCATGCGCGTCATTACGTCCGCGCATGTCGCACTCAACGGGCTGGAGGGCGCAGCTCCACCAGCGGGTAAGTAGCAACTTGCAGGTAAGTGTTAAACTACTTTTCCTGCAGGTTATTTAGCTCCGTAAAGCTGGCTCGCGAAGTCAGTTGGAGTTGCAACATGGACCGGTCCGGGCGGAGTGTGCGCTCCAAGCGCGCGTATAGTGACGAGCCGCATTCTCGATCGGGTCGGGAGATAGTAACCGGACCTCCGGTTCCGATACCGGGGACCGTTTCACCGTTAGCACCAGTTGAAAGTGCTTCCAGGCCAGTGCCTGAAACTCAACAGGCTGTGGCTGCTAAGAGGCACAGCAAGGCCACCAGAAAAACAAACAGGCCATGGAGGAATACCTCACAACTAATATAAATTACTTGGTTTCTCACCAGCTGCAACTATCTGTCTGACAAGCAGCAAGTATAAAACACCTGTTAACTGTGCTTCATAAAAAGTTCCAATGGTGAACCCAGCAATATGGGCACCCACGAGTCCTTCCATGAGGGGGCAGGAGGTTCGTTACCAGCATGTCCTCAAACTGGTGGCGGCCCCGATCACTGCATTTGGCACCATGGTCCGAGGGACCGTGTTATCTCAGTTACAGAAGGATATGTTAGCTATGATTTGTAATGTCTTTTTCGAAATGAACTGCATTCGGAAAATTGCCATCAAGCCTACTTTAAACCAAAAATTTGCTGCACTCTGTAAGGCGACCAACGTCCAGACGCCTGAACTCCTGTTTGGGTCCGATCTGGTCAAGCAAATTAGAGATATTGATGAGGAGGCGAAAACTATGGGGCTAATGAAGCCGGCCGCATCTCGTCCATCTCTTCGGAAGTCGGGGATCGTTTACCACAGGTCTGATCCGGGTGCTTGGCCCAGCAGAGGGAGGACAGGGTGGCAACGAGGGTATCCACCACGCCAGGTTCCCTATAACCCCAACACGGCCAGGCAACAGGTTTCCAAAACACCGTCAGAGGTACAGGGACTTTGTTTTACAAATTCGGGTGTGCAACCTCCTATTGGAGGTCGGTTACATTTCTTTTATAACGAGTGGTGTTGTATAACGTCTGATATCTTTATACTAAATACTGTGTCAGGGTTCACCATTGCCAGACTAAGCCTAGTAAAGTGTTGGTGTTTTCTGTTCCGGAGACTGAGCAAACCAATGTGGAGATTCAGAATTTGTTCCGTAAAGGTGTGATTGAAAAAGCAGTTCATCATCCTCAACAATTTGTGTATAATATTTTTCCCAGACTCGAGAAAGATGGTGGGTGTCGAGTAATTCTGGATCTCACTCAATTGAATACTTCAGTTCTTTATAGGCATTTTAAAATGGACACATTTGTTACTGCAAAGCAGCTGATGCCCCAGGGTTGTCATATGGCCACCATTGATTTACAAGATGCTTATTATTTGGTGCCAATTCATGTTGATTATCGAAGGTACTTGAAGTTTAATTGGATGGGACAGCTGTGGCAATATAGAGCATTGCCTAATGGTTTAAGTTCTGCACCTAGGTTATTTACTAAATTGGTGAAACCTGTGCTAGGCACTTGAGGGCCCACAATCACATTGTTATGGCCTATTTAGATGATATCTTAATTGTCGGCAACACTAAAGAGTCAGCTGCAGCTTCTGTTACAGCAACTAAGAATCTCTTTGAATCATTGGGAATTTTGGTCCATCCACTTAAGTCCAAGTTACAGCCAACCCAGCAGATTGAGTATTTGGGGTTTATTCTGGATTCAGTTCATATGACAGTTACATTACCAGCAGCCAAGGTAATAGATATTGTTAATGTCTGTATTCGTCTTACTCAAACCCTTTATCCTTCCATCCGAGACGTTGCAAAGGTTATTGGGAAATTGGTAGCAGCCTTTCCTGCAGTACAGTTCAGGCCTTTGCATTATCAACATTTGCAAAGAGCAAGAGAACAAGCATTGAAACAGAATGCAGGTCATTTTGATAGGCTGATGCAGTTACCCACCATGGCTCTGGCAGAATTGCAGTGGTGGATTGTTAATGTTCGCCAAGCCACCAATTACATTTTGGTGGACAAACCTTCAGTAATTTTACAGACTGATGTTAGCGCTCTCGGATGGGGGGCTACAGACACAGAGTCCAGCTGTGGGGGTAGATGGACTGAGCAAGAGGTCTTGCTTCTTCACACACATGGTATTAATTACCTGGAGTTATTGGGTGCTTTTTATGGGCTAAAAACATATGTTTCCAACATGTCAGATTTCCATGTTCAACTCCAGATTGACAACACCACAGCTGTGGCATATATCAATCATATGGGAGGAACTCGATCGGTGTTATGTGATAATTTGGCCAATACTATCTAGGATTGGTGCATTTCACGCAACATCTGGCTTTCGGCCATCTACCTACCAGGCATAGATAATGTGGTAGCAGACTTTAGGTTGAGAAAGTTTAATGACAATATAGAATGGATGTTAAATGTCAGCATATTTCAAACCATTGTTGCCAGATTTGGATTGCCAGATATTGACCTCTTTGCATCCAGGCTGAATCACCAGTTGCCTAAACATGTTTCCTGGGAGCCAGATCCAGGTGCAGTAGCTGTGGATGCGTTCTCGTTACACTGGGGACACTCATTCCTTTATGCGTTTCCTCCATACTGCCTGATTCCGAAATGTCTTACTAAAATAGAGCGGGACTCCGCCAAAGGAGTTTTGGTGGTCCCAGATTGGCCAACACAATCATGGTTCCCATTGGTCCTGAGAATGATGGCACAGCCATTCATGCGCATTCCCAGCAGCAGTCATTTGTTGGTGCATCCGGTTACAGGAGAAAGTCACCCATTACATGACCATATCAATTTGTTGGTCTGCAGGTTCTGACCAGACCGTTTCAAGGCCTTGGATTATCGAACAGGACCATGGAGGTTATGACTGCAGGGTGGAGAACTAGCACTAAAAAGCAATACCTTGTGCACATTAAGAAATGGGAATGCTTCTGTGTGCAGTCTAATATATCATATGATACTGCTAGTATAAGTGATGTGTTGGAGTTTCTTGCTACTTTGCATTTTGATGAGCACCTTAGCTATAGTGCTATTAACACTGCTCGCGGTGCTTTGTCCTCTTATTTAGGGCAGGCTTCAGCACGGCAACCTATTGGGTCTCATCCATTGGTATCCAGGTTTATGAGAGGAATTTTTAACAAAAATCCTCCTCAACCCAGATATACAGCAATCTGGGATGTCAGTATAGTTCTCACACTGCTGCGGCAATGGGCTCCAATTGCGTCATTATCTTTGCAAAGATTGACTCTTAAAGTGGTTATGTTAATGGTGTTGGTTTCAGCACAATGTGTCCAAACATTGCACTTGTTAAGAATAGATTATATGCATTTTTCTCAAGATGATGTTACATTTTATGTCTGTGATTTACTCAAACAAAGTAGACCAGGCAGGTCTGGAATCAAGGTGATGTTTAAAGCATATCCTGGTGACCAACTGTTATGTGTCGTTATACATTTAACCCAATATGTGGAGTTAACCAAGAGAGGTTCTGAGTCAGGACTTCTCATTAGTCACAAAAAGCCATATAAGCACGTGTCCGTGCAAACTATTTCTAGATGGTTGAAACAGGTGCTCAGTTCTGTGGGTATCGACACTGATGTGTTTAAATCTCACTCCACCAGGGCGGCATCAACATCCGCGGCGAATGCTCTGGACGTGCCGCTAGATCAAATCCTCGCGGCCGCAGGGTGGTCTAGAGAGGCAACTTTTTCTCGGTTTTACGATAAACCAGTTCAGGCAGAGCCACGGTTTGGGCCTGCGGTTTTGGGTTCCCTTTAAATTTATTCCTTTGTTATATCACTTATTGTTTGTAATTTCCCCCTGGGACAGAGGAGTCATTACTCTGTTTGTTATTATTAAAATCGTTATTGAATTATTCAAGCAATGTTCAATATCTTCTTTATTGTACTACTGTGTCAACCGAAGCAGCTTGTCGTATGGAGTGCATCTGCGGCATGCAAACACAGAGCTTTGAAATCTTCACGTAGTCACTCATGTGACTCCGAAGTAAAATAGTAAGATTAAACGAGAACTTACCAGTTGAAGTTTGATCTTTATTTTATGAGGAGTGACGTTGAGGGATTACGTGCCCTCCGCTCCCACCCTCATAATCTAAGAGATCATCTGGTAGTTCTAGTCTTCTACGAGCCTTACTATGTTACTTTGGCTATTTGTTTCTGTGTTTTCACGCCGCTGCTTTGAAGTATGACGCGCATGCTCCTGGCGGGCCTTCTTCACGTAATCCCTCAACGTCACTCCTCATAAAATAAAGATCAAACTTCAAACTGGTAAGTTCTCGTTTAATCTTACTATTCTATACAGCCATCGTAGCGTCTGTCCTAACCTTCTCCATCATGGTCTGGTTTGGCTCAGCCACCAAGCACAACATCTGGTGGCTGCAGCGAATCGTCCGATCAGCTGAGAAGGTTATTGGCTGCAACCTTCCCTCCATTGACGAACTGCATACTGCAAGGGCCAGGAAGCAAGTAGGTAAGATCATCTTTGACCCCTCTCACCCTAGCCACAAGCTCTTTGAATCGCTTCCCTCTGGAAGGCGACTCCGGACTGTCAAAGCTGCCACAGCCAGACATAAAAACAGCTTTTTTTCCCACGAGTAGAAGCTCTACTCAATAACCAAAAATCTGTAGCCTCCTTTGCTCTGGTATTTTATTTAATTCACATGTTTAATCAATAATGTTTTATTACTAATGTTTAATGTTTTATGTGTCATTCCTAACTGTCACTGTATGTCACGTTGTCACTTGCGGGCAGAGCAACAAGGCAAATGTGAATACTTGGCCATTAAACTTATTCATTCATTCATTCATTTAGCTCATGCTCCATAAAGTAGAAGATAACATACATACATATAATTATAGCAATGTTGAATACAAAATGAGTAAAGTAACATACTAACCAGTAACTAACTACAGCAAGGCTTAAACAAATAATCAACATAGTAAAGAAAAGCATTCAGTCTCTGTATTTGGGATTTCTTACTTGCTGACACAACCTGAGCGTGTCATGTAAAACTCTTCCGTGGTGTTCAAAGGCAACTTGGCCACAGGCACAGGCACCTGAACATGAGGCTGCTCAGTGTTTAATGTTTCTCGTCCATCCCTTGTGACAGCTTTCTCATCTTCTGACCCAAGTCCAGTATCCTGGTAATCAGTGGTAGCATCGCACGGACCTGGCAGTGCTTGGGCAGGCTCGCCTACAGGCAAAATGTGTCTGCGGTTCCTCCTGTATAGCTTTCCTTCTGAGTTAACAATGTAAGACCTGGGCTCCTGGCATATCTCCTTTACCATGCCCTTTCGGTCGTAGCCTGGAGGGGTCTGTAACCTGACAACCTGTCCTTTCAGCAAAGGCTGGAGCCGTCGACTTGATTGATCATAACATGCTTTCTGTGACAGTCTTTTGTTTAGAAGCTGGGCTTGCACCTCCTGAGTCTTACGCGTATATGTGGTTCGAGCAGTTTACTTGAGACCGTGAGGGTAGTACGCTTTTGCCTTGACATCAGTCTTTGTGCTGGAGATCCAAGCGTTGTGCCATGTAGCACATTCTAAGATTGAGGAGATTTAGAAAAACATCTGACTTCTCCATTACTTATTTAGCGCTGCAACTAACCCATTAGATCGGGATACCCTGGGCTGCTGGTAACATGAGTGAAGTCCAACTGTGTAGCGAAATCTTTAAAGCACTGGCTTGTGAACTGTCCGGCATTGTCTGATATGAGGGTGTCTGGTGCTCCATGAACTGAAAAGTGTCTCTTCAGTTTCAAAATGACAGTTTCTGAAGTAGTATTACGAAGCAGGCCAATCTCATATCAGCCGGAATATGAGTCCACTAGCACCAAATATTGCTGACCGTGCCATTCAAAGATGTCTTTTGCCACCGTGGACCAAGGCAGATCTGGAACTGGATAGAGCAGAAGTGGTTCTCTCTGCTGGTGTGACTTTGTGCTGGTGCACACAGCATGATTGTACCTCCTGATTGATATTGTGTCATTGTAGGCCAGAAAACTATGCCCCTGGCTCTTCTTATCGTAGCTTCTGCCCCAGGATGCCCTCTGTGCATGATGCTGACATACTCCTTTTGTAGTAGGAAAGGAATGACGTCTTTGTGGCCATTCATGATGACCCCGACTTCAATGGTCAATGAATCTCTGAAAGGAAAATAAGGACGGAACAGCAGACGGAAGCATGTGTTGTTTGTTGGGCCATCCATGTCTGATGATAGTGCCAAGCGTCCGCAAAGTTGCGTCATCTGTGTGTAACACCAACTCCTCTAAACGAGAAGAGGAAATGTGATTGACTGTCATGACATCAAAACTGTCCACCTCAGCTGCATGCTGGACTGTGAATCTCCTGGGAGCTCGAGACAGAGTGCCCGCCAGGTGCATTTGTTTTCCACATTTGTAAATGAGGGTAATGCTTAACATCATCCTTTGAAGTGGTGCTGGTGCAGCATGTATGGGTTTTTTTAGTACAGTGACCAGTGGTTGGTGGTCCATTTCTATGGTCACCGGCTTGACATAGATGGAGTCATTGAACTTGGTACACGCAAAAACCACCGCCAACAGCTCTTTTTCGATTTGAGCATATCTAGTTTCAGTGTCGGTCAGCTTCCGTGAAGCATACGCTACAGGCTTTCCTTCCTGCAAACATGCTGCACCAAGGCCACACTGAGGCATTACAGGAAGTGTCACCGGCTTGCTGACATCATAGTAATGGAAATTTCTTTAGATTCAAACTATTAGGGAGTGCCCTGTGTTCCCTGTAGAAGATTAGGAATAAGGAAAATTGTGTGATTCCAGCATGCCAAAGAAGGCTTCCACTTCACTCAGTAACGGAGGTATTGGGAGAACTTCATTTATTTTCACTACATGTAAGCAATCCTCACTGAAAAACTAAATGACAAAACCCAATCAGCAAAGAGGTGAAAAATAAACACTTGCCAATGAAAAGCAAATTAACATGTAGTGTTATCTAAATGCCTAATATCCAGCAATGAGAATTCATTGACACATTGACCCCATCAGCCTCTATTTGAAACACACTCTGCACTTTAAATAATTCTAAGATTGGGGGAAATTATCTCATTATTTATTTCCTTCTTTCCCTCTCTGTCTCTGTCTCTGTCTCTGTCTCTGTCTCTGTCTCTGTCTCTGTCTCTGTCTCTGTCTCTGTCTCTGTCTCTGTCTCTGTCTCTGTCTCTGTCTCTGTCTCTGTCTCTGTCTCTGTCTCTGTCTCTGTCTCTGTCTCTGTCTCTGTCTCTGTCTCTGTCTCTGTCTCTTTCTTTCTTTCTCACTTGTTTTTCTGTTCTGTCCTTCAGTGCATGTGTATTCAATGTATGTGTTCACATAATGTGACTATTGATCAAGCAGTGTTGTACATGTACTGTGTGCATGCAAGAAGCAGTTAGAGTGTTATTAATCTTTGTGAAATGCATAATTGACGCCTCTCTTGTGAATTGATGCATGCATATGCAATTAGCACTTAGTGATTAACACAAAGTTGCTTCAACAATTCCAGCAGCAGTCTATGGCCATTATTTAACACTCAGCTCCAACTGAAACATGACAAATCTGCAAGTATTAAGATCCCTTTAATGAGAGCAGGTTGGAGTGGGAGGTTGCAACCTTCACGTGGACCGCCTGTTTTGACGAATGCAATCAACCTGGTGTGCACAATCAAATAAGATCAAATAGAACCACGTCATAAGCAAGAAGAAGAAGAGCAGGTACGGAAGCCGCTCAGCCATTCGGACCTGACCTCTTGTGCATGGTCCTCACTCTCGTTACATGCACAAGTGGGAATAAATTCCACAGGGACAGCTTGGAATGTAAGTAGAGAAGCAGCCTATGTCTGAAAGCAGTCAGACCTGGACATTGGTTGCACTTGGAATGATGGCCCATTATCAATGTGGCCAAGTGATGTTTGGCACTGACCATAAAACAGGACCATTTCAGTGGGAGTAGGTGGTATGGTCATTTTATGTCCATCCCTCTTCATTCCTGTAACTTCCAGCAATCCACTAACTTCTGTGATCAAGAATCTCAATGACTGAGTCCTCACAACAACTTTGGACACACAATTCTAAGCATTCATCACTTAAAGAGAGCAGAACCTTCTTCTCAGTCCTGAATGACACAGCCTTATCTGAGACTGTGGACCCCAGAATCCAGACTCCTTAGCCAAGGGAAACATATTCCCCAAATCCAGCCCATTGAAGCCTGTAGCTTTCAATGATCTCAATCTTCTAAACTTTAGAAACTGGCCTAGCTAATTTGACATTTTTTCATGTGCAAACCTCCCATCGCTGGAAAAAGGGCAAAGTAACTCAGCGGGTCAGGCAGCATCTCTGGTGAACGTGGATAGGTGATGTTTCGGGTTGGGACCCTTCTTCAGTCAAAATGTCAGCTATCCGTGTTCTCCAAAGATGGTGCCTGACTTGCAGTGTTACCCCATCACTTTGTGTCCTTTATACTGTATGTAAACCAGCACAAAACATGGAGGCGGCACAATGGGTAGATTTGCTGCCTTGCAGCACCAGAGACCCGGTTTTGATCCTGACTACAGGTGCTGTCTGCATGGAGTTTGTGCATCCTCCCTGAGGCCGAGTGGGTTTTCACCGGGTGCTCTGGTTTCATCCCACACTCTAAAGATGTACAGGTTTGTAGGTTACTTAGCTTTGGTAAAAATTGTAAATTGTCCCTAGTGTATGTGCAGGATAGTGTAGGTGTACTGGCATCACTGGTCAGTGAGGAACCGGTGGGTCAGTTTCCGTGTTGTATCTCTGAACTAAACTAAACTAAAGCATCTGTAGTTCCTTGTTTCTCCCATCCCAGGAATTTTTCATTCAAAGGCAATAATATCAATTTTTAAGTAAGGACCCCAAATCATTATCCCTATGTCACAATTTAAAAATAATCCACCTTTCTATTTGGAATTCCAAAGTGGACAATTTGAGACTTGTGATGATTATATTGCTTCTGCATCATCTGGGTGTCTTATTATTTTTCCTTGATGATAAAACGCATTCTCATTTGTCCATTCTTCAACAACAGTAGCCTGGGTGGCCTGATAGAAGCACTTACTGGAGGAGCATGTCAGCACAGCAAGAAGCACAATGAGAGCCTCAGCTTTTTGCTTAATTGACCAGTTCCACTCGGGTCAAGGAAGCAGGTTTGCAAGAGCAATCTTTGAATGACCCGAGGCACCAAATAATGCTTTTCACTTATGGCTCGGTCCGCAATAACCAACCCGACCTCCCGGTGGCTCAGCACTTCAACTCCCCCTCCCATTCCACATCCGACCTCTCGGTCCTGGGCCTCCTCCACGGCCAGAGTGAGCAACACCGCAAGTTGGAGGAACAGCACCTCATATTCCGCTTGGGAGTCTGCATCCTTTGGGCTTGAATATTGAATTTTCTCAATTCTGTTAACCCTTGCTGTCTCCTCCCCTTCCCACCTCTCCCTCAGCCCTGGGGCCCTGGCATTCCCTCTATCTCTATCTCTCCCCCACCCTAGTCGCACCAGCTTCTCATTTTCACACCACAAACAGCTTGCAATGGCTTGTTCCCTTTATCACCGATACTTTTTTGCATATCTTTCACTCATTGTTCCTTATCTCTCCACATCACCGTCTATATCTCTCGTTTCCCTGATCCCTGACCAGTCTGAAGAAGGGTCTCGGCCCGAAACGTCGCCTATCTCCTTCGCTCCTTAGATGCTGCTGCACCCGCTGAGTTTCTCCAGCTTTTTGTGTACCCGAGGCACCAAATAATGCTTTTCACTTATCTCTATTGATGCAGTTCCAAAAGCAAATAAAATAGATATCTTATGTATCTAACCATGCCCAAATAAATGCAACGGTAGATTAATCAGCCTTGTACACTCTCGCTGTATCTATGCTTGATGTGCACTATCACTCCTACGTCGTGGTCTCCAATGATGGTAGACAATGGTCCTGTAGAATGGAAGAGGATTAAAAGTTGCCGCGAAGAGTGAGTGTCAGCAGCTCTGGCCGTGGATGCCCCAGTTTCAGATGTCCATCTCACCACGAGTGGCAATTAACTGGGCTACATAGCTTTCATCAGTGTAGCCGCTGTCGAAGCATAAATGCTGTAGTTCTGAGAGATGGCTGAGGATTCATACACCATGCAGGCACTGGCATTTACTCTGGCAGAATACTCATGGTGAGGCAAATCACTAGAGGACAAATTGCTGGATTAATGTCATACCCTCTGACCCCAGCCACCAGTAGAATGCTGTCGTGATCTCAGTAGTTGGAGTTTGGCATTTTCAGGATCTCTGAAATGAGAACGGGTCAAGGGTCCATTCATGGAGAGAGTAGGGCATGCCATCTCTTCCTGCAAGATTTGCCTTAGTCTATGTCCTTCAGAGATTCTGCCTGAGCTGCTGTTATTACAGCACTTTGTGTTCTTCACCAGATCCCAGCATCTGCAGTTCCTTGTGTCTACATTTGTCTGTAGTTCCTTATGTCTACATGTGTCCTACAGTAGTAGGACGATGGAATGTGTTGCTCTTTCCATTTGCATTGAGCCAACATGTGTGAAAGACCATCTTTGCCAGGCCCAGGAGCAAACAAGAAATAACCCCGCCCCCCCCCCCCCACCACCGACCGACCCTCCCCCCTCCATATTGGTTGACCAAAGATCAGGGGTGTGAGGCTGAAATGTAGCCAAAACTTGAGGACCATCCTCTTCTAATACTCAACAGGGTCTGCAACCTTTCACGCTCCATATACACATGGAACATGGTCTCTTCCAGGCCGCAGAAATGGCAGGCGGCTGGCGAGTCTGTGAACCGACTTACAATTACATGTCACCGATCTGTGCAACATTATCCCAGGTCCCCGAAGTAAAGGGGGAGGACTCCCTTTTAGAAAGACCTCCATTGGGGAGTTATCTTCCATTTATGTGTTCATGACAAAAGTTGATGTACATTTGTGCAGTTTGTGCGAATGCACAGTGTCAGAGAGAATCGAGTACTTCATCATTACTCTGACCCTCTAGCACAGAAATGTCCTTCCTGCCACCATGTGGAGCTCCTCTGAATGCTTCATTTTACTTCCACTAACCAAAGGTGCACAGGTCGGTACGTTACCTGGCTACAATAAAATGCTCTTCATGTGTAGAGATGCTTGATTCTCTGACTTGTAAAACTATGTGTGCTTTGCAGGTGCTATCAGTAAACGGGCATTTGTCTCTTTCTAAACTGCCACACTTTTGCACAAGGTACATGCATAAAAATCCCAAGCTTGCTGACACTTGGACTACTTGGTTTGAGTCCTCTGCTTAGCCCCATTAACATGTGCGTTTCATGAATGATTTAATGAATTGGCCAGAGAGGAAGAGAAGACAAAACTAGTTCAATGGTTCTTTATTGCCACGTGTGCACTGCACAGTGTAATTCTTTTTGCATAGTTCACACATGCACGTCACCATATTACGGCACCATTTGCAAAAGTACAAATGTACTGGAGTGGCTCCTGATCCAAGTAAGCCCCAGGCTGCTGCAGTGCCTCCTCTGTCACCCTCGAACGGCTCGGCCCGCGAACCGACATCCATCTCCTCACCCCGACCACCTCTGTGTCACGAGGGCACCTCCTGCAGCTGACCTTGAAGTTGCAGATTGTAATCCAGCAAGAAACACAGCATAATTATTTCAATGGACAAAATAGAGAATGTACTAGTCTGTAATTGGAATTAAATGTTGCCTTCCCTGTGAATCACTATTTAAACCATAAAGACCATTATTTATGAACATTATAACCAGCAGGTGACCTGTGTCCAAAATAGACATTGAACAATGACTTTATGGTCAGAACTTCCATCAGAGCTAATCCTGCTATATGGTTGCTGATTTACCATGAGTAACCTCACTTATCACCCGACTTAGATGAGGTTTGTAAAGTTTGGATGTCAGAGATGGAGCATCTTTAGAAAGAATTGTAATCAAAGTATCCACTTATTATTGTGGGATTATAATTATGGGAGATTATGCGAGACTATTGATCTGAAAACCAGGCGACAGAGTGGAAACATACACTTCCATGTGGCCACAGGTCATCTCACACGTAGCAAATCTCTGAAAAATACTGTATCGAGTAGCAGCTTAGAAGAAATACTCAAATTCTTCAGTGTGGTTTGAACTTCCTGCCTGATTAAAAATGTTGCTATCTGAGATGAGCTAAAAGTAGAATCAAACTTCTATAAGCATTCGTTCAAGAAGACTGCGAACAACAGTTTAGTGCAACAGAATTTACTGAAATATTAAGTATGCCCCCAATGTATTGACATAGACGAAGGTTAATAATGAATGATGAAATGTAGGTGGTGCTGTTTCCTTACTTGTTTGTTTCTGTTCGGACAGCACAATGCAAGTTGAATCAACCAGAAGTCACATTTCACTTTTGCTTTAAGCACGATTCTTTTGTCTTCATTTTGGCTACATCGCATCATCTTGATTTTGAGGATGAACTTATCTGTGCCATCTGTTTGAAGATGTTCTCAGATCCTGTTGCAATTCCCTGTGGTCATAATATCTGCATGAAATGCAAAACGACTTCCTGGGATAAAGAAGTGGATACAAATACATACAGCTGCCCAAAATGTCGTGGGAGCTCCTCCCACAAGACTCGGCTCTGTAAGAACAGTGTTGTCTGTGATGTCGGGAAGAAAGTTTCTAAAACTGTGAAGATAATTCCTGAAGAATCAGCCTTTAATCCACATGATGCTGTGTGAGATTTTTGTACTAACAAAGAGCAAAAGCTATCGTCTGGTTTGAATTGTATGGCATCGTTCTGTGAAATTCACATCAGGACCCATCGTGAAAATGCAGCACTGAGACTTCACAGGCTGCACAATCCAGTCAAAACAACTGAGAAACGGCAATGCAAAAGACGCAACAGGCCCCTGGATCTGTTCTGTAGAACTGATGAAACTTTTATCTGTTGCATATGCCTAGTCCAAGAGCAGGGAAGCCACACGGCCGTTGTGGAGGAGGAGTGAGACGAGCTGCAGAGACAACTTGTCAATGAGGGCAAGTCATTAGAAGGGCATGCAAAAGTGAATGAAATTGAGATTGAAAATCTAAGAAGGCAAACAGATACAATCAGAAGCTCTGCTAGTACTTTGCAAGGAGACATTGCTGGCAAGTTTAACAAACTGGTTCAAGATGTCGAGGATGCAAACTTGAGGGTGCTTGAGTTCATAGAGCAGGAAGAGCAGGTAGCACTGTCCAAGAAAATATTGCCAAAAGCGAACAGAAGATAAATGAGTTGAATAAAGAGAAACTTGTGATGGAAGAAATTTCAGAAATTGTTGATAACATTACATTCCTGCAGGAATCCAAAGGTTTGAGCAACAAAAGTCTAAAGCCCTTATCTCAGGACAGTGGTGAGGTGGACATTAGTTTTCTAGGTTTAATTAACCTCAAAGAGGAACTGGTGAGTGAGTGCAATCGACTTGTGGAGACCTTGGGCACAAAAGTGTCGGGCCTGAGGCAGTATTGGCCAGGGTTACTGGAACCACAGGCTTCGAATGTTTTCCCGGCAATTGACATTCGACTCCAAGACAGTGCAAAAGTGTCTGTCTCTGACGAAAGGCAACCTCAAAGCGGCAAACATCTGGCCAGATGAGGTCAATTGTGTAGATCACGTGGAATGGTTCGACTGTTGCTGGCAACTGCTGTGCGCGGAAAAATTGGACAAACATGTCCATTACTGGGAAGTTTAAATCAGCAAAGGTTGCTGAGTGGGTGTGACATATAAAGATATAATGAGAAAGGGAGCAGGCCACTCATTCTTCATTGGGAGGAAGAGCGACTCTTGGGGATCACAGCTGTTTAACACCCATTGCTCAACATGGCATAATAATGTAGAAGAGAAAACAAAATCAGAGAAATATGAACAAATTGGTGTGTATCTAAACTATCCTAATGTAATTCTTGCCTTTTATGCTGTCTCTGATATCAGTGTTACATTATAATACCGATTCCAGGCTGTGTTCACTGCACTACTGTACCCAGGCTTTAGACATAAACAGACAATTTGTCATATTTCTGATTTAACAAGATAGTGGACAAGTTACTATGGTCGGCATCAAGAAAATGACGTCTCAGACTTGGGGTGGCACAGTGGCGCAGCTGGTAGAGCTGCTGCCTCACAGGACCAGAGACCCAGGTTCAATCCTGACCTTGGATGCTGTGCGGGTTTTACTTCGGAGTCACGTGAGTGACTACGTGAAGAAGGCCGTTAGCCCGCATGCGCGTCATTACGTTGACTTGCTTTGCGCAAATGAGCCGACTGGCGACAGCGTTGCTCTGACCGGTGGTAAGTTTAAACCGACAAGGTCAGATTTCAAACTTACTTCGAGGATTGTTTTTGTATTGCAGGAAGCTCTTTACAGAGTTTGCCTGCTGGATTCGGGACGAAGTCCGGACGGGCCGCGGGGGAACCTTTATGGACCGCGGGGAACCCCAGTCACGGACCATAGGGAATCTCGGTCATGACCTCAGCGAATCCCGGAAACGGACCGCGGGGAACCCGCTATGGAGACCACGGGTAGCGGTCGAATTCGCCTTTTGAGTCCCTGGTGGTGGAGCCAGCGGCATCAGACTGGTGCTGGTAGCACCTTGACAGCCCCGCTTGGAGGGTAGCCACAACATTATATCTCCCTCTCTGAGGAGGGGAGCGTAGGGAAGAGGCCCGTTGACTCAAACGAGTCGGACCAGGAGGATTCCTGGTGGAGAGGATCCCCTCCTTCATGGGTAACGTCTTTAAACGTTCAAACCCACATGGAACACCTGATGGAGAGGTGCTCCACAATGATAAACTCCAAAGGAGGGAGTTATCAGCCCAGGTATTATGGAGAACCCGCAGGCAGCGGCACCTGTTTCAGGGCTGCATAATGTCTCCCTCTCTGAGTAGGGGAGCATTCAGGGTCAGTTTCAGTCTGACCCCGAGCAATAAACCTGATATAGGTCCGCTGGAGGGGCCATGTCAGCGCAGGTAATCTCGGGGCCTGCGGCACACCTGCTTTCAGGGCTGCCTACGAATCTCCCTCTCTGTGGAGGGGAGTGCAAGTGGTCTGTATGTAACTGACTTCAAATTTGAAGTATGTCCGTGGAACATACTGGAGCACATGCATATGGCTTCAAGAGATACTCGCAAGCAAATGTGTTGCTGCCGGAAGAGTTTCAATGTACAGCACGGATAACTGACTTCTTAGAGTTCATTTTCAAATGGGTCTTTGACAATAATTAAGTTACAGTGCCTTTAGCTGTGCCAACGTGCCTTCTCATCATATTTGCTGCAGCAAGTGGGACCCACACTGTCGGGTCTCACTCTCTGATATCCAGAATTACATAGGATATCTTTAACACAAGTTCTTCCAGGCCCAGTTACACAGATGTGTGGAACATTGACCTTATGTTAACATTACTTCACCAGGGGGTTCCAGCTACATCCTTATCTTTAGCCGGCTCTCATAAGGTAGTTATCCTCATGGCACTGGCCTCAGTACAACGGGTCCAGTCACTACATAAATTGTGACTGGACAGGATGGTTACATCTGCTAAAAACATAATATTTTATGTTTTTGATTTAATCAACCAGAACTAACCAGAGGCGTTAGGTCTCAAACTAGTTCCATGGCATACCTTATGGACCTTCGGTAATGTGTGGTCAAACATTTACAACAATACATCTAGGTCACTTAGAGCCTCAAAGGCTCCAAACTAGCAATGTTTGTTAGTTACAAAAAACGTCATAAGAAGTATTAGTTCTACCATCTCCAGGTGGTTAAAACTGGGTTTTGGCTAATGCATGAGTCGATACTAATATTTCTAACACTCACTCTACCAGGGCTGCTTCTATATCAGCTCCAAGGGTTCTGCTGGACCACATCCTAGCAGCTGCAGGATGGTCAAACAAACATACTTACATTTTATATAACCCATTGTCAAACTGGGGGTATTTGCCAACTCCATTTCAGATTCTGTTTTATAGTTTCCCTCTGGATGAAAGGGATCACTATTATTTTCTTTTGGTGATTAAAGCATCAGCATAACAAACTAAGTCATGTCTGAATACATTAATCTTTTTCACTCATCCATGGTCACTTCATGCAGTGTGTAACGCACGGACTCGTTTCTGGCATGAAATCACAGAGCTTTTAAATCTTCACATAGTCACTCACGTGACTCCGAAGTAAAATAGTAAAATTAAATGAGAACTTACCAGTTTGAAGTTTGATCTTGATTTAATGAGGAGTTACGATGAGCGATTACATGCCCACTGCACCCAACCCTCATATTATTATCAAGGTCATCTGGTGGTTCTAGTTCTTCAAATCTTACTATCTTCAGGTCAAATACTCTTATCTGTGATTTCACACCACTGCTTTAAAGATTGACGCATATGCAGGTTAACGGCCTTCTTCACGTAATCGCTCATCGTAACTCCTCATAAAATTAAGATCAAACTTCAAACTGGTAAGTTCTCATTTAATCTTACTAGTTTACATGTCTTCCCTGTGACCGCATGGGCTTCCACTGGGCTCCAGATTATCTCCCCCCCCCCCCCCCCTTATACCAAAGACATGTACATTTGTCAGCTAATTTGCCTCCTTAAATTGATGAGAAAGTGGCATAACCTAGAACTGGCGTCATTGATGGTCGGCATGGACTTGGTGGGCTAAAGGGCCTGTTTCCATCCTGTAACTAAACAGAACTCATAATACCAAAATAGTAAGATTAAATGAGAAGTTACCAAGTTTGAAGTTTGATCGTTATTTTATGAGGAGTAACGATGATGGATTACGTGAAGAAGCCCTGCCTGGCGCATGATCAAAGCAGCGGCATGAAAAAAACAGAACCAAATAGCCGGAGTAAGATAGTAAGGCTCAACATAGACTAGAACTACCAGATGATCATTTATTTTATGAGGGTTGGGAGTGGAGGGCACATAATCCCCCATCGTTACTCCTCATAAAATAACGATCAAACTTCAAACTTGGTAAGTTCTCGTTTAATCTTACTATTTTACTTCGGAATCACGTGAGTGACTACGTGAAGATTTTGTAGCTCTGTGTTTTTTATGTCGTAGATTCATTCCATACGACACTCTGGCTAAGTCAACACATTAGTAAGTAAATAATATATATTTTAAACATTGCTTCAGTTATGTAATGTCTTTTAATTATAAAATAACAAAAGTGATAACCCCTTTATCCCAGGGGAAAGTTTACAATAAAGTGATAAAAGTATAAAGTGATAACATAAATCGATAATATAAATCAACAGTAAAACAAAGCAAAGAATCACAGAGAACCCAATACTGCTTGTCCAAAGCCTGGCACCGTGAGAACAGGTTTATCGTAGAACTTTGAAAATGTTTCTTCTTTACACCACCCTGCGGCCTCTAAAATTTGATCGAGCGGCACGTCCTGTACCTTCGCCACGGATGTAGCTGATGCCCTGGTGGAGTGAGATTTAAACACATCAGTGTCTACTCCTGCTAAATCCAAAACCTGTTTTAACCATCTAGAAATGGTTTGTACTGATACTTTTGTATATGTTTTTTTGTGCGTAATCAATAACGCTGTCTCACCACCCCGAAGACTCTTGGTTACTTCAATATATATAAGTGTCTAACTACACATAGTGTTTGATCAACAGGGTAAGATTTAAACATTATCTTTGTTCCAGTTTTCCCTGGTCTGCTTTGTTTGATTAGATCATAAACATAAAACACAATGTTATCTGAAGCCATATGCATGCAATCTAAACGCAACATTTGCAATGTTTGTACTCTTTGTGCTGACACTAATGCCATTAACATAACGACTTTAAATGTTAACTTCTGTAAAGACATTGACGTGAGTGGAGTCCATTGCTTAAGCAAAGTAAGCACAATGCTGACATCCCAAATTTCTGTATACCTTGGTTTGGGAGGATTTCTATTAAAAATCCCTTTCATAAACCTGGATATTAATGGATGAGACCCGATTGATTCACAGTCAGAAATGTGTCCTAAATAGGACGATAAAGCACTACGAGCACTATTAATGGCACTATAGCTTAAGTGCTGATCAAAATGCAACCCAGCAAGGAACTCCAATACATTTGATATGTTCACAGTATGATAAGATATATTTGACTGTCTACAAAAGACTTCCCATTTCTTTATATGCGACATATATTGTTTTTTAGTGCTATCTCGCCAAGCCGAAGCTATAACATCCATGGTCCTATCGGACAGTCCAAGCCCTTGCAGTGGTCTGGTCAAAACCTGCAGATTAACAAATTCATATGATCATGTAATGGATGAATTTCTTTTGTTACTGGTTGCACCAACAAATCACTGCAGCTAGGAATCGTCATAAATGGTTCCCTAATCATTTTAAGCATCAATGGGAACCATGCCTGTGTAGGCCAATTTGGAACCACCAATAAACCCGTGGCAGAATCATGCTCTATTTTCATAAGACATTGCCTAACCAGGCAGAATGGGGGAAACACATAAAATAACATATTCCCCCAATGTGGTGAGAATGCATTTACTGCTACTGCTCCTGGATCGGGTTCCCGGGACACGTATTTTGGCAATTGGTGATTTAATCTAGATGCAAACAGATCAATGTCTGGTAATCCATACCGATTGACAATATTATTGAAAACTTATGGATTTAACATCCATTCCGTATTGTTTTTAAATTTCCTTGATCTGTTGTCTGCCACAATGTTGTCTTTACGTGGGAGATAAATTGCTGAAAGCCAAATTTTGTTATCAATACACCAATGCCATATCTGATTAACCAGACAATCACATGATAATGATCTTACACCACCCATGTGATTAATATATTCAACAGCTGTGGTATTGTCTACTTGTAATTGGACATGCAAATCCGTCATAGTAGAACAATAAGCTTTTAATCCATAAAATGCCCACAACTCCAAATAATTGATACCATATTTTTGGAGAAACAATTCCTCCGTAGCCCCCCATCCGAGAGCACTTGCATCAGTTTGTAAAAACACTATAGGCTGCTGTACTAAAATATTTTTAGCAGCTTGTGGAACATTCTCAATCCACCACTGTAACTCTGATAAAGCCTCCTTTGGTAATTGCATAGGCCTATCAAAATGGTCTGCGCGCTCCTTTAACGCTTGTGCTTTTGCCCTTTGGAGATTTTGGTAATGTAGTTGACCAAATTCCACTGCAGGAAATGCTGCTACTAACTTACCAATAACTTTTGCTACTTCTCGGATGGAGGGATACGGTTTGTGAATAAGGCAACAACATGCACTTGTAATATCAATAATTTTGTCCATTGGTAAAGTTACTAACATGGTAACTGAATTAATCACAAACCCCAAATATTCAATTGTTTGGGATGGCTGTAGTTTAGATTTTGTTGGATGGATCAGGAACCCTAACCTTTTAAACAGGCTTGTAGTTGATTCAACTGATTTTCCAGCTGACTTCTGATTAGTACTGACAATTAAAATGTCATCCAGATAAGCCATAACAATGTGTTTTTGTTCCCTTAGCTGTACAAGTGCTGGTTTCAACAACTTTGTGAATAGCCTAGGAACTGAGCGTAATCCATTAGGTAATGCTTTATATTGCCACAGCTGTCCCATCCAACTAAATTTTAAGTACCTTCGAAAATGACGATGAATTGGTACGGAATAATACACATCCTTTAAATCTATAGTACCCATGTAACAACTGTCTTGCAGTGTTGAATGTATCCATCTTAAAATGTTTATACTGGACAAATGTATTAAAGTGTGTAAGGTCCAGAATGATTCTACAACCACCATCTTTTTTAGGTCTTGAAAATATATTTGATACAAATTCCTGCGGATGCTTAACAGTTTTTTCAATAACTCCTTTTTTAAACAATTTGTTTACTTCCTCGTTAATTTCAGCTTTATCAAGTGCAGAGAACATCAAAACACGATTAGGTTTATTCTGCACCGGTGGATCAGTACCTTCTACAAATTTTATTGTAGCTTCTGATACAGTATCTAATATATACCCGTCAGATGTAATACAGTCCCATTCATCATAAAACAATTGTGATCTACCACCAATTGGAGGTTCATCCAAAGATTCTTCTGTGATAGAATAAAGTTTTTGTACCTCTCCAAACGTATTTGCTGGTCTCCTTCTCCCCACATATGGGTGAACATTAGGCTGTGCTGGATGGTAATACTTCCTTACCATATTCCTGCCTCTGCTTGTTCCAGCTCCAAAATCAAATCCCCTTCTTATCGTACCATATCTTCTTTGGCCAAAGATGAAGGGTCTCATGAGGCTAATAGATTTTGCCTCTTCATCCATCTCTTTGGTTTGTTTGGGCAGGTTTTCTCTGAACAAAAACCCAGGAGTTTGAACATTACTTGTTCTACACAGCCCTGCAAATCTAGGGTGCAAAATGGGCCGAATCACAATTTTCCTCATACAATTGAGCTCAAAAAATGAATTGCAGAATAAAGCCAACATATCTTTTTGAATGTTGGTCATTGCAGAACCTTCCACTTGTTTCCCAAAAGTAGTGATCCCAGTTTGAAATAAGTTTGAGGATTCTTTGAAAACATATTTCCTGTGCCCGCATAACTGACGACATTGGCGTCCAAATAGTCGGATTCAGCGTAGGTACCCTTAGTGAGGCACAATTTACCAGTGTTTTATATAAATCTGCTGTTTCAACCATAACAGACTGTTGAAGCTGGTGAGATACCAAGTAATTAATGTTGGCAGCCAGGTTTTCTTCCATGGCCTCACCACTTCCTTCAGGTATAGCAAAGCTTCTTGCCACATCAGGCATACCTGGTTTCATCTTTTTATATTGTGGTGGGTACTCATGACCAACATCACCTCCTTCAGGATCTGTCTCTTGCAGCCCTGGTACTCCTGAGACTTCATCAAAGGAAACTTCCTCCAACCCAATTTCTGAGTCTGGATTATCAAATTCCCAATTTGGCATAATGCCATATTCTTGAAATGCAAACCCCTCATGGCCTGTAAGGGAATATTCTGGGTTCTTGGACCCTTGGTTGATAATAGTCTGGAGAACTTTCTCCATACGTTCCATTTTTAGCCACATGGCTTTTCTATCCGGAGGACTTTCATTATCAGAGTCATCAGAAACCACGGGCCTCACGGATTTCCTTTTACTTTTCTTTGGCACAGGAATTTCCTCCGACTATTTGGATGGAGTAATTATAGGCTCACTAATGGGTATTTCCACGGCCACCGGTATCGGAACCGGCTCCGCACTAATCTCATGTCCCAACTGTTTATCGTCTCCCCGGGACACTCGTTTAACCCGCGGTGATTTTTTCTGGATTTTTTCCATTTTTATTTTAAACTCCTCCTGGCTCTGCACGCCAGCGTAATGGAGTTTGAAACATGCCCTCATGTGACTCCGAAGTAAAATAGAAGATTCACCCATTAATATAGATACAGGTAAATTATTGACATGTTTTCAAAATGCTGTCAGTAAAATAGCTGAGAATTGCATTTCTAAGGTCTCAGATTATGTATTTGCAAACATCTTTACATGTATCAAGACTCTCAGAAAATTAAAGTCATTTGCAGAAATTAATTGAATGTTCTCTATGAGCGAGAGCCAGAGTGTTTTATCATGATGTCTGCCAGAGGCGAAGTCAGTGCTGCAACAGATGTTATCCTGATGCAATGGGAATTTTAAGTGCTCTTCCCTTCGAACAAACTGGGGGAATATTTGAGCAGTGCTGGAAAGCATGGGCTAACGTTGTCAGACATCTCACCTGACACAGGAAGATTCAACATTGGTCATTCAAACACATTATCATGTCTTTTCTTGTGGCCAGTGATCTCCAACTGTGGTGTTTCTGCCTTTAGCAACCATCTGTGAGTACATACTGTAGAAACAAGGAACTGCAGATGCAGGTTTACAAAAAATGACGCAGACTGCCGGAGTAACTCTGCAGGTCGGGAGTATCTCAGCCGAACATGATTGGTGACGTTTCGGGTTGTGACCCTTCTTCAGGCCCATTCTCCATCATGAGGGTCAGGGAGCAGTCAGCACAAGTTGAAGCCATCTCACACCTGCATCTCTTGGAGCAATCAACTTGCAAGCAGTGGCAAACATTTTAGAAACCTGACGAAAGCTTCCAGAGATGGACATGTGGGAATCCTTGGACCAATGAGATGCACAAAATGCAACAAGTCCTCTACTTAAGATGGACACAAAGTGCAGGAGTAATTCAGCGAGTCAGGCAACATCTCTGGAGAAAAGGGATAGGTGATGTTTCGAGTCGGAATCCTTCTTCAGACAGAAGGTAATGTCCTCTACTTACCCAGGAATCCCCATAGACACTCGGGCAAAAGTAATTGTACTCGATGCATGTGATCTGCTGCTCTACGCCATGACCCAATAAATCCAGCGATATTTAAGTCCTCGAGCTGCAGGAATGGATACTTAATGTAAGCACCCTTAATGTAGGCACAAAACCCAGCTGGTGAGACTACTATCACACAGTGTTCCAGCCGGTGAGGCTGCTGTCACACAGTGACCCAGCCGGTGAGACTGCTGTCACATAGTGACCAGCCGGTGAGACTGCTGTCACATAGTGACCAGCCAGTGAGACTGCTGTCATACAGTGACCCAGCCAGTGAGACTGCTATCACACAGTGACCCAGCCGGTGAGACCGCTGTCACATAGTGACCAGCGGGTGAGACTTCTGTCACACAGTGACCCAGCCGGTGAGACTGCTGTCACATAGTGACCAGCCAGTGAGACCGCTGTCACACAGTGACCCAGCCAGTGAGACCTCTGTCACACTGTGACCCAGCCGGTGGGACAATGTTCATGCCTTCACAGTGATGTGATGGACCAATCGCTGACAAGTCTCGCCCCCGGCAACGTCATGTCCGTTATTGGACTTTTCTGTTGAGCGACAGTCGGTCCTTTCAGGTAGGTGGCATTTCGACAGAGCGGCCATTCAGTAAGTTTGCTTTTAGGCGACGCAGCTTTTCAGTTCGTTGGCTTTTAGGCGTCCCGCCCTTTCGGTTAGTTTGCATTTAGGCGTCCCGTCCTTTCGGTTAGTATGCGTTTCGTCTTCTGACTCTTTTGGTTTATTGGCATTTTGGCCTCGTTTCCATTCGGTTCTTTGGCTTCGATGTCTTTGCTTCGGCTTCTTGTCTGTCGGCGCCGCTTCCGGGTACCACCCTGCCCAACCTCTCCGTATAGTTCAAGGCCTCGAGTCCTGGCAAAATGCTCGTAAATCTTCCCTGCACTCTTCCCAGTGTACATTTTACTTCAGTCTTTTCCAATGCATTGTAGCAGATTCATGTTTTTAAATACATAAAAACTTAATTTTAAGCATTTGTTTCAGTTTCTTACTTATTTTTCACTTTTCAAATGTTTCTGATCATCAGAGCAAGCCAGTAGATTACGGGGCCAGTCCACGGCAGTTTGTAGATGGGAATGGGGTGTGGGAGCTGCATTGCCGCAAACATCGTGCATGGTCGCAGGGCTAGCATGGGCAACAATGCCAAGACGTGGCTCAGGATTATCACAATCTGGCCCATTGTCCAACTGCGTGTGGAGTCAGTTCATTTGCATTTGCATCCATTTGCAGTTGCATCCACAATTGTATTCAACAGTACAGTACGAAGCAGTGACCAGTTGCACAATGACAGTGGACAGTGACAATATATCTGGCTGCCTCGCATGGTGTTGCAGAATGATTATGGAGGGAAGAAGAGGATTCTTTGTAAGCAGAGATGTGATATGCGACAATCTTTACTATATATCAAAATAATATTCTTGTACCCTTTGGCAGATAAAGATCCTCAGATTCCTCTTCAATAAATGTGTGAGATTCATGGATGCTGAGTGTCTTAGTTCTGTGATAATCCAAAAATAACGGCATGTTTTTGTATTAGTGTTCTGAACATCACGTTTAATATGAATTCTGCAATCTTGCCGTGGGTTCTACTTGTTTTAATATCAACTGTGTTTCTTTTATGCCATGAAGCCTAACCACAGAGCATTTTTCAGCTGCCTTGCTTTTCAGTATCATGTTTGCAATGTGTTTTTTGTATCTCTTGTGGGTTCTTGCAGTTACATTTTTCCCAGCTGCCTATTTCTCTGTAGCTGCCTTTACTCTGGGGCCCTCTCTGCTTAAATCACAATGCTGGTTCAGTGTCTTTCTTTCCATTTCCACTTGGTTCATTACTTTTCCTGTCAGCCTTGCATTCCTTCTTCTAAATCCTTGGCCGTGAGACCACCAAGAAGCATATGGAGTAGAGACTGCCGGCCACGGAAGTTGCTACCTGCAGGGAATAAAAATCATATTCCCCCCAACATTGTGCATTGCATTTTGTGAAATCACGACATGACTTCAAACTGCTGTTGTGGTGATTTCAGGATATTAGTTTTCAAAAAGAAAACCTGAAATATTTTATATTTTATTTCGGTTTTAACTGTTTACTGAATTCATGACAATACATTATGCAGCACAATGGCACAACGGAAGAGCTGCTGCCTTTCAGCGCCAGAGACTCGGGTTCAATCCTGACTAAAGGTGCTGTGTGTGCCTAGTTTATATGTTGTGACTGTGTTTGGGTTTTCTCCGGGTTCTCCGGTTTCCCCCCCACATTCCTAAGGACATGTAGGTTTGTAGGTTAAGTGACTTCTTTAAATTGTCCCTGGTGAGTAGAATGGAACTAGTGCATGGGTGATCAGTAGTCAACATGGACTCGATGGTCCGAAGGACCTATTTACATGCTCCACCTCTAAACTAAACAAGGCTGAAAAGATGTGTAGGAAGGAACTGCAGATGCTGGTTGACACAGAATGTAGACACAAAATATTGGAGTAAGTAGGACAAGCAATATCTCTGGATGATTAATTTATCTTAACCATATACACCATCATCATGCACCATATCATGCACCTTAACCATATGCACCATCATCATGCTTGTTATTCCTTAGCCATTATCTTTATCTATTTCCCTAGAAACCTTTAGAGCGATTCAAAACCTGTGTGATCATAATGTTGCATTTGACCAAAAATATGTTTTCTGATGCATGTATTAATTCCACACCAGAAATGGTATTTCCAGTTTCTTGATATCACCTGATTCTGTCTGATTCTCTTCAGCTTATTTATAGCTGAAACCATTATTCAAGCCTTTATCACTTCAACTCTTGGTTATTTCAACACTTTCATGGCTTACCTCCCATCCTCTTCACATAAACTCAAACTAATTCCAAACTGCTTCCTTAAACCCTACATCACCTGTTACTAATTTCAGAGCATCAGTGTCTTTCATCCTTTGCTATCCTCTTCACCTCTGCTGCTCTCTGGGATATCTGCATTCCTCCACTTCAGGCTTGCTGCATATTCTAAATATCAATTGTTCCACCATTGGCAGTCACCCCCACAGCTGCGTAGCCCTAAGATATGTAATTCCTTCCTGAAATTACTTTTCTTCTCTCTGCACTACCTCCAATAACACAGAATTTACTATCTATCTCTTTAGCTGAGCATTTGGTTATTCATCCCAATTATTTGGTTTTGCTGGTAACTATCTGACACGGGAGACTTGACAGAAGTATGACATATAAGGACAATCCATTTTGTTGTCTCTTATAGAAACATAGAAATTAGGTGCAGGAGCAGGCCATTCGGCCCTTCGAGCCTGCACCGCCATTCAATATGATCATGGCTGATCATCCAACTCAGTATCCTGTACCTGCCTTCTCTCCATACCCTCTGATCCCTTCAGCCACAAGGGCCACATCCAACTCCCTCTCAACTACCTTCTGTGGCAGAGAATTCCACAGATTCACCACACTCTGTGTGAAAAACGATTTTCTCATCTCGGTCCTAAAAGACTTCCCCCTTAACCTTAAACAAACTTCGAGATACTCTTTGCTTCCTGTCTGCCAGCCAGTTCTCTATCCACATCAATACTGAACCACCAATACCGTGTGCTTTAAGTTTGTATACCAATCTCATGTGTGGGACCTTGTCGAAAGCCTTCTGAAAGTCCAGATACAACACATCCACTGCTTCTCCCTTATCCACTATACTAGTTACATCCTCAAAAAATCCAATAAGATTCGTCAGACATGATTTACCTTTCGTAAATCCATGCTGACTTTGTCCAATGATTTCACCACTTTCCAAATGCACTGCTATCCCCTCTTTAATGACTAGCAGTTTCCCCACTACCGATGTTAGACTAACTGGTCTGTAATTCCCCGTTTTCTCGCTCCCTCCCTTTTTAAAAAGTGGGGTTACATTAGCTACCCTCCAATCCTCAGGAACTACTCCAGAATCTAAAGAGTTTTGAAAAATTATCACTAAGGCATCTGCTAATTCTGGGGCTACTTCCTTAAGTACCCTGGGATGCAGCGTATCTGGCCCTGGGGATTTATCGGCCTCTAATCCATTCAATTTACCTAACACCACTTTCCGGCTAACCTGGATTTCACTCATTTCCTCCATCTCATTTGACTCGCGATCCCCTGCTATTTCCGGCAAATTATTTATGTCTTCCTTAGTGAAGACAGATCTAAAGTAGTTATTCAATTGGTCTGCCATGTCCTTGTTCCCCATGATCAATTCACCCGTTTCTGACTGCAAGGGACCTACATTTGTTTTAACTATATCGATAAAAACCTTTGCAGTCAGTTTTTATGTTTCCTGACAGTTTTCTTTCATACTCCATTTTCCCTTTCCTAATTAAGCCCTTTGTCCTCCTCTGTTTGTCTCTGAATTTCTCCCAGTCCCCTGGTAGGCTGCTTTTTCTGGCTAATTTGTACGCTTCATCTTTTTCTTTGATACTATCCCTGATTTCCCTCGTTATCCATGGATGCACCACCTTCCCTGATTTATTCTTTTGCCATACTGGGATGAACAATTGTTGTAGCTCATCCATGCAGTCTTTAAATGCCTTCCATTGCATATCCACGTCAACCCTTCAAGAATCAATTGCCAGTCCATCTTCACGTCTCATATCCTCAAAGTTACCTTTCTTTAAGTTCAGGACCCGTGTTTCTGAATTAACAATGTCACTCTCCATCCTAATGAAGAACTCAACCATATTATGGTCACTCTTGCCCAAGGGGCCACGTACAACAAGGCTGCTAACTAACCCTTCCTCATTACCCAATATCCAGTCTAGAATAGCCTGCTCTCTCGTTGGTTCCTCCACATGTTGGTTTAGAAAATTATCCCGCATACATTCCAAGAAATCCTCTTCCTCAGCACCCCTGCCAATTTGATTCACCCAATCTATATGTAGATTGAAGTCACCCATTATAACGGTTTTACCTTCATTGCACGCATTTCTAATTTCCTGTTTGATGCCATCCCCAACTCCACTACTACTGTTAGGTGGCCTGTACACAACACCCACTAGCGTTTTCTGCCCCTTAGTGTTTCGCAGCTCCACCCATATCGATTCCACATCCTCCAAGCTAATGTCATTCCTTTCTATTGCGTTAATCTCCTCTCTAACCAGCAACGCTCCCTCACCTCCTTTTCCTCTCTGTCTATCCTTCCTGAATATTGAATATCCCTGGATGTTCAGCTCCCAGCCTTGGTCACCCTGGAGCCATGTCTCCGTGATCGCAACTATATCATAATTATTAATAGCTATCTGCACATTCAACTCATCCACCTTATTACGAATGCTCCTCGCATTGAGACACAAAGCCTTCAGGCTTGTTTTTACAACACTCTTGGTCCTTTTACAATTATGTTGAAAAGTGGCCCTTTTAGATTTTTGCCCTGGATTTGTTTTCCTGCCACTTTTCACCGCGCTACCTATTGCTCCTATCCTCATTTTACACCCCTCTGTCTCTCTGCTCACACATTTAAGAAACCCTCCACTTCTTATTCTCCGTTTGTTATTTTTTTCTTCTTTCCTCCCTACGTGTTGCGTCTGACTGCTTCTCTTCTCTGCCTCCTGCCTCACAAACGGACTACTTGCCTTCTCTATTTGCGTCCCTTCCCCCAACCGATCTAGTTTAAAGTCTCCCCAGTATGAGATAATGACAATAAATTGAATCCAATATAAAATGAGATAATGACATGAGAATTAAGGGACAGAGGTTTCGGGGTAACGTGAGGGGGAACTTCTTTACTCAGAGGGTGGTGGCTGTGTGGAATGAGCTTCCAGCAGAAGTGGTGGAGGCAGGATCGATTTTAACATTTAAGAGCAAAGTGGATAGGTATATGGACGTGAAGGGAATGGAGGGGTATGGTCTGAGTGCAGGTAGATGGGACTAGGGGAAAACAAATGGTCGGCACGGACTGGAAGGGCCGAGAGGGCCTGTTTCCGTGCTGTAATTGTTATATGTTATATGTTAATGACAATAAATTGAATCCAATATAAAATGATATATAACCATATAAACCATATAACAATTACAGCATGGAAACAGGCCCTCTCGGCCCTTCCAGTCCGTGCCGACCATTTGTTTTCCCCTAGTCCCATCTACCTGCACTCAGACCATACCCCTCCATTCCCTTCACGTCCATATACCTATAATATGATGTTAAGGCATATATAGGGTAGACAATCAGAACCTTTTATCCCAGGGTGAAAATAACCAACACTAGAGGGCATGGCTATAAGGTGAGGGGAAAAGTTTAATGGAGATGTGCGGGATAGCTGTGTTTATACTGAGTGTAATGGGGGTGTGGAACACATTGCCAGGGATAGAGGCAGACATAATAGTGGTATTTAAGAAGCTTTTAGATAGTCACATGGAAGTGCAGGGAATAAAGGGATATGGATCATGTACAGACAGATGAGATCAGTTTGATTTGGCATCATGTTTGACAAAAACATTGTTGTGGGGGAAGGAGAGTGGTATTAGGGCAAGAGGGTAAGCTTTTGTAGTTATCTAAACTTGGAGAATTTAATGGTCACACCGTTGGGTTGAAAGCTAACCAAGTGGAATATGAAGTGTTGTTCTTCCAATTTGCGTTTGGCATCACTCTGGCAATGGAGGAGGCCTAGGGCAGGAAGGTCAGTACGGGGATGGGAGGAGGGGTTAAAATGGTTCCCAACCAGGAGGCCTTGACAAAACTGAGCACAGTGCTCGGCGAAGCTCCGCAGACCGCGGCTTCAGAATGGTATAGGCCGCAGCCCGGCGGTCGGAGCTCTCAATGTCCACGCCGCACCCGCGGCTAGAAGCTCCGCAGACTGTGGCTTCAGGATGTCATAGTCCGCGGGCCAATGATTGGAGCACGTCTTCTAGCGACCCTCAGCAAGGGATCCCCCGGCTCCACGACGGAAAGTCCGCACTGCGCCCACTGCTGAAGCTCTAGACCCGACTCCGGTAAAGGCCGCACTAATCCAAGTTGTTAGGCCGCGAGGGAGGGCGAAATGCAACTAGGAAAGAAGTCGCATTCCACAGTTTCCCCAATTCCCGCCCCCCCCCCCCCCCCCACACACACACTTGAACACACTAAAACACACTTTTAGACATACTAAAAACAACAAAAAAAGTGGAAAGGACGAACAGCTGCAGGTGAGGCTGCCAGCTCACAGCGCCACCCGTCGGCTCGTAAACACCTGGTAAAGCTGCTGTCTCCTGGCACCAGAGACCCGGGTTCGATTCAGACCTTGGGTGCTGCCCATGTGGCATTTGCACATTCTCCCTGTGACTGCGTGGTTTTCCTCCGGGTGCTCTGATTTCCGCACACATCCCAAAGACATTCAGGTTTGTAGGTTAATTGGCCTCTGCAAATTGCCCCTAGTGTGCAGTGAGTGGATGTGAAAGTGGGATAACATAGAACTAGTGGACAGGCAGTTGACGGACCACACTCGATGGCCGAAAGAGCCTATTTCCATGCTTTAATTGATTAATTGGGTGATATTCTTGAGATTGATGCCCTGAGTATTAACATTTGGAGACTACTATAGTTTAGTTTAGTTTAGTTTAGATAAGTTTATTATTGTCATATGTACGGAGGAAGAGTGAAAAGCTTTTCTGTTGTGTCTATTAAGTCAATGAAAAGACAATAGATTATTAAAAGTCATCTATCCACAGTGTACAGAATATAGTTAGCGTAAGAAATGCTACTGTTGAAATAAAGAGTGGAGCGATTGTAATGAAAAATAGCAGATCCACTTCTGGGACCAACACGCACCTAGCTTTGGCGCTTACTTGATGTTGTGAATTGGATCCAACACCTGAACACCAACATATGTTATTCCCTTCTTCCCTTGGGATTTTTCTGAATGAGTACATCCAGCTCAGTCTGAAGAAGGGTCTCGACCTAAAACGTCACCTATCCAAGTTCTCTTGAGATGCTGCTTGACCCGTTGAGTCACTCCAGCACTTTGTGTCCTTTTGTATATTAGTTGGGCTTATAGGACTTGATATTACAATCCCTACTATAATAGGCACCTTCTCACTATCTTGTGTGGGGATAGGGTTAAAAACTTAATTAGGGTCATCAGGTGGGCACCATCCTTCCTTGGTGTTTTGTTGATAGGCCCACGACACCTCCAGAGGGCTCAACAGCAGCACCTGGCATCCCAGTGTGCTCCCCTCCGTTTGACCCCTCTTGCTGGTCATTTTGCAGCCCAGTTGCAGTCCTTCCTCTTCAGCCACAGCCAGTTGCTGCTTCACTCGGCAGCCTCTGACAGCAACCTGACAGCTAGTTGGAAGGCCTGTCCCTGAACTCCCATTCTCTTCAGAGTTGACATGGCTACAAACCCTCTACAACCAACCTTTACAGGGAGCACCTGGGTACGCCAGCCGCGTTGTTCTGCCTCGGCTGCTAAGTCTGAATACTTCAGCCATTTGCGTTCATGCGCTTCACCAACTGCAGCCTCCCAAGGCACAGTTAACTCCACGATGTACAGGGACTTCTGTGTGGTTGACCACAAGATCGGGTCCGGCCTGAGATTAGTTGTGATGATCTCTGGTGGAAAGATGAGCTTCTGGTCTAGATCAGCCTGCATTTTCCAGTCCCGGACAGTGTCCAGGAGGTTCGATTCCTTTCTTGCAAATGGCTTCTCTGGAAGTTGTCCTGCCTTTACAAACGCGATGGTGTTCGTGAAACCGGTGAGGGAGGGCATTGGTGGTAGTTCTCCTTCCTTCCAAGGTAATCGCCAGTTGTCGCAGGACCTGATTGTGCCTCCAGGTGTAGCAGCCTTGTGAAAGGCTGGTTTTGCAGCCAGTGAGGATGTGCCTTACTGCTGGTTTTGGCAGAGAGAACATGATGGATCTTCTCCAAACCACTGGTTTAGGTTCTTGGGTGTAGGAAGAACATCGTAGGAGGCTCTGATGATGAAGCTATGACAGCTTCTTTTCACCTCCCACAGATCCTTCCAGGTAAGCTTACGATGCTCCATGTTTTCCCAGGTAGTCCACTGGCCCTGTTTGGACTGTGAGACTGACTTTGCGCATCTCCGTGCCTCCTCTTGCTGACGGACCTCAGCAACTACCAGCTTTCTTGTCTGGGTGGATGTTTAACGGACTGACCCTGACCGAGTCTCAACATGATGCGGTACGAGCGGCTGCTCCCAGACTGGCAACTGGGTACATGAGCCCATTAGGATTAATCTAGTAATAATAGATAGTGCCTCTTAAAGGACTGTCAGAAATAACTGAATAGAAACAAAGCTTTATCAACAGAGTCAAGAAATCTGTCAGTCTGTGTGACAACAGCAGATGAAAGGATTATAATAATCCTCCCCTTCACAACAATACTTTGCCTGTCAGAATTGTATATATTGTAGTGGGATGGTAGAGAATGCCATGCTGCAAATGCATGGTGGATGGCACAATACATACACCTGAAAATAGCTCAATTTTTACCTCATCAGATTTGTTGCGCAGTTAAAAATTTCATCTTTCCCACAAGCATAATGACAAATTCATTTCTGTCTGTCTGTCTGTCTGTCTGTCTGATCCTGAAATTACGCAAAAATGGTACAAGATAGCGCTACAATTTTTGCCCCACCTTACCATTGTCCTGGGGTGTGGTGTATCAAGTTTTGTTCAGATTGATGGTATATTTTACGTTACTCACATTTTAAACTTTACAAAATCCAGTTTGACAAAAATCACTTGAACTTGCACTGGCAGTTAGCAGCGTATGATGTCACAATGGGATCTCATTTACATTGAAAAAAGCCTCTGTTTTCAAAAACACAGCAGCTTCATAATGACATCGGGGGTAGGAAGGGGAGAGGGGTTTTGGAGGGAGTGACTGAGGGTAGGGGAAAGGAGAGGGAGGGAGAGTTGAGGGAGGGAGCCAGTGATGGAGCTCAATCCGGTGCGGCCTTGTTGGCCGGACACTGCGGTCCCCAGTGAACAAGTGGCCGTTCCAGGTGTCCCAAACCGCTGAGAGGATTCTCCCGACGCCAGAGCACCATCACCCGGCGTGAACGGCCTGGAACATCGGGCCTCCGCGAAGGCGACTGCGGAGGCCTCAATAGGCCCGACTATGGGTTGACATGGGATGGGGACTGGACATCGTGCCTTCCCTCATAATGGGAACCAGTGTGGGGGGATGTTTTTTTAAATGTTTAAATCTCTTTATCATTGTTATGTCTGTATTGTTTCCTGTGCTGCATTGGCAAGAAGCATTTCACTACACCAATTGGTGTATGTGACCAATAAAATAACCTTTGAACCTTTGGGGGAGGGGAGGAAGAGAGGGGAAAGAAGAGCAAGGGTGAAGAGGAGGGGGAGGGAGTGTGATGTGCATTAGCCAAGTTTTGTTCAGATAGATGTTACATTTTTCAAGTTATTGACAGTTTAAACTTAAATGAACTTAAAACAGTGCCCCCACTTGCCGGCCGTGCTTGTGCAGTTGGGGGAGTCCCGTCAGCCGCGTCACAATTGAAGATGGCACCAGCTACGCAGCAGTGATGCAAAATGACACCGTCTCCCCACACGTGTGCAGTGGGCCTGGGATCTGCACGTGTGCAGTTGGGGCTTTTGCCGATTTTCAGATCGCCATATATTTTTAATCTCGTTTAATTGCTTGGCCTCACAACGGGGACCCAACGGTTCCACGGGTAAGTTTTGTCCTATTTCACAAACGGCTCCACGGGTCCTCTATTCACTTTATTAACTTTAACTTAATTTCTGCCGTCAACGGCACAACTTTGAACACGGCAGTCGTACCTGCGCAGTGGGCAGTTTGGTGGAATATTACACTGGGGAAACTGGTCCCAATGAGTCCGCACTTGGTCTAGTAACTAAATGGAAATCAAGTATCACTGGACCATGAACTGCCTGAATGATGAACTACACTAGGACTTTTTAACCTTCTGTTCACAAAGAAACTTTGATAATAATGTTTCATTGTTGCAATAAAGGGAAAAGAAGTTAAAACTCATTTAGAATTAAATTGAAAATGCTCATTCATTATAAATCCATTTAAAATTACAAATTAATGAAGATTGGGCTTGGTTATGGAGCCCAGAGAGAACTTATGGTTTCACACAGCCCATTAAATAGAAGATAGGACAGACTTCAATTAAGTATTTATAACTAAACCACACAAAATTTATATTTCTCATGCTCTTAATTTGTGGTGGGTATTAGCACATCACTATCACATCTCTATTAGCATATCACTTTTTTTTAGCATTTGGATAGTTTGAAGAGATCAAATTATTCTTTTTTTCACCCATGTTCCTTTTTTTTTAGGCAAAAATATTTCTATTTTCCAAAAAACACATTTAATAAATGGCATGTTCATTACTCCGTCATCACAGTCCTCCCCTTCAAGAAAATGCCAATTCTGAGAGGCTTTCAGATGCTGATAAGACTAAGATATGTCATGAAATTGGGCAAACAACAATGCTCTTGCAACAATGCAAACAACAAAATACTCTTGGTTTCTTGTGTATATAACATGATGAGATGAATGGGTTTGGGTTGAATAATGTGGACAATCCACCAAATACAGACTCATTTAAACATCAAAATGTTGCTTTAAAGGTTTGGGCTTCGATTTCTGTCCGATGCTCAAATTTCATTGGAACAACTAAGCACTGTGGTGCCCTTAGTTCTGCTACAGAGTATTTTGGAAAGGGAACAGAATTAGATGCATGCAGATTTTCGGGGGTGTCTGGTGATGGATATTCCATTTGTAACTGAGGATCTGATTAAATAAAGTCTCACTTCCTATTCAGTTCTTTTATCATAAGTAAGATTTGGGCATCACAGAAAAGGCCATTTTTTATTGTCCGCGTCAAAATCGTGATGAGGGAGCGGTACAGAGGCACAGCGGTGAAGTAATTTTCCTTGCAACGCCAGGGAACTGGGTTCGATCCTGACTATGTAAGCAGTTTGCACGTTCTCCCCCTGACCGTGTGGGCTTTCTTCGGGTGCTCCAGTTTCCTCTCATATTCCAAAGATATGCAGGCATGTAGGTTAATTGACAGCTGTGAATTGTCCCTAGTGTGTAGGATAGAACTAGTGTATGTGTAATCTCTGGTTGGCATGACCGTGTTGGGCCGAAGAGCCTGTTTCCACACTATATCTCTAAACTAAACTAAACAAAAACAAAACTAAACTGCTACGGTCCTTATGGTGATAGTGGGTTGCAAAATGTTTCCACAGATAAAACATTAAGGAATAGCCATATATTTCCAAATATATATGACTTGCAGGGAAACTTGTAAGTGCTTTCCCTTTCCTAAGTGACAACTGTTGTGGATAGTGAGATATGTCAACAATCTGCTGGTAAATCATTTCAGTTCAACTTGTTGATGGGCAAACTGAAGCCACGATATGCAAGAGTAAAAAGATGATACATGGGATTCTCATCAAGTGGGCTATTTTGTGAGCTATTTAGTCTCTTGAGTATTATCCAGGCAGGTTTGACTATCTTTACCATATCTCTACCATACCCCTACCATATGTCTAATCTCCCCCTCCCCTGACTCTCAGTCTGAAAAAGGCCCGAAGTCTTGGTCTTGACCCGAAACATCACCCATTCCTTCTCTCCAGAGATGCTGCCTGTCCCGCTGAGTTACTCCAGCATATTAATCACTTGTTTTTAGATCGGGTGCACGTTGACACACGATGAATCCCCTGACAAAAGAAGTCTGCCGTCTTTGTTTCCGAACATCAGTAAACTGGTGCTTGGAGAATAAGGCAGTACATTTCATGAAGAACTTAATCTATCTCCATTCTAATCTCCTTCCTTAGTTCCCTGTGCAGGCAGGAGGATTGGATTACGAAAATCTAACAATGATGCTGAGGAGCAAAGCGGAAAATAGTGAGTCACGGTGGCACAGCGATAGAGTTGCTGACTAACAGCGCCAGATACCCGGGTTCGATCCCGACTAAGGGTGCTGTTTGTATGGAGTTTGTACGTTCTCCCCGTGGGTTTGCTCCGAGATCTTTGATTTCCTCCCACACTCGAAAGATGCGCAGGTATGTAGGTGAATTGGCCTGGTGTATGTGTAAATTATCCCTAGTGTGTGCAGGATAGTGTTAATGTGTGTGGGGATTGCTGGTCGGTGCGGACTCGGTGGGCCAAAGGGCCTGTTTCCGCGCTGCATCTCTAAACCAAATTAAATTAAAGTACCAGAACAAAAAAAAAGAAACTGGGTCAGAAATAATTTTAGGATTGCGGAATTACTATTTTTTGATGTATTTAAACACTTGAAAGGATTCCCTGGTACTTAGTAATCCTGGATGTACTCAAGATATTGAAGTAGTGTATTCCTAGGTTGGAGGTCGCAAAGTGATGAGAGTATAGTTCACCTTTAATGGTGAGATATGATAATAAAGCTTATGCTTGTTACTGGTAGCAGTAAGATATATGCCCTTTGTACAAAAGTGGGAAAAGGACCAGAATTAAAGGTCTACACCTCTTTACACCTTCCCAGGTAACATCCCATGAACCAACTCACATGTACTGTTATGAAACCTCCATCCCACAGTCAGCTACAAATACATGGTGAGCACATTTGTATGTGCATGCTTTTGGCCTTTGAATTAATATTTCCCATTAACTGTGTATTCATTTCTATTATTGCACAGCAGTTGAAAAGAAGGCATTGCTAGATAATAAAGTCATGAGAACTTGTTATTTCTAGTTTGAGAGCAATAAAAAAAATCATTGCATGGGTTTTCTCAGCTGATTAAAGGCATTTTACAACCAAGTGCAGACAATATGCACTGTCTGTGCTTGTCAATGAATATTTAATTCCCCTAGTGGGAATAATAAACAGATGGACAATCCATTATAATTTAGGTTGGTGTGACTATGGTTTTCAGTTCTATTATGAAATACTTTAAACCGTGAAGGAAAATGATTAATCCTGGTGTATGTTGGAATACAGATCACCTGCCAGCAAATTAAATCTTCCTTGCAATTGTATACATCCTCTTCTGGAAGAAAGTCAGCTGCACATTGTTTGTGCATTGCTGCTGCCTAACTTTGCACATCTGCCTTCATGAAAACCATAAGTTGAATCACCTCATTTATTGAAGATTCCTTGCTTCTTTGCGGGATCAAGCAACCTGCTAGGAAGCAGGGTCAACATAAGTTGATCACAGAGGAGATAAATTGTACAATTAAAAATATCAGCAGTCAGAACATAAATGTACAAAATGCTAGACTGCAGTCACTTTACTGGAATGTTTTACCCTCCTGTTGGAAGGTAAGAATCATACTCTCATAACTGTGAAGCTCATTAAAAGGCAATTCAATTCAGTACACTCCATTACACTGAATATGGCTTACATATGGTGAGCTTCATCATCTGTTGCTGCAAAGCAATTTGTACATACAATGATTCAGAAAGATTTGCAGTAGATCCATAGATTTGTGATTGAAGATGATATCTAAGCAAGGCTGTCTTAAAACGAATAAGTACTTTACCCCTGCACAACTAAAGCAACGAACATTGATTTCCACTTCCCTCTCATAAGAATGTAACCTTACACAATATATCCTCTTAAAAGTTAATATTTCAAAACGACTAATAAAAACAACGGTGCGATATAATGTTATCCATCTTGACGGTACAGTGGGAATGGGTAGCTCCTCACGATGCACATTGCAATGTGGTGCTGGATTATTCCACCCCTACTCCACTGTAGGTCAGCAGATAATCATCGCAGACATTGTATCTGGAATCCTCATGCACAAGCTCAAGGATAATATTAATATATTCTTTAGATGTTTGTGCCTTAATGTCTTCTTTCATTTTCTTTTTTAAGATAATGGAGTCATAGAGCCAGAGAATAACACAGCACATAAACAGGCCCTTAGCCCTACTCACTCGTCCATGCTGACCAAGATGCCCCATCTAACCCAGTCCCATTTGCCCAGGTTTGGCCCATATCCCTGTAAATCTTTCATATCCATGTGCCTGTCCAAATGTCTTTTAACTGTTGTTATTGTACCTGCCTAAAGAACTTCCTCTGGCAGCTCGTTCCATATACGTATCACCCTCTGTGTGAAAAAGTTGCTCCTCAGGTTACTTTCCTCTCTCACTTTCAACCTAAGGCCTCTAGTCCTTGATTCACCTATCATTGGGAAAAAAAAAACCCTAATGATTTTATACACCTCTTTAAGATCTCCTGCCCACTTTGGAATAAATGACACATTGGACATGGATGTAGAGTCAAAATAAAATATCCTTGTTTCTTTTGCATCGGCATTTTGTGGGTATGCTCTTGCCGTGTAATATTTTGCAGTTAGTATCCGGTACATTATGTTCAACCATTACTCTGACCTTGACCTTGTTTCTGTTATTGCTTGCTCATCTTATCCACTCCATTGACTTTCAAAGTTCACTTCATGGTGACATCTCTGTAGAAATTATTTTCCAACCCCATCAGGCATATTGTTTCCCGTTTGTGAGACATTTATTTCTCAGCCATCCACAATACTTGCAGCATTTAAGCCATCTTGGCTTGCTCAAAGAATTCCAAAAAATTCTCAAAACTTCACAGGCTACAATTCTTGAAGTAGTGCAAACCAATATTTCAAACATAACAATTTACAAAAAGTTGAACATTTGCCAATGTTTGTAAAAGATTTGCAACCTTTCGCCAAGCTGTACTGGCTGTGGCTGTGACAGAATTTCCTATGGAGTCCAGTAATAGTTCCGCTTGATGGGATTTCCTCACGTTTGTGGAGACACAAGGAACAGCAGAAGCTGGATTCTTCAGCAAAACCCAAAGTGCTAAAGGAACTTAGTGTGTCTGGCGACATCAGTGGAGGGAATGGGCAGATGACATTGCAGGTTGGGATCTTTATTCAGGCAAAGAAATGTCTGGACCTGAAATGTAATCAGTCCATTTTCTCCATAGATGTTGCCTGGCCCTTTGAGTTCCTCCAGCACTTTGTGTTTGGGCTGTACTTTCCTGCTCTGCAGGTTTGCATGTCTGTAGCCACTCTTCCAGGGTTTACTCTGTCTTAAGCTGTAACCGGGTGCCCCGGTTTCCACCCACATCCCAAAGACCTGTGGGTTTGTAGGTTAATTGGCTTCTGTAAATTAGCCCTAGTGTGTAATAGATGAAAAGGTGGGATAACACGGAACTAGTGCGAATGGGCGATCAATGGTCAGCGTCGACTAGGTGGGCCGAAGGGCCTATTTCCATGCTGCATCTCAAAAAAACTAAACTAATATCATTTGAGAGGGACACAAAGTGCTGGAGTAACTCAGCGTGTCAGTTAAAGTCAAAGTCAAAGTCAATTTTATTCGTCACATGCACCTGAAGGTGCAGTGAAATGAATTTGCAGGCAGCGATACACTTAAAAAGAACACACAATACACAATAGAATTTAACACTATCGTCCACCACAGCATAGTTCACTGTGGTGGAAGGCAACAACATTCTGAGGGTTTATGGCCTCCTCCTTTGTTCATCCGTGGTCGGGGCCATAAACCCTCCATAGTCACCGCTACGATCAAACCTCGGACGTTGGGACGGTCAAACACACTCCACGGCTTGGAGTGCCCGAATCGGCACTTTCCTACCAGAGCCCGCGGCTTCCGGATGTTAAAGGCAGCAGGCCGGTGGTCGGAGCCCTCCTCCAGTGATCCCCAGCAACAGATCCCAGACTCCAGATGGTAAGTCCACGTCACGCCCGTGGCTAGAAGCTCTGCAGACCACAGTCCAAGATGCCAAGGTCACCAGGCCAGCGATCGGAGCACGCCTCTCTGCCGACCCGCGGCAAGGGTTTGCCCGCTCCGTGATGGAAAAGTCCACGCTGCGCCCGTTGCTGAGGCTTTGGGCCCGACTCCGGGAAGGACCGCTCCAATCCATGCTGTTAGGCCACGAGGGAGGCGACATGGAAAAAGTCACCTCTCCGTCGAGGAGGCGACCGAAAGCGGTTCCTCCCTTTGACCCCCCCCCCAGCATCCCCCACACAAGACACACCAAGAGACACCTAAACTAGCATTTAGACACACCAAAAATAAGTCAAAATAACAAACACACTGCTGGCAGGATAGCCGACTCACAGCCCACCACCGACCACCGTTAGCATCTCTGGCAAAAGTGGATAGGTGATGTTTCGAGTTGGGATCTTTCTTCAGACTGATTGTGGTGAGGGGGAGAAAGAGAAAGCTGACAAAGAGGCTGGGGCAGAACAAAGACTGGCAAGTGATAGGTGGGTACAGGTGAGGGGCACTTTTGATAGACAGATGGTCGGAGAATTTAATGTTCATAGTGTTAGGCTGTAATCTACTCAAGCAGAATATGTGGTGTTTTTCTTCAGGTTTGTGTGTGGCCTCACTCTGGCAATTGAGGAGTTCCAGGGTTGACAGAAGGGTCAATATGGGAATGGGAAGGGGAAGGGGAAGGCAAACTAAAATGGTTAGCAACCGGGATACCCAGCAGACCTTGACTCCTCGTATCTCATTTGTGAGGGATTATGCTTGACATTTTGTATTTAATTCAGGGACAGCATGTAATGTCATAGTTTTATTATCCAGCACTTCTGGCACCATGTCTGGCATGCCCACTTCTTCACTCACCAGCATTGTGAAGGGCGGTTGATAATTTCAACCAACAAGCAAAAATATTTTATTTATCAAAGAACATCGCACTGTGCAAAGTAATGATTGCTCAGTAGCTTTCTGCTCAGAAACTGACAAGAGAAAACAACGTACCAACAACACATACGACAACATATACTAATAGTTCACATGCGACAAGTCTTGAAGTAATGCAAACCAATATTACAAACATTACAATTTACAATGAGTTGAACATTGTCCAATATTTATAAAAGATTTGCAACCTTACAGCAAAGCTGCACTGGCTATGGATGATTGTTCTTGACAGAATTTCCTATGGGGTCTGGCAATAGTGTCTCTTGATGGGATTCCCCCACGATTATGGAGACACAAGAAACTGCTGTTGCTGGAATCATCAGCAAAACACAAAGTGTGGAGGAATTCAATGGGTCAGACAACATCTTTGGAGGAGAATGGACTGATTACTTTTCAGCAGGCACGTGCTGTCAGGGTAGGCAAGGTAGGCACTGCCTACCCTGACTAAAATGATAACATAGTGATAACTAAATATAAATAATAAACGCATGGGAGAATTATGCCTATGTAAGAGACCGATCTCTTAGGTAGGCATAATTCTCCGTGCCTTTCATCCGCAGCGCTTGTAACACGGGAAGCTCTGTGCAGCCCACGTACCGTCAGCGCTGCCTGAAGCCGTCAGTGACAATCGGGGCTGAAGGCAGCTGAAATTCTGCCTTTGTAGCCCTGCGCATGCGCATCGGTCTACTGCGCATGCGCAGAGCAAGTTTCTTGGCGGGGTTTTCAAATATGGTTTGTCAATATTTTAAGTGTATGTTAGGTAACAAAGAGAGAAGAATGGAGCTTGTGTACCAATAATGTGGTAAGTACATTTTGTGTTTATGTTTTTAAATACTGTATTTCCCGGGGTGTGGGGGTGGGGAGAGCTCCTTTCACAGTGTTTGGGGAGTCTGGCCCGGGGTAAAGTTGCGGGGAGGGCACGAATGTTATGAATGAGGGGATTGGGATAATGCCACTTGCACGGAGGCGTGGAATGCCACCGCATTGAGGCCGGGGGGGGGGGGGGGGAAGAGAAGTAGCTCGGGTGGCTGAGCGGCCGCCGGGCCGGACAGCGGAACCAGCCGCCACCTTAGCTCCTTCTGCCGGTCCCCGCTCACCTCTGGCAGCTCTCCGTCTACAAACCACTCTCCTGCCGCTCGCTGGCCTCACTCATGTCCTTAAATTCCGACAGCGCGATTGAGGTTACTCGGCTGTGGGAATTTAAGGATTTGCAGGAAGCCGCTGACATGAGCGAAGTCGGCGAATGGTAGGTGACAGGTGTTCCGACGGAGAGCACTGCCAAAGGTGAGCGGGCCGGCAGAAGGCGCTGAAGTGGCGGCCAGTTCTGCTGTCGGGTCCCGGTGGCCGCTCGCAGCTCCCCGAGCTGCTTCTATCCCTGGCTTCAGTGCAGGGGCTTCGTGCCCGGAGAGCTGCGGCTGCGGTGAATGAGTAAGTTGCTGGCATTATCCCCGACACCCTCCTTCTCTACACTCGTGCCCTCCCCACAACTTTACCCCTGGCACAGACTCTCCACACGCCGTGAAAGGAACTGTTCCCACAATTGGTCTAGGACTAGGAAGTCTTGGGCAAATTGAAATGTCACTGTTTTATTTATTTATTTATTTAACGGAGCGAACAATCTGCGCATGCGTGGTTTAAATTTTATTTATTTTTTAGTGGACTGAGTGCCTACCCTGAGTAAATACTCACGGCACATGCCTGCTTTTCAGGTTGGGTCCCTTCTTCAGATAGATTGTGTTCATTCCCTCCACAGATGCTGCCTGACCCACTGAGTTGCTCCAGTACTTTGTGGGGTTTTTTTCCCCCAGGATTATGTTGGAGAAATAAACTTGCAGTAAATGTGCATGGCGTTTGTAAGGCACAGATTTAGGATGCAACGGGAAGACAAGCAACCCTTTTGCATGTTTGTAATGCTTTAATGTAAAATAAAAATATGTTTATTTGTTCTAATTGTTTACTTTAGCTTTAATAGTTTTAAAATACCTTTGAAATACTTACATTTTGCTAAAATGATTTATAACCTTGGTGGCTTTGTCATCCCAACTTTGGCCGACAGGGGTATTAAACGACACAGAGAAGACCAAGCAATAGATCATCCTGTTTGGCTTACCACATAAAAAGTAGTTGTTGTTCATGCGTGGAAGTTGGAATGGAAGAAACTAAAAGGAAAAGAGAATTCCTAAAATCAAGAACCACTGCTGCTGACACCTCTGTCACTTGTGCAACTGAACGTTCAAGCCCAGATTGTGTTTTCTTTTGCAGTCTTTCTTCTTTAAGAAATGTTCATGTAATGTATGTATAATTTATGTATAATTCCTTTTTGTGTGCTGTTGGAGTCTATGTATCTGTGATGCTGTTACTATCAAGATTTTACATTGTACTGCACCTCTCCATACTTGTGCATATGACAACAAGCTTGAACTAATCAGCCACCTCTGTACACAGAGCAACACCATAAACCAGATGCCATGGTCTTACTCAAGAACGAGTGACGAACAATGACAATTGCCCATGGCCCAGTACACCTTCAGGCTGTGCTTTCAAACTCAGGAGCACCAGAGGCAAAGGCTCTCTGCCTCCTGCCAGGTTGAGCAGAGATGACAGACATAAACCAGTTAAAAGTAAAGGTATTCTTGTGACACAGGTGGCATGACCAGTATTACAAATGCCCTTCGAAAATAGCATTGGGCTTTTCTTTAAACTCTTGGAAACCGCGACGAATACACTCTTACATTGATGTTATGTAAGAAATTGTGACAGTGATACAACAAAGAGCAAAAATGTACAAGTCAGTGTATTGAATGTGGTGCAGGGATAGAATACCAGTGATAGAGTGGCTGGTGCATTAGCAGCTGAAGTATTCTGACCAGCACAATCTTAATATTTTGGAATATTACAGCTACAGCTATCCAGGTAGGTGCAGTATTTTCTATCTCATTCTGCCACCTTTCTGATTTATATCAGAGGAATGTTTAGGCTTTGTGTTGCTGGGAGATCAGCCACACATCACAGAGTTACACAGCCTCTGCACTGTACTTGTAGCCAACAGCTGCTCTAATTCAGCTTCTTGTCAAAGGAAACCCCCAAGACAACAATGGTTGGGTGTTTCAGAGTTTTTATTTCCATTACTGACAATTCCCGAGGAGTTTACAGTAAAACGAAATAGCTGTGTTTTATTTCTCTTTAATTAATCAAGCCATTTGATGCCAATAAAAATATGTGAATGTTGATAACTGAAGATAACATTTATTTACAAACCTTATTCATCTTTCAATTGAAAGTTTCTTATTGCTTTATTTTTATTTCCCCAGATATAAAGCCACTGAAAAGTCATTAGTTCTTCTTGGATGCCTGGTTAGGATGATTTCTATCTCAATATCCGGAGTTATTTATCTTATTTTGTAGCAAGGACACATCATTCCTCGATTCTGGCTTAAAGGCGCTACAAAGCATTGTGATTCAATTCAGAGTAATTTAAATCCCTGGTCTCTTCTGCCTGAAAAGAATCAATGCACATTCACCAGACTGACAATCTGATATCACCACGTAGTTGAATAGGGCTGGGATCGAATCAAATCTAAATTCTGAAAGATTGCAAACTATCCTAGATCAATTTGATCTGACCTGAATCTGATATCTCATTGTAAAGAAGGTTCCATCCTCAGTGATGAAAATCAAATTAGGGTGCATAAACTTTTCTGCCTCAGAATGTTTCATAATATAGTATATCCACTGATTTTTGTTTTTGTTTTATATTTTATTCATGTTGATTTAATTGTAATACTTTAAACAAAAATATCGGCAGAGACATTAAATTGCGTAACGATATTTCTGTTGGTGCGACATGATTGAAAATTGAATTTACTAGTGTGAACTATGCTAATGATCTTTTCTGGCTTGTTTTGTATCACTTTAAAAAATCAATTGTACACTTCATGCAGTGATTCACCACGACGGGCTTGTATGTTTGGACATAATTCCCCATGCATTTATTTGTGGAGCAGTTTGGGGTATTGATCAATGCTGGGATTGATCACATAGATTTGAACATTGCAGCATTATATTGGGGATCTCTAGGGGAGTCACATATTTATTGTTGATCCTTCAGGGATTTCTTTCAAGGACCCTTCAGGGACCTTTCTCACCACATTGACATCTTCAACCCATCACCGATAGGGTTGGTTATAAATTAATTAAATTGAAAGATGCAGAAGATACAGGAAACAGGCCCTTTAGCACATAATGGTCCACTCTGACCATTGATCATCCATTCACACTAGTTCTATGTTATCCCACATTATCATGCACTCCTTATACTATAGAGGCAGTTTACAGAAGCCAATTAACTGACAAACCCGCATGTCTTTGGGATGTGGGAGGAAACCGGCGCAAACCCATGAGGTCAGAGGGAGAACTTGCAAACTCTGCACAGACAGCACCGAAGGTCAGGATTAAACCCGGGTCTCTGGCACTCTGAGGCAACAGTTACACCACCGTGCCAAAGTTGAGTTGATGTGCTGTGAAAGGTATTTGGCAATACTCTTGTGTGTCTCTCTGCCCTGAATGCAAGGAGGATCAGGAACCAATTGCCATGCCATTCTGCATATATGTATTTGGCATAGAGGGTGTGGAGCAGCAATAACATGTTACCCCATGCAAAAGTCCATCCAGCCTGTTAACTTTTATTCACCACAGGTTGTCAGTAAAGGGCACACAGAAATAACAGCAGACCAGCTGGTTAAAACAAATTGCACTTGGGTGTTACTATTTTCTAATTAGCATTACCTTTTTAACAAATTTGCTTCTAATTAACATTTGCCAACATTTTCCTCATGCTCCCACAGGAGATTAATTAATGATAAGCACTTGTGCCATTGATTCCTTTAGGACTAGTTGGAGATGATATTTTTCATTGAAATGACAGGTGCTCGAAAAGTCCATAAAAGGTCAAGTAAATTATAATGAAACAGCTTAGTACACAGATTATTAAAAACATATCCTACATGCTTTCAGGCTCATGTAAGAACTAACACTTTAACAAAGAGTTTTACAAAAAAAACAGTTTTACTTCATCATAGAAGGTTACGGGCCAGGCAATAGGCATGTTGTAACAAGGCAATTATTAAATCTTCCCTCCTCACTACAACACATAATACATCAATGATCAAAAGGGTCATTTGCTTCAACAATTAATTCTATAAATATAACTTAGTATGAGTGTTTCAACTGATGGAGGCAGACGGTGACATTGTCAAAGAAATCAAGTATAATGAGAAAATTATTACTGACAAATAAACTCTACTCACTATGATTCATTAACATTTATTATCTCCATGTTGCTTACAGGCTCATTGACCTTGAATGAACAGAGAGGCGCAGCATCGTATTAATTAGTGACCAAAATAGTTATGTGCTGTGGGCGTGTGCAATAGATTTCATGGATATTTTTATTTCTACCCACTGCGGATTAGATAATTTCTATCAGTTATCTATCAAATTATTTCAAGGCACTTTTTACCAAATTGAGGATTAAATCGAGAACAAAATGATGTCTGTTTGTATGCACCAAAATGTTGCCCTTAATGTTCCAGCCAGTTGCAGCTGAGGGGTGATGCCTCTGCCGATACTGTTGGTTCATCAGAGAGGTTGCAGGCCAGAGGAGGGGTTAAATATGACAGAAGTAGCACAACATTATTCCTGAAGCTGAGCATCTGACTTTATGCTCACTGTTTCTTTGATCATGTTCCATCTATTGATAGCTCTTGACATGTCTGGAACCAGTCAAAAGGAGTCAAGGAGTCAAGGACTTGTAATTCCTTGGCCTTTATCCAATTCAGTCAGTTCCTTTTATATTCTGCCATTTCATCTTCTAGGCACCATTTTAAAGCTGCTATAAGATTAAGGATCACTTGTGACAGCATATGCCTAACCTGAACATCAATAGGCAGCTAGATAACATAGGTCGGTGGGGGAGCTGCAAGCCGGCAGCCCTGCCAGCAGCGTATTAGTTTTTTCTACATTTTTTTTTTTTAGTGTGTTTTAATGTAGGTTTTTAATGTTTCTCTGTGTGTCTTGTGTGGGGGTGGGGTGGTATGGGGTGGGGGGTAGGGGGGAAACTGCTTCGGTCACCTCCTCCATGGAGTGGCAACTTTTTCCATGTCGTCTCCCCCGTGGCCTAACATTGAGGATGGGTGCGGCCTTTCCCGGAGACACGCGTCTCGTCGCGGAGCGGGCGAGCCCTCGCCGGAGGGGAGCGCTCCGTTCGCTGGCCCGCGGCAGCCTGAAGCCGGGGTCTGCAGAGCTCCAGCTGGCATGGCGTCCTGGGCATGGGATCTCTCATTGGGGACCCCGGAGGAGAAGAAGCTCTGACCGTCGGCCCGCGGCCTACTTAAACCGCGGGCGTGGCGGGGATTTAACATCCGGAGCGGGGTCCCCCGCTGGGGATCCCTGGAAGGGAGCTCCGACTGCCGGCCCTGTGGTCTGCAGTGCTTCTGGCTGCAGTGCGGCGGGGACTTTAGATCTTCGACCGCCGGCCTGCGGCCTACACCAACCTGAAGCCGCGGTCTCCGGTGGTACCGATTCAGGACTTACCTGGACTTTACCTTGTCTACTTATCTGGATGCCCGCAGCGGCAGCTGCGGAGGGTTGATGTGCACTTTATGTGCAAGTGATGAATAAAACTGATTGATTGATTGATTGATATCTATTTTTTTGGAATGAAACGTTTTTAAGATTTCAATGATAATCTTGTATCTGAAGATGAAGTAGAGTCATAAAGTCATAGAGTTTTACCGAATGGAAACAGGCCCGTTGGGCCAACTCATCCATGCTGACCAAGTTGTCTACCCGAGCTAGTTCCATTTGCCTGCTTGGGGCCCATATCCCCGTAAACATTTACTATCTGTATGTCTTTGAAGCATCACATTTGTACCCATCTCTACAGCTTCCTCTGGGAGCCTGTTCCACATTCTCACCACCATCTGTGTAAAGGGGTTACCCAGGTCCCTTTAAAAAAAATTCCCATCTCATCTTAATTCTATGCCCTCTAGTTTTAGATTCTCCTACCCCCAGGAAGAAAAATCTGTAACCATTCACCTTATCTGTTCCCCTCATGGCTTTATATATCCATGTGTCTTACCTGATGAGCCACAGTTGCAGCTTTTACTTCTGTGACGCTATGGTTTAATGTCATAAGGACATAACTGATAGGAGCAGAATTAGGCCATTCGGCCCATCAAGTCTACCCCGCCATTCAATCATGGCTGATCTATATCTCCCTCCTAATCCTATTCTCCTGCCCTCCCTATAACCCCTGACACCTGTACTAATTAAGAATCTATCTATGCCTTAAAAATATAACAAGTATTGAAGAACTGTAAAGGGTTGAAATTGGCCCTAAAATAGGCTAATATTTTCGCATTATTCACAACATTAACTTCAGCAAAATAAATAGGTGTGAACTAAAGCTACCTATCAATTAATATCAACCATTGACTAATTTCATTGTTAATGAGTACTTGGGATAGGGCATTAGTAAAATGGAACAAATCATGAGGAAACACCACAATATCTAAATATGTTTGGTTGGCATAGAAAGATACTGAATATAGACACAAGGAACTGCAGATGCTGGTTTTTATAAAAATACATTGCAGGAGTAACTCAGTGACTAAAACCCCTGTCTCACGGTGCGAGTTGACCCACGAGTGACCCAGAGTTGTCACTCGCGGTAATCACGTACACTAAACGTAGCGGGAACGTCGGAACTCTTGCGAGCAACTTAGCGACTTGTGGCGCTAACGGCAGGTACCCGTGAAACTTGGTAACTCGTGAAAAAAATCAAACGTTTGATTTTTTCCATGAGTCAAATTTACAGTTCAAGTTAAAAATTGAAACATTTTTAACTCGTTTATAACGTGGTGGCCAGTGCGTTTACCTTAGTGATTCGTGAGTCTACCGTCTTTTAACTCAGCGGGCAGGCAGCATCTCTGGAGAGAAGGAATGGGTGACGGGATGCCATTTCCAAATTTCTCCAGCCCCATGTGTTCACTTTTTTTCAACTAGCATTTGCCCTTTCTTGTGTATGACATTATTTGTATTTACAGTGCCTTATGTCTTGGCAATTCATGATTCACACACACACACACACACAATGCTGGGGTAACTCACACACACACACACAATGCTGGGGTAACTCACACACACACACACACACACACACACACACACACATACACACAATGCTGGGGTAACTCACACACACACACAATGCTGGGGTAACTCACACACACACACACACACACACACAATGCTGGGGTAACTCACACGCACACACACACAATGCTGGGGTAACTCACACACACACACACAATGCTGGGGTAACTCACACACACACACACAATGCTGGAGTAACTCACACACACACACGAACAATGCTGGAGTAACTCTCACACACACACAATTCTGGAGTAACTCAGCGGGACAGGCAGAATCTTCGGAGAGAAGGAATGATGATGTCTCGGGTCGAGACCCTTCCTTAGACCACGACCCAGAGATGCTGCCTGTCCCGCTGAGTTACTCCAGGATTTCGTCTATCTTTAAACCAGCATCTGGACTTCCTTCCCACATAATAACCAAGGAGATTCCCCACTAAACTTCCGTGTCCTCTATATATATATATATATATATATATATATATATATATATATATATATATAGAGAGAGAGAGAGAGAGAGAGAGAGAGAAAGAGAGAGAGAGAGAGAGAGAGAGAGAGAGAGAGAGACACACACACACACAAATACACACACACACACACACATATATTTATATATGTATATAATATTTTATTATAAACCTACTGCTGGGTAACTCCACGAAATATCATCCCCCTGCATTTCAAATCTAAATCTCTCGCCAATATATATATATATATGTGTGTGTGTGTGTGTGTGTGTGTGTCTCTCTCTCTGTCTGTCTGTGTGTATCTGTGTGTGTGTGTGTCTGCTGTCGGGTCCCGGCGGCCGCTCAAAGTCAGTCACCCGAGCTGCTGCCTTCCTCGGAAGTGGTGGCCAGTTCTGCTGTCTGTGTGTACCTGTGTGTATTTGTGTGTGTGTGTGTGTGTGTGTCTCTGTCTGTCTGTGTGTATCTGTGTGTGTGTGTGTGTCTGCTGTCGGGTCCCGGCGGCCGCTCAAAGTCAGTCACCCGAGCTGCTTCCTTCCTCGGAAGTGGCGGCCAGTTTTGCTGTCCGTGCCCGGAGCGCTGCGGCAGCCACCCAAGCTAATTCACTCCCCGGCCACAAGAAAACCATATAGCAATGACAGCACGGAAACAGGCCATCTCTGCCCTTTTACTCCGTGCCGTTTACTGTCACCTAGTCCCATCTACCTGCACTCAGACTGGAGCGTGGCAAGTGGGTTACTGACCCCAATCCCCTCCTTCACAACGCCAGACTCCCCAAATACTATGAACTGAGCTCTCCCCCCACCCCAGGAAATACAGTATTTAAAAACATAAAGCACCAAGAAATGCACTTACCACGTTATTGGTTGCTGGAGGGTGCGCATTTTCCCTTTGTAGGTCATATCAATAGATGCGGCCGTGCTGAAATAACTCAAAGCCACAGGATGGAGATGTCTTTTAACATTGTTGCTTTATTAAAACATACCTTAATTCACAGTTGGATCAAGAGGAACGGGAGAGGAACTTGGTAACTCGGAGGAGGAACTTGGAATATCGCAGAAATGACATACCCGTGGGAACTCGGTTAAACACTTGAACATAAACTTGAAGTCTCGTACACAACCACGAGTCTTTCACTCGGGGTACCTCGTGGGTCAACTCGCACCGTGAGACAGGGCCATAATGGCGATATATCCATGTTATTCAGAGATACTGCCTGACCCGCTGAGTTACACAAAGATACTGAATATGTTGCCTACATGTCTTGAGGTATAATTAGCATCTATGTAATATCAGCAGACCTCTCATGTTGAGGAAAATAGCCCTTGCTTTTCATCTCTTTCCATCCCCTCCACCTTACCAGTTATCCCACCAGTCTTACTGTTTCTGACTCATTCTATCTCTATCCCACCCACTCCTGACATCAGTCTGAAGAAGGGACTTGACCAGAAACATCACCCATTCCTTCTCTCCAGAGATGCTGCATGTCCCGCTGAGTTACTCCAGCATTTTGTGTCTACCAGCAGGTTTCTCATGTTAGTTGTTTCTTACCAAGCTTGCTGCATTTGTCTTTACTGTAGCAAGTTGCCTTTAATACCAAAGAGAAAATTATTTCTTTCTAATAGCATGAGCAGAATTACTTCTGTTCGAACATTAATAAATCAAACTCAAATTTTGGAGAAATTTATAAATCAATCAGCTCCTCTTTGATCTTTGTCGAAAATAAATCATTTGTTTGCCTAGAGCCTTTAAAGTCAACTTCAACTATTAATATTTTATTAAATGCCACCATCCCCCTTACCCCACATGTGTAGACTAGATATTGCGTAGAAAAGACAAATTGTACAAATCTGAAATTTAAGCTAAAATAGCCGTGGGAGTTCAGCGACAATGCCTGACTCGTTGACATCAAGTGAAGTGAAAGGCTCAGCTAGGCTTTTGAGGCCGATCACTGCAAATACATAAATAAGTCATATGGGTTGAATTTCCTCAGAAATTCAAGCAACCTCCCTCCCTGACAGTGCAACTCTGACAGAATTTTAGTCCTTTAATCTAATGAGGGCAGAGGTGGTGTTCAATATTTAAGGAAGACAATTTTAATTGAATCTCTCAGCTGGAAAGTGAAGGGGTTGTGTAGGAGTCCCATTCAGAGCTGTCCAATTTTACTCAATGGCTAGCTGACTTGATGGAGTCCTTTTGATTGCTGTATGTAAATAAGGTGTGTACCATCTGAAATGTAGTTTTCCCCTCATTTATATTTTCAAGTTTTGATTTAATTTTACTTTATCGCAGTTATACCAATGCACTTCTAACTTTATGCCTTTAATAGAATAGGAAGATTAAACGAGAACCTACCAGTTTGAAGTTTGATCATTATTTTGTGAGGAGTTACGATGAGGGATTACGTGAAGAAGGCCGTCCCCATGCATGCACGTCAATCTTCAAAGCAGCGGTGTGAAATCACAGATAACAGTTGTTGAACTAACATAGTAAGATTATAGATGGCTAGAACTACCTGATGATCGTTATTTTACGAAGGTAGGGAGCGGAGGGCACGTAATCCTCATCATAACTCCTCATAAAATAACGATCAAACTTCAAACTGGTAAGTTCTCGTTTAATCTTACTATTTTACTTTGGAGTCATGTGAGTGACTACGTGAAGATTTTGAAGGTCTGTGATTTCATGCCGTGGAAAAACAAGTCCACACAAGCACGACTGCATCAGTTGACCATAGGTGAGGGAAACATTCATAATGCATACATACATGACATAGATTTAAAATCATGCTGATGCTGATAAAAGAACAAGAAATAATAACAGTAACCCCTCTCAACCGAGGGGAACTATAAAATGAACCTAAATGGAGTTGGCAAATACCCCTGGTCTGGCAATGGGTTAAAATGAAATGTTGGATATCTCGTTTGATTGACCATCCTGCAGTTGACAGGATGTGGTCCAGAGGACTGCACATAATCCTTGCTGCTGGTGTTGTAGCAGCCCTGGTGGAGTGAGATTAGAAATCAGTATCTACTCCTGTATAAGCCAAACCTCGCATAACCACCTGGAGATGGTCTGAACTAGTATCAGAGCCTCTAAGGCTCTAGATGAACTTGACGTAATTATGTAAACGTGTGACCACTTGTAACCGAGGGTGCATGGGGTATGTAAACATGAATTATGATATTGCAGGTGTAATGATCCTGTCCATTCACAATTTATGTAATGACTGGACCCGTGCTCTGAGGGCAGCGCCAGGGAATAACCTACCTATGAGAGCCGAACCAAAGATAGAGATATAGCTGGAGCCCCATGGTGAATAAATGTTAACACAATGTCAATATCCCATACTTCTGTGTACTGGGTCTGGAAGAACTAGTGTTAATGATATCCTAAATACTGGACACCAGATGGTGAAACCCGAGAGAGTGGGTCCCACTTGCTGCAGCAACTATGAGGAGAAGCACGTTGGGTACAGTTAATGGGACTATAACTTAATTTCTTGTCAAAGACCCATAGAAAAAGAACTCTAAGACGTCAGTGTCCGTGTCGTATTATGTGCAACATAACATTCAACAGAAAACGCTTCCCATCTCCTGAAGAGGCAAAGTACTGCTTTTTTGCTGCTATCCCTGCATTCTGCAGTGAGACACACATGGATCAGTCTGACAGCCCGCGTCGCAGGAGCGGTCTTCTCAGATTCTGTAAAGCAATGAATTGATTAATCATGTTAGAGGCTGGTTCCCCGAATCCCAGGCTGAACCAGCAAAGTTTTATGTTTATAACCCCATATAGGGTTCTATTATTATTCCCAACATTTGCGGGAAACCATGGCTCCGTAGGCCAGTCAGACAGCACGAGAACCCTGAATGCGGGATCTTACTGAATATTGCAAGCCCCAACTGATGAGGCAAAATTGAGAACCGCATAAAAGAACATTCCTCCCCTGTGTAGTGAGAATGAGCCTGCATGCAAACATATCGATATTGGGTGCCATCGAGCCATAGATCCTAAAATGCTTTGTGATCCAACATACATACTGTGTTGTCAATGACTTTGCATGATGATACACCAGAGCCAAAAAAGGTTGGGTTAATTATGACAGGATACTTTGACTTTATTGCATCCATGTGACTAACACATGCCACCACCACTGTGCATCAACTTGGCACTAAGCATGCAGGTTTTGCATATTCGCACAATAACCCTTAGTATACACTTAGTGTCTATAGGTAGTTAATACCAATAATTGAAGAATTGGTGATTCATGCAAATCCCATCCGCCTTCGTTACTAGAGATGCCATTCGTAATTTTCCATCTTAGTTCTAGCACGTGTAAGTAATATAACTGAAGATAATATGACCAAAACTACTGGAGCAATACTGAATGTAGTTCGACCACCATTGTGACTTTGGTAGCATCAGCTGATAATAGCATAGGTCTGTTAACAATGACCTATATGGCACTTGAGAGGTTAATACTTGCACGTTGAAAGTTCTAATAATGCAAGACCCAATTGCACAGCTGAAACACAGCTGCTATAGTCAATTACACTTGATAAATAGAAGACTGCTTGATAACAAGGTTGTTACAGACTTCAATTGATTCCAATCTGTTGCCCCAGGGTGGAATCACAGGTAATTAATAGTTAAAGGTATATTCAATAAACAATAACTTCCAGTTGGTTTCAACTTAAATTTGACTGGATGGTTGAAAACAGTTGATTTAAGCAAAACACAGCGTAAGAAATATCCTCCAGATCAATTTGAAATGTCTCCGGTGATCTCCTGTGAATGGGTCCTAAATAGTATGCATCTATGAGATTGATGCATGCCATAAAGATCCTTAGTAGTTAGACAGTAGAGAAATTACATATACTGAAAAGCTATGTTTGCACATGGGAGTAAATGAAATATGAAACAACATCTCTCCATCTTTCACAAGGCACAGGCCACGCCTGCCATCGTTCGTGCCTGCCTTGAATGCAACTCTGGCCATACTACTGGCCTGCCTTATTTCTGAGCCTGCCTCGAAAGACAACTCTGGCCCCAATTCCAAGCCATGCTTGGTACCCTTGTATACTGTGTAATAATACCCCTCACATGTTATCATTTTCATTTATACAAACAAGTGTAAATATTACGAACTTGTAAATGGTCCATTTACCCCATGTTTCGAAAGAACCAGACCCACCTACCTCCATGGTTACCGGTGGTCTTATGGTAAGCCCAAACGCCACTGATGTGGGTTCCATTCCCATCCTTGACTTCCATATTCCTGAGACCAGCTTGGCCCAGCTTTCAAGCGCCCATCAACTTCAGTGAACTGCTTACTGCCGATGAGGCGTGGGGGTGTCATCGCCAATACGATGGTTTCATTTGATAGCTCTGTTCACTGCCGGCACTTGTAGCATGAGGGAATCGGGCCCCTTCTGGGTTTTCTGCCTCTTCCCTTGCGAGTATGTCCTCGCACTCCCCTCCACCGAGAGGGAGACTCGTAGACAGCCCTGAGACAGGTGCTGCCGCAGGCCCCTGAGGATACCTGCGCTGACATGGCCCCTCGGACCTATATCAGAATATTGCTCTGGGCCGGAGCGAAACTGACCCCTGATGCTCCCCTCCTCAGAGAGGGAGACATTGTGCAGCCCTGACACAGGTGCCGCTGCCAGCGGGTTTTTCATAATACCCGGGCTCTCTTCTGGAGCATATCGCTCTGGAGCAACCTCTCCATCAGGTGCACAGGTGGGTTTTAGGCATTCACAGACGCTACCCATAGAAGGAGGGGGGACCTTCTTGCCTGACTCGACCGAGTCCCAAGGCCTGACCGGCTTCCTCGTGGTTTAACCCCTTTCCTGGGGAACCAAAGCGGTCTGTGGGTAGCTGACCCCATGGTTAGTGACTGGGTCTCGAGACCAACTTACTGCCAGCTTTCCCCTTATTTGGGGAGACATTAGCGGTCTGGGAGCCGCTGACCCCATTGTCAGCGACTGGGGTAGCGAGACCGGTTTACTGCCAGTCTAACCCCTATCTGGGAAGCCCTAAGCGGTCTGGGAGCTGCTGACCCCATTGACAGATTGGGGTAGCGAGACCGGCTTACTGCCAGTCTAACCGCTTTTTTTGGGAAGACCTAAGCGGTCTGGGGCTGCTGACCTCATTGTCCACGACTGGAGTAGCATGACCGGCTTACTGCCAGTCTGACCGCTTTCTCTAGGAAAACCTAAGCGGTCTAGGTGTTGTTGACCCTATTGTCCGAGACTGGGGTAGCTAGACCGGCTTGCTGCCAGTCTAACCCCTATTTCTGGGACCATAATGGTGTAGGAGCTGCAAACCACATAGTGAATGGCTGGGTTTGCAAGACTGGCTTGACTGCCAGTCTAATCCCTACTCTGGGGAACCATAGCGATGTGGGAGCTGCTAACCCCATTAACAGAGACTGGGGTAGTAAGACCAGCTAACTGCTAGTCTAACCCCTTTCTCTGGGGGGACCATAGCGGTCTGGGAGCCCATACTGGGAGGAACCCCCACTCGCATTCCCCTCCTGGGTGTCGCTGACCTCCTTGTCAGCGACTTGGGAGCGAACCCGACGGCCGCCGGCTACCCGTGATACCGCGGTCCGGACCAGGATTTACCCATGTTCTCTAACAAACCTCTGAGGCCTTCACGGAACAGCTGTATTTATACTGAGATTAGATTACACGCAAGTGGACTCTATTTACTAATTAGGTGACATCTGAAGGCAATTGGTTTGCACTGGATTTTATTTAGGGATATCAGAGTAAAGGGGGCTGAATACTTTTGCACGCCACACTTTTCAGTTTTTTATTTGTAAAAAAATTTGAAAACCACGTATCATTTTCCTTCCACTTCACAATTATGCGCCACTGTGTTGGTCTATCACATAAAATCCCAATAAAATACATTTACGTTCGTGGTTGTAACGTGACAAAATGTGGAAAAGTTCATGGGGTATGAAAACTTTTGCAAGCCACTGTATCTATCTCTACCTTAAAAATATCCACTGACTTGACCTCCACAGCCTACTGCGGCAAAGAATTCCACAGATTCACTACCCTATGACTAAAGAAATTTCTCGTCATCTCCTTCCTAAAAGAACTTCCTTTAATTCTGAGGTTATGACCTCTGGTCCTGGACTCTCCATCTAGTGGAAACATCCTCTCCACATCCACTCTATCCAAGCCTTTCACTATACTGTATGTTTCAAAGAGGTCCCCCCTCATTCTTCTGAACTCCAGTGAGTACAGGACCAGTGCCGACAAACGCTCATCAGAGGTTAACCTAATTCCTGGGATTATTCTTGTAAAACGCCACTGGAACCTCTCCAGAGCCAGCATATCCTTTCTCAGATATGGTGCCCAAAATAGTCACAATAGTCCAAATGTGGCCTTATCCGCTGCCTCAACATTACATCCCTGTTTTTATATAGAAGCCATCTTGAAATAAATGCTAGCATTGTGTTTGCTTTCTTTACTACCGATTCGACTTGCAGATTAACTTTTTGGGAATCCTGCACCAGCAGAGATAGATAGATTCTTGGTTAGTACAAATGTCAGAGGTTATGGGGATAAGGCAGGAGAATGGGATTAGGAGGGGGAGATAGATCAGCGGGAAGAAGAGGGAAAGACTGGGCCAGTAAGGGCCTGTGGTTATGTTAGCTGCTTTTCTCAGATAGCGTGAAGATTACAATAGGCAATAGACAATAGACAATAGGTGCAGGAGTAGCCGATTCGGCCCTTCGAGCCAGCACCACCATTCAATGTGATCATGGCTGATCATCCCCAATCAGTACGCCGTTCCTACCTTCTCCCCATATCCCCAGACTCCGCTATCTTTAAGAGCCCTATCATGCTCCCCCTTGAAAGTATCCAGAGAACAGCCTCCACCGCACTCTGAGACAGAGAATTCCACACTCACAATTCTCTGTGAGACAAAGTGTTTCCTCGTCTCCGTTCTAAATGGCTGACCCCTCATTCTTAAACTGTGGCCCTGGCTCTGGACTCCCCCAACATCGGGAACATGTTTCCTGCCTCTAGCGTGTCCAAACCCATAATAATCTTATATGTTTCAAAAAGATCCCCTCTCATCCTTCTAAACTCCAGAGTATACAAGCCCAGCTGCTCCATTCTCTCAGCATATGACAGTCCTGCCATCCCGGGAATTAACCTTGTAAACCTATGCTGCACTCCCTCAATAGCAAGAATGTCCTTCCTCAAATTAGGGGACTACAATTGCACACAATACTCCAGGTGTGATCTCACTAGGGCCCTATGCAACTGCAGAAGGACCCCTTTGCTTCTATACTCAACTCCTCTTGTTATAAAGGCCAACATTTCTTAACTGCCTGCTGTGCCTGCATGCTTACTTTCATTGACTGATGAACAAGGACCCCCAGATCCCATTGTACTTCCCCTTTTCCCAAATTGACACTATTTAGATAGTAATCTGTTTTCCTGTTTTTGCTACCAAAGTGGATAACTGCACATTTATCCACATTAAACTGCATCTGCCATGCATCTGCCTACTCACCAACCTATCCAAGTCACCCTGCATTCTCATAGCATCCTCCTCACAGTTCACACTGCCACTCAGCTTTGTGTCATCTGCAAATTTGCTAATGTTATTTTGAATCCCTTCATCTAAATCATTGATGAATATTGTAAATAGCTGCGGCCCCAGCACCTAGCCACTGCCTGCCATTCCGAAAGGGATCCGTTAATCCCAACTCTTTGTTTCCTGTCTGCCAACCAATTTTCTATCCATGTCAGCACTCTACCCCCAATACCATGTGCCCTAATTTTGCCCACTAATCTCCTATGAGGGACCATATCAAATGCTTTCTGAAAGTTCAGGAACACTACATCCGCTGGTTCTTCCTTGCTCATTTTCCTAGTTACATCCTCAAAAAATTCCAAAAGATTAGTCAAGCATGATTTCCCTTTCGTAAATCCATGCTGACTCAGACCGATCCTGTTACTGCTATCCAAATGTACTGCTATTTCATCTTTTATAATTGACTCCAGCATCTTCCCCACCACCCATGTCAAGCGAACTGGTCTATAATTCCCTGTTTTCTCTCTCCCACTTTCTTAAAAAGTGGGATAACATTAGCTACCCTCCAATCCACAGGAAGTGAATCTATAGAACATTGGAAAATTATCACCAATGCATCCACAATTTCTAGAGCCACTTCCTTAAGTACCCTGGGATGCAGACCATCAGACCCTGGGGATTTATCAGCCTTCAGTCGCATCAGTCTACCCAACACTATTCCCTACCTAATGTGGATTTCCTTCAGTTCCTCTGTCACCCCAGATCCTCTGACCACTACTATATCAGGAAGATTGTTTGTGTTCTCCTTAGTGAAGACAGATCCAAAGTACCTGTTCAACTCATCTGCCATTTCCTTGTTCCCCATAATAAATTCACCTTTTTCAGTCTTAAAGGGTCCAACTTTGGTCTTAATTAATTTTTTCATCTTCACATACCTAAATAAGCTTTTACTATCCACCTTTATATTCTTGGCTAGCTTACCTTCGTGCCTCATCTTTTTTCCTCTTATTGCCTTTTTAGTTATCTTCTGTTGCTCTTTAAACATTACCCAATCCTCTTGCTTCCCGCTCATCTTTGCTACATTGTACTTCTCTTTTATTTTTATACTGTCCCCGACGTCCCTTGTCAGCCACGGTCGCCTCTTACTCCCCTTGGAATATTTCTTCCTCTTTGGAATGAACTGATCCTGCAGCTTCTGTATTATTCCCTGAAATACCTGCCATTGTTGTTCCACTGTCATCCCTGCTTGGGTATCTTTCCAGTCAACTTTGGCCAGTTCCTCCCTCATGGCCCCATAGTCCCCTTTATCCAACTGTATCACTGACACCTCTGATTTACCCTTCTCCCTCTCCAATTGTAGACTAAACGTTACCATATTAGATGGAGTCAACAGTGGAAGTCTAGTCTGTGTGATGGACTGGGCAAAATCCACAATTTTCTTGGAGAAGCATTTTCTTGGAGAAATTGAGAAATTAGGAACTCGATCTGGCTATTTGATCCTTTAATCCATGCCACGATTTAGCACTTATACTTTAGTTTTTAACATGTTATAAATGAATTCCATGCTTATTTATCAGCATAGAAGTCCATAGAGATTCTATATTATTGTCACCATTAGTTACACACTGTATTTCTATGAACCATTTGGTTGTGTGGTATGGGAGTCGCAATGTTGCCTCACAGCGCCAGAGACTTAGGTTTGATCCTGTCCTATGGTGCTCTCTGTGTGAAGTTTGCATGTTCTCCCTGTGACTACAGGGGTTTCTTGAGGGTGCTCCGGTTTCCTTCCTCATCCCAAAGTCGTGCGGGTTTGCAGGTTAATTGGTTGCTGTTAATTGCCTTGTGTGGTTGTGAGTGGGATAACATAGAACTAGTGTGGTCGGCATGGACTTGGTGGGCTGAATGGCCTGTTTTCACACTGTATCTCTAAATACTAACCAAAGACTAACTATCTGCAGCCAGAGCTGATTGCTCATTGCATCCATTTCATTTCCTGTTATATCCTGTTCTAGTAAGTGTTGACATCACATTCTGCACCAGGAGAACAAAAATAGATGATAAGATTTTATGAGGTCAATGTCACGTCCTTTAATGTGGAAGAACTGATTGCAAGGGGAAGAGTTTGGAGATCTCAGCAAGTCTGTCAAGGAGCGATTATCTGGCGTATAACAGTCCTACAGAACAAAAAAAATACCACATGGTTTATTTTTAGCTTTTACTACAAAGAACACTTTAAATTCTTTACATGCATATTCGTTCAGCAGTAAACGCAATTTGCTGCAGTATTTTATAATTGACACCCGTGATGGCTCATTAAATAACTTTAGTCAAAATTTATTTCAAATTCAAGCTGGGTGACATTTGCATACGCATACATTTTCTCTTCTTTGTTTCCATTCCATTGCTCTTGATTGTGAAGTGACTGATGAGGTCATTGAATGATCTGGAGACCTGGCCTGAGTTGGAACAAGACGTGCCAATTGAGCCTCAACTCATAGGCAATTCTCTATTCTTGCCAAAGCAGTCTTATGGGCCTGTCCCACTTAGGCAATTTGTTAGGCGACTGCCGGCGACTAGGCTAGGCCACATGGTCGCCGGGGTGTCGCCTGTATGGTTGTGAGTTGCCTCCTCAGTCGCCCAAAGAGTTGTAGCGTCTTTCTGGTCTCTGCTGGATTTTCAACATGTTGAAAATTTTACAGAGACAGTTGGCGACAGTCGGTTTGATGCCATTGAGCGTAGCTTGACTTCTCGACGTAGGTGCTGTCGTAGTTATCGCCAGGTTAACGTAGATTGTCACCAGGTCACGTAGGTTGTCGCCGGTGCTGACTTCGATTTTTTGTTGTTGTTAGAGTAAAGTGCCTGTCCCACTGGGGGGGGACCTAATTTGCGAGTTTAGAAGAGTTTAGGAGAGTTTAAAAAAGTGTCACTGTCTTGTTGTATCGCCGAAGTAGAACACCTCCTACGACCTCCTTCGACTATGTCGGGAACCTCCTACGAATATGTAGAAGACATCCTTCGACTATGTAGAAGACCTCCTTCAATCTCCTTCGACCTCCTTCGACTATGTTGAAAACTAGCTTCGATTAGCTTTCGAAAAATTGGACACCGAATAGTGGAGAGTGAAGACGACTACCTTCGACTATACTAACACTATCTACGACTACCTTTGATTACCTTTGATTGCCTTAGATTACCTACGAATAACATTCCGACCTACTACGACCTACTTCGACTAAACCTATGAGTAAAAAAAAGAAGCGATTTTTTCCCATGCCGACCAATTTTTACTCGCGGACAATTTTCAGCATGCTAAAAAATACTCCTCAACCAAACTGAGGCCTCGAGTATGCGGGAACTCCTCTCGAGCATGAAGAAGAGTTACATAGACCTCTTAAGACCATGTGCCGACCATGCTGCAAGTGCAAACTCTTCCAAACTCGCAGATTAGGTCCCCGCAGTGGGACTGGCCCTTAATGATTCTATCTCAAATTAAAGGGGGTCCAGTTGCCGGTTTTTCGGCGACCTGCTATGACTATGACAGTCGCCAGCAGTTGCCTAAAAATAGCCTAAGTGGGACAGGCCCATTAGGTACTATCTATGCATGATTTCCAATCAGATTAATCAAAGTGCAGTCTTCCACTCCCTGATGGTAAATCTTAATGAATCCCCTTTCTCACTTTTGCTCAGGTTCAAAATATTCAGCTCTGCAGATCAAGGAAGTGAACTTGGAACATATTACCTCTCCATTTACAGCGATTTACAGCTCTGCTTTTTCATTACAGTGCAAGTTATGAACAAAATAGAGGCACTCCATCTTATTATCACCTCATATTCTGCTAAGGCAACGTTTATATTAGGTTCTCTCTACATCAAATTTATCTGCTTATCCATCCACTAAACTGAGTAACTGTTGCATATGAACCAATCCCGGTTCGGATGTGGAGTTTTATTGGATCCTAAATGGTTACTTGGCCAGAAAAATACGACGGAAATAAAAATGTAAAATAAATGTTATAAAGTGAATTAGATCTTTTCAGCTTCTTTCTGGAAATTAAGTCTATAAACTGCAGAATGTGTCATTTTACATCAGGAAAATATATAATTTTGGCAAATTAAATAAACTTACATCGGGATGGATAGGTGTATTGTATTCATTCACACTATCCAGCTTCATTGTCAGTGCAATGGGTTGACCTTCCTTCACTAAAATGGAAGAAGATGTTGCACAACTCAATGCCATACTTAAATGATGAGAACGCAAACATTCCTGAGAATGCTGCTTAGCTTCAAGATAACATGAAACGTTGATATCTTGTAAAATGATGCCCTGAGATTTTGTCCTGCAGGTGAATTGAAGTGAGAACAATATGTGTTATGAGACAAGGAGTTACCTGAGATTTAAAATGTGGTTCCTACTTTCAATGTAGCGAATGAAACGTCTGTTAAGGAACACATTCCAGCGAATAGAACCCTTTTGAGATGCAGCGTGGAAACAGGCCCTTCAGCCCACCGAGTCCACACCGGCCATTGATCACCTGTACATGAGCTCTATGTTATCCCACTTTTGTATCCTTCATGCCAGCGGCAATTTTACAAGAAGCCATTTAACCTACAAGCCCGCACATCTTTGGCATGTGGTTGGAAATCGATACAAATGGAGAAAACCCATGTGGTCACAGAGAGAACGTGCAAGCTCTGCAGAGCCAGCAGCCGTGGCCAGGATCAAACCCGGGTCTCTGGCACTGTGAGGCAGCAACTCGATCGCAGAGCACTGTGTCTCCACTGTAGCAACTTAAACAGAGCTTGTTTGGTATTATTGTGAGAATGTAGAATACATATTTTTGTACTTATTGTAGCATGATTTGTTAAGTAAATATTTGCAAACATTAAATATACTAATTCTGTCAACTGAACTTTGCTTTAGTGCCATATAATGGTAGGAATAGTCTAAGGTTTGGGCAGAATCTGTGGAGAGTGATACTGAATTAGTGTTTCAGGTGAATGACTTTTCATTAGAACTGAGAAAATTTTGTGAGATAACTGAGAAAAAAAAATTGTGTTTCAGAAAAGAAGGGTGGGTTAGGGGGCTTGGCAAAGTGGAAAATACATGTAAATGGAACGGGGTAGCAACCAGAGAGGCTGAATGATGTAAATGTTGGGGCCAGCTGGGAGAAGTTGTCAATTGCCTGGAGAAGGTATGACTAGAAACACATTCATGTACCATGAAGTTATGAGATGGAACTTGGAGAAATAAAATCCTGTGATACTGACAATCGGATAGAAAAACAGAGAATACGGGAAATGCTTCCTTAACAGAGGTGGAGATGGGAGGTTGATGTTCTTGCATCAGAACTGGCTAGTGATAAAGCAGACTGGAAAGGCTGGATATCTGAAATAGTTGAATTCAATGCTAAATCTGAAGGACCTAATGCTACTTGTTGGAAAACGAGATGTTATTTCTCAAGCTTCCGTTAGGTTTGATTGGGACGTTGATACAGAGTTTAAAGTAATTGGACGGTTAGGGTCATCTTTCAGAACTGAACAGAGGTATTCTGCAAATTGTCACTATTTGGTTTTTCCAACGTCGAAGACACCATATTAGTTTTATTTTATTTAGCTTAATTTATTATTGTCACGGGTACTGTTGAACAGATAAAAGTTGAGTGGAGTTTATTTGTCACATGTACCAAGGTACTATGAAATGCTTTTGTTGTGTGTTATCTAGTCAAGGAAAAGACTATACATGATTAGATGTCCACAATGAACAGATACAGAGTAAAGGGAATAAGAACATATAATGAGAATCAAATGCAATAGGCTAAATTGGAAAAGATTCGAGTAGATCATAGTAATGAAAGGCCTGGATAGAGTGAATGCAGAGAGGATGTTTCCACTAGTGGGAGAGGCCATAGCCTAAGAATAAAAGGACATACCTTTAAAAAGATGAGGAGGAATTTCTTTTATCAGAGAGTGGTGAATCTTTGGAATTCATTGTCACATAAAGCTGTGGATGCCAAGTCAATGAATACTTTTAAGCGGAGATTGATAGATTCTAGATTAGTATGGGTGTCAGAGGTTATGGACAGGAGAATGGGGTAAAATATATCAGCCATGATTGAAGGGCAAGTGAACTTGATGGGCTGAATGGCTTAATTCTGCTCCTAGAATTTATGAACATATGAAGATCCCTATTAGACCAGGAAGGAATGTTTGAGCACCTGGATGATGGAAAGAGAAGAGGAAAAAGTGCTTGTATGACACCCTTGCTCTTTTTTTTTGCCACAAAAGTTTATGGAACATTTAGACAGGTACATGGATAGGATAGGTTTAGAGGGATAAGGGCCAAATGCAGCCAGGCGGGACTAGTGTAGATAGGATATGTTGTTCAATGTTGAGAAGTGGGGCCGAAGGGCCTGTTTCCACACTATATGACCCTGTAACCTCTCTGTATTGTTATCCCTGTTAAATAATGTGGTGAGTGGTTGTACTGGAAAATACTGCTCTTGTGTTTACCTGAAATTATTTTTCCAGATGTTTGGCCACCAGTGGAGACAGATGTCGTTGCTCCTGCTCTTTGAGCTGGTTCAATTGAAGAATATATTAAGATATACAAGAATTCCCTGAATTGGCGTTAATAAACTCATTTGCTGAAAGCTTAGTTTTCTTCAAATAAATATTTATTTTGTGATATTTTTATGATCCTCATTTTGTCTCTTGGCAGGAACTGATATTTATCTTTCCGCATTTGTTTCACTAAATTTCAGAACTAAACGCGCTTCCGACACAAAAGCATCAATTTCCGCCTGACTTCACTCATTGACCAGCTTTTCCCACTGAGAATACTATTTGGGAAAATTCAGATGCACTCTGCTTGTGATTCATTTTATTGCAAAATTGTACAGTCCACGATATTCCACCTCAATCCTTACAATTGTAGCTGCATGATATAGGATGGTCCTTCCATTTGCTTCAAGCCTTTGAATAGGATAATTATCTTGTGATGATGTCCATTAGGACTATGGACCTAGGTACAATGGAGCTCCACGGTGCTCATCAAATGAGTGATTCCGAAGAGTAGAAGGTAACTAGTGTGTCTGAACAATGCTTTAAAATGTGCCAGAATATGCTTCATTATTCTCCTATTACCCCCCACAGTTGTACTGCCTGTGTATTTCCAAATCTGAGGAAAGACATTCTAGCCATAGAGGGGGTTCAGAGAAGGTTCACCAGACTGATTTCTGGGATGTCGAGACTTTCATATGAAGAAAGACTGGATAGACTCGGCTTGTACTCACTGGAATTTAGAAGATTGAGGGGGGATCTTATAGAAACTTACAACATTCTTCAGGGGTTAGACAAGCTAGATGCAGGAAGATTGTTCCCGATGTTGGGGGAGTCCAGAACAAGGGGTCACAGTCTAAGGATAAGGGGGAATTCCTTTAGGACCAAGATGAGGAAACATTCTTTACACAGAGAGTGGTGAGTCTCTGGAATTCTCTGCCACAGAAGGTCGTTGAGGCCAGTTCATTGGCTATATTCAAGAGGGAGTTGGATGTGGCTTTTGTGGCTAAAGGGATCAGGGGGTATGGAGAGAAGGCAGGTACGGGATACTGAGTTGGATGATCAGCCATGATCATATTGAATGGCGGTGCAGGCTCGAATGGCCTACTCCTGCACCTATTTTTCTATGTTTCTATGTTTCTATTGCAAAGATGTACTGGCAAAGATATAGTCTGCTGCATCTTTTTGCCTTTCCACCCAATTTTGTTTTAGACGTTTAGGCAGAATGGAAACAGGCCCTTTGCCCCACAGGGTCCACTCTGACCAACCCGTACACTACCGACATATTAAGAACAATTTACAGAAGCCAATTAACCTACAAACCTGCACATCTTTGGAATGTGGGAGGAAGCCGGAGCACCCGGAGAAAATGCATGCGGTCACAGGGAGAACGTACAAACTCCGTACAGACAGCACCTGTAGTCAGGGTCAAACCTGGGTCTCCAGCATTGTAAGGTACTGTGTCGCTGTGCTATCTGTAACCTACAATCTCCATTGTGTCTATTTGGCAGTATTGTTATTCATGTGGACTTGGAGTTGCTTTGGAAAAATGGTCGCCCTCATCGATGAAATTATGTTAAAATTTGAACTGTCTCCATAAGAAGCATGAAATAATCATGAGAAAGATACTTGCGTGTGGCTGTACTGCAGGTGTGATGGTGGCATTGCATCCAGAAGCAATCATATACCAAATGTCATGGTTGTTTAGAGAATCAGTGTGGAAACAGGCTCTTCAGCCCACCGTGCCCATGCTAACCAACAATCACCTATACACTAGTACACACTGGGGATAATTTACAGAAGACAATTAACCTACAAATCAGCCCTTGGAATGTGGATGGAAACCGGAAAACCTGGAGAAAACCCACATGGTTACAGGGAGAACATACAATCTCCGTACAAACAGCACCCAGTATCAGGATCGAACACGGGTCTCGGGCACAGTAAGGCAGCAACTCTATGGTGGCGCCACTGTGCTGCCCATGTGTTGAATCATTGCTTCTTCAGACACCATTTCCTGCTCAGGAAGAGCTGGGATTGCATTGGTGCGTTTGTTCATAGATGTTGAGAAAGGTCAGAAGTCTCTTGTATTGCTTGATCATACTGTCTCTCCTAACTCTTTCCCTCTTTAAAGTAACAGAGTTTTCCCAATGCAAGTTTAATTTTCATAGCGCATTTGAACATAGAACAGGCCCTATGGCCCACAATGTCCATGCTGAATATGATACAAGATAAACTAAACTCATCTGCCTGCACATGATCCATATCCCTCCATTCCCTGCACGTGTCTGTCTTTGGGATGTGGGAGGAAACTGGAATAACTGGAAAAGACCAACGCAGTCCCAGGAAGAACACACAAACTTTGTACAGGCAGCACCCGTGGTCATGATCGAACTCTGGTCTCTGGCGCTGTAGGGCAGCAACTCTACCTCTGTGTCACTGTGTCTCTGTTCAGAATATAAAACATAGCATATAGAACAGCAGAGCATGGGAACAGGCCATTGGGCCCGCAATGTCTGTGCCGCACATAATGCCAAGACAGGTTCTTATATGCCTGCACATAATCTATAACCCTCCATTCCCTGCAGATCCACCTGCCTATCTGAAAGCCTTGTAAATGCCACTATCGTATCTGCTTCCAACATCACCAATGGCAGCCCATTCCAGGCACCCACTCTCTCAGTGTAAAATAACTTGCCATACATATCTCCTTTAAATTTCCCCCTCTCACCTTAAAGCCATGCCCTCTAGTCAGAGAGTTATAGAGTGATACAGTGTGGAAACAGGCCCTTCGGCCCAACTTGCCCACACCGGCCAACAATGTCCCAGCTACACTAGTCCCACTAGCCTGCACTTGGTCCATATCCCTCCAAGCTGTCCTATCCATGTATCTACCTAACTGTTTCTTAAACGATGGGATAGTCCCAGCCTCAACTACCTCCTCTAGCAGTTTGTTCAATACACGCACCACCATTGTGTGAAAAAGTTACCCTTCAGATTCCTATGAAATATTTTTCCCTTCACCTTCAGTCTTTGTCATTCTCATCCTTGGAAAGAACTTTCTGAGTGTCTACATTACCTATGCCTCTCATAATTTTATATCCTTCTATCAGGATTCCCAGACACCTCTGGTATTTCAGAGAAAACAATCCAAGTTTGGAAGGCAACAGATGGAAATCCCAGGACATAAAGCAGAGAGGATGCAGGATTATTTACAGAATAATTACATTTAGAGTGTGTTGCACAACATGTAAGTCAGAGCACTGCACCATGTTATTTCTTGTGTGTTTTAACTGTCAATTGACACTTTGAATGTGTGTACACCCTTCTAATGTATATTTTGGTTAAGCTTTGGCTGAACTACAGATACAATTGTCTGGAAATCTAATGTTTGATATCATCTCAGAATTGAAATAAAATTTTCATATGTCCTGCTGCTTCCATTTGCAGTGGAAAATTGTGAAACCAATTTGTGGCAGCAGTGGAAATGCACTTATAACATTCACTCCCACCACCCTGGAACCACCGCGAGTCAGGCAGAGCAACATATAAGAAAATACAACTCTGATTACCCAGTAAGTGAGATTCTGCCATTTTCATGTTCCTATCAAGTTCTGGGCAAATTGGAATGTGTTCCACATGAAGAGTCCAAAGATTCACATCACTGGCAGCCTACGTTTGATTGCTTTGTGTCAAGTATCAAATCAAAGCCTGTTCGAGATATTACAATAAAACAGAAGTAAGATTTCATAGGAGATATCTCGCAGGTTCGTCCTATCTCTTAAATAAACCTCTATTTAATTCTAATGTGAAAGGTTCATTTGTACGGCAGACATTCAATTTTGAAATTTACGGACTGTGAAGAGATTTCTGACTGAATATGTATGATTTTTCCACAGAAGCACTCAGTCATGTTTCAGAGAGAAATATTCTGGATTATTTGCAGTAACATATCTTAAAAAGTCTTTATCATTTTAAAATAGAAAATCGACTATAATGACTTATCACGATGGTAAGGGAGAGATTTATTTTTTGCTGTAAATATAGGCTGTGTTTCATCTCATAGTGATATAAAATGAAAACACTAGGATTCTCGCTGCCTACTAGAGCACTATAACATCCTTCCTAGATTTCATGTTCATACGTTCTAGGAGCAGAATTGGTCCATTCAGCCCATCAAGTCTCCTCTGCCATTCAATCATGGCTGATCCATCTTTCTCTCTCAACCCCATTCTCCTGCCTCCACCCCGCAACCTCTGACACCCTTACTAATCAATTTAGCATTAATTGAAGAATATGTGCATTTGTATAGCAAGTCAACATGCTGCTGTAACAGCCAAACTGCTTTTGAATGACAGGGATTGTTACAAATATTCGTCGGTTCAATTCCGTATGACCCTTTTCTTATTTTCATTTTGTCCACTAATAAGAATCTCCTTCATTTGGTATGTCAGATATAATCTTGTGACAAACATTTAGAAGGTTTTTTCATCCTTTATCTGAGACATTTCCCAGAACCTTGGTCTGAACAATTGTACGGAGAGTTCACCTGCCGCCCCAATTTTTATTTTATAATTTTCTCATCCCAGTGCTTCTCCACCCTTACTACAGCTAGTTTTAATTTAACTAGGGGCCAGAATCACTATCTTTACTGTTTGTTTTGCTTGAAATGAAACACTATACTAGGGTCAGTCATGCAGCGTGGAAACAGACCCTTTGACTAATTAGCCCATGTAGACCATCTACGTGCGTCCCACCTGCCTGCATTTGACCCATACACTTATAAACCTATCCTATCCATGTACCTGTCCAAATGTATTTTAAATGTTGTTATAGGACCTGCCTCATTTACCTCCTCTGGCAACTCGTTCCATATACCCACCAACCCTTGTGTAAAAAAGTTGCCATTCATTCGCCCCTCACTTTAAGCCTATGCCCTCTGGTTCTTGATTCCACAACTGACTATGCATTTATCGTATCTATTCCAATTGCTAAGGACAACAATAATTTCCACATATTGAAGAAAGACTACAGGGTCAGAATTGGAGGATAAACAATTCGGGGGTTATTTATGGTTTCCAAGAAATTTAAAAAGATAGGGTTCCCCTAATTTATAAGATGCACTTGGAGAACATGCCTGAAAGGAATTAGAGAATTATGCAAACACTGGGAATAGGATCCAGAGCATAAAATACTGGCTCTGTGAGCGAAGGAAGGAAATAAAGCAATAGTCTCAACTAAGACATTGATCTGAATTTTTGGAATGGTCTAAAAAACATTTAGTTGAGGAGCATAAATTTAGTACATTGACCAAAATCTTAACATTGAACAAAATACACTGCAGATTGTATGTGAGGTGCTTGTGGAAGGTATGTGTAATTTGATCAGACTGTCCACAAACACAGTAAATGAGATCTCATGTATCCTACAAAGGACGCCAGTGATGTGCACATTTTAAATGAGGCAAAAAAAAGCCTTACATTTTGCTGTACACAAAAATTGTACGACATTGTGTGTAGGAAGGAACTGGAGATGCTGGTTTAAACCATTTAAATGGGTAGACTTGTAGTGGGTTGACTGCATTCCATAGCAAGTGCATCAGTTCTTGATTACGAAGACCAAAACTGCGCACAATAATCAATGTAGAATCTCACTAAGGTCTAATATAATCACAATAAGACTTATTTACACCCATATTCAGATCCTCTTATAATACATTTCTCCTCCCAGTTACTCATTTTTGGTGACTCGTGTACCAGCACATACATGTATGTTAGTTTGAATATCAAAACACCCCAATTTCTCAAGATATAAAAAGTACTCTTTTTCTAAAGTCAGTAACCTCATACTTTTCCACATTATATTCACCTTGCTCAATCAATCAGCTTGTCCTTAGTCCTCTAAAGACCTCAACTTCCTCCATACTCACAATCACATGTAGTTTAGTACCATCAGCCAATCTCAAAGAGCCTTAGAGCGCAGAAACAGGCCCTTCGGCCCAAGTTGCCCATGGCGACCAAGATGCTCCATTCAATGCTAGTCCCATCTGCTTGTGTTTGATCCTTATCCCTCTAAATCATTCCAAGATTCCAGTACCATGTACCTGTCCAAATTCCTTTTAAATGTTTTTAATTTACCTTCCTCAACTAACTCCTCTGGTAGCTCCTTTTTCTCTCAGGACGAATCCTCTGGTCAGTGCAGGTATCATGCGAACTTGGTATTAACTTTTTCTGCATTTTAACACATGAGCAGTAATCCCTTCTATAACCTGGGTACCGTCCCGATTTTCCAACCTACCTCATTGCAGGCATTGGAACTTATGCTACAATGCTGAGAGCACATTCTGCACTCTGTTATTCGTCTTTTTATTTTACCTAGCGTACTTGAGTTTGGCTTGATTGATTTCATGCACAGTATTAAGCGATTTCCTTAGATAGCATGCAAAACAAAATCTTTTCACTGTAGCTCAGTGCATGTGACAATAACACATCTAAACCTAAACCTAAACCTAATGTTTGCAGTAAAAGAACACACACAAAGAAATTTGGTATGAATCAAGTGAACATGTTCATGGGATCAGAGCTGACTGGACACATATTTCCTTCTTCCTCTATGAATATGTACAAATAAACCAGGTTATGGAATGTAATTAGGCAAGGTAAATCCAACTACCATTATCTGTGCATGATTTATTTAAAAAATAGATGGGGATGTTCCCAATGGATCCCATCCTGTGTTTATCTGGCAACGTTCTCATAATTCAGATATGAATGACAAAGCTTGTCTGATTTCTGCTTAATTTCTCCCTGAAACAGAGATACTGTAAATGTAAGCAGTGCTTTTCTGCAGACAAAAAGGTGCTACTATGCATATAGTTCCTTGCTGTTTCTTTTCCAGGAGATTTTATTCCAATAATCACAGTTACAAAGTACTGGTACTGGAACTTAAAACAGCCCGGCAGTTTGCAAACTTCAATCAATCAATCAATCATCAGTTTACAACATTAACATTAACATTACAATGATGTACTCGACTCCCCCGTGGCGACCACCATTCACAGAAGGCCTCCAGAGTCCATAGACCTCCTGTGGTCTATGGACACCACAGACACATAGGCACAGACTGTGCCAGGAAGAGGAGCAGGCCGTCGACTAGATTAGAACCCATGACTGCCCTCTGACTGGACTTGTGAATGGCCATTTTGGCCAGGCCCAGGAGCAAGCAGGTTCCTTGCTGTTCGTGTCTATGGTGGATTATTAGTTTATAAACTGCTTAAACTATTCATAGGACTGATTGCCTGAATTAATTAATTAATTTAATTTTTGAACTTTTGTGATCTTTTTATAAGACTAGAAATGCTAAAAATGTAAAATCCTTATTTTCAACTTTTTCGTAGTCACAAAAAGCACTGGATGTAAGTATATGGTGTTTATTTGAAGTAAACCCACAATACAGGGCATCACAACATCCATTGTTTTCACTTCTTCCACACACTCACAAAACCTTTCCAAAAGCTTTCAGCACAGGTAACATAATTACCTCTTTCCAAATAAACAGTTAAACATAACTCAACTGAGAATTATCCCCTGCTTGTACACAGATAAAGAATTCAATGCTTTGAAAAATAAATGTCCAAACTGTTCACAAAAAGATGTCAGCAGTTATTTGTAAACAGTGGATCAAGCAAATGATAAAAATAGTGATTTGAGCTCACAAAGGTTCATAATTTCTGAGCAAAACAAAATCATGACGTGAAGTGGCATTATTACCTGTGTTTCTGACTTGATGTTACCTCTTCAGGAGTAAGTGGAACCTGATTACAGGGCTGAAAATGCCCATTTATATACTGAAGCACTGTATAACAGAATGAATTGCCATTGTTTCTATACTTATGTTTCCAAACAAAGAGCATTAAAGCAAAATCAGCCACAGGCTTTTGAAGTATATCTCCTGAGGGAGAGATACAATAAAAAGTGAAGAGTTCAGACAATTCAAGTCACTTTGATAAATTTCCTTGCAGCTAGTTGCAAGGCACAATTTTTGTCCCTTGGATCAGCATTGTTCGTCTCAAGCAACAATGCTATGTCCAAACTTGATATTTTTATAAGGCTAGTGTGATTGTAAATTAATAATAATAGACATTAAAGAGCTTTGCTTTTTGGAACTGAAAGTAAGAAGCAAATTTTCAAATAATTCCATGGATACAAGGAACTTCAGATGTCGGTTTACAAAAAAAACACAAAGTGCTGGAGTAGCTCTGTGGGTCGGGGAGCATTTCTGGGGTGAAAGGACAGGTGACTTTTTGGGTCTGGACAGTTCTTCAGAATGAAAGTAGGAGGTGGGTACTGAGGGGGGAGGGTGAAGAGCTGGAGGTGAGGAAAGACCAGGACTTATCAGGGCTGGCAATAAATGACTTCAGACAGGGAGGTGCCCTGGTGAGAACATGCTCTCCAGGGATGCTGCCCGACCCGCTGAGTTACTCCAGCACCTTGCGTCTTCTTTTTTCAAATGGTTCTGGTTGGGGCTAAGAGGTTTCAGTTGAAAGCCTACAATCTATCCAGCACTGTAGGACCAGAACGGGCAAGCTTCCACATAGAGGACGAGGATTTCAGACTGAATGGGTCTTGGAGGTTATACCTTCATCTGCTAGCTAGACCTGTCTCTGATCCAAGAGCCTTGTGGTTGCAATGACAGTGCTGTCCCTGCTGCAGCAATACATCGGTGGGGATTCCCACTGTACGTTCCAACTCTCTCTGGAAGTCCACTCATGAAAGTCCTTTAGTATTGTTTAGTTTAGAGATACAGCACGTGAACAGACCCTTTGGCCCACCGAGTCTGTGCTGACTAGTCTGGCTCATCTTGAATTTTGCTTTTTTTTTTTTTTTTTTGATGAATATTTTTTATTATAGAAACATATGTATAAAAATTGCAATATTTTACATAAACAAAAATACATCATTAAATATTACTAATATTGAGATTTAGGACTATATGCTTCTATACGCTTTTTTAATTATTTTTTATAAAGTAAGAAAAGATAGAGATAAATAATGAAAAAAATATGAAAACGAATGGAGTATTAATCATTATTCCGTCATTGGAGATACAGGCATGATTTATTATATTTCTTTCTTCATCCATTCTAATATTCAGGCCTCAGTCAAGCCCTTGTACCGAGCCATTATGACTCTGTAAATATTCAATATATGGAGACCATATCCCTCTGAAGAGATCTAACCTGTCCATTAAGACAAGCCTCAATCTATCCAGATGAAGAGTCTCCGATATTTCTGTATTCCACATTTTGATTGTAGGGGATGTAGGGCCTTTCCAAAATGTTAATATTAATTTTTTCCCAATTATTAACCCATAATCAATAAAAATTCTCTGGTTTGTTGTTACTATTTGTTCTGTTTCCAATATTCCTAGTATTATTAGCTTTGAATCGGGTGTCAAAGTTATATTAACAACATTCGAAATTATCCTAAATATTTCAATCCAGAATTTTGTAATTTTTATACAATTTGTAAATGAGTGTGCCAGATTGGCTTCTAAATGTTGGCATTTATCACATATAGGAGATACTTTTGGGAACATATTATGTAATTTGGTTTTTGAATAATATAATCTATGTAATATTTTAAACTGTATAAGAGAGTGTTTAGCATTTTAGCGAACAATGATATATATGTTGTAAACTAATCATCCCATATTTCTGGTCTAATAGTTTGACATAATTCATTTTCCCACGCTTGTCTATGTATTTCTGTTGATGGAACATTCACCTTCCAATAAGATGTTATATATATATGAAATCATTTTTTCTGTATTCGGATGTTTATTCAAACATTCATCTAATATTTCTATCTTTCTATTTCTGAGTTCTTGTGTATTTGCTTTAACATAATCTCTAATTTGTAAGTATCTAAAGTACTCTTTAGATTGTAGTCCATAAATTTGTTGTATGTCTTGAAATGAAAGGAAGGAGTTTTCCCTATAGAGATCCCCCAAATCTTAATAATTCCATTATTTTTCTATTGTGAAAAAGCTTTATCCATCATTGAAGGTTTAAACGTAACATTATTTACAATGCTAAGAGATAGTGGTATAGATTTAATTTTAATGTTTTCTTTATTTGTTTCCAAATACGTATTCCACTTCCTATTATTGGGTTGTCACTATATGTTTTCTTAGCTAAATTAGTATTAGCGAATATTATAGAACTAATTTCAAAAGGAGAACAATCTTCTTTTTCCATATTTAACCAAGTTGGTTGATTATCTATTTCTTCTAACCAAAAATTCATATTTTTAATATTAACTGCCCAGTAATAAAACATAAAATTAGGTAAAGCTAGACCTCCATTTATTTTTGGTTTACATAAATGTTTTTTATTTATTCTATGGCACTTATAATCCCAAATGAAGTTAGTGACTAAGGAGTCCACCTTTTTAAAGAATTTTTTAGGGAGATATATCGGATTGATTGGAAAAGGTATAATAATTGTGGAAGAAACACCATTTTTATTATATTAATTTTGCCTATCATCGATATAGGTAAAGTTTTCCAATATATAATATTCTTATTTAATTTGTTCAATAATAGTGGAAAATTAGCTTTAAATAAGGAGTCAAATCTTTTTGTTACAAAGATTCCAAGATATTTAAATTTTTCATTTGTTATCTTAAAAGGGAATTGTTGTAATATATGTAAATTGTTACCGTTATTGGCATAAGTTCACTTTTATTCCAGTTAATACTATATCCTGAATAGGATCCAAATTCAGTTATTAATTTTAACAAATTACAGATATTAGTTTCTGGTTTTGTGATGTAAAGTAGCACATCATCCGCATATAGAGAGATTTTATTTTTAGTGTCTCTAGTATCGTATCCATATATTTCCGGATGTGATCTCACCATCAGAGCTAACGGTTCTATTGCCAGTGCAAACAATAAAGGGGATAAAGGACAACCTTGTCTGCAACCACGAGGTAAATTGAATTTAGGTGATAACATTTGATTTGTTATTATTCGAGCTGCCGGATTTGTATATAGCAATTTGATCCAGTTAATAAACTTTTCTCCCAGTTTAAAAGCTTCCAGAACCGAGAACATGTAAGGCCATTCCACTTGATCAAAGACTTTCTCTGCATCTAACGAAATAACTACTAGGTCTTTATTAATATCTCTTTTCGAGTATATAATATTGAATAACCGTCTCAAATTATACGAAGAGTATCGTTTTGGTATAAATCCTGTTTGATCAGGGTGAACTAATTTAGTAACAACTAAACTTAACCTTTGTGCTAATATTTTAGTTAATATCATTTGATTGGTATTTAGAAGAGCTATTGCTCTAAATGATCCTGGTTCATCCAAGTCTTTGTTTATTTTGGGTAAAAAGTGTTATAATAGATTCATTTAATGTTTCTGGTAGTTTTTGCTGTGTATAATATGATCATATAGTAATTTCAAACGTGGTACAATCTGATCATAAAATACTTTATAAAATTCTGAGCCGATGCCGTCTGGTCCCGGTGTTTTACCCTTTTTTAGTGAACTAATAGATTCTTGGATTTCTTTTATCGTAATATCAGCATTCAATAACTCTATATTTTGTGAATCCAATCCTTTCAAGTTACATTTTTTTTTAAATGCTTCAATTCCTATTTTATTATCTGTTGTTTTCGCAGTGTATAAGTTTTTATAATATTGCATAAATCTTTCATTAATATCTTTAGGCTGTGTTAACAGTTCGCCTTTATGTGATTTAATCCTATGAATTATTTTTTCAGCTTCCATTTTCCTTAGTTGACGAGCCAGTAATCACCGAATTCAAACTGTAATTGTTTAGTATGTTGATAAAATTTAACGACTTGGTCTGTAAATATTTTGTTTAATTTATATTTCAATGCTGCAATTTTATTATGTAATATAGTAATTGGATTCATTGCCTTCTGTATATCTAATTGTTTAATCTCCTTTTCCAAATCTTGCTGCTCCTTACGTTTCTTGTTATTATAAAATGCTTGAGATGAAATCATGATTCCCCGGAGGTATGCTTTAAATGTTTCCCATAATAAGGAACAAGATATTTCCGGTTTGTCATTTATTTCGAAAAAAATCTAATTTGTTCTGTAATATATTCCTGGGTAATTTTATTTTCTAATATTTGTGAGTTAAATCTCCACTGTTCTGATTTTTGTAGTTTACCATTTATTTTGATCTTGAATGTTAATGGTGCATGATCAGAAATTATAATATTATGATATTGGGATTTATAAGTAAGCGAGATAAGTTTAGCGTCCACCAAAAAATAATCTATTCTTGAGTAAGTTTTATGTACTGACGAGTAAAAAGAGTATTCTTGTCCAGTAGGGTTTTCAATTCTCCAAACATCTTTGATATTAGTAGTTTCCATATATGCATTTAATAAATAACTAGAGTGTGATTTAACTTTCCTTTGCCTTGTAGATCTATCTAAGTATGGATCTAGTGTACAATTAAAGTCACCTCCAATTATTAGGTTATGTTGTGCTAATTCCGGAATATTATTAAATACCTTCTTAAAAAACAATGGGCTATCAAAATTTGGTCCATATACATTAACGAAAATCATTTTTTGTGTATTTAATTCTCCTATGACGATAATATATCTTCCATCTTTATCAGTTATAGTTGATGTATGTTTAAATAAAGTACCTTTACGAAATAATATTACTACGCCTCTTGATTTATGTGTGAAAGAAGAGTGATACATTTTATCTATCCATTTAGCTTTCAATCTATGTTCAGCATCTTTTTTTAGATGTGTTTCTTGAATAAAAATCACATCAGCTTTATTTGCCTTTAAATGTGCAAAAACATTTCCTCTCTTAATCGGTTCATTAATACCTTTAACGTTCCAACTACAAAAAGTTATTCCCTCATCCCTATATTTATTTTTGGGTCTTGCATCTTATGACTATGGAGGTCTGCAATAGACTCTATGGTTCAGCATATCAGACCCGACCTTACACCCGAACATCGAATAGATGAATTTTAAGTCTCGTGCATGTCTCTCACGTATATATCTCCATTGATTCAGTATATAACTCCATTCTAATTGAAAAAAAACCATAATAGATTATATAAGAAAAGAACAAAGGATAGATTAAGAGGTTAGTAATGTGCAAAAAGAAAGGAAAAACTACATCTAGAGTTGCTGTAGTTAGTGCTAGCCATACTAGCATGGCTAACCATCTACCGACTTCCGTCGTTGATATTAATAACTTAACCAGCTCCCGGGTTTTTGGAATTGTTATTCCATAAAAATATTTTACCGGGGGTGTAGTATTAAAGAAGAAAAAAACAAAAGGGAAAGGGAAAAAAGAGGGATAAAAATAGAGACTTATTTAGTAAAGGCATATTTAACGTATAACAATTAAAGGTATTGAAATACAATTATTTAAAACTTATTTAAACATCTAATTATTATAAACAATTGTAAAGGTATAGAAATACAATTATTTAAGACTTATTTAAACATCTCATTATTATAAACATGAGATAAAAAGGAAAGAATATCAAAATACATATTTAGAACAATTAAAAATCTATCAATTTTAAACAGAAAGAACAAAATAGATACTTATTTAGTAAAGACATATTTATGATCATTAAAGGTATAGAAATACAATTATTTAAGATTTATTTAAACATCTAATTTTTGTAAACCATTATAAAAGTATAGAAATACCATTATTTAAGACTTATTTAAACATCTAATTATTATAAACAGGAAGAACAAAAAAAAAGGAAAAATATCAAAGTACATGTTTAGAACTTAATTAAAAATCAATCAATTTTAGAAAAAAACACAAGTAAAAAAATAAAAAGGAAAAAGAAAAAAAAAAACCAATCCATCCTAAAAAAAAGAAGAGATAGAAAAAAAGATATTAAAAATGAAAGTAAAAAATAAAAAAAAATTGCTGACAAAAAGAAAAAACCTCCAAAGGAAATCAATCCCTAATTTTAACTCTATTCATTCCAACATAGAAAATCATTAATTATTAGTAAAAGTAATTAATATTAGTAAAAATTATGTTAGTAGGAATATCACCTAGTGTCTATAATGTATATTAGTTGTTTATATTAGTAATATATTGATATTAATTATTAGTATCCAAGTAAAGTTTTCCGATCCACTTCTTTCTCCGACTTCCATCCAACGTTGCACAGTTCAGACCAATCCTGCATTATTTTAGAGAGTCTTGCGAAGTCTTGGAGATTCTTGTGGCGTTCTTAAGGGTCAATATATTTGAAAGTAGCTGCTTCTCAGGTCTGGATCTGACGCGCAAAGGCCATTGCTGCTTCTGGGTTGGAAAAGAAATGCTCCTCGTTATTGAAGGTAGCTGGATAATTCAAACCGTATTTCAAATGTTGCACTCTTCTCCTAAGACTCTTAGACTCATTGAATGCTTTCCATTTCCTGGAAACTTCTGCAGGATAGTCTCGGTAGATACTGATCCTGTGACCATCAAATTCCAGGTTTCTATTTCTCGAGGATATCTGCATTATCTCATCCAAGACATAGTCGTATTGTAGCTTTATGATCATTTGTCTTGGAGGGGCATTTGCTCTTGTCTGACGTCTTCTGACTCTGTGGGCACGGGCTAATAAAGGCTTTTGATCCAGAGATAAGACTTGTTGTAATAAGTTTGGAGTAAATTCTCGAGGATCTTCATCTTTCTCTCGTCCTTCAGGAATACCTGCAATTCTTAGGTTTTGTCTTCTCTGGCGACCTTCTAGCTCAGTACATTTCTCAGATATTTTAGTCAGTAAGTTCGTTAGACGTTTGTTTTCTGTAATCAGCTTTGCTGTAGCCATAGCACTGGTAGCAGCTAGTTCTTCAAGGCCTTTTATACCGACCGTCTGTTGTTCCAGTACCTCTTCCATAGGCTTCAGCCTTTTTTCAAAGTCATTTTTGACCTTTTCAATTTTATTATCCATCTCCTTTCTCATTTCGTTCATCATTTCTATAATTTCTTTCTTCAAATCTGCCGATATTTTCTTGGTCTTATTATTAATATTTGAATTTGTTTCCTGTTGGAATTCCTTCATTTGAGTATTCATCTGGTTTATTTGCGTATTCATCTGGTTTATTTCTTCCCTTAGGCCAGCAATTTCGCGAGAAATAAAACTTTTCAAATCTTCACTTTCCGCTTTTTCCCTGTTCTCTTCGATACATCTTCCAGGGATGAGGTCCTACTTGAGTCCGAGGCTTCAGTTGGGCCTTCTACCGTTTTCTGCCGGGTGGGGCGAGTTTTCTGCTTGTCGGTAGGGCTGCGTGTTGTAGCCATAATTAGTCGCGCGCCTGATGACGTCACTCACAACAATCGGTGCAGAGACGGCAGGCAGCAAGCAGCAGGCAGCAGGTAGGTCCGTTAATCCCCCGTTTTTTCGCGTTTTTTTCGCGGAGCTGGCTGGCGTTGTCCTCTAGCCCTCCATGGCGCCACCGGAAGTCCCGGATTTTGCTCGTTTTTCAATTCTCCAAATATCCATGATATTGGTGGTATTAATGTATGAGTTTAATAATTCGCTCATCTTGGATTTTGCTTTTCTTTGTCTTGTTGATCTATCGAGATAGGAATCTAATGTACAATTTAAATCTCCACCGATTATCAAATTATGTTGTGTGAGCTCCGGGATAGTATTAAGTATATTCTTAAAAAACATAGGATTATCAAAATTTGGTCCATAGACATTGAGAAAAATCACTTTTGTTTAATATAAACTCATACATTAATACCACCAATATCATGGATGTTTGGAGAATTGAAAACCCATCCGGAAGGGAATACTCATTTTACTCATCAGTACATAAAACCTATTCAAGGATAGACTACTTTTTAGTAGATTCTAAACTCATCCCATTTACTTATAATTCGAAATATCATAATATTATAATCTCGGACCATGCTCTTTAACATTTATGATCAAACTAAGTGGAATGAATGAAAAGCAGACACAATGAAGACTTAATCCTCAAATTTTAAATAATAAAGCATGTTACGAATATCTTATCAAACAGATAAATAAGTTTTATGAGACAAATGACTGCCCTGAAATTTCTGCCTCCCTTCTTTGGTAAACATTTAAAGCATTTATACGAGGAGCGTTAATCTCTGCACAAGCCTTTCGAAATAAAGAGAACCGTGCCAAACAACTGGCATTGGAAATGGAAATAAGGCAATTAGATATGGAAAACGCAATCGCGCCTTCTATAATAATACATAACAAAATTGCTGCACTCAAATATAAGTTAAACCAAATATACTCAGACAAAATCATAAAATGTTATCAAAAGACTAAACAGTTACACCTTGAATTTGGTGATACACCACAAAAATTACTGGCACGCCAACTCTGGAAACAGGAAGGGGAAAAAACAATATATAAAATGAAATCAGATACGGGAGAAATATTAACACTACCCAAGGATATTAATGATAGATTCCCTCACTACTATCAAACAATTTATTCAACCAAAACAGCAGGGGGTTCTGTAGGAATGGAATTATTCTTACAGAATTGTAACCTTACTGGTTTAGACTTGAAAGAGAGGGAATAGGGGCCGAAATATCAGTAAAAGATATTGCGGAATCTATTAATTCTTTAAAAAATGGAAAGGCCGCTGGCCCAGATAGTTTAAATAGTGAATTTTATTAAAAATTTCATGATTTGATCTCGCCACGCCTACAGACATTATATACTCAAGCATTCATGCAACAGAAACTCCCAGAAACTTTAAATGAATCAACAATAATACTTATACCAAAAATGGATAAGGACCTTGAAGATCCAGGTTCATACAGAGCAATTGCTCTATTAAACATCGATCAGAAAATATTAACCAAAATTTCAGCACATAGATTAAGCTTAATGATTCATAAATTAATACACCCCGATCAAACTGGCTTTATTCCAAAACGTTATTCATATTATAATCTGAGACGATTATGTAACATTATATACTCAAATCGAATAGCTAATGTAGGTTTAGCAGTCATTTCGCTAGATGCTGAGAAAGCATTCGATCAAGTTGAATGGCCCTATTTATTTTCGGTGATAAAAAATTTTCAATTAGGTGAGAGGTTTTGTACTTGGGTTAAGCTTCTATATACCAACTCAGCAGCCAGAATAATGACAAATCAAATGTTATCAAAAAAATTGATTTATCTAAAGATTGCAGACAAGGATGCCCGCTATCCCCGTTACTATTCGCCCTTGCTATTGAACTGCTAGCTGAAAGAGTTCGAGCACATCCAGAAATATATGGGTATAATACTAAAAATACAGTTAATAACATTTCTCTGACTTCCGGTGGCGCCATGGAGGGCTAGAGAGTAATGCCAGCCAGCTCCATGAAAAAAACGAGGAAAAAAAACGGGGAGAAAAGACTTACCTGCTGCCTGCTGTTTCTGCACCAGCTGCCGTGAGTGACGTCATCCGGCGTGCGACTCGTATTGGCAACACACCGCAGCCCACCTGTGGATAAATCAAAACTTCGATATACAAGACAAAAAATGGCAGAACAAGAACAAGGCCCGACTGAAACCTCGGGCTCAGGTAGGACACTATCCCAAGAAGATGTGTCGGGAAAATCGAAGAAAAAATCGGAAATTGAAGAACTTAAAGTTTTTTTTGTACAAGAAATGGCAGAGTTAAACAAAGAAAGAAAGTTGGAATTAAAGACTGAACTGGCAAAAATGAATTTTAGGGAAGAAATAGAAAAAATCAAGGAGGAGATGAAAGAGTTAAAGTCTGAAATCAATATTTCGGCCACGGAATTATCTGACACATTGCGAAAGGAAATCGCAGAACTATTAATGGATCAAGCTGCAAATATAGTAGTAGAGATGAATGATAAAATCCAAAATAATATGGAAATAGAGCTGGAACCTGTGGAGGAAGAACTCAAGGAGCAGTCGACAGCAATAAAGAACCATGAAGATTTAGCCGAAACAAGTGCTCAGACTATGAAAACACTCCTCAAAGAAAATCAACGTCTATCTGATTTACTGGGCAAAATAACTGATAAATGTACCGAGTTGGAAGGACGCCAGAGAAGACAGGAACGTAAGGATCGTGGGTATTCGAGAAGGGAGAGAAAAGAATCAAGATACCCGAGAGTTTACTGCAAACTTATTGCAAAAGGTTTTATCTCTGGAACAAAAGCCTTTACTAGCCCGAGCACACAGAGTAATGAGACGTTATACAAAGCAAGACGCCCCTCCAAGACAAATGATAGTAAAAGTCCAGTATGATCATGTCCTGGAGGAGATGATGAACAAAATTGTAAAAAGTAGAAATCTTACATACGAAGAAGATTCGATCAGCATTTATCGAGACTACCCAGCAGAGATCTCCAAGAAACGAAATGCGTTCAAATACGTTAAAGCTGATAACTACCAATTAATGATTAACAACTAATTATAGCTGATTTACTTAGAATTAGGTAAACAGTAAATATAATCACACAGAATAGTAAGATTAAATGAGAACTTACCAGTTCGAAGTTTGATCGTTATTTTATGAGGAGTAACGATGAGGGATTAAATGAAGAAGCCCCGCCTGGCGCTTGATCGGCATACTTCAAAGCAGCGGCATGAAAAACACAGAACATAATAGCCGGAGTAAGATAGTAAGGCTCAACATAGATTTAGAACTACCAGATGATAATTTATTTTATGAGGGTCGGGAGTGGAGGGCACGTAATCCCTCATCGTTACTCCTCATAAAATAACGATCAAACTTCGAACTGGTAAGTTCCGTTTAATCTTACTATTTTACTTCGGAGTCATGTGAGTGACTATGTGAAGATTTTGTATCTTCTGTGTTTTTTATGTAGTAGAGTCATTCCATACGACAGTCCGGCTAGGTCAACACATAAATGAGTAAATAACCTTTTACCAGAATTCAGTTTTAGTTTTTCATAAATCTTTTAATGATAAAAGAACAAATAATAACCCCTTTTATACCTGGGGAAAATCACTACAAAGTGATAAAAGATATAAAGTGATAACATAAATCAATAATATAAATCGATAATGAAATAAAGCAGGTGATTACAGTGAAACCAACACCGCGTGTCCAAAGCCTGTCATTGTGAGAACAGGTTTATAGTAGAACTTTAAAAAAGTTTCTTCTTTACTCCACCCTGCGGCTTCTAAAATGTGTTCGAGCGGTACGTCCTGTAACTTTGCCGCGGACGTAGCTGCAGCCCTGGTGGAATGAGATTTAAACACATCAGTGTCTACTCCCGCTAAAGCTAACACCTGTTTTAACCATCTAGAAATGGTTTGTACTGATGCTTTTGTGTGTGGTTTCTTATGCATAATAAATAACGCTTTTTCATCACCTCGAAGACTCTTGGTGACTTTTATATATTGAGTCAAGTGTCTAACTACACACAATGTCAATAGGGTAAGCTTTAAACATTACCTTAACTCCAGTTCTTCCTGGTCTGCTTTGTTTGATCAGATCATAAACGTAAAACACAATGTTATCTGAAGCCACATGCATACAATCTAAACGTAGCATTTACAATGTTTGCACACTTTGTGCTGATACCAACGCCATTAACATTACTACTTTAAATGTTAATTTTTCCAAAGACATAACTGTGATTGGAGTCCATTGCCTAAGCAAAGTAAGTACAATGCTGACATTCCAAATTTCTGTATCTCTTGGCTTGGGCGGATTTGTGTTAAAAATCCCTTTCATAAACCTGGATATTAATGGATGAGATCCAATTGATTCATGGTCAGAAATTTGTCCTAAATAGGACGATAAAGCACTATGAGCACTATTAATGTTTCTTAGTGCTATCTTGCCACGATGAGACTATAACATCCATGGTCCTATCCAACAGTCCAAGCCCTTGCAGTGGTCTGGTCAAAACCTGCAGATTAACAAATTCATATGAACATGTAATGGATGAATTTCTTTTGCTACTGGTTGTATTAACAAATCACTGCAGCTAGGAATTGACATACATGGTTCCTTAATCATATTTAACATCAACGGGAACCATGGTTGTGTGGGCCAATTTGGAATCACCAATAGTCCTGTGGCAGAATCTTGTTCTATTTTCTTAAGACATTGCCTAACCAGGCCAAATGGAGGGAAAGCATAAAAGAACATATTTCCCCAATGTAGCGAAAATGCATCAACTGTTACCGCACCTGGATCGGGTTCCCAAGACACATATTTAGGCAATTGATGATTTAATCTTGATGCAAACAGATCAATGTCTGGTAACCCATAGCGAATAACAATTTTACTGAAAACTTGTGGGTTCAACATTCTGTTTTGTCTTTAAATACCCTTGATCTGTTATCCGCCACCACATTGTCTTTACCTGGGATATAACTTGCTGAAACCCAAATTTGGTGCTCAATACACCAATGCCATATCTGATTGACGAGACAATCACATGATACCGACCTTACTCTGCTCATGTGATTAATATATGCAACAGTTGTCTTATTGTCTAATTGTACCTGGACATGCAGATCCTTTTTGTGCAGAACAATAGGTTTTTAATCCATAAAATGCCCCCAATAACTCCAAATAATTAATACCTTATGTTTGGAGAAACAATTCCTCTTGGACAGTCCATCTGCCCCCACAGCTGGTAAATTTATCTGTCGCCCCCCCCCCCCCCCCCCCCCCCCCCCCCATCTGACATCTGAGAGCACTTGCATGTGTTTGTATTAAAATGTTTAATCTGCTGTATTAAAATGGTTTTAGCAGCATGTGGAACATTTTCAATCCACCATTGTAATTCCAATAAAGCTTCTTATGTTAATTGCATAGGCCTATCAAAATGGCCTGCTCACTTTTTTAAAGCTTGCATTTTGTCCCTTTGAGGGTTTTGGTAATGTAATGGACCAAATTCCACTGCAGGAAATGCTGCTACTAATTTACCAATAACCTTCGCTACCTCTCGGATGGAGGGATAAGGCTTGTGAATGAGGCCCCAACATACAGTTGAAATATCAACAATCTTGCCCATTGGCAAAGTTACTAACATAGTAACTGAATTAATCACAAAACCTAAATAATTAATTGTTGTTGCTGGCTGCAGCTTGGACTCAATTGGATGAATCAGGAACCCTATATTTTCAAATAAAGTTTTAGTTGCTGAAACTGATTTTCCAGCTGATTCCTGACTATTACTGACAATTAAAATGTCATCCAGATAAGCCATAACGATGTGCTTTTGTGCTCTTAATTGTGCTAAAGCTGGTTTCAACAGCTTTGTGTAGAGCCTAGGAGCTGAACTTAACCCATTAGGTAATGCTTTAAATTGCCACAGCTGTCCCAGCCAATTAAATTTTTAGTACCTCCGAAAAAACCGATGTATTGGTACTGAATAGTACGCATCCTTTAAATCGATTGTAGCCATATAACAACCTGCTGATATCAAATGTCTTGCAGTGTTGAACGTTTCCATCTTGAAATGTTTATACTGGACAAATGTATTAAAGTTTGTAAGGTCCAGAATAATTCTACAACCACCATCTTTTTTATCTCTTGGAAAGATGTTTGACAAAAATTGGTGTGGATGCTTAACAGTTTTTTCAATAACACCTTTTTTAAACAATTTGTCAATTTCCACATTAATTTCTGCTTCCTCAACAGCAGAGAACATGAAACCATGAATAGGTTTATATTGTACCAGAGAATCAACACCTTTAAATGTTATTGTAGCTCCTGAGACCGTTTGTAAAATAAACCGGTCAGATGTGATGCAAAGCCATTCGTCATAAAACATTTGTAATCTCCCACCAACTAGAGATTCGTCCAAAGTTTCTTAAAGAACAGAATAAAGTTTTTGTACCTCTCCATATGAACGTGGTGGTCTCCTTCTCCCCGTATATGGGTGAGCATTAGGCTGTGTTGGATGGTAATATCTCCTTACCATATTCCTGCCTCTGTGTGTTCCAAAATCAGATCCCCTTCTTGGCGTATTGTACCTTTTTTGTCCAAAAACGAAAGGTCTCATGTAGCTAATAGATTTAGCCTCTTCATCCATTTCTCTGATTTGTTTAGGCAGGTTTTCTCCAAATAAATAACCAGGAGTTTGAACACCACTTGATCGGCACAGACCTGCAAATCTAGGATGGAATATGGGCCGAATCGCAATTTTCCTCATACAATTGATTTCATAAAAGGAATGGCACAATAAGCCCAATGTATCTCTTTGGATTTTGATCATTTCTGACCCTTCCATTTGCTTTCCAAAAGCAGTAATGGCAGCTGAAATCAGTTTAAGGATTCCTTGAAACCGTATTTCTTGTCCTCTCATGACTGATGACATAGGTGTCCATAGAGTCGGATTCACCGTAGGTACCTTCAACGAGGTGCAATTTTCCGGTGTTTTATATAATTCTGCTGTTTCAGCCATAACAGAATCTTGAAGTTGGTGAGATACCATATAATTAATGCTGGCAGCTAGGTTTTCTTCCAGAGCCTCACCACTTCCTTCAGGTATAGCAAAATCTTTTGCCATATCAGGCACACGTGGCCTTTTCTTTTTTCTTTGTGGTGTGCACTCATAATCCACATCACCACTTTCAGGGTCTGTCTCTTGCAGCCCTGATACTCCTGAGATTTCATCAAAGGAGACTTCCTTCACCCTTAATCCTGGGTCTGGAGTTCCATATTTGCAATTTGGCACATAGCCATATGATGGATATTCAAACCCCTCAGTTTTGGGAAAATTCTGGGTTCTTTGACCCTTGTTTCATAATATTTTGGAGCACTTTCTCCATATGTTCCATTTTAAGCCATATAGCTTTATTATCCGGAGGACTTTCATTAACAGAGTCATCATCAGAAATCACGGGCCTCACGGATTTCTTTTTACTTTTCTTAGGCACATTTTCCTCCGTGGTTTTTGTTTGTGGAGCAATTATAGTCTCACTAATGGGTGAATCAATGGCCACCAGTATCGGAACCGGCACCACACTAATCTCTTGTCCCGACTCTATAGCCTCTCCCCGGGACGATCTTTTTACCCGTGAAACCTTCCTCTGAGACTTCTCCATTTTGTTTCGATTTTTTACTTTCTCTTTGCTGACTCTGTACGCCAGCGTGACTCTGTTTTTTATAAAAAGAATTTACTTTCATCTTGCTGGTTCTATACGCCAGCGCAACGGTTTTTAGAACGCCCTAAAGTGAAATCAATTGCACTTACCTGCAGGCCCGTTCTTACTACTGAGGGGAGCTGCGCACTGCAGCGCTTGCTTCTGCCGTCAGCGTCGACGCAATGCCGATCAAGCGCCAGGTGTGGCTTCCTCACGCAGTCACTCACGTGACTCCGAAGTAAAATACAAAGTTTGACTTCATTTACCCCCCCCCCCCCGGCACTTCTTTAATTTTTAATTTTTTTTATTTTTCCTCCCTTTTTTTCTTATTATATTTTTTTAATACGTATTAAGTATAGATATTATCATATACTTGACCGATGGATTCTGTATACATCAGTGTTTAATATTCCCGGTTAAATATTTTCATGAAATAACAATTTTAAGGAATCATGGAGATGGATAAGTTTGTAACATCGACTACGGATGTCGGTAGATTGCTAGCCATGGTAGTATGGCTAACACTAACTGCACCCATATTAGATGTAGTTTTTTCTTTCTTTGTCCACCCTATTAATCTCTTAATCTATCCTTTTTTAATATTATTCTTTGTTATTATTATTTTATATTTGAATGGAGTTATAAATTAATGCAAAGGAGATATATACATGAGAGATACCCAAGGGTCTTGAAATTCATCTATTCGGAGTTCGGGTGTAAAGTCGGGTATGCCGAGCTGAACCATTTGATCTATTACATACCTCCTTAGATAAAAGATGCAAGACTTAAAAATGAATACGGGGAATGGAGGAATAACGTTTTGCAGCTGGAATGTTAAAGGTATTAACGAACCAATTAAGAGAGGTAAAGTATTAACACATTTAAAAGCACTTAAAGTAGGCGTGGCATTTATCCAAGAGACACATCTAAAAAAAGATGCAGAGCATAGATTAAAGGCTAAATGGATTGACAAAGCGTATCATTCTTCTTTTACACACAAATCTAGAGGTGTAGCAATATTAATTCGTAAAGGCACTTCATTTAAACACACTTCAACTATAACTGATAGTGATGGTAGATATATTATTGTAATAGGAGAATTATACACACAAAAAATGATTTTTGTCAATGTATATGGCCCAAATTTTGACAACCCACGTTTTTTAGGAAAATATTTAATACCATCCCAGAATTACCACAACACAACCTAATAATTGGAGGAGATTTAAATTGTACACTAGATACTTATTTAGACAGATCATCAACACAACGGAAAATTAAATCGAATTCCAGTGATCTAATAAATGCATATACAGATACTAGTAATATTAAAGATGTTTGAAGAATGCAAAACCCAGCTGGACGAGAATATTCATTTTATTCACCTGTGCATAAAACTTATTCAAGAATAGATTATTTTTTGGTAGATTTAAAACTTATCCCATTCACTTATAATTCAAAATATCATAATATTATAATCTCAGATCACGCACCTTTAACTTTTATGATTAAAATAACTGGTAAAACGGAAAAACAGGGACAATGGCGATTTAACCCACAAATTTTAAAAGACAAAATAATTCAAGATACATCACAAAACAGATTAAGATTTTCTTTGAAATAAATGATAAGCCAGAAATACCTTTGTCCCTACTATGGGAAACTTTTAAAGCGTATGTTCGGGGAATTATGATATCCTCTCAAGCATTTTATAATAAAGAGAATCGGAGCAAACAACAGGCATTGGAAAAGGAGATCAAACAATTAGACACAGAAAACGCTGCTAACCCAACGATGATAAAACATAATAAAATCTCTGCATTGAAATATAAATTAAATAAAATACAGTCAGACCAAGTTATAAAACTCTACCAATATACTAAACGAATACAATTTGAATTCGGAGATAAACCACAAAAATTATTTGCTCGTCAATTATGAAAATTGGAGGGAGAAAAATTAATCCATAGGATTAAATCAGAAAGGTGAATTACTAGTACAAACTAAAGAAATAAATGAGAGATTTTTGCAATATTATAAAAATTTATATTCAGCCAAAACGACAGATAATCGGATATGAATAGAAACATTTAAAAAAAATTGTAATCTAAAAGGACTGGATTTAGAAAATAGAGAATCACTAAACACTGAAATAACTACTAGAGAAATCAAAGAATCTGTTAGGTCATTAAAAAATAGTAAAATTCCAGGACCGGATGGTATTGGTTCGGAATTTCAAAAAACATTTTATGATCTGATAGCACAACTTTTGAAGACACTTTATGAATATATTTATGCATAACAGAAACTACCCGAAATATTAAATGAATCTATTATAACGCTTATACCTAAATTAGATAAAGATCTGGATGATCCAGGGTCGTATAGAGCTATAGCTCTTTTAAATACTGATCAAAAAATATTAACCAAAATACTAGCACAAAGACTAAATACAGTGATTAATAAACTAATTCATTCAGATCAAACAGGATTTATACCAAAACGATATTCCTCATATAACCTGAGACGATTATTCAATATTATATACTTGAAAAGAAATATTAATAAAGATCTAGCAATTATCTCATTAGACGCAGAGAAAGCTTTTGATCAGGTTGAATGGTCTTATTTATTTTCGGTTATGGAAACTTTTCAGTTGGGAGAGAAGTTTATAACATGGGTTAAACTACTATATACCAATCCAACAGCTAGAATATTAACAAATCAAATGTTATCAACTAAATTTAATTTATCCAGAGGCTGTAGACAAGGTTGTCCTCTATCCCCACTACTGTTCGCACTGGCAATTGAACCATTAGCACAATGCGTGAGATTACATCCTGAAATATACGGGTATGAAACCAAAGAAACTGAAAATAAAGTCTCCTTATACGCAGATGACGTATTACTTTATATTACAAAGCCTGAAATTAGTGTTCCTAACTTATTAGATTTAATAACTCAATTTGGCTTGTCTTCGGGATAAAGAATTAATTGGTATAAAAGTGAACTTATGCCAATAATGGGAAATAACCCACATATACTACAACAATTTCCTTTTAAGATAGCAAATGAGAAAATCAAATATCTTGGAATTTATGTAACAAAAAGATATGATTCTTTATTTAAATCTAATTTCCCACCCCTACTGAATAAACTACTTAAGAATATCCTATATTGGAAAACATTACCTATTTCAATGCTAGATAGAATGAATGCGATAAAATGATTTTTCTTCCGCAATTATTATACCTGTTTCAACTGATCCCGATATATCTTCCTAAAATTTTTTTTAAGAAAGTGGACTCTATAGTTACCAATTTTATTTGGGATTATAAGAGCCATAGAATAAATAAAAAACATTTATGTAAATCAAAATTAAATGGAGGTTTTGCGCTGCCTAATTTTATGTTTTACTACTGGGCAGTTAATATTAAAAATATGAATTTTTGGTTGGAAGAATTAGATAAACAGCCAAACTGGTTAAAAATGGAAAAGGAAGATTGTTCATCTTTTGAAATTAGCTCGATTTTATTTGCCAATACTAAAATACGTAAGAAAACTTATAGAGGAAATCCAATTATAGAAAGTGGGATACGTATCTGGAAAAAAATAAAGAAAACATTAAAATTGGAAAGTATACCACTGGCTCTTCCAATTGTAAATAACATTACTTTTAAACCCTCAATGATGGATAAAGGTTTTTTACAATGGAAGAACTATGGAATTAATAAGATGGGTGATCTCTACAGGGAAAGTCTCTTTCTTTCATTTCAGGGAATTACAACAAAATTATGGATTACACTCAAAAGAGTATTTTAGATATTTACAAATTAGAGACTATGTTAAATCAAACACACAGGATTTTAGAAATAGAAAGACAGAAATTTTAGATGAATGTCTAAATAAATATCCGAATACAGAAACATTAATATCATATATTTATAATATTTTATTTGAAAATGATGTACCAATGTTGGAAATATATAGGCAGGCATTGGAAAACGAATTAGGTCAAACAATTAGTCCAGAAGTATGGAATGAAAGTTTACAACATATACACCACTGCTCATTAAATGCCAGACACTCTTTGATACAATTTAAAGTTTTACATAGATTACACTTTTCAAAATCCAAATTAAACATAATTTTTTCAAATGCTTCTGCTATATGTGATAAATGTCAGCATTTAGAAGCTAATCTAACGCACTATTTCACAAAATGTATAAAAATTACTAACTTTTGGACAGAAATTTTTAACATAATCTCGAATGCAGTTAATACAAATCTGACTCCAGACTCAAAATTAATCATATTAGGAATATTAGAAATGGATCAATTACTAACAACACAGCAAATAATTTTTACCAATTATAGTTTAATAATTGGTAAAAAATTAATATTAAGATTTTGGAAAGGTCCTACATCCCCCACAATCAAAATGTGGATTACAGAAATGTCAGAGACACTTCATCTGGAAAGATTAAGACTTGTCCTTTTGGACAGGCTAGATCAGTGCAGAGGAATATGGTCTCCATTTATTGAATATTTAAAGGGTCAAGGTGGTCCGGTTCGAGGGCCTGACTGAAACCTGAATGAAGGAATAGATGAAGAACTATATATAATAGACCACTGATGTATCTCCAATGAAGTATAGCCTGCTTAATACTCCACTCATATTATTGATTTTCTACTTTTATTTTATTTCTCTTTATTATTTCTCTTTACTTTCTTCTTTCTGTTATAAAATAATAAAAAGTATAGAAGTATAAATAAGAATGATTGTAAACTTTAAAAATATTAAGAATGTATGTGACGAATAATATCTCTCTCTTTTTATTTTATGTTATTCCTTCTTAATATGTATTTACTTCTAATAAAAATATTTTACAAACAAAAAAAAAAATTCTCTATATGCAGATGATGTATTACTATATATTACAAATCCAGAAATTAACATCCCTAACCTGTTAAATCTTATAACTCAATTTGGTTTATTCTCGGGATACATAATCAATTGGAGTAAGAGTGAGATTATGCCAATAATGGAACCTAATTTATATATATTGCAACAATTCACAAAATAGTGAATGAAAAATTTAAATACTTAGGAATTTATGTGACCAAGAAATATACAACTTTATTAAGTAAAGGTACACATTTGATTTAAATAAAATCAAATTGTGTACCTTTACTTAATAAATTGCATAAGGATATTCAATATTGGAAAACACTTCCCATTTCAATGCTCGGTAAAATTAATGCTATTAAAATGATTTTCTTTCCTCAACTTCTATACCTCTTCCAATCAATTCTGATATATCTCCCTAAACATTTCTTTAAAAAAGTCGACTCTATTGTAACAAGTTTTATTTGGGATTATAAGAATCACAGAATAAGTAAAAAACACTTATGTAAATCCAAGACGAATGGAGGATTAGTTTTACCAAATTTCTTATTTTGTTTCTGGGCAGTCAATGTCAAAAACTTAAATTTCTGGTTGGAAGATATGGATCAACAACCAGACTGGTTAAAGATGGAAAAGGAGGATTGTCTGCCATTTGAAATTGGCCAGATTTTGCTAATTCCTACAAAATTGAATAAAAAAATCTATAGTGAAAACCCAATAATACATAGTGGTATTCGAATTTGGAAACAAATAAAAAAAGACATTAAAATTGGATAATTTATCACTTTCGCTCCCTATTGCAAATAACCCTTCATTTAAGCCTTCAGTATTGGATAAAGGTTTTGCACAATGGAAAAATTATGGAATTAAAAAGATGGGACATCTTTATAGAAAAGGTGTGTTCCACTCGTTTCAGGAGGTACAACAGAATTATGGATTACATTCAAATTGTTTTAGGTATTTACAACTGAAAGATTATGTTAAATCACATACACAAGAATATAGAATTAGAGAGCCAGAGATTCTAGATGAATGTTTGAATAAACATCCCAACACAGTCAAATTAATATCTTACATTTATAATATTCTTTTAGATAGTGAGAATCCGTCAACGGAATTACATAGACAAGCATGGGAAAATGAATTAGTTCAACCCACAACGAAAGATATTTGGGATGAAAGTCTACAACATATACATCAATGTTCGTTAAACGCCAGACATTCTTTAATACAATTTAAAAAATTACATAGATTGCATTATTCTAAAACAAAATTAAATAGAATTTTTCCTAATATTTCTCCTATCTGCGTTAATGTCAATATTCCTAGGCTAACTTAACCCATACCTTTGTAAATTGCATAAAAATTAAAACATTTTGGGTGGATATTTTTAAAATTATTTCCGTAGTGGTTAATATTCAACTGGAGCCCGATCCTAAATTAATAATATTGGGCATATCTGAGCAATACATAAAACTTACAATAAACCAATAAATGAAATTTCCTTGATTATAGTATAATAACTGGGAAAAAAATTAATATTAAAATTTTGGAATAACCCTGCATCCCCCACAATTAAAATGTGGATTATGGTGATGTTGGTGACCTTAAATCTGGAAAAAATTAGATTTGTCTTAATTGACAAACCAGAATTATTTATTAGAATATGGTCTCCGTTCATGATTATTTGAAGGGGTAGAATGGACTGGCGCTGATACCTGATGGAAGCTTGAACCCAGGACTAGATGAATAGTTATGTTTTCTTACCTACGGACCTATCTCCTAAGTTGTATTATGGATAGTTTATTCTATTTTTCTAATTTTCTTTTCTTTTTCTTTATTTTTTCAATCTATTAAAAAAATAAAATAATAATAATTAGAGTCAATGTTAACATGTAACCGATAAATGAAGACCCCCAGCTACATTGGTAGCGGAGTCCCTGGAATCCTGGATATTTAATATGTAACCATTTAACAAAGTTTGTAGTGGTTCAGACTAGGATATGTACATGCCTCTAATAAAATTTAACTTTAAAAAAAAAAAAGTCATAAGTATAGAATAATTGAGTGATACAGTATGGAAACAGGTCCTTTGGCCCAACTTGCCCACACCGGCCAACATGTCCGAGCAACATTAGTCCTACCAGCCTGCGTTTGGTCCATATCCCTCCAAACCTGTCCTATCCATGTAACTGTCTAACTGTTCCTTAAATGTTGAGATAGTCCCTGTCTCAATTACCTCCTCTGGCAGTTTGTTCCATACACTCACCACCCTTTGTGTGAAAAAGAGAGATACAGGATTCAAGACTGGAATACAGGATTCAAGACTGTTTCATTGTCATATGTACTGAAAATTGAACAATGAAATTCTTGCTTGCAGCAGCACAACAGGCATGTAAACACAATACACATAGAGAATAAAAAATGAACAAAAAATCGATAAAAGAATAGGCCCAATACTAGAGCAAGAAGCCCAAATTCCACAGTGCCAAAGACGGTCCATAGATCATAGTTGGGGTGAGTGTTGTGCATGTTGAACAGCCTGATATTTGTTGGGAAGAGCTATTCCTGGGCCTGGTCATGAGTTTCAAACTCCTATTGATTCTTCCAGGTGGTCAGGCGTGAAATCAGAGCATGCCATCGGTGATATGGATCTTTGATGATGCTGGCTACCTTTTTGAGGCAGTGACCTCTATAGATCACTGCGCTGGTGGGGAGATCAGTACCTGTGATGGACCAGGCAGTATCCACCACTTTTTGTAATCCAGAATAGCACAGCACAGGAATGAACCCTTCAGCCCATTTCAAACGGCACACATGGTACCTATCCCTCCATTCACTGCCTGTTCAAATGACCGTCCAAATGTATCTTAAATGTTGCTATTGTATCCACTTCCACTACAGGGGTGCATGGTGGCACAGCAGTAGAGTTGTTGCCTTACAGTGCCAAAGACCCAGGTTCGACCTAGTGAGTAGGCGCTGACCAGGGATGCCCACACATTAACGCTATCCTACACACACTCGGGACAATTTACAATTTTTACTAAGCCAATTAACCTACAAACCTGTACATTGTTGGCGTGTGGGAGGAAATTGCGGCTCCTGGGGAAAACCCAGGCAGGTCACGGGGAGAACGTACAAACTCCGCACAGACAGCACCCAAAGTCAGGATCGAACCCAGGTCTCTAGCGTTGTAAGGCAGCGACAACTACCACTGCACCACCCTGCTGCCATGATCTTACCCCTCTCACCATAAAGCTAGAACGTCTGGTTCTTGATTCCCCTGCTCTGGGCAAAACATAGCGCTCTTATTTTTAAAACCAAAACTATTGTGTTCCTCTTGAGGATTTAGAGGCAGAAATATAAATCACACAAAGTAAACCTCATCACAGCAACAAACATCATCTGAACCTCATATGACAGTTACACATAGATGAAGGATGGCTCAAATTATAACAAACAGTCCGTTTAAACACTTAACTTTTCTTTGACATGTACCAATCTCCTCATGAAGAATAACGGCACATTTATGTTGTCCCTTTTGCTTCTTCAATCTTGCAACATAAACACTGAAGAAGGGTCCTGACCCGAAACGTCACCCTTCCTTTTTCTCCAGAGATACTGCGTGACTCACTGAAATTCTCCAGCATGTTGTGTCTATCTGTGGTATTAACCAGCATCTGCAGTTCTTTGTTTCTACTCAGACTGAACAGGCATTTCTCAATTACATACTTCTGTCACACTTTCTGTCTTCTTTTGACATATAAAATTAATTATACTGGAGAGCCAATCGTTAATAGGAACAAACAGAAGAACGTTATTAATGTTATCAAATGTGACTGTCTGGGATATTACAAAAGCCAGCAGTCCCCTCTACTTGAATGGCAGCTCCTAATGACAGTCGCCTTGCCCACGGAATTATGTTCTTCTTGTAATGAAACTGAAGGCATGCATCACTAGGAAATGCAAATGGCAAAAACAAACTTAAAACTAATGACAAACAAAAAACACATTTACTTTAAATAACCTTCAACAAGTTGCTTAGCACAGTGCCCAGATGAAACATTACTTGTTCACTTGTTTTATTTTTATTTTTCATAATTAAGCAGAGCTGTAGATTAAGTCTTCATACTGAGCATAGAAACATAGAAACATAGAAAATATATGGAGGAGTAGGCTGTTCATCCAAAATCAGTACCTCATTCCAGCTTTCTCCCCATACCCCTTGATTCCATTAGCTCTAAGAGCTGTATATTAGATATACTGGGATGTACAAGATGATCAATGTTTGACAATGCAATGCATAGGACCTGAATTACTAGAACTTCATAGCGTTGTTTTCTCCGTTTCTCTCTCTGCAGATGCTGGCTGTGCAGCTGAATATTACCAGCATTTTTTTTTAAATTTCACATTTATGATATCCATGATACTTTGCTTTTGGAGTTGGCTGGTGTGAGCTGTCTGCTGATTAATATGAATGTTAGATGCTGCCAGCATGAATTATAGTGTTTGGTGCCTACAGGCCTCAGCAGGGAACCCTATACCTTTTCAGAGAACAGCTCTTGAAGTGGAATGGCATTCTAACTGCAGCATGGAAGATACATCAATGAGTATGTCCTGAAATGCAGATGCATCCTCACAGTCTTGCATAGAAGAATAGCAAACTATTCTCTCGTGGGTAGGAGAACTATTCTGAGAACTTTAGTCTACTGTTGAGAGCCATTTTCATTTCTCCCGACCACTCTTTAAGGTAGTTTGCTCTCATCTTCATGCATTCTGCCTATCCTCTTCCTTTCCCATGGAATGTGCCCGTGTCTGGGAATAGTTATTTTATGGTCTGGACATTAAGTTATTTAACATCTTAAGAGTGAAATGTCAAGAGCCATGAGTGTTTAATTGTTTTGTTAAGTTTAGTTGAGTTAGTTTAGTTTAGTTTAGAGATACAGCATGGAAACAGACCCGTTAGTCCTCCGAGTCCCTGCTGAACATTGCTCACCTGTTCACACTGGTTCTATGTTATCCCACTTTTGCATCTACTCCCTAGATACCAGGGGACAATTTGCCAGTTAGCCTACAAATCCAACCGGGTGGGAGGAGACCAGAGCACTGGAAGGAGACCCACGCGGTCACAGAGAGAACGTGCAAATTCTACACGGAGAGCACCTTAATTAAGGATAGAACCTGGGTCTCTGGTGCCGAGAGGCAGCAGCTCTATCACTGCACCACTTTGCCAGCCTTGTCATTTGCACTGGGAACAGAACAAAGAAGTTCTTACTTGCTGCAGGCACATTAATAAAAAACACAGCGTACAGATATACAGTGATTAATATTACAATAAATTATCAGAAATACGATAAAACCGGTTAATAGTGTAAACTGAAGATCATATTGCAACCTATATAAAGTCCATGCTAGATCGATGCAGAGATAGGGTTGTGTAATATGGTTCAAGAGCCTGATGGTTGACGGGAAGAAGTTGTTCTTGAGCCTGGAGCTCACAGTTTTCAAGTTGCTGTACCAGCTTCCTGATAGCAGTGAGAGGGAAGTGTGGCCAGGGTTGTGTGGGTCTTTATGATATGAGCTGCCTTTTTGAGGTAGCTTTTCTGTAAATCCCGTCGATGGTGGAGAGGTCAAATTATGATGGATTGGGCAATGTCCACCACTTTCTGCAGCCTTCTTCATTCTTATGTGATCAAGTTACGAAACAAGGCAATGATGCGACCAGTAAGTCCATTCTCTACTGCATACCTGTAGAAGTCTGATAGATTATTTGGTAGTGTCATGCCGAATTTCCTCAAACTAATGAGGAAGTAGAGGCGTTGAGCCTTCTTTGTGATTGCATCAATGTGCTGGACGCAGGACAGATCTTCAGAGATATCCTTGTGGAGGAACTTGAAGATGTTGATTCTCTCCACCACTGTCTGTCAATGAAGACAGGTTTATGGATCCTCAGATAGACACAAAATGCTGGAATGACATGTCAGGCAGTATCTCTGGAGAAAATGGATAAGTGACATTTTGGGTCAGGACCCTTCTTCAGATGAAGATTTTTTCAGCGTGAAGAGTAAATGTAGTCAATGGAAGGAAAGTTGGTTTGTGTGATGGTCTGGGCTAGGTCCACTATGCTCTGCAATTTTGTATGGTTGAAGCCATGATCTGCATTTTCTACATACTTTTGTAGTATATTATTAGCACCGCTTTGGCATCTGTTACAACGTCTGCTGCTTTAAAACATCTGGGTAATGCTGGTACTCTCTAATGGATGCTGGCACTTAGAGCAAAGGGCCACCTACTGATGCATGCAGCAACTAAATGCTTCAGTTAGAGCTGGCTACTCGTTGCAATCCTATTTATTAATCAGCAGGCAGCCAGAACCTAGCCAGTGCAAAGGTTGGTGCTGGAAATCTGAACCTAAAAATAGAAAAATGCAGGAGATTCTCAGCATGCATTGAATGTTGTTTTGGAACCAAAGCAGTGCTCATAGTGTGTAAACATACACGGCATGGGGCTTTGTACCCAATATGTTCGCTGCAGGGAAGAATGAGTAAGAAAAAGGCACTCTTAACAGGAAAGTGAAAGAGATTAAATTCAATTTTGCCATGCTGGTTAAGTGTGTAGTAATACATTGGTTGAAGTTCGATATGTTCATAAGTCACAGGAGCAGAATTGGTCCATTCATGGTTGATCTATCGTTCCCTCTCAACCCCATTCTCCTCATAACCCCTGACACCCTTACTAATCAAAGCATATGTCAATCTCTGTCTTAAAAATACCTAATGACTTGGCCTCCACAGCTGTCTGTGGCGGTGAAGTCCTCAGATTCACCAACCTCTGACTAAAGAGATCCCTCCTTATCTCCTTTTATTGTGAGCTATGCGCTCTAGTCTTATACTATCCCACTAGTGTAAACATCCTACACATCTAACCTATCCAGGCCATTCACTATTTGGTGAGTTTCAATGAAGTCCCCCCCCCCGGTCCTTCTAAACACCAGTGAGTACAGGCCCTGTGCCGTTAAACGCTCATCATATGTTAACCCAGTCAACATTGGGACCATTATCATAAACCTCCCTTTGACCCTTTCCAATGCCAGCACATCCTTCCTCAGATATGAGGACCAAAACTGTTCACAATACTCCAAATGTGTTCTGAGCAGTGTCTTATAAAACCTCAGCACTGCATCCCTGTTTTTATATTCAACTCCTCTCAAAATAAATATTAACATTGCATTTTCATTCCTTACTACCAATTCAGCTTGCAAAATTAACTTTTTGTGAATCTTGCAGTAGCATAAGATCATAAGATCATAAGAGATAGGGGAAGAATTAGACCATTCGGCCCATCAAGTCTACTCTGCCATTCAATCATGGCTGATCTATCGCTCCCACCTTACTCCATTCTTCTGCCTTCTCCCCATAACCTCTGAAACCCGTACTAATCAAGAATCTATCTATCTGAAGAAGTCTGAAGAAGGGTCTCGACCCGAAACGTCACCCATTCCTTTTTCCAGTGAAGCTGCCTGTCCCGTTGAGTTACTCCAGGATTTTGGGTTTACCTTCGATTTAAACCAGCAATTGCAGTTCTTTCCTACACAAGAATCTATCTATCTCTGCCTTAAATATCTCCACTGACTTTGCCTCCACAGCCTTCTGTGCAAAGAATTCCCACCCTCTGACCGAAGAAATTCCTCCTCATCACCTCCCTAAAAGAATGTCCTTTAATTTTGAGGCTATGCATGATCTCTAGTCATAGACTCTCCCACTAGTGGAAACATCCTCTCCACATCCACTTTCCACATCTACACCCAAGTCTTTCACTATTCTATACATTTCAATGAGGTCCCCCTTCATTCTTCTAAACTCCAGCAAGAAAAGCCCCAGTGCTGTCAAATGCACTACCAATTCCCATACTATTTTCCTGTAGACAATGGAGAAAAAAAAAATCACCGATTCAACAACATTTCTTTACTCCAGCTTTAAATGATCAGAATAACCAAGAAGACTTAATGCATTGGAGAGGTGTTTCAATCAGTTTGATGAAGTTTGATCAGTATTGCTTGTTTCTTGAGAAACATAATTTCAGAGTTTTCCTCTCGGTTCGTCTTCATGTATGGATTTTCCTTTTTGAAGATACTGTGGCTGGAATTTAAGCAGAGAGTGCATTCTCAATTTAAATATAATTATATACAAATTGGAAGTAAGAGTGAAATATGAGATAGTGGTGAATTAGATTGGAGAAGGACAACTTGGAAATTCAAGGGGAGAGCTGCTGGTAAGCATTTTTATTGCTTTGACCTTCTGCTCTTCACCCTCTCTCCCAAAGCTGATCGCATAAATTGTTTGATGATAGCAATACGCACAGTTTGAACGAGTTACTCAAGAGACTTTCCCAAGTTGCCTTCCAACTGACTCTTTCTGTGACACTTTGAAACAGGATGTAAAGTAAATTGAATTGTCACAACAGACCACCTTATGCCAATGCTTCAAGTTTACAGCTGCTGAACATCTGTGCTAAAGGAATTTGGAAGACATATCTCATTAAAATATACAACTTGTAAGGACAGGGCAGATGCAGGAATGATGTTTCTTGTGGCTTGGATGTGTACAAACAGAGGTTATAAACTCAAAATAAGGGATTAGTTATTTAGGATAGTAATAGTAAGATTAATCGAGAACTTACCAGTTTGAAGTTTGATCTTTATTTTATGAGGAGTTGCGATGAGCGATTACGTGAAGAACCCCGCCAGTCGGCATGCGCGTCAATCTTCAAAGCAGCGGTGTGAAATCACAGAATAACAGTAATTGAAGTATTATAGTAAGATTATAACTCTAGAACTACCAGATGAACTTCGTGATATGAGGGTTGGGAGCGGTGGGCACGTAATCGCTCATCGCAACTCCTCATCAAACTTCAAACTGGTAAGCTCATTTAATCTTACTATTTTACTTCGGAGTCACGTGAGTGATTCCATGAAGACTTTAAAGGTCTGTGATTTCACGCCGATCCAAATCCAGGCGTATCACTGCAAGCAGTTGACTCAGGAGGAGTGAATTAGTAACAACATTGATTCATGATACTGATTAACATCTTAATGCTTCAATTCACAAATAACAAAAAATTATATACAATAGCAACTCCTCTCTCCCAGGGAGAAGCTATGAAACAACATTTAACACAGAGTGGGCAAACACCCCGGATTCAATAAGCGGCTTGTTGTAGAACCTCTGAAAAGTCGATTCATTTGACCATCCTGCAGCCGCGAGGATGTGGTCTAGAGGGACGTCCATTGCCCTCGCCGCTGACGTTGATGCTGCACTGGTGGAGTGAGATTTAAAATTTTGAGTATTACGTCCTGCACACCCCAGGACTTGCTTCAGCCATCGTGAGATGGTCTGAGATGACACTTGCCTATGTGGCTTTTTGTGGCTTATAAATAGTGCTACCTCGGAGCCTCTAAGTCTCTGTGTGACATCAATATATCACTTCAAATGCGCCACTTCACACAGCCGTGAATCTGTGGGATAAACTGACAATACAAGCTTGTAGACGGACACCCCTGGTCTGCTCTGTTTGAGTAATTCATAGATGTGAAAAGTGATATCATTTTGTGATGACACCATCCTGTCCAGACGCAGTTTGTGGAGAGTCTGAACCCTTTGCGCTGATGTAAGCGCCATGAGCATAACCAATTTGAGGGTGATCTTTAGTAAAGACAATGATGTGGCTGTTCCCCATTGACGGAACACCGTGAGTACAATGCTCACATCCCAGATTTGAGAGTACCTAGGCCTAGGAGGATTTGAATTAAACACACCCTTCATGAATCTGGATATTAACGGGAGGGACCCTAACGATTGGAGTTCTGACCCCCGGCACAGGTACGCAGACAGGGCACTCCTGGCACTGTTGATGGCACTATAACTCAACCTTTCATTGGAGTGTAAGTGGGATAGGAATTCTAGCACATCTGGGATGGAAGCTGTGTGGTAAGTGATGTTACCATGTACGCAAAATTCCTCCCATTTCCTGATATGAGAGAGATATTGCCTTTTTGTGCTATCCCTCCAGGATGACGTGATGGTATCCACAGTCTGATTGGATAGTCCCCGACCCAGGTACAGCCTTCTTAAAATCTGCAAATTAACAAATTTACACGATCATTCAATGGGTGTGGATCCCCAGTCACAGGATGCACCAATATATTTTCCCACTTTGGTACCACCATAATAGGGTGCGTGGTTATTTCCGAAATGAGCGGAAACCATGGCTGTGTAGGCCAGTCGGGTACCACCAGACCCCCTGTAGCTGTGTTCTGCTTGATCTTAGTCAGGCACCGGCTGATGAGGCAGAAGGGGGGAAAGACATATAAAAACATTCTGCCCCAGTGCAGAGAGAACGCATTCACCGCCACTGCCCCTGAATCTGGTTCCCATGAAACATACTTCGGTACCAGGTGATTAAGTCTGGAACAGTGTGATGTCATACCGAAGGACAATTTCATCAAATACACCCTGATTCAACATCCACTCGGTGTTGTCATTGAATTTGTGTGACCTGATGTCTGCCACCATATTAAGTCTGCCTGGCAAGTAGACATCTGAAATCCAAATATTCTTTTTTATGCACCAGTGCCAAATAGTGTTAGCCAATCCATCACATGATTTCGACTTGATTCCACCCATGTGATTGACATACGCCACTGCCGTGGTGTTGTCAATCTGCAATTGAACATGTAAGTGATGCTTAGTGGTACAATAAGCTTTGAGCTCATAGAATGCTCCTAAAAGTTCTAAATAATTAATTCCATGTGATTGGAGAATCTGTGACTCATGCATATTCCATCTGCCTCCACAGCTAGACCTGGTATCAGTAGCACCCCAACCTAGTGCACTGACATCAGTCTGTAAAATAAGTGATGGCGCTTTTGTCAAAATTGTGCCATAACAATGTTTTTAATCCACCACTGTACCTCTGCAATGGCTTCAGATGGTAAGTGCATGGTCCAGTTGTAATGGTTTGTATGTATTCTCAGTGCCTGTACCTTTGCTCTCTGTAAATGCTGATAATGCAAAGGTCCATATTGGACTGCTGGAAAAGCTGCTACCAATTTACCAATTAAGCTCGCAACCTGTTTAATTGAAGGTGATTTTTCCTTTAAGAGGTTGATACAGCCTTCAATTAAATCTACTCTCTTGCCCTGGGGCAGAGTTACAGACATGTAATTGGAATCAACTGTGAAAACCAGATAGTCAATTAGGTTAACAGGCACCAATTTCGATTTAACTGGGTGGACAATGAAACCTAGCCACTGCACCATGAGTTGAACAGCTGAGACTGATAACTCAGCATTGTCAAAGGTGTTTCCAATGATTAGAATTTCATCCAAATAGGCCATGATTATATGGCTTTGTGACCGTAATAACCCAAGTACTGGTTTTAGCAATTTTGTAGGCGAGGGGTTGAGGTTAATCCATTAGGTAGAGCTCGAAATTGCCACAATTGTCCCACCCAGTTAAATTTCAAATATCTGCGATAGTCCTTATGACCAGGCACTGAATAATACGCATCTTGGAGATCTATACATGCCATATAACACCCCCTGGAAAGCAGTTGCTTGGCAGTAACAAAAGTTTCCATTTAAAAATATTGCACAAACGGATTAAGTCATGTTAAATCCAATATCATTCTACACCCACCATCCTTCTTTGGTCTAGGGAACACATTAGACATGAATTGATGGGTCTGAAAGACTATTTTCTCAATTACTCCCTTGAGGTATAGTTTTGCTATTTCAGCTTGGATCATCAAATTCTCTTTTTGTGAGAAGATGAGTGCCTGTTTCGGTTTGTGCTAAAATGACATTTCTTCACCAATAAAAATAGTAACTCTGAAAACCTCTCCCTAATGGAGTTGTGGAGGCCCAGTCACTGATTATATTCAAGAAAGATATAGATAGTTCTTTCGCTGTTAAAGAAATTGAGGCGCCTGGGGATAATGCAGGAAATTCAGGCTGGGATTAAAGATCAGCCATTACCTTTGTTGAAAGGCAGATTAGGCATGAGCTAAATTCAAAACAGATCAAACAGACCTCTTTTAATCCAGACAAAATTACAAGAGCCCCCCCCCCCCCGGAAATCTTCCTGGAAATGTAGCGCCTAGGCCGTTTGAGGCGGCCGATCTCGACCTCATCAGGACTTCCGCGGCCAATCAGCAGGTCCAATTTTCCCCTTGTGGCCGGGACCCTGGAATTCCGGAACTCAGGCCTGGCCAGAGCTGGTGGATCCGTTCCCATAGCCGACTTCTGAGGCCCACTATCTCAGCTCCCTGGCGGCTTAGGCAGACTGTTCTGGTACCGTTCGATTCCTCTCAGATGCCGTGATCTCTGTTAGTCAGACAAAATGGATAATCCATCTAGGCTCTGGAACCAATGGTGCGGGAAAAGATCTGGTCACTTACATAAAATTTTATACTCGCAGAAGGTTGTGAATCTTTGCAGTTCTCTGTTAAATTGGTGTTGGAAGGTCGATCTTTAGAAGTATTTAAAGCGGAGTTGGATAAATACAGTAAAGCATGGAATAGAGCGTAGTGGAGAGAATGGCACGGATGTGTTGTGGTCAGCGTAGATCATTAAAATGAGGCAGGCTTGAAGAGCTAAAAAGCCTGCTCCTGCGCTTATTATGAGTTCTTTTGTTCTTGTATATGCCTGCTTTCATGTTATTTCTATTGTAAATTGGTGCTATCGATCAGGGGATAAATTTCCACGCAAAAATTCATTGTTCAAGTCATTTACCCTGCGGCTCATAATCAATTCATATGTATTTATTTACCAGAAAATTTTTGTTTTATTGTTCGATGACTCTCATTTAATTTTATTGTATTCTAACAAATAGGCCTCAAGGTATTTCAATCATAACAGTGGAAGATATGATTATATCACAGATAAACAAAGCCATCAGCAATTGCAAGGAATTCTTTGGGGTCTATTTCACTGGAATGTGTAAAAATAAATGTCAAACCATGTATACTGTAGCTTCAAAGGAAATACAGACAACCTTAAAAGGGAATCTGACGATATCACAGAAAACAATTTGGTTCACTGTGCCTGTACTAGCCATCAGAATGACCTATCCATTTGTTCCCAACCCACTGGCTTATCTTTTTATTTAGTTCAGTTTAGAGATACAGCGCGGAAACAGGCCCTTCGACCCACCGAGCAGCGATCCCCGCACACTAACACTATCCTACACACACCAGGGACAATTTACACATACGCCAAGCCAATTAACCTACAAACCTATACGTCTTTGGAGTGTGGGAAGAAACCAGAGCACCTGGAGAAAACCCACACAGTCATAGGGAAAATGTACAAACTCCATATCCAACATTATACCCATTTATGCAGTGGCTGCTTCGATTTAACCGTGTCAGGCACTTGCAGTTAGCAAAGGAGTGCCTTGCCAAAAACAGGAAGCATTTGCTCTTTGACTTTAAGATTTTCATAGGGTTACATTGCGCCCAAATGCGGGTGCTATAGTAGAAACAAAAATCTGCAGATTCTGGTTTATACCAAAAATAGACACAAAGTACTGGAGTAACTCAGCGGGTCAGACGGCAGATCTGGAGAAAGGAAATGGGTGACATTTCAGGTCGGGACCCTTCTTCACACGTGGGTGCTTTGCTAGACCTTAACTCTGGAATAATATGAATGGATAATGGGGAGAGTACGTCAGGAATAGGCCAAGCTTCCAGAAGAGGCAGAGAGGGTGAATGGCATTCAGCTGGAATGGCATTCTTCCAGGGAGCGGTCTTCCTACTTAAATGATGCTGGAATGCTTGTACTAGGAATATCCCCATTGAGATTTACTATGTGCCCTAGCTACTATTGCAAGCATGGACAGGGTATGACTGATTTGTCAATGACCAATACCATGGCATAGTAGTTAGTGCCTTTATCTCACAGCCCCAGTGACCCAGGTTTGAACCCCCCCCCCACTCCCGATCTGTTTATGCGGAATTTGCACGTGCTTCCCTGTGACTGCTTGAGTTTCCCCGAGGCACTCCAGTTTCCTCCCACATCCCAAGGATGTGCTGTTAGGTTTATTTAGCTGCTGTCGACAACCCCCGGCAGTGGGTTTGTGGTAGAGAATCAAGATGCTGTTAATGAGCCATGTGAGAGAGAGATTAGGTTATGAGGAACCCAGTGGAGGAAAATAATTGTGTAGGAAGGAACTGCAGATGCTGGTTTAAACCACAGATAGACGCATAAAGCTGGAGAAACTCAGTGGGACAGGCAGCATCTCTGGAGAGAAGGAATGGGTGACGTTTCGAGACTGGTGAAGAGTCTCAACATGAAACGCCATCCATTCCTTCTCTCCTGAGATGCTGCCTGTGCTGCTGAGTTACTCCAGCTTTTTGTGTCTAACTTCGGAGGAAAATAATTGCTGGGATTACTCGGGGTACCTTCATGCATTGAATCTTCTCCTTCTGTGATATCTCGCAACCTGCAAAGGAGCCCATTTCATCAACATCCAGCTGACCTGTGACCTTGTAAAGCTATTATGCAGGTCAATGCCCATTGTCCCAATCAGTCATTGTGTCTTCATTCCGTGACAGCACACTATGCCATCGGTAATGGAGTCAAACAAAGGTGTCACTACGGCAAACATATGGCTGGATGCTAGGCATCAAGAGCTATCTTGCTATCCATGTGTCTCCTATCTACTATCCACACGCAAGCCATGTACCTGAGGGCAAAATGCAAATAATGATTAAATGGGAATGTAGGCAAAGGAATGGCAGATAATGTTTAGGTCAGACAAGTATAAAGTGAAGATAGACACAAAATGCTGGAGTAACTCAGCGGGACAGGCAGCATCTCTGGAGAGAAGGGATGGGTGGCGTTTCGAGTCGAAACCCTTCTTCAGACTTCTAAAGTGATATATTTGGGGAAGTTAAAACCAGGACATCTTCACCCTTCCACTCAATGCTCACACAGCTGGTGGAAGGCAGGTCAGTGGAAGAGGCTTCATCTGGCATTGGAGGATCATTTCGATCAGCTCTGGGTCCTGATGCCCTGGCTTTGGATTACACCTTCTTAATGTGCGTCATGGCAGGCAGCCTGAGTTTGGCAGGCAGTCTGAGTTTGGCAGGCAGGCAGGCGCATAAGCCTCAGTGGTGTGGGGCTGGCGAGATCACACATGTGATTACCCTGAGAGAATGCAGTGGTGGCAGCATGCTGGGCCTCCTTGGCAGCTGAATGCCATTAAAAGAGTGTTGATGCAGTCTTGGCCAAACATCTCAGAAATCCTTTGAATATGTTTTCTAAGAATCTTCTGAAATCTCCAGCAGTAGAAAAGGGCAAAAGGTGGTATATCCGTTGGTGGTGTTCATGTTAGTTTGTAGCCGTAAATTACTTGCTCTTCGCATCGGATTGAGCTAGAGTGGCTTCTATTCCATGTGTTCTAAGTGGCTAATGAGGCCAATGTAAGAAGTGCATACTCTTCCACAGATGAGGCAGGTGGTGTCTGATGGGATGGGTAGATTGGTAGCTTGTAACATGGGGCACTCCTTTTACACAGGGCTTTGTGGTGCTCCTGATGCAAAGTCTCAAATTCCGGATGCTCCTTTCCCAGAAAATTCCCATAAATCAGGGGCAGCACGATGGCGCAGCAGTAGAGTTGCTGCCTTACAGCGCTAAAGACTCGGTTTGGATCCTGACTACGGGTGCTGTCTGTATGGAGTTTGTACATTCTCCCCGTGGGTTTTTTCCGGGTGTTCTGGTTTCCTAACCCACTCCAAAGATGTACAGATTTGCAGTCGATTTAGCTTGGTATCAATGTAAATTGTCCCCAGTGTGTGTAGAACAGTGTTAGTGTGCAGGGATCGCTGGTGGACGCAGACTCGGTGGTCGAACGGCCTGTTTCCGCAATGTGTCTCTAAACCAAACTAAACCAAGTCCAAAGATAGACTTTGTTTCTTTTAATGAGATGGTACATCGCATTAAATGTGGGTTAAGCCCGTGTTTTAGTTTTATGACCCCACCTCACTGTCTCAAAGCCTTTTTTGCATGAATGTCCATGAAAAAATTGAACATCTGATATTTGTCATTATAAATCCATTTTATTTTCGTGCATCTTTCTATTCCCCATTTATTGGGACTGCTTCTCTAAATCCATTAGAAAGCATTAAAATCGACTTTCATATGAGACGCTCATTCTGAGCTGCATATTTCATTTATTCTGGAGGTTACATTTATTAAAAATCGAGTTTTTATGTTGCTACAACTTATTTTTCAATTTATGCCTAAGTAATGCCTTTGAAACCTGGTAATGGTATTGGTTTATTATTGTTATGAGCACCGAGATGCAGTGAAAAACTTTGTTTGCACGCTATGAAAACAAAATGCTATGTGGTGGAGTAACTCAGTGGGGCAGACAACATTCCAGATCTCTGGAGAGCACGGAAAGGTGACGTTTTGGGTTGGGACCCTACTTCAGACTGATAGTAGGCATGGAAGAAAGCTAGAGAGGGGCAGGACAAAGCATGGCATGTAATAGGCGAAGGGTCCCGACCAGAAATATCACCTATTCATGTTCTCCAGGAATGCTGCCTGACCCGCTGAGTCACGCCAACACTTTGTGTCTTTTTTTGCATCTGAAGTTCCTTGTTTCTACAAACCATACCTTTAAGGTGAAGGGGGGATGATATAATAGGAATCTGATGGGGTAACTTTTTCACATAAAGGACGGTAGGAGTATGGAATGAGCTGCCAGAGGAGGTAGTTGAGGCAGGGATTATTGCAACGTTTAAAAAACAATAAGCTAGTACGTGGATAGGACAGGTTTAGTGGGATATGGACCAAACACAGGCAGGTGGGACTAGTGTAGATGGGACATGTTGGTCGGTGTGGGTAAGTTGAGCCAAAGGGCCTGTTATCACGCCGTGTGACTCTATGCTGTACATGAGTACAGCCAAGCCATACACAAGTATAACAGGTAGTGCAAAGAGAAAAATACCAGAGTGGAGAACATGGTGTTACAGCAATGCAGTAACTGAAAAAACGAGGATAAAAAAAACTTGGTGTCACTTGGAATCCGGATGCCCCAATTGGAATTAATTCATTTAAATTATCAACATTTCAAAATTTCAAGGTCAGTTTCTTGTCACGCGTACCAATTAAGGTAAAGTGAAATTCAAATTACCATACAGCCAAACTAAAAAAATGAACAAGACGCACAACTACATAAAAGTTAACATAAACAGCCACCACAGTGGATTCCCCACATTCCTCACTGTGATGGAAGGCAATAAAGTCCAATCTTCTTCCTCTTTTATTCTCCCGCGGTCGGGCCAGTCGAACTATCCTCAGTAGGGGCGATCAAAGCACCTGCAGCTGACGGTCGAAGCCCCCATGTTGGGGTGGTTGAAGCTCCTGCGGTGGAGTTCCTGAAGTCGGTCTCTGACCAGAGACTGCCAGCACCGTGATGTTACAGTCCCATAGACTCCTGTGGTTGGAGCTCAGTCGATCCCTGGCAAAGGGATCGAGTTCCATGCTGTTACAGTATGCAGACACCCGTGGTGGAGCTCTCGAAATCGGTCTCCAGCAAAGGCCGCCAACTCCTCGATGTTAGGATGCAGTGTGGACGGAGATATGATACTCATCTCCGTCGAGGTAAGAGATTAGAAATAGTTTCCCCCAACCCCCACGCAGCCCCCACATTAAACAAGCTAAAAAACACTAAAACCATACATTTAACACATACAAACAAACAACAAAAGAAGGAAGGGACAGGAAGACTGTTGGCGAGGCAGCCATTGCTGGTGCCACCCGTTCTGTAAACTTCTGCTAAGTGATTCCAAATAGATGCCCCTGCTGTTTGGCACCGGAAAACACAATACAAATCAGTCATCAGTAAATTAATGAGGGGCGTTATTGAGGAAACAGAGAATTTGCAATTATATTCTGATTAATGTATTAGAAAACATCTAAAAGCACTTCACAATGAATTATGTTTGAAGTGCAATGACTGTTAAATAGGTAAGCACGGCTCCATTTCGCACAAAGCTGGAAGCTTATAAATAGCCACTAGACCAAGTGCAGACCAGTTGGGTCTGTTCCCCCAACGTGCGGTTGCGGGGAGGTGGGGGCAGCATGCAGCGTCACACACACTAACTAACCCCCCCCCCCCCCGCACACACGCTAACAACCCCCTTCCCCCTTGATATTATATTAATATTATTAATTTGCTCCTTTTACCCCATAATGGCCCTATCTACTGACGCATAGCCCCCAACTCACAGGCGCTTCTAGAGAGAGAGTGGGGGGGGAGGGGTAAAGAGTGAGGGCAGAAAGAGAAGGGGCAGAGACACAGAGAGAGGGGCAGAGACAGAGAGAGGGGCAAGAGACAAAGGGAGAGTGAGGTGGAGGGGAGGAGAGGGAGGGCGGGAAGGGAGGGGAAGAGGTGGGGGAATGGGAGGGGGGAGGGGGGGAAGGGAGGGGGGGAAGGGAGGGGTAGAGGTGGGGAAAAGGGAGGGGGAGAGGTGCGGGGAAGGGAGGATGAGAGGTGTGGGAAGGGAGGGGATGAGAGAGGGGAGGGGTGAGAGAGGGGAAAGGGAGGGAGGGGGAGGGGGTGAGAGGGGGGAGGGGTGAGAGGGGGATATGGATGGGAGGAAGCGAAGGGGTGATGGGGAAAGAGGGGGGAAGAAGGGGGAGGGAGAAGGGGGGGTGGAGAAGGGGGGGTGGAGAAGGGGGGGGTGGAGAAGGGGGGGAAAGGGGGGGAGAAGGGTGGGGAAGGGGAGTGGGGAGGGGGGGAGAGTGGGGGGGGTTGTTACCGAACTGAACTCACTGTGGAATGAATCCATTAATGGAGCCACTCTGCTGCCGGAATCCATGTTGTCCCTGCCTTCCCTCTGGAAGCCTCCTCGTCCCCATCAGATGCCGAGTTCCCAGAGCCCTAGTTAAACGTCGGGGCCGCTCACAGTTAAGTCTGTGAAAGTGGCCCCATCAGAGACTGTGAGGTCTCGCATCCTCGGCCCTTCAGACCCCGAGTACAGGGGGGGGGGGGGGGGGGGGGGGGGAGGGTGGAGTGGGCGGGCATGATGCCGAGTGAGCCTGCGGGCCAGCCGTACGCCGTCAAGACACTGCGTATGACGTCAAGACGCTGCTTCCCGCCAAAGTGACAGAGCTGGGCCGGGGGGGTGGGGGGGGGGGGGGGGGGGGGGGGGGGGGGGGAGATGGACGGAGAGCCAGGCTGCAGCAGCCGTTATGGTAGCACGGGAGACACGATGAGAAGGTGGCCAGCAGGAGGCAACAAAATGAGTAAGTGGTTTGGGGGGGGGGGGGGGGAAAGATTTTATTAAAAATGTGTACAGAAAAATGATAAAATTTAATGAGAAATGGATGTGCGAATGTAAAAGTGAAATCGCTAGTGAAATGGTAAAACATCTCAGAATTTTTGGGTCTGGTTTTGGAGGAGTAATGAATCAAAGGCCAAAAATATGGCATACACACGCGCGTACACACACACGCGCGCGCGCGCACACACACACACACACACACACACACACACACACACACACACACACACGCACACACACACACACACACACACACACACACACGCACACACGCACACAAGCACACACACACACACACATACAGAGTTTTAAAAGTATATAGATATAGATTAGACAGATAATTAATTAATGTATGTTTGAGGTGTCAGCTGCCCACGAGAACATTGCTCTTCACCAAAAAGTAACACATGTGCTGAGGATTTTCTTTCATGTAAAGCAGCATTTTGGTGCACAATGCTGAAGGATTTCAGAGCCAACAAGGCGCCAACAAAGTTATAAAAAGTACACACCTTATCTTCGACCCTCCTCTGCCAGGCCCCTCTTAGTTCTCGGTGGCTCCTCCACGCCGGGTCCCCATTTATTCTCGGTGGAGCGGCCCGTCCATCTTGGCCCCACCTCAGCCCAACTCCGACCTTGGAAATGGTGGAGTGGACTCGACGGGCTAAATGCTCCTGGCTCATGGCCTTATGACATGCCCTTCACTATGGAGCTGACTTGAGTGTAATGGGGGCTTCAACACTGGGGACATTAATATGGGAGAGAGATTTAATGTTGATTTGTTTATCTTTACAGTGAATTTGTAAAGAGAGATGATGTCCTTCCATTTCATTGAGTTGCCTAGGAGGTAAGGCTGGACCAAATATTATAGCAAGAGACTTGATGCCCAGTATACTGACAGGCTTTGGGAGGATGCTGCTAACTAGAGAGAGACAGAGAGAAGTGCTGGGATACGAAAACATAGAAGCACCATGAAAAGAGTCACATGTTTGACATCTGGTGAGAGCTAAAGTGAAGGTAACTTCATGGTCATGCAGTGTGGCCTTGAGATGATCAGGTGCATGGGAACGGCTGTCTCACAAAGGGACTGCATGATGGGAATGAAAATATGAACAGGCAACATAATTAAGAACTCTCTAGACTGATGAAGAACGAAGATGTGTTTTTTGTTTATTCAGTCCTTGGGTGAGTGACAACTTGAAATGTTTGACGGTACACAAAAAGCTGGAGAAACTCAGCGGGTGCAGCAGCATCTAAGGAGCGAAGGAGATAGGCGACGTTTCGGGTCGAGACCCTTCTTCACACTGGTCAGGGATCAGGGAAACGAGAGAGATATTTGACTTCAGAGTCATGGCAGCCTTGGGTTAGAACGAAGGCGTCCTTTAGAAGATTGAAGGGAGACACAGAAGGGCAGACTGAGACATCGTCGGCAACAACCTGGGAACAATTATTGGAAGAAGGAGGGTCCTGAGTTTGTAGCTCAGTGAAGACTACTCCCTATCAACATAGTGAATCTGGCCAATTCATTCATATGGGTAATAGCTGAGTCTGAATCATGAGTCTTATCATTTAGCGTAATAATGTGATAAATTGGAATAATAAATAACAAATAACAAGGAATTATTAGAAGCCAGCGATTTGTATTCATGTTTCAGTACCTCGAATGCCAATAAAGATTAAGTTGTACAAAACCTTGGTTTAGAGTCTTTTGTTCAACATGCCAGTTGATACCCTTCAGAGGTAATAAGGTCAACAATAGGCCGCTGTGGGTAGTTAAAGATGTTCACGGCAAAGACTGAGTCACAGTTAAGGATGACTTCAAAGTGTTCTGTCCGATGGCATAAATTTCCCCCATTCTTGGCACTTGGGTGTGGTGAGGTCTTTGGTGTTTGAACTACAGAGAGTTTCTACAGGCCTGAAAATCCAATGCGTGTCGTGACTATGAGCAAGCAGCTGAACTAGATCTTATGAAAGATATTAGTAGGTCATTTATTTCATAATTATTTGTATGCATCTGGAGCCTGGAAGTGTTGCTTCAGTGCAGGTGTGAAGGATAACTGGCTTTTGTAAATTGTCCCTATTGTGTAGGGAATGCATGTCAAAGTGGAATAACATTGAGCTAGCATGAACGGGTGATCGATGGTCAACGTGGACTCTGTAGACCAAAGGGCCTGTTTTCATGTGGTACTTTAAACAACATAATAAAATTGAATATGATTTGTTGAAATTATCCTTTGAAGTAAGAACAGCGCTAAGGCTTCACGTATCTTACAGGAAGGTTAATCAATTCAAAAGATGACTTCGATATCTTCAACAGTTTTCACAATCACAGGATTACCCAAATATGATTTAGTTCTTTTTTTTTATCACAGCCACCATTATCCAATTTGCACACATCTAGGCTTCCAGAAAAAAATAAATGAGAATGACCAGAAAATCACTTTTTATTGATGTTGGTTATTGATAGATATTAGCCAGGGTCCCTCTACTCTTCTTCAAAAATAGTCATGGAATCTGTTGTCCATTTGAAAAAGCAGATGGTGGACAAAATCATGGGATGAACAGATCTGGTAAATGCACAGAGTCACTTGCCCAGGGTGGGGGAGCAAGAACTAGAGGACATTGGTTTAAGGTGAGGGGGGAAAGATTTAATAGGAAGGTTAGGAGTAACTTTTTTATACAAAGGGTGGTGGGTGTATGGAATGAGCTGCAGGAGGTGGTAATTGAGGCAGGTACTATCGGAACGATTAAGAGACATTTAGACAGGCACATGGATAAGATAAGTTTAGAGGGATATGGGCTAAACGCAGGCAGGTGGGATTAGTGTAGATGGGATTTTTTGGTCGGTGTGGGCAGGTTGGGCCGAAGGGCCTGTTTCCATGTTATAAGACTCTATAACCATGACTCTAAGCAGAGAGGGTCTTGTTTTAGTGTTGTGTCCAAACATAGGTGGCATCCATCCACTGAAGTGCCAGCATGACTCATGGTGCTCAGGCAGCTGCGGTGGCTCAGTCCTGGTAATTACACACGGTCAGATAAAGTGTACATTAAACATTTAGAATAGGTAAATTGTACGTGAACAAGTTTATCAGCAGATCTTGAATGTGCCTTCTTCATCTGTGTGTAGACCACAACTTCAGAATCATTTTCTCGACTTAACACTAATATCTCGCCTGGTGTTAGCAGAAGAGTGCATGATCAGAATTTTCCTGCTCCTATATAGTTAATGTTACTGAGGAAACATTCATGGATAATAATCCACTCAACCTAATAATTACACAAAAATGTAATTTACTGAAAATGACAGAGTACAAGACAGCTACTGGCCCAAAGAGGCACAACATATGGATCTGACAGATGTCCCTCTATTAACAGCATTATAAAGTGTTCGAGCAGATTTGCAGATGCCGATCTGTTTACCTGCTCCTTTGCAAAACATGGAATGAAGTACACTCATGTATTTTATTACAGAATCCATTTTAGACTTCAGGTAGGCAAGTGAAATGAAAGGTTCATCTGAAAATAGATTATTATGATAGTAGTTTGAAAAGTCTAGAGCGAAAGTGCAAGCACTGAATGGTTATGAAGTGAAGGCAGGAGAATGGAGTTGAAAGGGAAAAATAGATCAGTCATGATCGAATGGCGAAATAAACTTGATGGGTCGAATGGCCGAATTCTGCTCCGATGTCTTGCGATCTTATGATCTTATGAATCTTATGCCCTTTTAATGTTATAAGGAGAATCAGAAAGGGGGGGCAAAAGAAATTTTAAAAACTATGTAAAGAAACAAAGATGCCTTTCAGAACTTTTGCTCATTTGTCTCCTCCCTTTAGGATATTTGGAATGAGTTATGGTTAAATATTTCATTTTTAAATATCAAAAATTAGACCAAATGTGAAACAGCACAGGATTTGAAACAACAACACAGACTGCAGGTGTTGAAACTATGTAAAAAACTGGGCAAGCCAAAATATTGTGACTGAGGGTCTTATTGGGTCTGAAGAAGGGTCTCGACCCGAAACGTCACCTATTCCTTTTCTCCAGAGATGCTGCCTGACCCATTGAGTTACCCCTGCATTTTGTATCTATCCAGTTTAAACTAGCATCTGCAGTTCCTTCCTGTACATTGTGACTTAAGCCCCTGTCCCGCATGAGGACCTCCACCGCGAGTTCTGGCGACTTTGCCCACGACCCATATTCGCAGGAGGGTCGCCACGAGGTCGTGGGAGGTCTTTGTCACTCTCCTTCATGGTCGAGAGTGGTCTAAGCGTAGTCGAGGCTTCAGCTAGGACGCGTCGTATTTTTCAAGATGTTAAAAATTGACCGTGACTAAACATTGGTCGCCGTGGGAAAAATCAATACTTTTTTAGTGGTAGGTCTAGCCGAAGTCGGTCATAGTTGGTCGTGTTGCTAGTCGTAGGTACTCGAAGTCGAAGGTAATAGCTCCGGGGTGAAAAAAAGGTCAGTAGAAAAAAAAGGTAACTTAAACAGCAGCATCTGACCTCTGTCACTCCAAGGCATGTTCATTCATAGCTAGAGAGTTTTTTGGCGAGGAGACTTGTATTTTAGAGATGGCACCAAAAATGGCAGCAGTGCAGGGGGAGGGCACAACCCTAAAAAAAAACCTGCCATGCTGATGTTGCCCACCCAGGAGGAGGAGTGGCAGGAGGTGATGCCACAGGAGGTGATAGTAGAGCGCAGGTCAGTAGAGACCTGTAGCCTGCATGAGAGACCCCTGGAGGAGGAGACCAGGGTGGTAGTATATGTCCCCACCAGCACCCCATCCTTCACTGCCTCATTTGAAGGCAGCAAAGCAGCCCTTTCTCCTGTGTCTGACACAGCATCAGAGGCAGATGCCCCTTTGGTGGTGGGGGAGAGCTGGAGGAAGGTTTGTGCCCTACACCTTCACCAGGCAGCAGGAGGGGGACTTTGAGGAATGGTTCCAGCAGAATGCCATCCTGTACGATAAGGAAAATGAGGGACAGGGACAAGAATGGCATGCTTGCCATCCACTGCCCCACATGTGTGCTTAAAGTTCCAACTTTTGTCAAAGCCCAGCGCCACTCTCTTCCAGTCATCTGGTGTACTGGGACAGTCCATCACATCATCTCCATTCACCCATTGAGACCTCTTCTTGTGCTTCCTCTTCATCCTTGCTCTTCCCCTTCTGCCATTCTTAAAAGGCTGCTGAAGCAAAAGGGTTACTGCAAACAGCAGAAGTTGTATTTTTACTAACATCCTCCAAACGAGTTCCTTCCTTGCTTGCATGGTTCAGAATGTTTAAAAAAAAAAACCTGGGAGGCATTTTTTAGTGAGAAAAAAATGAAGACATTACATCATTTTATCAGGTGATCATTTGAGCTGTAGACACTCGTCACTGGTCGTTGTTGGTTTTCGGTGTGGCCCTCTGAGGTCGAAAGGGGTCGATCTCATTCGCTGACCAATTTGCCAGAGACCATCCTTGAGTAAAACGTACATGGTCGAAGCCAGTCTTCAACATAGTCGAAGGAGGTCGAAGGAGGTCGAAGGAGGTCTTCTTCATAGTCGAGGGAGGTCTTCAACATAGTCGTAGGAGGTTGTAGGTCACCGCAAACTTGATTTTCATTTTAGTCTCTTAAGGTCGCCAGAACTCGCGGTGGAGGTCTGCCAAGTGGGACAGGCCCTTAAGATCTATTTAAAAAGATCACGAAAGATGCAGGTTTTGGTCTCATACGTTGTTCTCAGGATAATATACATTTCCTCATGTGTAGCTAAGAACTTTGAACTGGAAATATACTGATCTGTTAGTGGAGAATGTGTAATATCACTCAACTATCCTGCAGGTCATGCCAGCAGGGATATCAATAGATCTGCTGTTAAATTCCTTACTAATCAGCAATCGTACCCAAGCATTGTAACACATTATTAAATTGAGCATCCATCTTTTATATTTTAACATTTAAGGAATTTAGAATGCACTTACTCTCCTAATGGAGATCTAACCATGCAACATATATTTCTGATTACGACACTCTTGTTGATTATCCTATGAACATTTGGGCTGATTCTCCGATGGGCAGTAACTGCATAATAGTGAAGATAATGCCACCCTTCAGAATATTGCATCTGCAAGTGTGCCCCTGGGTGCATTCCACCAACTGTGGATACGAGGTGCACTCTGGTCAGGCATATGCTTATCACCCCATAGAGGTCAGCCAGTTGGAATAGTCAATCCAGAGATTGTGGCCAATCTTTAAAAGTTGATGCAATATATTTCACCGTTTCCAACATGAAACAGAGCAGCTTCTGTTAATATTGAAAGTGAAACAAATCTTGACATTTTTTGCAAATTTCTATGCAGTGTTTTGACATAAACAGGTTTGCAGACATTGACAGACTTTGGCACTGACATGGGAATCTGTCTATTCCCTGGTACCATGGTAACATTCCTGATATTTGAACAGAAAATTACACAGTTGTCAATTGAAACATTTCCTGGCATGCTATTGCAGTTTATCATTTGTGCATGCTGAGGTAGGAGAGAGCTTGGTCTTTCTTAACCATTGCTGAACTCTTCCCTGATACACAGAAAGTATGTTGTCATTGTTGTAAAAATGCTGCTTTATACTAAAGATAGACAAAGCATCTGTGCAAAAGCATCCCCAGCGGGTCAGGCAGCATCTCTGGAGAATGTCTGAAGAAGGGTCTCAACCCGAAATGTCACCTATTCCTTTTCTCCAGAGATGCTATCTGACCCACTGGGGTTACTGCAGCTTTCTTTGTCTATCTTCAGTTTAAACCAGCACCTGCAGTTCCTTCCTACACATCTCTGGAAAAAATGGAAACGTGACTTTTCGGGTCAGGACCCTTTTCCAGTCTGATTGTAGGGGGGAGGAACTGGAAGCAGGAAAAGCCTGGGACAAATCAGGGCTGGCAGCAGAGGACATCATGCTGACAGACCAATAGGTTCTGATAGACCGATTGTTGGCTAGGGACGGTGTGAACCCAGGAGGGATAAATCTTTGCCAACTGTGGGACTGGTTAACCGACTTTTAATAGGGGGGTGGTTTCATTGTTGTTTGGATTAGATTCTGGTTTAGGTTTATTATTGTCACATGGACTGAGGTATAATGAAAATCTTTGTTTTGCATGCTATCCAAACAGATCAGATACACCATACCTTGATACGATCTGTTCATACATAAGTACAACAGACAGCGCAAACACAGAACGCAGAATATACTGTGGTTATCAGCTGTAGCTTATGGAAGGACTGTTCAGATGCATGATAATAGACGGGAAGAAGCTCATCCTGAGTTTTGTGGTGCGCACTTTCAAGCTTCTGTACCTTCTGCCGGACAGGAGCAGGGAGAAGAAGGAATGACCGGGTTGGATCAAGGTTAATACGGCTGATTTTTGCTCTCTCAGATTGCTAATGTTACTCTCTGAATTTGAGAGCTAGTTTTCATTAGAATATCCAAACAAATTGCCTCTGTGTAAGACGAGATTAGTATTGGAAAGGAAACTATTAAAGTTTGCCAAAGGACAATGCATGGATGTGCCTTGCTGGCATTTCCACTGTCCAGTGCTCAGTCCAGTGCGTGCATGCAGATTGGCACTGCCAGGAATGATGGAGGCGGGCACCATCTGCTGATGCACGGATTGGAAGTTCCACTGGGAGGCTGAGATGCATGGAGACCAGCATTGCAACAGCAGCCATGCTGGAGGCAGGAGGTAGACTCAAAGATGGGCAACCGTGCTTAGGCAGGGAGCTAAACCAGTCTCTGACCTTCCAAAGGGAAATGATGGCACGTGACAACAGTTCTGGATGAAGCTGCCCATGGACCTTTACAAGATATATTCCAAAGATTATTTAGCTCATTTTACAACTGGAAATTGAAAACAATGTCAGTTATTGTCAGCACCAGTTAATGGTCTATCAAATTGTGTAATTATCCTGTTTATTCATTAATTTTATTTATTAACCCATGTTGCCAGCCTGCAGGAAACAGTCTCAAGCTTCCAGCATTTCAATGCCTGCTGCATGCTATGATAGTTAATGCCTGAAGGAAAATGTCACTTTCTGAATTTGAGTGATAGTTTTCACTACAGTGCACAGCGGAATCAGGCTGATTGTCTTTTCATTCATTTTCAGTCAAAAAGCTGTTACAGTTAAGTGTTGGTGGGACAAAGAAACATTCTCAGCGCTGATTAAATAAATGGCTTCCCAGAGGCCCATTAATCATTCTGAAGGACAGTCACATACTTCAGTCTGTCAGTGTAGTTATCTGTAATATGCAAAATTAACTTGCGACCAGCTTTATGTGGTAGATGCAATTAGTTTAACCCCCGGTACACCTACCTGTCAGAAGACAGGTAGGAACTGAGAAACGTTGAGGTCTTCCCTACCCTCCTGTTCACCCAGCCCTCCTAGAACATATCCTCTGACACTAAAGCAAATCAGTGATGATAACAAGCAGACACAAGGGACTGCAGATGCTGGTTTACAATCAAGAGACACAAAGTGCGAGAGCAATGCAGCGGGTCAGGGAGCATATCTGAAGGAGACACAATTGATCCCTGGAACTAGTTTTGTGAGCACCGAGGTTCTAGTAAATGGCAGCAAAACAAGCTTGATTTCATAGAAACATAGAGAATAGGTGCAGGAATAGGCCATTCGGCCCTTCGAGCCAGCACCGCCATTCAAGATGATCATGGCTGATCATCCAGCATCAGTACCCCATTCCTGCTTTCTTCCCATATCCCTTGATTCCATTTGCCCTAAGAGCTATATGCAACTCTCTCTTGAATACATCCAGTGAATTGGCCTCCACCACCTTCTGTGGCAGAGAATTCCACAGATTCACAACTGTTTCCACCTCCGGGTGAAAAAGTGTTTCCTCAAAAGCTTTCAAAGCTTTGTTGCAAACTTCTTGACTTCCAAAAAATACCCTTTCACAAACTTTTATCTAAAAGCCACTGCTGAGAAGCCTATTTTTGTTTAAGAAAATAGAGTGCTCGATGCCAACACAGTGGCAGACAATGAATTGAAAATGGGAAGAACATATGACTCACAGCAGTAGGTTATAACCCAATTAAACCAGTAAGCCTATTTAAAGATTTGTGGAAACAAACTATAGCAAACTCACAAAAAAAAACTGGATGAACTTCTCCATAAAACTGCAGTGAGTGAAAAGTATAAATTATGTATTTTATATCAATCTTAATCTCTTACTTACCGAGTATCACAAACTATTGAAATGGGAATTACCCAATCACCTTCCCTCTGGCTAACAAGACAAATTAACACCAAATACGTTTTTAAAAAGGGCACAGTTCATTTATGGTGACATTTTTCATTATTCTATTGAGTTTACAAAGTAAAAAGTCATTCTTAATTATCAAGTTCAGCAGCAGTGTAGATGGGCTGCAAGTTGTTAGCGGCAAAGACATTTAAATATACATTTATAATCGACGGCAAACTACATTGAATAGGTGTCAAATGGTCATGTGATAGGAGAAGAATTAGACCAATCGGCCCATTAAGTCTACTCTGCCATTCAATCATGGCCGATCTATCTCTCCCTCCTAACCCCATTCTCTTACCTCCCCACAACCCTTGACACCTGTACTAATCAAGAATCTATCTATCTCTGCCTTGAAAATATCCATTGACTAGGCCTCCACAACCTTCTGTGACAAAGAATTCCACAGATTCACCATCCTCTGATGAAAGAAATTCCTCCTCATCTCCTTCCTAAAGGAACATTCTTTAATTCTGAGCCTATGACCTCGGGTCCTAGACTGTCCCACTAGTGGAAACATCCTCTCCACATCCATTCTATCCAAGCCTTTCACTATTTGGTAAGTTTCAATTAGGTCCCGTGTGGATTCAGTGGGTTCGAAGGCCTGTTTTCATGCTGTATCGTTCCACCAATTTAATCAATCTATCAATGCATTTCCTTTAAGAGAGGTACATGATACCTGTCCTGAAGACCTGGCTCACCCGCCGCGGAGTAGGGACTCGCTCAGGGAGCCTTTCTCCCCTCAGCGGGGGCAGTCGAGGGGAGCAAGACTGATCTCCTCTTCATGGAGGAAGGTCGCTCATGGCGTGCCACGGCCATACCCAACAGCAGACCTGGCTCCCCAACCTGAGAGGAGGGAGCCGGATGGAGGGCCGGTAAGCAGACCGGCCGTGAGAGGCAGTGCAGTGTCTCAACGGCGGAGTGGGCAGCTGGAGGCCCTGCGACAGCCTGGGGCCGCTCCGAGGCCGAGCCCGTGGACTAGATGTGGCCTGCAGCGGTACAGAGCGAAGAGAAGCGGTGGAGGACACCACGGCTACACTTGGCCAGGCAGACCCTGCAACACTGCCAGCACAACGGACCTTCATGGTCAGGCCAAAAACCCTGCACTTACAACAACTGGGACTTGGAAATAGCACCAAAAATGGATGATTCTATATACTGTCTCAGTGTACTACTGCTATAAACTTGTACTCAATCTGAGATGCTTATTTAAGAGGTATCTAAGTGCTTATGTATAATGATACTTGTATTGAACCGTACACTAAAATACATTTCACTGTTCCTCAGTACATGTGACAATAAAGTACCTTTGAACCATTATAGAACAACAAATATAAGTTGCAGTTATTTTTGTATTTCAAAACTTAAAACCTCATTATGACCACTATATTTGATGAAGAGAACTGGAATTTTTCATTTTTAAACATTTCTATCTTTGAACTTGTTGATAGGTTTTCTAGATGTTTGGGTTTGCAATGCTGGGTTATCACGTATTATGGCTGAGGTAAAAACAACGTAAGACAGCAAATCGAAGCTGAATGTCGTTTTTCATATTTATGAGGTTTCTTTACAAATGATAGAAACAAAGTTATGTTTATAAAAATCAATGGTAACTGACCAATAAAAGTAGCAAAACATCACGGCAAGGGCAGCACAGTGGTGCAGAGGTAGAGTTGCTGCTTTACAGCGCTTGCAACGCCAGAGACCCGGTTTCGATCCCGATTACGGGTGCTGTCTGTACGGAGTTCATACGTTCTCCCCGTGACTTGCGTCGGTTTTCTCTGGGATTTTCGGTTTCCTCCCACACTCCAAAGACGTAATTGGCTTGGAATAAGTATAAATTGTAGCTAGTGTGTGTAGGATGGTGTTAATGTGCGGTGATCGCTAGTCGATACTTGGTGGGCCAAAGGCCCTGTTTCCACGCTGTATCTCTAAACTAAACTAAACTAAAGCACATATTGTCTTGCCATCAGTCCCTCAGAATGGAGGATAACTCTGGATTGGAAGGAACTGCACGTGCCAGTTTACATTGAAGATAGACACAAAATGATGCCTTCTGTTGAGCATTTTCAGTGCTTTATTTTCATTTAAAATTTCAACACATGTATTTTTTTAATTTACTATTGTAAAATGCATCTTTGACTCCAAAGTTTAACCTGCTGATAAAATTCTGAAAAATTGAGACCTCTGCATAAGTCCTTGTAGGTTGCCAATTCCCCCATTTTGCCATTGTGAATAGCTCCTCTATTCCGTCGTTTGATTTCTATTTTTACACAGCCAGTGCTCCATTCTCCAACTTGTCATCTAACACTGTCTGTTATGACCTTATTCTTTAGTCCTTTATATGATCCTACATCAAGGCCTCTAGGCAATCTAGAAACGTTAAATCAATTCCTCCTGTGTGCTCTCTCTGTTACCTCTTCAAACATTTCAGTAGGGTCAAGTGATGAAACCTTAGTTTAAAAATCCATGTTGGCTATTCATTGTGTTATTTTTGTTTTTTATATAGCTTCTATTTTCCCTTACAGTTACACTTCCATTAATTTTCTTGCTTCTGATATTAAGATGAAGGATCTATAGTTACTCCGACAGTCCTCTGGCACAACAATTTTGAATGAATTATTAAATATGTGTAATAGAAACTCTGCAAATTGGCAATAGATTCATTTTGAGTGCATGGATGCAATCTGTCTGGATCCTGCATTTTATCCTCTATGAACTTGGTTTCTGTATTTCATATTTATTTTTTTAAGCACATCTAATAATTTCAAATGTATCTGATCTCTCGATGAAATGCTTGACTACAATTTCACTATTATTGCTTCTAATTTTATCCTTTAATCTTTTAATGGAGCTATTAATGAACTGACAACTTTGCCTACTTAATACCAGTAGAATATTTTACCAATTTGTTCCCTATTTAAAGAATCATAGAGTCACACAGCATGGGGAAACAGGAGCTTCAGCCCAACTCAACCATGCCAAGCACGCTAGTCCTAATTGATAGACACAAAATGCTGGTGTAACTCAGCAGATCAGGCAGTATCTCAGGAAAAATGGAATAGATGACTCTTCGGGTCAACACCCTTTCCGTTTGACCTTGCTTAGCCCCACATCCCTATCAACCTATTTTATTTAATATCGGGTCATAGTTCTCATTTGCCTTCCTAATTGTTTTGACTGCCTTCCCATATCTTTAACTTTGTCCTTGGCCTGATGTCCTCTGCTGCTTGTACATAGAGCCCCTGTCCTACGATGCGAGTTTACCCAAGAGCTCTCCCAAGTTAAAAAAAAAATCAAACTCATGGTATCTCAATACGAGTATTTTTTTACTCTTGGAAATTTTTCACATTGTTGAAAAAACTTCACGAGTTTCCGCGTTTCCCGAGGACCTGCCATTAGTATTACGAGCCGCTACGAGACATCCATGAGCTCCGACGTACCCGCTACATATATTCAACGTACTTACCACGAGTTTGATTTTTCTTTAAATTCGGGAGAGCTCTTGGGTAAACTCACATCGTGGGAAAGGGCCTTAAGGACTGTTCTTTACCCTCTAATTTTCCCAAAGGCTTTACTCAGACTTGGTGTCACATCACACTTCAGTGTTTTCTTAATTTGATGGGTTGTATTTCTCCTGGACTCTAGACTTCAGAGATACAGCGCAGAAACATGCCCTTCGGACAAGTGAGTACGCTCTGACCAACTATCACCCTGCAACAATCTACTACACACAAGGGACAATTTACAATTTGCAGACATCAATTAACCTATAAACCTGTACTTCATTGGAGTGCGGGAGGAAACCGGAGCACATGGAGAAACCCCAAGCAGCCACAGAAACTACGTAGAAACTCAGTACAGACAGCACCTGTAGTCATGGTCAAACCCGAGTCTCTGGCGTTGTAAGACAGCCACTCTGCGCAACACTACTGTGCTGCCCTTTCTTGAATAGTATTATAGGGGAGGTATAGTGTAGTGCAATAACTGCCTTTTAATATTTCAGAGTCAATGGAAATTACACAGGTTTATCTTATATTTTTATTATCATTTTCAATAACATAGTTGCCTAGTATTTTGACCATGTACCTATAGACAGTATACATTTTTTCTGTAACCAAACTCTACGCGTAATAGACAATATTTGAGCGCCACAGACCCAGACTCCATCCTGAGCTCGGGTGCTGCATTCAGTATACTTTCCAAGGCTGCATTGGTCAACTCTGAATGCTCCAGTTTATTCCAAAGTCTTGAATTGGGAAGCTAATTAAAGGCCGTGAAAATTAATGGTAAGGAAGAAATTTAAGGATTTGATGGGAGAGAGAGAGAGAGAGAGAGAGAGAAGAGAGAGAGAGAGAAGAGAGAGAGAGAGAGAGAGAGAGAGAGGAGAGAGAGAGAGAGAGAGAGAGAGAGAGAAGAGAGAGATGATGAGAGATGAGAGAGAGAGAGAGAGAGAGCTGGAGAGAGAGAGAGAGAGAGGGGGGGGGACGACTCTGGAGGCCTTCCGTGGGCGCTGGTCACCGCATGGGGTTCAGAGTATTGTGAACAATGATTGTATTGTTGTACTATAATGGTTGTATATAGTGCCATTTTTGATTATGGTTTGATGTGTTGTATTATATGATTGTGTCAATAAAGTTTTTGAAACTAAAAAAAAAAAAAAAAAAAAAAAAGAGAGAGAGAGAGAGAGAGAGAGAGAGAGAGGGGGGGGGACGACTCTGGAGGCCTTCCGTGGGCGCTGGTCACCGCGTGGGGTTCAGTGTATTGTGAACAATGATTGTATTGTTGTACTATAATGGTTGTATATAGTGCCATTTTTGATTATGGTTTGATGTGTTTGTATTATATGATTGTGTCAATAAAGTTTTTTGAGGAGATGAAAGTATTAGTGCCTCAAAAAAAAAAAAGAAAAAGAGAGAGAGAGAGAGAATGAGTGAGAGTGTGGGGAGATGGGGAAAGTGGAAGTGCGAGTGAGATAAAGAGAAGGAGAAAGGGAATAAGAGAGGGAGAGCAAGGGAGACAGAGCGTGGGGGAGATGTGAGGGAGAAAAGGAAACTACGAGAGGGAGAGTGGGAGAGTGAGATGTCATGAGAGAATGAGATGTCATGAGTTCACTTTTGCCTTCCACCACAGTGGGGAGGTGCCCAGTGAACTCACTGTGGTGGATGCTAAATATGTGTTTATTGTGTGTTTTGTTTTTTTATTATGTGTTATGACTGCATGGAAAAAAAAAAAAAAAAAAAGAGGAGAGAGAGAGAGAGAGAGAGAGGGGGGGGGGACGACTCTGGAGGCCTTCCGTGGGCGCTGGTCACCGCGTGGGGTTCAGTGTATTGTGAACAATGATTGTATTGTTGTACTATAATGGTTGTATATAGTGCCATTTTTGATTATGGTTTGATGTGTTGTATTATATGATAAGGGGTTAGACAGGCTAGATGCAGGAAGATTGTTCCCGATGTTGGGGAAGTCCAGGACAAGGGGTCACAGCTTAAGGATAAGGGGGAAATCCTTTAAGACCGAGATGAGAAAGACTTTTTTCACACAGAGAGTGGTGAGTCTCTGGAACTCTCTGCCACAGAGGGTAGTTGAGGCCAGTTCATTGGCTATATTTAAGAGTGAGTTGGATGTGGCCCTTGTGGCTAGGGGGATCAGAGGGTATGGAGAGAAGGCAGGTACGGGATACTGAGTTGGATGATCAGCCATGATCATATTGAATGGCGGTGCAGGCTCGAAGGGCTGAATGGCCTACTCCTGCACCTAATTTCTATGTTTCTATATTTCTATGATTGTGTCAATAAAGTTTTTGAAACTAAAAAAAAAAAAAAAAAAAAAAGAGAGAGAGGGGGGGGGGGGGGGGACTCTGGAGGCCTTCCGTGGGCGCTGGTCACCGCATGGGGTTCCGAGTATTGTGAACAATGATTGTATTGTTGTACTATAATGTTTTTATGTAGTGCAATTTTTGATTATGGTTTGATGTGTTGTATTATATGATTGTGTCGATGTGTTGTATTATATGATAGTTTTTGAAACATTTAAAAAAAAGAGAGAGAGAGAGAGAGAGAGCCCTGAAATGCGGAGAAGGGGATTGCAATTAATGGACTGTCTTTCCTGGGAGACAGCATTTGTATGATGGAATGAAGGGGCTGCTTCTGTGTCATTGTAGGTATCAGGTTCATTTCAAATGATCCTGATTATGCCTTATTTCAAGTCATGTGGATTCTGTTACATATCTGTCTGTGTTAGCTTGTTCTACAGCCGTTATACTATTGAACAAAATGGCTCAATAGCAAATGTATGTGTATAAAACAATTTTTCCATTTATTTTTTTAAATAATCTCATAAAACAGGCAATGTCATTTTTGATTAGTCCACTTTCACAAAACACATATAAAATTAGAACATTATATTAATTATATTGTAATGACATTTCATTACCTTTAAATCCCATTACAATATAATGTTGGTTGTCAATAGGATTCTGGATAATACATTTGCTCAGCAGTTTGCTCAGTGAAATGTACGTTCCCACACAGTGAGGCTCTTGCTTGCTGCAGTTAATGATTATATCCTCGGGCTGTATTCCCTTTATAATGCCATATTTGGAATGAAAACTTTGTCTGCAGAAGAGCTCTGGAGATACTTTTTTTTTATAGTTTTATTTTCTATCTCTGAAGTAGTTCTCGAAACACAGGTATAAACCTCCTAGAGCATCATTGATTTTTAGAATACAAAAAGAAACAACATAAATTCCAATTCAAGAACCTAAAAGCAACGTTACTTTGAAACATTCCATTGGTCCAAAATTCTCATTTCATAGTTTCTTCAGGTAACAAACAGATTCTATTTTACAGACATTCATGATTTATTTGAAGATGTGACCAAAAAGGTTGATGAGGGCAGAGCTGTAGATGTTATGTACATGGACTACAGTAAGACATTCGACAAGGTTCTGCATGGCAGACTGCTCTGGAAGGTTAGATCGCATGGGATCCAAGGAGAGATAGCTGAATGGATGGCAAATTGACTCTATGAAAGGAAGCAGAAGGTAATGGTGGAAGATTGCTTCTCAGACTGGATGCGTGTGACTAGTGGTGTGCCTCAGGGTTCGGTGCTGGATCCATTACTGTTTATCATCTCCATCATTGATTTGGATGAGATACAGGGCAAGATTAGCAAGTTTGCTGATGTCAGGTCTTCATATCCCTGGGATGGTCTGCACTCTGATGAAAATTAGGTGTTACAATCTAATGTGATTTGAGATGTATCGGTACATTATAAATATGTTTTGTGAATGAAGAATAACAAAAATTATTTTCAAATGTCAAATTTTCTGCTTCCCTAGGTTAATTTTATAATAGGCATGATCATATTTATTCATCCTGAGGTAAGCAAATAATGTCTGCTGATTGATATTGAAATCATATGATATAATTTCCCAAATATTATGTATTAAATGCAAAGAAAAAATCACCAACAATTATATTAAAATTGTTACTAGCCATCTCTACTCCAATACACCAGATAAATCCTAATAATACTGCATGTTAATTCACTGCAAGCTTTGAATCCACTTTGTAATAAGTTTTACAATCGTGCTATCTGATTTTGTGATAAGCCATGGGTTAGGCTGCAAGCAAAGCATTCAGAATGCATTCATTCTACATGGCAGCCAATCTACTCAGCACTGTTTTGCAGGTAAGACACAAAACGCTGGAGTCTGAAGAAGGATCCCGACTCAAAACGTCACTTAACAATGTTCTCCAGGGATGCTGCCTGACCTGCTGAGTTACCCCAGCATTTTATGTCTTTCCTTTGGAAACCAGCATCTGCAGTTCGCTGTTTCTACTGTTTTGAAAGTAACCATTCTCGCTACAAAAACACAACATCACCAAGTCTTTCAGTATTTTTACACTCCTTGGCAGTTGCATGAAATCTGGAACAAACCAGAAAAGTCAGAAGCTCTTTACTTAATGGCTCGAATGGTAATAGTTAAGTCCTCGTGGTTTTCAGATGTTCTAATAATGCCCAAGAAAATCTAGAGGGACTTTATAATGGTGTAAATCACTTACTCCATTGTATTCTTTTGCATTGTTGAAGTGTGCAGTTTGATACCGATTTGGCCTTACTTTTAGGTCGAAGGAAAAATATCTTCCAGAGTTTAGACGTCTATTTCTTGAAAATCTGAAATGAATATCAGCAATTGATGTGAGAACTTTTATTTTATGGGTCCTCTATCTGTATAACTGTTTTAGTCCATCATAGTTCTACCACAAAAAGCTGGAGAAACTCAGCGGGTGCAGCAGCATCTAAGGAGCGAAGGAGATAGGCGACGTTTTGGGTCGAGACCCTTCTTCAGACTGGTCAGGGATCAGGGAAACAAGAGATATAGACGGTGATGTGGAGAGATAAAGAACAATGAATGAAAGATATGCAAAAAAGTATCGATGATAAAGGGAACAAGCCATTGTAAGCTGTTTGTAGTGTGAAAATGAGAAGCTAGTGCGACTAGGGTGGGGGAGAGAGATAGAGAGAGAGGGAATGCCAGGGCCCGAGGGCTGAGGGAGAGGTGGGAAAGGGAGGAGACAGCAAGGGTTAACAGAATTGAGAAAATTCAATGTTCAAGCCCAGACGATGCAGACTCCCCAAGCGGAATATGAGGTGCTGTTCCTCCAACTTGCGGTGTTGCTCACTCTGGCCGAGGAGGAGGCCAAGGACCGAGAGGTCGGATACAGAATGGGAGGGGGAGTTGAAGTGCTGAGCCACCGGGAGGTCGGGTTGGTTATTGCGGACCGAGCGGAGGTGTTCGGCGAAAACTGATCGCCAAGCCTCCGCTCTTGGTCTCACCGATATAGATCATCTGGCATCTGGAGTAGCGGATGCAGTAGATGAGGTTGGAGGAGGTGCAGGTGAACCTCTGTCGGACCTGAAAGGACTGCTTGGGTCCCTGAAAGGAGTGGAGGGGGGAGGTGAAGGGACAAGTGTAGTATTTCTTGCGGTTACAAGGGAAAGTAGCTGGGGAAGGGGTAGAGCGGGAGGGAAGGGAAGAATTGACGAGGTAGTTGCGGAGGGAGCAGTCTTTGCGGAAGGCAGACAGGGGGGGAAATGGGAAGATGTGGCGAGTGGAGGGGTCACGTTGGAAGTGGCGAAACAGGCTGAGGACTATGTGTTGTATTTGCCGGCTGGTGGGGTGAAAGGTGAGGACCAAGGGGACTCTGCCCTTGTTGCGAGTGGGGGACTGGGGAGAGAGGGCAGTGTTGCGGGATATGGAGGAGACCCTGGTGCGAGCCTCATCTATAGTGGGGGGGGGGGGAAATCCCCGTTCTCTGAAGAATGAGGCCATTTGTGATTACCTGGTGTGGAACACCTCATCCTGGGAGCACATGCGGCGTAGACGGAGGAATTGGGAATAGGGGTTGGAGTCCTTACAGGAAGCAGGGTGGGAGGAAGAGTAGTCCAGGTAGCTGTGGGAGTCAGTTGGTTTGTAGTGGATGTCGGTCAGGAGTGTATCACCTGCAATAGAGATGGTGAGGTCAAGGAATGGTAGGGAAATGTTGGAAATGGTCCAAGTGTATTTGAGTGCCGGATGGAAGTTGGTGGTGAAATGGATGAAGTCAGTCAGTTGTGTGTGTGTGCAGGAGGTGACACCAAAGCAGTCATCGATATAACGGAGGTAGAGGTCGGGGATTGGGCCCTGGTACGCCGAGAACAAGGATTGTTCGACGTACCGACAAAGAGGCAAGCGTAGCTGGGGCCCATGCGTGTGCCCATAGTACGCCTTGTGTTTGGAGGAAAATGGGAGGAGTCAAAAGAGAAGTTATTGGGGGTAAGGACCAACTCTGCTAGGCGGAGGAGGGTGTCAGTGGACGGGTATGGGTTGCTCCTCTGGTCGAGGAAAGAACCGGAGTGGCTTTGAGACCGTCCTGGTGGGGGATGGAGGTGTAGAGTGACTGGACGTCCATGGCAAAGATGAGAGGATGGGGGCCTGGAGAATGGAAAATGCGCGGAGCCGACGGAGAGAGTGTCTGAGGTTGTCTTGAACATAGGTGGGGAGGGATTTAACAAAGGGGGATAGGATGGCGTCAAGGTATGTGGAAATGTATTCGGTGGGGCACAAACAGGCAGAGACAATGGGTCTGCCAGGGCAGTCGGGTTTGTGGATTTTGGGGAGAAGGTAAAATCGGGCCGTGCGGGTCCTGGAAACGATGAGGTTGGAGGCTCGGGGGGGGGGTAGGGAGCGGAGCTGATGAAGTCGGTTATGGTGCTCGAGATGGTGGTCTGGTGTTTGTCAGTGGGGTCATGGTCCAGGGTAAGTAGGAGGAGGTGTCGGAGAGTTGGCGTGCGGCCTCCGCTTTGTAGAGATCGACGCTCCAGACTACCACGGCACCTCCCTTGTCGGCGGGTTTGATAACCCAGTCTGGGTTGTTACGGAGTGAGTCGATGGCAGTACGTTCAGGGCTGGAGAGATTGGAGTGAGACAGGGGAGTGGAGAAGTCGAGGCGGTTGATGTCCCGACGGAAGTTCTGGATAAATAGTTCTAGAGCCGGAAGTCTACAAGGGGGGGGTCCAAGTGGAGGGGGTACGTTGAAGACAGGAAAAGGGATCATCAGTGGGGGGCGAGGACTTCTTCCCGTGGAAGAACGCTGTGAGGCGGAGGCGATGGTAGAAGAGCTCCAAGTCATGGTGGGCGCGGAACTCATTGAGGTGGAGACGGAGGGGGACAAAGGTAAGACCTCTGCTGAGGACCGACCTTTGAGTGTCGGAGAACGGGGATTCCCCTCCCCTACTATAGATGAGGCTCGCACCAGGGTCTCCTCCATACCCCACAACACTGCCCTCTCTCCCCATTCCCCCACTCGCAACAAGGGCAGAGTCCTCCTGTTCCTCACCTTTCACCCCAACAGCCGGCAAATACAACACATAGTCCTCCGCCAGTTTCGCCACCTCCAACGTGACCCCTCCACTCGCCACATCTTCCCATCTCCACCCCTGTCTGCCTTCCGCAAAGACCGCTCCCTCCGCAACACCCTCGTCAATTCTACCCTTCCCTCCCGCTCTACCCCTTCCCCGGGCACTTTCCCTTGCAAAAACCGCAAGAAATGCTACACTTGTGCCTTCACCCCCCCCACCTCCAGTTCCAGGGTCCTCACTGACAGAGGTTACAGCTCCTCTCAACCTCTCATCTTTCATACGCTGCTCCAGATGCCAGGATGATCCGGTGAGACCAAGCGGATTGGCGATCTTATCAGTTCGGACCCCAAGCGAGGCCAGAGTGAGGCAACACCGCAAGTTGGAGGAACAGCACCTCATATTCCGCTTGGGGGAGTCTGCATCGACTGGGCTTGAACATTGAATTTTCTCAATTCTGTTAACCCTTGCTGTCTCCTCCCTTCCCACCTCTCCCTCAGCCCTCGGGCCCTGGCATTCTTCTCTCTACTCTCTCATCTCCCCAACCCTAGTCGCACTAGCTTCTCATTTTCACACACTACAAACAGCTTACAATGGCTTGTTCCCTTTATCATCGATACTTTTTTGCATATCTTTCATTCATTGTTCTTTATCTCTCCACATCACCATCTATATCTCTTGTTTCCCTGATCCCTGACCAGTCTGAAGAAGGGTCTCGACCCAAAACGTCGCCTATCTCCTTCGCTCCTTAGATCCTGCTGCACCCGCTGAGTTTCTCCAGCTTTTTGTGTACCCTCGATTCTCCAGCATCTGCAGTTCCTTCTTTAACACATAGTTCTACCACAATTTCCTTGACAAATATTGTTACATCGCGAAGACACAAGAAACTGCAGATATGGCATAGAAATGTACAGCAGAGGAACATACTCTTCGACCCATAATGTTTGTGTCGAGCATGATGCCACGGTAAACTAATCTCATCTGCCAGCACATGATCTATATCACGCCATTCCCAGCACATCCACGTGCCTATCTAAAAGCCACTTAAACTCTACCATCATATTTGTCTTCACCACCACACCTGGCATTGCCACTCCCCTATATCTATAAGGCATGTTTCAGATTCAAGCATAATATCATGCTCCTGGATGTCTATGTATGCTCTCAGCTCATTTCAACAACTAATCTTCAGTATTAAAACATCCTTCTTTATCCGTAAGATGAAGCATCCTTCTTAATGGGCCGGAGGATTTGTGTGGTTTCACTGTTTCATTGTTCTGGCATTGCCTGCCCCATCGCTGAGTTCCTTGTTTAGTAAGTGATGCTGGATGTGGAGTAGCCATATGGCCCACAGACACAAATGCTTTTAATTTAGAGAGAATTAGCAGTGAGAAAAAAATGGTTGAATATCTTTCAGTGCAATTATTGTGCTTCAAATTTTTAAAATGTGAGCTTTAAAATAGTTTAAACTATCTTCCTCGTCAGACAACTTATTTCCTTCCATCTTCACTGATATTATTAAAATTGCAGAGCAGAAGCGATCAGTAACATTCTACTATTCTGTCTCCTTGTTATGCGCATATAAATCCCCGTCTTTCACGTCAGTATCTCAGTTATAATCTAGTTAAATGAAAGTTCATTTTGTTCAGCATAATTTAAATATGTCAGGATACGTGAATGAATATTATTATATGGCAGGGACACCAGTTAACTTAACCAGAACCATGCAAGCTGTTTATCTCTGTCAAAAAATATCCCATTTATATAAAACTTTCTCATTTCATGAATGCAATTAAATTTTCTTTAGTTCTCCACCTCGAGAAGAGAAAGTATTGTCATTCAAGTGTTTGATGTTCTATCTGAAACATATGACAATAAAACACTCTTGACACTTGACTGCCATTGTGCCTCCCTATCTTTATGATGTATATCATGAATTCCGCACCCCACCTGTACTCTTTGGTTCACCATCCTAAGAGCAGCCCTTTATTTCCATGACCTGCCCTCTGTGCTCGCACTCTGTCTTCAAAATGCTCTTTGAAAACCTCTTCCATCAAAGCTTTATCTGATCCACTTTCAAATTGCCATTCAGTGCAAATTGTCTTTTTCGTGTAAGTCTGAAATGTGTCTCCTCACATCATGAATGGCACAGCTTGAGAGTTGTTGACTGGTAGTCAGCTGGTGCGGTTCACTTGTTTGGTAATGTAATGGTTTTGGTTTTGCAGGTTGGAAGATGGCGGGGCTATGTACATTCATCATTAAACAGAGTTAATCAGGCAGCAATCTCTAATGAAAGGTCATAAATCTGAAACTTTAGGCCTTAGAGATACATCATAGAAACAAGGCCTTCAGCCCTCCGAATCCACGCTAACCAGTGATCATTGTACACTACACTATCCTACACACTAGGGGCAATTTTACATTTTTTTACCAAAGCCAATTAATCAACAAACCTGTACATCTCTGGAGTGTGCGAGGAAACCGGAGCGTCTGAAGGAAACCCACACGGTCACTGGGAGAATGCCGAACACACAGCACCCATTATCTGGATCAAATCTACTTCTCTGGTGCTGCACCACGGTGCTGCCCAGTGTCCGAGGGATAACGGCAGGCAGTGTGGGGGTGGGGGATGTTTAGTTTGGAGGCTGTGGTGGGTAGATTGTCAGAGGCAAGATCAGAAAAAGTTTGCGAGATAAAGGCCTGGTGTTCGTCTGTGGGGTTATGGTCAATGGCATAGGTCTGAAGGAGAATCCAAACCCAAACCATCACCTATCTATGTTCTCCAGAAATGTTTCTTGGCTTGCTGAGTTACTCCATCACTTTTTGTCCTAACCTGAAACATCAGCCTATTCCACACTCCAGAAATACTGCATTCAATCTATACCCCGATACCCCTTGGTTCTGGTCCACCACTGATTTCCCAGCAACTGTTGGTCCAGCACCTCCTATATCCAGACAAAATTATGAGAATGCACTTGAGATCATCCCCAAGATAGTCCCCCCATTAATGTGGGATCTAGGCCGGTTAAGGCGGCCGATCTCGACCTCGACTAGTCTTCCACAGCTGATCAGCATGAGAAATTTGACCCATGCGGCCGGGGCTCTGGGAATTCCGGCCCAGCAGAAGCCGGCAAACCCGTTCCCATAGTCGACTTTCGTGGCCAACATTGTGGGCCGGTATCTTAGTCCCCTGAGGCCGAGACCTCTGTTGGCCCGGGAAAATGGATAATCCACAAATTCTCTGGATCCAGGTGTGTCGAAAGTCGGCAGTGGCAATGTATTTGACATTTCTACCCTTGGAAAAAGGCACTGACAACCTATGATTCTCAACATTTTGTATACTTTTCACCAGGTTTGCCCAACTTTAAAAACGTAATAAAGTTTAATCCAGGCAGCATTCTGGTGAAAATGCTGGAGTAACTCAGCGTGTCAAGCGGCCTCACTGGAGAGAAAGAATAGGTGATGAATCTGGTCGGAACCCTTCTTCAGAACAAAACAGTGCTGGCAGCAGATGACCTCAGGAAGGGTGGGAGTCCACAATGGGATATCAGTGAAGCAGGCTGATTTGTCCTGGATGGCATTGAGCTTCTAAAGAACTGCTGGCATTATACTTAAGGTCCATTAAATATGATAGGGTGGAAGGTGAAGGCCTGGTTGAGAAGGGATGAAGCCTGAGAAAGAGATGACATTCAGACAAAGACTGTATTTTATATTAAATGGGAAATCCATGGTTAAGGATGAAGAAAGGCACGTGAGTGGCACCTTTGTGGAAAGTCTTGTTAGTGGAGCAAAACAACATAGAAAACAACTTAGTCAGAAACTGACTATAGAAACATAGAAAATAGGTGCAGGGGTAGACCATTCGGCCCTTCCAGCACTGCCATTCAATATGATTATGGCTGATCATCCAAAATCAATCGCCCATTCCGGCTTTTTCCCTATATCATCCCTGGATTCCCATTAGCCCAGAGAGCTAAATCTAACTATCTCTTGAAAACATCCAGTGAATTGGCCTCCACTGCTTTCTGTGGCAGAGAATTCCACAGATTCACAGCTCTCTGGATGAAAAAGTTCTTCCTCATCTCAGTCCTAAACGGCCTACCCCATATTCTTAAACTGTGGTTCTGAACTCCCCCAACATCGGGAAAATATGTCCTGCATCTACCCTGTCCAATCCTCTAAGAATTGTATATGTTTCTATAAGATCCCCTCTCATCTAAATTCCAGTAAATACAACCTCAGTTGACCCATTCTTTCAACATGTCAGTCCTGCCATCCTGGGAATTAACCTGTTGAACCTACCCAGCACTCCCTCAATAGCAATAATGTCCTTCCTCATATTAGGAGACCAAAATTGCACACAATTCCCCAGGTGCGGTCTCTTCTGGGACCTGTACAACTGCAGTAGGACCTCCTTGCTCCTAAACTCAAACCCTCTAGCAATGAAGTCCCACATGCCATTGGCTTTCTTCACTGCCTGCTGTACCTGCATGCTTGCTTTCAGTGACTGATGTACAAGCACACCCAGGTCTCGTTGCACCACCCCTTCTCCTAATCTGACACCATTCAGATAACCACATCCATTCTATTTTAAGTTAAGTTTTTACGACATAACAAATCTTAATTGCTACCCCAAAAAAATGTGTTGGAGCTAAAGGCTTACCTATGGAAATGTTTAGTTTGAGGTTTTAATTACTGTTAGGACTTCAATACTTTGTTTCCAAGTTAAACATTTTATTCACTTTTCTTTCTGACCCTTTATTTCTCTCTGAATCTCAATTTTCCTCCTCTTTATTTTGCCTCTACCTAATTTTTATTGCGCACAATACCATTTCTTTCCTCCCTCTCACCAACATTGCGTGCCGATGCACTCGGTATCAACATTCAGTCCTTCCCTCTGCAAATTTGTTACAGAAGCTGAAGAATGATGGTCCATGTGTCCACAAAACACATCAATAAGATTTGTGTCAGTAAGGTCATTTATTAACTGTGGAAATAACTAGTCAGTCCTTCGATAATTGCATGTCAAAGAGCAAGTAAAATCCAGTTGAGAACATTATGAATCTTTTATTTACCGGAATAATAGATCAACAAAGTCCAGATCAATATTTAATTTCATTTAAAAATATCAGTCAAATTTGTAGACCAAGCACGATAAAATGGTCAAGTACATCTGTGATGGAAGTTACTGATGCAGACAAATATATAGTTCCATTAGAACTGCTTTCTAATTTGCTATCAGTTGCAAAATGTAAACTACACCTTTAGGATTTGTGCATGGAATAAATGAAAAGGATTGACACTTCTTCAATATTAATTAACACATAGTTTATCAATGCGAATTAGAGTGAGAATAAAGTGAAGAATTAATAAAACTATTGTATGGCATTTTTAGCAGTTCAAACTGAGACATGCTCTACCAAAGCTTAAGGTTGTGAAAAATAGGTTTAACAATAGAAATGTGCATTAACATTTTTTTATTTGTAATACAAAGTATTAATGGGATTCACCCACCACTATGCATTTTTTAAGCTATTAATGACTTCGAAAGAACCCATTGCTAAACCTTTGCATTTTTGGATGGGAAATAAAGGTAGGTAGAAATATATTATCATAAGGTTATAAGGAATTGCAGTAAAATTAGGCCATGCGGCCCATCTAGTCTATTCCACCATTCAATCATGGCTTCTTCTTCGTGCGTATGGCGTGCACAGCCTAAAGTTGTAGGACAACTTGTTCTATTTGATCTTATTTGATTGTGCATGCCGGGTTGATTGCATTCGTCGAAACAGGGCTGACCACGTGAAGGTTGGAATCTTCCACCCCAATCATGGCTGATCTATCTCTCCCTCTTAACCCCATTCTCCTGCCTTCTCCCCATAACCTCTGATTATCAATTATCCTGCAGGACTGTGTTAATTAATGTCATAATGGAAGGGTTTCCATTTTGCGGCATCCCTTTTATTTGTTGTTGATTTATCTGATAGAGCTTTATAAAAATATAAATACTTAATCAGCTTTAATGCATTTATTTTCAAATTAGTGTTTTATTAAACTTATCAAAAAATCTTGCAAGGATAATTCCTCACGTTTAAAAATAAGCCTACACAATGGCATTACTGATTGTATGAGAAAAGGGACCATCTAACGGGATACTGAGTTGGATGATCAGCCATGATCATATTGAATGGCGGTGCAGGCTCGAAGGGCTGAATGGCCTACTCCTGCACCTAATTTCTATGTTTCTATGTTTCTATCTAGCATGTGCTGCTAATTTTTTAGGTTTCTATGCAGGGAACCCTAAAATAATGTGTTCCCTCTTAATAAATGAATACGGTTCTCCAAATATTTATGACAGTGGGTCACAGGGAGAACATACAAACCCTGTACATACAGCACCCGTATTCAGGATCGAACCCGGGTTTCTGCCACTCCCTCCCCTCCATCCTCACTCCCTTCCCCTGAACCCTGGTTGATCTTGCATTAGTTCCCCCCCCCCCCCCCACCCCACTCACCAAAAGTCCTTTAACTATCTTCATAGTTCACAACTATGTATCCTATTTAGGCTCACACTTGCTCCTATATCTAACCTTTGTCTGACGACCAGCCTATCTGTGAACTTCCTCGCCTGAGGTAATTTGTTCCCAGCTGTGATTTGTCCAGACCCTTCTCGCTTCCAGTTTTTTTTCCCCGCTCTGCAGGTGGTCTGTCCGCAATCAGTCTGAAGAAAGCTCCCATCCCGAAACATCACCTATCCATTTTATCCAGATATAGAGTCATAGAGTGATACAGTGTGGAAACAGGCCCGTCGGCCCAACTCGCCCACACCACAAACATTGTCCCAGCTACAAAGGTTCAAAGGTTCAAATGTATTTGTCACATGCACCATAAGGTGTAGTGAAAAAATGATTACAATTACAATTTAAAAAGGACACAATACACAACATAGTTAAACACAGACATCCACCACAGCATTCTTCACTGTGATGGTAGGCAATACAGTTCAGATAGTCCTCCTCCTCTTCTTCCTTCCTTGTTCACCCATGGTCGGGGCCATGACCCTCCGTAGTCACCCCTATTGTCGGCCCGATGTTCAAACCCTCTGGTCGGGACGGTCGGAAAACCGACGTCGGGACAGGTTGAGCACACCCCTCGGCTCCCAAATCGGCCACCTCCTTACCGGAGACCGCGGCTTCAAGATGTTGTAGGCCGCAGGCTGGTGGTCGGAGCTCTTTTCCAGCAACCCCCGACAAGGGGTCGCCCTCCTCGTAAATATCTACCGGGGCTCCCGCAATTTCCACTCCAGTTTCCCGCAATGTCCTCGGATATATCTGATCAGGCCCTGGAGATTTGTTTACTTTCAACCATGACAGTACCTTCAGTACTTCCTCAACGGTAACCCTGACTGCTCTCCAATTTCAAATACAGAGGAAAAATACTCAGTTAGTACCTTGCTCATCTCCTGTGACTCCACACAGAGATGACTGCTTTGGTTCCTGAGTGGTCCCACTCTCTCTCTAGTTACCCTTTTCCCCCTTATGTATTTATAAAATAGTTTGTGATTGTTCTTAATGCTATCCACCGAAGATATCTCCTGGCCTCTTTTTGCCCTTCCAATTTCCTTTTTTAGTTTACTCCTTAATTCCCGAAACTCCTTCTGGGATGCACTTGATCCCAGCTGCCTATACCTGTCCCATGCATCCTTCTTGTTTTTGTCTAATGTCTCAATTTCCCTCATCAACCAAGCTTCCTTACGTTTGCCTGCTTTGCCCTTCACTCTAAAGGGGACGTACATATCCTAAACTCTCTTCAGTACACTTTTAAAAACATCCCGCGTGGCTGATGTTCCTTTCCCCTCAAATAACCTGCTGTAGTCAACTTGAGCGAGACCTTCTCTCATACCCTCAAAGTTGGCCTTACCCCAGTTGGGCATTTTAACACGTGGACCCTCTCCATCCCTATTCATAACTATCTAAAACGTAATCGGACTATGGTCAGTCATCCCAGAAGGCTCCTCCACACATACTTCATTAACTTGCCCTTCCAAATTTCCCAATACTAGATCCAGCGTTGCCCTATCACGTGTGGGGGCCTCCACATACTGCTTAAGAAAACTCTCCTGAGCACTTTTGAGTAATTGCACTCATCTAAACCCATCACACTACCCACACTTCCCAGTCTATCTTGGGAAAGTTAAAATCCCCTACAACAACAACCTTATTTGACCTGCAGCTGTCTGCAATCTCCTGGCACATTTGTTCTTCTAATTCCTGTTGACTATTCGGGGGTCTAATTCCTGTTGACTATTCGGGGCTCAAGGTGATCATCCTTTTCTTGATCCTCAGCTCCACCCATATAGCCTCACTCGACGAACCGTCCGTAATGTCACCTCTGAATACAGCCGTATAATCTTCCTTAACCAACAATGCAAACCCCCTCCACTTTTTCCCTCATCTCGGTCTCTCCTGAAGCTCCTGTACCCCAGAACACTGAGCTGCCAGTTTTGCCCCTCCCTTAACCAGGTTTCAGTCATGACTACAACATCCCAGTCGCTCGTACCTATCCATGCCCTAAGCTCATCTACCCTACCCGTCAGGCCCTTTGCATTAAAATACGTGCAGGTTAAACCAACCCTCCTTCGTCGCTCTCCGCCTTTCACCTGCCTATTCTGTCCACTAGCCTTTCCCACACCACCCTCCATAACAACTTCTAGCCTCTCACGTGCCTCTGTCCTGCACGAGATCCCACCTCGCTGCCAATCTAGTTTAAACCCTCCCGCGTAGCATTAGCAAACCTTCCCGCTAGGATGTTGGTTCCCCTCCAGTTTTGGTGCAACCCGTCCCTTTTATACAGGTCACCCCTGCGGAAGAGATCCCAATGATCCAGAAATTTGAATCCCTGCACCCTGCACCAACTCCTCAGCCACACATTCATTTCCCCAATCTTCCTATTCTTACCTTCACTAGCACGAGGTACTGGAAGCAATCCTGAGATCACCACCCTGCAGGTCCTGCTTTTCAGTCTTTTACCCAATTCCATAAATTCTTGTTGTAGGACCTCCTCCCTCTTCCGACCTATATCATTTGTGCCAACATGCACAACAACCCCCTCGCTCTTGAGGATGCCGTGCAGACGCTCCGAGACGTCCTGGACCCTGGCACCAGGGAGGCAACCCACCATCCTGGAGTCTCGCCCGTTGCCGCAGAATCTCCTGTCCGCACCTCTGACGATGGAGTCTCCCACCACTACGGCTTTGCCTGTCGTCACTTCCCCGTTGAGCCTCGGCACCAGGGTTGGGATCACAGCCCTGGCTACCACTCAATCTTGTTGTGTCGTCTGCCCCAAAGAGGGTGTACCTGTTTTCAGTAGGTACAGCCATCGGTGTCTCCTGCACTCCATGTTTGGTCCTTTTCCTCATAGTCACCCACCTTCGCTCTTCCGGTATCCTTGGTGTGACAACCTCACTGTAGGTCCTGTCCAGGAAACTCTCATTTTCCTGGATGGCCTTGAGGTCATCCAGGTGCTGCTCCAGTTCCCCAACACATTCATTCTGGAGCTGCACCTGGATTCAATTTCTGCAGGTGCAGTTGTCAGAAGCACCAGCGCAGTCCCTGACTTCCCACATCCTGCAGGAAACACACTGCACCAACTAGCCTGCCATTTCTTCAGTGGACAAAAAAATCACAAATTTCAAATCAAGTGTAGCCTCCTTGCCTCAGCCTCCTTGCCTCAGCCTCCTCGCCAAAGACCCTCGAGCCAAAGACTCTCGAGCCAAACACTCACACTTACTCACCAAGGCACTTCACCCCATCAGGCTGCTCCCCCTAGAGCAAGCCCGACTTTGATTTGCTGTTCAATTAGTTCAATGACCCGCTCTGTCTACCGACTACCCTACCCCCCTCCTATCCCTCTATCCCCAACCCGAGGAGTGGGGGATAGAGAGATATGAGGTGGGGGATAGGGGAATAGGAGGGAGATAGGGAGGGGAGAGGAGTTATGGAGGGAGGGAGGGAGTGACTGATGGTAGGGGAAAGGAGAGGGAAAGAGAGGTGTGGGAGGGATTGGGGAGGGGAGGAAGAGATGGGAAAGAAGAGGTGGGATGAGGAGAAATGAGCTGCACCTGTGAAGAGGAGGGGCTATGGGTGAGTGGTGGAATATTGCTCTGGGGGACTAAGCCTCCTGTGCGACAGGGACCCAACGGGTCCCACAGTAGTTTACAAATAAAGATAAGGACTGTTTCTGTTACTTTATTTTTAGCTGCAGGCAGCAACCTCGAACAAGGGTTGTAAATGTACCTCCGGGAAAGATTGTCTCCTGTGCATCAAATACATTTTTCACCACTACTCTCAGATTAACTCAATTTAATTCTGAAGTGATTTGATTTGGTAAAACTGGAATTTGCAAATTAACTTGCATGATCCAATTCGATGCAGTTGTGATAGCTGTATCGAGCAAATCATTAGAACTGGTTCTGGAACTTAATTCTCAGGATATTTACATTGCTGTCAAATGAAATCAGTACCTGCAATTTTGAAAATATGGTTAAGGTCTCCTTGAATGTAAGAAATATTTTGAGCCCACTCAGAACTTTCATCACGTTAGCATATTTATATATATACTAGACCAAGTGGGACCCTTTGGGTCCCGCCCCCTCAACACGCGGTTGCGGGGTGGGGGCTGCCTGCGGCATCACATCACACACTAACCACCCCCCACACACACACAGGGGGGGGGAGGGGTGGTTAGAGGGGAAGGGGGCGGTAGGGGGGTGGGGGGGGGGGAGAGGGGGGAGTGGAGTGAGAAGGGAGGGGAAGTGGGGGGAGAAGGGTGTAAAGGGAGGGGGAGGGAGGTGGAAGGGTAGGGGGAGAGGAGGAGGGTGGAGCAGGGTAGGGAGAGGGTGGGCAGAGGTAGGAGGGGGAGGAGAGGAGAGAGGAGGGGGGAGAGGAGGGGGGGGGGGGAGAGAGAGGGGAGGGGAGGGGGAGGGGGGGAAGGAGGGGAGAGAGGAGGGGAGAGGGGGGGGAGAGAGGGAGAGGGGAGAGGGTGGAGAGAGAGGGAGGGGAGAGAGAGTGGGGTAGAGGGGGTAGGGGAGGGAGGGGGAGAGAGATTAGCGGGGAGAGAGGAGGGGGGTGAGGAGAGGAGAGAGGAGGGGGGAGAGAGGTGGGAGGTAGAGAGGAGGAGGGAGAGAGGGGGAGGGAGGAGATGGGAAGGGAAGAAGGGAGGGGGAAGAGGAGGAGGGGGGAGAGGAGGAGGGGAGCCAGGTGGGCGAGCGGGTTGCGGGTGAGCGGGCTGTGAGCGAGGGGAAGCCCACCCACCCATGGGTAGGGTAGACGGAGAGGAGGCAGTCCCCCGTGATGGCCAGAGATCGCCAGGTGGGATCGGGATCACCAGCGAGGAAAAGGCGTCACAATTCCCCGAGGTCTCCATAGTCATCCTCTCCCAGAGGGAGTAATGGCCGCCACGGCCACCTTCCCATCGTGCTGCCCCGCACCCTCACCTGCGCGGCGCTAACAACCACCGCCGCCATGTTCTAGAAATTGAAGGAGCCCAGCGGAGCGCGCAGCACGACCTGAACAGCAGTTTAAAAACGCTAAGTGACGAATTTAAAGAAGTAAAAGTTAAGAAGCCAAGAAGTACAGAAGACAGAACAGGGGTGACGTCACTCGCGGCGAGCGCAGAGGGAGGCAGTCAGATGCATTGTGACGTCATCAGCAAGACCATCTTGTTCATTTTCAAGGTTATTTGAGATTTGTGAACATTTGCATGAATAACTCGAAAAATAATGCATGAAACTTTCAGATAAGACGAATTTTGACATCATGGCGTAAATATCTATCGGAATATGTTAAAATGTCACCGTTAGCGCATCGTGTTTTGAGGAGATGTGAAACGCACACAAACATCACACACACACACACAAATACACACACATCCAAGATCAGAGTTTTATAAGTATAGAGATATCATAAAATGAACTGATATTTAAATTTGATTTGATCTAACCTGCTTACAGCTTAGCTAAAAACAGAAGAGCTGCATTTATTTTGTAGAAATCGATACAAACATACAAATGACAAGTTTCATGACTTGCATTCACCTAAAGTCCTTGTAATTACACCTTCAAAAACTAATTCATTGTGACATTTTTTATTGCTTTCTGTGAAGGATGAACCAGCGGTGTGAATAAAATGGAGCACACATTTGTAGGTTTATTTCATCAGCTGGATATTCAAAGAGGATTTAACTGAAGAATGTTATTATATGTTCTCAGAGTATTGAACACAGAAATGTACAGACAGCCACAAAATGCTGGATTAACTCAGCAATAAGGACAGAGTTCACCTGGTCCTCCCCTTTCACCCCACCAGCCTCTGCATCAACGCATCATCATATAGCATATCATTCAACACATTTCCATCACCTCCAACATTATCCCACCACTACTCATATCTTCCCATCTCCACCCCTTTCCGCCTTCTGCAGAGACCGCTTCCTCCATAGCTCCTGGGTTCACACCCCTTCCCACTCAAACCACACCCTCCCCAGGTACCATACCCTGCAACTGCAGGAGATGTAACACCTGCCCTTATACCGTCTTCTTCACCTCCGTCCAGAGTCCCCAGCAGTCCTTCTATGTGAGACAGAGGTTCAAATGCACCTCCACTTACTTAATCTACTGCATCCGGTACATCAGCAAGACCAAGCATAGACTCAACCATCATGTCACTGAACATTTCCACTCAATTGGCCAAGGCTAATGGATCTCGGTTGTTAAACATTTTAATTTCCCTTCTCATTCCCACACTGACCTTTCTGTCCAGGGCCTCTTCCATTGCCAGAGAGGTCGCACGTAAATTGGAGGTACAGCACCTCATATTTTGTTTGGGTAACTAACAAACCAACAGTATGAATGTTTAATTCACCAATTTTAGGTAACTTCCACAATACACAATGTGGACACAATACAACAATGCAAAAACAATACAAGTTTGTCTGAGCTCTCCTTATATCCAATACCCTCTAATCCAGGCACCATTCTGGTAAACCTCTCCTATATCCTATCCAAAACCTCCACATCCTTCCTGTAATGGAGCAATCAGAATACCATCACATAATACTCCAAATGGGGCCTAAACAAAGTCCTATAAAGTTGCACCATGACTTCCTGACTCTTTACTCATTGCCCCCACAGATGAAGCCAAGCTTACCATATACCTTCTTTACTACTCCATGTATTTGTGTCGCCACTTTTGAGGACCTATGGATATTGACCCCAAGATCCTTCTGTATATGAATGCTATTAAGGGTCTTGCCTTCAACTCCATACTTTCCCTTTACATTTCACTACCTAAACTACAACACTGCACATGATAGACAAAAAATGCTGGAGTAACTCAGCGGGACAGTCAGCATCTCTGGAGAGAAGGAATGGGTGACGTTTCGGATCTTCAGACTCTATACATGCTTGGTTTAAACTCCATCTCTCATTTCTACACCCATTTCTATAGCTGATCTCTATCCTGCTGCATACTTTGGCAGCCTTCATCACTCTCTGTAACTCCACCAATATTCGTGATATCTGCAAGCTTACTAATGACCCATCCGCATTTATGGCCAAGTTGATTATATATACAGTGCATTCAAAAAGTATTCAGACCTCTTCACTTTTTCCACATTTTGTTACGTAATTTTAAAATTGATTAATTTTTTTTTTTGTCATCAATCTACACACAATACCCCAGAATGAAGAAGTGAAAACAGGTGTTTAGAAATTTTTGCAAAGTAATAGTAAGATTAAATGAGAACTTACCAGTTCGAAGTTTGATCTGTATTTTATGAGGAGTTACGATGAGGGATTACGTGAAGACCCCGTTCCAGCACGCATGCGCGACATTTCTTCACAAAGCAGCGGTGTGGATTCACAGAAAACACAACAATTGAAATAAATATAGTAAAGAAAAAATAAGAACTTAATTACCAGTTGATTGTATAATAGAGGGTGGGAGCGGAGGGCACGTAATCCCTCATCGTAAACTCCTCATAAAATACAGATCAAACTTCGAACTGGTAAGTTCTCATTTTAATCTTACTATTTTACTTCGGAGTCACGTGAGTGACTACGTGAAGACTTCAAAGCTCTGTGAATCCGAAACCGTGTACCAGCTCATGCTTCACTCACTGCCTGAAGACCTTAGAGGGAGGAAGCATGTTATACAATCAACAATAACCTGGTTTGTGAACAAAAAAGTTTTATTAATAACAACAAAAAACAGAGAGCTCCCCCCGGGCTTAAATTAAATATATTATCTGCAGACTCTAAAATTCTGTCTGCAAATGTAGGCAGGCTCCGCCAGCGGCTTATTATAAAACCTTTGGAAAGTTCTTTCCGAGGACCATCCTGCTCTGGCCAGAATATGGTCCATAGGCACATCCATTTGCCTAGCCGCCGACGTAGATGCAGCCCTGGTGGAATGGGATTTGTACACCTTAGTATCGATTCCCGCGGACTCAAGCACTTGCTTGAGCCACCTTGAAATGGTTTGGCCTCGTCACCTGACCATGAGGCTTCTTGTGGCTTATCCATAAGGCTTTTTCTCTCCCTCTTAAGTTATATGTTGTGTCTATGTAGTTGGGCGAGATGGGTCTTGGCACACAAACCGTGGGTCAGGTGAATATGCCCGGAACTCCATAACTGGAGGCGTGCAGGGTACCTGGTCTAGATTGTTTGACCAGCCCCTGAATGTGAAATGTGATACAGTCCAATGACTCTGTCATGCTGTCCAGTCTCAGAAGGTGGAGGGACTGTACCCTTTGAGCTGACAACTAGAGCCATGAGCATGACTGATTTCAGTGTAAGTTGTTCCAGAGTAAGTGACCTGGGTGGTGGCCATCCCCTAAGGTACGTCAGTACTATGCTGACATCCCAGATCTGAGTGTACCTAGGCCTAGGGGGATTGGTGTTTAAAAATGCCCCTCATGATTTTGGCCACTAGTGGATGGGACCCCAAAGTCAGTTGTCCTGCTGCTGGAACCAAATAAGTTGACAAACGCACTCCTGGCTGTATTAATGGCGCTGTAGCTGAGTCCTTCTCCCGATGTAATCCAAGCAGAAACATCCACAACACTGGTGGCTGTAGCTGTGGTGTGTAGGTAGTTCCTGTTTTGGAGCAATACCGTTCCCATTTTCTTATATTGGTCAGGTATTGTCCTGGTGGACTCCCGGTGAGATGCGGTCATCATGTTGATGCTCGCGTCCTCAGACAGTCCCAGGCCCAGTAGAGGTTTTTTTAGAATCTGCAAGCCAGGAGATTGACTCTGTCATGGCACGGGTGACTAATGCCTGACACTGGGTGGATTAATAACTGTCGACTGCTGGGGAATTCCAACGGTGTGTTTCAACAGCCATGTCGAAAGCCACTGGGAACCATGGCTGTGTAGGCCAGTCAGGTATTATCAAGATTCCTGAAGCGGAATCCAATTGAATCTTGCGTAATACCCGACTGATGAGGCAGTAAGGGAGGAAAAGCATAAAAGAACATTTTCCCCCAATGCAGCGAGAATGCTATCAACACTGCTGCTGCCTCAGGGTCTGGTTCCCAAGCGACATACGTTGGTACCTGGTGATTCAGCCTGGATGCAAATAGATCGATATCTGGTGTGCCATAATTGCTTTGTAATTTCAGCAAACACTTTGGGATTTAAACATCCATTCGATGTTATCATTAAAATCTACGTGACCTGGTGTCTGCCACTGTATTTGCTTACACTGGAAGGTAAGTTGCTGATAACCAAATATGCCTTTCAACACACACCATTGCCAGATTAGGTTGGCCCAAATTGTCACACGGATATCGACTTTACAACCACCCATGTGATTGATATAAGCCACCACCGTGGTATTATCTAGTTGCAACTGGACATGTGCATGATGCGTATTACATGAATATGCTTTTAACCCATAAAACGCACCCAAACATTTCTAAATAGTTGATACCCCGTGTCTGTAGGCAAGATGATTCAAATTTACTCCATCTGCCCCCTGTGCTGGATTGCATGTTAGTTGCTCCCCAGCCCAAAGCACTGGCATCCGTTTGAATGGTTAATACTGGGTTGGTGATCATTATGGGACTGGAGCTGAGTCTTACATTCCTCGCCCACCATTGTAACTCTGGAATGGATTCAGCAGTTTAAACTCATAGCTCAGGTCAAAGTGACCTGAGTTTTGCTTTAGTGCATGCACTTTAGCTCTTTGCAAATTTTGATAGTGCAAAGGCCCAAATTGTACAGCTGGGAAAGCTGCTACCATTTTGCCAATAACTCTAGCTACTTCCCGTATGGTTGGCTGATGTTTATTCATGAGTTTGTTGCATGATAGCGCCAATTCTGATGCTTTCCCCTTCGGCAGAGTTACAATCATGCGAACAGTATCTATCGTAAATCCAAGATAGTCCATGGCAGTGGACGGTGTTGTAAGATTGGATTTTTCTGGATGTATGACAAACCCCAAAGTTTCAAACAAACGTTTGGTGGCTGCGACTGCCAAAATAGCTGTATCCAAGGTTTTCCCTACTATTAAAAATGTCGTCTAAATACGCCATGACTATATGCTTTTGTTTCCTCAATAATGCCAAGGCAGGTTTTAAGATTTTAGTGAACAACCTTGGAGCAGAGGTTAGCCCATTTGGTAAGGCTTTATATTGCCATAGCTGTTTCATCCAGATAAATTTTAAATATTTTCGATGGTCCTTGTGTATGGGTACTGAGTAGTAGGCATCTTTTAAATCAATGCTTGCTAGAAAGTACCCCCTAGAAACCAATAGTCTGGCTGTTTCAAAAGTATCCATCTTGAAATGTATATACCTGACAGACTTGTTCAAAAGTAGTTAAGTCAATGATGATGCGTCGTCCACCATCTTTTTTGATTTTAGTGAAAATATTAGACACAAATTCCAAAGGTTCATGTTTTGTTCTTTCAATGACACCTTTAGCTTGTAACCTCATCAGTTCAGCTTGACCCTCTTGTTTTTCCTTGACTGAGAGGGTGAATACCCTTTTGGGTATATGCTGAAACTGGTGGAAAATCTTTATGGACAAAGTCAATTTTGTAGCCATGAACGCTGCTGAGTATATACTTGTCACTAGTGATGGATTCCCATGCATCCAAAAACAAGTGCAATCTCCCCCTGTTAGCACAGAGCCCCTACTGCACATATGCTGAAGGAACCAGACCCACCTACCTCCATGGTTATTGGTGCTTCTTCTGCCTCTTCGCTGGGTGATGAGGCGTCTGCTGGGCTGTAGAGGGTTGATGTTGATCTCGATGTTGTTGGGGGTGGTGCATTTTCCATGGGGTCCGCTCTGGGCCCTGCCTAAAAAAGGCTTACGGGGAATGGTTGCGGACCCCGAGCTTTCACCAGTCCCATAGTGTGGTCGACGACTGGTGGACGCCATGGGGTACTGCCGCCTGGGTTTGTTGGGTCTGCTCGGTCCCAAACCTGCCCTCACGAGACCAAAGGTCTTGGATTCTTCTTCCAGGTCTTTCACCTTTTTTGGAAGGTCTTTCCCAAAGAGCAGAATAGGAGGTTCTGACCCCGGTGTTTTGCAGAGTCCCGCAAATTTAGGGTTGAGGGCAGTTTGATAATCTCCTTTCGCAAATTATTTATCTCATATTGAGTTGTGCACAGCAGAGCTAATGTGTCTTGCTGATTTGTGGAGATGTCCGCACCATCAATGGACCGAGCATAAGATGTTATTCCTGCAGTCAGGAATTTAAGGATCTTCTGGAGCTTCAACTCCAGGTTTCTGATGTTCTGCCCCAAATGTCCCCAAATTTGGCTATTGACAGCAGGTACATTCAAAGATGTACAATTTCCTGGGGCTGTATATAGTTGAAGAGCCTCATTGACCACTTGTTCTTGTAGGGGTTTAGAGGACAGGTGGTTAATGCTGGCTGCAAGTTTCGGCTCTAATGGCCGACCCGCTTGTGGAATGGCCACGTAGCGGTTGACCACACCCAGCAGCTCTTCCTGTTCCTGTACACCCTGCGTACTCCCGAAATCTTCAGCCAGTGACCCCTCTTGTTGACCAGCCCAGACCTGGTCGCCAATGCTGCCTTCAAAAGAAGGTGAAGCAATGGCCAGTGCCGTAAAAGGCACTGCGGGAGTGCCTGAACTCCCTTGGCGAGGCTGCTGCTGCTCTCTCAGCAGATCTCGCTGGAGCAATTGCTCCATAAGACGTTCCATGCGGCTTAGGCGGCTGCCTGTGCTCTCGAGCGGTAAGGCATCTTCATCCGAAACGTCGGACACTACCGCCCGGTTCCGGCTGCAGGTACCTCCAGCCCGCTGCTCAGGCAGCACTAGCGGTGCTGGGCTCGGCTCGGTAGTTATAACCGCCGCGCCTCTTGCCCCCCCTCCAAAGAGCATTCCTCAACGAAGGACGAACGGGGGGCGAGCTGCAGACTTCTTTCCTCGGGCCTTGCTCATTCTTCCTGGAACACAAGACCACAGAGAGGAAGACACATGGCCACGGTAAACTTACCTGTCGGCCCGACTTTTCAATTTGTAGCGGGAGCGCCTTGAACTCCCGTTCGTCGCGGTGCACTGCATGAACGCTAATGTCGCGCATGCGTGCTGGACGGGGTCTTCACGTAGTCACTCACGTGACTCCGAAGTAAAATTAAAATTAAATAACTGAAATATCTAATTTTCATAAGTATTCAGACCCTTTGCTATGACATTCAACATTGAGCTTAGGTTCATCCTGTTTCCATTGATTATCCTTGAGATGTTTCTACAAATTGATTGGAGTCCACCGGTGGTAAATTAAATTGATTGGACATGATTTGAAAAGGCACACACCTGCCTATGTAAGGTCCCACAGTTGACAGTGCATGTCAGAGCAAAAACCAGGCCATGAAGACAAAGGAATTGTCCGTAAACCTCAGAGACAGGAATGTGTCGAGACACAGATCTGGGGAAGGGTATAAAACAATGTCTGCAGCATTGAAGGTCCCAAAGAGCACAGTTGTCTCCGTCATTCTTAAATGGAAGAACTTTGGATCCACCAGGACTCTTCATAGAGCTGGCCGCCCGGCCAAAGTGAGCAATTGGGGGAGAAGGGCCTTAGTCAGGGAGGTGACCAAGAACCCGATGGTCACTCTGTCACTCTGTGGAGATGGGAGAACCTTCCGGAAGGGCAACTATATCTGCGGCACTCCACCAATCAGGCATTTATTAAACGGATGTCACTCCTCAGTAAAAGGCACATGACAGCCCGCTTGGAGTTTGCCAAAAGGGTTGTTTTCTCTGGTGCTCTGGTCAGCGTCACGTCTGGAGGAAACCAGGCACCGCTCATCACCTGGCCAATACCATACCTACGGTGAAGCATGGTGGTGGCAGCATCATGCTGTGGGGATGTTTTTCAGCATCAGGAACTGGGAGACTAGTCCGGATTGAAAGATGAACGGAGCAAAGTACAGAGAGATCCTTGATGAAAACCTGCTCCAGAGCGTTCTGGACCTCAGACTGGGGCGGAGGTTCACCTTCCAACAGAACAACGTCCCTAAGCGCACGGCCAAGATAATGCAGTGGTGGCTTCGTGACAAGTCTGTGAATGTCTTTAAGTGGCCCAGCCAGAGCCTGGACTTGAACCCGATTGAACATCTCTGGAGGGACTGAAAATAGCTGTGCATCAACGCCCCCCATCCAACCTGACAGAGCTTGAGAGGATCTGCAGAGAAGAATGGGCGAAAATTACCCAAATACAGGTGTGCCAAGCTTGTAGTGTTATACCCGAGACGACTTGAGGCTGTAATCGCTCCCAAAGGTGCCTCAACAAAATACTGAGTAATGGGTCTGAATACTTATGTAAATGTGATATTTCAGTTATTTATTTAAAAAAATAAATTTAATCCATTTTAGAATAAGGCTGTAAGGTGAAGGGGTCTGAATACGTTCTGAATGCACTCTAAATCACAAACAACAAAGGTCCCAGTGGCACCTCACAGATCACAAACCTCAGGCTAGATTAACACTCTTCCACCATGACCATCTGTCTTCTATGAGTAATCCAGTTCTAAATCCAAACAACCAAGTCACCGTTCTCTGTAAATTAAAGACCAATCCCTGTCGGTTTTTATCATAGAATGTTGGTATACAGATCCACAGAAACCAACTCGATGCTCTCTGCACTTTAATATTCTTCATTTTTAAGGAGCTGTTTAATGTCCATTAATGTCCAGAATTGATGGATACCCATTGAACACGTGTTTGTGGCGGAAGGTTTAATATTCAACTTATTTCACATTACCCACCATTTCAATTAATGGTAGTGGGTCAATAGTAGTAGGCAGTATGCAAATGAATCCTAGAAAAAATCTTGTTGCTATGTTACAAAATGGGGGCAAATTATTTTCTCAAAAATTTGTTGCTAAATGCACAACATATTAGTGACATATTGTGGTTACTTTTTAGGTAGAGGACAATGTGCAGCCACTGTTATATTTCAGATTTAGCACTAGGAACAAGGACAGATTTTCTTGGTCTCAGAACGTTTTGTCACATTTATGGATACATTTGACTGAAGTGGACAATTAAGTAAAATTAGTCCTGGACTGCCAGCAACATTAATAGGAATTCCAACAAGTTTATAACAAATCATAAAAGAAGAAAAACATTAAAACTATCACAATTATATATTGTGGCAATTCCAGGATACTTTCAGCACAGGAGAAGAATATTTGCCCCAAAGGTTTATACTGTTGTTTATGAAGTGCACTCTCCTCTTCCCAGCTCTCTTTATGTAAACCTATCAACATCATCTCCTATTGGTTTTACGCTCACATACAGTACATACATGAGTATCCTGTGTTTTCTACTAAAGAACTAAAAGTTCTATACTTTTTTTAAAATGCCCTGGCTTTCAATCAAATCCCATATATCATATTTGTGCAACTATTTTTGCATATATAAATCTGTAACTAGCCTGTTTGTGGCTAGTTGCAGATTTGTGGCTTGGATGTGTACAACCAGAGGTTATAAACTCAAAATAAGGGATTAGTTATTTAGGATAGTAATAGTAGCAATGTTACAAATTTTTGAGGATTTTTAAAATCAAGTCTGCAATTTGTCCCATCAGATAAAGCATAAACATAAGTTTAATTTGAAACCTAATTCACTTTCATATCTTCAGTATTAAAACAATTATGGCCATTTTCACACTCAGAAATTAGCATCTTGTTCTCTATTGCTTTTCCATTGACTTAACACAAAAGCTGTGATCAAGGACAGTCAAAAGCCCATAACTGTCTTAAAAATTAAGAGAACTGAATGAAATTTTCCGTTATTATAGATTGAAGCATTCTGAAACAAATATGAAACAATCTTACTTGGATGACCTGAAATTAAAGCATATAATTAGTTAGTTACCTAATTGTAGCTAATTACAACATTCAATTACTAGATCTAAACATCTATCCATTTCTTAAGAAAAGGTTAACATTTTTAAAAAGCCTGTGTCCAAATAACATTCACACAAGAATTCACAATGTAACATGATTTTTAAATCTCATTGTCATGAATTTATAGGCCAAATGGAAGGAATTTAGTGTTTAATTCCCGTAAATTAATGGTCATTTAAATCAACTTGCGAGTGGGTTTTTGTGGAACGCGATGGATTGGAACGTTGCGGTTTGCGGTGAATTTAACCCCCATATCGGCAGGAAAAATACTGCCGGTTCGTATATTTTTTAAGTCACCTTTTTGCATCATGAGATTTCGATTAAAGGCTTCCTAAGAAGCACGTTTTTAAGTAAAAATAAACTGTGTACCTTCTTTTGTCCCCTACGTAAGATCCGTCTTCTAATGCCGGCGTTGACGGCATTAGAAGATGATTTTTAATTTACTCCTGCTTTTAATTTTTCCAGTGCTAATTTTAATAAACTTAATAAAACGGCAGTCAAAGCGATTTTTCTGCAGCAACTAAAAAGCCTGTTCAAAATTGATTTGAATAGTCTGAAGAAAAATCACATTTTAAACCTGCCCCCCTCTCAAAGTTACGAAAGTCGCGCACACGGGCAATGGCAGAACTGCAGCGCCGCTAAAGGTAAGTTTTGTAACATACCTAAAATGTGGCTTGCTTATTTTGCTTATCAAAATATGTAGTTCTCAATGTTTAAGTTCTTTAGCACACCAACTCTGTGTGTTTGTCAAATTCAAATCAAAGATCAGAATCAATATGTTCCTTAATTTTGTTACAAAACTTATGAATAACACCAAATACTTTGTCGATCATGAAATTGTGTTCTTGGTTTTCAAAATCAAATTGGTTCCATGGACTCTATGCGCTCTTACCACCAATCCTTGAGGCTTCTTCTTCTTCTTGCGTATGGCGTGCACAGCCTAATGTTGTAGGACAACTTGTTCTATTTGATCTTATTTGATTGTGCACACCGGGTTGGTTGCATTCTTCGAAACAGGGCAGACCACGTGAAGGTTGCAATCTCCCACCCCATCCTTGAGGCAATGCACCCTTAACCGTTTGCCAATCTGACTTGTAATTTTGAACTCCAACGCTGTTTTGTACGAAAGTAATAGAGCCAGATGGCCTGTTCCTCATGGTATTTCTTGCCTGCTTGTATTATTCCAAAATGGCAGGCTGCAAACTGGAAATAAGAACATGAAATGCAGAATACATTCAACAGCTCAGGCGGCAGCTGTGGAAAGAGTCATTGTTCCGCGTTAATAATCTTCCATCAGCAAATGTTAATTCCTATATCATAATCCATTCTGCAACTTATCTCAGAATCAAAATGTTATAACTTTGATCACAGGTTTATGAGAACTTAAAGAAATTAGACTTTGAAAATGTGATAGGGAAATTGGCAAGGATAGACTGGCGATTATACTTAAAGGGTTGACGGTGGAGATGCAAAGGCAAAGATTTAACTCCAAAAATTGTTCATCCCTGTCTGGCGAAAAATTAAAACGGGGAAGGCGTCTCAACCGTGGCTAATGAGGGAAATCCAAGGAAGGGGCATATAAATTGGCCAGAGGAAGCAGCAAAACAGAGGACTGGGAAAAATTTAGAGCTCAAAAGAGGTGGACAAGGGGGTTAATTAAGAGAGGAAAAAAAACAGCATGAAAGAAAGCTTGCGAGGAATATAAAAACTGACTGTAAAAGCTTCTTTAGATACGTGACAAGGAAAAGATTAGTGAAGATTAGACAATGTAGGTCTCTTACAGTCAGAGGCATGTGAATTTATAATGGGATACACGGAAATGGCAGAACAGTTAAACGAGTACTTTGGTTCTGCTTCACTAAGGAAGACACAAACAATCTCCCAGAAATACTAGGATACCGAGGATCTAGTGGGAGGGAGGAACTGAAGGGAATCCACATTAGTCAGGAAATGGTGTTAGGTAAACTGTTGGGTCTGAAGGCAGATAAATCCCCAAGGACTGGTGGTTTGCATCTTAGAGAACTCAAGGAGGTGGCCCTAGAAATCTTGGATGCATTGGTGATCATTTTCTAATGTTCTCACTACGCTGGATCAGTTCCTGTGGAATGGAGGGTAGCCAATGTAACATTTAACAAAGGAGGGAGAGAGATGCTTGAGTCAATTATTAAAAGATATTTGGAAAGCAGTGACAGGATCGGTCAAAGTCAGCATGGGTTTATCATGGGGAAAGCATGCTTGACTAATCTGGAATTTTTTGAGGATGTAATAAGTAGAATGGATAAGGGAGAGCTAGTGGATGTGGTGTATCTGGACTTTCAAAAAGCCTTTGACAAGGTCCCACACAAGAGATCAGTGTGCAAAATTAGAGCACATGGTGCTGGGGGTAGGGAATTAACATGGATAGAAAACAGGTTGGAGGACAGGAAGCAAAGAGTAGGAATTAACGGGTCCTTTTCAGAATGGCAGGCAGTGATTAATGGGGTGCTGCAAGGCTTGATGCTGGGACCCCAGTTATTTACAATATATACTAACGATTTAGACAAAGAAATTAAATGTGACATCTCCAAGTTTGCGGATGGCACAAAGCTGGATGGAAGTGTCAGCTGTGAGGAGGATGCTATGAGGCTGTAGGGTGACTTGGATAGGTTGGGTGAGTGGGCAGATGCATGGTAGATGCAGAATAATGTGGATAAATGTGAGGTTATCCACTTTGGTGGCAAGAACACAAAGGCAGATTATTATCTGAATTGTGTCAGATTAGGCAAACAGGAAGTGCAACAAGACCTGGGTGTGCTTGTACATCAGTCACTGAAAGTAAGCATGCAGGTGCAGCAAGCAGTGACAAAAACAAATGTTATGTTGTTAATCCTGGCTAAAACCAAGCATCCATAGTACCCAAAACTTAATAAGGACTCATGGATTGTTCGGCCATCTGGTGTGCTCTGCAGAAATAGGACAAGCTTCTGAATGGTGCCAGTAAGTCTGGGTCCAGATCAGTGTTGCATATTCAATTGACAGATGGATGGGAATTTGGAAAGAACATCCAAGGAAATGTAAAATGCATGAGGTTAATTGGATAAATGCCAACTAAGTGCACATATTGTAAATAATGTTGCTAGACAGTTACCCCTCCATTGGTTGATTTGTTAAAGTGTTAAGCCCCTGGCCGGTTTGTTTGGATTTCAGGGTAAATGTTGCATTATTCAAGTTCTGTTAGCTTCCTCTAGAACCTTCTTCTGCACCAATGTAAATGAGATTTGTCATTGGTCTGTGTAACTGTCAATAATGTATTGTTGTAATCTGTTATGTTGATTGGATTGTAAACAGACCACCCTTCTGTAGTTCGGCCCCTCAAGGTTTGGGGACCTATAAAAGGCAGCCCCCACGAGGTATTTTGTTGATCTTCTGGAAGAGTGCTTGGGACTGCGTGACCTTTTGGAGTATTTCTGCTTGCACGAGGCTGAAGGGCTTGGCCAGGCAGATACAAGGATCGAACCCGCGGTTGGTTTAGGTATCGTATAGGGTAATTTGTTGTGCTATCCAAAAAGAAAATGTAGTTGTTCCAGTGCTTGAATCAGTGGTTTATTGACTGAACTAGACTGGGGCAAAGCTTAGAAGAGCTAGTTTACAAAATTGGCATTCGTTGCGAGAGGATTTGAGTTATGAGCAAGGAGGTCCAACAGCATTTGTACAGGGCCCTGGTGAGACCACACCTGGAGTATTGTGTGCAATTGTTGTCTCCTAATTTGAGGAAGGATGTTATTGCTATTGAGGGAATGCAGCGTAGGTTCACCAGGTTAATTCCTGGGATGGCGGGACTGACAGATGATGAAAGACTGGCCTTGATTTCGACTGGAATTCAGAAGGAGTGAGAGGTGATCTCATAGAAACATATAAAGTTCTTAAAGGATTGGACAGGCTAGATTCAGGAAGAATGTTCCCAATGTTGGGGGAAGTCCAGATCCAGGGGTCACAATTTGAGAATAAGGGGTAGGCCATTTAGGACTGAGATGAGGAAAATCTTTTTCACCCAGTGAGTTGTGAATCTGTGGAATTCTCTGCCACCGAAGGCGGTGGAATCAAACTCAACATTTCCAAAGGTAAGCCTTCAGCTCCAACACATTTTTTTGGGTAGCAATTAAGATTTTTTGTGCCGTAAAAACTTCACTTAAAATATAATAGAGGTGGTTATCTGAATTGTGTCAGATTAGAAGAAGGGGAGGTGCAACGAGACCTGGGTGTGCTTGTACATCAGTCACTGAAAGCAAGCATGCAGGTACAGCAGGCAGTGAAGAAAGCCAATGACATATGGGACTTTATTGCAAGAGGATTTGAGTTTGGGAGCAAGGAGGTCCTACTGCAGTTGTACAGGGCCCTGATGAGACTGCACCTGGAGTATTGTGTGCAGTTTTGGTCTCCTAATTTGAGGAAGGACATAATTGCTATTGAGGGAGTACAGCGTAGGTTCACCAGGTTAATTCCCGGGATGGCAGGACTTATGTATGATGAAAGAATGGGTCGACTAGGCTTGTATTGTTGGAATTTAGAAGGTTGAGAGGATATCTTATAGAAATATGTAAAATTCTTAGAGGATTGGACAGGATAGATGCAGGAAAATGTTCCCGATGTTGGGGGAATCCAGAACCAAGGGTCACAGTTTAAGAATAAGGGAAAGGCCATTTAGGACTGAGATGAGGACATTTTTTTACACCCACAGAGTTGTACTTACTTACTTACTTACTGCCTATTTTGCCTCCTGGCATGAAGGGCAGCATCGAAGGTCCTCCACTCAGTAGTGTTGATTCCTTCAGTTGCTGTTTCTGTAACATTTGTTTTACGAGACAGGGTTGTTAGCCCTGTGCTCAACCTCCAACTTGGAGGACCAGTGGATCACCCTTCGTCTCGCCTCTACCCTTCGACCTGTCCAGCATGGGAGACCCTAACAGGCGACAAATCTCCCGCTGGCGTAGCTCTAGGGGTCACTGAGACACACAAGCTCCCTGACCACGACAAGGTTGCATTCCAACGGGGAGCCAGAGAGTTGTGAGTGTGAAATTCTGTCACAGAAGGCAGTGGAAGCCAATTCACTGGACGTTTTCAAGAGGGAGTTAGATTTAGCTCTTAGGGCTAAAGGAATCAACGGATATGGAGAAAAAGCAGGAACGAGGTACTGATTTTAGATGATCAGCCATGATCATATTGAATGGCGGTGCTGGCTCAAAGGGCCAAATGGCCTACTCCTTCCACTATTTTTCTATGTTTCTATGAAAAACTTTTTGTAAATCCAAATACATTACATTCATGCATGATCTTTTTCTACCCTTTCTGAATTTAACAATGCTGGTTAACTTGCCATTTTTGAGTAATATAAGGATGCAAGAAATAGCATCAGGAACAGGCCATCTGGCTCTTTTCGAGATTTCTCTGCCAATCTTCTTGGCTAATCTCTATCTGAACATCATTTTCCTGCACAATCCTGCATTTCCTATTAGTTTATTTTTAGTTTAATTTAGTTTAGAGATACAGCCACCAGGTCCTCGCCGACCAGCGATCCCCGCACATTAACGCTCTCCTACACCCACTAGGGACAATTTTTACATTTACCAAGCCGATTGACCTACAAACCTGATCGTCAGGTCACGGCGAGAACGTACAAACTCCGTACAGACAGCACCCGTAGTCGGGATCGAACCCGGGTCTCCGGCGCTGCATTCGCTGTAAGGCAGCAACTCTACTGCTGCGCCACTATGATTCCAATAATCTTGGTTTTGAATGAACTTAATGACTGAGACCCCACAGGCTACCAGGACATAGAACTCTAAAAAATCACCACTTTCTGAGTGACAACGTTTCTCCACACATCAGTCCAAATGAACCTCTGTTTATTTTAAATCTCTGACCCCTGGTTCTAGACACCTCTGCCACAGTAAAATTCTCCCAGCTTCCCAATGCATTGAACCCTGCAAGAAATCTGCAGACCACTTTAAACTTTAGACTTTAGAGAAAGTGCAGAAACAGGCCCTTTGGCCTACCATGTCTGCACCGACCAGCGATCACCCCATACACTAACATTATCAAAATCAAAGTATCCTTTATTGTCATTCAGATCTTTCGGTCTGAACGAAATTTCGTTGCCTTGCAGTCATACATATAATAAAAAACAAAACACACAATAAACACATATTTAACATCCACCACAGCGAGTTCACCAGGCACCTCCTCACTGTGATGGAAGGCAAAAGTCTTAAAGTCTATGTCTTCCTCCCTCCTTGTTCTCCCTCTGCGCTGAGGTGATCCAGGCCTCCGATATTGTTGTCCACTGGGCCCGCGGCTGAGTCTCCGGTCGAGACACCGCCGCCGCCAGAACGTCAGAACACCGCCACTGCTCTGAAGCCGGGCCGCCACCGGAAGGCTGGAACGCCGGAACACCACCACAGCTCTGAAGTCTGGAACGCTGCCACAGCTCTTAAGGCGGGTCCGCCATTAGGCCTCAGCACAGACGGAGACGGGGGACACGACAAGAAAAAGTCGCATCCCCCCGAAGGGAGAGACTAAAACCCTGTTTCTCCCTCCCACACACATACAATGCCTAATAAACTAAATTTAACTAAAACAGACAAAAGAAAACAACAACAAAAAAGAAAAAAACAGACGGACTGCAGGCGAGCCACAGCTGCCAGGCAGCGGCACCACTTATCGTACACATTAGGGATTTTTTTTTACCAAAGACAATTAAATTACAAACCTCTATGTCTTTGGAATTTGGGAAGAAACTGGAGCACATGGAGAAAACCCACGTGGTCACAGGGAGAATGTACAAACTCCGTGCAGACAGCGCTCGTAGTCAAGATTGTGCCCTGGTCCACATCGCTGTAAGGCAGCAACTCTACCGCTGTGCCATTATGCTGTCCCTTGACTACTTTTATTTTATTTTCCATTTCTAGATCTTTTTAGCATACTTCAAAGACAAAATGTATTTAGTTGGAGTTAAGAAATGATAAATGTATGATCGCACTGTTGTAATTTCTAGAGTGTCATTGGTGGTAAAGATAAAAGAGCAGCAAATTCGTCAGGAAAGTACAGAGATGTGCAGAATGCAAAATGGGGACTTTAACCACCACACTGCAGACTGTGAAGTTATAATACAACCAGCAGTGATGGGGAACCATTTAGGGAACAGTGTAGTTGGGAATGGCTGTGGGAATTAATACGATCTACTTCAACACAAAAGCAGCCATTTGAAGAAAGACCAATTTCAGTTGCGAACTGACGTACCCTGGATAAATATCAATCAAAGATTTTCAACTGAACAATGTACAGCCTTTAAGGAGAAGATGGTTCAGGTACGGTTGAGTTTTGTACACATTAGTATATATCAGTGCAACGGACTGAAGAAGGGTCCCGACACGAAATGTCGCCTATCTATGTTGTCCGGAGATGCTGCCTGACCCACTGAGTTACTCCAGCACTTTGTGTCCTTTTATGTAAACCAGCATCTGCAGTTCCTTGTTTCTGGCACATATCCCTCTGATAGAGGTAGGCAGAACTCCTGTTATATTTACAACTGCTGATTGAGATCCTCCCTTACTTTATTTATTCCCACATTCACCTTTCATGAATGTATGCTTTCAGTCTGTTATGATTTTTTTTTTAGAGTCCACCCTTCTCCTATAATAGTTTCATAACCTCACAATAATTTCTCTATGGCTTGGCACATATATACTTGATATATAAAAAGATGAAAAGATGAAAACAGTAGTAAATAAAGCACGAGGAATCTCCTGGAAAAATAAGATAAAGACAAACTATTTCTGAATAAGAAGATAGACACAAAAAGCTGAGTAACTCAACGGGTTAGACAGCATCTCTGGAGAAAAGGAATAGGTGATGTTTCTGTTTGTGACCCTTCTTCAGACCTTTGAATAAGTCTGATTGTTGTATGGTCTCTTAGTATGGACAGCATTATAAAAAGCAATGTAAATAAAAAGAATGCAGTAAACAATGTTATAGTGAAGGACAATGTCCAAACACTAGATTAATACTTAATACTTTCCTGGAAAGCAACAACCAAAAAAGGGAAAATATCTTGAAATCTTATTACTGCAATGAGTTAACGGAATAAATCGAAACAATAAATGGAGTCCATCACCTATGAGGAAAACAAATAAATTCAGGTCACGCCAGTTATTGAGCCTTGAATCTTCATCATCATGTGGCTCCTGCACACATAAACTCACTCAGCTGAACCTTCAAAGAGCATCGAAAGTAATCTCTTTCACTTTCGCTACACTGCCTTCATTGAAGTTAAAAAACAACTGAACACAATGTAAATGAAAAGAAGCTTGAAAGAAAATAATGAGGCCTGATACCGAGTCTTGGACATTTTTTTTATTTATTCATGTTTTTAGGATATTGGATTCACAAATTCCTCTTGAGAAGATGGTCAGGAGCCTGAAAGTGATGGTGTTCCCATTTTCCTGCTGCCTTTGTCATCTTTGGTAGTGGATGCTGTGGATTTGGAAGGTCGTGATCTAAGAAAATAACTTCTGTGTATTTTGTAGATTATAGACAATGCAGCCATTATAGAGATGAAATGAAGGTTTGCGTGATTAAATAGTGGGCCGTTTTGTCTTGGATGGTGTCCATCTTCTTGAGTGTTGTTGGAACCACACTCACCAAAGCCAGGTATTCCATCATGCTGTCATGAGGAACTGCAGATGTTGGAATCATGCATTGAGCACAATGTGCTGGGGTAACTGGCTCCCCTGTCACCTACAGCCCTGGTGGCCCACGCCACCCCCCACACCCCACCCCCTCAGCTCGCTAAGCCTCCCTGGCCGCTTACAGACCCAGCTGCCACCACCACTGCCACCGCCAACCCGTACCTGCAGTCCAGCTGCCAGCAGGCCGCAACCAATGACTCCGTTGATCCTTGCATCTCCCTCCCGGTTGCCAGCAGGCTGAGACTGTCAACTCAACTGGATTCCAAGCCCAATTGCAGATCAACAAGAAGCGTCACGACCCGAAACCTATCCATGTTTACTTCAAGAGCACAGGCTTCCTTCCAGCACCTGGAATTAGTGCTCAGCACCCCCCTGTGTGACTGGGTCCTGGACTTTCTCTCCACCAAGCCCCAGGTAGTCAAGATTGGGGGAAATACATCGAAGTCCCTCACCCTGAGCACAGGTTCCCCCCAGGGTTGCGTCCTCAGCCCCCTATTGTATTCCTTGTACACACATGACTGTGTGGCTAGGTTCAGCTCCAACTCGATTATCAAGTTTGCTGATGACACTGTGGTGGTGGGCCTGATCTCAGACAATGATGAGAAGGCCTACCGGGAGGAGGTGGCTGATCTGGCAGTCTGGTGTCGGGACAACAGCCTCCTCTTGAACCTCAAAAAAACTAACGAGCTGATCGTGGACTTTAGGAGGGCACATCATCTGAGAACGTACACACCATTGAAGATAAATGAGGATACTGTGGATAGGGTGAGCTGTTTTAAATACATAGAAACATAGAAAATAGGTGCAGAAATAGGCCATTCGGCCCTTTGAGCCTGCACCACCATTCAATATGATCATGGCTGATCATCCAACGCAGTATCCTGTACCTGCCTTCTCTCCATACCCCCTGATCCCTTTAGCCACAAGGGCAACATCTAACTCCCTCTTAAATATAGCCAATGAACTGGCCTCAACTACCTTCTGTGGCAGAGAATTCCACAGACTCACCACTCTCTGTGTGAAAAATGTTTTCCTCCTCTCGGTCCTAAAGGAATTCCCCCTTATCCTTAGACTATGACCCCTTGTTCTGGACCTCCCCAACATCGGGAACAATCTTCCTGCATCTAGCCTATCCAACCCTTTAAGAATTTTGTAAGTTTCTATGAGATCCCCCCTCAGGCTTCTAAATTCTAGCGAGTACAAGCCAAGTCTATCCAGTCTTTCCTCCTATGAAAGTCCTGACATCCCAGGAATCAGTCTGGTGAACCTTCTCTGTGTCCCTTGTATGGCAAGAATGTATTTTCTCAGATAAGGAGACTAAAACTGTAAGCAATACTCCAGGTATGGTCTCACCAAGACTCTGTACAACTGCAGTAGAACATCCCTGCTCCTTTACTCAAATCCTTTCGCTATGAATGCTAACATACCATTTGCTTTCTTCACTGCCTGCTGCACCTGCATGCCTATTTTCAATGATAGGTGTACCATGACACCCAGGTCTCGTTGCATCTCCCCTTTTCCTAATTTGCCACCATTAAGATAATAGTCTACCCTCCTGTTTTTGCCACCAATGTGGATAACCTCACATTTATCCACATTATACTGCATCTGCCTTGCATTTGCCCACTCACCCAGCCTATCCAAGTCACCTTGCAGCCTCCTTGCATCCTCCTCACACCCAACACTACCCCCCAGCTTAGTGTCATCCGCAAACTTGGAGATGTTTCATTCAATTCCCTCGTCCGAATCATTAATATATATTGTAAATAGCTGGGGTCCCAGCACTGAGCCTTGCGATACCCCACTAGTCACTGCCTGTCATTCTGAAAAGGACCCGTTTACTCCTACCCTTTGCTTCCTGTCTGCCAGCCAGATCTCTATCCACATAAATACTGAACACCCAATACCGTGTGCTTTATGTTTGTATACTAATCTCTTATGTGAGACCTTGTTGAAAGTCTTCTGAAAGGCTAGATATAACACATCCACTGATTCTCCCTTATCCACTCTGCTAGTTACATTCTCAAAAAATTCTATAAGATTCGTCAGACATGATTTACCTTTCATAAATCCATGCTGACTTTGTCCAATGATTTCACCACTTTCCAAATGTACTGCTATCCCATCTTTAGTAACTGACTCTAGCAGTTTCCCCACTACCGATGTTAGACTAACTGGTCTGTAATTCCCCGTTTTCTCTCTCCCTCCTTTTTTAAAATGTGGGGTTACGTTAGCTACCCTCCAATCCTTAGGAACTACTCCAGAATCTAAGGAGTTTTGAAAAATTATCACTAATGCATCCACTATTTCTGTGGCTACTTCCTTGAGTACTCTGGGATGCAGACCATCTGGCCCTGGGGAGTTATCGGCCTTTAATCCATTCAATTTACCCAACACCACTTCTCGGCTAACCTGGATTTCACTCAGTTTCTCCACCTTATTTGACCCCCGGTCCCCTGCTATTTCCGGCAGATTATTTATGTCTTCCTTAGTGAAGACAGAACCAAAGTAGTTATTCAATTGGTCTGCCATGTCCTTGTTCCCCATGATCAATTCACCTGTTTCTGACTGGAAGGACCTACATTTGTTTTAACTAATCTCTTTCTCTTCACATATCTATAAAAAACTTTTGCAGTCAGTTTTTATGTTCCCTGCCAGTTTTCTTTCATAATCTATTTTCCCTTTCCTAATTAAGCCCTTTGTCCTCCTCTGCTGAACTCTGAATTTCTCCCAGTCCTCTGCTAGGCTGCTTTTTCTGGCTAATTTGTATGCTTCATCTTTTGTTTTGATACTATCCCTGATTTCCCTTGTTATCCATGGATGCACTACCTGCCCTGATTTATTCTTTTGCCAAACTGGGATGAACAATTGTTGTAGTTCATCCATGCAGTCTTTAAATACCTTCCATTGCACATCCACTGTCAACCCTTTAAAAATCACTTGCCAGTCTATCTTGGCCAATTCACTTCTCAGACCATCAAAGTTACCTTTGTTTAAGTTCAGAACCCTTGTTTCTGACTTAATTATGTCACTTCCCATCCTAATGAAGAACTCAACTATATTATGGTCACTCTTGCCCAAGGGGCCCCGCACAACAAGACTGCTAACTAACCCTTCCTCATTATTCAATACTCAGTCTAGAATAGCCTGCTCTCTCGTTGGTTCCTCCACATGTTGGTTTAGAAAACTATCCGGCATACATTCCAAGAAATCCTCTTCCTCAGCACCCCTGCCCATTTGATTCACCCAATCTATATGTAGATTGAAGTCACCCATTATAACTGTTTTACCCTTGTTGCACGCATTTCTAATTTCCTGTTTGATGCCATCCCCAACTCCACTACTACTGTTAGGTGGCCTGTACACAACTCCCACTAGCGTTTTCTGCCCCTTAGAATTTTACAGCTCTACCTTTATCGATTCCACATCCTCCAAGCTAATGTCCTTCCTTATAATACCTGGGAGTCCACATCTCTGAGGATATGACATGGACATCACATGCTGCAGCACTCGTGAGTAAGGCAAGGCAGCGCCTTTACCACCTCAGGCAATTGAGGAAATTCAGAGAATCTCAGAGGATCCTCCAGTGCTTCTACTCAACGGCTGTGGAAAGCAGCTTTTCCGGAAATATTACAATCTAGTTTGGGAATTGTTCTGCCCAAGACAAGAAGGCTCTGCAGGGAGTAGTGCGTTCGGCTGAACGCATTATGGGAACTTCACTCGCCCCTCTGCAGGAACTATATATCAGGAGGTGCAACTCCAGAGCCAATAAGATCATGGGAGACCCCTTCCACCCCTGCAACGGACTATTCCAGCTGCTACGGTCAGGCAACCGCCTCCGTTGCCATGCTGTGAGAATGGAGAGGTTAAGAAGGAGTTTCTTCCCAGAGGCCATTAGGACTGTAAACTCCTATCTCACCAGGGACAAACTTTACTAACTGTACCACAATACCGCCCACAATATTTAATATGTAAAAGAACATGTGATTCTGTTCCATTCTGTTTGTAGTTTGTTGGTTGTTTGTTTATTTGTTTTTTTGCACAAAGTCCGCGAGCATTGTCACTTTTCATTTCACTGCACACCCCGTATGTGTATGTGACTAATAAACTTGACTTGACTTGACTTGAGAAACAAGGGACAATAATTTCTCCCAGTAAAATCAGAGTAATTTATTAAGAAAAATCACAGTGAAAATATGAGTTATATATTCGCAATACCTCGTACCAGTAAACCCTCGTTTTAACAAGTGTCCACTCCATGTTTTCCAGAGATGCTGCCTGACCTGCTGAGTTACTTCAGTACTTTGTGTCCTTTTGCGCATTAACCAGTGTCTGCAGTTGTTTGGTTCTATGACTTATACAATGATAAAGCTTACTTGGTTATGGTGGGCAATCGGCAATTACGGACACCATTCCCCCTCCTATGGTGCAATAAAACAAGGGTTTACTGTATTTAGATTACGTGCATAAATCCAATTTCACTTATATTGATGTGGTTGCCAAGCTTGATTGAACAGGATCATCAAATGGAATTTGTCAAAGTAACAATGTAAACAGGCTCAATTAACATTCCAGAGACTTAGTCATTCACCCATGATAATTGTGCTTTAATTTACACTTTTTCACCTTCTGAAATCTTTACTAAGCCGTCACTTATAATAACATTTGAAGCTATTGCAATGTTCACTGCAAAAGCCAATTCTTTGTACCAGATCCATATTTTTGTTTTGCAAAAGAGGAACGTTAATGCTTTTCACATGAGTTACACTTGTGGTGCAAGGGAGATTAGGATTCAGAGATATATCTTCCTGCAGTCCCTGATGTCTTCTTAAAGGATTTCCTTTGTAGTGAACTCATGGTCCATCAGTTTAGCATTAAAACTAACAACCTCTTCAGCCGGCAAATTAAACTTCATAGATTTAGCAGAAAGAATATTCAAACTACTTAACATTCAAGGTAAGTGTTTTATTAAAAAGTTCAAGCAAGCTATAAATCACGAAAGAGTTAGAGAGGAAGTACTTGTTAACGATATAGGGATGTCTTGTGCTGGCTATGAATTAGATTAAAGAACCACAACCTTTCAATAAACAATAGACAATAGGTGCAGGAGTAGGCTATTCGGCCCTTCGAGCCAGCACCGCCATACAATGTGATCATGGCTGATCACCCACAATCAGTACCCCGTTCTTGCTTTCTCCCCATATCCCCTGACTCCTCTATCTTTAAGACCTCTATCTAACTCTCTCTTGAAAGCATCCAGAGACACCAATGCCTTCTGAGGCAGAGAATTCCACAGACTCACCACTCTCTGTGTGAACATTTTTTTCTTCATCTCTGTTCTAAACTCCTTATTTGTAAACTGTGGCCTCTGGTTCTGGATTCCCCCAACATCGAGAACATGTTTCCTGCTTCTAGCGTGTCCAAACCCTTAATAATCTTATATGTTTCAATAAGATCCCCTCTCATCATTCTAAATTCCAGAGTATACAAGCCCAGCTGCTCCATTCTATCAACATATGACAGTCCTGCCATCCTGGGAATTAACCTGTTGAACCTGCGCTGCACTACCTCAATAGCAAGAATGTCCTTCCTCAAATTTGGAGACCAAAACTGCACACAATACTCCGGGTGTGGTCTCACTAGGGCCCTGTACAACTGCAGAAGGACGGTCTCCTTGCTCCTATACTCAACTCCTTTTGTTATGAAGGCCATTCGCTTTCTTCACTGCCTGCTGTACCTGCATGCTTCCTTTCCTTCTTGATATTAAGATTAGTTTGGGGCACCATGTTATCGGAAAGATATTGTCAAGCTGGAAAGGGTGCAGAGAACATTTACGAGGATGTTGCCAGGACTCAAAGGCCTGAGCCACAGGGATCAGTTGAGCAGGCTAGGACTCTATTCCTTGGAGTTCAAGAGGATGAGGGGTGATCTTATAGAGGTGTACAAAATCATGACAGGAATAGATTGAGTCTCTTGCCCAGAGTAGGGGAATCAAGAACCAGAGGACATAGGTTTAATGTGAGGCAGGGAGGGAGATTTAATAGGAACTTGAGGGGTAACCTTTTTGCACAAAGAGTGGTGTATATATGGAAGAGCTGTCAGAGGAGGTAGTTGAAACAGGTACTATCACAACTTTTAAGAAACATTTAGATAGGGAAATGGGTAGGGTAGGTTTAGAGGGATATGGACCAAATTGATAATATAAGGTGGTGGGACTAGTGTCAATAGGACATATTGGTCAATGTGTGCAAGTTGGGCTGAAGAGCCTGTTTCCACGCTGTAGGACTCTATAACTCTATGACTCTAATATTTATAGGAAAGCAAGATTATACCTACCAAGAAAAAAAGTCCAGAGAGGCTCACCTTTCCAGAGAAAACTTGAAATCTTATGTTTGCCTTTGTTTTACTTGTTTACAAAATGTGTATCAGCATGGGCATTGGTAGAAAAAATAGTCTATAGACATCCTGAATTGTGCTTGAGAAAATGTTACAGGGTTGAGTTTTGGAATCATTCCAATTCTTTTAGGGAGTGTATTTCAACTGTGCTCTTTTGTACAGAATGATAGTTACGGTGAAAGAATGTTGAGAAATTGGATGGTTTGTGACTTGGAAGAGAGTCTTTTAATGGTGTTTCCATGTTTTAAGAGATATTCTCTAGAGAGCCTAACACAGGATGTGCCTTCAAAATTTCAGAAAATATCCCACTGTGAGGAAATATTTGTAGAACATTGGTAATTTAGAATCACCTTTCACTTTCCACAAAATACTAGCAGAAGAAATTACTAATTGTCAAAATTGTTTAGACAATGGTTCCTTCCAGTACATCTTCAGCTAACCAGGATAGTACCATGAATTAGAGAAATGAATGTGATCAATATCGAGATCTGCATGAAACGATCATAAAACTCAAGTACCAAGCCGATACCAGCAATTACAAATAAAGATAAGGACTGTTTCTGTTACTTTATTTTTAGCTGCAGGCAACAATTTAAAACATCTACTATGAGGGTTGTAAACGCATCTTAGGGAAAGATTGTCTCCTATGCATCAAATACATTGCTCACTACTACACTCAGATAAACTCAATTTAATTCTGAAGTGCTTTGATTTGGTAAAATTGTACGGAGAGGATAGGTTCAGAGCGTTATGGGTCAAACTCAAGCAGGCAGTAGAGTTGTTGCCTGACAGCGCCAGAGACCCGGGTTCAATCGTGACTATGGGTGTTGCCTGCAGTGAGTTTGTACGTTCTCCTTGTGACTGCATGAGCTTGTCTCCGGGTGCTCTAGTTCCCTCCCGCATTCCAAAGACGTACAGGTTTGTAGGTTAATTGGCTTCTGTAAAATTGTAAATTGGCCCTAGTGCGCAGGGTAATGCTAATGATCGCTGGTTGGCTTGGACTCGGTGGGCCGAAAGGGCCTGTTTCCACATTGTATCACTAAAGTCTGATGTCTAGAGTCTAAAGAAGCACTGTAGAAAGTACTGACTGGTTGCATCATGGCCTGTTACAGCAATTCCAATGCATAGGAACATGAGGCTGCAGAGAGTGATTGACACAGCCCGGTCTATCTCAAGCACATAGGTACAATAAAAATCGTGCAGGAAGCAAAATCTTGCAGGAAGACTCAGACAACATATAGAAATCTAAGTTATACATAAAACTATCATCCTCACCATCTGGGAAAGGCCCTCTTCTCACTGCTACCATCGGACAGGAGGGACAGAAGTCTAAAACCCCACATCACCAGTTCCAAGAACATTTACTTTCCTACAACTAACTAGTTTCTTGCACCAACTTGCACAACCCAATGTGTAAGATGGATGTGCAGATGTGGGTTTAAACCAAAGATAGACACAAAAAGCTAGAGTAACTCAGCGGGTCAGATGCTGTCTGATCTGCTGAGTTACTCCAGCTTTTTGTGTCTATCTTCTTGCACAACCCTTTTCCTACCCCAACAATGGAACACTACGGGCCACCTCTTGCACCACCATTATTTTTCTAATTGTGTATTTTTGCATGAATGTGTGGGATACTTTGCATGGTCGTTTTCTTTTTCACAGTTAGTAGAATTTATGTGTAATTTATGTATAACTTAGATTTCTATATGTTGTCCGAGTCTTCCTGCAAGATTTTACTTCCTGCACGAGTTTTATTGTGCCTATCTCTCACCATATTAGTGCAAATGACAATGACGTAAACTTGACTTGAATGGGAGATGGCTTTAATAAAGTATCATTGCATCCTGGACTCTGAGCCAGAGAGCCTCTTCATCTGCTGTTTACTCATTGCAATTCTATTTTGTTGGTTTTGTATTGTGAAATGGGTTTCAACCAAGGGGGGCGGGGGAGTGGGGGGGGAAGCAAACTACAATATGGGTCAAATTGTGTATTCATCTGGTAACAAAATGCACACACCTCTTTAAACCACTTCCCATAATCATCTTCTGGGACATTATTTTCTACCATCTATTCTGTGACATGTCACTCAAAGGTGATGAAATTATTCGTACTGTTTGCAAATGCATTACACAGTTGGAAAACTGTGTTACTAAACTTTTGTTTCCCCAAATATCCAGGCTATTCTGTCAATTATATCCCTAATTTTTTACAGCCTCTACACTCTGGCCACCTGGGGACAACAGTTATATGATTTATTGAACCATTTTCCTTCAGTAAGTGCAGCAATGCACATACAAAGCAGAGAAGGTCTGTGCTGGAGTTTAAATAGTCATTTCACATGTGGAGAATCTCACATCAGGGAGTTGTATGCTCAATTGAGTTAAAACTAGTTTATAACATAACTCAGAATTTTGTTATAAATCATTTACATGCAGAAGTTATTACAGTGACATTTACTGACCCTTTAACTAGAATGAAATATTTAAATTAACATCCATTGATTTTTACATATAGTGTTCTTATTTAAACAGTGCACTATTGTATTTGATTGATGTTTGTATTTTTGACTTGGAAAAGGATTTTGAGTGTGTTTTTTTTCCCCCCTTTTATGCGCAAATGCCTTTTAGGTATCACAAGGCTTATGTGGTATTTTTTAATTTGAGGAATATTTGGAGATCATATGGTAGAATTAGCAACAGATCCATTATGTGGGCTTGGAGACCTAAGTAGATGTTGATGGTGATTGTTTGTCAGGAGACCTCACAGAATACATGTAGTCAGTAGGATTGAATTATTTAACAATTACCAATCTGTCTCCAGGTAGATTGTTCTTGCTGAACAAGGACAGTCTTGACAGAAAACCAGTCAGGCATGTGAGATCCTGAAATTTCTCATTCTAGTAGTCTGTGACATAATCGCAGGTATATTGCTAACTTGTGTAAGAATGTTCTAGATTTGCTTGATTGGCTTAGTTCACCAAAATGCTTGAGTGCCTTACATATTATTTTGACTTTGCACAACTTTTTTTCTCCAGAAAACATCTTTCAAAGAGAAAGAGTCTAACAGTTTTACACAAGTTCCTTCAACTGACATCTTGTCTTCATCTTCAAGGTCAGAGGCAGTGCTGCATTTTAATTTCACAGTATGTTTTTAAATCACACAGACATTATCAGCCCACATGGATTCTGCAGTGATATAACCATTGTAAAGTGAATTACTGGGAACAAGCAAAACATGAAAATGAACACGTGATTTTCATTCTCCCCCTTCCAATTGTGAGGACTTATGGGTCTAGTGTAGATGGGACATGTTAGTCAGTGTGGGCAAGTTGGGCCGAATGGCCCGTTTCCACACTGCATGACTAATTGTGAAGACCAAATATCCTGATTCATATGTGATACTCAACTTAACACAACAATACCGTAAGTCTTAATAGGTCACAATTCAGCATTAGTTTAATTTCATGGTACAGGATATTATAAAAAGAAGAAAACATAATGTTGAAAGTTAGCAGAACATTGTAGCGGCAGATTATTATATTGTTCAAGAGATCGCTCAGTTATTTCTCTAGCCACTCTGGAGAGTACATGGCTTTAGGAGTATGTCGTATCGAGACGCATGCAAGCTTCTCCACGTCCTTCAGCTCAAAGCGTCTCAACAAATAAATCTTCATAACACAGTCTGTTGATTAATAGTTTCTTTATTGTTGAAGGAAAACAGTAAGATATTCATCCAACCTTTTTATTTTACTCGTACATTTTAAACTTCGTCAAACTTCAGTTTATCGCTTAGAAACGTTAGAAAATTCCCCATGGTCAAAAAGTTATACCCTCCGCCACGGTCCTCCGAACTAAACTAACTCCCTAACAGCTTTTGCGCAAGAAGCTCAGCAGAAAACACGCCACTGACTACTTAAAAATCCCACCCACATAATTACGGACAGACTAAAATTTAAAGACAAATGCCATAATTAATGACACACAAAATAAAGCCAAATGGCCGCTACAAATGTTTTTAATTCTATATATTAAGTATCTTGATAGTTTGTTCACAGTATATCTTCTGTGTCAACACTGACAGCAAGTCATTACGGAATGGTAATGTATGTTTCTATGATAACGCTGCTGTCTTTAAGAGACAGATGGACCTTTACAGTGATCAATTATGTATACGCTCGAGCAAAGGATAAGAAGTCATCAGCTAGGGCATAAATATACTGATGGATTGCTCATGCTCTTTTTCCTTTGAGAGAGCAGGTGGATTTTCGCTGAGCAATACCTCCATTGCACTGAACCAAGAAATGCTGGGAAAACCTAGCAGATCAGGCCGCATCAGTGGAAAGAAAAAGAAGAGTTAATACTTCAGAACGACGCCCTGCAGTCGAACTAGGAAGGAGAGAAAATGGGAATGTTTTGCAGGCAGGAATAGATCGGACAAAAGGTTGGACCAGGATTACCATGGTGCGATGTTGTTGATGATGTTGAAGATACTAGCTGGTTGATAGATTAATGAAGGCAGTTTGAGAGAGGGAGTGACAGAGAGAGAGAAAAAACAATAAATGGTCATGTAAAAGTTACAAAATGCCAGTTATAATTGAAAGCATAGTCCAGTAGTGTCAATAATGGTAAAAATAAGTGAATATGAGAGATAGATAACTTGCAGCAGAACTGGATAGTTTAGATACAGACAGAGAAATTGAATTAGCACAATTTTCTTGATTCGGTATTAAGTTCCAATGGGTACAATAAGACCATTTGGAAGATTTTCCTCAAACTTAGGTTGGGTTTCATTAGAGTAGTGCAGGAAGCCAAAAGTAAGTAGTCAGAGTATTAGTGGGATGGAGAATTAAAGTGACAGGTGATTAGAAGCTCAGGATTATCCTTGTGCACTGAATGAAGGTACTTTAGAAAGCCTTCATAGTCATAGAGTCAAGGATTTATACATCGTGAAAACAGGCTCTTCCGCCCAACTTTCGCACACTGTCCAACATGCCCCATCTATTCTAGTCCCACCTGCCCACACTTGGCCCATATCCCTCTAAACCTATCCTATCCATGTACCAATCCAAATGTCTCTGAAACATTATGATAGCACCAGCCTCCGGCAGCTCGTTACATACACCTACGATCCTTTGTGTAAAAAAAGATACCCCTCGGGTTTCTATTGAATCTTTCCCTTCTCACTTTAAACCTGGTCATCTGGTTCTTGAACCCCCTACTCTGGGCAAAAGATTCCGTACATTTACCTGATCTATTACTCTCGTGATTTTGTACACCTCTATAATATCACCCCTCATCCTCCTGCGCTCCAAGGAATAAAATCTTACCCTGCTCAACCTCGCCCTGTAGCTTAGGCCCTCCTGGAAACATCCTTGTAAATGTTCTCTGCACCCTTTCCAGCTTGACAACACCTTCCTATAACATGGAGTCCAAAACTGAAAACCACACTCTAAATGGAGCCTCACTAAAATGTTATGCAACTGCAACTTGATAAGGTGTTTTCGCAATCAAAGTCTGTGCAGTCTGTTATATCGGGCGGGAGGATAAATATATGGAAAGTGTTTAACTCGCCATACATGAAGAGATAAGTGCATTTTGTAGAATGGGCTGTGTTGGATCAGCTGCCCATTAAATCCAACGGAAGAGAACGTGAGGAGAAATTAACCACTAAATGTAGACTCTTTTGTCACCCGAAAATCAATTTTCTCCTGCTGGCAGATTATATGGAATCAAATATCAGACCAAGAGCAGGCTATTCAAAATTTAAACTTTCTAGGTTAATAGAATCAAACAACCATTACACTGAGCATAAATTCAGAATCTAATTCAATAGTGAGAAGATTGGAAGCAGAACCAAACCAGAATAGGATAACCAGCGAAAAGATAATCATCACTTTAGTAACAGATTTCAGATTTATTTTGTGAGGTGCATAATAATGCAAAAGTTAACTGAATCTACTCATGAATATTGTTTTTTTAATATATGAAGCTCCCAAAGTGATTTATTTTCATAAAGCACCAAAGCCTATTTTTTCCTGTACAGATTGTGGCCTTAAACACTGAATAATTATAATGGGCATTTACAATGATGGTGCCGCTTAGTATTAGCAACCTCAGGCACATATATTTGCACATATACAGGGAATAACACACCATCTAGTTCCTATGTTAATGGAAAATCGAACCCCAACAATGCAAAGCAGATGATACATTCAGACAAAGTTCCAGGAATTGCTGAAATATCCAAACAGATGGTGAAAATGCATTAAGCATGTTCTTCTAGTGAACTGGAATACTTCAGGTTATCAGTAGTGAGACCAGGGACAGTTTAGTGTAAGATAAAGTAGCATTCTTTCTTTTCCCCTGTCTCCTGTCTAATGTATTAAAGAAGGAACTGCAGATGCTGGAGAATCGAGGGTACACAAAAAGCTGGAGAAACTCAGCGGGTGCAGCAGCATCTAAGGAGCGAAGGAGATAGGCGACGTTTCGGGTCGAGACCCTTCTTCAGACTGGTCAGGGATCAGGGAAACAAGAGATATAGACGGTGATGTGGAGAGATAAGGAACAATGAATGAAAGATATGCAAAAAAGTATCGATGATAAAGGGAACAAGCCATTGTAAGCTGTTTGTGGTGTGAAAATGAGAAGCTGGTGCGACTCGGGTGGGGGAGGGAGATAGAGATAGAGGGAATGCCAGGGCCCGAGGGCTGAGGGAGAGGTGGGAAGGGGAGGAGACAGCAAGGGTTAACAGAATTGAGAAAATTCAATGTTCAAGCCCAAAGGATGCAGACTCCCCAAGCGGAATATGAGGTGCTGTTCCTCCAGCTTGCGGTGTTGCTCACTCTGGCCGTGGAGGAGGCCCAGGACCGAGAGGTCGGATGTGGAATGGGAGGGGGAGTTGAAGTGCTGAGCCACCGGGAGGTCGGGTTGGTTATTGCGGACCGAGCGGAGGTGTTCGGCGAAGCGATCGCCAAGCCTCCGCTTGGTCTCACCAATAAAGGTGAGACCAAGCGGAGGCCGACAGAGGTTCACCTGCACCTCCTCCAACCTCATCTACTGCATCCGCTGCTCCAGATGCCAGATGATCTATATCGGTGAGACCAAGCGGAGGCTTGGCGATCGCTTCGCCAAACACCTCCGCTCGGTCCGCAATAACCAACCCGACCTCCCGGTGGCTCAGCACTTCAACTCCCCCTCCCATTCCACATCCGACTTCTCGGTCCTGGGCCTCCTCCACGGCCAGAGTGAGCAACACCGCAAGCTGGAGGAACAGCACCTCATATTCCGCTTGGGGAGTCTGCATCCTTTGGGCTTGAACATTGAATTTTCTCAATTCTGTTAACCCTTGCTGTCTCCTCCCCTTCCCACCTCTCCCTCAGCCCTCGGGGCCCTGGCATTCCCTCTATCTCTATCTCCCTCCCCCACCCGAGTCGCACCAGCTTCTCATTTTCACACCACAAACAGCTTACAATGGCTTGTTCCCTTTATCATCCATACTTTTTTGCATATCTTTCATTCATTGTTCCTTATCTCTCCACATCACCGTCTATATCTCTCGTTTCCCTGATCCCTGACCAGTCTGAAGAAGGGTCTCGACCCGAAACGTCGCCTATCTCCTTCGCTCCTTAGATGCTGCTGCACCCGCTGAGTTTCTCCAGCTTTTTGTGTACCCTCCTGTCTAATGTAATTTATTCTTGATGCTCTTCCAATTTCTCTCAGTTTTGTCTTATAAGTTGCATTCATCGCCAAGTGCATTTGACTTTTAATCCGGTAATGAATATTGATTTTCAGACTGTATTGTGTTGCTGAGTATTGAGAACTACCTGGCAATCAAACAAACATGCAGATTCTAGAAATCTGAAATAAAAACCGGAAATACTAGAAGCACTCAGCGGCTCAGGCAGCAAATGTGGAGTCAGGACTGGGGAAGAGGGGAAATTGGCAGAGAGTGTAAGGGAGGGATTGATAGGACAAAGGGAATATCTATGGTAGCATGAGGCCAGCAAATAAACTGTAGAGGCTGATGGGTTAATGGGGCTTTTAGAGAATGTGAGTGTGAGTGTGAGAGTGAGTGTGAGTATGTGTGAAAGAGTGTGAGAGAGTGAGAGTGGGTGAGAGTGTGAGTGTGTGTGAGAGTGAGCGTGAGTGTGCGTGATAGAGTGAGTGAGTGTGAGAATAAGAATGAGAGTGAGAGTGTGAGTGTGAGTATGAGTGTGAGTGAGTGGGTGAGTGAGAGAATGTGAGAGTGTGAGTATGTGTATGTTAGAGACGGGAGTGAGAGAATTAACAAAAGCTATGAAACTGCATTTAGTGAGAGAGAATACAAAAATAAGAAATATGAAAAGGGTATGAAATGCAGGGCTCAATTTGTATGATAATAGAAAATGGAAAACAGAATCAATATCACAGATGTTTGCCTTTGACTTACAACAGCAGGGGCAGCTTTGATGGAGATAGGGAAAGTGAGTCACATGGTTGCAGAATTCGATGGCGACTAAAAGGCTATTATGTACTTAGACAGAAGTTGATGTTTTGTTCCTCAGGCTTACATTGATTCACATTATAAATGTATAGCAGGGCACAGACAGATAAATCAGAGTGAAAGCAGTGTGGAGAATTAAAGTAGCAGGAAAATAGCCATTCAATCAACATCTGGTTTCTGCACTGCAGAGAACTTCCTTCTTAGTTGATAAAGAAACCACAATCATACACTGATATTTTCATTCAAATATCTATGTGTTTGTCTAAATGAAGACCGGATTAATTTTACAGTATTATTAGATTTGTTGCACTGCTTAAGAGTTATTGCGTAAATATGACACAAATTATTTCAGTAATTTCAGCTGATGAAGTTAATTGATTGTTCTACCTTGAGATGTAGATGGTTTTAGTCTGCCTTGTCTACTTATTTTGACGAGATTTGAATGAATTTGTTCAGTATATCTTTTGTCGTGAGATCGAATCTCACTATGTTTTGCTTACCTCTAACTACCATGCTTGGAACAACTACTAACTTTTGAATAGATAGTTATTTTCCGTTGTTACTATATATTATTACTAATTGGTCATGCCACTCTCTAGATTTTATTATTTTCTCCAGCCATAAAACTCTAAAATACCTATGTTTGTATATTTCTAATCATTGTATTATCCCCATATTTAATTGTCCCACAAATGGGGAGGGGCTTCGTTTTCAGCTGTCAAGGTATTCTGAGCAGTTTTGGGCCCCGTATCTGAAGAAGGATGTGCTGGCGTTGGAGAGGGTGCAGAGAAGATTTACGAGAATGATCCCAGGAATGATTAGGTTAACACGTGATGAATACTTGATGGCACTTGGCCTGTATGCTCTGGAGTTCAGAAGGATGAGGAGGGACCTCATTGAAACGTACCGAATAGTGGAAGGCCTGGATAGAGTGGATGTGGAGAGGTTGTTTCCATTGGTGGGAGAGTCTAGGACCAGAAGTCATAGCCTCAGATTAATGGGACATAACTTTACGAAGGAGATGAGGAGACATTTCTAGTCAGAGGGTGGTGAATGAGTGGAATTCATTGCCACAGAGGGCAGTGGAAGCCACATCAATGGATATTTTTAAGGCAGAATTTCATATATTTTTGATGAGCATGGGTGTCAGAGGAATGGGGAGAAGGCAGGAGAATGGGGTTGAGAGAAAAGATAGATCAGCCAATTGAATGGCGGAGTAGACTTGATGCGCCGAATGGCCTAATTCTGCTCCTATAACATATGAACTTATGAAGGTGCAGAGATCTGAATGTTGTTTTCTAGACTTCTCTGTCTTGCTACCTCTGTAACAATACTCCCTAAATAACTCTCTCTTTTTCCAAACCTTTTGTTGTCTGCCCTCATATTTTGTTGTGTCTTGGTGTCAAATTATTGCTTGTGTGAAACACATTGAAATGTTGGCATTTTACAAGCACTGTATAAATACATAATATTTTTCTTCTTCTTCCTCCTTTGTACTTGCAACAAGAAGGACAAATACGTTTGCTGCTGAACAATGCACTGGAATAATTAGCAATTGCTTGTTCATCTGGGCGAGGTGTCCCTGAGTCTATACGTCTTTGCCAGCTCAAAATCTCAAAGGCTGCGTTGGGATGGGTAGTTGTTTTCCAAAGCAGTTCCCATTCACGTATTTGGCAAAGGCAACACAGAAGAAGCTAATATACAAATGCTGCAAAAAATCCATGCTGAACAGATGCCGAGCCAAAGCATTTAGTCTTTCCATCATTGTCTTAACTCCAGCCAAATGTTTAGTTAATCGCTACCTACTGGTTTTAATTTCTTCCAAAGAATAACTGCCACGGCTTTCTCTGAAAAATCATTAACAAAGTCCTATCCAACAACAACAAGTCTTTTCTTTTCGAAATAAAAATTGAAAATCTGACATTTACTTTTCTGATGGCTTTCACAGTTGACTATGATTATTGCCAGTGATCAAGAAGAGCCAACATCTTCAAACCCTCACCAATTCTCATTGCCAGACTCTTCATCATCCATGCAGGCCTGATGGTGCAGCGGTAGAGTTGCTGCCTTACAGGGTAAGAGACCCATATACGATCCTGACTACGGGTGCCGTCTGTATGGAGTTTAGACGCTCTCCCTGTGACCATGTGTGTTTTCTCCCAGAGCTCTGGTTTCCTCCAAAAACGTACAAGTTTGTAGGTTAATTGGCTTTGGTAAAAATTATAAATTGTCCCCCATGTGTAGTAGTGTTAGTGTACGGGGAACGCTGATCAGATGGACTCGGTGGGCCCAAGGGCCGGTTTCCACGCTGTATCTCTAAACTAAACTTAACTAAAACTCCTAAAATAGACACAACAAGCTGGAGTAAGTCAGCGGGACAGGCACCATCTCAGGAGAGAAGGAATGGATGACGTCTCGGGTCGAGACCCTTCATCAGTCATCACCCATTCCTTCTCTCCAGACATGCCACCTGTCCCGTTGAGTTATTCAGTTTTTTGTGTCTATCTTCGGTTTAAACCAGCATCTGAGGTTCCTTCCTAAACTAATTCTCCTAGTCTTCCTACGTACCAATCATTGAAAAAGGAGGTGAAATTGATATATCATGCTGCCGATATTCTGTAATCATTAATTTCTAAGAGTCTAAAAGTGTCACTCACAATGAGCTATCCTTCTTCAATTCAGCACGATGTGGAATGTGGGAGACCATTCAAACCAGCATAATTTAGTCATTAGCCATTAGTTCCATTGAATTGATACCAGCTAAGCTTGTGCCTGCTCTGTGCAGGGGTACTCTGGCCTCGACCACACAGCCCAACAATACTTTCCTCCTCGGGCATCCATTCAGTTCTCTTGAGTAGACCATGCCTGGATCTGCTTCTATCACTCTTTCAGGGTGAATTCCACAGTCTAAAGAAGGGTCCTGACCCGAAACATCGCCTAACCATTCCCTCCACAGATGCTGCCTGATTCACTAAGTTCCTCCAGCACTCCGTGTTGTGTTTTGATTCCAATATCTGCAGTTTCTTGTGCACCCAATAACCAAAAATTTTGTTTTCCAATTTTCCTTTTGTAGATCACAAATCTATCCACAGAGAGAGAAAAACAAAAATAATGTTAAGGGCAACCTTTCATCAAGAGTTACCAATGAAAGGTTATTGATCTGGAACTGATTTTATTTAATGTACAGTATAAAAGCATTGGTTTGCTGTTCAATTCTTTGAATAGAATTTTCCTTTTTTATTTTCAAAGTAAAAGAAAATTCTTTGACAAAGTAACTTCTTCCACTTTATTTTCTAATCCTTGGCTTCACTGCCTCATTAAAGTCAACAAGATCTTGTAACTTGAACTTGGTCTGATGTGGCATAGAATCTCAAGAGTCAGGGGTACTTTATTGTTATATGTCCTGAAACGGAACAATTACATTCTTACTTGCAGCAGCACAATAGGTACTCATTGATGATTGCCAAGTATAATCCAAGACAATTCCAAAAAAAGCCCAATGGGGGGGGATTTGAAAAATTGCCAGAAGGATTTGTGTACAGTATTTGAAAGGCAAAGCAGCTGAGGACCTATTGCAGTTTAAATAGCTGAATACTGGCAGTCACCCTTTGTAGTATCTCAGAATCCATGATAATGCTAGATAAAAGTGCAAACAGAAACCTGGTTGTTAGGATATCATGCAATTCAAATCAGTTTACATCAAATTGCATCTTCCAGTCTAAATTCTAAATTTCACGCGTAAATTCTTTTGTAATATTGGTTACATTGGCTTTCTTAAACATTGAACTACCCAGGGCACTTTTAACCATCCATATTCTGTGCATGTAACATTCCTTTTCTTTTTAAATGTGCAGTGCTATACATTGACATTAAATTCTGTTTGCCGATTTTCAGGCATTTTACAAATTTTGTTTAACGTATGATGCTCAGGTGGGTGGTATCATATATAGTGAAGATGCTTATCAAAAATTATAACAGGATCTTCATAGAATCATAGAATCATAGACAATAGGTGCAGGAGTAGGCCATTCGGCCCTTCGAGCCTGCACTGCCATTCAATATGATCATGGCTGATCATCCAACTCAGTATCCCATACCTGCCTTCTCTCCATACCCCCTGATCCCTTTAGCCACAAGGGCCACATCGAACTCCCTCTTAAATATAGCCAATGAACTGGCCTCAACTATCTTCTGTGGCAGAGTATTCCACAGACTCACCACTCTATGTGTGAAAAAAGATCTTCTCATCACGGTCCTAAAAGACTTCCCCCTTATCCTTAAACTGTGACCCCTTGTTCTGGAGTTCCCCAACATCGGGAACAATCTTCCTGCATCTAGCCTGTCCAACCCCTTAAGAATTTTGTAAGCCTCTATAAAATCCCCCCTCAATCTCCTAAATTCCAGTGAGTACAAGCCAAGTCTATCTAGTCTTTCTTCATATGGAAGTCCTGACATCCCAGGAATCAGTCTGGTGAACCTTCTCTGTACTCCCTCTATGGCAAGAATGTCTTTCTTCAGATTAGGAGACCAAAACTGTATGCAATACTCCAGGTGTGGCCTCACCAAGACCCTGTGCAATTGCAGTAGAACCTCCTGCTCTTGTACTCAAATCCTTTTGCTATGAATGCCAACATATCATTCGCTTTCTTCACAGCCTGCTGCACCTGCATGCCTACTTTCAATGACTGGTGTACCATGACACCCAGGTCTCATTGCATCTCCCCTTTCCCTAATCGGCCACCATTCAGATAATAATCTACCCTCCTGTTTTTGCCACCAAAGTGGATAACCTCACATTTATCCACATTATACTGCATCTGCCATGCATTTACCCACTCACCCAACCTACCCACTCACCCAACCTCACCCAAGTTACCTTGCAGCCTCTTTGCATCCTCCTCACAGCTAAGACTGCCCCCCAGCTTCGTGTCATCCGCAAACTTGGAGATGTTGCATTCAATTCCCTCATCCAGATCATTTATATATATTGTAAATAGCTGGGGTCCCAGCACTGAGCCTTGCGGTACCCCACTAGTCACTGCCTACCATTCTGAAAATGACCCGTTTACTACTCTCTGCTTCCTGTCTGCCAGCCAGTTCTCTATCCACATCAATACTGAACCCCCAATACCATGTGCTTTAAGTTTGTATGCTAATCTCTTATGTGGGACCTTGTCGAAAGCCTTCTGAAAGTCCAGATATAACACATCCACAGGTTCTCCCTTATCCACTCTACTAGTTACATCCTCAAAAAATTCTAGAAGATTCGTCAAACATGATTTACCTTTCATAAATCCATGCTGACTTTGTCCAATGATTTCACCGCTTTCCAAATGTGCTGCTATCCCTTCTTTAATAACTGACTCTAGCATTTTCCCCACTACCGATGTTAGACTAATTGGTCTGTAATTCCCCATTTTCTCTCTCTCCCTCCCTTTTTAAAAAGTGGGGTTACATTAGCTACCCTCCAATCCTCAGGAAATACTCCAGAATCTAAAGAGTTTTGAAAAATTATCACTAATGCATCCACTATTTCTGGGGCTACTTCCTTAAGTACTCTGGGACGCAGCCTATCCGGCCCTGGGTCTTTAATCCATTCAATTTACCTAACACCACTTCCCAGCTAACCTTGATTTCACTCTGTTCCTCCATCTCATTTGACCCCCGGTCCCCTGCTATTTCCGGCAGATTATTTGTCTTCCTTTGTGAAGACAGAACCAAAGTAGTTATTCAATTGGTCTGCCATGTCCTTTTTCCCATGATCAATTCACCAGTTTCTGACTGCAAGGGACCTACATTTGTTTTAACTAACCTTTTTCTCTTCACATATCTATAAAAATGTTTGCAGTCCGTTTTTATGTTCCGTGCCAGTTTTCTTTCATAATCTATTTTCCCTTTCCTAATTAAGCATGTTGTCCTCCTCTGCTGGACTCTGAATTTCTCCCAGTCCTCTGGTAGGCTGCTTTTTCTGGCTAATTTGTATGCTTCATCTTTTGTTTTGATACTATCCCTGATTTCCCTTGTTATCCATGGATGCACCACCTTCCCAGATTTATTATTTTGCCAAACTGGGATGAACAATTGTTGTAGTTCATCCATGCAGTCTTTAAATGCCTTCCATTGCATTTCCACCATCAACCCTTTAAGAATCACTTGCCAGTCTATCTTGGCCAATTCACGTCTCATACCCTCAAAGTTACCTTTCTTTAAGTTCAGAACCCTTGTTTCTGAATTAACAATGTCACTCTCCATCCTACTGAAGAACTCAACCATATTATGGTCACTCTTGCCCAAGGGGCCATGCACAACAAGACTGCTAACTAATCCTTCCTCATTACTCAGTACCCAGTACTGATCTTGATCAGTTGGGAAAGTGGGCTGAAGAATGGTAAAGGGAGTTTAATGCAGATAAGTGTGAGGTGATGTATTTTAGGAAGTCAAATCAGGGCCAGACCTGCACAGTGAATAACAGGGTCCTGGGGACTGTCATAGAGTAGCGGGATCTAGGAGTGCAGGTACATAGTTCCTTGAAAGTTCCGAGAATAGTCAAGAAGTCTTTCAGTATATTGGCCTTCATCAGTCTGGGTATTGAGTACAGTTTAGTTTACTTTAGTTTAGAGATACAGAGCAGAAACAGGCCCTTCGGCCCACCGGGTCTGCTTGGATCAGCAATCTCCGCATTAACACTATTCTATACACACTAGGGACAATTTACACACACATCAAGCCAATTAACCTACATACCTGTATGTCTTTGTAGTGAGTGAGGAAACCAAAGATATTGGAGAAAACCCACACGGTCACGAGGAGAACGTACAAACTCCATACATGCAACCCCCGTAGTCGGGATTGAACCCAGGTCTCTGTAAGGCAGTAACTCTACTGCTGCGCCACCGTGCCACCCATATAGTAGTTAAGATGTTTTGATACAGTTGTACAAGATGTTAGTGAGGCCGCATTTGGAGTATTATGCTGGGTTTTGGTCACTCTACTATAGGAAGAATGATGTTAAGCAGGAAAGGTTGCAGAGGCAATTTACGAAGATGGTGCCAGGAATGGAGGCCCGAGCTGCAGAGAGAATTCAAGCAGGCTAGGATTTTAATTCCTTGGAGCATTAGAGAGAAGGGATGATCTTATTGAGTTGTATAAGATCATGAGGCGAATAGGTAGAGTGAACACACAGAGACTTTTACCCACAATAGCGGATTCAAAAACCAGAGGACAAGGTTTAAGTAGCGAGTGGGAAGATTTAGGATCCTGAGGGGCAACCTTTTCACACAGAGGATGATTGGTACATGGAACAAGCTGCCAGAGGAGGCTGGTACTATAACAGCATTTAAAAGACATTTGGACGGTGCAGAGATAGGAAAGGTTTAGAGGGGTATGGACCAACGGCGGGCAGGTAGGACTGGTCTAGTTGAGGCACCTTGGTCAGCATGAGCATTTTGGGCTGGGGGCCCGTTTCTGTGCTGTATGACTCTATTATCATTCTAGTTGGCTACTTTAATTCGACTTTTTCCTCCAACATGGTATTGATTGCAAATCTAACCCACTTTGATTGATTTTCCGAATCCAGATCATCGATGTAAATTAAGGAAAAAGAAAAAAGACTTGCATTTATATTACGTTTTTCGTGACCTCAAGATATCCCAAAGCACTTTACAAAGAATGTTGTAAATTAATGGATGGAACAGACAAATTGCATAGTGCAAGCTTCTCAAACAGCAATGTGGTAATGACCAGATAATCTGTTTTGGTGGTATTGATTAAATGATAAATAATAGCTAGGACTCTGGGGAGAACCCCCTTGCTCGTTTTCAAAATGTTGCCATAGAATCTTTTAAGTCAACCCTTGAGGAAAGATTGTACTTCAGTTTAATATCACATCTGAAAGGCAATACTTTTAACAATGCAGCAATCCCTTGATACTTGCTGGAGTGTCAGCTGAAATTCAGTGCTTAAATTAAATTAAAAATAGTTGTTGTAAACAAATAAATGCCTCAACACCTCCTGGATCAACTCACAACATATTATCTTCATCTTTGATTATCCCTCCATGCACTAGAGACAATGCAGAGGAGATTTGACAGGATGTTGTTTGGTTTGGAGCATTACAGTTACATGGAGAGAATGTAGAGCCTGGGTTTGTTTTCCGTGGAATGGTGGATGAGGAGTAGCCTGACAGAGAGATATAAAATTAAGAGAGGGATGAGCTGAGTATCCCCTACTCTCAATTCCTCCGTCTACGCCGCATCTGCACCCAGGATGAGGTGTTCCAAACCAGGGCATCGGAGAAGTCCTCATTCTTCAGGGAACGGGGGTTCCCTCTTCGAATGTAGATGAGGCTCTCACCAGGGTCTCTTCTATACTCCGTAACTCTGCTCTCACTCCTAATCCCCCCACTCATAACAAGGGCAGAGTTCCCTCACCTTCCACCCTCAGTCAAAGTCAAAGTCAATTTTATTCATCACGTACACCCGAAGGTGCAGTGAAATGAATTTGCCAGCAGCGGTACAATTAAAAATGAACACACATTACACTATAAGATTTAACACAAACATCCACCACAGCATCCTTCACTGTGGTGGAAGGCACAAAGTTCAGTCAGGCCTCCTCCTTGTTCACCCGTGGTCGGGGCCATGAACTCTCCGTAGTCGCCGCTACTGACAGCCTGATGTATAGGCCCTCTTGTCGGGCTGATTAAAACTCCGACATCGGGACGGTCAAACACACTTGGAGGTCTCGAATCGGCACTTTCTTACCGGAGACCGCGGCTTCAGGATCTTATAGGCCGTAGGCCGGCGATCGGAGCTCTTCTCCGGGGATCCCCGGCGAGGGATCCCAAGCTCTGGATGATAGGTCCATGCCGCGCCTGTGGCTAGAAGCTCCGCAGACCACGGCTTCAGTCATGCCAGCGATCAGAGCACTCCTCTCTCGCGACCCAGGCAAGGGTTCGCCCGCTCCGCGATGGAAAAGTCCGTGCTGCACCCGCTGCTGAAACTCCGGGCCTGACTCCGGGCAAGGCCACTCCAATCCATGCTGTTAGGACGTGAGGGAGGCAACATGGAAAAAGTCGCCTCTCCATCGAGGAGGCGACCGAAAGCGGTTTCCCCCTTTTCTCTCCCCACCACCCCCACACAGGACACACCAAGAGACACTAAACCACACTAAATAAAAAGTCGAAATAATGAACACAATGCTGGCAGGGCAGCCGTCTCGCAGCGCCCCCACCGACCAGCCATCACATACGACAGATAATCCTCCGACATTTTCGCCACCTCCAACGGGATTCCACCACTGCCCACATCTTCCCATCCCCTCCCTGTCGGCTTGTCGCAGAGACCACTCCCTCCGTAACTCCCTGGTCAATTCGTCCCTTCCCACCCAAACCACCCCCTCCCCTGGTAGTCTCCCTTGCAACCACAGGAAATGCTACACTTGTCGCTTTACCTTCCCCCCTTGACTCCATCCAAGGACCTAAGCAGTCTTTCCAGGTGCGGCAGAGGTTCACCTGCACCTCCTCCAACCTCATCGGTTGCATACGCTACTCAAGGTGTCAGCTGCTCTACGTCGGTGAGACCAAGAGTAGGCTTGGTGATCGCTTCGCCCAACCCTTCCACTCAGTTTGCAATAACCAACCTGATCTCCCGGTGGCTCAGCGCTTCAACTCTCTCTCCCATTCCAAATCTGACCTTTCTGTCCTGGGCCTCCTCCATGGCCAGAGTGAGTCCCACCGTAAAGGAGGAGCAGAACCTCATATTTCGCTTTGGTTGTTTACACCCCAGCGGTATGAACATTGACTTCTTCAATTTCAGGTAGTCCTTCCTTTCTCCCTCGTTCCCCTCCACTTCCCAGCTCTCCCACAGCCCACTGTCTCCACCTCTTCCTTTCTTCTTCCCCTTCCCCCCCCCATCCCCTCATCAGTCTGAAAAAGGGTCTCGACCCGAAACGTCACCCATTCCTTCGATCCATAGATGCTGCCTCACCCGCTGAGTTTCTCCAGCATTTTTTTCTCCCTTCGATAGCCTACCTTCGATCTGCAGTTCCTTCTTAAACATAAATGGTATTAGTGTAAGTTTGTACAATGGACAGCAGGAACATGATGGGTCAAAGGACCCATTCCTTTGCCGTACAACTCCATATTGCTCTCCATTCTACCTTTTCAGCCAATTCCAAACTTCACACCGAGTCACTGTGGCTTTGAGCTTTACCAGGTCCTGAGCAAGTAAAACTCCACCGTGCTTTTGGGAATCTAATTATTCAGCATTGTACAGTTTGGAGTCAGTTATCATATTGCTATGCGGCACAGAAACAGCCTTTTCAATTAATTGATGTATTTCATTGTCATGGCTTTCATTGGATGGCTTTCATTGCCATGTGTTCCCTACCTGCAATTGCCACCCAAATCTCACCTAATCCAGATACAGAAAGAGCCCAGCAATGAGGTCCAAAGGGCCAATATAACAAAGTCAGGAAGATGGCAGGACAAGCCTCCTCCACAAACCTCATCTGCAAATCTTCCACAGGTAGCAGTGACGCAGCGGTAGAGTTGCTGTCCTACAGCGCCAGAGACCCGGGTTCAACCCTGACTATGGAGTTTGTACCTTCTCTGTATGGAGTTTGTACCTTCTCCCTGTGACTGTGTAGATTTTCTCCAGGTGCTCTAGCTTCCTCACACATTCCAACTATGTGCAGGCTTGTAGCTTAATTGACTTTGGTAAATTGTCCCTGTAGAGGATACAACTATTGTATGGGTGATCATGGGTCGGCATGGACTCAGTGGGCCGAAGGGCCTGTTTCCACGTTGTATCTCTAATACTAAACTAAACTAAGATGACAAAGTGCCATTTTGCTTTAAATATCTATTTTTAAACTACACCTGCTAGAAGTCCAAGACCTGAAACATATATTTTACTTTGCACAGATGCTGCCAGACTGCTGAGTGTTTCCAGCATTTTCTGATTTTATTTGCCTGCTGTTGACACTGACATTTCGCTGCACTTATAAACATCACTAACATTCAGAATCAGCTAAAATGGTTGAAAATGAAATAAATGATTAAAACCCATTAAAATTGGACTTTAAAAATAAACATTATCAACTAGAAACACTTTTAACAACTTCTAAATAATTAAAAACACCAATGAAACCTTATTTTAAAGAAAGCAAACTATCATTTTACCTTCCAACTGGCAACGTTGCAGATATATATATGGTCTGGATGAAAATCTAGGTGGTCTGATTAGTAAGTTTACAGACAACACAAAGATTGGTGAAGTTATGGATAGTAAGGTAGGTTTTCACTGTATAGAACAGGATGTGCATCAGTTGGAAACGCGAGCAGAGAAATGACAGATGGAGTTTAATCCATACAACTGTTTGATGTGGCATTTTGGGAGATCAATCTAAGAGTAAATGGTAGGATCCTGAGGAATATAGATATGCTGAGGAATGCTTCTTCTTCTTCTTGCGTATGGCGTGCACAGCCTAAAGTTGGAGGACAACTTGTTCTATTTGATCATATTTGATTGTGCACGCCGGGTTAATTGCATTCGTCAATACAGGGCTACCACATGAAGGTTGCAATCTTGCACCCCCTGAGGAATGCAACGGAAGTGGATTGAGTGGAAAATAAGACACATGACACGCTTGCCTTCATCGGTAGGGCATTAAGGATAAATGTTGGGGAGTTATATTGCAGATGTAACAAATTGCAACATATGGAGTATTGTGTGCAGTTCCTACAAGGACATGAAGGCTTTGCAGAGGTACAGAAAAGATACAATAGGATTGGCGTGTATTAGCGATAGGGAGAGGGTGGATACATGTGGATTGATGTAGACCCTGGGCACCCCCTCCAGCTAATCTTGAAACCCCCAGAGTATCTCTGAGGGCCGAGAAGAGGTGGCTGCGGGAGGTGAGGGGCGGTACATCTGCAGTTGAGATGTCGGTGATGTGGGCCATTAGAAGCCCTGCAGAAGCCGGTGATCGTGTGGATCGGGCGCCACTGGAGGCTCCACTGAGGCCCAGTGTGCGGATCAGATACGGCCTGCAGCAGATCTGAGCCAGGTCAACTCTTGCAACACCAACCCAGTGTCACCGCTAGGACAACGAGCTTCACTGATAAGACTCTGCACTCTTAAGAACTTTAAAACTTGAATGGGACAAGTTGGCAACAGAAATAAGGTGCCTCTTTTTGTATTGCTTCAGCGGTCACCTATGCTTACACGGCAATCGTTGCACCTTTGTACTGATCTCTGAATGTGCTTAACTATAATGTGTTCTATCAATTGGTGGTGGCCAGTTCCAGCTTCTATATTGTCGTGTGCTAAGGTAGCAGTGTGAAATTCGCAGATGCCAACCGAATCACCAAGCTCATCAGGAAGGCTGGGAGTGGAGTTGGATTCATAGGAGATGGTCTAGGAGGGGAGGATGCTCCTCAAACTGAGGAGTATCATGGACAATACAGCTTAATCCCTCCATGACACACTAGTCAACCTGAGGAGCACCTTCAGCAACAAACTGGTTCCACCAAGATTTAGCACAGAATGCCACAGAGATCCTTTTCCCCTGTGCCTATTAAACTGTACAACTACTCCCTCTTCTCTCGTGGGGTAGACTGCTCCCCTCCCTCCCCCACCCCTCCTCAATCTTTGCACATCCCCAATCCTGAACTTTCCACTCATCACTTTAATTTCATGCTTCATGTATCTTGTTGCATTTTATAACTGTTGGCAGACCAATTGCCGTCTGTAGTTTTATCGTATCATAATATGGTTTTATCGGATTGTATGCAAAACAAAGAATGTCACTGTACCTAGGTATACGGGACAATGAAGTATCATTGAATCATTGCAAGTTTAAGCATAGATCCAAAAAAGTAGATCTGTTAATAATTTTCTGACCATGTTACTTGAAGTTTTAGTTTGTGGTATTCGGTATAAAAAAGTGTCAATGCAACAATGCTTTCAGGTACTTACTTTTATTTATTCTGCATGCGTAACTTCAAACAATTCCTTTTCAAAGGGCATTCCTTTGAAGTCCTCCTGCATTCAAGCTCGAAGATTGCTATTGAATTCAAGTGACAGTGAAGTGGACATGCACTGCTGGTAAATAGTAAACTCTTCTACTTGTTGGGATTGATTTCCGCATACTTGTCTCTTCACAGACCAATTGGGAATTGTTCATGTTTAACAGTCTTTTGGGCGAATGGGAAACCACGAAAAAGGAGCTGTCTAAGTCAATAACAGCCATCGTAACTACACCACATTTCCAAAGAGCAGCAAATATTGACTGGTTTAATGAGCATAAAACACTTGCTTTGTCGGCCTTATTGGGAACCTCTGAGATAGAATTTGCCTAATGGCGCAGAAGTGCCATATCAAATGAGCATTTGTTTCAGTCCCCTCCCGAGTTTCATTCACACATTGAACATGAAGATCGGGAGCAATGTTAAACTGTTGACAATTCACCCCTCATACACTTGCACAAGCTCAAAATCCTGAAAAAAATCGAGGCTCACAAATTTCTTTTGAAGAAGTTAGGCCTACCTCAAGAAGGGTACCGACCCGAAACATCACCTATTCCTTTTCTCCAGTGACGCTGAGTTACTCCAGCATTTTGTGTCAATCTCAGTATAAACCAGCAACTGCAGTTTCTTCCTACACTCTTAAGTTAAAAGAAACTAATGTGCTAAAAACCTTAAGAAACAAAAAAAATAATTCATATGGATAGTAAATCCCATAGACTCGGTCACACAGCACAGAAACAGGAGCTTCGGCCTAAAGCTCCTGTCTCACTTAGGAAACCTGAACGGAAACCTCTGGAGACCGTGTGCCCCACCCAAGGTTTCCGTGAGGTTCCCAGAGGTTCCCGGGGGTTCCAGTCACTCTCCATGAGTCACCAGAGGTTCTGGTCAATTGCCTGGAGAGTCTCAACTGAAGCGTGAGCTGCATCTACTGCCCAAAGATCCTATAGGATCTATACTGCCGACTGCGCGCACACACACAAACACATCGCGAAGGTGTGGGCCAGGGACAGCGGAGGAGCGCTTTCTGCGTGTTAAAGAAGAAAGTAAATGGCTGCCACAGAGCATGGTTAGTCCTTTAGAGAGCACGGGAGGGAGGGAGAGAAGGACAGAGAAGGGGAGAGAGAAGGGGGCGTTGAGCTGCCCAGCTTGCTGTTGTGTGTCCTTGGGGATTTCACTCCCTTGCTGAGCCACCAAGTTCCTGTTAAGTTCAGAAGGAGACCGTTTCCTGAGCTTTCAGCCATGTTTCTTGTTGTGATTTATCATCAACTTGGAGAGATGTCCAGTCTATTCAATCATCTGAAATGTGAGTGAAATTGTGCAGTAAATACATCCAGAATTGGTTCCCACATTTAAAATGTTCCTTTCCCACATTTAAAATGTTCCTCTTCAGAGGATGCGGATGCTCATTGAATCATTGAAAGATACACCATGGAAACAGGACCTTTGGCCGAGCTAGTCCACGCCGACTATCGCTTACCCATTCACACAAGTTCAATGTTATTCCACTTTCTCATTCATTCCATACACCAGCAGCAATTTACAGAGGCCGATTAACCTACAAACCTGCATGTATTTGGGATGTGGGAGGAAACATCCTGCAGGAAACACGCGAGTCACAGAAAGAACTTGCAAACTTCACACAGACAGCACCCAAAGTCAGGATTGAATATGGGTTCCTGGCATTGTGAGGCAGCAGCTCTACCAAATGGTGCTACATGAGACAGTGCTAGATGTGCTACTATTTCTCCCCTTCCACCTACTCTTCAATCCTTTTGTTTCAGGCCTTGTGTGATTTCTCCTCTGGCCTTTGTCCAAACATATGCCGATTAAAACCTCCTGTGACCTGTATCCACTTATTTATTACCTGCCAGGCTTTGTCCTGCCCCTCCTCTCTTCCTCTTTTCTCCCCCCCCCCCCACCCCCCTCCCTCCACCATCAGTCTTTAGAAGGGTCCTGACCTGAAGTGTAACCTATCCATATTCTCCAGAATTGCTGTGTTGAGTTACCCATTGAGTTACTCCATCACTTTGTGTCTTTAAAAAAAAATGTACCTTAAGTCTTACCTTAAAGCTATGCCCTCTCTTGTTTGACCTTTCCACCCTGGGTAACAGGTTCTGACTGTCTACCCTATCTATGCCACTCATAATTTTATGCTCTTCTATCAGGTCTGCCCACAACCTCTGAGACAATGTTGGTGTGAAATTCCACACGGCCAAGTCCTTATCGTACCTTATGTGAACAGCCGAACGTATTCTCACACTGGCATCCTCCATTCCTTAATATTAAGTCATCTGTCTGAGATATTAGAACACTTATGGACAACCATTTTTTTCTCACTCATTTCCTGGTTATTTGATTAACAATATATCTCTGGAGCAAATGTGCATGAAATTTGAGTTATTTCAACCTTTAAATATAGTATTACCAAAAATTATCTGTGTTGAACACCTTAAATCCATTATAATTGCCTGTTGAGCAAGACTGGTGTCTTTTAATTGCAAATATAAAAGGACATACAGCATTTCATCAGGAAAGAGGACAAAAAGACGTGATATACCACAGTCCAAAATTACATAATTACAATGGAATTATTTTCATTGTGCTCCATGCTTGGAATGGCAGATTAATAAGAGAGAGTGCATCATTCTTTTGAAGTCCCATCTTGCTTGTTGGAGAAAAAATAACGTCTGAGGGTTTTGCTCGTCTTGCTTTTTTCGACTTTCAATTTCTTTTTCAGCTTGTTCTTCGCATACACTTGTTTTTTTTGCACATCCCATCACAGCTGGGTTTTCAAATTATGTTGACAGATCAAAAGCAGGGCGAGAAATTTAAAAAAATCCACATTGGTGGTTTTTACTGCTGGAGATGCCTCTTCTGCAGTACAGGGGCATACAATCCTGCACCCATCGCATGGAACTGTACACCATTTGTCAAGGGAGTGTGGACATATACCAATTTGAAGTAAGATAAATGAGCACTGGCTTCATCATTGGCAGTACTTGCTCGATTAAGTATATACCCGTACGATGGAGCTGCTTAGAGGCATATAATTTGCTCGCAATCTTAACACACATATTGAGCAAAGAATATTGAAACGTGAACTACATATCAGAGCAGTAAGAAGCTTCTGTCTTCAACCTAAGCCCAGTTTCAGCACCAAAAATTAATTTGCATCGCACATAATATTACTTTCTAACCAGCTTCTCATTTGTCCATACGAATCCAATGTGACTGCCGCAGGAAATATTCTCCTTATTTACTTTATCAAAATTGAACCTTGAACACCTTCATCAACTCTCCTTTCAAAACTTTCCATTCCACAAAGAACAAAGTAATTTCCACCAGGATCTCCATAAAGCAGGACTCAGACACGCCTGCTATCATTAAATGATCTCGACCCGAAGTGTCACCTATTCCTTTTCTCCAGAGGTGGTGCCTGACTGAGTTACTCCAGCTTTTTGTGTCTTTCATCATTTTAATAAATTTCTCTTCACCTGTTCCAAAGAAGTGAACACAATACCCTATCTAAGGCTAAATCAATGTTGTATACAAGTTTAATCTACCATTTATACTTCTAATAAACCATAAGGCCCAACATGCTTTGTTAAGAGCTTCCTAAACTCATCTAGTCACAGTTTCATATAAATTCACTACCAGGTCTTTCAGTTTCGGCATCATGTTTAAAACCCTACTGTTTCATTCACGATAAATTCTGTGGTAAGATGTGGATCTCCATATTTTACGTTCCTCCCATTGTATAGATTGCCTACTTTACCAGTCTCTATCCTTCGATGGACTGTTCCAGCATCCTCATAAGGAAACAGGTCCTTCAGACCAATTTGTCCATGCTGACCAACATGCCCCATCTACTCTAGTCCTATCTACCTGCATTTGGCCCATATCTATAAACCTATCCTATCCATGTACCTGTCTAAATATTTCTTAAAGTTTAAAAATATGCCCTTCGGTTGTACTTTAAATCTTTCCCCTCTCACCTGACACGTATACCCTTCAATTTTAGATGCCCCAACAATGGGAACATTACTGTGACTATCTACCCTATCTATACTCCTCATGAGTTTATTAACCTCCTTCAGTTCACCCCTCAGCCTCCTTTGCTGCAAGGAAAATAGTCCCAGCTTATCTATTCTCCTTATAAATCAAGGGCCCAATGCATGCAACATCTTTGGGAATCTTCTCTGTACTCTCTCTGGCTTACTCATATCCTTAACATGGCAGGGTGACCAGAACTGCAAACAATACTCCATATCCATTCTCACCAAATCTATGTACAACTGTAAGATGATGTCCCAACTCTTGTACTCAATGGCATGACTGTTGAAAGCATATGCCTTTTTCACTACCCTGTCAACCCATGTCCCTGCTTAGGGTAAACATGCACATGAACTTCATGATCTCTCTGTTCAACAACATTCTGCGGTGCCCTGCCTTTCACTGAATCTTAACCTAGGTTAACTTCCAAAAATGTATCACTTTACAGTTGCTTGAGCTAAATTCCTTCAATAGTTTAATTGTCCATTTTCCAAGGTAATCAGTATCTTGTTGTCACATTTAGATAACCTTCTTCACTGTACACTAGACCACCAATTTTGTTGTCATCGGCAAACTTGGGCGGCATGAGAGAGCTACTGCATCACAGCGCCAGAGACCCGGGTTTGATCCTGACTACAGGTGCTTGTCTGTCCGCCCACCCACACTCCACCCACACTTAAAAGACGTACAGGTTTGTAGGTTAATTGGCTTGGTGTAAATGTATAAATGTCCCTAGTGCGTGTAGAATAGTGTTAGTGTGCGGGGATCGCTGGGCAGCACGGACTCGGTGGGCCGAAGGGCATGTTTCCGCACTGAATCTATAAACTAAACTAAACTAAACTTCCTATTCATGCCACCTATATTGTCATCCAAATAATTAATATTTTTAAAAGACAAATACTGGACCCAGCATTAATCAGAGTGGCAAACCAATTTTCTATTGTTGGCAAACTCACACTGGATCTCATGTGTTCTAACCTACTAGACCTGATCACCATGCAGGACTTTGTCAAAGACCTTGCTAAATTTCATGTGGACAACATCTACTGTCCTGCCCTCATCAATCCTCCTGATCATTTCTTCAAAAAAACTCAATCAAATTCATGAGATATTAAAGCATGCTGCCTTTCTGTCCTCAGTCCTTGTCTTTCCAAATGCAAATAAATCCTGGCCCTCAGAATCCCTTTGGGTAACTTTTTCAGCACTGAGGTAAAACTCATGCATTTAGTTCCCCGTCCCTGGATATATGTTGTTCTGTCGGATACCCTTTAGTTGGTGCCTATATGCTGGTGAAAGGGTTGAATAATTGAGAAACAATTTGACGAGGAATTAGACGTTAGACAAATTTATTAGTTATTGTTCTTTTAGAATATATTAATTATTTGGATGACAATGTAGGTGGCGTGATTAGGAAGTTTTGTTTAGTTTAATTTAAAGCAGTACGGAAACAAGCCCTTCTGCAGCCAGATCTTGAAAATAAATATGAAACAATTAAAAGATCCCTAATGTTGCTCAGAAGCTTCATGTATTCAACTCTTATTAGCAAGGCATGTCTAGGAGAAAGATGTTTGGAAATTATATCCAATTATATGTTTTTAAAAATCCAGTATATTGTGCTTAATTTATAAACTTCAAATGTCAAGACAACCACTGCGTATGTAGCCCAATATTCCACTTTTCTTTAAAATTTCATTAATGACTGCTGAATGGATGAACAAAGCTTGGTATGTGCCTTAGGAAAAATGATCAATTTTCTATAGATATTTGTGTTAATCACCTTTTAAAAAAAATATTGTTGCAAGTTACTATCTATAACATTTAGTTAATAATGCTTCGGGAGATACTAAAAATGATATTTCAAAGCAAATTTTCTTCTCAAATATACTTACAACCTTTAAATTTGATCTCCAGAAATAACCTTTGAAGTCATCCAAGTTGCTTGCTAACAAACTAATCAAGGCTAGAAAAGGCCAATGTTTGCCGTGACTCATTGGGGTCCCTGCTGTAGTGCATTTGTCAGTACCAAATGCAGCAAGTTTGCAAAGTGCCATTGTTTTTAACCAGGGCGCAGATGTTTCTAGTGTAGATGTGTCAGGAAACTTTAATGTGACTTAATTAATGGCAGAAGTTACACCTGCCATGATTGCCCGAGGCAAAATAATGGAAATGATTTGGAGACATTTTAAAGGGTATCTCATGCATCTGATAATTGGATTGGGAATTAAGGATTCTTTGCCAAGATTAATTTCCAAACTGCCGAATGTGTAGGAAAAGGAAGAAAAAAATGTGCAGGAAGATAAAGAAAAAACCCTGAGAGAATGATTTACATTGTTCTGCAGGATATCAGATGTATTTTGGCCTTGGGTTGGTGCCTAAATGCTGGTGGAAGGGTTGAATAATTGAGGAACTACTTCAGACTTCATTTTAGAAATACAGCATGGAAACAGGCCCTTCAGCCCATCAAGTCAGCAATAGCACTAAACACGAGGGACAATTTACAATTTTACCAAGCTAATTAACCTACAAGCCTGCACATCTTTGGAGTGTGGGAGGAAACGAGCACCTGGAGAAACCCCATGCAGTCACAGGGAGAACGTACAAACTCCGTACAGACAGCAGCTGTAATTAGGGTCGAACCAGGGTCTCTGGCGCTGTAAGGCAGCAACGCTACTGCTGCATCACTGTGCCACCCATAACATTCACAAAAGAGTTTTACTGAACATTGTGGTGAATGGAAAGTCTTTTTAGGAAGTAACGGGTGAACAGGTGCATGCATTTGAGTTGTGAATCGATAGGAGAGCAGGAATAGTTAATGGCCATTATTATGGGTAGGTTTACATGGGGGGAGACAAAGCAGAGTTAACAGAATGGGTGAGCAATCAGGTAGTAAAAATAAAGTATATTCCGTTTACCATCACCCTCAGAGGTGGGGAAGATATTATGTTTTAATATTATTCCAGTTCATAAGGTGAAAGTTGCAAATCGGTCTTTAGGGACATTCTTTGATTGGTGGATATTAGCTATAGGGAAAGGTTGTACAAACTTGTATTGATTTCTCTGGAGTTTGGGAGGCTGAAGGCAGACCTGATAGAAGTATATAAAATTATGAGAGGCTTAGATAGGGTAGACAGTAAGAATCTTTAACCCAGGGTGGAAATGTCATAGACTAGAGGGCAAAGCTTTAAGGTTAGAAGGGGAAAAAGGACAAGGTCTCGACCCGAAACATCACCAATTCCTTCTCTCCAGAGATGCTGCCTGACACGTTGAGTTATGCCAGCATTTTGTGTCTATCTTTGGTGTACAGGACAAATGTTTTATACAGAGAGTGGGGGGTCTGAAACGGCTTCATGCCACTATCTGTGGAAGTGATTTTGCAATGAGCTCAAGTGGTTGGGAATGATGTGTTTAGAAATAATGTTTTCTTGACACAGCTTAAGAACCTGACAATTTGAGGGGAGTCCTTTAAGAAATTCACTCCTCACTTCAAAATCAGTTCTAGTTAGCTATGGGAATTTAATGTGCATGTTGGTTGAGGAGGCCCCATTTGTACCAGTAATCATGCCTGTCCTACTGAGGTGTCAACTGAAGATACCAGGAACATTTGGAAAAAGGTGATAGGATTAAAGAACGGCCAAGTGGTAGAAAGTTTACAGTGACAGCATTATCAATATGCTTTTATGTTAGAAATTCCCATCGAAAAATAAAATCATGGGGTATATATATATATATATATATATATATATATATATATATATATATATATATATATATATATATATATATATACACACTAGGCTAAGTGGGACCCGTTCGGTCCCAGCTTCACACGGGAGGGCTGGTCCTCCAATGCAATATTCCACCTCTTCACCAATTCCAATATTGCTGGCCAATGGGGGGGGGGGGGGGGGGGGGGGGGGGGGGCTTTCTGGAGCACTAGTAGGTGTGTTGTGGGTCAAAGGGACTGGTTTCCAGAGGGCTAGCATGGACATTGTGGGCCAAATGGATTCTTGGGCTGGCAGCTAAGTCACTCTGGCCCGGCAGCTCAGTCACTCTTGCCAGGCAGCATTTTAGAACCAATAGACACTTTTTTGCAAGCATTTTAGAACCAATAGAGACACCTTTTGCAAGCATTTTAGAACCAATAGAGACACTTTTTGGAAGCATTTTGGAACCAATCGACACATTCTGCAAGCATTTTAGAACCAATAGACACTTTTTCAGCAAGCATTTTAGAACCAATAGACACTCTTTCAGCAAGCATTTTAGAACCAATAGACACTGTTTCAACAAGCAGTTTAGAACCAATAGACACCTTCTACAAGCATTTTAGACCCAATAGACACTTTCCGCAACCATTTAGACCCAATAGACACTTTCTGTAGCCTTTAGAACCAATAGACACTTTTTGCAACCATTTGGAACCAATAGGCACTTTTTGCAACCATTTTAGAACCAATAGACACTTCTTGCAAGCATTTTAGAACCAATAGAGACGCTTTCTGCAACCATTTTAGACCCAATAGAGACAGTTTTTGCAAGCATTTTAGAACCAATAGCCACTTTTTGCAACCATTTTAGAACCAATATAAACTTTTTGCAACCATTTTAGAACCAATAGACTTTTTGCAATCATTTTAGAACCAATAGACACTTTTTACAACCATTTTAGAACCAATAGACACTTTTTGCAACCATTTTAGAACCAACGGACACTTTTTGCAAGCTTTTTAGAACCAACAGAGACACTTTTTGCAAGCATTTTAGAACCAACAGAGACACTTTTTGCAAGCATTTTAGAACCAACAGAGACACTTTTTGCAAGCATTTTAGAACCAACAGAGACACTTTTTGCAAGCAATTTAGAACCAATCGAGACACTTTTTGCAAGCAATTTAGAACCAATAGACACTTTTTGGAAGCAATTTAGAACCAAAAGACACTTTTTGGAAGCATTTTAGAACCAATAGATACACTTTTTGCAAGCACTTCAGAACCAATAGAGATACTTTTTGCAAGCATTTTAGAACCAAAAGAGACACTTTTTGCAAGCATTTTAGAACCAATAGAGACATTTTCTGCAACCATTTTACAACCAATATACACTTTTTGGAACCATTTTAGAACAATAGAGACACTTTTTGCAAGCATTTTAGAACCAATAGAAACTTTTTGCAAGCATTTTAGAACCAATAGAGACACTTTTTGCAAGCATTTTAGAACCAATAGACCCTTTTTACAACCATTTTAGAACCAAAAAATACACTTTTTGCAACCATTTTAGAACCAATAGACATTTTTTGCAACCTTTTTAGAACCACATTAAGGGCACTCACAGTTGAGTAGACATATTCAGAGCTCAGAGAGACTGAGTGAGGCACACCACTGGCTTCCTCCATCTTGCAGAGACTGACTGAGGCACACCACTTCCTGGTTTTATAGTCCCTCCCCCTCCCTCCAGCGGAGGCAGCAGAGAGAATGGGGAATATTTTTAAAACAGTTATATCTCTCTGATTTTTCATCAATGGGAAAAATCCTCTGGTCCTGGAAGGCGGAGGAGGGCTCTGAGCGAGGTGGACAAAAATGACGGCCGTATGTGGCAGCGTTCTCTCGAAAATCGCAGCACAGCGAGCCAAAAGCGGTCAAGATCAGACTTTTAGTAATATAGATATTGGCATGAAATCTTCTGCAGAATTAAGATAAAAAGAGTGTGCTGGAGGTATATGCAAAAGTGGGATAACGTAGAACTAGTATGAATGGGTGATCAATGGATAGCATGTACCCGGTGGGCTGAAGGACTTGTTTCCATTCTGTACCTGTAAACTAAAAGAAAAACAAACTTTAATAAGGTTTAAGTATATAAATGTAGGTGTAGCGTGCACTGGAAGCAAAATTAAAGTTGGCTGTTAACTGATTTGAAAACTGAGAGGTATATATTTGAAAGGGGAAGGGCATTCAATCTCTCAAATCTGCTTCACTATTCACTTATATTAAGGTTGCTCTGTACCTCAACACGTAGCTGCTCATTTCTCTTAATATCTTCAGTTTTAAAAATGACAGTTATTGGGTTGTAATAGGTTTTCACGGCAGAGAATTCTACTTTAAATTACTTTTGTGAAAAAATATTTCATGCAGATTCACCTCTTAAATGATCTAAGTCTAACTACAAAATTATGACCTCTTATTTCTGATTCATGCATCCGATATAATTATTTTGCACATATTCAATCAAATTTTAAATACTTTCATCAGAGCGCTTCTCAGTCTTTCATATTCAAAGGAATAAAAGTGAAGATACATGCAAACCTGACCTGACTTGAGTGGCGCAGCGTTAGAGTTGCTGCCTTACAGCACCAGAGATCTGGTTTGATCCTGACTGGTGCTGTCGGTGTGGAGTTTGTACATTCTCCCTGTGACCGCGTGAGATTTTCACGGTTGTTCAGGTTTCTTCCCACACTCCGAAGACGTACAGGTTTGTAGATTAATTGGCCTCAGTAAAAGATTCTAAATTGTCCCTAGTGTGTTGTAGTGCTAGTGAACATGGATCGCTGGTCGGTGTGGACTCGGTGGGCCGAAGGGCCTGTTTCCGCGCTGGATTTCTAAGCTAAACTAAAGTAAACTAAACTAAACCTCTCAGGCTCAATCCTCTCAGTCCTGATGGCATTGTGGTAAATCTACAGTGTGAAGTAGTGTTTAAAATAACATGGTGCTCTATTTGGGGTCTGACTAATTTTCTATATAACGGAACCATTACTTCCTTTTCTTTGTCATCTAGTCCCCATCACAATCATATGGCACATCCACAATTAGGAAGAGTATTGGGCTCTTTAATCACTTGAAAACTGACAAATATCAAATCCATAAACTGTAAATGTAGTAATCTGACTACCGGCAGGCATCCAACAGGAATATTTAAGACTATTCATCCATAGTAATTGTAGTTCTGCACAAATTAAATATTGATTGATTCATGGCTCAGTGATTTAATTGTTACAATCACACTTTGTTACAAGTTAATAAAGCTGAACAAAACAGTTTAAATAGCTCAATTGACAATACGGTATCATTGATAAATTGTAATATGCTTTAGCATTGTTACTACAACTGGAAAATTGTTGCTTAAATACAACCCTGAAACATGGAGAATACAGGCAAAGTTGCATTCACTTACAGCATTATCCCTGGTTAGATCTGTGCCTTGCTTTAAGTTACAGTTCACTGAAGTAAGTACAACAGACAGTGACTGGATCAATTTATGCTGAGTGAAATGAGCCTGGCAAATTTGACTTAAAGCACGACATGGATTTTCTGGACAATAGATTTGCAGAATAGTACTAAATTGCATACAATTCATTTATTACGCATGAGCATTTTGTTGAATTTGCTGTCTAGTTAATTTGCTTTGCATAGCTGCTTCACAGGATTTTAATCTAGATTTTGTAATGGGTTATTTGCAAACTGAATGTATCTGCTTGCCAAGCAAAACTTACATAGGGACAGAGGAATGCATAGCACCAATATTGATAGCAATCTACCTGTCCATTATTAAAACAAAATTGCATGTAAATTCACAGGGTGAACTGATGAGGCGTTTGCTACTCTCCTGCACTTGAATGGGGAGGTCAAAGGCCTCTCAGATATTGGGTTTGTTGTGTGATAGTAATGGGACTTGTACAGGATAAATAGCAGCTGGCAAAGAAGGAATGTAGGATATTCTGATGCTATCAGCAACCTGTCTATAATGGGCTATATTGGACCTCAATATTATATCTTGCTCTGAATGCTGTACCCTTTATCCATTATCTGTGCACTGTGGATGGTTTGATTGTGCTCATGTATAGTCCTTTCTTTGCTGGATACCACGCAAACAAAAGCTTTTCACTGCACATGGGTAGATGTGTAAAATAATAAACTAAACTAAACGTTCGGGAAAGGGATGTTGCTTGGAGTTAAGGGAAGGTAGTGCACATCAAAGACCAGAAGTTAACATAAATGCTCTCAGGAGCTTCCGAAGCATCAGACACCATCTCTGGAGAAAGGGAATGGGTGATGTTTCGGGTCGAGACCTTTCTTCAGACTAAGAGTCAGGGGAAAGGGAAATGAGAGATATATACGGTGATGTATATATGACCGTCTACATCATCTTCTATATTTCTCGTTTTCCTTTTTCCTGACTCACAGCCTGAAGAAGGGTCTCGACCCGAAACAACACCTATTTCATTTCTCCAGAGATACTGTCTGACCCGCTGAGTTACTCCAGCTTTTTGTGTCTATATTCAGTTTAAACCAGCATCTGCAGTTCCTTACTACACATACCTGTCTAAATGTCTCTTAAAGGTTGCGATTGTACCTGCCTTAACAACCTGCTCCAGCAGCTCATTCCATATAGCCACCACCTTTTGTGTAAAAGAGTTACTCCCCAGTTTCCTATTAAATCTTTCTCTCTTCACCTTAAATCTCTGTCCTCTGGTTTCCCTACTCTGGGCAGGAGACTTATGTTTACCCAATCTATTCCTCCTACAAATTTTTACACATCTGTTTTTACACATCCCTCATTCTCCTGTGCTCCAAGGCATAGAGTCCTAGCCTGCTCAACTGCTCTCTATAGCTCGGGTGTCCTGGCAACATCCTCATAATTCTTCTATGGGGGGTGAAGGGGCTGTAGGGAGATGGGGGAGATTATTAGAAGCTGAAATTTGGAAAAGCAGCCAACATAATCAAAGGGATGTCCCACCTGGTCATTCCTTCTTGTCCCTCCTCCAGAAGAAGATACAGAAGTTTGAAAGCTTGCAACCTCCAACTCGGTGACAGCTTCTTCCCCTATGATATCAGGCTTCTGAACAGTCTTACCATAAGCTACAGTACTATCTAATTTACCTCAACCCCATTATGTACCTTGTACCTTTTCAATGGAACTAGTGCATTGCAATGCTGAGAACTATCTTCTAAACTCTGTATCTTGCCCTTTGCCCCACCTTTTGTACTTTAGTTGGACTTGATTGCAGTTATGTACAGAATTATCAGAGCTGATTGCAAAACTGGGGATTTCACTACCCCAGTACGCTTGACAATAATAAACCTAAACCTAAAGAATTAAGTTGGGGAACACTAGTGGTGGGATGTTCAGAGGCAGGAGGTAATATTTTTTGTCAAGGCTGGAGAGAATTTTGGGAGGATGGGAGCGAGCAGTTGAAGGATGATTGATAAAGAATATTGAAATCCAGGAGAGAGGGAGGCATTAAGAGTCAGATGGGGTGAAAGATCTGCGCTTTTTAAATGGAATGCTCCTGTTCCAGTTCCTGGTGCACTTGAATGGTGAGCACATTTTTAAAGCTTGCCCTGAAGGTAGTAAGCAGTTTTACAGTTTGATTATATTGAGTTCAATGAGGTACTTAATCAGGTGATAGGACCTTCACCTGAATATAGAGAAGGCATGATGCTAGATTCTAGTGCAGATTACAGAGCATTTAATATTCCCATATCAACAAGGGAGGGTAAATGTATGTAGGCTCATTCGAGAAAACTAGATAGCAATGCCACGTTGCATAATGTGTCACCACATCTATGAAAAACAGTTCCTATTTCAAAGCTACTGTATATGTTTCTAATTTATACAGACCTGTGGATGATATAATTAGGTTCAGTGTTGTTGCAGTTTGGTATATCAAAGTATGGTGGAAGGTTCATGTTAACGAAAACCGACATAAGATCATTGTAGAAACCTCATACAAAATAGGTAAAAATAAGGATCAATGATCACATCTCCAAAAGCTATTTGCAGAGAAATTCTGACTAACCAGTGTGAGATCCCATGCACGCCACCTCAGGGAGGGAATTATACGCTGCCAGTGACATGGAAGAAAGAATAAAATAATCTTATTTCTGAAATAATATCCATGAACTTCTGGAGCAAATTCTGTAGCAGAATCTAGTTCAATTCTGACAACTGCATGAATACTGACTGTTTAAGGAAAGTATAAATTTTCTGTGTACTGGTTTTATTATTAATAACAATGGGAGTGAGAAGTGCTTCTGCAAAATGTAATATTTCAATAACAGATGAAAATAAATAGTAAATAAGGCGGTGAGCTGCTGGCTCAAATAGTCACATGATTTCAATATGTTGCGGTGATAACAGAAACCTGATTTAAAAAAAGGATAGGATCGGGTACTAAATATTCCCTGCAGCAAGATGTTCAGGAAAGATAGAGGTGGAATGAGAGGGGGTGCTTAAGGAAAATATTGCAGTACTAGAGAAAAGAGTTGCCCTTGAGAGTTCAAGGGTGTTTATCTATAGCTGGAGTTAAGAAACAGTTACTGGCTACATTCTATAGTCTACCAACCAGGGGTAAGAATGGAGAGGAGAAAATCTGCAGGAAAATTACAGAGTTACAAGAACTATAGAGTAATAATAACAGGAACATTTAAATTATAAACAGGAGAAGTAAAGATGAAATGATGAAGAAGTTCAGTGTAGGAGAAATGTCTTGATAACTATCTCTCTGGCCCAGTTGGAAGAAAGTAACTTTGGATCTAGATCTGGAGAATGAGACAAGTCAATTGGAATTCACTTAGAAAATTCACTTAGGGCGGTACAGTGGTGCAGCGGTAGAGTTGCTGCCTTACAGCGCTTGCAGCGCCGGAGACCCGGGTTCGATCCTGATTATGGGTGTTGTCTGTATGGAGTTTGTACGTTCTCGCTGTGACCTGCGTTCTTTGCGATCCTTGGTTTCCTCCCACACTCCAAAGACGTACAGGTATGTAGGTTAATTGGCTTGGTATAATTGTAAATTGTCTCTTGTGTGTGTATGTTAATGTGTGGGGATCGCTGGTCGGTGTGGACTTGGTGGGCTGAAGGGCCTGGTTCCGTGCTGTGTCTCTGAACTAAACTAAACTAAACTAAATGGTGATAATGGTATTGAATGGTTTAATTAGCAGAGTAAAAAAATACTTAATTATAGGAGTCAGTTTCAGTGGGGTGGAACTGGATTTACTCAAGGTAAATTGTAATCAAAGATCTAAAAGGAAAGATAAAATTGAATAGTGGGCATTAAACTGGAGATATTTTTGAACACAATCGTAGGACATAGAACGGTACAGCACATGAACATGCCCCTCAGCCCACAATGACTGTCTTGTATGATTCCACGATTAAGCCATCTTAACTGCCTGTACATGGTCCCTATCCTTCCATTCTCTGCATGTTCATATGCCTATCCAAAAGCTTCTTAAACACCACTATTGTATCTAATTTCACCACCACCTGTGGTTGCACATTCCAGTTACCTATCACATTATGGGTAAAAATTCACCCTGCACATCTCCTTTAAACATCGTCCCTCTCATCTTCAAACAATGCCCTCTAGTCTTTGATATTTTCACCAGGGGCTATCTTCATCATTTATTATACTTCTACCAGGTCTCCCCTCACCCTGTGCCGATCCAGAAAAAACAATCCAAATCTGTCCAACCTCTCTTCATAGTTTAAACCCTCTAATATAGGTTTTATTCTGGTAAACCACTTCCACGTATATTTCTGCAAGATAAATAGAGGCAACCAAATCCAGAAATCCCAGGATAACTAATGTTATAGAGAGTAAAGTCGAGAAAGAAATTCCTGCTGCAGATATCCCAGCAAGTAAGAATTTCATTTTTCAGTTGTTGGTACATCTTATATTACTAAAAGTAATATCTTGACCACTTTTGATGCACTGCGATTTGATTTCCGATAGAACGCTGCCACTTATGGCTGACATTTTTGGCCACCTCGCTCAGAGCCCCCTTCCGCCGGACTCGACCAGAGGATTTTTCCCATCAATGAAAAATCAGAGAGATATTAATGTTTTTTTTTTTAATTGCCATTCTCTGTGCTGCCCCTGCTGGTGGGAGGGGGGAGCGACTATAAAACCCGGAAGTGGTGTGCATCACTCAGTCTCTGCAAGATGGAGGAAGTCACTACTCAACTGTGAGTGCTCTTAATGTGGTTTGAAAATGAAAATATGGTTGGTTTGAAGTAAAAAGACATTGCAAATGGCTGTTTGGGGGGTTTGGGTTGAAGTAAAAAGGCACTGCATGCAAATAGTTGTTTGGGGGGGGTTTGGGTTGAGGTAAAACGGCACTGCATGCAAATGGTTGTTTGGGGGGTTTGGGTTGAAGTAAAACGGCACTGCATGGAAATGGTTGTTTGGGGGGTTTGGGTTGAAGTATAAAGGCACTGTATGCAAATGGTTGTTTGGAGGGGTTTGGGTTGAAGTAAAAAGGCACTGCATGCAAATGGTTGTTTGTGGGGTTTGGGTTTAAGTGAAAAGGCACTGCATGCAAATGGTTGTTTGTGGGGTTTGGGTTTAAGTGAAAAGGCACTGCATGCAAATGGTTGTTTGGGGGGTTTGGGTTGAAGTGAAAAGGCACTGCAAAGGGTTGCTTGGGGGTTTTATGTTGAAGTGAAAAGGCACTGCAGATGGTTGTTTGTCTAAACTTGATAACTTCCTGTTTGCACTATATTGATTTTAGATAAATCGCTACCACTTACGGCTGTGAATTTTGGCCATCTTACTCGGTTCCCCTCCGCTCATCAGGTGCAGAGGATTCTTCCCATCAATGAAAAACGAAAGTGTCATTAGTGTTTAAAAAATGTTGAGAATCTCTCTCCTGTCAATCACGCCATGAAGGCCACAGCTTTTCTGGTGGGACGGGGAGGGATTATAAATCCCGAAAGTGTGCGTGTGCTCAGTCTCTGCATGATGGGGGAGGGAGAGGTCATGACTCTGTCTGAGCTGTGAATCAACTGAACACACTGAATGTCTACTGAACTGTGAGTGTGGTGTTTTGTTGTTTTATTGTGGTTTTTATGGTGGTTTCACCCTGCTTGAAATAATATGAAACTGCATTTGAATGTGGTGGCCTTGCACCATGCATGAAATGGTATGACACTGCACTTGAATTTGGTGGCCTTGCACTCTCCTTGAAATGGTATGAAATTGCACTTGTATTTGGTGGCCTTGCACCCTGCTTGAAGTGGTAGGAAACTGAACCTGAATTTGGTGGCCTTGCACCCTGCTTGAAGTGGTAGGAAACTGAACCTGAATTTGGTGGCCTAGTACCCTGCTTGAAGTGGTGTGAAAGTACACTTGAATTTGGTGGCCTTGCACCCTGCTTGAAGTGGTTGGAAACTGAACCTGACTTTGGTGGCCTTGCACCATGTTTGAAGTGGTATGAAACTGCACTTGAATGTTGTGGCCTTGCACCCTGCTCGAAGAGGGAAGAAACTGCACTTGAATTTGGTGGCCTTGCACCCTGCTTGAAATAGTAGGGAAATGGATTTGAATTTGGTGGCCTTGGACTCTGCTTGAAATGGAATTTCAAGGAATAGCCGTGAGTCAACTGCCATCCCACCAGCCGTGAGTGAGCTGCCAGCACATCAGGCTTGAGGGACTGAGCTGCCACCCCAAGAATCCATTTGGCCCACAATGTCCATACTAGCCCTCAGGAGACCAGTAGTCCCTGCAGCCAATAACACCCATACCAGTACTCCAGAAAGCCCCCCCCCCCCCCCCCCATTTGGCCACCAATATTGGGATTGGGGAGAGGTGGAATATTGCATCGGGGGACCAGCCCTCCCCTGTGAACATGGAACGAACGGGTCCCACTTAGTCTAGTATGACAATAAAGCTCTCTTGTCTCTTGAGATTTTTCATTAAGGAGATACATTCTCTTAGTATCTCCCTTCAAAATCCTCTCTGAATCTGCAAAGTTTCAGAGATCACCTTATATTCTGCTGAATTCCAATCAGCATAAACTAAGCCTGTTCCACCTTTCCCCACAACCAAACTCATTCATCCTACAAATTAACCTAGTGAATGTACTTTACCTGCCTGCAGTGCACATAAATCTTTCCCTCAATAAGGAGACCAGAAGTTTAGGCAATACTCTAGATGTGACCTCACCAAACTTTGTTCTCTTCTTTGTAGTCGATCTTCTTTATAATGAAGTCTAACATTAAACTCTCTGCTTCATGTACACGACCCCAGTCCAAAGCATTTTGAAGTCTTTGTCCATTTAAAAAAATCTTGACTTTGCTTGAGTGGAAAACCTCATATTTCCCCACATAATACTTCATCTGCCATTTTTCCCACTCTGTTGAGATATCTATATCCCAATGCAGACCCCATGAGTCGTCTTCACAACTTAAGTTCTTAGCTGTCAATGTATCAGCAACAAATTAGTTGTCATCAACAAACACAGCACCCCTGTCCATTCATTTAAGCTATCAATCTGGATTGGTAAAAAGTTGGGATTCCCACACTGCTCCTGGTGATGCCCTAGTGCAGGGGTTCCCAACCCTTTTTGTCCAGTTTATCCCTGGCAACTTTAATAGCACATAACAATGTTATTTCACTTATTTATGAACAAATAATGATGAATAGATACTGGTATACCAGAACCAAACACAGTCAGTCAATGAGAAAAATATGTACAAATCCAGAATCAACAAATTTACCCCCTGGGTAGATTAAATTTACACCCTGGAGGTAAATTTACCCTAGGTTGGGAACCCTTGCCCTAGTGCATAAAGCTTGTCCACTTAGAAATGTAATAACAAGGAACTGCACATGCTGGTTCATACCGAAGATAGACACAAAATGCTAAACTCAGTTGGTCAGGCAGCACCACTGGAGAAAATGGATAGGTAACATTTCAGATTGGGAGCCTTCTTCAGTCTGAAATAGGATACATCACCTGAAACATCACCCATCCATTTTCTACAGAGATGCTGCCTGATCCACTGAGTTACTCCAGTCTTTTGTGCCTAACCCCAAAATGCCCCATTTATCCTAAATATCTGTATTCAATTAGTTGGCCAATCATCTATCCATGCTCCTACACCCACAATAATTCCATGATTCCATGAGCTCCTGACAATATAGTAACCTTTTATGTGGTATCTTTTCAAACACTTTTGCTTTCCCAACTCTTTTGGTTTCATTTTCAATTTTTTACATTGACTGGTTCCCTCTTAATATACACTACTTGTTACACTGTCAAAGAACTCTAATAAATTTGTCAGAGCAATTTCCCTGTCATAAAATCACAATGTCTTGACTGTAATATGACTTTATAAGAATCCGCCTTCTACTTTCTTGTAATGGAATCCGGTATTTTCCCAATGACAGTTATTAGACAGACTAGTCTCCTTTCTTGAATAGGAATGTTAAATTTAGTTTTTGTTATACACTGGAACATTTTCAAGATCCAGGATTTTTGGCAGGTTACAATCAATGTATCTTCTATCACTGTAGCCACTTCTTTTCAGGACATTCAAGTTCAAGTTTATTATCATGTGCACAAATATGCTGAGGCACAGGTAGAATGAAAAATCTTATTTGCAGCACCATCACGGGCAAATAAACTCAAACACACAAAAACAAATTCATAAATTATCTGTAAAATTCTTACAGATGCTGCTCATCCAAACCCACTAAGGAAAGACGCAAAGTGCTGGAGTAACTCAGCACGTCAGGCAGCATCCATGGATAGGTGACATTTTGGGTCGGGACCCTACCTCAGGCTGAAGGCCATTACTTTGCCATGGTTTTTTTTTTAACAGTGGGAGCTTCAAGTTCCTTCCTTCTTTTTTGTGCTTTACTTTCTTCTGTTAAGTAAAATATTTTCACAACAATCCTTTTGTGTCTTGCCACAATGTCTCACTTTGGTTTTGTTCCTCTAAGTCTCAAAATCTCGATTTGAAATCTGAATCAGCCTCCTCTGACAGTAAATTACCAGGTAACTATTTAGAGTCATAGTCATGGAGTGGAAACAGGCCCTTTGTCCCAACTTGCCCAAATGTTTCTACTGCCTATTTCTAGCTAGACAGCAAACCAATTGTGCAACTGCCTCCAGTAAGTAACTTGTTTACCATTGACTAACCCTGTTGAAGAAATTGTAGGGTTTAAATCAAGTTAAATACCAAGAGCTGAATACAAGACTGAACTAAATCTTGGAAACGTATCAAACTTTTAATGCTTAAAATTTTGCTATCTCAGGAAAAGGTTCCACTTCATACTCTGTAAAATAAATACTCTGGAGACCTGTATTCAATGGCACTTTTGATTGATTAATTGTTTAGTTTAGTTTAGTTCATGGACGAGCAATCCCCGCACACTAACACTATCCTACACACTCGGGACAATTTTACATTCATAACCAAAGCCAATTAATCTACAATCTGTACGTCTTTGGAGTGTGGGAGGAAACCGAAGATCTCGGACAAAACCCATGCAGGTCATGGGAGAACGTACAAACACCGTACAGACAAGCACGCATGGTCAGGATCGAACCTGGGTCTCAGGCGCTGTAAAGCAGTAGCTCTACCACTGTTCCACCATGCCACCCTTCTGTCCTTTCCCCACCAATATGGCTGAGTCCTAACTGACTTCTCAATCAAGAGTACTTAGCGCTGTATTCTAAAAGTTGGTATTAGTAGGAACCATATATCCAAAGAATAGATTTTAAAAATGCTGCTTCTCCTTTCATGCCATGGAAAGTGTCTTCCGCACCTACAATACAATCTTCTGTGGCTCCCCCCTTGGTCTGAAGCTGCAGGGAGCTGATGGTGATCATGTTGCCCTTTGTTTGAACTCCAGTCTCAGCCAGTGAAGTTGTCACCCATCCTGACTAGGGTCAGAAAACCTCCAAGCACTAAGAGTAAGCTCTGGACAATAGCATGTTTTTTCCACATATCCAGCTGCGTAAGTAAGTAGGAAATATATTGGCTAACATTTTGCCTCGCTGAGGACTGAAGATGGATGACGTGCCATACACTGGAGTGGGCCGCTGGAGGTCCTGCAACAGCCTGGGGCTCAGTTCTACCGGGCGCCGTTCCAAGAGGCCAAGTGTGTGGATCACCCGCAGCCTGCAGCAGCAGAGAACACCAATGATTATGCTTGACCAGGCTGAACCTATAACACTGCCAGGACAATGTGCCTTCATGGTCAGGTCAAGAACCCTGCACTTACAACCACTGGGACTTGAAAATGGAGCTACATTGTCGACTCTGTATACTGTCTCAGTGTACTACTATACTACTGCTATACATTTGTACTGGATCTGAGATGCTTATCTAAGATGTATCTAACTTCTTATGTATAACGATACTTGTACTGAACTGGATGCAAAAATGAATTCAAATGAATTCAAATAAAGTACCATTGAACCATTGATTTACCTCTACAGATGCTGTTTATCCAACGAGTTCCTCCACCTTTCTAAATTTTGTTCCTGGTTCCAGCATCTCTTTTGTCTTACCTCACTATCCTTGCTTTCAATGACAGCATCATGAAGCTGGGGAAACATACGGGTATGAAAATAAGGATAAGTGTGCGTTGAAATTTATTAAAAAGTAATGTTTAGATGTTAGTGGGGGAATAGGTGTTCATGGGGGAACTTGAGGTTGTGAATTGGTCGAATTAAATGTGGTCAGAACTGGCTCCCATAATAATCTCATTCTTCTGGGCATTCTCCCTGCACCACACCAGTTCAGGCAGCCTATGATCATACGTTGACACTTAACAGGATGAAATCCATAATGACATACAGGATTTTTTTGTAATCATGTTCATACACAAGTAGGCATTCCTCAGTTGATGATTCGGTGATGTTAATGGCCTTTTGAGAATGAAGCTCAAAGATAAGGATAGTTCAAGCTTTGGGCTGTGTTGAAAATAATTCTAAACACCATTGACAATAAAGGCGATAAATGGAAAATATATGAAAGACAAAATCATTTTTAATCTACCTCTGAGGCCTAGTTTGACTCCCATGTCGATTTCTAATTGACTATCTTCTGTTGGTTATACAAAAAATATTGGTAACTTGAATAATTCAAACCTTGTATTGCAAAGGGGCTGTTTTATCTTTTTTTTAATAAACCACCCTGAAAAGAAAAAGTGACAACATCAATATGATCCTGTCACATGTTGGCAGAATGTAACATTTGTTTTGTTGCTTGTTACTTCAATTCAGCTGTTGCTGTCTTCAAAGAATTGAATCCTGCTTCTTACACATTCAATCATTCATGACGCGAGCAGAAAATTTTAGTGTGCACTGCAGGATATCCCTGTTGATTTGCAGTCTGCGGACTATTGGCTGAAAAATGATTGATGAATGCTCTTGAAGGCAATCTCGTATTAGCATATGACTTCACGAATGGCATCTCCACACTGCGACACATTTTCAAATATTGGTGTGAGTTTGACTTGGAGGTTGCCCGAACTCTGTCTGTATTTTGTTTCAGAACTATTAAAAACAAATCTTATTCCTCTGGACATTTGAGATACATCTCTAGCCTGCCACTCTTATACATAGGCATCATGAAAAAGAAAAGGATGGAGCAACAATGGAGACGCACGGAGCTGATTCTTGAGTAAAACACAAAGTGCTGGATTAACTCAATGGGTCACGCAGCATCTGTAAAGATAGTGGATAAGTGATGTTTGTCCCAACCTGAAACATCCCCTATCCGTTCATTCCCACTGAGTTACTCCAGCACTTGATGTTTTGGTCATGGTGGACCTTATACAAATCGCCATAAAAACTAAAAATCATTTCTCAGTTTCTTGTGTGTAGAAACATGTATCCTAGTTGTAATGTGACCTCAAACAATGAAATCATATGACATGGAGGGGCAGAGCAAGACCTGAGTTTTACTGGCAGTTTTACACATGTATGTTGACATTTCTGGATGTAAGTACCAACAGGTTTGGGCCCCCCGTATATAAGAGCAGACCCAAGTTTACTGTCCGAGTTCTGACAATGATTTACAGGCCGAACTTTGCTCTTGATCTCTTTATGACGTATAATAAAAATGTACAGCGGGTGCTTGTTAAGAACACTCAGCATTTAATATTAATTAGTATTGATATTATTAATTAGTTATTAATTAGTATTAATATTATTCATTTGTGCTTTCTTTTTTTCGTATCATAAAGAAGTTTATAGCAATAAATCATTTAAAAAACTCTATCTTTATCTGTTTGTATGTACATTTAATGGCATTAAATATCTCTGAATGTCAGGGATATTCAGAAGCAAAATCAAATGCTTGACATCATTAGCAAAGGGCCAAGCTAGTTCATGTTTTTTCACCTATTTAAGGATTCCACAGAAGATTATAGGCAGGCTTTGCCCTACTTCTCCATGTCATATGATTCCATTGTTTGAGGTTCACGTTACACTGTAGATACATGTTTCTACGTACTAGACACTGAGAAATTATCATAAGTTTTTATGGCTGTTTGTATAAGGTCCACCATGAGCAAAACACAAAGTGCTGGAGTAATTCAGCAGGAAGGAATGGATAAGGGATGTTTCAGGTCAGGACAAACATCACCAATCCACTCTATAGACCTGCCTGACCCACTGAGTTAATCCAGCACTTTGTGTTTTACTCAAGACTCAGTTCCCTGTTGCTCCATCTTTTCTCCATCACCTGGATGCCTATAAGAGTGGCAGGCTAGAGCTGTATCTCAAAGATTGAGTGGCGTCATGTGGCTATTAGCTATCCAAAATATATAGCAGAGAATATCCATCTTGAATCTACCTGTTGAAACACATCACAATAATTACAAATGAACAGTTTCTCATTTATAGTCATAGAGCGATACAGCGTGGAAACAGGCTCTGTGGCCCAACTTGCCCATACTGGCCAACATGTCCCCGCTTCACTAGTCCAACCAGCCTGCATTTGTCCCATATCCCGCTAAACCTGTCCTATCCATGTACTTGTCTAATGGTTTCTTAAACGTTGCAATAGTCCCTGCCTCAACTACCTCCTCTGGGAACTTGTTCCATACACCCACTACCCTTTGAGTGGAAAAAGTCACCCCTCAGATTCCTATTAAATCTTTTCCCATTCACCTTAAACCCATGTCCTCTGGTCCTCGATTCCCCTGCTCTGGGCAAGAAACTTTGCGTGTCTTGGATTCAAGGTGATTTATTACTGGGTAATCAATGAGCTTCCTTAGGGATATACCCTTATATCACGCTTCCTCAAAATTAACAGGATTGATCTCCCACCCACAAAATCAAGTATTTATGTATTAGCTGATGATTGAGATTCAAAAGTGTAGAGTAATGGTATATATCAGCAAATTCACACTGAGGAGCTATGTTGAAGCTTATTTTAAACGTGGAGGTTCATGCAAGAATCATTAAGATTATAGCACCATGAAGGCCACAAAGAACCTGACAATCAGTCCACTTGATGATCTGTTGCTCGATTGCCGAGGTGTCATCATTGATCATGCATTGATCAACTGACAATATTTGTAATATATTACCTCATGGGAGTAAAAGTCATGGATATTGTCATAGAGATATACAACATACAAACAGGCCATTCGGCACACACTTTTCATGCCAACCAGTGGGTACCCATCTGTATTAATCATACTGTACCTTCCAGTAGATGGTCTGAAGCCTAGGAGATCAAAGTGCTGATTTAGACACTTCTTAAATGTTGACAGCAAGCCTGCTTCCACCATTATCTCAGGCAGTGTATTCCAGGTACTCCAAAATCTAGTCAAATCCAACTGTTGAACAGCTGGCAGACAAAATGTAGTGGAAAATTTGGCATGTTGCACGCAACTTGATTAACTTTGGCTTTCTTGATTGCCCACAATTGTTGCTTGACCCAGTTAGAGAGTTGCCACACTAATGCAGTCAATGAGCAGCAAAGGGTAGCCGTGAAAGCAACTTCATGAGTGCTAAGATCAACACGTCTATACTAATTTCCATAATGTCACACATCAATAACCCATCTTGAAAGCTGGGAACAGTCTGTCTATATCCTTAGGGATATACCCTTATATCACGCTTCCTCAAAATGAACAAGATTGATCTCCCACTCACAAAATCAAGTATTTATGTATTAGCTGATGATTGAGATTCAAAAGTGTAGAGTAATGGTATATATCAGCAAATTCACACTGAGGAGCTATGTTGAAGCTTATTTTAAACGTGGAGGTTCATGCAAGAATCATTAAGATTATAGCACCATGAAGGCCACAAAGAACCTGACAATCAGTCCACTTGATGATCTTTTAGACTGTGGTTTGCTAGAAAAGAATCAGGCACACTCCCAATAACTAGTACATGTAGGAAGGAACTTGAGATGCTGGTTTGTGAAGTGGAAGGAAAATGATACATGGTTTCCAAATTTTATTACAAATAAAAAACTGAAAAGTGTGGCGTGCAAAAGTATTCAGTCCCCCCGAGTCAATACTTTGTCTACCAGCTTTGCACATCTAGACACTGACATTTTTGCCCATTCTTCTTTGAAAAATAGCACAAGCTCAGTCAGATTGGATGGTGAGTGTCTGTGAACAGCAATTTTCAAGTCTTGCCAGAGATTCTCAATTGGATTTAGGTCTGGACTTTGACTGGCCATTCTAATACATGAATATGCTTTGATCTAAACCATTCCATTGTAGCTCTGGCTGTATGTTTAGGGTCGTTGTCCTGCTGCAAGATGAACCTCCGACCCAGTCTCAAGTCTTTTGCAGACTCTAACAGGTTTTCTTCCAAGATTGCCCTGTATTTGGCTCCATCTATCTTCCCATCAACTCTGACCAGCTTCTCTGTCCCTGCTGAAGAAAAGCATCCCCACAGCATGATGCTGCCACCACCATGTTTCACAGTGGGGATGGTGTGTTTAGGGTGATGTGCAGTGTTAGCTTTCCGCCACACATAGCGTTTTGCATTTAGGCCAAAAACTTCAATTTTGGTCTCATCAGCCCAGAGCACCTTCCTCCACATGTTTGCTGTGTCCCCCACATGGCTTGTGGCAAACTGCAAACGGGACGTCTTATGGCTTTGTTTCAACAATGGCTTTCTTTTTGCCACTCTTCCATAAAGGCCCGATTTGTGGAGTGCACGACTAATAGTTGTCCTGTGGACAGATTCTCCCACCTGAGCTGTGGATGTGCAGCTCCTCCAGAGTTACCATGGGCCTCTTGGCTGCTTCTCTGATCAATGCTCTCCTTGCCAGGCCTGTCAGTTTAGGAAGACGGCCATGTCTTGGTAGGTTTGCAGTTGTGCCATACTCTTTCCATTTTCTGATGATGGATTGAACAGTCTTCCGTGAGATGTTCAAAGCTTGGGATATTTTTTATAACCTAACCCTGCTTTAAACTTCTCCACAACTTTATCCCTGACCTGTCTGGTGTGTTCCTTGGGCTTCATGATGCTGTTTGTTCACTAATGTTCTCTAACAAACCTTTGAGGCCCTCACAGAACAGCTGTATTTATACTGAGATTAGATTACACACAAGTGGACTCTATTTACTAATTAGGTGACTTCTGAAGGCAATTGATTGCACTGGATTTTATTTAAGGGTATCAGAGTAAAGAGGGCTGAATACTTTTGCACGCCACACTTTTCAGTTTTTTATCTGTAAAAAAATTTGAAAACCATGTATCATTTTCCTTCCACTTCACAATTATGCGCCACTTTGTGTTGGTCTATGACATAAAATCCCAATAAAATACATTTACATTTGTGGTTGTAACGTGACAAAATGTGGAAAAGTTCAAGGGGTATGAAAACTTTTGCAAGCCACTGTATATATGTTGTATATCTGAAGAAGGGTCTCGACCCGAAACGTCACCAATTCTTTCTCTCCAGAGTTGCTGCCTGTCTCGCTGAGTTACTCCAGCGAGACAGGCAGCTGGAGTAACTCACTCCCCCCCCACCTCGGAAGTCCCCCCAAAAATGTGGCGCCTAGGCCGCGACTGGCTGCTGATCTCAACCTCAATGGGATTTCCGTGGCCACCGGCGGGTTGAATTTGCCCCCTGCTGCCGGGGCTCTGGTACTCCGGCCTGGCCAGAACCAGCAGATTTGTTCCCATAGCCGACTTTCGAGGCCGACTTTGCCTAATCAAATCTTTAGTCATAAATTGACAAATCTTTAAGTTGTCCTGCCGCATTCACATGCACCAGCGATATTAGGAATTCATCATAACCTTGGAAGAAAAGCAATTGTAAGTTTGACTCTGCTTATTTAAAGTCTGTGTTTTCATTTGCCAAGTGTCAAAATGGTGAGCGCCGGTCACAATGTGTCATCCACTGTAAACACTTGACAAATGAAACCTGAAACAATCTCGCTGTAAAGACAAGTCTCTTGACATTTTTTAACAATAAAACAGAGATTTAGGAACATCGCAAAATAGACGTGAACGTGAATATACTGTCTAAGACCAAGCATTGTAAACATCTTACCTTGTTGAACACTGCCGTTAGAGGTGTAACACAGCAATATGTCAGAGAAGTTAATTTTACCTTCTGCAGTTGACATATGCACTGATTTGTTGGGAGAATCGTCTTCAAAAAGTGAAGAGATCAGGTCAAATGTAGACAGGCAACAAAAGAACATCAGAACAAAAGGAGCTGGAGGAGGAGCAGGTTAAATGTGTAGGAATGAACTGCAGATGTTGCTTTACACCAAAGATACCCCAAAGATAGACACTAAATGATAGAGTAACTCAGCGGGACAGGCAGCATCTCTGGATAGAAGGACAGACTCATTCCTTCTATCCAGAGATGCTGCCCATCTCGCTGAGTTACTCCAGCATTCGGTGTCTATCTTTGGAAGAGATGTGCCTGTCTTGCTGAGTTACTCCAGCATTATGTGTCTATCGTTGTGCCCTTGTACTCCTTAGGTGTTTTCTTAGGCAACTACAGGCGACTAGGCTGCCTCCACATGGTCGCCGGGGTGTCACCTGTATGGTCACCTCAGTCGCCCAAAGAGCCGTACCTTTTTTCTGGTCGCCGCTGGATTTTGAGATGTTCAAAACCTTTCGGCGACAGTCGGCACCCGTTGGCTTGATGCCAATGATCGTAGCCTGACGTAGTGCTGTCGCCAGGAAGATGTCGGTTGTCAACAAAAGTTAGAAATTAAAAGAGGTGAAAAGGAGACAAAAGGAGAGGAGGAGTGAAATGTAAAGTTGGAGGACACTCCTTCTCCCATGTGAAGGAGACAGGATGCAGGAGAAAGAGGCGTGATAAAAAGGGAAGGCTTCATGTTTGGCAGACATTTGCAAGCCTTATAGTTTCTCATCAAATGGATTTTGTCCGCCTCTTTTCCCTCTCCACTTCGCCCCTTCCACTCACTTGGTCTGAAGAAGGGTCACAAACCTAAACGTTGCCTTTCCATTTCCTCCTCGGACGCTGCCTGACCCGCAAAATTCCTTCGGTGCTATGGGCTTTGCTAAGTGACTCGTGACCTAATTTGAAACTGCAATGTAACCTCAAACTCTGTAGCTTGTTGGCATTTAAGTCTGTACAATTACAGACATAATATATTAATTTGACAGCCACATTCAGGTCTTACTACACCCTGCAAAGTCTCTGCGATAGGACCACTGCAGAGATGCTGTGCAAACAATCAGCTTCTACTTCGACGCTTCTGCAATACTTCAAACAACAATGAGCATGTATAACATTTCTGAACAGCAAGGAGTGAAGCATGAACTGCCCTTCTGATACTTGGCATCTTGCAGTGTCATCACAGTGCAGTAAATCACTGACTATTGACTTGGCTATAGGATCAGAATTATGACATTACTCTGCTTGACTGTAGAATTTCAATTTCAAAAGGGCTTTGATTGTAAGTCACCCTTATAAGCCTTTGAGTCCATTATTATTAATAGTATTAAATTGTCATACTGTAAGGGAGCATGACAATAGCAGCGTTTATTGATCTATGGTGCCACTCCACAATGTAGCCTTGATCGCCCAAATGCTGCTAAGTTCAAAATCCTCTCTTTGAATTACAGATTGATGGTTATTTGAGGGATGGACAATAATGCACGAGAAATGCTTGCTCATTTCAGGTTTGCTGATGACGGAATGAGGCTAGAGTGTGAGCAGTGATAAGGATGCAAAGAGGCTTCAAGGGAACATAGACAATGTAAATGAGTGGGGGCTGCGTGGCCGATAGCGAACAATGTTAAAAGCAACGTGAGTTTATCCATTTCAACTCAGAAAGGTTGAGTATTGTTCAACATACACTTTCATATTTAGTGAAAGGCTGAGAAATGTGAACATTATAAAAGACTTAAGAATTCCTGTGTACAGTTCACTGAAAGTAAACATGCAGGGGCAGCTTGCAATTAGAAAGGCAAATGGTTATATTGGTCTTTATTTCAAGAGGATTTGAGTACAAGAGTGAAGGGCAAGAAATCTAAGTACGACTTTAGATAGTCAAGCAGTATCGCTGCCAACAATGTATCCCCATTTTCCGATCACCTCAAAGCATTCTGTGCTCTCTTGCAGCATGTGGCAATAATAAACCAATACCTAATATCAATAATATCTATGGCCATGTTGGTGCAGCACCTGGACTACTTAGGATGCCTTACATGAATGCATGTGCTTGCAAGATGATTCATTGGGCTGGCTCTTAGAAACAAACAATGATTAGGTCATTTGAGGCTCTCTGCCATCCCTTACGATTAAGGCTGGGCATCTATCTGAGTACCATATTCCCATATTATCTACACAAAAGTATAACTTACAATAGTGACATGGGAGTTTCGGAGGGCACGGTCCCTGCGGAAAGCGGAAAGGGGTGGAGATGGGAAGATGTGGCCAGTAGTGAGATCCCGTTGGATGTGGCGAAAATGTATGCAGCGACTGATGGGGTGGAAGGTGAGGACAAGGGGGACTCTGTCCTTGTTGCAAATGGGGGGAGGGGGGATAAGAGCGGAGCTGTGGGATATCGAGGAATCCCTAGTGAGAGCCTCATTTATAATGGAAGAGTAGAACCCCCGCTTCCAAAAACAATGAGAACATCTTCGATGCCCTAGTATGGAACACCTCATCCTGGGCGCAGATGCGACGTAGACAAAGGAATTGGGAGTAGGGGATAGAATCATTACAGGAAGCAGGGTGGGAAACATAGAAAAAAAATGGTGCAGGAGTAGGCCATTCGGCCCATTCAATATGATCATGGTTGATCATCCAACTCAGTATCCTGTAACTGCCTTCTCTCCATACCCCCTGATCCCTTTAGCCACAAGGGCCACATCTAACTCCCTCTGAAATATAGCCAATGAACTAGCCTCAACTACCTTCTGTGGCAGAGAATTCCAGAGACTCACCACTCTCTGTGTGAAAAATGTTTTCATCATCTCGGTCCTAAAGGAATTCCCCCTTATCCTTAGACCCTTGTTCTGGACCTCCCCAACATTGGGAACAATCTTCCTGCATCTAGCCTATCCAACCCCTTAAGAATTTTGTAAGTTTCTATAAGATCCCCCCTCAGTCTTCTAAATTCTAGCGAGTACAAGCCACCTATCCAGTCTTTCCTCATATGAAAGTCCTGACATCCCAGCAATCAGTCTGGTGAACCTTCTCTGTACCCCCTCTATGGCAAGAATGTCTTTCCTCAGATTTGGAGACCAAAACTGTACGCAATACTCCAGGTGTGGTCTCACCAAAACCCTGTACAACTGCAGTAGAACCTCCCTGCTCTTATACTCAAATCCTTTTGCTATGAATGCTAACATACCATTTGCTTTTTCACTGCCTGCTGCACCTGCCTGCGTACTTTCAATGACTGGTGTACCATGACACCCAGGTCTCGTTGCATCTCCCCTTTTCCTAATTTGCCATCATTCAGATAATAGTCTACCCTCCTGTTTTTGCCACCAAAGTGGATAACCTCACATTTATCCACATTATACTGCATCTGCCATGCATTTGCCCACTTACCCAGCCTATCCAAGTCACCTTGCAGCCTCCTAGCATTCTCCTCACACCTAACACTACCCCCCAGCTTAGTGTCATCCGCAAACTTGGAGATGTTGCATTCAATTCCCTCGTCCAAATCATTAATATATATTGTAAATAGCTGGGGTCCCAGCACTGAGCCTTGCGGTACCCCACTAGTCACTGCCTGCCATTCTGAAAAGGACCCGTTTACTCCTACCCTTTGCTTCCTGTCTGCCAGCCAGTTCTCTATCTACATCAATACGGAACACCCAATACCATGTGCTTTAAGCTTGTATACTAATCTCTTATGTGGGACCTTGTCGAAAGCCTTCTGAAAATCTAGATATAACACATCCACTGGTTCTCCCTTATCCACTCTACTAGTTACATCCTTGAAAAATTGTATAAGATTCGTCAGACATGATTTACCTTTCGTAAATCCATGCAGACATTGTCCAATGATTTCACCACTTTCCAAATGTGCTGCTATCCCATCTTTAATAACTGACTCTAGCAGTTTCCCCACTACCGATTTTAGATTAACTGGTCTATAATTCCCCGTTTTCTCTCTCCCTCCTTTTTTAAAAAGTGGGGTTACATTAGCTACCCTCCAATCCTCGGGAACTACTCCGGAATCTAAGGCGTTTTGAAAAATTATCACTAATGCATCCACTATTTCTGTGGCTACTTCCTTGAGTACTCTGGGATGCAGACTATCTGGCCCTGGTGATGTATCGGCCTTTAATCCATTCAATTTACCTAACACCATTTCCCGGCTAACCTGGATTTCACTCAGTTCCTCCACCTTATTTGACCCCCGGTCCCCTGCTATTTCCGGCAGATTATTTATGTCTTCCTTAGTGAAGACAGAACCAAAGTAGTTATTCAATTGGTCTGCCATGTCCTTGTTCCCCATGACCAATTAACCTGTTTCTGACTGCAAGGGACCTACATTTGTTTTTAACATATCTATAAAAACTTTTGCAGTCAGTTTTTATGTTCCCTGCCAGTTTTCTTTCATAATCTATTTTCCCTTTCCTATTTAAGCCCTTTGTCCTCCTCTGCTGGACTCTGAATTTCTCCCAGTCCTCTGGTAAGCTACTTTTTCTGGCTAATTTGTATGCTTCATCTTTTGTTTTTTTACTATCCCTGATTTCCCTTGTTATCCATGGATGCACTACCTTCCCTGATTTATTCTTTTTTGCCAAACTGGGATGAACAATTGTTGTAGTTCATCCATGCAGTCTTTAAATATCTTCCATTGCACATCCACTGTCGACCCTTTAAGAATCACTTGCCAGTCTATCTTGGTCAATTCACATCTCATACCTTCAAAGTTACCTTTGTTTAAGTTCAGAACCCTGACTTAATTATATCAGTCTCCATCCTAATGAAGAACTCAGCCATATTATGGTCACTCTTGCCCAAGGGGCCACGCACACTAACCTTTCCTCATTACTCAATACCCAGTCTAGAATAGCCTGCTCTCTCGTTGGTTCCTCTACATGTTGGTTTAGAAAACTATCCCGCATACATTCCAAGAAATCCTCTTCCTCAGCAACCCTGCCCATTTGATTCACCCAATCTATATGTAGATTGAAGTCACCCATTATAACTGTTTTACCCTTGTTGCACGCATTTTTAATTTCCTGTTTGATGCCTTCCCCAACTCCACTACTACTGTTTGGTGGCCTGCACACAACTCCCACTAGCGTTTTCTGCCCCTTAGATTTTCGCAGCTCTACCCATATCGATTCCACATCCTCCAAGCTAATCTCCTTCCTTTCTATTGCATTAATCTCCTCTCTCACCAGCAACGCTACCCCGCCTCATTTTCCTTTCTGTCTATCCCTCCTGAATATTGAATATCCCTGGATGTTCAGCTCCCAGCCTTGGTCCCTCTGGAGCCATGTCTCCGTGATCCCAACTATAGCATAGTCAATAATAGCTATCTGCACATTCAACTCGTCGACCTTATTACGAATGCTCCTCGCATTGAGACACAAAGCCTTCAGGCTTGTTTTTACAACACTCTTACTCCTTATACAATTATGTTGACAAGTGGCCCCTTTTGATTTTTGCTCTTGAAACCCACCACCTCTTATTCTCTGTTTATTTTTTTCTTCTTTCCCCCCTACATGTTGGGTCTGACTGCTTCCCTTCTCTGCCTCCTGCCTCAGACCCTGTCTACTAGCTTTCTCTATTTGAGTCCCTCCCCCGAACTGTTCTAGTTTAAAGTCCCCCCAGTAGTCAAGATAGCTATGGGAGTCAGTAAGTTTGTAGTAGATGTCGGTCAATAGTCTGTTTCCTGTGATGGAAGATCTAGAAATGGTAGGGAGATGTCAGAGATGGTCCAAATTAATTTGACTGCAGGATGGAAATTAGTGGTGAAGTTGATGGTCAGTGAGTTCTGCAAGGGTGCAGGAGGTAGCACCAATGCAGTCAATGTAGTGTTGGTAGAGTTTGGGGATAGGGCCAATGTACGCCTGGAACAGGGATTGTTTGACATACCCTACAAAGAGGCAGGCATAGCTGGGGCCCATGTGAGTGCCCATAGCTACACCTTGGATTTGGAGGAAGTGGATTGAGTCGAAGGAGAAGTTATTGAGGGTAAGGACCAGCTCTGCTAGGCGGAGGAGAGTATTTATCCAAGCATCTGCAGTTCTTTCTTATACATTCACCTGTTGCTGCCTGATCTGCTGAGTTACTCGAGCACTTTGTGTCATTCTTGTTCCCTTATTCAAATCTGCCTGCTGTGAAGGGTTTGCTCTCTTAAGCTTTGTTTATTTTCAGCGAGTGGTGTACAAGGGCAACAAGATCCCTTTGCACATCAACACTTCCTAATCTAACAACATTTAAATAATTAACTATTTACAATATTTCCTACCAAAGTGGATAACTTCACATTGATCCATGTTATATGGCATCTGTCAAGATTTAGCCCACTCAATCAATCAGTCTATATCTTGTTGCAGCCTCTTTGCATCCTCCTCATGTTCATAATCCCACTCTGTTTAGTGTCATCAAGACTTTCTGCTATCTTCTCCAAATGATTGATATATATTATGAATAGGTTAAGGTCAAACACTGATCTCGATGAAACACCATTAGTCACTGTCTACACTTTGAAAAAAGCCCATTTATTCTTACTTTTTGTTTCCTGTCTGTCAACCAAATTTCAATCTATGCCAATGCATTACATACAATACAATGTACTTTAAATTTGCGCTCGATCAGGGTCATGTAGTCATACAGCGTGGAATCAGGCCCTTCAGCCCAAATTGCCCACACCAACCAACATGCCCCATCTACCTGTATTTGGCCCATATCTCTCTAAACCTATTCTATTCATGTACCTGTCCAATTGTTTTTTAAACATTGCAATAGTACCTGCCTCAACTACCTCCTCTGGCAGCTCATTCCATACACCCACCACACTTTGTGTAAAAAGGTTGCCCCTCAGGTTCCTCTTAAATCTACCAACTCACCTTAAACCTATGTCCTCTGGTTCTTGATTCTCATACTCTGGGCAAAAGACTCTGTGCATTTACCTGCATTACCTCTCTTGATTTTGTACACCTCTATAAGATCACCCCTCATCCTCCTGCGTTCGAATGAATAAAGTCCTAGCCTGCTCAACCCTATAGCTCAGCCCTCGAGTCCTGGCAACATTCTCGTAAATCTTCTCTGCACTCTTTCCAGTTTGCCAACATCTTTCCAATAACACGGTGACCAAAACTGAACACAATACTCTAAATGTGACCTCACCAACGACTTGTAAAACTGCAACATGACCTCTCAACTTCTACACTCAATACTCTGTCTGATGAAGGCCAATGTGCCAAAAGCCGTGTTGACCACCCTATCTATCTGTGTCGACGCTTTCAAGGAACTAGGTACCTGCACTCCTAGGTCTCTCTGGTCTACAACACTCTCCAGAGCCCTACCATTCACTGTGTAGGTCCTGCCCTTGTCAGACTTCGCTAAATGCAACACCTCACATTTCTCTGCATTAAATTCCGTCAACCATTCCTCAGCCCACCTGCCCAACCGATCAAGATCCCGCTGCAATTTTTAGCAATCATCTTCACTATCTACAATACCACCCACCTTAGTGACATCTGCAAACTAACTAATCATGCCTTGTACGATCTTGATATAGATGACAAACAGTAATGAGGCCAGCACTGATCCCTGAGGTGCACCACTAGTCATAGGCCTTCAGTCTGCAAAATAACCTTCCACTTTCACCCTCTGCTTCCTTCCATTAAGTCAATTTTCTATTCATTCAGCTATTTCTCCTTGAATCCCATGTGATCTAACCTCCCAGTGCAGCATACTATGCGGAACGTTGTCAAAATCTATTTATACAGCATCTACACTCTGTCCACATCACCCTTTTTTGTCACATCTTCAAAAACTCACAGATTCACGAGACATGACCTCCTACATTCAAAACCATTCTAACTATCCCTCATCAGTCCTTGTCCATCAAAATGCATGTATATTTTATCCCTCAGAATACCCTCCAGTAACTTTCCAACCTCAGATGTTAGATTCACTGACCTGCAGTTCTCAGGCTTTTCCCTGTAGCCTTTCTTGAGTAGAGGCAATTTTTCCACCCTCCATTCTTCCGGCACCTCACCCGTATTTAATGACAACTTGTAACTCTCAGACAGAGTGCATTCAATTTCCTCTCTAGCTTCTCACAGTGTCCTCAGATATATCTGATCTGACCCAGGAGATTTGTATACCTTCATACATGCCAGGACCTTCAGAATCTCCTCGACCGTAATCTTGACTGCTATTGACTTCCATTGACCGCCCCAAGTTCCTCAGTCCTCATGTCTTTCTCCACCGTTAAAACAGAGGAGAAATACCAATTGAGGATCTTACCCATCTCCTGTGGCTCCAAATGCTTTGATTCTTGAGGGATTCTATCTTTGGTGTGGAACTTTATTGACATTTTTCTGAAAATACATTACACCACATCTGCTGGTTTTCCTTTATTTATTCTACCAGTTATTTCCAATAGGCTTGTTAAACATAATTTTCATTTCAGAAATCCATATTGACTCTGGAAACTCAGTAAAGCAAAGTGAAAGGTTGAACAAGTTAGGTCTTTATTCTTTGGAGCGCAGAAGGTTAAGGGGGGACTTGATTGAGGTCTTTAAAATGATGAAAGGGATAGACAGAGTTGACGTGGATACGTTTTTCCCATTGAGGGTAGGGAAGATTCAAACAAGAGGGCATGACATGAGAATTAAGGGACAGAGGTTTCGGGGTAACGTGAGGGGGAACTTCTTTACTCAGAGGGTGGTGGCTGTGTGGAATCAGCTTCCAGCAGAAGTGGTGGAGGCAGGATCGATTTTAACATTTAAGAGTAAAGTGGATAGGTATATGGACGTGAAGGGAATGGAGGGGTATGGTCTGAGTGCAGGTAGATGGGACTAGGGGAAAACAAATGGTCGGCACGGACTGGAAGGGCCGAGAGGGCCTGTTTCCGTGCTGTAATTGTTATATGGTTATATGGTTAAATATGTTCAGTGGTTCTTCACCAAAACTCAGCTACAACTATTAACTCAGCCTTAAGTATGTCTCTTAACTGCAGTGAGATGTGCTTGCATTGTACTGCAGCCTGCAGCTTTCTGCAAATATTGATGTGTGGATATCTTTGAAGAGACTATTTATTATACATGTTCAAGCAATGAGCATATGCCGAAGGCAATGACATAGTATTGTCTGTCAATATTAAACATATTTACAGGAAACAAGAATTTTCAATGTAAATTGCAGTCAAAGGTAAAGGGTATGTATCTGATTCACCAGGTTGTTATATGGTAGCCACTGTAAAAATTTCCAGATCATAGCTACGCCCATAAAATCATTATACTGTAAGCGATATTAAGGATGCTTGTGATTTACCTTGCGGGATTAAGATGACTATAGCTTCAATGATCTGGGAAATCTTACATTAGCTACAATATAACTACGTGGTAAGATCCTTGAATCTAATGCGTGATGTTGCGTTAAATGGAATGAGGGTGAGAGGCAGAATTTGCTTGTGAGTGTGAGTTTGTTTATTTAGTTTAGTTCAGTTTAGAGATACAGCGCAGAAACAGGCACTTCGGCCACCAAGTCCACGCCAGCAAGCGATCGCTTACACGCTAAGGACAATTTACAATCTTTATTTAATAAAGCCAAATCTTTATTAAACCTGTACGTTTTCAGAGTGTGGGAGGAAATCGGAGCACCCGTGGAAAATACGTGCGTTCACGGGGAGAACGTACAAACTCCGTACAGACAGCACCCGTAGTCAGGATCAAACCCCGATTCTCTGACACAGCAAGGCAGCAACTATACCACTACTGCCCTTTGTGTTTGTGTTACACATAGAGAGGGGAAAAAGGTCAGAGGAAAGAATAGAAATTTCCCCAATTAAATTATGCCCAATATATAAGAACATCATAGAATCTTTTGAATGTTGCACTTTGTTACAGTAAAAATTTCTCCACCCTCCGAAATCTTCACTACCCCTATGTAATAGGTCCAAAGGCTCTAATTTATGCAAATGTCAAAATTAGTTTCAGCTTTGCTTGGAAGAAATAATGACTCAAGGCCTGCTCATATTGCATATCTAGCAGATATATTTGATTAGTTGAATCTGCTTTTACAATGCACAGGGCATAAATGCTTTGAACAACGGTCAAAATTGCTGCAGTAAAATAAACAATTTTCCCTGAGGATCAAACATGTTTCAAATGGTCATGTTTCACAATGGGCAGTGCCTGCTGAAAAGCACTGCAGAAAATAATCGGTAAATTACAAAATAGACACAAGATTCTGCGATTACTTTCAAGATGTGAAGCTCGGTGGTAAAGAAAGGATTATGGGATTCACTTGGAGTTGTATTGGAAAATGTTGTGTCCATGAGGGAGAAGGAGTTTCATTCAACTTTTGTTTTTGGTCTACAGAAGAAGTATATTGCTGTAAAATGATTCTTCCAGGCTTTGCGGCTGGAGGATATCTTCTACTTCTCTTCTCAACATTTTTTTTAACTTTTGCTTCTCCTGTCATAACAATCATGTCGTGTTGGTTTTCAGTGCAACATACTATTTCACTGCCTTGACACAAATAAAGAATAACAACGGGAATAAACTGAAGAGCATGCTTTCAAGAGAAAGCTAGATAGAGCTCTGAAAAATAGTGGAGTCAAGGGATATGGGGAGAAGGCAGGAACAGGGTACTGATTGTGGATGATCAGCCATGATCACATTGAATGGTGGTGCTGGCTCGAAGCCTACTCCTGCACCTATTGTCTATTGAATACAGATTATACTGATGGCAAACCAAGCTGCAAAAACTGTCCAAAGAGAACCAAGATATCTCATGAAATGTAATATCAAATTTATTATACAACAAAGTTTAAACACCAAATATGAATATATATAGTTTAGACTTCATGATTATAGTTAATCCTTTATTGTTCTGTTTACATTTTCTTTTAAACTGCACAATGATAAATGCAACTTGGGCTATTGGATATTGCTATTGCTGATAGTCTTTTTTTATTTTGATTCTAACCATCTTTTTGAGCAGCTTGAACTATTAGTGTACAACAACTACATTTTGGTAGAAACACTTCTTCTTTTGTTTTCTGCATTGGCACAGGCCATCAATGTTAAGGACCTTGTTCAAAACCTGCTGAGAATTAGTGTCTTGGTCTATTGAACCGATCAGACTTTTCTCAAAGGAAGCATATTATTCCTGATACATTCTTTGTTGTTTCCAGTATGCCAGGTAATAGAATTATTTCATACAATTACATTACAAGGATTTTTTAATTTAGCACATGAACAATGATTTATGTAAAATGTTAAGACTCTCCAAGTGACTACAGTAAACAATATAATGCAATGTTCATGGCTGCTGCTCTTTTACTGTGGCAATCCAGGGAACAAATGCATTACAATGAAATACACTATGTATTGAAGCAGAAACATATGCCAAATACTATATAAGCACCAGCAGAAAGATGAAGATATATTCCAGCATAGTTGGTAAGTAATGTTGCTATATATGGGTTCCTAAAATGTATGAAGCCAGCCAAATTATAACCAAAATGTCAGGTAAATGCCAGATAATGCTGTCATTTTTAATAATAATCAGCAATGTTAGACATTCTGGGGACACTTAGTAAGTATTTTAGACTGTGGAATCAATTATATTAAATTTTTCATGTGTTACCAGTATAAATGTTTTGGAATTAAGGCTTAATATCAAATAAACTGCAATTTTTGCTCCACTGATACTTCTCATACCATAATAGGCAGTTCTATGTTCTCAGATGTTAAATCCTGTTGGTGCCAGCAACATTCTGTCATCAGCCCACTTTTTGTTCTTCAAATATTAACAACATCCAACCTGTATTTACTTTATAGATGATCTAACTGTGCTGTCAGAGAAGTTGCCATTTAGACCAGACAATACGCCAAGGCATTCTATACTCTGAAATGTAAGATTTTCCTTGGTAGTATTTTGAAGAACCGTGCTTTGTCTGCCAAGGCAATGATTATCCTAAATAGGTTCTAAATGAAAATAACATTAAGAAGCCCATAAAACTGGTGTTCACCTAACACTATTCAATTCTCATGTTTGGTTGGGTTAATATGTGCCCACACGGTACATTTTAGTATATTATTATCCCCATTAACATCATTGCAGATTAAAGATGGGTTATTACTAGAAACAGAGTTTATGTTCCCAAGTCCACTGAGATCCATACTATTATCCAATGTTAAAACTTGTTGTAGTTGCAACCTGCAATAACTATTAAAAATCCATCATATTGACCTGCAGTGGCTAAAAAAACAAGAGTTATTGAATGTAAAGCCAAACCTTTGTGTTTGTCTTATCAAGAAATAAGGACACTAAAAGCAGTATTTTCTCGTCTATTTACTTAAAAGAAATTGCCGATAGTTCTGCAATGGTGCAAGTGGTTACCTGCTGTGGAATAGCATGTAAAATGATTTAAATCTGCTAATTTATTCAAAGATACAAACAACAAAAAAGATTTAGTTCCACATAGGGGGTAGTTTTTTCATTTAAAGGATGAAAAGTCTAAAAAATTGTTTCAACCCAAAACGTCACCTATTCCTTCTCTCCAGAGATGCTGCCTGTCCCGCTGAGTTACTCCTGCATTTTGTGTCTACCTTTGATAAAAAGTCTAAGTTAGTCAGTCAGGCTTCATGCTACTGACTTGTTGTAGCTTTTGAAGTAATTTATGGCGAAGTTTCTGGAGGATCATTTTAATCTCCGCCTCCCTCCCCCTCCACCAAATCCAAGAGAGCTGCGCTAGAAGTGAGTAGCAATGTGGAGACGAAAATGTGTGTTGTTTTAAAGAGTGTTATTGGTTCATCATAGCTCCAATGCACAAATACCTGAACAAGGATCTGTTTAGAATCAGACCTCTGGAATAGCAGAGAATGCTGAAATAACCAACAGAGCTTGGCGCACTGTGGACAGAGAAACAGAGCTAATATTTCAGGTTGATGATAGACACAAAAAGTGGAGTAACACAGCGGGTCAGGAAGCATCTCTGAAGAAAAGGAATAGGTGACGTTTTGGGTCGAGACCCTCCTTCAGAGTGAGTCAAGGGAGAGGGAAACTAGAGGTAGGAAAAGGTATAGAACAAATCACAGCCGGCACTGATGACCCAGGAAAGGTGGAAGCCTAAAGGGCCTGTCCCACTTGGGCGACATTTGGGCGACATTTAGGCGGCAGCATGAAGTGACACGCGGTAACGCCCGGTGCTTCCCTGTCGCCCCCAGGATTTTGGAATGTTCAAAATCCTGGGGCGACATTTGGATGTCTCATCATGTCGTGCGCCCTGTCACACGCTGACGTATGCTGTCATTTCAGTTCAGTTCAGTTTTATTTGTCATATGTAGGTTAACACAGGGTCAACGGTACAATAAAATGTGTTTGACAAGACAAAGGGTCACCTCAGCAGGATAAAAATAAGATAAAATAAGATAGGATAAAAGTGACATTGGTAGGTAAAAGACAATCATAAGTAAAATAATCAACATATGTGATGTGTTTATGAGTTCAGAAGCCTGATGGCCTGATGGTAAAAATTGTTCTTAAGTCTGGTGTTACATGCAGCCATGCTCCTGCATCATCTGCCTGAAGGTAACAAGGAGAACAGTCTGCGTGCTGGGTGGCTGTGGTCCTTGATGATGCTGTGTGCCTTCCGCAGGCACCGCCTGTGAAAAATGTCCTGCATGGCCGGGGGACAGTTACCAGTGATGTGCTGTGCTGCCTTCACCACTCTCTGTAGTGATTTGCGGCTGTGGGCAGAACAGTTCCCGTACCAAAGTGTGATGCAGCCCGTCAACAGACTCTTGATGGTGCATCTGTCAAAGTTTGTGAGGATGCTGGCGTTCATGCCAAACCTCTTCAGTCTTCTCAGGAAAAAGAGCCTCTGGCGGGCTTTCTTTGTTATTGTGTCCGTGTGCTTGTCCAAGAGAGGTCCTCAGTGATGTGCACTTGGATCACTGCCATGCCTGTTGAAAGTCAAAGTCAAAGTCAAAAGAGTTTATTGTCATGTGTCCCTGACAGGGACAATGACATTCTTTCTTTGCATAGCACAACAGAACATAGTAGGCATTGACTACAGTTATATACTTAAATACACACATTAATTAATAAATTAATAAAGTGTAAATAACAGATGGAGGGGTATTAATGTTCAGAGTTTTGTCTGAGCCAGGTTTAATAGCCTGATGGCGGTGGGGAGGTAGCTATTCCTGAACCGGGTTGTTGCAGTTCTCAGGCTCCTGTACCATTCTACCCGAAGGTAGCAGGGAGATGAGTGTGTGGCCAGGGTGGTGTGGGTCCTTGATGATGCTGCCAGCCTTTTTGAGGCAACGGCTGTGATAGATTCCCTCAATGGAAGGAAGGTCAGAGCCGATGATGGACTGGGCAGTGTTTACTACTTTTTGTAGTCTTTTCCTCTCCAGGGCACTCAAGTTGCCGGACCAAGCCACGATGCAACCGGTCAGCAAGCTCTCTACTGTGCACCTGTAGAAGTTAGAGAGAGTCCTCCTTGACAGACCGACTCTCCGTAATCTTCTCAGGAAGTAGAGGCACTGATGAGCTTTCTTAATAATTGCATCTGTGTTCTCGGACCAGGAAAGATCTTCACAGATGTGCACGCCCAGGAATTTGAAGCTCTTGACCCTTTCAACCATCGACCCGTTGATATAAACAGGACTGTGGGTCCCCATCCTACTCCTTCCAAAGTCCACAATCAGTTCCTTGGTTTTGCTGGTGTTGAGGGCCAGGTTATTGTGCTGGCACCATATGGACAGTCGCTCGATCTCTCTTCTGTACTCCGACATCCCCATCAGTGATACGTCCCACTACAGTGGTGTCGTCAGCGAACTTGATGATGGAGTTCGCACTGTGACCACTGTGAATCGCATTTAGCTAAATATCCTGCCTTTTCAAGGCCCTGCAAGATCTTTGTCTTCTGGGCCTTTGAGACGTCCTCCTGGGATGACGTTGAAACTGAACCCGAGGCTTAAATTGGGCCTACTTCTTCCACCGGTTGATTACCCTTTGCAGTTTTTATAGTCGCTCCCTTTGTGGGATGGTGTGCTTTACCGACATTGGATCTCCGGAGTCGCAGTCTGATGACGTCACGGAAGCTGCCGGTGCGATTTCTGCAGGTCAGTTCTTTATTTTACTCCCGTTTTTTCTCGGCTTTTCGCGTGGAGCTGGCTGGCACACACCCTACTCCACTATTAACGCCATCGGAAGCTTTGACAATCCTGAGTCGCCTTCCAGAGGGAATCTTCCTGGCCCTTGCAGGGCTCGAAATTAGCGGTTGCCCACGTGCCATTGTCCACAGAAAGTGCCGCCGAGCAACCTAAATGCCGACTCATTTTGCCCGGCTTGGCACGCAAATACTGGTTTATACCGGGAGATGCAAAAAAAGTGTACTAACTCCGCGGGTCAGGCAGCATCTCTGGAGAATGGGAGAGTGACGTTTCATGTCAACGGCGGCAGCTGTATTCCTCTAGTATCTTTGATTGCGAGGTAACGATACTAGGCGCGGGGTGACGAAGGGTCGGAGCGAATGACGGGTCCCGAACAGCGGCAGCAGCAGCTCCACTGTCTCTTCCTCCCGCACCCCACCCGGCGGAAGGAGGCCTCCCTCCCTCCCTCCTCCACCCAGCCTCAGCGTGCGAGAGGGGTTGCTTTGAAAGCGCCTTTTGCGGATTTGCCATCAGCGGTCGCTATCGCCCTGATAGCGGTCGCTGCATGCGCTTTCAAAACAACCCCTCTCGCACACCGAGGCCTGGAGGAGGGCAGAAGGGAGGCGGGAAAGTGCATTCATTGCAATGCGTGAAAAGAGTTGAGATATTGTATTGTAATTTTGCTGCATGTCATTGTGGTATATATCATGTCTTGATTGGTGAATATGTTTAGTTTGTGAGTTATTTGAAGCAGAAATAATATGTGAATGTTGACAAAAGTGCTGGAGAAACTCAGCTGATGCGGCAGCATCTATGGAGCGAAGAAAATAGGCAACGTTTCAGGCCGAAACCCTTCTTCAGACTGATGGGTTTCGGCCTGAAACGTTGCCTATTTCCTTCGCTCCATAGATGCTGCTGCACCCGCTGAGCTTCTCCAGCACTTTTGTCTACATTTGATTTTCCAGCATCTGCAGTTCCTTCTTGAACATAATATCTATGTTTCATTGAGCATAATTTCGACTGCTAAATACGCACTTCGTCCGAGCACATCACACGCATCAAGCAAACCGTCTTCAATGACCACCTAAACTGTCATTTGGCAACCTAAAAAGCTGTCAAGATTATCCGGCTGGCAACAGGGGAAAAAAGTTAAGTGAGCACCCTGCCTTGCAGTGTACAGTTCATCAATGGAGGGAAGCTTGCAGCCAATAATCTTCTCTGCTGATCGGACGATTCGCTGCAGCCTCCAGGTGTCGTGCTTGGTGGCTGAACCAAACCAGACCATGATGGAGAAGGTGAAAACAGACTCTACGATGGCCGTGTAGTATTGGACCATCATTGCCTGTGGCAGATTGTACATCATCAGCTGCCTGTGGCAGATTGTACATCATCTGTTGTGCCTTTTTGACTGTGGAGTCGATGGTAGCCCCCCACTTATAGTCCTTGGAGATGATGGTTTCCAGGAACTTAAAAGACTCCACAGGTGTGAATGTGGTGTTGTTGATGGTGAGTGGGGTGAGGGGAGGGGGAGCTCTCCTAAAGTTTACAATCAATTCCACTGTCTTAAGAGCATTGAGCTTTAGGTTGTTGCTACGGCACCAGGACGCCAGCTGTGACACTTCCAGTCTGTAGGCAGATTCCTCCCCATCCTGGATCAGTCCAATCAGGGTTGTGTCGTCCGCAAACTTGAGAAGCTTGACAGAGGTGTCTGTGGAGGTGCAGTCGTTGGTGTAGAGAGAGGAGAGGAGGGAGTACGCAGCCTTGCGGTGCTCCTATGCTGAGCGTTTGCGGGTCCGAGATGTGCTTTCTCAGCCTCAAATGCTGCTTCCTGTCTGTCAGGAAGTTGGTGATCCACTGACAGAGGGGCTTCAGCACAGTCAACTCGGAAAGTTTGGAGTGTAGTAGCTCTGACACAATGGTGTTGAATGCAGAGCCAAAATCAACAAACAGGATCCTCGCATAGTTCCCCTGGCGGTCCAGGTGCTGTAGGATGAAGTGCAGGCCCAGGTTGACTGTATCATCCACAGATCTATTGGCCCGATATGCAAACTGCAGAGGGTCCAGCAGGGAGTTTGTGATATTTATCAGCTTGGCCAGCACAAAATATAAGTATGTGGAGATAAGTTATAGATCAACCATAACTTCACCGTCAAATGTAGTAGGCTTTAGGAATAAAATGCTCCAATTCCGTTTTTCTATATTCTTTTGAGTTTTTTTCCCCTTGACATGCTTGCTATCATGGAAAGCATGATAGTACAATTTCAAAACCCAAGTTTCTAATGCAGCACTAATATTGTCAGCAAGAGATTCCATGGTTTAAATTCTGTGACTAGCTAAATATTCCCTAAGGTCTGGGTATTTGCTCATTCTCACTGTGTCACATGAATACCAAGTAAATACTCAATAAATGTGTCTATTCTGCAGCCGCTGGTGTCTTAATTGTGCTGCTATGGCGTTCTAAGCCCGGTGATGTTGACTCTTTTAAAATAAGGAAATCTCTGAGAAATCGCCTTCATGGCTATCCTGCAAACCTTGCTATGTATAAAGCCCTTGGAACACAAAAGGATAAATGATTTACTGTAAAAACTGGTGCATAAGCAAACACTCGAGGTGCTAAAAAGAGGAGTGTGATAGGGGTGACTTACAAAGTGTGTTCATCTAATAAAATTGGTCGGTAGCAGTTAATCTCTCTTTTTCCAAAAACTACTTTCATGTTTGCTCGTGTTTTATTTAACAAGACAAACTTAAAATGTAACACAGCATATTATTAACAAATTACATTATTATTAAAGAATTAGAGAATTCAATGTTCATACTGCTGGGTTGTAAGTTACCCAAGCAAAATATTGTTTCTCTCAGTATAAGTAACTTGATCATACACTCCCCTCCTCCATTCCTTCCTTGTCCCATTTTCCACTCTAGTCATTTTTACCAGTTCCAGTTCTCCACGTTGTTTTGTCTTAAGATCACACCTTCCTTAGCCAACAATGGACCTACCAGGCACCACCCCCTACTTGGGGGTCCAGACCCAAAACATCACCCATCCTTTTTCTCCAGAGATGCTGCCTAACCTGCTGAGTTACTCCAGCACTTTGTGTCTATCTTTACTTTTTCATGTTTATTTAAATCTTAAAGGAGAAATGCAGAATGTACTTTCATTTATTTTAATTTAAAAAAGGTTCATTTCAAAACTAGACTCCAAAGTACAAGCAATTTATACACTGTTTGATATCTCATCACTATGTCACAACCTAGAAAACGAACATATTCAATCTGCAAATCATTACATTATTGATAAACTGAAGGCAGTACACCTGTGCCACAGGAATTAGTAATTCTGCCAGAGGTTTTATGCAAGGTTTTCCTCTCTTACTGGGAATCAAGTTGAATTTATTATCACAAGCAACAGTATAGACAAATATAGACAGTAGAGAGTTTGTTATCATAAGCAAAAGTATGGCAAAAGTGTGAGGTACAGACACAAAGAAAATCTTACTTGTAGCAGCATAATAGGCACATAGACCCCTTTGTGGTGCAAGTGTTGTCCGAAATGTCACCTCTCCATGTTCTCCAGTGATGCTGCCTGACCCGCTGAGGTACTCCAGCATTTTGTCTTTCTTTGGTAAACCGGCATCTATAGTTCCTTGTTACTACATCTGCTGGAGAAACTCAGCACGTTAGTGCAGGGAAAGGAATTGTTAATATTTTGTATAGAAATCCTACCATCAGCTAAGAGTGAATAGAGAAGGTAGCCAGTCTAAAGAGATGGGAAGTGGTTAAATGGGGGATAGTTGATGATTGGTGGTCCAAAGGGGGATGAAGGGTGAAAGGTATATCAGGCCAGGTAGGGGAATGGGAGTTGTAAGGTGGAGCTGGAAGATAGACAGGTGGATGGTAAATGGAGACAGGTGAGAAAGGGCACAATGGGGCCAGATGGTAGGAGAGAATGGTGAAGGTAGAGACATCTGCTGATCCTCCAGCTTGCATTGGGCTTCATTGTAACAATGGAGAAAATTGAGTTGGTGCCATCACTGCCAATGTTACCACATTGATCTTCAGGGCTACCTCCAGTTTACTCAGAGTTCACTGGGGACCATGAGTATTAAAAATGGCTCTGAGATTGGATGACATTTTACCTGCAGCTTGCTCATTTCTGCTGGTGTCTGTTTTGAGTGCGAAAGACCCAGAGAAAACCTGCACAGTCACAGGGAAGAACGTACAATTCCGTACAGTCAGCACCCGTAGTCAGGATTAAACCTGGGTCTTTGTTGCGCCACTGTGCCACCCTGACAAACAAACTTATTTGTGCAAAAATGAGAACTTACAGCAGTCTTCAATTCTACAGGATTGACAAGTGTCATAGCTTGGCAATTAGGACTACAATTCTATTCCAACTTGGTCAATATGTCTTCCAGCACTGTATCTTACAGCATTGTACCTTATTTATTTGCTGTGAAAAGCATATTTCTAAGAGTCTGATTCCTTCAGGTCTGTTTCAGTTGAACAGAAATAATGCTGGATTTTTGCCAGAATCATTGGGGATCTCAGCAGTGAGGAAATCTCTAATTGTTTTGTAAGCATCAAGTTTCTTATTCCAGTTGTAGTCTCCAAATTGCCCAACTATTCTCTTCAGCACAGCTATTTCAGAATGGCAGTCTAAGCACAGCTATGACCTTTCATTGGCCAAGGTATCTAATCCAGGCTCATGCTCCTCTCTGCTCCACAAGCCTTGAAATGAACCTTGAAATCCAAGTTCATCCTGAAAGAGTGCTGTTAAATCCCTCCATTGGTTGGCAGGATTAACTTATAATAAAAACCATGAATCCATCTATCTTCATTGCCAAATTGTGTACTCTCTCAGGCTACCAGGTAGAAATTGCACACAGAATTGGTTTATTTTACCAATTACTTCGCAGAACTCACAGGGATTCATTTGTTTCTTTTTGTGTCCCATTGCATCTCAAGATTTTAAAGTATTTTCTAAACTGTGACATTTTATGCATTTTATAAGGACCACTGCAACTTTTAGGTCAGCCAGGTTGTGAAGTGACAATGGAGGATATTTAAAAATATAAAACTAAGATAAATTATATTGAAGAAACTATTAAAATTATTTAAGATGTTGCCAAAGCCAGGCGACTCTCTGTGTGCTGGTCGCAGAAGTGGATCTGCAATCACTCATTACAATCGTGCCACTCTACTCCAAAAGCGGCATTTCTTACTTTAACTATGGGGGTGAGAGATATGAGGGGGTGAAGTGAGGGATGTTTGTGCGGTGCTAGGAAGGATTGAGGGGAGGAAGGTGTGAGGGGAGGATGGTGTGAGGGGAGGGGTGGAGGGACGAGGATGTGTGAAGGGTGGAATTGAGGGGATGTGAAGGGTGGAAATGAGGGTGGGGGAGTGAGGGGTGGGATGAGATGAGGGGGGTGAGGTGAGTGTTGAGGGGAGGATGGTGAGGGCTGAGGGAAGGGAGGTTGAGGAGGGGGATGAGTGGGATAAGAGGGCGTTGCTGAGGGGGATGTGAGGGGAGGGCGGAGGTGCTAGGGGTTGAAAAGGGGGTGAGGTTACCGGGAAGGGGGTGAGGTAGTGGGAAGGGTTTGAGGGGAAAGGGATGTGGGGATGAGGGGAGAGGGGAGGGATGAGGGGAGGTGGTGAGGGATGAGGGGAGGTGGTGAGGGATGAGGGGAGAGGGATGAGGGAGGAGGGGGAGAGGGGGAGAGGGGGAGAGGGGGAGAGAGGGGGGGAGGGGGGAGGGAGGAGGGGGGGAGGGAGGAGGGAGGAGGGGGATGATGAGGAGGGGGTTTAGGGGGAGGGGGTTGATGGGGATGAGGGGGATGAGGGGGAGGGGGTTTACTGGTAGAAGGATGAGGGGGAGAGGGATGAGAGGAGGGGGATGATGGGGATGATGAGGATGAGGGGGAGATGGTGAGCGGATGGAGGTTGAGGAGGGGGCTGAGGAGGTGTGTGAAGAGAAGAGGCGGCGCAGTTGCCAGGGTAACGGCCGGCCCAGTCCGGCCCGGCCCGGCACCTCCTTCCCCGGCCGCCATGAACCGCCTGGTGCAGCCGCTGCTGCTGCTCCGGGCCGGCCGGAGACAGGCCGCCGCCGCCGCCGTGCGCGGTTACCGGGACCGAGCCCGCTTCAGCAGCGCCGCCCGAGGCCCGGACATGGACGAGATCCTCCGGCGGACGGTGGAGGCCTGCGAGCCCCGCGACAAGCCGGTGCTGGCCGCCCTGTACGAGGAGCAGACGCGGGAGTTCGTGCGCTTTTACCGCGGCCTGAGCGCCGAGCAGAGGCCGGGCTTCCTGTCCCGGCTGACGGCCGAGTGCGGCGTGGAGCACGGCCGGGTGGGCGAGCTGTGCGGCCGGTTGGCCGAGGCCCGGGGTGTGGGCCCGTTGCTGCAGGCCGAGCAGCGGCTGCGGAGCTGCCTCACCCCCCGCTACAGCGTCCTCATCAGCCGCATCTGCGGCCTGGAGGACGGAGTCAAGTTCATCGTCGACCTGCGGGCCGACGTGTTGCGGTGCCTGGAAACCAAGGCGGCGGACTGCCCTCACCTCAGGGTAAGAGGGGCATCTCCGGGGATGTACAAGGTTGACTGCAGCCCCACTGCACCTGATACTAGAGAACAGCCCCCACTGCACCTGATACTAGAGAACAGTCCCCACTGCACCTGATACTAGAGAACAGCCCCCACTGCACCTGATACTAGAGAACAGCCCCCACTGCACCTGATACTAGAGAACAGCCCCCACTGCACCTGATACTAGAGAACAGTCCCCACTGCACCTGATACTAGAGAACAGTCCCCACTGCACCTGATACTAGAGAACAGCCCCCACTGCACCTGATACTAGAGAACAGCCCCCACTGCACCTGATACTAGAGAACCACCCCCACTGAGAACAGCCCCCCACTGCACCTGATACTAGAGAACAGCCCCCACTGCACCTGATACTAGAGAACATCCCCCACTGCACCTGATACTAGAGAACACCCCCCACCACCTGATACTAGAGAACAGCCCCCACTGCACCTGATGCTAGAGAACAGCCCCCACTGCACCTGATGCTAGAGAACACCCCCCACTGCACCTGATACTAGAGAAACAGCCCCCCACTGCACCTGATACTAGAGAACAGCCCCCACTGCACCTGATGCTAGAGAACAGCCCCCACTGCACCTGATGTTAGAGAACACCCCCTACTGCACCTGATACTAGAGAACAGCCCCACTGCACCTGATACTAGAGAACAGTCCCCACTGCACCTGATACTAGAGAACAGTCCCTACCTGCACCTGATACTAGAGAAACAGCCCCCACTGCACCTGATACTAGAGAACAGCCCCCACTGCACCTGATACTAGAGAACAGCCCCCACTGCACCTGATACTAGAGAACAGCCCCCACTGCACCTGATACTAGAGAACAGCCCCCACTGCACCTGATACTAGAGAACAGCCCCCACTGCACCTGATACTAGAGAACAGCCCCCACTGCACCTGATACTAGAGAACAGCCCCCACTGCACTGATACTAGAGAACACCCCCCACTGCACCTGATACTAGAGAACAACCCCCACTGCACCTGATGCTAGAGAACAGCCCCCCACTGCACCTGATGCTAGAGAACACCCCCCACTGCACCTGATGCTAGAGAACAGCCCCCACTGCACCTGATGCTAGAGAACAGCCCCCACTGCACCTGATGCTAGAGAACAGCCCCACTGCACCTGATGTTAGAGAACACCCCCTACTGCACCTGATACTAGAGAACAGCCCCCACTGCACCTGATACTAGAGAAACAGTCCCCACTGCACCTGATACTAGAGAACAGTCCCTACCTGCACCTGATACTAGAGAACAGCCCCCACTGCACCTGATACTAGAGAACAGTCCCCACTGCACCTGATACTAGAGAACAGTCCCCACTGCACCTGATACTAGAGAACAGCCCCCACTGCACCTGATACTAGAGAACAGTCCCCACTGCACCTGTTACTAGAGAACAGCCCCCACTGCACCTGATACTAGAGAACAGCCCCCACTGCACCTGATACTAGAGAACAGCCCCCACTGCACCTGATACTAGAGAACAGCCCCCACTGCACCTGATACTAGAGAACAGCCCCCACTGCACCTGATACTAGAGAACAGTCCCCACTGCACCTGTCAGTGGAGACTAGTCCCATTACACCTGACACAAGAGACTACAGCCCCACTGCATCAGCCATGATCACAATGAATAGCGGTGCTGGCTCGAATGGCCTCCTCCTGCACCTATTTTCTATGTTTCTATGACACAAGCAACTGCAGCCCCACTGCACCTGACACATGAAAATAGAGTCCCATTAGACCTGGCACAACAAATTGCAGCCCCACTACAACAGTCCCCACTGTACCCGACACGGGAGACTAGTCCCCTTACACCTGACACAAGAAACTGTAGCCCCACTGCACCTAATACTGGAGAACAGTCCCCACTGCACCTGTCAGTATAGACTAGTCACATTACACCTGACACAAGAGACTACAGCCCCACTACACCTGACACAAGATACTAGAGTCCCCACCACACATGAGTCCATGTTCCCCCACCACACCAGATACTGCAACTGACACTACACCTGACATGTGACCACACCTGCTACAATTGACGGCAGCCGCCACTACACCTGACCCAAGTGGCCACACCAGAGACTACACTTGACCCAAGAGACTGCAGCCCCACCACACCTAACACAAGAATCTACACCAGACACAAGTCTGCAGCCTCCACTACACCTGACACAAGAGATTGCATTCCTCGCTACACCTGACACTGCAGCTCCCAACTACATCTTGACATCAGGTACAACACAGACTCACTTCATCCTGATACAAGAACCTCAACTCACTCACTGTGATGCAAGGGATTGCACCTGACACCAGTGATTGCACCTGAAGCAAAAGACTGCACATATCCACTACATCCTAATACCAGAGACAACACACTCACTGCACCTTAACACACAAGACTATCTCTCACTATTCCACAATACAAGAATCCCCAAACATCCACTACAGCCTGACACACGAACCCCAGACCCTCTGTAGCCTGACACAAAATCTCACAGTCACTCAGTACACCCTAACACAAGAGCACCCACATGTCCACTACTCCCTGACAGGCTAGGTTTCCCCCAGGCACCCTTTAATTCCCTTCCCCAACACAGCAATGTATTCCCCAATGACCACTGTACCCCAACACAACATTCTTCTCCCACTATCCGATTTTTCTCCCACTATCCTGTTCCAAGAGCCCTCACACACCCACTGCACCTCCTTACAAGATACTGTACCCCGGCATGACAGTCTTCCTTGAAAGTCATTGCACCCCTTCTGTACAGGCTTATCACAGATACCTACTCACCACTCCACAACACAACTGTCTTCCCTGTCAACTGCACCCCAAAACATCAATCATCAGTCTGAAGAAGGGTCTTAACCCAAAACGTCACCCATCCAGAGATGCTGCTTGACCGGCTGAGTTACTGCAGCATTTTGTGTCAATCTTCTCCTACAAGCCCACTATACCCTGCAGCATAGTGGCATAGCTGGTAGAGCTGTTGCTTTGCAGCGCCGGAGACCCGGGTTCAATCCTGACTTTGGATGCTGTCTGTGGTATTTACACATTCTCCCTCTGGTCACGTGGGTTTCCTCCATGTGCTCCGGTTTCCTCTGGCATCCCAAAGTGGGTTTGTAGGTTAATAAGCGTGTGTAAATACCACAAGTGTGTAAGGAGTGAATGCAACGTGAAGTGTAGATGGAGTCAATGGAAGGGATGTTGGTTTGTATGATGGTCTGGGCTACATCCACAACTTTCTTTCAAAGGTTCTCTGAGTGATGTGCCAATGGTCTATAATGGCTGTGGGGTGCATTACCATAAATCAGTGTAATTGAAGAAGAGCAAAGTGTTAGGTTTGCTGGTGTTTTGGCTAATGTGCATCTCAACACACAATGCCAAAATAGATAACTGATCTTAGTGGTATTTTTGTAACAAATTGACTAGCATTTTGTTTCTAGGAACTCATTTAGGAATGCAAGTTTAGATAGATTAAAACTCTGTTGGTCACTATTTAAACTATTAAAGTTTCTGTCTATTTGTTCAATGGGTGTGGATATGGCTGACAATACCAGAATTTATTTGTAGGTTAAATGGCGTCTGTAAAAATTGTCCCTTGTGTGTAGAATCATGTTAGTGTATGGGGTGATCACTGGTCGGCACAGACTTGGTGGGCCAAAGAGCCTGTTTCTGCGCTGGATCTCCAAAGTTTAAAACATAAATTGATCCAGAATGCATCTAAAAATAATTCATCCTGTTTAATCATTGATACATCTTGTCACTAAAGAAAGATAAGAATGATAACTGCTTCATAACTGGAATATCCAAACTGGAATGGAAATGCTTCTGTTGTTCTAGACTTCACAGAGCCTGAAAGCTTGGTGGTCGTTTTTCTCAGCAGTTTCATTGCATTACAAGTCATTTTGCCTTGATGCAGTTTACTCTACTAAGATAGATGACATATACTACAGTTGTAATTTATCTTCAGCTAATTTTACATCATAAACCTTAGTGTATTTTTAATGTCATGGTTTTTTTGTGTTGAAGAATTCAAATTTTCTTGGCATTTTGATAAATTTCTTCAAACACTGCTGTTGCAGCAGATGTTGAGGTGTGCAATGCTACATTGCCTAAATAATCTACGTCCTCAATCAACATGTCACCCAATTTGAAATATTGTTTTAATAGCTCTTTATTCAGCTTTCTGAAATGCACTGCAAGTCCTTGCTGTACAAAATGTAACTTTTATTTGGCAGCATTGTGAATACAAAGTAATTTTGCAATTTTGTTTTTGTATATCCTGCCATACTTTTAAAGCTTGCTTATAAGACAATTTGGGTTATTTACATTTGTGTTACTATTGTGCAAGGATGGTCAGCGCTCTGTAAGTGTGTGAAACGATTTTCATATCTATCTATAATATATATATGCATGTCCCCGAAATACAGCCAAAATGGTACACGATAGTGCAACAATTTTAGGGGCGCTTTACTCACCATTCGCCTGGGGTGTGCAGTAGCAAGTTTCGTTCAATTTGACAAAGTAATTCCCTTTATAAACTTAAATCAACTTTCTCCCACGAACAGCACTGCGCTCCCACTTGCCGGCCCCATCAGCAGCACCTGCGCAGTTGGGGGAGGGTTGCCGGGCCCATCGCCATTTCGACTGGCGCCACAACGGGATGTTTGGAGTCATGACGGGGACCCGCCAGCCATGCCTGCGCAGCTGGGAGAGGTTTGACGGGCCCGCCACCATCTTCAGATCGCCATTTTGACTGGCGTCACAACGGGGATCTCTGGTGTCACAATGGGGACCCAACATTGCAGCACAGAAAAGGCCCTTTGGCCCACCAAGTCCCCGCTGACCAGCGATCCTCGCACATTAACACTATAGGATTCAACATGAACGTCCCCCTACAGCAGAATCAACACTTTCCACTGTGAGGGAAGCCACCAAAAAGTCCAGTCCTCCTCCTCCTAGTCCACCCGAGGTCGGGGCCTATTTGAGGCCTCCGCAGCCAGTCGCCAAATCGGCGGTCCGATGTTATAGGCCCTCTTGCCGGGAAGATGGAACTCCGGCGTCGGGTGAACACTCCTCAGCGGCATGGAATGTCTGCAGTGGCCGCTTCCTCCCCGGAGACCACGGCTCCCGAAGTCCTCAGGCTGCGCTGGTTGGAGCTCCGACACTGGCGATCTCGGATCCCAGGCTCCGCGGGGTTTTAAATCCATCGCTGCCCACGGCTGGACGCCTGTGCAGCCACAGACTCGGATGTTGGAGTCGGCGGTCACAGCACTCCGGAGCCAACCGCACGGCGACCCGGGTAGGCCATCGCCCGTTCAGCGCTGTGCCGCCGCTGAGGCTGTAGTCCCGGTCGATCCCGGCAGGAAACGCCGCTCCAGTCCCGAAGGTAGGCCGCACAGAGAGGGTGAAGATGCGATTCGGAGGAAAACTGCATCTCCGACCAGGTAGGACTGAGAAAATACAGTTTCCCCACCTCCCCATAAAAAGATTAGACCTCCAAAATAAAACGTTTTTAGACACTAAAAAGGGCAAAAAGACGGACTGCAGGCAGAGCAGCCATACACAATAGTGCCCCACTACTGCACATCCACCATTTAGCAGGTGTGCTAAAAACACAAAATATCCAATTCACTAAAATGGATTAGATTTAGACCTATTAATATTGGTTAGCTGGCCAAGACGTTATTGTGAATGTATGGAGCAGATTGCTGATTTATCTTTTTCAGGTCAGGCTTGTTTGTTGAATTTCAAGTTGTAATTTATTAGTTTAGCACTTCATCTTGTGTATTCCAGCTCCTTCAAAGAACTGCTCTTTCCTTTGCAGGGATTAATGCAGTCCCCTGATAGTTACTTTTGAATTGGCTTCTACCCCCTCGAATAATACATTCCAGTGAATAACAACTGGTCTCTGAAAAAAATTCCTTATTTCCCTTCCGGTTGTTTTATATCTTTCTTCTTGTTATCTAATGCTCCTCTTGACAAATCTCAGATTTCTCAAGACTCTCAATATAATTGGTCTTAATTAATTGTATACATTTTGTTTATTGTCTGCAATCCTAATTCTGAGAATATAATGCATCAATATGCTAACAGGAATGATGTTTAGGTATACATTTCTAAAAATCTTTTAGCAATCTTTTAGCAGTTCTTGGGCGGCACGGAGGTGTAGCGGTAGAGATACTGCCTTACAGTACCAGAGACCCGGATTTGATCCTGACTATGGGTGCTGTCTTCAGAATTTGCATGTTTTCCCTGTGACTTGCGTGGGTTTTCCCTGACATTTTTGGTTTCCTCCCACACTCCAAGGACGTACAAGTTTGTATGTTAATTGGCTTGGTATTATTGTAAATTGTCCCTAGTGTGTGTAGGATAGTGTGTGCGGGGATCGCTGGTCGGTGCGGACTGGGTGAGCCGAGGAACCTGTTTCCGCGCTGCATCTCTAAACTAAACTAAACAAAAATGTGTTGAAAAGATTGTTGTGTTGGTTTAAAATTTGCCTTTGACATGCACTATTCTGATGGACAGATATCTTTACTGATTTTTATTTTGGCAAGTTCCAAAGGTTAATGAATTAATAGAAATGAGGAATCTTTTACTCCTATCAATTGTTAGCATTTCTAACAGGAACTTATAGAACACAATATTTAGGTTTTGAGTGGATACTTTGTGGGCAAAAGGATCGATTTGAAAATCAAAACAAAAAACTGCAGATGCAGTCTTGTTCTACAGATCTACATTGCTGATTATTTAGCACAGTTAGTGGTTTGCTGAGTCGTCAATTGGTTCCACTGTCAGTTAGTCTTTAATTCTGACTCGAAGAAAGAAAGAAAACCACAATTTAGCACAGTGATGCTTGTTTGCTGCAGAATCTTCTTGAGGATAGAACAATACTAAAATATGACATCTTACATCTGACAATATGACATCTCAAATATGACAAATATGACAGAGTAGGTGAGTCGAGCACCTGGGGGACATAGGTTTAAGGTGAAGGGATAGGGGAATCTGAGGGGTATCTTTTTCACACAAAGGCAGTGGGTGTATGGAACAAGCTGTCAGAGGATGTAGTTGAGGCAGGGACTATCCTAATATTTAAGAAACTGTTAGACTTGTACATGAATAGAACAGGTTTGGAGGGATATGGACCAAACACCACAGGTGGGACTAGTGGAGCTGGAACATGTTGGTTGGTGTGGACAAGTTGGGCCAAAGGGCCTGTTTCCACAATGTATCACTCTGTGAGTCTATGACTCCACATAAGCTACACTTTGTCAATGAATGAAATGATGTGACAGACTTTTGCCATAATTAGCTAAAGATTTTCACAATTTTTTTTAACTTGAGCTTTGCAAGTGGTCAGGTCTGGTGGGAGTCCCCCCGTCCCCCCCGCCACGGGTACCATGTAATCCCGTGCTACCTGCTCTACCATTTTGTGTCTGTCTTCGATTGAAACCAGCATCTGCAGTTTCCTCCTACTTTCTTTTATCAGTGTGGAAACATTTTTTTAGATAGTACGAATTTACAATGTTGAGCCTCTTGGGTATATCCCTGACAAATGACAGAAATTGAATTTGGTCAGTAGTCATGCAATGGTGACTCTCCCAATGTAGCCACTAGAAAATTTGGAAGGAATATTAGTTCAAAATGTTGGAAGAAATGGTCTTTATTTTTGTTGTCCCTTCAAAGTGAAATGATGGATGTATGGATTCAGTGAAGTATGTTATGAAAACATTACAGAACTATCAGGGCTTTCAAGAATATTGTTTTGATTTGTCATTTTGATGAGGCTAAGAAAGATTTAAAAATATAGATGTGTCAGCATTTCTCACATATAGTTCTCACCTCTAGTGCAGTCAGACATCAGATGCTGTACGCATATCACACATGGTTCCGGTTGCTAAACAAAAGTTGGTGAATTTTAATTTTGATTTATTTTAAACCTTTATGTCCACCAGCTGGTGAAAACATAAATTGTTAAAATGTTATTAGCTACATTTAAATGAAATTGGCTAATCTATTTTAACGGTCATTTTTGTGTATTTTGTTTTCCCCCAAACTGATTTATTATTCCATTAGTTTGTGTTCGAAGTACCAAAAAAAAAAAATTGCTCGTGATGATACAGCATGTTAACAATTCCTTTAAGGCATACTCTTTCTCTGACTGCAGTTATGCAGAAGTTACAATCTGAAATATTTTTGCCAGCTGGGATGAGCACTCAACAGAAGCTTGTTTTGCTGCAGATTGGGTCCAATCTCTCAGGCACTGAGATATAGTATTAACAGTGTGAATCATCATAGTGCTCTTAACTGTGATCCTAAATAATTCATACTCCGTGAACCACAGGAAGACCATATGCATGAGCTTGAAATGAAGAAATGTATTTTACAGGAGCATACTCATGTTATGAGCAGAGCAGTTTTGTCCTAACATTTAAAAGGGTTCCAAGTGAAATTTTGAATTCCCAAGGGGTTAACAATATTTTCAAAATCTTTGCCGGAGTTGTCCTTCTGCTGGCATCTCTACCATTTACTTTTGGAGACTCTTCAATTACGCAGTCGCTCAGGATTGAGGATGGTTTGCTTTCACTCCAGCTCTGAGATAGCTAATCTCCTGTGTGAAATGTGCATATTTGTGCACAGATGGAGCAGGTGAAGCTTGACCAAGTAGGTGGGTAGGTTGTTTAGCATGGTATGTCCTCCTTCCACATGCTTTTTGAATTGTACAGACTAATTGTCTTCAAACATAGAATATAGAGGGGCACAGCACAGGTACAAACCCTTTGACTCATTATGCCTGTACTGACCATGATGCCAAATTAAACTAGCCTCATCTTCCTGCACATGATCCATATCTCTCCATTCTCTACATGCTCATGTGCCTGTCTAAATGCTTTTCAAACACCATTATCATAGCTGCTTCCACCACCATCCATGAACATGTGTTCCAGGCACCTATCACTCTCAGTCTAAAAGAAAAAAAACTGACTTGTACACTTCACGGTGGCGCAGCAGTAGAGTTGCTGCCTTACTGCGCATACAGCGCCAAAGACCCGGGTTTGATCCCAGCTACGAATCTGACTATCCCATCAATGTCTCTCATAATATTAAACATTTCTTACAGGTCTAAGCTTCTGACACTCCAGGGAAAACAATTCAAGTTTGTCCGACCTTTCCTTGTAGCCAATATTCCATAATCCACACTACATCTTAGTGAATCACTTCTGCTCCTTCACCTAAGCCTCTGCATCCTTGTAATGCGACAACCAGAAGTGTACACGCCACTCCAGGTGTTGTCTGACTAAATCTTCCTTGGTGCTCCTGCATTTTGAGTAGTCACAGAGATTCCCATGGCCAGTGAGAATATAACAGTTTTTGTAAACAAATACAAGACGGTGTCCACTTCAAAATCTCTTATCATAACAGTTCTTGACGTAGCTTTTATTTTCAGGAATCTGGTGTCAGGCATGTAGATGTTGGGACCCAAACCTGGTTGCCCATGATTAGAGCTCCTATGTTGGGAAAGTTGGTGTGAAGGAAGTTGTCTCGACCCGAAACGTCGCCTATCTCCTTCGCTCCTTAGATGCTGCTGCACCCGCTGAGTTTCTCCAGCTTTTTGTGTAACCCTTGTTGACATTTAGTTTGTCTCTCCTGTCACTAGATTTGGAGGATTTTATGAAGCCAGCAATGTGTGATGTCAGTGTTTTGAGGTGTTATTAGATGTGTCATGCACGTGCACAGCATTACATATGTGGGGATGGCTGCTATGGTTCAGTTTAGTTCAGTTTTGTTTATTGTCACGAATACCGAGGTGAAAAGCTTTTGTTGCGTACTATCCAGTCAACAGAAAGTCAATACTTGATTACAATCGAGCCATTCACCGTGTGTAGAGAGATTTAAGTGGAGTGTGATTGTAATATGCGATTGTAGATCTGCTTCTGTGGCTAGCACCCAAATAGTTACCTGGGTTGGGTGCCATCTTGGAAGCTCACTCCTTTGCAGACCACATGAGCTTGGAACCATAATTAACGTCTTGGACTTCAAAAACTTCACAGTGGCTAAAAAGCAGTGTGGCTGCACCAGAAATGGGAGTACATTTCATCCTGCATGTCTTGCCTTTGCTGAGAGGTGGCTCTCTACATTTTCCATGGTTGATTTGCGCATCTTGGTTATCGGGAAACACTGTTGGGCAGTGAAGGTAGGATAATTATCATAAAGAATTTTTAATGTAAGGCTTGATTTCTTATTCACTTCAGCAGAGGTGTCAGAACTTGGTTCTCTGTCTTCAAATATGCACATATGCAAGCATCATTTGATACTGTAGATTAATGATGGGATCTTGAGTCTGGTATGGAGACAGCTGAGGATTAATACTTTCTGATTCACCCTGTTGGATAATTCCACTGCAGAGGGAAGCTTGTTGATGAATTTCAGTGTTGGAATGAGGAAGATTGTGACTAAAGATTGCTGCAGTGATACAACCTTGCTTGATCTTGGATTGCATTCATTTTGGATCTGAATTAGATACGTAGATCTCTAATCTGATGAAGAATTGTAACATACCAGGGAACGGCCGTTAACTTTTCCTACCGGCGCAGCGAATGCAGCTCCTGAGACTCTGGTTCGATCCCGGGTACTGTCTGTACGGAGTTTGTACAATCTCCCCGTGACCTGCGTGGGTTTTCTCCGAGATCTTCAGTATCCACCCACACTCCAAAGACGTACAGGTATGTTGGTTCATTGGCTTGGTAAATGTAAAAAAAACTGTCCCTAGTGGGTGTAGGATAATGTGCGGTGATCGCTGTTCAGCGCGGACCCAGTGGGCCGAAAGGGCATGTTTCAGTGCTGTATCTGTAAACTAAACTAAACATTTATTTTTGTTTGGTTATGTTGAAAGCTTTTTTGGGTTTTGTTTAGTTTAGAGATACAGCGCAGAAACTGGCCCTTTGGACCACCCCGTCCGCGCTGACAAGCAATCATCCTGTACACTAGTACTATCATACAGGCTAGGGACAATTTTTTTTTTTTTTTTAACAAAGCCAATTAACCTACAAACCTGTACATCTTTGGAGTGTGGGAGGAAACTGGAGCATCTAGAGAAAGCCCACCTGGTCACGGGGAGAACGTACAAATTCCATACAGACAGCACCCATAGTTAGGATCGAACCTGGGTCTCTGTCATTTTAAGGCAGTAGATCTACCGTTGTGCCACCGCCCCTACTTTTATGTGGTCATAAAGGGTCCTAGGCAGAGGCAGGTGCTGCTCCCTACACAGTGCATTCAGAAAGTATACAGACCCATTAACTTTTTCCACATTTTGTTACGTTACAGCCTTATTCTAAAATGGATTAAATCCTTTTTTTTATCATCAATCTACACACAATACCCCATAATAAAAAAGTGAAAACACGTGTTTAGAAATTTTTGCAAAGTAATTAAAAAGATAGAACTGAAATATCACATTTACATAAGTATTCAGACCCTTCACTCAGTACTTTGTTGAAGCAAGTTTGGCAGCGATTACAGCCTCAAGTCTTCTTGGGTACGATGCTACAAGCTTGGTACACCTGTATTTGGGTAATTTCTCCCATTCTTCTCTGCAGATCCTGTCAAGCTTTGTCAGGTTGGATGGGGAGCATTGATGCACAGCTATTTTCAGATCCCTCCAGAGACTTCAATCGGCTTCAAGTCCGGGCTCTGGCTGGGCCACGCAAGTCTTGTCAAGTAGCCACTCCTGCATTGTCTTGGCTGTGTGCTTAGGGTCGTTGTCCTCGCCCCAGTCTGAGGTCCAGAATGTTCTGGAGCAGATTTTCATCAAGGATCTCTCTGTACTTTGCTCCGTTCATCTTTCCCTCGATCCTGACTAGTCTCCCAGTTCCTGCCATGAAAAACATCCCCACAGCATGTTGCTGCCACCACCATGCTTCACCCTAGGTATGGTATTGGCCAGGTGATGAGCGGTGCCTGGTTTCCTCCAGATGTGACGCTTGGCATTCAGGCCAAAGAGTTCAATATTGGTTTCATCAGACCAGAGCACCAGAGAAAACAACCCTTTTGGCAAACTCCAAGTGGGCTGTCAAGTGCCTTTTACTGAGGAGTGCCTTCCGTCCGGCCACTCTACCATTAAGACCTGATTGGTGGAGTGCCGCAGATATAGTTGTCCTTCCGGAAGGTTCTCCCATCTCCACAGAGGAACCAGGAGCTCTGTCAAAGTGACCATCAGGTTCTTGATCACATCCCTGACCAAGGCCCTTCTCCCCCGAGTGATCAGTTTGGCGGGCGGCAAACTCTATGAAGAGTCCTGGTGGTTCCAAAGTTCTTCCATTTAAGAATGACGGAGACCACTGTGCTCTTTGGGACCTGCAATGCTGCAGAAATTGTTTTATACCCTTCCCCAGATCGGTGTCTCGACACAATCCTGTCTCGGCGGTCTACAGACAATTCCTTTGTCTTCATGTCTTGTTTTTGCTCTGACATGCACTGTCAACTGTGGGACCTTATGTAGGCAGGTGTGTGCCTTTCCAAATCATGCCCAATCAATTTAATTTACCACTGGTGGACTCCAATCAAGTTGTAGAAACGTCTCAAGGATAATCAATGGAAACAGGATGAACCTAAGCTCAATTTTGAGTGTCGTAGCAAAGCAGGCACGTGCCGTCAGGGTAAGCAAGATAGGCACTGCCTACTCTGACTAAAATTATGAAATGGTAATTATTAAATATAAATAGTAAAGGCATGGGAGAATTATGCCTATCTAAGAGATCGATCTCTTAGGTAGGCATAATTCTCCGTGCCTTTCAACCGCAGCGCATGTAACACGCAAAGGTCTGTGAAGCCCATGTGCCGTCGGCGCTGCTTCAAGCCGTCAATTTCAAGGGTAGCTGAAGGCAGCTGAAATTCTGCCTTTGCAGCACAAGTTTCTTGGCAGGTCTTTCAAATATGGATTGTCATTATTTTAAGAGTATCTTAGGAAACAAAAAGAGAAGAATGGAGTTCATGTACCGATAATGTGGTAAGTACATTTCTTGGTGCTTTATGTTTTTAAATACCGTATTTCCCGGGGTGGGGGGGAGAGCTCCTTTCACAGCGTTTGAGGAGTCTGGCCCGGGGTAAAGTTGCGGGAGGGCTAGAGCATTGTGAAGGAGGGGATCGGGGCCAGAAACCCACTTGCGACACTCCGGGTACAGAGGCACCACATTGTGGCCGGAGAGTGAATTAGCTCGGATAGCTGCGAGCGGCCGGCGGGACCGGACAGCCCCTTCTGCCGGCCCCTGATCACCTCTGGCAGAACTTTCTGAAAACCTCTGCTGCCGCCCGCCGGCTTCACTCATGTCAGCCGCTTCCCGCAAATCCTTAAGTTCTGCCAGCGCGCTCAAGGGACCAATTGAGGTTACTCGGCTGTCGGAATTTAAGGATTTGCGGCAGGTGAGAAGTGTTCAGATGGAGAGCAATGCCAGAGGTGAGCGGGCCGGCAGAAGGCGCTGAAGTGGTAGCCGGTTCTGCTGTCGGGTCCCTGCAGCCGCTCGCAGTCACCCAAGCTGTTTCCTTCCCCGGAAGTGGCGGCCAGCTCTGCTGTCCGTGCCTGGAGCGCTGCGGCAGCGGTCGGTGAGTTACTGACATGGTCTCCGACCCCCTCCTTCTCAACATTCCTGCCCTCGCCGCATATTTAACCCCTGGCACAGACTCTCCACACGCTGTGAAATGAACTCTCCCGTTAATTGGACCCTTGAATTAGTATTGTCATTCAATAAGATGACAACTGATTCAACGTGCTCCCGTTTTTCCCACCATCTCTCCACCTGCCTTCCTCCTCGGTCCCCCACCCATTCACTAATTAAAAAATGAAGGAGATTTAGAAGCCTTGGGCAAATTGAATTGTTACTTATTTTTATTTCTTATTTTTACGGAGAGAACAATCTGCGCATGCGCGGATTAAGATTTTTTTAAAAAGCCGACTGACTGCCTATCTTGAGTAATTACTCACGGCACGTGCCCGTAACAAAGGGGCTGAATACTTATGTGAATGTGATATTTCAGTTTTTTATAAATTACTTTGCAAAAATGTCTAAACACCTGTTTTCGCTTCTTCATTCTGGGGTATTGTGTGTAGTTTGATGATTAAAAAAAAGAATTTAATCCATTTTAAAATAAGGCTGCAACGTAACAAAATGTGGAAAATGTGAAGGGGTCAGAATACTTTCTAAATGCACTGTGTGTCCTAGAGTTCTGTTGCAGTGAAGTTTATGCACTATAGACCTCAGGGTGGATAGAATCTGTGTTGTGATTGTAGGAGGGCCTCTTTAGCCACATGGAGGAGTTGATTGAGCCTGAGTTTGGATAATTCCAGGTTAATCACAAGTTGAATAAGTGAAGCTGGCCAGAAGTCTGTGTGATTTCCTGTATCTAGAAATATCATGGGTAAAGTTGAGGATGAGCCAGCAGTAGCTGACCCAGGGCGAGGATAGATTCAGACAACGTTATAGAGGATGTAGATTGGCTTATTAATTCCATGCATATGTGGATCTAATTTTCTGGTTGAGGAGGGAAAAATACGTTAGCGTTGCATATTGTGTGGATTTAGGTTAAGACCACTGCCAGCGATGGCACTGGTGACAAGGGAATTGATTGTTGTAGGGACCCAAGGGAGTGATGTTGGTTTCCCAACTATTTAGCTGAAGTAGCATGCTTTGCTTATCCACTTCTGGATTTTAGATAAACAGTCTGACAATGTGGAGATGGTTGAATTGATCTGGAGACATATAGTGAGGTACTACTGCAAATTTGGTCCTTGAGAATCGTTGAGGCAATAGCACAGAGCTGAAACCATTCAAAGTACTTCTGTGGCTGTGAACAAATACAGAAAAATAATAAAGGTAAACCAGTGTCGATCCACCAAGGAGTTGGTTTGGAGAAGGATTGTGCTATTAATGGTGTGAGAGGTTACATGACAGGCTGAGGTGAATACACTGTCAGAATCACAGAAGGTTTAATTAGCGACTGTATGCTAATGACAAAGGTGAAACGTGATTGGAATGATGAGACAATAAGTTCCAGAATGATGGGGGGTCAAACCTGAATGTAACAAATTGGAAAGGGAGTTGGGTGATGTGGTGGTAGTTGTCAAGGAGAGTTAGATGATGAGTTTTGATGAGAATGCTGATAGTAGATTTAATGGAGACAGGGTAGCTCTTGACAAGGGAGAACCATAGAAATTGTGAGATTGCTGAATTGTAAAATTTGCAATTGTATCAAAACGTATCAACAAAGAAGGTGGCACAGGTAGAGGTGCTGCAGAAAAAAATCGCCTAAGTGGGACAGGCGCATTACAGCGACATAGACCTGGGTTCATTCCTGACTATGGTTGCTGTTGTACAGAGTCTGTACGTGCTCCCTGTGACTGTGTGGGGCTCTCCAGGTGTTCCAGTGTCGTTCCACACTCCAAAGACTACAGGTTGTAGGTTAGACAAAAATGCTGGAGAAACTCAGCGGGTTTCAGTGAGTTTCTCCAGCATTTTTGTCTACCTTCGATTTTCCAGCATCTGCAGTTCCTCCTTAAACAGGTTTGTAGGTTAATCGGCTTCAGTTAAATTGTAAATTGCCCCCAGTGGGTAGGATAGTGCTCGTGTACAGAGTGATCACTGGTCAGCACAGACTCGGATCGGAGGGGCCTGTTTCCGTGCTGTATCTAATGTCTAAATTATTAAAATAATTTGAGATTGTTCATATTTTTAATAGCAGTTTTTTAAAAAACGATCTGATATTTATCTTGTGAATATTCATACCGTGAAAAGATTTAAATTGCTAATTCACACTTTCTCCTTAAAATCTGACTTGCAAGAGCATTGGCACAGTGATGTCATTGATTATGAGGCGATCTTCCAATGTGCACACAACATATTCAGTATTTGTTGTGGCTCTGTTGAAGAAAACCTGTCTCTGAATAGTCAAGGTTTCAACCCCGGCTCTAAGACTTGAGTACAATGTTGTCAAATAAGTGGAAGATAGACACAAAAAGCTGCAGTAACTCAGCGGACAGGCAGCATCTCTGGAGAGAAGAAATGGGTGATGTTTTGGGTCGAGACCCTTCTTCATACTCAATTAAGTGCATTGCTGAAGAAGTATTAGCCTTTTCAAAAACTAAAATATCCCACAACACTAACTTAGGAGCAGTTTAGCTCTATTAACATTTTTTCCCAATCACAAGCATCAAAACAGTTTTAATTCATCATTTATCTCAAGCTTATCTTTGGTACAAATGATGTGTGAAAATGGATTGCCTTTGTTGGCCAACAAAGAACTGCACTTCAAAATTACTTCAATTGCCTGTTGAAGTACACAATCCTGGGAACCTGAATTCTTCGATGGTTCAGGAATGAACTCGACCAAATATATTGTTAATGGTATGCTGTGTCAGAACAATCAATTGGCGGAAACAGTTTCTTTGAAATGTAAGCTGCAGGATACCATGATTATATTGAGATCAATGATATAGATCTGAAGCTGCAAGGTGCTGATGGTTTTTACCGTTCATCAACTGCTTGCTTTTAAAAATAAATCATATTTTTCCATAGAAACAAGGTACTGCGGATGTGGTTTACAAAAAAAGCACAAAGTGCTGGAGTTACAGGGTTCTCGCTTAACTTTTTTTCCCTGTTGCCAGCCGGGCAACCTTGACAGCCTTTTAGGTTGCCAAATTACAGTTTAGGTGGTCATTTAACACGGTTTTCATGACGCGTGCGATAATGTGCTCGGACGAAGTGCGTAGTTATCAGTCAGAATTATGCTTAATGAAGCATTCACATATTATGTTCAAGAAGGAACTGCAGATGCTGGAAAATCGAAGGTAGACAAAAGTGCTGGAGAAACTCAGTGGGTGCAGCAGCATCTATGGAGCGAAGGAAATAGGCATCGTTTCAGGCCGAAATCCACGATTTTAACATTTAAAAGTAAAGTGGATAGGTATATGGACGTGAAGGGAATGGAGGGGTATGGTCTGAGTGCAGGTAGATGGGACTAGGGGAAAACAAATGGTCGGCACGGACTGGAAGGGCCGAGAGGACCTGTCTCCGTGCTGTAATTGTTATATGGTTATATGGTTATATGGTTATATAAAGGATATTCAAAAGGAGCTTCTAAGTCACTTTGAAAACAGGCCACCACACATTCCTAATTTCTCATGATTAATTTTATGAATGTGATATTAACAAAGTGCACGCCTAAGCTGTGAACAATCAGTTCTAATACATCACAATTTCCAACTCAGTATAACAAAACACCAAACAAATTTGATCTAAGTTTTATGGTTTGCAAGAGCATATTTCAGGAGGTGGATTTCTGTGCTCTATGTGAATCGAATTTGGAAACCTGGATGGATCTGCAATTCCCTTTGCAATGCAAAATGCCTGCACAGAATTTACAAGGGACACTTCTGGATCTGTCCTGTTTCTAGTTCTGATGTGAAAAAGAGTTGATGAAATAGAATAGAATGCAATCGTTTATTGTGCGATTTCAAGAACACTGTGCAGACAATAATCACATGGTGGACGTGGAACTACACCAATATCCGTACAGACCATGGTGAAATTTTACCATTATTATTATATGTATATAAATACAATCTTTCAAATTAAAAACATCACTTAAGAATATACATATACAATGTAGAAATAAGTCCTATAATGTTAGATATCAGAACTACCAACAAATTAAAAATGCATTCATATCACACTCACGTCAGAAAGTCTTTGACATGCTGCTTGATAACTTCACTAGAAAGAATGCATGAAATGTATGTGTGAATGGTGTGGTGGTAGAGAGGGGCACCTAGCAGTGCAATCGGTGATTGCAAGATTGTAAGCTATTTTTTATCTAATACATATCAAATCTACTTTGGTATATTCCAATGTACAAATATCAGTAATCTCCTCAGAATATTGAGACTGTCTGAAGAAGTGTCCTGACCCGAAATGTCACCTATCCATGTTCTCTAGAGATGCTGCCTGACCCACTGAGTTACTCTAGGGCTCGAAATTAGCGGTTGCCCGGGTGTCAATGACCACCCAAAGTGCCGTTGGGCAACCTAAACGCCAACTCATTTTGCCCGGCTTGGCAAGCAAATACTGGTTTATTCCGATAGACACAAAAACTGGAGTAACTCCGCGGGTCAGGCAGCATCTCTGGAGAATGGGAGCGTGACGTTTCGTGTCGACGTCGGCGGCTGTATTCCTCTAGGATCTTTGATTGCGGGGCAAAGATACTAGGTGCGTGGTGACGATGGGCCGGAGCGAATGACGGGCCCCGAACAGCGGCAACAGAGGCGACATCGGCAGCAGCGGCCGCGACAGCGGCTCCACCGCCTCCTCCTCCCACACCCCGCCCGGCGGAAGGAGGCCTCCCCCTCCCCCCTCCCGGCCTCGGCGTGCAAGAGTGGTTGTTTTGAAAGCGCCGTTGGTGGATTTGCAGCAGTATCTTTTGATTTGCAGGCAGCGGCCGCTATCGGCCTGATAATAGCCGCTGCCTGCAAATCCGTTAACGGCGCTTTCAAAACAACCCCTCTCGCACGCCGAGGCCGGGAGGGGGAGGGAGGGAGGGAGGGAGGGAGGGAGAGAGAGGGAGGGAGAGAGAGAGAGAGAGAGAGAGAGAGAGGGGGGGGGGAGGCCTCCTCCTTCCGCCGACTGAAGCAGCTGCACCAAAGATCCTATAGCAATAGGATCTTTGAGCTGCACCCCTCGTCCCCGCAACTTGCTGGCGGAGGAGGGGAGGCGGTGGCGACGAGTTCCCAACCGCCTCCCTCTTTGGCGGCGGCACTTTGGCGTTGGACAGGGACGGCCAAGGCAGCGGGGCGATGTTGTCCGAGGAGCGCTGACCTTCCTTCCTCCCCACCTCCTCTGCCCTTTCCCCCCCTCTCCACCCCTCTTATCCTGGGACCCCTCCTCTCCATCCCACACTGATCCCCATTCCCTCCTCTAATCAGTCCTCACTGACATCCCCTGTGCTCCCCTCCCCCCTCAATCTATTCATCACCCTACCCACCTCGCATTGATTCTCCTGCCATCCTACACTGGTCCCCCAATTCATCCTGTACTGACCCCCCTTCCCATCCATCCTACATTTCTCCCCCACATTCATACAGCACTGATCCACCCATTCATCCCATACTGACCCACCTTCCATTTACGCCCCATCCATCCTGTAGTGATATGAATGGGGGATCATCTTTTACTGATCCCCCATTCATCCTGTACTGATCCCCTCATTCATCCTGTAGTGATCTCCCATTCATCCTGCACAGACCCTCCGATCCACACTGTCCTGATTCACCCCCCCCCCCCATTAATCCCGTACTGACCCACCTTCCATTTACCCTGCACCAAACCCCCCATCCATCCTGTAGTGATCTCCCCATTCATATTTTATTCATCCCCCATTCATCCTATACTGATCCCCTCATGCATCCCGTACCGATCCCCTCATGCATCCCGTACTGATCCCCTAATGCATTCCGTACTGATACCTCATTCATCCTATACTGATCCCCTCATTCATCCTGTAGTGATCCACCCATTCATCCTGCACAGACCCTCCGATCCACACTGTCCTGACTCACCCTCCCCCATTCATCCCGTACTGACCCACCTTCCATTTACCCTGCACCAAACCCCCCATCCATCCTGTAGTGATCTCCCCATTCATATTTTACTGATCCCCCATTCATCCTGTACTGATCCCCTCATGCATCCCGTACTGATCCCCTCATGCATCCTGTAGTGATCTCCCATTCATCCTGCACAGACCCTCCGATCCACACTGTCCTGACTCCCCCCCCCCCCCCCCCCCCCATTCATCCTGTACTGATCCCCTCCCCCCCCCCCCCGATTCATCCTGCGCTGATTAAAAGCCTCCACCACCTCTGCTGAAAGCTCATTCCACACAGCCACCACCCTCTGAGTAAAGAAGTTCCCCCTCACGTTACCCCTAAACTTCTGTCCCTTAATTCTCATATCATGCCCTCTTGTTTGAATCTTCCCTACCCTCAATGGGAAAAGCTTATCCACGTCAACTCTGTCTATCCCTTTCATCATTTTAAAGACCACAATCAAGTCCCCCCTTAACCTTCTGCGCTCCAAAGAATAAAGACCTAACTTGTTCAACCTTTCTCTGTAACATAGTTGCTGGAACCCTGGCAACATTCTAGTAAATCTCCTCTGTACTCTCTCTATTTTGTTGACATCCTTCCTATAACTAGGCGACCAAAATTGTACACCATACTCCAGAATTGGTCTTACCAATGCCTTGTACAATTTTAACATTACTTCCCTACTCCTATATTCAATGCTCTGATTTATAAAGGCCAGCACACCAAAGGCTTTCTTTACCACCCTATCTACATGCGATTCCACCTTCAGGGAACTATGCACAGTTATTCCTAGATCCCTCTGTTCCACAGCATTCCTCAATTCCCTACCATTTACCATGTACGTCCTATTTTGATTTGTCCTGCGAAGATGTAGCACTTCACACTTATCAGCATTAAACTCCATCTGCCATCTTTCAGCCCACTTTTCCAAATGGCCCAAATCTCTCTGTAGACTTTGAGAATCTACTTCATTATCCACAATACCACCTATCTTAGTATCATCTGCATACTTACTTATCCAATTTTCCACCCCATCATCCAGATCATGGATGTACATGACAAACAACAGTGGACCCAACACAGATCCCTGAGACACCCCACTGGTCACCGGCTTCCAACCTGACAAACATTAACATAAATTACATATACTTTTAAATAATATTTTTTTCCGAAACTATATAAATGTTCCATTGAAAGTGTTGATGCATGTGTAAATGATCAAAATGTGTACTATAACAAGCCGGTTCAAAGCTTTGCAGCATTTATTTCGCTGATAATTATTAGGGTGACTATTTGCTGTGTTTACCCTTGTTTATGTTGATTCTCCATGTTCTTTTGCCAAAACAAATGTCCACAAAAATGTGCACAGATTGCATTTTTGGCCAGATTCCCTGCCTACCACATTGTATTCCAAGCAATGTTCATGAATAGAATTTGTCTTAAATCCCAATCTCACCCCCCATGAGCTTTTTTGCCCTATGCCTCCATCCAACTATAACAAAGATTGTTTCAAAAGAAAACGGTACTGATCTGTCCATTGTAAAGAGAAATGTAGTTCTTTGTGTGAGAATTGCATTCAAAGCCATATTGGATAGCATTGAAATGGTTCTGATAGTGGCTAATTAGTCAAATGGCCTAGTCATTTAACAGGATTTTGAATTTTCTTCATTTAAAAAATAATGGATTTGACAGGACAACCTTAAAACAATCGATGTATCCTTAATGAATTGTTTGAACGGAAAGGAATATTTTTCTGCCCCTCAGTAATTGATTATATTTTCTGACTAAATTTGTGTTTCAGGAAATGGAAGGGACATTGAAGAAACTGCTTTCAAATTGGTTTTCTATAGGATTCTTGAAATTGGAGCGCATCACCTGGCAATCTTCGTGTGATCTGCTGGAGAAAATTAGTCAGTAAGTATTTTTTTGATCTCCCAATGATAGAAGAATCTCTAATTTGTCAGCACAGCCATAAGCACAGCCTCCACGTTGCTAACTCTTCCCACCACTCTGTTTTTAACAGCACTGGGTCCTAGTGCCCGTCTCCCCAGTCCCAGTAACCTTAGTGGCTATTCCACTGGGTCTTCCCCACCCCCCCCCACCATGTAATCCTTGCTCTTCCCAACCCACACCACAGCCCCCATACCCCCCCACCCCCTGACCACCCTCCACCCCCCCACCACACAACGCTCCGTCCTCAGTGCACTCACTGCCTTCCTCCGGCCACAACCCCCATCCTTGCCGCGTGTTCACCATCCCCCCGGACCTCCCCCTCTCCGACACCGAACGGTCTGTCCTCAGCAGAGGTCTTACCTTTGTCCCCCTCCGTCCCCACTTCAATGAGTTCCGCGCCCACCACGATTTGGAGCTCTTCTACCGTCGCCTCCGCCTCACAGCGTTCTTCCACGGGAAGAGGTCCTCGCACCCCACTGATGATCCCTTTTCCTGTCTCCAACATACCCCCTCCACTTGGACCCCCCCTCGTAGCCTTCCGGCTCTAGTGCTATTTATCCAGAACTGCCGTCGGGACATCAACCGCCTCGACTTCTCCACTCCCCTGTCTCACTCCAATCTCTCCAGCCCCGAACGTACTGCCATCGACTCACTCCGTAACAACCCAGACTGGGTTATCAAACCCGCCGACAAGGGAGGTGCCGTGGTAGTCTGGCGCGTCGATCTCTACAAAGCGGAGGCCGCGCGCCAACACTCGGACACCTCCTCCAACTTACTCCTGGACCATGACCCCACTGATGAACACCAGGCCACCATCTCGAGCACCATAACCGACTTCATCAGCTCCGGCTCCCTACCCTCCGAGCCTCCAACCTCATCGTTTCCCAGCCCCACACGGCCCGATTTTACCTTCTCCCCAAAATCCACAAACCCGACTGCCCTGGCAGACCCATTGTCTCTGCCTGTTCGTGCCCCACCGAACACATTTCCACATACCTTGACGCCATCCTATCCCCCTTTGTTAAATCCCTCCCCACCTATGTTCAAGACACCTCAGACACTCTCCGTCGGCTCCGTGCATTCCATTCTCCAGGCCCCCATCCTCTCATCTTTAGAGTGACTGGACCTGGGACGTCCAGTCACTCTACACCTCCATCCCCCACCAGGACGGTCTCAAAGCCCTCCGGTTCTTCCTCGACCAGAGGAGCAACCCATACCCGTCCACTGACACCCTCCTCCGCTTAGCGGAATCGGTCCTTACCCTCAATAACTTCTCTTTTGATTCCTCCCATTTCCTCCAAACACAAGGCGTAGCTATGGGCACACGCATGGGCCCCTGCTACGCTTGCCTCTTTGTTGTGTACGTCGAACAATCCTTGTTCTCGGCGTACCAGGGCCCCATCCCCGACCTCTACCTCCGTTACATCGACGACTGCTTTGGTGTCACCTCCTGCACCCACACACAACTGACTGACTTCATTCATTTCACCACCAACTTCCATCCGGCACTCATATACACTTGGACCATTTCCGACATTTCCCTACCATTCCTTGACCTCACCATCTCTATTGCAGGTGATACACTCCTGACCGACATCCACTACAAACCAACTGACTCCCACAGCTGCCTGGACTACTCTTCCTCCCACCCTGCTTCCTGTAAGGACTCCATCCCCTATTCCCAATTCCTCCGTCTACGCCGCATCTGCTCCCAGGATGAGGTGTTCCACACCAGGTCATCACAAATGGCCTCATTCTTCAGAGAACGGGGATTCCCCTCCCCCATTATTGATGAGGCTCGCACCAGGGTGTCCTCCATACCCCGCAATACTGCCCTCACTCCCCATTCCCCCACTCGCAAACAGGGCAGAGTCCCCCTGGTCCTCACCTTTCACCCCACCAGCCGGCAATTACAACACATAGTCCTCCGCCTGTTTCGCCACCTCCAACGTGACCCCTCCACTCGCCACATCTTCCCATCTCCTTCCCCCGTCTGCCTTCCGCAAAGACCGTTCCCTCCGCAACTCCCTTGTCAATTCTTCCCTTCCCTCCCGCTCTACCCCTTCCCCGGGCACTTTCCCTTGCAACCGCAAGAAATGCTACACTTGTCCCTTCACCTCCCCCCTCCACTCCTTTCAGGGACCCAAGCAGTCCTTCCAGGTCCGACAGAGGTTCACCTGCACCTCCTCCAACCTCATCTACTGCATCCGCTGCTCCAGATGCCAGATGATCTATATCAGTGAGACCAAGCGGAGGCTTGGCGATCGTTTCGCCGAACACCTCCGCTCGGTCCGCAATATCTTTTTTTTATATTTCAAAATATACTTTATTCAAATGATAAATATATACAATACATTAACCTTGCGGAAAATCCATCCGACATTTTCGGAGGCTGTACAAATAGATCAATACAGTTTAGACATTTCTTTTCCCCAAATTTCCACAAATCAGTCCCCCACTCGTGCCACTCATGTGGCACAATGGCGTGGGATACCTTCCCTTATTTTTGAGGGGCGTCTCCACCATACCGTGCCCCCCATGTCCAGCAGCGGAAGGGCCTTAGACAGTGGCCCTCCCCCACCGAGCCTTGGCGTTGGCTGCACCGAGCTTCAGTGCGTCCCTCAGCACATACTCCTGCAGTCTGCAGCGGGCCAGTCGGCAACATTCCCTGACGGACATCTCGCTCTGCTGGGTGGTGAACAATGCTCGGGCAGACCAAAGGGCGTCTTTTCACCGAGTTGATGACCCTCCAGCAGCACTCGATGTCAGCCTCTGAATGTGTCCCTGGGAACAGTCCGTAAATCACCGAGTCCTCTGTGACGGAGCTGTTTGGGATAAAGCGTACCAGGGACCCTTGCATTTTTCTCCAGACTCTTTTAGCAAACCCACACTCTGTAAAGAGGTGGGCAACCGTCTCCTCTCCATAGCAGCCGTCCCGAGGGCAGCGTGCGCTGGTAGTGAGGTTCCGACGGTGCAGGAAGGATCTGACTGGGAGGGCTCCCCTCACCGCCAGCCAAGCCAGGTCTTGGTGCTTGTTGGTGAGTTCTGGCGATGAGGCATTTTGCCAGACGCTGGGCAGTCTGCTCAGGGAACCACGCCACCGGGTCCATAGAATCCTTTCCCCGCAGTTACTGGAGGACATTCTGTGCTGACCACTGCCCGATGGACATGTGGTCAAAGGTGTTGGTCCGGAAGAACCCTTCCACCGTCGACAGATGGGGCGGCAATGTCCAGCTGACTGGCACATTGCGTGGCACCTGCGCCAGGCCCATCCTTCTCAACACCGGGGACAGGTAGAACCTCAGCAGGTAGTGACACTTGGTGCCCACGTGCCTTGGCTCTACACTCCGCCTGATGCAGCCACACACGAAGGTGGCCATCAGAATGAGTGCGACGTTGGGCTCTCTTTTACCCCCGTTGTCTGCTGACTTGTACATTGTGGCCCGTCGCACCCGGTCCATCCTCGACCCCCAGATGAACTGGAAGATGGCCCGGGTGATCCCTGTGGCGTAGGAGGGAGGGAGGGACAGGCCACACTTGTGCCAAGTACAGCAGCCCCGAGAGCACCTCACACCTGATGACCAAATTCTTTCCCGTTATGGAGAGGGAGCGTTGCCTCCACAGCTCCAGCTTCCTCTCCACCCTGGCTATCCGCTCCAGCCAATTTTTGTTACATGCCTCAGCCCCCCCGAACCAGATCCCCAGCACCTTCAAGAAGTCAGGCTTGATGGTGAAGGGGACGGAAGATCTGTCGGGCCAGTTGCCAAAGAGCATGGCCTCGCTCTTCCTGCGGTTCACCCTGGCTCCCGTGGCCGACTCAAACTGGTCGCAGATACTAATCAGTCTGCGGACCGACCCTGGATCCGAGCAGAAGACAGCGACGTTGTCCATGTACAGGGAGGTCTTTACTTGAATGCCCCCACTGCCTGGCAATGTCACTCCTCTTATGCTCGCATCCTTCCTGATGTATTCGGTAAAAGGTTCAATACAGCAGACAAACAAGACAGGAGAGAGAGGGCAACCCTGCCTAACTCCAGACCTTACAGGGAAACTGTCTGATTCCCACCCATTGATTTGGACTGCACTACGGATGTTGGTGTAGAGCAGTTTGATCCAATTCCTGATTCCCTCCCCAAAACCCATTTTGGAGAGCACGTCCCTCATGTACGTGTGCAAAATCCTGTCGAAGGCTTTCTCCTGGTCCAAGCTGACTAGGCAGGCATCCACCCGTCTGTCCTGCACGTAGGCGATGGTATCTCTCAGCAGCGCTAGGCTGTCTGAGATTTTCCTGCCAGGTACAGCACAGGTTTGGTCCGGGTGGATCACCTGTCCCAGAGCAGACTTGACCCGTTGGCGATGGCCTTAGACAGGATCTTGTAGTCTACATTCAAGAGTGTTATGGGTATCCAATTCTTTATGTCCTTCATCTCCCCCTTCTGCTTGTAGATTAGGGTGATGTTGCCCTTCCTCATGGAGTCTGACATGCTACCAGCTAGAAGCATGTCGTTGTACACTTCTAGCAGGTCTGGGCCCATCCAGTCCCACAGAGCCAAATACAACTCGACCGGTAAGCCATTGCTTCCGGGAGTTTTATTCGAGTCAAAGGAACGGATGGAGCCAGTCAGCTCCTCTAGGGTCAGTGGTTGGTCCAGACTCTCCCGCTTGCTGTCCTCCAAGACTTCCGTGATCAAGGACAGAAAGTTCTGGGAGGAGGTACTGTCTGTGGTCTTTTGGTCATACAAATCTGTGTAAAAGGATTTGCAGATCCTCAGCATGTCTGTCTGTGAGGATGCTACCGTGCCGTCCTCCTCCCTAAGGCTGTTCATCACAGAGCTCCCCCTGTGAACCTTATGGAAGAAGAAACGTGAGCACGTCTCATCCTGCTCCACATGGCGGACCCTGGATCGGAAGATGATCTTGGAGGATTCAGAGGTGAAGAGCTGAGCTTGCTGGTCCTTCAACTCTCTAATGTTCCTCCCTCACATCCACCCCACTCGACTGCAGAAGGAGCAGTTGTTGCAAATATGTCTGGAGTTGGCACAATTCCCTCTGGCTCTGTCGTGCTCTCTGAACCCCTTTAATTATGAAGAACCTCTTAATGTTCTCCTTGGTTGCTTCCCACCAGAGTGTGGGGGAGTCAAAGAGGGGCCTCACCGTTCTCCAACATGCGTAGTCCCTCTTTAGCTCCTCGACATTCTCTGGGGTCAACAGTTTCATGTTTAACTTCCACGTCCCTCTGCCTGCCTTCCGGTCCTCCTGAAGGTGACAGGAAGCCTGAAGGAGGCAGTGGTCGGAGAAGAACACTGGCGTGAGGTCAGTGTGTCTCACCGTGACGGCCTTCGTCGTGAAGACAAAGTCTATCCGAGATCAGGCTAAACCGTCCGATCTCGACCAGGTGAACCGCGGCTGGGACCCGCCTGCAGGGTCGCTGAAGGCGTCGCGAAGCTTTGCATCTTTTACCATCTCCATCAGGAACTTGGACATGCTGTCCAGTCTGCTGTCGGCACTGCCGGATCGTCCAGCCGCATCAGTGATGCAGTTGAAGTCACCGGCCAGAACGAGCTGCCGGGACGTGGCCAGCAGCACTGGGAGCTGCTGGAGAACGGCCAGCCGCTCGCTCTGCGTGGGTGAGGTATACACATTTATCAGCCGGAGCGGAGAGCCACAGTACATAACATCTACCACGAGGAGACGCCCTCCAACCACGTCCCTGACCTCAGTGATGGCGAAGTTCCCACCCCGCAGCAAAATCCCCAGGCCGGAAGCACGACAGTTATTCCCCCCCGACCACACAGACAGTCCATGGGGCCACCATCGCGACCACCTCCGATAGCAGCGGAGGTGTGGCAGCCCGCACTCCTGAAGAAAAGTCACATCTGCCTTGACCTTGGCCAGGTACTGTAAGGCATTAACACATCGCGCAGTGCTCTTTATACTGCGCACGTTTAAAGATGCCAGTTTGAGCTCCATTGTCTTTAGAGTCACTGACCATTTCCATGTCCCCTCATTCCCACCGCCTAGGTGAATTGCCTCAGCTTTCCTGGGCTCAGGAATCCAGCGGTGAGGTGAGTTTCAGGTGGTGTAACCAAAGGTGTCTTTGGGGGGGGGGGCCTTCTCGTTCCACCCCCTTTTGGGCATGCCGCTTCCTTTGTCTCCTGTAGCTAGGGCCCAATGGCCTCTGCGCTGCTCCCGGTCGCCCGGAGCTGGGGCCGCAATAACCAAGCCGACCTCCCGGTGGCTCAGCACTCCAACTCCCCTTCCCATTCCGTATCCGACCTCTCGGTCCTGGGCCTCCTCCACGGCCAGAGTGAGCAACACCGCAAGTTGGAGGAACAGCACCTCATATTCCGCTTGGGGAGTCTGCATCCTCTGGGCTTGAACATTGAATTTTTTCAATTCTGTTAACCCTTGCTGTCTCCTCCCCTTCCCACCTCTCCCTCAGTCCTCGGGCCCTGGCATTCCCTCTATCTCTATCTCCCTCCCCCACCCTAGTCGCACTAGCTTCTCATTTTCACACCACAAATAGCTTACAATGGCTTGTTCCCTTTAGCATCGATACTTTTTTGCATATCTTTCATTCATTGTTCTTTATCTCTCCACATCACCGTCTATATCTCTCGTTTCCCTAATCCCTGACCAGTCTGAAGAAGGGTCTCGACCCGAAATGTCGCCTATCTCCTTCGCTCCTTAGATGCTGCTGCTCCCGCTGAGTTTCCCCAGCCTTTTGTGTACCCCAGCACATTTAGGCATGTTTTTAATAAGGTCAAGTTTTATACTCGGAGCTGACTGCCATTTGAAGGACTTATTCAAGGCAGAAGTTAATTGAATAAATAATATGCTTCTAACTACCTGTTCTACATAATGTAGACTACAGACCAGTCAGTTAAAATACAATTTTGTATGTAGATTTCATGCTGAGAAAATTGGTGGATTGCCCATTTTATCAATGAATGGAGTAGGGAAACTACTTGCGAGATTACAATGAATCTAGGGAGTTAAAAATGATTTATGTTGTAGTGTATGAGCTTAAAATCCTTCCCTTGCTCACCAGCCCAGATTAAAATTGGAGGAATTATTATTAAATTTGCTTTCAATACATAATTGGTGTGTATGATATGCCTCGTTGAACATAATTTCAGTCTGGGACTTGATTAATTGTTGCATTTCAGCTGTGGAAATGTTTACACTGCTGACTTCAGTTCCTATTTTACCTTGAGTCCCAGAATTGAATCATAGAAGTGTAGGGCATGGAAACAGGCCACCTGGCCCAACTTGTCCATGTCGATCAGTAGACATCCTTCTCTTTTAATGCCTTCTTCTACATTTGGTCCATAGTGTTCTATACCTAGGCAATTGAAGTGCTCATCTTGACCCTTCTTAGGTGCTTTCTGCCACTCGGGCTGAACCATTCTCAGGTAGTAAATTCCAGGTACATACTACCCTCTAGATGCACATAAATGATTTATATACCTCAATCGTGTGTCCTTTTAACCCCCTCTGCTGCCAATCCCGCTCATGCTTCAATCATGTCTCAGTGATGGCAACGATATCTGTGAATTAAAGATTTGAGTTCATGTATTTTCCCAGTGATGATCCTTGCATTAAAATAGTTGCAATTTACCTTTGATGTACTCAATTGTTCTGCCAACTGGTTTTAGGATTTTTCCTGAATGTGATGGCACTTCCGTGAGCCTCCTTCCTCTGCCAACTAAATTAAAAATGTCCGCAACAGCACTAGCAATATCCCCACCAGGCTCGATTGTCCCACACTGGTTAAGCTACATCCCATCCTGCTTGTACAGATCCCATCCTACGCAGAAACGGTCCTGATGATCTAAAGCCTATCCTCCAACAATATCCATTTGATCTATATTTTGATTCCTATGCTCACAGTCTTGCGGTACTGAAAACACTCCAGATTTCTTCCAGAGGTTACAAGCTTTGAGGCCCAGTCCTTTAAATGTCTACCAAGCTGCCTAAACTCATGTTATAGAACCTCCTCCTGTCTCCTACCCTTGAATGCAATTTGAATACATTATTTATTTCAGATATGAGGCAGTGCATCCTGTCAGAAGCTGGACTGATATTAAACGTCGCGTTGGACCTTATAGAAGATGCTATGTTTTCACACACAGTGCTATGCCTGGGGAACCTCTGGTAGTTCTACATGTGGCACTAACAGATGATATCTCTAAAAATGTACAGGTGAGCTCATTATTGTTACTACTAATCTGCAGGATACGCAAGGCAGACAGTATTCACAAATTAAAGAAAATATATACCAATTGAATACTCATAAATAAAAGTAGTGTTGATTCACAAAGTGTGGTTCATTGGTAGCTGTTTTACCAGTGAATCTCAAGGTTTTTCCCGTAATTTCCCAGAAATGAGCATGAATTCTAGGCTGACCAAATTAATAGTACAAGGCTGTTGCATTATTGGAGGTCTTATGGATCAAATTAACCAATTTCTTCTCTCCAGAGATGTTGCCTTTCCCGCTGAGTTACTCCAACATTTTGTGTCTACCGTCAAACTAAAGCCTTAAGTGTCCTGTTAGGAGAATATACAAAAAGTCCCGTGATACTAATTTGAAATAGGACTGCAAAGTCTAAATGAGTCATACGCTGCTGATTACCAATCTGTTGTACTGCCTTTCATTACATTTTTACTGAACTTCAAACTTTAAGCAGGATTAATGTGCTGGAAAAATCATCGCCAAACAAGACCATATGATTGAAGTACAGAACAAAATAACCATCTTGTTTCTGTGTGTGTACAAATGAATCCCATCTACTGCTCCTGCACCATCCACATCAGTCTGAGAAAAAATGGCATATGTGTTACAGATATCATCAGCACAACATTCTGAATACTTTTAAAGAGATTTTTCTTTCCGCCGAGTCCGTTCCCTCCACAACTCCCTGGTTAACTCATCCCTTCCCACCCAAACCACCCCCTCCCCAGGTACCTTCCCTTGCAACCACAGGAGATGCAGCACTTATCTCTATACCTCCCCCCTCGACTCCGTCCAAGGACCCCGACAGTCCTTTCAGGTGAGGCAGAAGTTCACTTGCACCTCCTCCAACCTCATCTACTGTATCTGCTGTTCTAAGTGTGGACTCCTATATATTGCTGACCAAGCTCGGACATTGCAATCGTTTCGCTGAACACTTTCACTCAGTCCGCCTGGGCCTACGCGATCTCCCAGTCGTTAAACATGTTAACTCCCTCTCCCATTCCCATACTGACATTTCTGTCCTGGGCTGCCCCCGGTGGTATAAATATTGATTTCTCTAACTTCAAATAGCCCTTGCTTTCCCTCTCTCGCCATTCCTCCCCACCCTAGTTCTCCAACTAGTTTCACTGTCTTCCTGATTAATTTTACTGTTTGTATGCCTCGTTGTCAGCTTCCCCTCAGCCAACAATGAACCATTGTACCCTGAAGAACGGTCTTGACCCGAAACGTCGCCTATCTCCTTCGCTCCTTAGATGCTGCTGCACCCGCTGAGTTTCTCCAGCTTTTTGTGTACCCTCGATTCTCCAGCATCTGCAGTTCCTTCTTTAAAAAAATGAACCATTGTACATTTTCTTGATCTCTGCTTTGATCTATTATTTTCACACCTTACATTCTCTTTGTACCCTTCCCTATCATTATTTTACCTCTCCCCTGACTCAGTCTGAAAAAGTGTCTCGACCCGAAACGTCACCCGTTCCTTCTCTCCAGAGATGATACCTGTCCCACTGAGTTACTCCAGCATTTTGTGTCTATCTTTTCTAAACTGGTCACAGACAGCCCTTCCAGAAAAGGTGCAATTTAAAAAAAAATCCTGAGCAAATGGAAAAACATTTTCACAGTTAGATTTATCCATTTATTGATAAGGGCAAAGTCATAAAAGTTTCCATTTGTGGAAAGCTTAGTTTTATCGAAATGAGATATGATTTAGCAAAGGTCATCTATTGTGTGCAAATAGATCAGGAGCCTAAGTACTTTTACTTTTCCCCATTCCTCACCATAGCATTTTTGTTAAAATGAATAATCTAAAACATGTTAGGCCTGTTTGAAGATGAAGAGCCAAATTAATGAACCTGAAACTGTCAACCTTCTGAAAGTCACTTTCAAGCTAAGCAAATCATCTTATCCTGAGTAAAATACTGACCTGGGTTTGCATGGTCCAATCTAACACAAAGCCAACGTGTATGCACTTCACCCAATCCAAATCTCATAATTGTGTTCGAGTTCCATCAGATCTAGATGGGAAACTGGACTCCAACAAAATACTGGAGGAAAGGGCAAAAATTAACACATTTTAAATCAGTCTCATTACAATCCAGTCCATTAGTGGTGGGAAAATTATTCCAAGATGTTCTGAATGCAGATCTTAATCTTTATTTAGAATGGCACAGATTAATCAAATAATTGATTTATTAAAGGGATGTTGTGTTCAGCCAATTTGATTGATTTTTTATTTGTTTTGAAGAGTTAACATAGTTGGGCAGAGAAATTAGAGGATTTGATATGGTTCACATAGAGATTAGCTTTTGACAAGATTTGGCACATTAGTAAAAAAAAATTGGATTTGAAGGAAAGTGACAAAGTGAACCCATAAATAAATAGCTAAAAGTACAAAAGGGTTTTTACAAAGTAGACCAATTCTTAAAGATTTGATCTCCTTTATTCGACTTCTTACAAGCAGATGGTGCAACATAACCTTAGAAATTAAATGGTTCAGAACCGGGTGACAGGTGGGTAAAGATATTAAATAGGTATATCTCTCCTAATTTATTTTCCTTTTTTTCTCTCTTTTTTAAATCTCTTTAGCTTCTTATTTCTTCTTTCTGTCTCTCTCGCTATTCGTTTCTACTCTCTTGTCTATCTATCTCGACACTATTTTCTTCTTTCTATCACTGTTCTTTTAATATTAAATTAAAAATAAGAAGTTGTACAAGAATTGTAAGGTGTCTGTATGCATCAGGTACTTAAGTACCACATTACTGTACTTCTAACAAAAATTAAAAAAAATAAAAAAATAAAATAAAATAAAAAGGGTTATTGCAGTCCACAGTTTTTCATGTGACTAGAGGGACATCTTCACCAATTTCATACCAGTTTCTGACTTTTTGTGATGCAAACTTGATTAAAGCAGACATAAACCAGAAGCAGGAATGGACTAGGCTGGAATGGATCAAAGAAGCCACAAGTAGATCTCTTCTGCAGCTTATAGTTGCTCTTTAGGTTCTCATGAAGAGATTTTCATCTCATGAGGAGAGGTGATCCAGGGGTTGACCATGACTAATATGATGATAATTAAGTTTGCATTTGCACAAAACTCCGTATAAGATTAATATTGAAAATATTAATGAGATTAATATTGAAAATATATTGACATTTATTAGAAGTCTGAATTGCTAATTACTTGTGTCAGAGATGTGTGAAGCAATGCATTTGCATCGGGTGACCAGGACAAGAAAAAAGTAAATAAGGTACTGGAAAATGTAGAAATGACGAGTGCATGTATACGTGTCGCTGAAAGTAACAGAGTGGTTGTTAAAGAGCTTGCCTTTAAAACTCAGGAAATTAAGGGGACACATATTTGAATGTATAAAATTATATGTGAAACCACTGTAGGCAAAGCATAGAATAGAAGACGAGGGAGTATATTGCTAAAAATGTATAAAGTATTAATTGACTGCATTTAGAATGCTTCATTCCATCTACTTATAACACTCCAGGAAGAATGTGGTCATTTTAGAAAGGGTGCAGAGGACATTTATGAGAATACCATCAGGGTTGTCAGATTTTAGCGAGGAGGAAGGATTATTAGACCAGAATTTGTTTCTTTAAAACTCAGGAAATTAAGGGGACACATTTTTGAATGTATAACATTATATGCTAAACCTCTATAGACAAGAATAATTTGTGTTGATTTCAATAGCCATGATACATATGTTTAAAGTTATTTGTGGAAGAGAATTAAAAAGTTTTCTTACCCGGAGATGAATCATAGGTCTGGTAGGTCTCAGTGCAACGTAGTGGCAGAAAATTTCATTGCATTGAAATCCCATTCAGATGCACACTAGAAGTGCAGTGACCTCAAGCTATAGACCAAGAACCGTGAAACAGGATTAAACTGGAATGCACTTCGACTGGCACAGATATTTTGCCTTCCTTCTGTGCCATAGATTGCTGTGAACCTTTTATTTATTTTTCATTGTATTTGGTTTCCTTTGGAGAATATGCCTGTTTTATATGATAACTATTTAGAGAATAGTTTCACAGAATTTCACAGAATGTCAGACACAAAAGGATGCAAAAATAATTTTCCTGATCGCTTAAAAAAACATTTGAAACTCTGTTCACTCTTTGTTAATAGTATTGGAATATTTAGCTCACTTTTCACCTCTCACTTTCTTCAAGTTAAGGGTGTAGCCATGGGCACTTGCATGGGCCCAAGTTATGCCTGCATTTTTGTTGGTTATCTGGAGCAGTCCTTGTTCCAGGCGTACACAGGCCCGATACCCCAACTCGCTTTCCGCTAGAGGGACAACTGTGTTGGGACATTAACTTCACCATAAATTTCTACCCTCCTCTAAAATATACCTGGATTATCTCTGACACCTATCTCCCCTTTCTTGATCTCTGTCTCCATCACAGCCTGATGCTATCCTCTACTCTCACTGCCTCTGTCTTTGCTGCATCTGCTCCCAAGATGAGGCTTTCGATATGAGGACATCCGAGATGTCCTAATTCTTTAGTGAATGTGCTTTCCCCCCGGTTGTCGTAGATAGAGCCCTCACCTTTGCACGTGTTCCCTGTGACTACGTGAGTTTGCTTGGGGTGCTCCGGTTTCCTCTCACATCACAATGACATGCACGTTTGTAGGCTAATTGCCGTCTATAAACTGCTCCGTGTGTAGGGAGTCGAAGAGAATGTGAGATAACATAAAACTAGCGAGAACAGGTGATCGGTGGTCAGCATGGAGCCAGTGGGCCGAAGGGCCTGTTTCCATTTTGTACTTGTAAACTCTAATCATAACCATGTTCAGCCGTCAAGTGGACAATACATCTTTGTTTCTTCCTGAAACCTCCACCATCATACAGCTAGTTTTCAACCTTTGTGATTCTCTCTCTGGTTGAGGGCACTAGATGCAATAAAGGCAACGTAGGCTGAGAACATCTACGTGTAGTACTGAAGACCTGTCCTCCAGAAATAGCTGAAGCTCGAGCCAAGCTGTTTCAGTGCAGTTATAGTTGGCATCTGACAACAAGCAAAATTCTCCGGGCATTTTTATTCACAATAACAGGACACAACTAACCAGCCTAACTACTGCCAAATCAGAAAATTTTCAGTAATTAGATGAGTGATGAAAGGTGTCATTGGCAGTGTATCAAGGGATACTTACTTAGTAGTAACCCACTTATCAATGTCTGATTTAGTTTAATCAGGACCACCCAACTCAATACCTTTTCACAGCCTTTGGCCAAATGTGGAATGAAGAGCTGATGTCCAGATGTGAAGTGAGAGTGATTGCCTTTGACATCAGGTAGCATTTGGTCAAGAACCCCTGGATAGATTAAAGCCAGTAACCACCATGAGCAAATCAATCCAATGGAACCATAAATTGGGGGTCCTGGACTGTTATTTTATGTCAGTCTTGGGTCTGATTCAAAGGCGTGAATGGAAAGGTAGGAGAGGTGAAATGGTCCTTGTACCAGACCAGATTCTCAAGTCAAGTTTAGGTGTCAAAATACTTTAGTTTAAGAATTTAAAAACAAGCATCAAAGATTTGATAGGGAAATAATTAATGTTTTTTGTTGTATTTTTATGTTTTGTGGTAGATTATTGTTGGACGAGATCCTTCTCCCGAGATTGCTGAAGATGTTAACAAGATCACCACAGCTATTTTCTACTCAATCAGCTCAACACAGCCGGGACTGCACCAGGTACACCTTGGAAATTACCTCATCAAGCGAGTTGTAAAAGAACTTCAGGTAAGTCTTAGTCACAGTAAGTACTGTATGTAATCTGCAAGGAACTGCCTCCAGCAATTCTGAGATTACCAGCATCAGGGAACAATAGCAATAAATTACTATAGTTTACAGCAAAACTGGCTAAGTTACAATACCATGGAAAACAAAAATGCTGGAGAAACTCAGTGGTTGTTTCTCCAGCATTTTTGTCTACCTTCGATATTCCAGCATCTGCAGTTCCTTCTTAAACTTCTTAAATACCATGGGAAACTATCATTTCTCGATCTGAATAAAATTTTCCTCAGAATTTAGTATCTTATTTGAATAAGTAAGCCTTCATCTCTTAGACAATGCAAAACATTTTAATGTTCAAGAAAGATTGCATATTGTTTATATGTTCCTAACTTTCACTGAGGAACATCTTTTTTATATTCTTCTGTTTAGCCTAAAAATACTTCTGTAAAATGTACCTATTTTTCATTGTAGATATAGATGGACTTCAACACTTAAACAGTGGAGAGAAAAACATCTCCCCATTAATTTTCCCTCAAGAGCAGTGCAGTTAACATAGAAACATAGAAAATAGGTGCAGGAGGCCTTTCGGCCCTTCGAGCCAGCACCGCCATTCATTGTGATCATCACTTATCGTCCACTATCAATAACCCGTGCCTGCCTTCTCCCCATATCCCTTGACTCCACTAGCCCCTAGAGCTCTATCCAACTCTCTCTTAAATCCATCCAGTGATTTAGCCTCCACTGCCCTCTGTGGCAGGAAATTCCATAAATTCACAACTTTCTGGGTAAAAAAGTATTTTCTGGGATATCATCTCGGATATAAATAGGAAAAAAAAGTTATTTGAACTGTTTTTGCAGCTTTTCATTTGTGCTTATCTTTCCGAAGTTGATAAAGGAACAAAAAATAATTTGTACCAGAAGCACAGTTGTCATTGTTTCCTCCCTGAACTGCTTTTGCTTTGTGCTGACTCGGTTTCACTGAAATGATCTGATTTATTTTTAGTATCAATTCTACGATCGTCAGTGCTGAAAACAAGTTTTATTTTCATTCATTTTGTAAGATCTCCTAACAGTCAGGTGTGCTAGTTCTCATAGAAAAATGTAAGATGCTCTGTTAAGCTACTGGTTTTAGAAAAAAATAGCTTCCTTGTATTCCAGTGTGACATTTCCATTTCTCACTGTAGCTGCACAAACCGGCTTTCTGAATGAGGCTATCAGTTCAGACCAAATTAATGGCAATTCAGTGTCGTGGATCAATGCTTAACCAGATGCTATGTTTTTCTGATCAAGTAAAATACCACAGCCATTCATTCTGGGTGGGAAAGATGTGCATTGAATTTTATTTTAAATGGGATGATCAATATACATTTTTATACTATAATTAGATATATAAATAGGAAAAACATGTTCTTTGAACTATTTTTGCAGCTTGTCATTTGTGCTTATCTTGCCGAAGTTGATAAAAGAACAAAAAATAATTTGTACCAGAAACACGATGCACTTGTTTATTCAGCAAGTGAAGGTTTATTCAATGGCCTTGAGTTTTAGAGATATGTGCTGAAAGCTCAGTCCGTATAGAGGTGTTTTGCTAACCAAATCAGCATTGAATTTCAATTCTGATACTCAAGTTGCCAATTGACTTGCAAACACCAGCCTCTGTATTATTATTCTGCTGCCTTTTAACAAGATGATTGACATCTTCACAATGCCAAGTGTTTGGCTTGCACCACTGCATTGCTAATGCAGCCACTAGTTTTAGATTTTATACTTAAATATCTATGCAGAAAAGAAATCATTTATGAATGGGATAAACATTCATCAGCTTTCTCGTGGAGCAACTGCCAATTTTTTAAATGTTGCTTTTTTTTGGCATATTGTTGGAATTTGCCTTACATACAACATGCACATATATTGTACAGAGCTTTTCTCATCCTTCCACATTATTTTCTTTAACTGCCTCCATCCTTCTCTTAGAATTTGTGCCTTAAATCTCTCAATCTCTTCTTAAATATTCAATCTCCACTTGTTTGACTTTTTTTTTCATGACGCCCTTAAGCTTTCTTCAGTTCAATGCCTACTTTCCCTATGTCACAATAAAGCAGCCCAGACTTTAATCTCCACATTTAAGCAACTGAGCAAATTAAAGTTATTTTTGTACAAACTATACATGTTCAGACTACAATTCATGCCAGAGCAATTGACGTTTTAGATACAATTGCCAAGTGCATTGATGGAATGCAAATTTGGAAAGTGTTAATGTGGAAATTGTGAAAACAATTGTTTTTAATTATTCATTTGTCAGAGATTGATTTAGTTTCCTGTGCTGTGTGGCCAAACTACTTCAATGTCATGTTCTGCCATCTACATTCACATGCTGTTTCCCAAAGCCAGGTCTATTTCTCTGCACCTTCAAAATCTTTTGCCCTGAGTAGGGGAATCGAGAGCCAGAGGACATAAGTTTAAACTGAAGGGGGGAAAGATTTAATAGGAACCTGAGGAGTAATTTTTTCACATAGAGGATGGTGGGTGTAGAATGAGCTGTCGGAGGAGGTTGATGAGGCAGGTAGCAGTGCAACGTTTAAGAAATATTTGGACAGGTTTAGAGAGATGTGGGCCAAACATGGCAGGTGCGACTAGTGTAGATGGGTCATGTTGGTTGGTGTGGGCAAGTTGGCAGAAGGGCCTGTTTCCACATTGTATGGCTCTATGATTCTAAATGACCAGTAAGCAGATAAATCAGACATCAGCAGAATGAGTGCTAGATAACATTTGAATACTATTCAATTCTAATTCAGTATGTACCCAGCAAAGTCTGTAAATGGCAAGGTGATGACCTGTTTTGATGATGATTCAGGAATACTTAATGGTTGGAACGCATTGGAAAATTTCCCTTCAATTTATTTAAAATTATGCCTTTTTTGTCCACTTGAGAGGGAATACTGAGCCCCAGTTCATCTTATCCTAAACCCCTTAACTCTAGCAATGCACCAGAGTAGTGACATTGTGCTTGAGGTCTTGCATTTCCTTTGCAATAGAACCAACTGTAGAAGCTTACTTCCATCCATTAACTACTTTGTTTTTCCAGACTACTTTGAGGTTTGTTGCTGCTTTTGGCTATCTACATCACCCGTTCCTTCTTTCCAGAGATGCTGCCTGTCCTGCTGAGTTACTCCAGAATTTTGTGTCTTTGAATGATGCCATCTTTTGCTTGATTGGCACTGAATTAATGCAAGTTTGATTTATTCCCACATGTGACCAAAGACATTCTCCAGAATTGTTTGAAATATCGCACATGTTATTGCTGTGTTCACAATAAGTAAAGTAAAATTTGTAACCATGTAATGACTAACAACCACAGTCTGTTAGGTTGGACAACCACACCTCTTCAACCCTCACCCTGAACAACGGCGTTCCACAGGGCTGTGTACTGACCCCCATCCTCTACTCCCTCTTCACCTACGACTGCACACCTGTACATGGTTCTAACACCATCATCAAGTATGCAGATGATACAACGGTGATTGGCCTCATCAGCGACAACGATGAGTCGACCTATAGGGTGGTGGTTCAGTTCCTAGCAGCATGGTGCGCTGACAACAACCTGGCCCTTAACTCCAAGAAGACCAAGGAGCTCATTGTGGACTACAGAAGGTCTAGGGGCTGCACGCACACCCCCATCCATATTAACGGGACGGAGGTGGAATGTGTTTCCAGCTTCAGGTTTCTGGGGGTCAACATCTCTGATGACCTCTCTTGGACCCACAATACCTCTACACTGGTCAAGAAGGCTCACCAGCGTCTCTTCTTCCTGAGGAGACTAAAGAAGGTTCATCTGTCTCCTCAGATTCTGGTGAACTTCTACCGCTGCACCATCGAGAGCATCCTTACCAACTGTATCACAGTATGGTATGGCAACTGCTCTGTCTCCGACCGGAAAGCACTGCAGAGGGTGGTGAAAACTGGCCAACGCATCACCGGTTCCTCACTCCCCTCCATTGAGTCTGCCCATAGCAAGCGATGTCTGCGAAGGGCGCGCAGCATCGTCAAGGGCTGGTCTCGCCCCAGCCACAGACTGTTTACCCTCCTCCCATCCGGGAGGCACTACAGGTCCCTCCGTTGTCGGACCAGCAGGTTCAGGAACAGCTTCTTCCCTGCGGCTGTTACAATACTTAACTCTGCACCTCGGTGATTGCCAGCCACCCCCCCCTGGACACTCCTTCCCCCAGTATAATTGCACTACTGATACTGTTTGTACATATTTTTTTTTACCGTTCATTATTCTACGTTTGCTCTTCTGGGGAGATGCTAACTGAATTTCGTTGTCTCTGTACTGTACACTGCACAATGACAATTAAAGATTGAATTGAATTGAATTGAAAAATATATCAAAAAAGGTGGTCTGCAATTGAATGTATGGGCCATGGAAGTTTGTTGATTGAGAGAGGAACTTGTCAAAATTTACAGGATTCTGAGAGAGACTGGCGTGGTATGTAGGGAGAAGCAGGTAATTGAACTATTACAGAAATACGCTACGGAATTTTACGTTCTCCCCGTGACCTGCATGAGTTTTCTCCAGGATCTCCAGTTTCCTCCCACACTCCCAAGACGTACAGGTTTGTAGGTTAATTTACTTTGATAAACTTATAAAATGTCCCTAGTGTGTGTAGAATAGTGTTTGTGTACGGGGATCGCTGGTTGGTGTGGACTTGGCGGGCAGAAGGGCCTGTTTCTTTGATGTATCTCTAAACTAAATCCTGAGGCTACCCATGAATCAGTGTGTGAATGACCTGGCAGCTGCCTGCTTTATTGTGCAAGTCTGATTTTTAATGCTTCTTAAACGGAGCGTATCACAAAATGATTAATTAGTACCAAATTATCAAAATTGCACAGATTTTAGGTGTGTTGGTGCTTGGGCAAAGTGCAGCACTCATTTAGGATATCAAAAATAGATTAATTCCAAATTCTTCTAGGTTGAACATCTACAACGGTGGCAAATTATCTTGGTATAGGACTGAGGTGGAAAATAAATGTTTATACCGAGTGTAAATCTTTAGAATTCTCTAGCTCCCGAACTGTGGATGTTCAATGGGTGAATGTATTCAAAGCTAAGATTATATATTTTTGGGCAGCAAGGAATCAATATAAGGGGATTAATCATGACATTGAATGTTGAAGCATATAAGCAAAATAAGACACTATATTTATGGCTCATGTTATGCTTTAAAAAACATTGTTTTGTTTCTTTATTATTTCTGTAACCTAAGCATCTTTTTATCTAAAAAAATAGCATTGAGTGCACATGCTGGCATTGCTAGTTTCACAGTTCAAGCACCGTTTTATCATATTATGCAATTTATTTGGAGACACAAGGAACGGCAGATGCTGGTTAAAAAAAAAATGATACAGAGTGCTGGAGTAACTCAGCAGGTCAGGCAACATCTCTAGTTGACATTTTGGGTCGGACCCTTCTTCACACAGATTGTAGAGGAAAGGAGAAATCTGGAAGAGAGATGGGGATAAAGCAAAGCCTGGCAAGTGATAAGTGAATGCAAGGGAGGGGAGGGGGGAGATTTGATGCGCGGATGGTTGGTCAAAGGGCAGAGATGAAGGGACAAACTGTGTAAGATAAGGATAGAATAGGGAAAATGTGAAAGTAGAGGAAGGAATATGTGGAAGGGGACAGGAGAGATGGAAGGGGAGACATAGGTGTTAATCCAGATGGAGCACATGGAGAAGGGATACAATGGGGTGGTTGTTTGTATGTTAGTTACTTGAAATTGGAGAATTCAATGTTCATGCCATCAGGCTGTAAGTTACCCAAGTGGAATATGAGGTACTGTCCCTATAGTTTGCCCATCCTATTTCCATTCTGACCTTTCTATTCTGGGCCTCTTCCATAACCAGAGTACAGCCACTCTCAAACTGGAGGATTAGTATCTTGTGTTCCCCTTTGGTAGCTAACAACCTAATGGTGTAAACATGAAATTATCCAATTTCATGTAAGTAACCCACAAGAAAACTCCTCCTTCCCTCCCTCTCCCTGTGCCCCTCTGCACCCATATCCCCCCCCTTCCACCTAGATTCCTTCCTCTGGCTTCACCTCTTCTATTCTGAGACGACACGCCACCGATCCATGTTCTCCAGAGATGCTACTTGACTCGCTGAGTTACTCCAACAGCACATTGTGCCTCTTTCTTTAAATGCAGTTTACACTTAAGAGCAATGGGAAAAGATATTGGAGCAGAGGAAGCTTGGTGTAGCAAGTATGATATGACTTTACTGGTTGTATTTCAAAAATGCCTCCGTTTTGGCATTCAATTTCTTTGTGTGCTTGTGTTATTTTCAGGGCGAATTTCCTCACATGAAACAATTTTCCAGTCTGTCTCCTATTCCTGGCTTCACAAAATGGTTAGCCAGAACCATCAGTGACCAAATGAAGGAAGGAACTACGAACCGAATCCTTACACAAGCTGAAAGCAAAGAGATCCAGGAAATCGTGGGAGGACCTGTGCTAGAAACTCTTAAGCGGCTGCTCATCACTAATGAGTGGGTGAAGACTGAAAAACTTGTTCGAGTTCTTGAGTTGCCACTTATGAGACTTTGTGCCTGGTACTTGTATGGAGAAAAACATCGCGGGGCTGCTCTTAATGCAGTAGCGAACTTTCACCTTCAAAATGGTGCTGTGATGTGGCGATTAAACTGGTTGGCAAACACAAGTCCTCGTGGAATTTCATCATCGTCTGGAATTATGGTAAACTACCGCTATTTCCTGGAAGATACCAATTATAACAGCGTCCAGTACATGAAAACAAGACATATTGAAGCATCCGAACAAATTTTAAGTCTTGTAGCTCAATTTCAGAAAAACAGTAAGCTTTAGTGCTTTAATGAGAAGAAAGGAGATAATTTAATTAGTTTAAAATTGCTTATTAGCATTTCAATTAAAAAATTGCAGCAAAAAATGTATTTGTGGGAAATTCATTGTGGTGCAGCCAATTTTAATACAATACGATAAAACTCTATTCATCCCAGGAGGGAAATTGATCATAGTTTGTTTGTTTATAGTATTTCATGTATGTAATTATGAGCCTAAATATTTAATAATATATTTAATAATATTCTATTATTGGCTCGTACATTTAACTGAAATTTAGGTTGCTTAATTAGAACTAATATATGCCAATTTTCAAGACAAGACAATGAACAGCCAAAAGGAGCTTTTGACCTACAATCAGGGCAGAATAATCTACTCTGTTTAGTAAGTATAACTTTTCAACTTTGTGAAGCCTGATGGTGTAAGAGGAAAGTATTATTATCTTCTGCATGGCTTCAACTTACTTCTTCAGAGTTAAAAAGCTTTCAGTACTGACTGAGCATTTTGCAACCTTTTAGCTGATCATTAGTTTAAACAAGGCCATTTTCACAGAGAAGCATCAGTAATGTGAACAGCACTCAAACACTTTCCTATCCCACCACAGAAAAGTCTAACTCGGGTACAGCGTGCCATTATAAATAATTGCGTCAAATAGAGAATTGCTCATTGGTGCACTAGGGTCACCCTGCTCCCTATCACTTTTGTGCGAAAAGTTAACTTGCCTATTAATTGCAAAAAATACTACACAAAAACCATGTGTAGGTACTACTGCTAAGGTTTAAACAAAATATGAAATAATGCATATTTGAATTAAGCTTAGCTTTTGGGGAAAATAAGTTATATTGTTAATTGTGAATATTGTTAAACAATTTAATTGAGAATTTGAAGGAGTGATGATTAACAAAAATTAAAAATTGAATTGCCTAATTTCAGAATTAGCACTGGCATCTTTACTGTGGATCTGACTTGCTCATGCAACATGAAACATCACTGTTAGATGATGAAGGCCAGGCCAAGAGCTTTCCCACTATTCATCTAGAATTCTTAAATGAGCTGAAAAAACCTTCAAGCCTGGCAATTAACATGGGAGCAAATTACAACCTACCTACAACTCAAATAAGACAAATAATTAGCTTGGGTACGGACATCCATCAGCCAATAACTGGATAATTAACAACAGTTGTGTTTAAAAGAAAATGAGAATTGTAAGTTTAAATACCAAAATAGGCAAGATTTCAGATCTTTCCAATTATGGATAATTGAATGGACATGGTTGGTTTCATTCATTTTTACATTAAAAAATGATTACAAACAATGAAGTGATTTTCAACAGTGAATGCTCCAAGCGTTCTGAGGTAATGAGAGGGCCTATGTAAAGGTAAGTTTAGTTTAATTTAGCAATACAGTATGGAAACAGGCCCTTTGGCTCACCGAGTCCGCACCCACCTGCGATCCCCGCACATTAACACAAGCCAACACACACTAGGGACAATTTACACATATACCAAGTATACAAACCCAAGCCAGTTAACCAACAAACCTGTACGTCTTTGGAGTGTGGGAGGAAACTGAAGATCTCTGAGAAAACCCACGGGGAGAACCTACAAGCTCGGTACACACAGCACCTGTACTCGGGATCGAACCCGTGTCTCCGGCGCTGCAAGTGCTGTAAGGCAGCAACTCTACCGCTGCGCCACCATGCCGCCCTAAAGTTGGTCTTTTTATTTTTGGTATGTTTGTGATTATCACTTCTGAACCACTATAATATCTATAAAACATGAACTAGCAAAAGGTGAAATGATCCATATACAGTGGCTTGCAAACGTTTTCATACCCCTTGAACCTTTCCACATTTTGTCACGTTACAACCACAAAGTGGCGCATAATTGTGAAGTGGAGGGAAAATGATACATGGTTTTCACATTTTTTTACAAATAAAAAACTGAAAAGTGTGGCGTGCAAAAGTATTCAGCCCCCTTTACTCTGATACCCCTAAATAAAATCCAGTGCAACCAATTGCCTTCAGAAGTCACCTAATTAGTAAATAGGGTCCACTTGTGTGTAATCTAATATCAGTATAAATACAGCTGTTCTGTGAAGGCCTCGGAGGTTTTTTAGAGAACATTAGTGAACAAACAGCATCATGAAGCCCAAGAAACACATCAGACAGGTCAGGGATAAAGTTGTGGAGAAGTTTAAAGCAGGGTTAGGTTATAAAAAAATATCCCAAGCTTTGAACAACTCACGGAAGACTGTTCAATCCATCATCTGAAAATGGAAAGAGTATGGCACAACTGCAAACCTACCAAGACATGGCCGTCCACCTAAACTGACAGGCCGGGCAAGGAGACCATTGATCAGAGAAGCAGCCAAGAGGCCCATGGTAACTCTGGAGGAGCTGCAGAGATCCACAGCTCAGGTGGGAGAATCTGTCCACAGGACAACTATTAGTCGTGCACTCCACAAATCGGGCCTTTATGGAAGAGAGGCAAGAAGAAAGCCATTGTTGAAACAAAGCGATAAGAAGTCCCGATTGCAGTTTTCCACAAGCCATGTGAGGGACACAGCAAACATGTGGAGGAAGGTGCTCTGGTCTGATGAGACCAAAATTGAAGTTTTTGGCCTAAATGCAAAACGCTATGTGTGGCGGAAAACTAACACTGCACATCACCCAGAACACACCATCCCCACTGTGAAACATGGTGGTGGCAGCATCATGCTGTGGAGATGATTTTCTTCAGCAGGGACAGGGAAGCTGGTCAGAGTTGATGGGAAGATGGATGGAGCCAAATACAGGACAATCTTGGAAGAAAACCTGGTAGAGTCTGCAAAAGACTTGAGACTGGGGCGGAGGTTCACCTTCCAGCAGGACAACGACCCTAAACATACAGCCAGAGCTGCAACGGAATGGTTTAGGTCAAAGCATATTCATGTGTTAGAATGGCCCAGTCAAAGTCCAGACCTAAATCCAATTGAGAATCTCTGGCAAGACTTGAAAATTGCTGTTCACAGACGCTCTCCATCCAATCTGACTGAGCTTGAGCTATTTTGCAAAGAAGAATGGGCAAAAATGTCAGTCTCTAGATGTGCAAAGCTGGTAGAGACATACCCCAAAAGACTTGCAGCTGTAATTGCAGCAAAAGGTGGTTCCACAAAGTATTGACTCGGGGGGGGGGGGGGGGGGGCAGAATACTTTTGCACGCCACACTTTTCAATTTTTTATTTGTAATAAAATTTGGAAACTATATATCATTTTGCTTCCTCTTAACAATTATGCACCACTTTGTGTTGGTCTATCACATAAAATCCCAGTAAAATACATTTACATTTGTGGTTGTAACGTGACAAAATGTGGAAATGTTCAAGGGATATGAAAACTTTTGCAAGACACTGTAGTTACCTTAAACAAAGATGAAGGCTTATTTGTTATCTGCCACCGAGCAAGTCTTTTAGATGGACACATTAAAGCTAGAGTAATTCAGCGGGATAGGCAGCATCTTTGGAGAGAAGAATGGGTGACATTTTAGATCAAGACCCTTGCTCAGCACTTCCTCACAATCAAAGCCAACAACTCTCAGTGGAAAATAAAAGGTGCAATTTCCACATATATTATAGCCAATGTGGTAGTTTCTTTATTTGTCTTGGCATTAATATCAATTTGAAAATTGATTTCAGCTGACTAAACTTAAAATGTTTAAAGAACTGCTTAAGGAACAATAAAATTCTTCTAAACTATGGAAGAGACAGTGCATCTCAAGAAAATCCATTTAGAGAAATTTCAATCATCATACATGACCTCTAGCAGAATTGGTAGCATTGAAACGGTTCCATAACCAGCTTAAAGGAACATGTTGAACTGCAATTATTGTTCTCTATTTAGCTTTATTACCTTCATTTGCTTTTAATTAGATTTTTATCTTGAGGTTCTTTTAAAAATGGTATTTCCAAACATTTGGATCTAAGTGCCATTAGCTTTACTAGAATTCCAACTAGTTCAACAAGGTCAAAATCTGCTAAATGAATAAAATAATTAAACATAATCTGCAGATAATGTAATATTTATGGTTGTAATAAAATGCAATTTTATATTCAAAAATTAATGCTATGTGCATCAATGTGTCATTTTATGAACTTTCCTTGAACGCTCTTAGATGTAATTTAATTAAGTTGCAATATTTAAAATATAAAATGTAATTTTGTCTTTTGTAATTCACAAAACATCCAATCTGAAATTGGATTAATATGGAGTTGAAATATGAAGTATAAACTAAATTGGGATTTATAATCGTAATGCATCTGGAATGTGGAAAATGAGACACAGAATAGAATGCATCTAAACTATAAAAGTCCCCGTTACTATCAACAAATGAATATAGTTGGCCTAAGTAGACAACTTCATAGGACTTTAGAGACACAGCATGGACACAGGCCCTTTGGCCTACGACTCCGCATCAACCAGCGTCACCCCGTATACTAGCACTATCCTACACACTAGGGACAACTTACAAATTACAGAAGCCAATTAACCAGCAAACCTGTACGCCTTTGGAATGTAGAAGGAAACCGGAGCACCCGGAGAAAACCCATGCGATCACAGGGAGAATATTTGTACAGACAGCACGCATAGTCAGTAACAAATCCAGGTCTCTGGCACTGTAAGGCAGCAACTCTACCACTGTGCTGCCCCTAACTTTGGTTAGGCCTACATTTGGAGTATTGCATGCAGTTCTGTTTGCCCCATTACAGGAAGGATGTGGAGGCTTTGGAAAGGGTGAAGGGGAGGTTTACCAGAAGGATACCTGGATTAGGAGTTACAAGCTATAGGGAGAGGTTGGACAGACTTGGGTTGTCTTCTGCTGATGGTGAGGGGAAACCTAATTAGAAGTATATACAATTATGAGGCACACTCAGGGAGCCTGGGATGGAATTAAGACATTAATTGTGGAAAATGTATTTAAATATAGGTCCAAACACTACTGTGTACGACACTATTGAATGTATAGACACTGAGAATATGAAGAACTTTTTTGTTTTGTATGTTGAGTCCTTGATCCTAAGATGGCACCTGCCTGCGGCAACTCTCAACAAATTACCTGGATCAGGAAAACGGCAGTAATCGGCACCGTTTCTGACAGGCTGCTTGGGCAGCTGAAAGCGCTGGCAATTTCGCGATCTCCCACAGCTGAGGGAGCCCCAGACTTTAAACTTTCCCATGCTGGCTGTGAAACTCCCGACCCGACTGAGGAACCCAGGTACGGCACCAGGAAACCCCGGGATGACCTCCAGAGCCAACGGGCTGGATATCCCAGAAAAAATAAAGCTGGAGCTGCTGACTCTGAGGGAACCCACGTTCGTTACGGAGCTGGAGCTGCCGTCTGTGAGGGAATTCCCGTTTCAGCGCAGGTCCGCAGAAAGAGCAGGTACAGTCAACCCATTACCTGGAAACAAAGGGGAAGCCTCTATTGTGTCTAGAAACATGGCCGGCGGGCAGGACTTCAGGTCAGACTGAAGTGCAGGGGACTTCGACCCCCTCTCCCCACTATCCTACTGGCCAATGTACAGTCCCTTGAAAATAAAGTGGAGGACTTAAGGGCAAGGCTGCTTTATCAAAGGGAGCTGAGGGAATGCTCTGTGTTCTGCTTCACAGAGACATGGCTCACCCCCAGCTCCCCAGACTCAGTGGTCCAGCCTGAAGGGTTCTCCATCCACCGCATGGACCGTACACTGGCATCAGGGAAAGGGAGAGGAGGGGGCGTCTGCATCATGGTCAACTCTGCGTGGTGCTCAGACGTGGCAGTCCTGTCCAACTCCTGCTCTCCACACCTCGAACATCTGGCGGTGAAGTGCCGTCCTATCATCCGAGGGAATTCACCTCCATCATCCTGACCGCGGTCTACATCCCATCACAGGCAGATGTCCGTCTGGCACTGGAGGAGCTGCATGCCGTGGTCAACAAACACCAGACGGCTTACCCCGAGACATTTACCACCATTGTTGGGGACTTCAATAAGGCAAACCTAAAGAAATCACTCCCCAACTTCCACCAACATGTCTCCTGCTGCACCAGAGGACCAAACACCCTCGACCACTGCTACACCACCATCAAGAATGCCTACCGCTCTATCCCTCGCCCTCACTTCGGTAAATCCGACCATACCGCGGTGCTGCTTCTCCCTGCCTACAGGCAGCAATTAAAGAGCGCACCCCCAGAGGTGAGGACAGTACAGAGCTGGTTGGTGGGGGGCAGAGGAACAACTACAGAACTGTTTGGAGTCTGTAGACTGGGCAATGTTCAAGGACTCGGCAATGGACTTGAACGAATACGCCACAGTCGTTACATACTTCATTAAGAAATGTGTGGAGGACTGCATCCCCACCAAAACCTTCCGAGTGTTTCCCAATCAGAAACCTTGGATGAACTGTGAGATCCGCACTCTTCTGAAGACCAGACACCGGGCATTCATGTCTGATGATACAGTGGTCTACACGAAGTCCAGATACGACCTTGGTAAGGCCATCAAAAAGGCCAACAGGGAGTTCTGCTCCAAGCTCGAGGATGAGACAGATATTCGGCAGCTGTGGCGGGGACTGAATGCAATCACCTCCTACAAGGTGAAACCAGGAGGAAGCTCGGATGTCGGCGATACATCACTCCCTGATGAGCTCAATGCGTTTTACGCACGCTTTGATAGGGAGAACAGCGATGTGCCTTCCTGAGCCCCCATTCGCTGTGATGGTATTTCAGTCTCAGTCACAGAGGCCGACGTCAGGAAATCCTTCAGAGGGGTGAACCCTCGAAAAGCGTCTGGACCTGATGGTATACCTGGTTGTGTTCTAAAAACCTGTGCGGACCAACTGGCTGGAGTTTTTACGGACATTTTCAACCTGTCACTTCTGAGGTCTGAGGTTCCCACCTGCTTCAAAATGGCATCAATAATACCGGTGCCCAAGAAGAGCAAGGTGACGTGCCTCAATGACTATTGACCTGTGGCACTAACGCCTGTGGTGATGAAGTGCTTTGAGAGGTTGATCATGGCGCAAATCAACTCCTACCTCAACAAAAACCTGGACCCACTGCAGTTTGCTTACCGCCACAACAGATCAACAGTGGAAGCGATCTCGCTGGCCCTCCACTCCGATCTGGATCACTTGGACAACAAAAGCTCATATGTCAGGCTGTTATTCATCGAGTACAGCTCGGCATTTAACACAATCATCCCCTCCAAACTGGTTACTAAACTCACAGAACTGGGTCTCTGCGCATCCCTCTGCAATTGGAGCCTCGACTTCCTCATTCACAGACCACAGTCTGTTCGTATTGGTGGAAATGTGTCAGACTCGATAACAATCAGCACGGGAGCACCTCAAGGCGGCATGCTCAGCTCCCTGCTGTACTCACTCTATATTCATGACTGCATAGCTGGTCATAGTGCGAACTCCATCATTAGGTTCGCTGACGACACCACTGTAGTGGGACGTATCACTGATGGGGATGAGTCAGAGTATAGAAGAGAAATCGAACGACTGTCCATATGGTGCCAGCACAATAACCTGGCCCTTAGCACCAGCAAAACCAAGGAACTGATTGTGGACTTTGGAAGGTGTAGGATGGGGACCCACAGTCCTGTTTATATCAATGGGTCGATGGTTGAAAGGGTCAAGAGCTTCAAATTCCTGGGCGTGCACATCTCTGAAGATCTTTCCTGGTCCGAGAACACTGATGCAATTATTAAGAAAGCTCATCAGCGCCTCTACTTCCTGAGAAGATTACGGAGAGTCGGTCTGTCAAGGAGGACTCTCTCTAACTTCTACAGGTGCACAGTAGAGAGCTTGCTGACCAGTTGCATCGTGGCTTGGTTCGGCAACTTGAGCGCTCTGGAGAGGAAAAGACTACAAACAGTAGCAAACACTGCCCAGTCCATCATCGGCTCTGAACTTCCTTCCATCGAGGGGATGTATCGCAGTCACTGCCTCAAAAAGGCTGGCAGCATCATCAAGGACCCACACCATCCTGGCCACACACTCATCTCCCTGCTACCTTCGGGTAGAAGGTACAGGAGCCTGAGGACTGCAACAACCAGGTTCAGGAATAGCTACTTCCCCACAGCCATCAGGCTATTAAACTTGGCTCAGACAAAATTCTGAACATTAATACCCCTCTATCTGTTATTTGCCCTTTATCAATTTATTCATTCATGTGTGTATTTATGTATATAATGGAATATGGACACACTGATCTGTTTTGCAGTCAATGCCTACTATGTTCTGTTGTGCTAAGCAAAGAAAGAATTTCATTCGTGAAAACAGGCCATCTGGCCCAACTTGCCCATGTTGACCAAGATCCCTCATCTGCACTAGTCCCTCCTGCCTGCATTTGGTCCATATCCTTCTACACCATTCATATACATGGAACTGTCTAAAAGTTTCTAATATGTTTTAGTACTTATCTCAACTACCCCCTCTGACATCTCGTACCATATACCCACCACCATGTGAAAAAGGTTATCCCTCAGGTTCCTATTAAATCTTTCCCTCTCACCTTAAAGCATCGAGTTCAATGTTCAGACCTGAGTTATTATAGCTTCTGTTTCTATTTTAGGCACTTTCAATACCTTCAACATTTTGTCTTACAATTGTATATAGAATCTTAGTGAAATCACACTTTGAATATTGTGTCCGGTTTTGATCTGCTTAGTTAAAACATCCACTTGCTGTAGAGAGAGTGCAGTGACGACCAGGTCCCATTCTGGTCTGTTGGCAATGGAGGATCTTCAGAAGAAGAGAGATTAGGTTGGCTGGCCTCTCTCCAGGATTTAGAAGCAGAAAATAGGTGCAGGAGTAGGCCATTCGGGTCTTCGAGCCAGCACTGCCATTCAATATGATCATCGTTGATCATCCAAAATTAGTATCCTGTTCCTGCTTTCTCCCCATATCCCTTGATTTCATTAGCCCTAAGAGCTATATCTAACTCTCTCGTAAACACATCCAGTGAATTGGCCTCCACTGCCTTCTGTGGCAGAGAATTCATTTAGAAAAACAAGAGATGATCTCACTGAAAATATAAATTTCTTAGTGGGACTCAAAACTGTAGATATGGGTTGGATGTTACCTTAGCTAAGGAATCTAGTACTGGGGATCACAGACACAAAATAAAGGATGGCTATTACGATTGTACTGACAAGAAAACTATTTACATCGTTATTGGTTTATTATTGTCATTTGTACCGAGATAACAGCCCAGTGCATCACTCGTAGCAACCTCCACCACATCCAACATGCTACAAGGGCAGAGATTTCCTGGTCCTCACCTTTCACTCCACCAGCTCCGCATCCAACACATCATTTTCTGTCATTTTTGTCACCACCAACGTGATCCCACCCCTAATCACATCTTCCCATTACCACCACTTTCCACCTTCCACAGAGTCTGCTCCCTCTGCAACTCCTTGGATCACTCATCCCTTCTATCCCAAACCACCCTCTCCCAAGGTCCTTTCCCCTGCAACCGCAAGAAATGTACCACCTGTCCTTATGCCTCCTCTCTTGATTCCAACCAGGAACCCTAACAGTCCTTCCGTGTTAGACAGAGGCTCCCATGCACCTCCTCTGCCCTCAACTACTACATCCAGTGCTCCCGATGTGACCCCCTGTACCTTGGCAAGACAAAGCATGGAGTCATCAACTGTTTTGCTGAGCACTTACGCTCAGTCCATCAAAGTCCTACTGGATCTTCCGCTTGCTAATTACTTTAAATCCCCTTTCCATTCCCATACTGACCTTTACATCCTGGGCCTCCCCCATTGCTAGGGTGTGGACACATGCAAATTGGAGGAACAGCACCTCTTCCTCCACTACATCATTAACTAGCTCCCAGTTTGCAACCAGCTATCCCTCATGGGCTCTCGCCGTCTGCAGCCAATAATTGGCCTATCAGGGAACCTCCTTGCTCGAGATCAATTGTTGCCGGCCCCGATTTGTCCATTTTTTTCTCGATTCTAGCTTCCATCACCTTCGTACAATCCATCTGAAGAAAGGTCCCAACCCTAAACGCACCTATCCATGTTCTCTAGAGATGCTGTCTGACCCAATTGAATCCTCCAGCATTTTGTGACTATCATTGGTATAATCCAGCATCAGCAGTTCTTTTTATTTGCCTCCACCATCCCTCTGAATTTCCCAGGAGGTGAATATTTAGTATTCTGAGGGCTGAAGAATCTCAATCATTGTGCTCAAACAAGGATAGGTTATTTCTAGATATTATGGAGAACAAACCAGATATTGTTGAGACCTTGTTCCATTTCTCTGGTGTCTTACACAAAACTTACACTGATGAGCCAGACCCCTTTATTAGCACAGAAGGAACGATGAAGACTGCAAAATGTGGTAAACACTGCCCAGTCCATCACGGGTTCTGACCTCTGCACCATCGATGGGATTTACTGGAGTCGCTGTCGCTAAAAGTATTTACTGGAGTCGCTGTCTCTAAAAGGCAGCCAGCATCATCAGAGATCCAAAAACTCATTTCATCCCTGCCATCAGGAAGAAGGTACAGGAGCCTGAAAACTGTAACGTCCAGGTTCAGGAACAGCTTTTTTCCAAAGCCATCAGGCTATTAAACTGTACAACCTCCAAATAAGCTCTGAACTACATAGACTATGGGGCATTGGTTTTGTCCTTTTCCACTAATATTGTTTGTTTGTTTTTATGTGTATGTATGTATATATATATATATATATATATATATATATATATATATATATATATATGTATATGTATGGGTGTTTCTGTAAATACAGCACTCAGTAGTGAAACTGAAGGTCTCCAAACCTCCAGGTTATTTTCCTGTTTTTTATGTAATATTCCCAGTTTCATATCCTGTATTATAAGTAGTATAAATCATGGTGTATAGCCAAAAGAATGAGATGAAGCAAAAATAAATAAATATGGTTTTACAAAGGAAGGGACTTCAAGCAGGATTTCATCAAATCCTTAGGCTAATAGATACCAGAAATATTACATCAATTTTGCAATTAAATTACTCTACAAAGGCCAAATTCTGATTATGCTTATGATTTTTATCATTTATCACCTGATTGGATGGTTTTCTGATGCCCCAAGCTTTTGCAGTACAACGTGAGTAGCAGTGTCCATTTGGTCACGTGTAAAATGTGTGAATTAAAAGCAGACTAACCATTTTTATATTTATTGTTTCTTTTTTATTGTTTATATTTTGTGTTTAAGCTTTCCATTGAAATACTTAATAATCAATAGAAGTTAAAATTGTGAAATAAAATGGTGGGTTATGTGCCAACAATTTGTAAGGGAGCTTAGAGATCGGTATAAGAGACAGTGTACCATATGACTTATAAATTAAAAAACAATCTTTTTCAAATTTTGAAAGCATTAAATTTTGGTCAAATTGGGATCACAAATTCAACTCAAAGGGATCATAGGTAAGTCCATTTTTAATGCTGTGGTATTTCATTATGATTTAATAACTTTCAAATGTCACAGGTTGGGAATCTTATTTACGGAAACACCTATATATATATATATATATATCATATCTTATATATCTTATACTTATTAAAACTCTGATCTTATATGTGTGTACATGTGTAAATATGTGTTTATATCTGTGTGTATATGTGGTTGTCTTTACATCTTCGCAAAAACTACGCAGTAACGATTACATTTTGACATATTCTGATTGACATTTTTTCCCTCCATGCAGAGATTACCTTCACTGAACATTTTATGCTTTATTTCTTGATGGTTGGATTCATACTGGAGCATCCATGATGCTGAGAAGCTCGTGAATAGCACGTATATTGAGTTGGTCACACCGCAGGTTAATGCGGACAGAAAGGGAACGGGTGGTCATTAGCCAGCGTAGCAGTAGGCAAGTGGTGCAGGAGTCCCCTGCGGTCATCTCCCTCCTAAACAGATATACCATTTTGGATACTGTTGAGGGAGATGGCTCATCAGGGGAAGGCAGCAGCAGCCAAGTTCTTGGCACCATTGGTGGCTCTGCGGCACAGAAGGGGGAAAGAAGAGTGGAAGGGCTATTGTAATAGGGGATTCAATAGTAAGGGAAACAGATAAGCGTTTCTGCGGCCGCAAACGAGACTCCAGGATCGTATGTTGCTTCCCTGGTGCAAGGGTTAGGGATGTCACTGAACGGCTGCAGAACATTCTGGAGGGGGAGGGTGAACAGCCAGCTGTCGTGGTGCACATTGGCACCAACGATATAGGTAAAAAACGGGATGAGGTCCTACAAGGCAAATTTAGGGAGCTAGGAGATAAACTTAAAAGTAGGACCTCAAAGGTAATAATCTCTGGACTCCTACCAGTGCCACGTACTAGTCATAGTAGAAATAGGAGGATATTGCAGATGAATACGTGGCATGAAAAATGGTGCAAGGGGGAGGGATTCAAATTTCTCGGCCATTGGAACCAGTTCTGGGGGAGGTGGGACCAGTACAAACAGGACGGTCTGCACCTGGGCTTGAAGGGAACCAATGTCCTTGGGGGAGTGTTTGCTAGTGCTGTCAGGGAGGATTTACACTAATGTGGCAGGGGGATGGGAGCATGAGCAGAGAGACAGAGGGATGTAAAATGAGGGTAGAAGCAATAGGTAGCAAGGTGAAAAGTAAAAGTGGCAGGCAGAAAAATCCAGGGCAAAAATCAAAAAGGGCCACTTTTCAACATAATTGTATAAGGGGTAAGAGTGTTGTAAAAACAAGCTTGAAGGCTTTGTGTCTCAATGCAAGGATCATTCGTAATAAGGTGGATGAGTTGAATGTGCAGATAGTTATTAATGAATATGATATAGTTGGGATCATGGAGACATGGCTCCAGGGTGACCAAGGCTGGGAGCTGAACATCCAGGGATATTCAATATTCAGGAGGGATAGACAGAAAGGAAAAGGAGGTGGAGTAGCGTTGCTGGTTAGAGAATAGAAATAGAAAGGAAGGACATTAGCTTGGAGGATGTGGAATCGATATGGGTAGAGCAGCGAAACACTAAGGGGCAGTAAACGCTAGTGGGAGTTGTGTACAGGCCACCCAACAGTAGTAATGGAGTTGGGAATGGCATCAAACATGAAATTAGAAATATGTGCAACAAGGGTAAAACAGTTATAATGGGTGACTTCAATCTACATATAGATTGGGTGAATCAAATTGGCAGGGGTGCTGAGGAAGAGGATTTCTTGGAATGTATGCGGGATAGTTTTCTAAACCAACATGTAGAGGAACCAACGAGAGAGCAGGCTATTCTAGACTGGATACTGAGTAATGAGGAAGGGTTAGTTAGCAGTCTTGTTGTGCGTGGCCCCTTGGGCAAGAGTGACCATAATATGGTTGAGTTCTTCATTAGGATGGAGAGTGACATTGTTAATTCAGAAACAAGGGTTCTGAACTTAAAGAAAAGTAACTTTGAGGGTATGAGACGTGAATTGGCCAAGATAGACTGGCAAGTGATTCTTAAAGGGTAGACGGTGGATATGCAATGGAAAGCATTTAAAGACTGCATGGATGAACTACAACAATTGTTCATCCCAGTTTGGCAAAATAATAAGTCAGAGAAGGTAGTGCATCCATGGATAACAAGGGAAATCAGGGATAGTATCAAAACTAAAGATGAAGCATACAAATTAGCCAGAAAAAGCAGCCTACCAGAGGACTGGGAGAAATTCAGTCCAGCAGAGGAGGACAAAGTGCTTAATTGGGAAAGGGAAAATAGATTATGAAAGAAAACTGGCAGGGAACATTAAAACGGACTGCAAAAGTTTTTATAGATATGTGAAGAGAAAAGGGTTAGTTAAAACATATGTAGGTCCCTTGCAGTCAGAAACTGGTGAATTGATCATAGGGAACAAGGATATGGCAGACCAATTGAATAACTACTTTGGTTCTGTCTTCACTAAGGAAGACATAAATAATTTGCTGGAAATAGCAGGGGACAATAGCATAGTCAAATGAGATGGAGGAACTGAGTGAAATCCAGGTTAGCCGGGAAGTGGTGTTAGGTAAATTGAATATATTAAAGGCCGATAAATCCCCAGGGCCAGATTGGCTGCATCCCAGAGTACTTAAGGAAGTAGCCCCAGAAATAATGGATGTATTAGTGATAATTTTTCAAAACTCTTTAGATTCTGGAGTAGTTCCTGAGGATTGGAGGGTTGCTAATGTAACCCCACTTTTTAAAAAGAGAGGGAGAGAGAAAACGGGGAATTACAGACCAGTTAGTCTAACATCGGTAGTGGGGAAAATGCTAGAGTCAGTTATTAAAGATGGGATAGCGGCACATTTGGAAAATGGTGAAATCATGGGACAAAGTCAGCATGGATTTATGAAAGGTAAATCACGTCTGATGAATCTTATAGAATTTTTCGAGGATGTAACTAGTAGAGTGGATAAGGGCGAACCTATGGATGTGTTATATCTAGACTTTCAGAAGGCTTTCGACAAGGTCCCACATAAGAGATTAGCATTCAAACTTAAAGCACATGGTATTGGGGGTTCAGTGTTGATGTGAATAGAGAACTGGCTGGCAGACAGGAAGCAAAGAGTAGGAGTAAATGGGTCATTTTCAGAATGCCAGGCAGTGACTAGTGGGGTACCGCAAGGCTCAGTGCTGGGACCCCAGCTATTTACAATATACATTAATGATCTGGATGAGAGAATTGAATGCAACATCTCCAAGTATACGGATGACACGAAGCTGGACGGTAAAACAGGACGGTAGACTATTATCTGAACGGTGGCCGATTAGGAAAAGGGGAGATGCAACGAGTCCTGGGTGTCATGGTACACCAGTCATTGAAAGTAGGCATGCAGGTGCAGCAGGCTGTGAAGAAAGCGAATGGTATGTTGGCATTCATAGCAAAAGGATTTGAGTACAAGAACAGGGAGGTTCTACTGCAGTTGTACAGGGTCTTGGTGAGGCCACACCTGGAGTATTGCATACAGTTTTGGTCTCCTAATCTGAGGAAAGACATTCTTGCCATAGAGGGAGTACAGAGAAGGTTCACCAGACTGATTCCTGGAATGGCAGGACTTCCATATGAAGAACGACTGGATAGACTCGGCTTCTACTCGCTGGAATTTAGGAGATTGTGGGGGGATCTTATAGAGACTTACAAAATTCTTAAGGGGTTGGACAGGCTAGATGCAGGAAGATTGTTCTCGATTTTGGGGAACTCCAGAACAAGGGTTCTACAGAAGGGAACTACAGAACAACTGAACATCCAGTTTAAGGATAAGGGGGAAGTCTATTAGGACCGAGATGAGAAGATCATTTTTCACACAGAGAGTGGTGAGTCTGTGGAATTCTCTGCCACAGAAGGGTAGTTGAGGCCAGTTCATTGGCTATATTTAAGAGGGAGTTAGATGTGGTCCTTGTGGCTAAAGGGATCAGGGGGTATGGAGAGAAGGCAGGTACAGGATGCTGAATTGGATGATCAGCCGTGATCATATTGAATGGCGGTGCAGGCTCGAAGGGCTGAATGGCCTACTCCTGCACTTATTTTCTATGATTCTATGATTCTATGACTAATTCTCGACTTATTACTGATTAAAAGTTTAAAAAAATCAAAAGATTTTTAATTTAAAACGACTAGATTCAACGTATGACGTCACAATAGCTTGGCTAGCAGTGATCAGCTTTGAAGATTTCATCCTATATTTGACGTTATTCGCAATTAAAGCTTTAAAAATGCCAATTTTAACAAGATTTTTACATATTCTGATTCACATTTTCCCCCTCTAGGCAGAGAACATTTTATGCTTTATTTCTCGACTTATTACTGATTAAAGTTTAAAAGAATCAAAAGACTTTGAATTGTAAACGACCAGCTTCAACTGATGACGTCACAATGGTTCAGCTAGCAGTGATCAGCTTGTGGGACTAGCATAGATGGGGTATCTTAATCGGCATGGGCATGTTGGGCCGAAGGTCCTGTTTCTCTGCTGTATGACTTTATGACTCTATATCTACTTATATAATAAATATTTTGTGTTTGATACAGACCTGGCCACTTGTGATGCTTGTTTTCACTAACAAGATGCCCTTCACAACAGTTGTAACACGCTAAGCTTGACATTCTACCTTGGGAGTGGTCCCTGTCCCCCCTAATTGTGCCAGAAAAATAGGAAATAGGCAGAATTTGTCCAGCAATATTTTCTCCCACGCTGTCCCAAATGTACAATACATGTACATATCGGGGCACTCTTATTTCTATCTTCAGTCATGTTATAATCTTCTGTAGCCGCTGGCTTAATGGTCCTTTTTGCACTCCTTGAAACTAATGTCCTTATTCACTATAATCAATTCTCAAAACATTGGCTTCCACTAATTTAATTAAAGCAATAAATGAAACAGTCCCCCATCAAAGCTAAGGATGTAAATGCAGTCTACTAATCCAATAATAAACCAAATCAAATAGGATGTAGATTGGACAAAGGATCAACAAAATCATTGTCAGACTGGTGAAGCCTATTATAAAATGTAGTAAACAAGCCACTTGTTTTAGAGTTTCTCCTCAATTGCATTTCTGAATCAACTGGGAGAGGCAGAAGAATGAAAGAATATGCTCCAAACAAGCATTGCAAGCAAAAAAATAATACAGGCGACCTCCAATCTCAACACTGCAAGCTGATCAAAATAATTTTGGGAAAAATAATGTGAATCTTCTGGATGTATTTTTTAAAGCAATAATTGATTTAAAGATGCATTGTGGTAAAAGGCCCTTTGGCCCACTGAGTAGATGCTGAATATTGATCACCCGTTCACACTAGCTCTCTGTTATCCTACTTTTGCAACCGCTCCAAATTTGCAGTGGGCAATTAACCTGCAAGCCTAAAATGGACACAAAATGCTGAAGTTACTCAGCAGGACAGGTAGCATCTCTGGAGAGAAGGAATGGGTGATGTTTTGGGCCAAGACCTTTCTTCAGACAAAGATGCTGCCTGTCCCACTGAGTTGCTCCAGCATTCTGTGCCAATCATTAGTGTAAACCAGCATCTGCAGTTCCTTCCTACACATTTAACCTACAAACCTGCCATCTTTAGGATGTAGGAGGAAACTCCGCATTGTCACACAGAGAATGTGCAAACTCCACATGGACAGCACCCTAGGACAGGATCAAAGCCAGGTCTCTGGCTCTGTGAGGCAGCGGTTCAACCAGCAACACCTCTAGTCCGTGCTGTCACCAAATTACACAAGTGACTGCCAGGAATTATTTTATGAAGAATGCTCTCCATGTCTATTCTTAAACAAAGACTTTCTTTATTCTGCACCTTCTTAACATGATTCTTTATGTTTAACTTGTATTATGTGCTAGAAAGAAATTCTGTGACTAGTGCAATGCTAGCTTTCAAAAATAGGTTTTGGAATGACTCGGAAGTTTAAACATCTGCTGAGAGAAAGTGTCTGGCCTAAGGTGACAATGAAACACGAGTACTATGGCATTGGCAAGTATGGAAATATCAAATACTAGAGGGCATAGTGTTAAGGCAAGAAGGGCAAAGATGTGCAGGGCAAGTTCTTTTTACAGAGCGTGGGAGCACAGTGCTTGGAATGCACTGCATGGGGTTATGGTTGAAGCAGAAATGATAGAAGCATTACAGAGACTTTAGGATAGGAACTGGGATATGCAGAGAATGGAGGGATATGGATTATTTGTAGGCAGCTCAGCATTGGTCTTGGTCGGGGTGAAGGGCCTGTTCCTGTGGGCTGAAAGGCCTGTTCCTGTGCTGTACTGTTCTATGTTCTATGTTCTATGCTCCAAGTGGGGAGGGAGATTTTACCGAATGAATTTATATGGGTTTTTGAAGAAATTTTAGCCTTTGTTGACAATGCAGGATTTGCTGCATGTTTTATATTCCCATTAAGAATGAATTTGCAGCACCATATTGAACCATAGTAGTCGAGCCAGAATGTTAATTCAAAATAATCAGAGTTTTGAGGTGGTGAGTTATAAACAAATGAACAGCAGCACAGACTAGCAAGAAGTTGAAGACAAGATTATGTGATATGCATAGGAATACACGGAGCTTTCATAACTAAATTGCAGAGATGGAAATGTCGCTAATCCACAGAAATAAGACAGAAAAGAAGACCAAACCTGTGGAAGAAAACTAGCTAAATAATAAAATAGGAAAGATAAGAAATTGAAATTGTGACTGAAACTATATTAACAGAGCAAAGTTTAATTAATGGAGAACAATAAGGATCACAGTTAATCATAAAGAATTTAGCTTAGCTTTTTGCAAGAAAATATTGGCAGTTACCTTAACAGGTTATAATAATGCTGTAAAAAGCAATTATAAGTTTTCTCACCATCAACATCTATAGTTCCACCTACTGACACCACCCCCCCCCCCCCCCCCCCCCAGCTCATATTTATTTCCCCGTGCTGAATATGTGGGCCGAACCTATCTGTCCCCTGCACTCTCAAGTTAGGCATCAAATTCCTAACACAGACATTGCATCAACTAGCGTGAAGCAAGCAAGCCCAGAATGCTCTGACTAACTGTGTAGGGAGGAAAAAACTGTGGATGCTGGTTTAAACCAAAGACAGACACAAAAAGCTGGAGTACGCAACCAGTCAGGCATCATCTCCGGAGAAAAAGGAATACAGGGAGGTGACGTTTTGGGTCAAGACCATTTTTCAGACTGAGTCAGGGAAAAGGGGAACCAGAGATATAAACGGTACTTAGGACAAATGAATAGAAGATATGTAAAAGCAATTATAATCAAGGAAAGGTGGAGTCCACAATGGTCCATTGTTGGCTGTGGGATGGGTAATAATGAGTTATACAGACAAGTTATATGGATGAGTTAACCATGAAGTTGCGGAGGGAATGGTCTCTACCGAAAGAAGAAAGGTGTGGGGATAGGAAGTAGCTAGTGGTGGGATCCCATTATAGGTGGCAAAAATATTGGAGGATTATGTGCTGTATGGCTGATGAGGTGAGAACAAGGGAAACTCTATCCTGTTGCGACTAGGGGGAGGAGGAGCAAGAGCGGAGCTGCGGGGTAACGAGGAAACACCTATGAGGACTTCATCTATGATGGAAAAGGGGAACCCCCGTTTCCCAAACAATGAGGGCATCTCAGATGTCCTGGTACGGAACAGCTCATCTTTGAAGAAATATGCAGCGTACATGGAGGAATTGGGAGTAGGAGTCTTTGCAGGAGGAAGGGTGGGAAGATAGTTGTGGGAGTCAGTGCGTTTATAATAGACATCAGTAAATAGTCTATCTCCTGTGAATTGGACATTGAGATCAAGAAAGGGGAGGGAGATGTTGGAGATGATCCAAATGAATTTGAGTGCAGTTAATTAAGTGGATGAGTTCTGCATGGGTGCAAGAGGTAGCCCCAATGCAGTCATCAATGCTCTGACTAACTGTGAGAGAAGGCAAGGCTGAGCACAGTTTAATATTGTGTAACATTGTTAAGGATTATAACATATTTTTTTATGTTCTGATATCAGACATTTAAAAAATATTAAAATTGTTGTCAATATTCCACCTCATGGCGCCGTAAGCGATGACAGCCTTACCAACGGTCTGTGTCTTTTCGTCTTTTTTATTATTGTTAGTGTGTTTTAAAAGTTTGTGTTAATGTTCTCTGGTTTGATTTATGTGGGGGGTGGGGGAGGGGGGGGGGCAACTTTTTTTCAACCCCTTACCTTGCCGGAGATGCGATTATTTTCCGGATCGTATCTCCAGTCGCTCTGCGGCCTAACATCATTGAGCTGGCGGCCTTGCTCGAGACGGACTTTGTGCCCCACCGCAGGGATGTGGAGTTACCATCGGAGCTGATCCCTTGCCTGGGATCGACGTTCCAACCATGACCTGCGGATTTCACCATCGAGGAGCTTACAGTCTCAGTTAGAGACCAATGTCGGGAAGGTCCAAGGAGCTTTAACCATATACCCATATAACAATTACAGCATGGAAACAGGCCCTCTCGGCCCTTCCAGTCCGTGCCGACCATTTGTTTTCCCCTAGTCCCATCTACCTGCACTCAGACCATACCCCTCCATTCCCTTCACGTCCATATACCTATCCACTTTACTTTTAAATGTTATAATCGATCCTGCCTCCACCACTTCTGCTGGAAGCTCATTCCACACAGCCACCACCCTCTGAGTAAAGAAGTTCCCCCACACGTTACCCCTAAACTTCTGTCCCTTAATTCTCATGTCATGCCCTCTTGTTTGAATCTTCCCTACCCTCAATGGGAAAAAACTTATCCACGTCAACTCTGTCTATCCCTTTCATCATTTTAAAGACCTCAATCAAGTCCCCCCTTAACCTTCTGCGCTCCAAAGAATAAAGACCTAATTTGTTCAAATTTCTCTGTAACATAGTTGCTGGAAACCTGGCAACATTCTAGTAAATCTCCTCTGTACTCTCTCTATTTTGTTGACATCCTTCCTATAATTAGGCGACCAAAATTGTACACCATACTCCAGAATTGGTCTTACCAATGCCTTGTACAATTTTAACATTACTTCCCTACTCCTATATTCAATGCTCTGATTTATAAAGGCCAGCACACCAAAGGCTTTCTTTACCACCCTATCTACATGCAATTCCACCTTCATGGAACTATGCACAGTTATTCCTAGATCCCTCTGTTCCACAGCATTCCTCAATTCCCTACCATTTGTACGTCCTATTTTGATTTGTCCTGCCAAGATGTAGCACTTCACACTTAACAGCATTAAACTCCATCTGCCATCTTTCAGCCCACTTTTCCAAATGGCCCAAATCTCTCTGTAGACTTTGAAAATCTACTTCATTATCCACAACACCACCTATCTTAGTATCATCTGCATACTTACTTATCCAATTTTCCACCCCATCATCCAGATCATTGATGTACATGACAAACAACAGTGGACCCAACACAGATCCCTGAGGCACCCCACTGGTCACCAGCTTCCAACCTGACAAACAGCCATCCACCATTACTCTCTGACATCTCCCATTCAGCCACTGTTGAATCCATCTTGCTACTCCGCCATTAACACCCAAAGATTGAACCTTCTTAACCAACCTTCCATGGGGAACCTTGTCAAAGGCCTTACTGAAATCCATATAGACAACATCCACTGCTTTACCCTCATCAATTTCCCTAGTTACCGCTTCAAAAAATTCAAGAAGGTTTGTCAAACATGACCTTCCAGGCACAAATCCATGTTGACTGTTCCTGATCAGACCCTGTTTATCCAGATGCTTATATATATTATCTCTAAGTATCCTTTCCATTAATTTGCCCACCACTGACGTCAAACTAATAGGTCTATAATTGCTAGGTTTATTCTTTGAACCCTTTTTAAACAATGGAACAACATGCGCAGTACACCAATCCTCCGGCACTATTCCCGTTTCTAATGACATTTGAAATATTTCTGTCATAGCTCCTGCTATTTCTACACTAACTTCCCTCAATGTCCTAGGGAATATCCTGTCAGGACCTGGAGACTTATCCACTTTTATATTTTTCATAAGTGTCAGTACTTCCTCCTCTTTGAATCTCATAGTTTCCATAGCTACTCTACTTTTTTCTCTTACCTCACAGAGTTCAATATTCTTCTCCTTGGTGAATACCGAAGAAAATAAATTGTTCAATATCTCCCCCATCTCTTTTGGCTCTGCAGATAGCTGTCCATTCTGGTTCTCTAATGGTCCAATTTTATCCCTCGTTATCCTTTTGCTATTAATATAGCTGTAGAAACCCTTTGGATTTACTTTCACCTTTCTTGCCAAAGCAACCTCATATCTTCTTTTAGCCTTCCTAATTTATTTCTTAAAATTCTTTTTACATTCTTTATACTCCTCTAGCACCTCATGTACTCCATGCCTCCTATAATTATTGTAGATATCTCTCTTTTTTCGAAACAAGTGTCTAATTTCCCTTGAAAACCATGGCTCTTTCCAATTTTTACTATTTCCTTTCAACCTAACAGGGACATAAAGATTCTGTACTCTTACAATTTCCCCTTTAAATGTCCTCCATTTCTCTTCTACATCTTTCCCATGAAACAAAGTGTCCCAATTCACTCCTTTAAAATCCTTACGCATTCCCTCAAAGTTAGCCTTTCTCCAATCAAAAATCTCCACCCTAGGTCCAGTTCTGACTCTCTCCATAAGTATATTGAAACTAATGGTATTGTGATCACTGGTCCCGAAGTGCTCACCAACACATACCTCCGTCACCTGACCTGCCTCATTTCCTAACAGGAGGTCCAGCACTGCCCCTTCTCTGGTCGATACCTCTATGTACTGCTGCAAAAAACTATCCTGCACACATTTTACAAACTCCAAACCATCCAGCCCATTTACAGAATGTGTTTCCCAGTCTATTTTTGGAAAATTGAAATCTCCCACAATCACTACCTTGTGCTTACTACTAATATCTGCTATCTCCTTACATATTTGCTCTTCCAATTCTCGCTCCCCATTTGGCGGTCTATAGTACACCCCTAAAAGTGTTGCTACACCGTTCCCACTTCTCAGTTCCACCCAAATAGCCTCCCTAGACGAGCCCTCTAATCTATCCTGCCAAAGCACTGCTGTAATATCTTCTCTGACAAGCAATGCAACACCTCCCCCTCTGGTCCCTCCAATTCTATCACACCTGAAGCAACGAAATCCTGGAATATTTAGTTTCCAATCACAGCCCTCCTGCAACCATGTTTCACTCATTGCCACAACATCATATTTCCAGGTGTCAATCCAGGCTCTAAGTTCATCCACCTTACTTACAATGCTCCTAGCATTAAAATATACACATTTTAGAAACCCACCATCCCTTATTCTCTGTCTATTATCTTTTTCATCTTTCTCGCCTGCATTTTGGGTCCGAGTGCTTCTCTTCTCTGCCTCTTGCCCCACACCATGACCCCTAGCCCCCTCTACCCGTGTCACTCCCCCCAGCCTTTCTAGTTTAAAGTCTCCCCAGTAGCCTTTGCAAATCTCCCTGCCAGGATAATGGTCCCCCTCGGGTTCAAGTGCAACCCGTCCTTTTTGTACAGATCATGCCTTCCCCAAAAGAGGTCCCAGTGATAAAGAAACTTGAATCCCTGCCCACTGCACCAGTCCCTCAGCCACGCATTTATCCTCCACCTCATTTCATTCCTACTCTCACTGTCACGCGGCACAGGCAGTAATCCTGAAATCGTTACCCTTTTGGTCCTTCTCCTTAACTTTCCCCCCAACTCCCTAAATTCTCCCTTCAGGACCTCGTCACTTTTTCTGCCTATGTCATTGGTACCTATGTGTACCACAACATCAGGCTCCTCTCCCTCCCTTATCAGAATCTTTTGGACACATTCTGACACATGCGAGACCCTGGCACCAGGGAGGCAAACTACCATCCGGGTCTCCCGACTGCGTCCACAGAATCGCCTATCCGACCCCCTAACTATAGAGTCCCCTATTACAATTGCCCTCCTCTTTTTGCTACCTTTCTGAGCATCAGGGCCGGTCTCTGTGCCGGAGGCCCGGCCGCTGTTGCTGCCCCCAGCTAGGCTGTCCCTCCAATCGTAATCAAACCCGAGTACCTATTTTCCAGGTGTACGGTCACAGGGGTACTCTCTAGCCCCTGCCTCTGCCCCTTGCCCTTCCTAACTGTGACCCACTTGTCTGCCTCCTGTGGTCTGGGAGTGACTACCTCCCTGTAGCTCCTCTCTATGACCTCCTCACTCTCCCTGACCAGACGGAGGTCATCGAGCTGCTGCTCCAGGTTCCTAACACAGTCCTTTAGGAGCTCCATCTCGACACACCTGGCGCAGATGTGGACGTTTGGAGGGCTATCAGATTCCCTGACCTCCCACATCTGACATCCAGAACAGTACACTGCCCTGGCCTTCATACTCCCCCCTTACACAGGATACAATATCAACACAATATAAAATCAATACAAACTGCTGAAATCTGACTGTAAATCAGCTGTTTACCCTGGTCCACTTCCCACCAATCAGCTGCTTACCCTAGTCCACTTCCCACCAATCAGCGGCTTCCTCAAAAAAACCCACTTCTCCAAATGGAACCTTATGGATTTAGGTAAAAACAAGCCCCGCGCTTGATTTTAAAGCTTACCGGTCGGGTGTTGCTCCTCCCCCTCCTTCTCTTCCAATGGCTCCTGTGGGCCTCTGAAAAAAACAAGCCCGCGCTTGATTTTAAAGCTTACCGGTCGGGTGTCGCTCCTCGCCCTCCTTCTCTTCCAACGGCTCCTGTGGGCCTTTGATTAGTCCTGACCCGGGGGCGACCGCCAGCAAGGGAGAGCTGAGATCCTCCCGAAGCAGGAGCTTGATCGCCACGAAGCGGAAGGCCAGACTGCCGGCTACGGGAGCCAAGATCATCCTATCAACGGAAGGCTCAAGGCCCCCGACCACAGGAGAACAAAGAAGGGAGGAGATTGAACTTTTTTGTCACCTTCCATCACAGTGAGGAATGTGGAGGAGTCACTGTGGTGGATGTTTATGTTAAAATGTATTTTGTGTGTCTTGTTGCTTTTTATTGGTATGACTGTATGGCAAAAAAAATTGCAAAACATACTTGGCTAATAAAGTATGATTATGATTATGATTATGATGATTATGAAATAATTAAAAGAGTATTAAAAAGATTACAGAATATTTTGATGAGCATTGATTAACTTTGGTGTTACTCAAAATACATTAAAATATTCAGTAATTAAATTAATGAAATACTTTAAACTAAATGACAACAGACTTCCCCCCCATCTCCTAATCCACAGGCTGAAAGTTCCCAAAGATTTCACAAGGGTTTCATGTACAATACATCAATAAAAATAAGTGGTGATTTTTCCAGTGTCAGGAACTGTAGCATTGTAGAGTCCTTCAATGGAGCATCTCCAATGGCACAATAGGATATTACCTATTATACAGTAAATTTCTGGCCTCTGCATTTAACAACATGTGCCAATCATAGACTTACTAAGTGGAGTTCTGATTGGAATTGCCATCTGCAAGATTTACCTCAGTTAATTAATGTCACAAAATTAAAAGCACTGGTTTATCCAGATTACCTCAACCTCTACTAGATTAGGTTTCACTTTTCCATGCACCTAACCAACGCGACTTTTCTTGTCTCAGTCTGCGCTGAGGCCTATCGCGGAGCTGGCGGCCTCCAACTTTAACTGCGACCGACCCGAGGCTCCGGAAGCAGAGCCAGCCAAGACTTACCAGCGCGAGGCTGGCCGGCTTCGGGGCTGCGGCGGGTTCAGGCGTTCCGGCGGCCCGACTCGGAGCTGTGGCGGCTTTCCGGTGGCGGTGGCGGCGGCAGCGACTTCGGAGGCCCGGCCGCGGGCCCAGTGGACGACATCGTCGGGAGCTCGCAGGTCACAGGTTGGGACCTGTTTTTCCGGAGCTCCCGCAGCAACAGCTGCGTCCGCTGGACTGGAGGGCGGCAGCTTCGGCAGCTTCGACCACCCCGGGCCGCGGAGTTTGAACCGGCCCGTTCGCGGAGCGCGGTTCACCCGCGGGACTTATTTACATCACCCGGTGCGGTCACAACATCGGAGGCCCGGGTCGCCTCAGCGCAGAGGAAGAGGAAGAGGAAGAAGGGAAGAGACAAAGACAAGATTTTTGCCTTCCATCACAGTGAGGAGGTGTCTGGTGAACTCACTGTGGTGGATGTTAAATATGTGTTCATTGTGTGTTTTTGTTATTTACTATATGTATGACTTTATGTATTTCGTTCAGACCGCAAGGTCTGAATGACAATAAAGTTTTCCAAGTTCTTTGGTATTTTCCGGATAGAAGGAATGGGTGACATTTCAGGTCCAGATCCAATTCTTTTTAACCAGAGATGCTGCCTGTACCGCTGAGTTACTCCACCATTTTGCGTCTACCTTCAGTGCAAACCAGCATCTGCAGTTCCTTCCTATCAACCACACTCCAAATGTTGGTATACTGTGGCAAACTTCTGAATTTTCCAAATTATTTACTATATTTGCTTCAGCAACATACACTCACTGTGGGTAGACACAAAGTGCTGGAGCAACTTAGTGGGTCAGGCAGCATCTTTGGAGTCAAAAGATGGGTGATGTTTTGGGTCGGGACCCATCTTTAGACACAAAATGTCACACATCGCTTTTCTCCAGAGATGATGCCTGACCCGCTGAGTTATTGCAGCACTTTGTGCTTAACTTTGGTGTAAGCCAGCATCTGCAGTTCCTTTCTAACATGCACATACACCGTAGATAGACACAAAATGTGGGAAAGGCAGTATCTCTGGATAGAAGGAATGGGTGACATTATGAATGAAGGACTCAATCCTTCTATCCAGAGATGCTGCCTGTCCCGCTGAGTCACTCCAGCACTTTATGTCCATCTTCGTTTCAACCAGCATCTGCAGTTTCTTTCTTACATATTCTTACACTGTGTTCATTCTGTTTGCTATATTTGCTGTTTACAAGGAACTGTAAGAATGAAGTTAAAATTACAAACTGAGCTGATTTAAGGCATTTAAGCCACAAGTTGAGGATGAAGAGATTATTTACTGCAGTAAAGAGATTATGCAATACTTCAGCATTCTTAAGGGATGAATTGGCCCTGGCTAATATGGTTGAGATTGACATAATCTCCAGATCCAACACTGATCTTATTTGGGAAAAGGAACCAAATCTACCTGCCTTAAAACAAGGATGATGAGTATTGAAAATGAATGAACAAAGAGGCAGATCAATAAGTAACATTTAAAGAAGGATTTGATATATATTTAAGGGTTAAATGAATGATAGAAATTTGTCTTTAGGATCTGCAAGATTAGCTGCCGCAGTTCTCAGTCTTGGATTTTTCAATCATTTTAGCTTCTGAAACAAAAGATGGTTTACGCATCGATCTGCGTAACTTCCAATGAGGCACATTGGGAGAAACTTTAATCTAACATGCCTGGCAAGAAGATGAACAGCCAAAACGGCAAACCAAAATTTACGAAGCATTCATTTAAAAAAAATTTGATTGAATACATCAAAGTAAGTTGGTGTTCCAACCAATCTGGTTGGTAGATAAGACACAAAATGCTAGAGCAACTCAGCAGGTCAAGTAACATCTCAGGAGAATCTTGGGTCGGGCCCTTCTTCAGAATTCTTTAGATAGAATCTGGTTGCAATCCTCGCTGGAGTAAAGGTTAGAATGGTCCAGTGAGATACATTGGGATAATTGCTGCAACATGCTTATAACATTGAGAAACATGTAAAGATCATAAAACATTTTGCAATGTTTTACCACATTAAAGGTGCAATATGAATGAATGATTTTCCAGGGATAATTTGGCAACGTTTAAAATATTAATCTCTGCCCTTTCCCCCGTAAACCGTAACCTGGGCATCAGCAAGGCCTCCATTACTACAAAGAGGAGTCCTGTCCCTAAAATTGCCTTGACAGTGGTTGTCATGGAAGTTTTAATTGAATCACTGAACGTATGCCAATTCATCATGGTCTATGCCCTTCATGAGATATAATTTCACGTTTCTGCATGGATATATAGTGTCATAATCAAAATCAAGAGCAAGATTCTTGATGCAATCAGATTGCTCATTATGTCAGGAAGGAACTGCAGATGCTGGTTTACACCGAATATAGACACAAAATGTTGGAGTAACTCAGCAGGACAAGAAAGTCCCGTTCCTTCTATCCAGAGACATGGCTTGTGCCGCTAAGTTGCTCCAGCATTTTGTGTCTAAGCTCACTATGTCAGTCAGGAGAAGGAAGCATCTTAATACATCAAGTGTCCAGGACCGACAGAGGTTCACCTGCACCTCCTCCAACCTCATCTACTGCATCCGCTGCTCCAGATGCCAGATGATCTATATCGGTGCGACCAAGCGGAGGCTTGGCGATCGTTTCGCCGAACACCTCCGCTCGGTCCGCAAAAACCAACCCGACCTCCCGGTGGCTCAGCACTTCAACTCCCCCTCCCATTCCGCATCCGACCTCTCGGTCCTGGGCCTCCTCCACGGCCAGAGTGAGCAACACCGCAAGCTGGAGGAACAGCACCTCATATTCCGCTTGGGGAGTCTGCATCCTTTGGGCTTGAACATTGAATTTTCTCAATTCTGTTAACCCTTGCTGTCTCCTCCCCTTCCCACCTCTCCCTCAGCCCTCGGGCCCTGGCATTCCCTCTATCTCTATCTCCCTCCCCCACCCTAGTCGCACTAGCTTCTCATTTTCACACCACAAACAGCTTACAATGGCTTGTTCCCTTTATCATCGATACTTTTTTGCATATCTTTCATTCATTGTTCCTTATCTCTCCACATCACCGTCTATATCTCTCGTTTCCCTGATCCCTGACCAGTCTGAAGAAGGGTCTCAACCCGAAACGTCGCCTATCTCCTTCGCTCCTTAGATGCTGCTGCACCCGCTGAGTTTCTCCAGCTTTTTGTGTAACCCTCGATTCTCCAGCATCTGCAGTTCCTTCTTCAACAAGTGTTTGTGTTTAGTTTGGATCATCACTGAATGTAATATGGCATGAAACATTGCATGCTCCTGAAATGTTTCATTGAGGGAGCATCAAACAACAATATTGCTAAAGAACCCATGTTACTTTTTGATCGCATGTTGATTTATTTGCAGAGCGACATGTTTCAGTTTTTAGTTAAATGCTGCCCTCTTTTTGCTAGTTTGTAGATTTCTGAATTATTTCAATAATGGACCATTGTCAAACAAATGATAAACAATGATGCTGCTGCACTTTAGTACCATTATCATATATTTAGCCTAATGCTTGTTTTGTTGAAAAAGGATCAATATCCTGCTGTTAAATTATATTCAAAATATATGAGTATTCCCAGAATGTATTTAAATTTAGACTTTATCTTTCTGGCATTAGCGGATTCCTGATGGTAATTGTGCTTGTTACCCTGGGAGTCCTATTACTAAAGGATATGCCATTATGGACACCAAGAGTGAAATTAATGCATGTCTGATGAGAAAAAAAAAAGGAGAAGATACTAGATGTACTCAGCAAGGCAGGTGGTCTCTGTGGTGAGAAACAAGGTCAATGTTTCAGTTAGTGGCCTCTCATTAGAAATAAAGGAAGTTAGAAGTCATTTTTTTAAGGGGAAGGGTGGAGAGAATGAAAGCCATGTCTGTGATTGGAATGGGAGCAAGTGAAACAAGTGGTGATGAAGCTGGCTGTGAGAGGATGGTGAAGGCTTGTGTGTTATAACCGATCTGCCTGAATGAAGTCAACCAGAGGGAGGTGGATGAGAACAAATAAGGGCGGGGGGTAAAAAAACATGCCAGATCAAAAGCAATTAATGCCAACACCTCTCCCTCTCAGCGTACACTATCATCTCTAGTGTCATAAAGTCATGTCATAAGTGATAGGAGCAGAATTAGGCCATTCGGCCCATCAAGTCTACTCCACCATTCAATCATGGCTGATCTATCTCTCCGTCCTTACCTCATTCTCCAGCCTTCTCCCCATAACCCCTGACATCTGTACTAATCAAGAATCTATCTATCTCTGTTCAGTAACTCTTACCCTGCACTCTTTCACAGTCACTCCCCTTTGTTCTCTCCGCCTTCCCTTTCATTGCAACTTAAAAAATGTGTTATTTCTCACTTTTCTCTGTTCACATAAAAGATCGTCAACCAGAAATGAGACCTCAATTTTTTAATCTCTGCTAAATATTTTCAGCATTTTTTTTTAGTTATTTCAAATTTCCAGCATGCACAGATAATTGTTTTTCAGTTACTCATATCTTATGAGATATTGTCTACTGTGAGGTCACAAAGTTAAACAATTTGCTACATGCCAACATACACCTCCATATTGATTCACTGCTCAAGCTGCCTGTATAGGATTTAATAAATGCTAAATAAATGCAAAACAATACGACATCTTGACAAAGCTCAGATTTTTTTGTGGAGTTAGGAATCGACAAATAACTGCAAAAACATACCAAGCAGGTGTAACAGTACTGAGTCCAATGGAAAAGTGATGGAATAAATAGGATGTAATAAAAAGGAACTGTAGATACTGGTTGATACCAAAGATAGACACAAAATGCTGCAGTAACTCAGCGACTCAGGCAGCATCTTTGGAGAAAATTGATAGGTGACGTTTCATGTTGGGACTCTTCTTCAGACTTCAAACTTGAACTATGCATTGTTGGAGTTACTCCAACATTTTGTGTCTATTTATGGTATTAGGCTTGACCAATGTAACTCGGTAATCTCACCAAATTATCTGAAGGAGAAAGCAAAACACCATTGTCTATCTGGGCCAGGTCTTGCTTACCCAGTCCTCCTATTCTGTAATATATGGTCCTATCAATTAGTGTAGTTACCTGATTTGCTGCAGAGGCAGTTTTCATGAGTCAAAGGCATTCTAGATCACAGCACATAGGTTTGTATATTGACAAGTGTCCAATCATTACAATGACATTTCCTACCCCTGAACTGGCCTTGTTAGCTTTGACAACTGACAAAGATTCACACTAGACCTGCTGGTTGTAACATCCATGAGGGAGTTTTAATAGTTTTTAGATATCTCTGACATTTCAAAGCTCTTAAAAAATATTAAAGTTGAGTAAACTAATTCCCTTTCTTAAATTATATATTTTTGAAAATCAAGTTAACTAAAGATACCTATAGTACACATGCTGATTAAAAAGTTTACGCTATGTCTACCAGAAGAAGGACAAAGGCCTCAGATGTATGAAAATATCACCACCGACAGGTTCCCACCAAGTCCCACACTGTTTGGAGCTGGAAGACTAGTTCTCATATAAGGAGTCCCTTGAGTCGTCATAGGCTTTCACAGAATGGTGGAGCAGCTGTGGAGGACACCACAGCTATGCCTGGACAGTCCGACCCTGCAACGCCGCCAGGATAACGGGCCTCATGGTCAGGTCAACAACCCCACACATACAACAACTGGGACAAAAATGGTGCTAATCTGACGACTCTGCACACTGCCTCAGTGTAATACTACTATACATGTACTGTATCTGAGATGCTTATCTAAGATGTATCTAAATAACAATAGACAATAGGTGCAGGAGTAGGCCACTCGGCCCTTCGAGCCAGCACCACCATTCAATGTGATCATGGTTGATCATCCTCAATCAGAATCTCGTTCCTGCCTTCTTCCCGTATTCCCTGACTCCGCCATCTTTAAGACCCCTATCTTAAGTTCTTATGTAGAGTGCTACTTGTATTGAAATGTATACGAAAATGAATTTCACTGTACCTCGATGTAGGTTAATTGGCTCTATAAATTGTCCTTGTGTAGGGAGAGAGAGTGAATGTGGGATAACAATGTTAGTATAGGGGAACTATAGGGGCAGCATGGAGGCACAGCGGTAGAGTTGTTGCCTTTCAGCGCCATGGACCTGGGTTTGATCCTGACTATGGGTCGCAATGTTACAACATTTTGAGGTTTTAAAAATCAAGTCTGCAATTTATCCCTTCAGATAAAGCATAAAAATAAGTTTAATTTGACACCTAATTCACTTTCAAATCTTCAGTATTCGAAAACAAGACTGAATAAAATATTTCAAATGTTTCCCCCATCTGCGACAAATGTCTAACTCAAAATGCCACTATAGCACATTCCTTTGTCTCTTGTACAAAACTGTATACATTTTGGAATGAAATTTTTGGAATTTTTACAAAACTATTTAACACAAAATTGAACCCCAATATCGAATTGATTATCTTTGGATCAATGGAAGAGGGAAGTAAACTAACATTATTCCAAGAAGCTTTTCTTAATTGTGGTCTAATAACAGCGAAAAAATATATACTTAAATTTTGGAAAAACGCACCTACGCCAACATTCAAAATGTGGATCTCAAACATGTCTGAAACGCTACATCTTGAAGAAATGAGATTCCTCTTACTAGGCAAAGTAGACCAATTCTTAAAGATTTGGTCTCCGTTTATCAACTTTTTACAAGCATATGGTGCAACATAACATAACCTTAGAAATTAAATGGTTTAGAACTGGGTGACGGATGGGCAAAAATATGAGATAGGTAGATCTCTCCTGATCTCTTTTTTTTTACTTTTTCCTTTTCTTTCAATCTTTTTAACTTCTCATCTCTGTCCTTTATTTCTTTTGTTTTCTGTTTCTACTCGTTTGTCTATCTATTCCGACACTCTTTATTTCTTTTTTCTCTCACTGTTCTTTTAATATTGAACCAAAAGTATGAAGTTGTACAAGAATGAAAATATGTATTTAAGTATTAGCTACTTAAGTACCAGACTACTGTACTTACTTCTAACAAAAATAAACCAAAAAAAAAATAAAAATGTTATGGCCATTTTCATACTCGGAAATTAGCATCTTGTTCCCCATTGCCTTTCCATTGACTTAACTCAAAGGCAGTGATCGAGGACAGTCATAAGCCCGTAACATTCTTAAAAATTAAGAGAACTCAATGAAATTTTCAGTTATTATAGATTGAAGCATTCTGAAACAAATATGAAACAATATTACTTGGATGACCTGAAATTAAAGCATATAATTAGTTAGTTACTTAATTGTAGCTAATTACAAAATCCAATTACTAGATCTAAACATCTATCCATTTCTTAAGAAAAGATAAACATTTTTAAATTGCCTAAGTGTCCAAATAACATTGACACAATAATTCACAATATAACATGATTTTTAAATCAAATTTTCATGAATTTATAGGCCAAATGGAAGGAGTTTAGTGTTCATTCCTGTAAATTAATGGTCATTTAAATCATCTTGCGAGTGGGTTTTCGTGGAACGCGGTGGATTGGAACGTTGCGGTTTGCGGTGAATTTAACCCACAGTTGGCAGGAAAAATACTGCCGGTTCTTATATATTTTTTGTCCCCTTTTTGCAATATGAAAATTTGATTAAAGGCTTCCTATGAACCACGTTGTTATGTAAAAAAAACTGTGTGCCTTCTTTTCTCCCCTACGTAAAATCTTTCCCGTTGTCGGCGCTCACGGCTTTAGAAGATGATTTTTAAATTACTCTAGCAAATAAATGATCTAGTGTAGTTTAACAATAACTTCATAAAACAAATGTTGGGGCGATTTCTCTTTAGCAACGAAATCCCGTGAGATGGATCGATTTGAACTGTCTGGAGAAAAACGGCATTTTACACCCGCCCCCCTCTGAAAGGCGCCAAAGTCACGCACACGGGGAGTGGCAGAACTTCAGCGCCGCTCAAGGTAAGCTTTGTAACATACCTACTATGGGTGCTGTCTGAATGGAGTTTCTATGTTCTCCCCATGATCGCGTGGGTTTACCTCGGGAGCTCCGGTTTCCTCACACATTCCAAAGATGTACGGGTTTGTAGGTTAATTGGCTTCAGTAAAAAAAAGGTAAATTGCCTCTAGTATGTAGGATAATGCTAGTGTATGGGGATTGGTGCGGACTCGGTGGGCCAAAGGGCTTGTTTCTGCGCTGTATGTCTAAACTAAACTAATCTAGTGCGAAAGGGTGATCGATGATCAGAATGAGCTCTGTGGGCTGAAGGGTCTGTTTCCATATTGTATCTTTCAATAAATCAATCAAACGAGATCCAATGTCAGTATCTTGGCTCCACACCTGGTCTCAATGTGTAATCTGACAATGGAGGGGGCAATGCATAGCTGCTGAGACTGGCGGCGATATATATATATTTTTTTTTTAAGAGCAAAAACAGAAAGGGTTAATGTTGACATTGGATGCTGGTTAAGATGGTGCTATCAATTCAGCCTTCTCTTATACAATGACTTCAATGGGAGATAGAAACAGGAGGGATGTATTTGAATGAATGTTACCCATTGTTCAGAAGCACCAGGGTTTAAAATGACCTCAATCTTTATCCAGTAGAGAAAGGATTTGCTCCAATACTTCCTCAGAGGAATAGACACATATTTTACTTTGGATGAAATTGGCCTGTTGAGAAAATACTTCCAATCTTATTTTACCATCATTACAAGGTTGAAACCTTGTTGAACAAATGACTTAGAAACACCATAGGTGCAGCAGTGTTATTTTGAAACAGGCTTACACTCACACACCAACTGAGTTGATAGATGTCTTCATGTTTTTCAGATATTTGCAGGAGTTGGTGCTGAGATGGATGAGTGGATTTTGAATAAAAATGAAATTCAGGAAATGTTCAGCAAGTACTAAGTGTTCACGAGGAAAACACATAAATTTGTGCTTTGAATGAAGACTCTTTGTTAAAATGAGACCCATTCATGATTTCATTAATCTATGAGCAAAGTACATTTTGAAGGCATTAGGTCGGAATTGTAATGGTTGCTTGGTCGAGCTTGTTTGCAAGTAAAATAGGAGGCTTTTAATAATGAGAAAGGGGGAGTTCAGGGTCAGGTTCCTGTTAGAGTGAAGGACAAGGTTGACAGGAACAGAAAACCCTGTGGATGAGGAATATTGAGGCTCTAGTCAGGGAAAAGAAGGGGGCATATATCAGTTAGAGGCAGCTGTGGGCAGTTGAATCCTTCAAAGAGTATAAGAGATGAAGAGGTAGATTTAAGAGATAAATCTGAAAGGTCAATAAAGGATATGAGATAGCTCTGGCAAATAAATTAAGGGAGAATCCTTAGTGACTCTACAAGTATATTATGAGCAAAGGGTACCCAGAGAGAGAAAATAGGTCCCCAAAGGAATCAATATGGTTAGCAATGTGTGGAGCAACAGGAGATGGGGAAGGTCTTAAATAAATGTTTTTTTGTCTGTGTTTACAATGGAGAAGATCATAGAAGCCAATTAATTAAGAGAAATATGTTGTGATATCTTGTAATCTATCCACATCACAAAAGATAGTTTCTGGTGCGCAAAATTGATCTAGCTCAGGTAGATATCATGGTCAGCATTGGAAATGTGAGGTGAAGGGCCTGTTTCCATGCTGCATAATTTAATGAGTCAATGAAACAAGTTACCTGTTGAATCATTACATAAAAATGTTTATCACAGTTACTTATCCACATGACATTGTGAATCCAATCGACATTGACAATGGAATATATAACAGCACAGCACAGGATCAAGCCCTTCGGCCCACAATGCTTGTGCCGAACATGATAGCAGGAATAATCCACATCCTTTCATTCCCTGCATTTCCACAATTAATTGACTTCACAACATCTTAAAGGGTTGCTGATTTTCAAAACAGAAACAGAACTAGTTTTAGGGATTAGTAGGAGTTAAGGATTCAGTCCTTCAATACAATATGAAAACACAACTTCCTTGTCCTTGTTTTCACCTAACAAACAGCTAACAATGGCCTTCCTTTATCATCGTTATTTTTTTGCATATCTTTCATTCATTGTTCTTTATCTCTCTACATCATTGTCTATATCTCTCATTTTGCTTATCTTTAACCAGTCAGAAGAAGGGTCTTGACCCAAAACGTCACCCATTCCTTCTCTCAAGAGATGCTGCCTGTCCCGCTAAGTTACTCCAGCTTTTTTTGTGTCTGTCTTTGGTTTAAACAAGCACCTGCAGTTCCTTCCAACACATTCCTTGTAATAAATGTTGTTACAAGGAATTGAAATTGTGCAACTGTTCACAGACTGTTTTAAATTGCAATGGATTAGACTGAGACATGTAATAATGGCTGGCAGCTCTGAGGTGCAGCTGGTAGATCTGTTGCTCAGAGCTACAGCAACTCAGGTGCACCCTAGCCTCCAGTACTGCCCATGCAGAATCTATATGTTCTTCCTGGGCCTCCCCCAGATGCTATTGGCAATGCATGACCGAAATACAGTGAAAACTGTTGTTTTGTGTGCTGTCCAGGCAAATCACACTATGCATAACTTCATGAGGTAGTTAAATGGAGAAAATCAACACAGTGTAGAATATAATGTACAATTATAGAGAAAGAGCAAATAAAATGGAGTGCAAGGGCTGCAACAGGTTAGATTGGAAGATCAGGATTATAGCGTCATAGTGTCATACAGAATGGAAACTGGCCCTTCGGCCCAACTTGCCCATGCTTACCAAGATGCCCCATTTACACTAGTCCCACCCGCCTGAGCTTGACCCATATTCCCCAAAACCATTTGTTTATCATGTACCTGACCAAATGTCTTTTAAATGTTGTTACAATACTAATTCACCCCAATCATATGAATGGTCTGTTCGAGATTCTGATAACAGCAGGGAAGAAGCAGTTCTTGTATCAGGTGATACGTGCTTTTAAGCTTTGGTATCTTCTGCCTAACAGGAGAGGTGAGAAGAAAGAATGACGGGCTGGGAGTAGTCCTCGTTTATGTTGGCTGCTTTCCCAAGGAACTATGAAGTATAGATAGAGTTGAGGTGGCAGGAGGCTACTTTGTACGATGGGCTAGGCTGCATTCACAACTCTCTGCAATTTCTTGCTGTCCTGGGCAGAGCAGTTACCATACCAAGCAGTGTTGTATCCAGATAGGATGCTGCTCTAGTTTTCTCTCATGTCTCAAAGACCCATCGGCTTGAGAGGTTATTTGGCCATTGTAAATTGTTCCTAATGTGTAGTTGAATGGTAAAATCTGTGGTGGAGTTGATAGGTAGAATGATTAGTGTAGGCTTAAGTGGTTGCTTGATGTTCAACAGAGATTCTGTGAACCTGTTTACATGCTGTATGAGTCTATATCTTGAAACTAAAACAAATTTTACTTGGTTCTATGAGCAGTTCTAAGACTGTAAACCATGAATGTGCCACACAACCTTGCTTATACTGCAGTTAATAAGTTGATGGTTCCATCAGGCACACTGCAAAATCCCTAAGACCTGTATTGTAAACTGCTCGTTGTGTTCCATGCCTTACTTATTTATTTCACCCACACAGAAATTACAATGTTTAGATGTTAAATGAATCTTACATCTGAGTATTGAAATCTGCAAACTATGAATTGGACTGTAAGGCAGAGGGCAAACAATTACATATATTTTTTATCATGATATAACCAAATGGAGTGCAGGGCACAAATGCCTCTCCATTCAGTAAATGCTGCATACAGCCTAGAATTAGTAGATTTGTTTGTAAGTAATGTAAATTTAAAGCAAAACACGTTTAGGTTTAGGTATATTGTTGTTGCATGCACCGAGGTACCGTGAAAAGCCTTTGCGTGCTAACCCATCAAATCAGATAATACTGTCCATAAATAGACTCAAGTACAACACGTAGAGCTGAGAGAAAAATACCAGAGTGCAGACTATAGTTTCTCAGCATTGTAGAGTAACTGATCCAGCGGAAACGTCCAATGATTGCAATTAGGTAGGTTAGGAAGTCGGGATTATACCCTAGTTTATGGAAGAACTGATAAATTCAGTTATAGGAGCAGTTATAGGAGCAGAATTAGGCCATTCGGCCCATCAAATCTACTCAGCCATTCAATCATGGTTGATCTATCTTTCCATCTCAACTGCATTTTCCAGCCTTCTCCCCATAGCTCATGACACCCGTACTAATCAAGTGTCGCATGTGAGGCTGCTAAAGAAGATGAGAGCTCATGGTATCAGAGGGAAAATGCTCGCATGGATCGCAGGTTGGCCGGATGGCAGAAGGCAAACTGTGGCAATAAAGGGGGCTTCTTCTGGTTGGCTGCCGGTGACTAGCGGTGTTCCGCAGGGGTCGGTGCTGGGGCTGATACTCTTCACATTGTTTCTCAATCACTGATAACAGTGGGGAAGAAGCTGTCCCTGTGTCTGGCCTCTCAAGATGGTATTAGAGAGTAGCGACTCTTTGCGTGCTTGGCCCAGAGAAGTATCTATTATCATCGGATACCCATTGTGGAAATAGTTTGACGGCTCAGACGATAACAAAGACATTTACACCTTACATTTTTGCACACTGATAACCTGCAAGATTATTGAGGAAAAATGTTTTGTAGACTTTGCAATCTATTGGCTGAAGTGTTATTTCTGCCAACTGTAGGATGTCAGAAACCAATTGCTGGATCTTAATCAGATTGAGTACAGAAGCAGCAAAATTAGATATCAGGTAATGGCTATAAATCCACAGAAACAGAAAAAATGCTGAGGGACTGTGCTAATCAAATTTTATAGACTTCTATTTAAACAGGTTGACTCAATATAAATTTAGCGTTGACTTTACCAGCTCAGTATTTCACTACCAAGACAATGCCCAGCACAATGTCATGGGGTACACCCACTATAATAGTCAATTAAATATTAGATTTGCCTTTGGAACAGTAATATTTTGTGGTAAACTCAGAATGATAAGGAGAAAAAAATACATTCTTAAGAACTATAACCACAAACATGAGGGAAAATGCACAAAGCCAACACTAGACACGATTAGGTTTGTTCGTTCAATAATGGCATCTTTTCCCCAGCTCAAATCCTTCCGTCCTCTCTCCTAAAGACCCTATAGTACACCTGCCCATTGTTTAATGTCCTTAACTGAGAGTATTTAAAACATTGATGCCACAAAACCCGCATCAGATCACACCTTCTTTTCCCCATGCATTTCCCTTTCTTTGTCTCTTTATATAAAACATTTGCTCTTTTGGTGGGAGAGGCAGTCACATGATGAATCCCCAATGTAATCGTCACCAACAAATTTCACTGTGTGGAGTTTGCACATTCTCCACGTGACTGTGTGGGTTTCCTAACACATCCTAAAAAACATTCGTGTTTGTAGTTTAATTGGCCTCTGTAAATTGCACCTAGTGTGTAAGGAGTGGCTAAGAAAGTTGGATAACAGAAATAATCAGTAGGATGGAACTGCAGATGCCGGTTTAAACTGAAGGTAGGCACAAAAAGCTGGCGTACCTCAGCGGGACAGGCAGTATCTCTGGAGAATAGAAATGGGCCGAAACCCTTCTTCAAACTAGTTTGGGTTAAGGGAAATGAGAGATATAGAATTGGTGTGAACGGGTGATTGACGGTGGACTTGGTGGGGCTGAAAGGCCTGTTTCCATGCTGTATCTCTAAACTAAAATTCCTTATGACAAACAGAGTAAGTTAAGAAAGGTGTTTTGTGTCCAAATACTTCTTACTTGCGTTTATATTTATAAAATCTGTCTGCATAAATCGCCAGCGTTAGTATATGTAAAGCTGAAAAGGATATTCTCGGAAACCTATTCCTTTAATGCATACTGGATATCAACTAAGGTTAATTTCCTTGATGGGCTGTCGTGCTCAAGCCTTTTACTGTCAAAACACTACCCCTGCTTGACAGTTATTTGTTGTTCAATAAATGTTTGGCTTTTACAGTGAAGGACTGGAAAAGTGACATATACTATCAGAACTATTTTCAGTGATTTTAAAAGGTTATTGCAGTGCTAGAAATTGCTTGAAATATAATTCCTACAGCCGATACTTTAAATATCCCATGAATATCGGAGACATATTCAGACTGCGCTATAACAGGAGGCGAGGCACATTTTTAACTGGACGGATTTAAGAGAGAGTTAGATAGAGTTAGGGGCTAGTGGAGTCAAGGGATATGGGGAGAAGGCAGGCACGGGTTTTTGATAGAGGACGATCAGCCATGATCACAATGAATGGCAGTGCTGGCTTGAAGGGCCGAATGGCCTCCTCCTGCACCTATTTTCTATGTTTCTATGTTTCTATCAAGCCTATTCCGCCATTCAATTATGGCTGATCTGTCTTTCCCTCTCATCCTCATTCTCCTGCCTTCTTGCTTAAAGTGCTAAGATGTACCAAGAAATTTTACAGGAAAGAAAACCAACAAAATTTGATACTTGGTCACTAAGGGAAGTATTAATTGAGCAGGGATTTGATAAATCTGTCCAAGATCAAGATTATGTCTGCTATAGATAAGATAAAGGGAAGTTGTATCTATTAACAACTGATTCGAGGATAAGGGCAAACAGGTATAAAATATTAGGCAAAGAGTACAGGTGCACAAGAGAAATTGTTTCTTTCTGAAGAAAGTAGTTAGGTCTGAATCTTACTGCCTGCGGTGGAAATGGGATCAGTCAGTGCCTTTGTAAAGGAATTGGATAGATACTGAGAGAATGATTTGCAGCTTTCGGGAAAGAGCTGGGCAAAGGGATTGATTAGTTCGTAAATGTCTATGAAACTCATTTAAAACCTGTTCAAAGGCCTATGAGTGAAGCTGGCAAAGGGATTTGTATGGTGGGACCTCAGGAAATATTGCCTTAGGATTAGGATGTTAATTCTAAATCCAGTTAAAGTAAGTGCTGGCAGGCACCTTGCGTAGTGAGCACAGGCAGCACGACAGGTCCTGCACAGTCTGGTCCATTCATGCAGTTTCTCTCTCCATAGAAGCTGTCAGAATTGTCGAGTAGTTCCACATTTTCTATTCTATTTCTGATTTCCAGAATCTTAAGTATTTTATTTTTGCCAGATAAAGAATTAATTGAATTTACATTAATTAGAATTTAATTTAATGTAAAGCCAATTAATAACAGCAGAAATTCATTTGTGCAATTAATTATTGAAGTGGGTGGGTCCTTGGCACAGAGAGTGTGTGAACTGAAACAATCATGTCTTTCAGTGAAGTTAGACAAAAATGCTGGATCTATGGAGGCAGCATCTATGGAGCGAAGGAATATGTGACTTTTCGGGTCGGGACCCTTTTTCAGTGAATGTTGAATATATTTTTGTACCAGAAGAAGATACTAAAATATGACAGCATTGTTTTTGTAAATTGCAGGCGAGGATTCAACACAGACCACACCCCCTCAGTGTAAGAAGGAACTGCAGATGCTGGTTTATACCCAAGGTAGATAAAAAATGCTGGAGTAACTCAGCGGGTCAGGCATCATCTCTGGAGAAAAAACAGTTGGTGACGTTTTGGGTCTGATCCCTTCTTCACATTGGAGAAGGGTTCAGACCCGAAATGTCACTTATTCTTTTTCTGCAGAGATGCTGCCTGACCCGCTGAGTCGCTCCAACATGTTGAGTCTATATGCAACCACTCTGTCTCTGGGCATCCTCTCCTCCATTTGCCCTCATCAACCCCTCCCTCTAATCGTGTGTAGGAAAGAACTGCAAATGCTGGTTTAAATCGAAGATAGACACAAAATGCTGGTGTAACTCAGCGGGACAGGCAGCATCTCCAGAGAGAAGGAATGGGTGACGTTTTGGGTTGAGACCCTTCTTCAGTCTGAAGAAAGGTTTCGACCCGAAACATCACCCATTCCTTTTCTCCAGTGAAGTTGCCTGTCCCGCTGAGTTACTCCAGCATTTTGTGTCTATCCTCCCTCTAATCATCTGGTTTCTCCTATAACCAACTGACCATTGTCTCACCTTCCCTCTCTTTTCTATATGCTGGCTACCTTGTTTCAACACTCAGTCCTGATGCAGGGTTTGAACCTGAAACGTCGCCATTCCTTTTGCCCTACCGATGCTGCTCAGATCACTGCATTTTTCCAGCAGTCTATTTTTGCTCCACATTCCAGCAGCTGCCGTCTCTGTGCCTCCAATTCACCAGCATTCTTCTGTCATACAATATTCAAGAGACTATAAATATAATGCAGAATAAATTAAATGCTGTCATTGTGTTACCCAAGTATTCTGAATTCTGCAACTTATTTGTAGTTACTTCATTACATGTTTCTCTATTTAGGTTTAAGTTTAGGTTTATTATTGTCACGTGTACTGAGGTACTGTGAAAAGCCTTGTTTTGCACGCTATCAAATTAAATCAGATAATACCATTCAAGTTACTTTCAATTGTATCGCTGCATGGCAAATTCATTTCGCTGTACCTTAGTTGGTGACTTTGGTGCAAGTGACGAATACCAATACATTGTATTGTATTGTACTATACAAAAATACAATTAAGCCAAACTCAAGTACAAAAACTAGAGCAAAGACAAAGATACAGAGTGCAGAATATAGTTCTCAGCATTCTAGCGTAGCAGTTCTACAAACAAAGGCCAATGTTTGCAATGAGATAGAGGTGAATCAAACAGTTCATTTTATGAAACTTATGGAATAAAGTGGAAGAAGCTGTTCCTAAGTTTGATGGTGTGCACTTTCAAAATCTGTATCTTCTGCCTGCCGGGTGCGGGAAGAAGAAACAACGACCGAGGTGGGATCATATCTTTCAATTCCCTAGCTTGTGAAAAGACCATTCAGAAGCCTGATAACACAAGGGGAGAAGCTGTTCCTGCAACAAACTCTGATATTTCTAATCTTTTTGGATGACTCAATCTTACACTGCATTCGTTGAAAACATGAACCATAAACTACTGAATACACATTTAGGAGCTAACTATCCATAGTTTATTACATTTTCTAAACTCCTTCTCAAATTATTTCTTAATAGTCTCTTGTTGACAATTAATCAGTCACACATTGCAATGGTGTCTACAAACGACTTTAACTATCTGCCCCTTTGTATCATCAGTATAATTGTTTCTTTCACACCATGACATAATATTGGCCCAGAGCTACATCCAGTTACTGTAAAATGCATTTTAAATGATTGGAATTTAAATGGAACTAAATTAGATTTAAATGTACAAAAAAATGCAGTTGCAAATTTACCATTGAAGAAGTGCTTTAATTAAGCTATACATATCTCAATATTAGGGCTGGATTATGTGATGTTTGAAGATCTGAAACATAGCATTATTGTAGTAAAAAGAAATATCAAAGCAAGATCAAGTAAGTGTCAAATAAACATTTGATAGCTGGATGGAGGAAGCCAGGGTGAGATTGACAGTTCACGAGGATCATCTAGTTTAGTGTTTAATTGACAATTATGCAAAGATGCCGAAAATCTACAACAGACTAATGAATAAAAGAGGGCTGTTATCAGGGTCAATTTCCTCACAAGGACTGTAAAAATATCCTTATTAGAATGTTTCGTGACCTTATTAAGATTCCACAGCAATAGGCAAATTTTGTGCTGTGCAATCCCACAGCTCAAAAGCAATGAAAATACTTAGGCCATATTAGATGATTTAGTATTGTTCAAAAAAGTTAATTCAAAATTTAATGATGCGACTTGCCAAGAATAGCATGAAGGGTCTCATCAGCAGCGGGGATGGGAGCCTGATATTTGAGGGTATGAATAGCAGTCAGAGGGTCGTGTATCTTCCTCAGCACTTTCTCTGTATGCGTGGGAGGGATATACAGCGGTGCATTAGGGCTCGTTGTAACTGCATCCAACAAGTGTCCCAATAATGCCCAAGAACAGAATACTCCCAGCCTAAATATCTTGGGCTCTGGTGTCCTGAATACTGTAATAGCCTTGGGCCCATTGCTTATCAAAGGTGCTTTAACTGCTTAAATACATTTAAAACCAATTTAAATTGATTCAAATCACTTCAAAAGGATAGAAATTAAAAGTGCCTTGGAATAAAGTAAAGGATTGAAAGAGTGCAGGATCCTTATGGTTACCATCCCCAAACTAGTTTTCTTCTGGCATAAAAACCGAGGGGCAGATGTGAAATGGAGCACGAGAGGCATAATGTCCCGCACACTTGCTTACCGCCTCTCCCCCACTTCCCCGTTTTAGCACTGTGACACAGCGTTCATTGATCCTGTGGTAATTATTAATTCCTGCTATACATTCATTTTTCAAGAGAGAAAAAACCCTCAGGTCGGCAAATGTATTAGAGCAGGCACCAATGATCCACTGTTCCTCAGTCTTTTCACGAATTTGAAAGGTGAGTGATTTACAGGCAATGTTATTTAGTTGCCATTGTGACACATCTTTAATGTCAGTCCTTGGAGTTTTTTTTTCAAAGATCTGTTTCAATTCTGACCAAAAACTTCCAAGGATGATGATACATGTTATGTTTTTTTTCATTTGATTCTCTCGAACAGAAGTTACTGCCCATCCTTAATTCACCTTGGATTGGATGACTTGTTGAAAAATCTCAGAGAGATTTCTAAAGTCACGTGTGGCTCTGAGGCAGGTTTCCATCCCTATGTAAGAAGATTCTCAGAGAACAAATGGCAGAAAGTTACAATAAATTTACAAAATGCGGTGCAGTGGTAGAGTTGCTGCCTTTTCGATCCTGACAACGGGTCCTTCTGTACGGAGTTTGCACTTCCCACATTCCAAAGACGTACAGGTTTGTACGTTAATAAAACTGTAAAATTGTCCATAGTGGTGTAGGATAAACTGCTGGTCGCTGCGGACTCGGTGGGCCGAAGGGCTTGTTTCCGCGCTGTATCTCTAAACAAACTAAACTAAATATGTGTATCATCCCAACAGGAACATCTGCTCAGTTTTGGGCGATAGCTTCAGGAACAATGAGAACGTGGTAGAGATTTAACATAAGAGTTCCAAGGAAAAGAGATTCCATTTTCAGGGGCAGTCTAGAAAATGTTCTGAGAATAGAGATGCCAAATGAGAGATTAAATAGAATTGTTTAAAAAGATGAAGGTGCTTGATAGAATAAATAAATTGAAACCCTTTCCAATATTTGAAGGATCACCAATCAACGGGGAAGCTTTTAAGTTGACTGGTTAATGGGGTAGAGTTGACGTGACAAATATTATTTAATGGTGACTGTAAGGACCATTGCGGGCTCCACCTTTTGTGAGTCATCGGTGCCGACTCTGATTTGTTCTGTACTTTTTCATACCTCTAGTTTCCCTCTCCCCTGACTCTCAGTCTGAAGAAGGGTCTTGACCTGAAACGTCACCTACTCCTTTTCTCCAGAGATGCTGCCAGACCTGCTGAGTTATTCCAGCATTCTGGGTTGTGGGACCAATTGGATTGCTATGGAGACGATGTGCCAAATAGCCTCTCTATTGTGCTACACTCTTCACTGATTCCATTGTTCAACAGTCTCATCATGGAGTCTTGATGTTTCTGAGTCCTGACATTCCCATTTCCATCAAACAACCACCCCCAGAGTCATGCCCCAGAACAATTGAGGATGTTGCCTTTTCCAGTTTAGACACAAAATGCTGGAGTAACCCGGCGGGACAGGCAGCATCTCTAGAGAGGAGGAGTTGGTAATCTTTTTGGGTCGAGACCCTTCTTCAGACTGATGTCAGGGGAGTGGGTGTTGCATAGATAAGGAAGTGCATAGATAAGATGTGAAAACAGGACAAAGGGAATGAAGTTCAAGAAAAATGTAGAATGGATCATTGTTAGTTGGGAGAATGTTGGGAGAACAAAGCAAACAGATAAAATGTAGCTTCATCTTTTCCAGTGCTTGGTTCAATCTTACTGCAGAACTGGAAAGCTGTGATTCTAATCTCTATTATGCATATAAGTATATAATCCATTCTGATAAATAAGTACCAACCAGAGAGTATATTGCTTTGTTGGATGCATTTTTTGGAGTTAATGTGTTAAGCTAATCAATTCAGGTGGTTGTAATACATACTAAGGCATGAATTGGTGTAGTGAGTTTTCTTGACGTTCTAATTAACTGTCTTCCCAAAACAAATTTTGAGGAAAAGTAAATTCTCTGTTTATTTTGATGAAAGGCTATTGTGTGAAACAATGGGTCTGAAGAAGGGTCTTGACCTCAAACATCACCTATTCTCCAGAGATGCTGCCTGACTGCTGAATTATTCCAGCTTTTTGCATCTACCTTTGTGTGAAACATTGACTCGGTTTCACTCTCTTGCTGCCCAACCTGATTACAAGTAATTTCAGTGTGGAAACAGACCCTTTGGCCCAACTGGCCCACACCGACCAACATGTCCCATCTACACTCATCCCACTTGCCTGTGCTTGGCTCATATCCTTCAAAACATGTCCTATCCACGTACCTTCTGCGGTTGTACAGGGCCCTAGTGAGACCAGACCTGGAGTATTGTGTGCAGTTTTGGTCCCCTAATTTGAGGAAAGACATTCTTGCTATTGAGGGAGTGCAGCGTAGGTTAATTCCCTGGATGGCGAGACTGTCATATGCTGAGAGAACGGTGCAGCTGGGCTTGTATACTCTGGAATTTAGAAGGATGAGAGGGGATCTGATTGAAACATATAGGATTATAAGGGTTTGGACACGCTAGAGGCAGGAAACATGTTCCCGATGTTGGGGGAGACCTGAACCAGGGGCCACAGTTTAAGAATAAGGAGTAAGCCATTTAGAACGGAGATGAGGAACCACTTTTTCACACAGAGAGTTGTGAGTCTGTGAAATTCTCTGCCTCGGGTGGTGGAGGTCAGTTCTCTGGATACTTTCAAGAGAGAGCTTGATAGGGCTCTTAAAGATAGTGGAGTCAGGGCATATGGGGAGAAGGCAGGAAAGGGGTACTGATTGGGGATGATCAGCCATGTTCACATTGAATGGCAGTGCTGGCTCGAAGGGTCGAATGGCCTACTCCTGCACCTATTGTCTATTACCTGGCTAAATGCTTCTTAAACTTAGTGATAGTCCCTGCCTCAACTACCACCTCCGGCAGCTCGTTCCATACACCCTTTGTGTAAAAACGTTATGCCACAGATTTCTCCTTTTAAAAACTTTTTACAATAAATTCAGTTTGTTTTTGGGCTGTTTATGAAATTTTTCTTTCTGTATAAATTGCCGATCATGTTCATCAACATGGCTGGAACTCATAATCAATCCTTTGGTTGAAAGCACTCTGGGCAATCTGGAATGTGGGACAAGCAAGCTCATTCCTCAACTTTGATAAGTCATTGAGGGGCAAAATCCTGCAAAGTCCTAATCGATGAATTTCAGTCCTAATCGATGAATTTCAAAGGTACTGGAGGAACTCAGCAGGTGCAGCAGCAACTATGGAGCGAAGGAAATAGGCAACGTTTCGGGCCAAAACCCTTCTTCAGACTGCTATGGAGGTAGGGAACTGGAGCTGGAAGTCATGAGGTATGAGATGGAGGTGCAGGCATGTCCCAAGGAAGCAGATGTGGCTATGGTATCGGGTCTGGGTTAGGATGTGGTCGTAGAGTTGGAGCGAAGGGGGAATCACAGAGGGGGAGCAGTTCGAGAGGAGGTGGTGAAACTGTCTCCGGAGGGAGGAGGAGAACTTCTTCAAAGTAGGCATGCCTTGAGGAGATTTTGCAGTGGAGTAGACAAAGTGTTTAAGAAGGAACTGCAGATGCTGGAAAATCGAAGGTAGACAAAAGTGCTGGAGAAACTCAGCGGGTGCAGCCGCGATGAATTTCAATATGTCTTCAGCAGAGCTTGAGAAAATATCAAACAAAATTCACCCGAGGGGAATTATCAACTTCACAGCCTACACGAGAGACATCTTGGACTAATCACCAAAGTATAAATAAGAAGGATCCAGGATATCATATGTACCTTGGTTAAGTGATACAGTGTGGAATCAGGCCCTTTGGCCCACCGGATCCAGGCTGACCAGCGATCACCCATACACTAGTTCTATCCTACACACCAGGGACAATTTACAGAAACCATTAACCTACAAACCTGTACTCTTTGGAATGTGGGAAGAAACCGGAACACCGGAGTAATGTTCAGGAGCTCATGTATAGATCTAAAACAAGGAAACCTTTTGTGGATAAACTCCTTAATAGTTTGTTTTAAAGAATATTGTGAATAAAATTGGGTGGCAGAATATATAAGGATAGTAATGTATCATTATCAAGCAAAAACTAAAAATAATAATGTTACAGAAAATGTAAGTGGAAATATTGCTCTGTTTACTTTACTTAAGTGGAATTTAGTAACCAGGGCCTTTATGGCCAGCTGCAGATTGGACTTTGAAAATGGTGTCAAAACCTGGCGAATCTTGTACTATTTTTGCTGTTTCTATACACATTGTACTTAATTTGGGATTGTATTTATGTATGGTAAGATTTTACTGAACTGTATGCATAAAACAAAACTCTTAGAGACTTTCTGTATTAGTCTTTGGGGATGAAGTCTAATATGAGCCAAAGGGTAAGATTTTAAAGTCAGGCTATCAAATTATTAAACAGTTTTACAATATAGGAAGCATGAGAAGCCTTTTTGTCTGGACAGTCTTACCACAGAGGCTTAAACTAAAATAGGTTTTCCTTAACATGTTTAACATAAGATCTGAGGAAGGATCTTGACCCGAAACATCACCCATTCCTTCTCTCCAGAGATGCTGCCTGACCCACCAAGTTACTCCAGCATTTTGTGTCTATCTTCGGTGTAAACCAGCATCTGTTGTTTTTTTCTCAAAGTCAACCATAGATGTTACTTACACTGGTGGTATGGGAGCAGGTACTTGTGTCGTGTGTCTGCTGAATGTGGTAACAATGACCTCTCATCGCTGCCTCCATTGCGTTTGTTGCCCTGCTGTCACCATGAATTGTCTCCACTTTGGATTCCTGTTGCAACTGGATGTGGACGGATGTATTCCCTGCCTCAGGGAATCAGCTTTGTTCGATAATAGTGTGACAGATATTCAGGCTCTGGAATTCATAAATATCGTGTATGTCTGCTAGCTGCTAAGAGCTGCCTTAGAACTACTGTTTTTTACTACCTTAAGAGTCTGATACATTGCTTGTACTATCACTTGCTGTTCAGTACTAAAGACTGACTACCATGTATATAGGTGCTTATGTATTGTCCCAGTTGCAGTGAGGTTATGTAAGCATGTCAAGTGCAATAGTGTTCACTTGTCGACGAGTTGTGTTTTACATTCAGCCACTAATTACTGAATCTGTGCAGGACGTGAAGGGTCAGGTACTTATGGACGTTTGCATAGCTCCAAGACAAATCAAAGCACAAGAAGTGGCAACCGGAGGGGTCGAAAAAGGGTGGATCTAATTGAAATGTGGATGTGGTTAAGAACTTTCAAGAAGGTTGATAATAACCAGGAACAGTCTTGACAATTGCAACAAAAACATGAAAAGGGGCTGCAGAAAATAAACAGTGGGGATGAGGTGGGTTGCATTTGGGCGGTCCAGGGAAGAGATGATCTGGATCACATGATTTGAAGAAAACCACACTATTTCACTTCACACTTAAATTAATACACATTTTTTCAGCCTTGTTGATCCATTTTGTTGTTTATGTCCAGCATATTCTTTTCCCTGAGCTTCGATAGACTGTTTAACTTTGATAGACTATTTTCAATGTTGCCCATCTCAAATATTGTCTGATTGTGCACTCTGTAACCTTGCAATCCCCAATGGAAACTTTTTCTTGCTTTCAGTCTTAGGTCTTCATTCTTCTGTCTGAAATTCTTTTTCCCTAGGCGTCTAAAGAATGGAAAGTTAAGATGCTTAGTCCTAATTTGTGGTAATCTATCAAATCTGTGGCAGTCCAGAATTTGGAGAACCTTTGGCACCCCTGAATTGTGGAAGTGAATTTAGTGGAAATTGCTGGGGACAAGAAAGGGAAGGGGGGAGGGGGTGGGGGGGTGGTGAGCAGGTGTCTGATTGATTATTAGGGAGTTAGAATCAAAGTGGGACCATTCAGGGACCTCTTTCTCATAACAATCCATGATCTCTTCCTTAAACAAAGTGAAAGTAGGTGCATGCGGACAGAACTTCTAAACTATTGCTTGTCTGTTTCTGCACTTGTTTGGCTGATTTACAGAAGACAGCTGGATAGCAAACCTAAAAGTATTGGAAGAGAGAGGAAAAAAAATGTAACCCAAAATGGTTGGGAAGAAACTTGGGCTATAAATTGAAAGCATTGTTCGCAATCAGTGTGAAATTAGCAAATACAAAGATTGCAAAGGCAAAGTATCACCAATGTTGGAACAAAGAAATTAGAAAAATTAGGTCAGGCGGTGTCTGCGGGGAGAGAAACAAAATTAGCATTTTCCAAACAATGCCCTTTTATTAGAAATTCAGTGATTGCTTTTATAATTGGCCTGATTCACTAGAGTATAAAACTTATAACAGTAATGCACTCAATTGATATGTGTCACTGTATCGCCTGTATAGAAATCAGTCTAAATGGCCATAAAGGATGCAGGAATAGGTTAAAAAAGGTTGACAAAGTATTTTGCATTCATATTAAGGTACAATAATCTCAATAATCCTTTGTGGTATTCCTAGGAAAGATCTTGGATGGCTTTCAGCTGCCTGGTTCCTCATTCAGATCATCATAATGTTTCCATCATGCTGCCAGGAAGCCCTTTCATCAGCAAAAACTCATTTCTATGGTAACAAATATTTGAAAGCGAATATGAGTGAAAATGAATGACTGCATTATAGCACAATGCAACAATGCAATTTGGTTCTATTTAAATATGTTTTAAACCACTTGATGGTAAAACTCGGAGCACAAAGACTTTTCGAAGAATATCATGTCCATATCAACGATGATTTAGTTGAATTGCTTCAGGCGACTACTAAAGGAAGCACAAAAAGAAAAATATAGTGTGGTATAAACTGAACACATTAAAAGCAAAATGGCCCATAAGTCCACAACAGTCCTTCATATTGTAGGTTTTGAAAGAATTATTTTGCTTCCCAATGGAAATGTAACATTAGTAACTGGATTTATAATGGAACCTGATCAATTATGTGATGCATTTTACTTTCTAATAGGTTAAAATTTGAACGTTATTTTCAATACTAAAACTAGTCCGGCCTAGTCATAGTATATTTACTTTAGAGTTTAGAGATACAGCACAGAAACAGGCTCTTCGGCCCACCGAGATTACACCGACCAGCGATTACCCCGTACACTACACACTAGGGACAATTTACTATTTTTTACCGAATCCAATTAACCTACAAACTTGTACGTGTTTGTAGTGTGGGAGGTAACGGGAGCACCCAAAAAAAACACACGCAGGTCACAGGGAGAATGTACAAACTCCGTACAGATGGCACACATAGTCAGGATCGAATCGGGGTCTCTGGCGCTGCACGGCAGCAACTGTACCACCTCGCCACCATGCCATCCCTTCTAATTAATGTTCTCTCCTGGGATGTGGTTTACCCCATTTAATTGAGCATGATTTTAACTTTATTACTTAGTTTTTCAAATCTGGACAGTGCTGACCAGACCAGGATTTGTCATCCATTCCAAATTTCCCCAGAGAAGGTGTGGTCAGATGCCACTATTGTGGTCATACTGATAAAGACACTCCTCTGGTGTTGATAAGAAAGGAGTTCCCAGACACAGACAAAATGATGGAAGAAATGGTAATAATGCGAATTTCCAAGTAAGAGCATTTTGGGAAATTGGAAGGAAACATGCATGCAGTGGTGTTCCCACGTAAATGTTTATTTTCATCGCGATAGGGTCTATATGGGTTTGGGAATAGAGGGCAAAATAGCCCAGGTGTTCTAGGTAATTTCAACTGCAGGTAACTACAACTGCAATGTACAAGCGGTGGATGGATTAAATGTTTAGATTGATAGAATGTTGATCATGTGGGCTATTTTGTCCCAGGTGATATTGAGCTTCTTGAGAGTTGCTGGTCTTCAGCAAGTAGAGAGTATTTCATCAAAGTCCTGGCATGCATTACATACAACATAGAACATTAAAAAACAGCTCAGGAATAAGTCCCTTGGTTCACAATGTCTATGCTGAACATAATGCCGAGACCACCTCTTATCTGCCTACACAGGCAGTAATTCATATCCCTCTTTTCGCCTGCATATCCATGTGTCTAATCACCCCTGACGGCACGTTCCAGCACCCACCACCCACTTAGTAAAAAATACGCCCCGCACATCTCTTTTAAACTTTGCCCCTCTGAACTGAAAGCTAGGCCTTTTCTTTGACATTTCTACCTTGGGAAAAAGGTTCTGACAGTCTACCCTGTTGTAATTTTATCTCCTATCAGGTGTCTGCTCAACCTCTGGCATTACGGGGAAAACAATCCAAGTCTGCCCAACCTTTCCATGTAGCTCCAGTGGAGGATAGCATCATCCTCCACTGCACCCTCTACAAAGTCTCCACATCAGTGAGCAACATGAACTGCACACAATACTACAAATGCGGCCTAACCATAGTCCTCTAACTCCATCCCCTATACCCAATTCCTCCGTCTACGCCGCATCTGCTCCCAGGTTGAGGTGTTCCACACCAGGTCATCACAAATGGCCTCATTCTTCAGAGAACGGGGATTCCCCTCCCCCACTATAGATGAGGCTCGCACCAGGGTCTCCTCCATACCCCCACAACTGCTCTCTCTCCCCATTCCCCCACTCGCAAACAGGGCAGAGTCCCCCTGGTCCTCACCTTTCACCCCACCAACCGGCAAATACAACACATAGTCCTCCGCCAGTTTCGCCACCTCCAACGTGACCCCTCCACTCGCCACATCTTCCCATCTCCCCCCTGTCTGCCTTCCGCAAAGACTGCGTTCCCTCTGCAACTCCCTTGTCAATTCTTCCCTTCCCTCCCGCTCTACCCCTTCCCCGGGCACTTTCCCTTGCAACCGCAAGAAATGCTACACTTGTCCCTTCACCTCCCCCCTCCACTCCTTTCAGGGACCCAAGCAGTCCTTCCAGGTCCGACAGAGGTTCACCTGCACCTCCTCCAACCTCATCTACTGCATCCGCTGCTCCAGATGACAGATGATCTATATCGGTGAGACCAAGCGGAGGCTTGGCGATCGCTTCGCCGAACACCTCTTCTCGGTCCGCAATAACCAAGCCGACCTCCCGGTGGCTCAGCACTTCAACTCCCCCTCCCATTCCGTATCCGACCTCTCGGTCCTGGTCCTCCTCCACGGCCAGAGTGAGCAACACCGCAAGTTGGAGGAACAGCACCTCATATTCTGCTTTGGAAGTCTGCATCCTTTGGGCTTGAACATTGAATTTTCTCAATTCTGTTAACCCTTGCTGTCTCCTCCCCTTCCCTCCTCTCCCTCAGCCCTCAGGCCCTGGCATTCCCTCTCTCTCTACCTCCCTCCCCCACCCTAGTCGCACTAGCTTCTCATTTTCACACCACAAACAGCTTACAATGGCTTTTTCCCTTTATCATTGATACTTTTTTGCATATCTTTCATTCATTGTTCTTTATCTCTCCACATCACCGTCTATATCTCTCGTTTCCCTGATCCCTGACCAGTCTGAAGAAGGGTCTCGACCCAAAACGTCGCCTATCTCCTTCGCTCCTTAGATGCTGCTGCACCCGCTGAGTTTCACCAGCCTTTTGTGTACCCTCGATTCTCCAGCATCTGCAGTTCCTTCTTTAACACAATCCTCTAAAGATACCTCTTGACTTCCTGACTCTTATACTTATTGCCCTGACCAATGAAGGCAAACATGCTGTATGACTTCTTTACCACACTGTATCAGTAGAAACACTTTTTTTTTGTATCAAGAAATAATTTATTTAAATTCCATGATACATAAACCAAAAATCAAAACCGTGTTGACATACCCACCACCGTATTACTGAATCTTCAGACATTAAATTACAAACAACAATGTAACAAATAACGCCACACAGGCGCGGACTTAACCCCGGTAAAGGGGCAAGCATCTGGCTCGGGCAAAGCCCTCTTCCGCCTGCCGCCGTGACTCGCAGATGGCCAGCTTGGCCAGGCCTAGGAGCAACCCAACCAGGATATCTTCAGCCCTACCCACATTGGTGGGGTTCACTTGCTGCAAGATACTTTCGCCCTGTCCTGTTATGATACAATACGATAGAACTTTATTTATCCCAGGAGGGAAATTGATCTGCCAACAATCATAAAACCCAAAATACATGAAACATTAAATTAAAGTGACGAGTGGAAAAGTTTGGGCATGTGCAAAGATTTGGGAGGGGAAGAGGGAAGTCTACCCCACGACAGAAGGGGGAGGAGTTGTACAGTTTGATAGCCACAGGGAAGAAGGAAGAAGGATCTCCTGTGGCATCTGCCCTGCATCTTGGTGGAACCAGTCTGTCACTGTTCTTGCGATGATGACTTGACGATAGGAGAATTGACCTGAAGCAATCTTCATCCTCTTCCTCTGTGTGAGGTGTCATTCTACCTAATGAACTGTTCGCCCTTGACACCCATTGACATCCATTTTACAGTCCCTTTTGAACCCACACTTGATCAAAAGCTGTCTTAATCTTAAAAGAAACCATTGTAACATCACCATTATTCATAAATCAATAAAGCGCTGGTGCAAATGTTAAATTATTAAAGTGGGAAAGCTGGGCACCAGGCTACCAATATTGAGACACAAGTTCAAATCCCAATTTGTCCCCTGTAGTATTTAAATTCAGTTAATAATATGAAATTTAATAAAAGAACAAATCTTGTCAAAGCAATCATGACCAGAAAATCGCTGGATGATAATTTACATTCTTGATGTGACCAAATGTTCTGTCCTTACCTGTTCTAGTTTAGTTTAGTTTAGTTTAGAGATTAATTAAGGTCTTAAATATTATGAGAGTGTTGTGCGTAGAGTAAGAAGAACGTCAATTAACAGGGCATACTCACTCTTGAACTTCTGCAGGTGTACAGTAGAGAGCATATTGACTGGTCGCATCATGGCCTGGTTTGGCAACTTGAATGCCCAGGCACGGAAAAGACTGCAAAAAGTGGTTAGCTTAAAAAGGCAGCCAGCTTCATCGGAGACTCACATCACCCTGGCCACATACTCATTTCACCCCTGCCATCGGGAAGAAGAGTCCAGGTTCAGGAACAGCTTCTTCCCTGCAGCCATCAGGCTATTAAACATTATTATTATTATTATTGCGCTACTATTGTTAGTTTTTTTGTGTGTACCTATGTGTGCGTGTGTATTTATATATACACACACACACACATATGTGTGTGTGTGTGTGTGTGTGTGTGTGTGTGTGTGTGTATACACATATATATATACACACATATATATTTGTGTGTGTACTTGTAAGTATGTTTTTTTTCCTTATTAACCTTTTTTTCTCTCTCTTTTATTATATTGCTTACAGTGTACTATATTTACATATTCTGTTGTGCTGCAGCAAGTAAGAATTTCACTGTTCTATCTGGGACACATGACAATAAAACACTCTTGACTCTTGACATTACATTGGCAGGGACAATACTCCAAACAAAAGGAACCTGCTCAACTGTATACTCATGGAGGTAGAGTGTCAGAAAACTCACAGTAAATTCAACGTGCACCCCTGACTTGAGAATGGGGAAAGTAAAAGTTAAGTGCATGGTGATCATTGAGTTAGCTTGTTAAACCAGGAGCAATGCAAGATGAAAACTCACACCCAATCGGCCTTCAGGAAACTGAACTTACATTCCTGTGAGATAAAACACACAAACCCATTATTCTTATGTGGAACGAATGAGAATGGGCAGAAGAAATTAGATTGCTAAAATTAGAGTATTACTTATGCTTTTGAATGGCTTTAGTTTCAACCAGGAGCTTTGCTCAAAGACTTATTCGAAAGCGTAGTTAATTGCCTTTATTAATAGTGGTAGACTCTGATAAGTATACCATTTAGCTGCATGTCCTGGTGTGAAAATGAGTCAAAGGGATTTCCACTCCATGAATTGATAGACTGCAGAATCACTTTAACCTGGCACCTTTGAAGATCAACATTTAACATTTCAGGACCAGAAACTGGAGGATAGGCGACGCCATTGCAGATGACACTGGTGTGTTGAAGAATATGTGCCAACACTAATGTTGGTGCCTTTCTGCATTAAGTGCACTAGAACAAATTGACATGCCATTCAAAAGGAGCAACTTCAAAGTGATTAAAAACACAAGCATGCAGTTCTGGTCGCCCCATTTCAGGAAGGATGTGGAGGTTTTGGAGAGAATGCAGAGGTGGTTGACCAGGACCTTCCTGGATTAGAGGGTTTCAGCAACAAGGAGAGGTTGGATCAACTTGGATTTTTTTTCACTGGAATGCCGAAGGTTGAGGGGAGACTTGACAGAAGCTTATAAAATTATGAGAGGCATAAATAGGGTCAACATGAAGCCTTTTTCCCCAGGGTAAAGTTTAATGGAGATGTGTGGGGCAAGTTTTTTACACAGAGCATTGATGGAGGCCTGGAAGGCAAATATGATTGTGGTGTTGAAGAGGTTTTTAGATAGGCACATGGGCCTGCAAGGTATAGAGGGATATGGATCATGTATTGGCAAATGAGATTATTTTAACTTGGCATTATGTTCGGCGCAAACATTGTAGGCTGAAGGGCCCATTCCTGTGCTGTACAGTTCTATCTACGATTTAACATTTGACAATGCATTTAAAATTTTCATTTTACTTCGGAGTCACGTGAGTGGCTACGTGAATAGAAGCCCGTACAGCCGTTGGTGCGTCATGACGTCAGACGCTGGTGCAGTCGGCCGGTTGGAGCAGCAGCGCTCCTCCGAGTGGTAAGTTTAAACGGAGGTAAGGTTTTTAAAAAATTTTTTTTACCACAGGTCATTTTCTGCGACGGTTTGGAGTTCTGGTAGATATGTTGCAGAAAGTGAAGAAGGTGTCGGCGAGGCGCTCCGTGACCAGGAGAGTGTTGAGGATGGAGGCCCGTCTGGTACACCTGGTCCGGTGCTGGCTACACAGCCAGTGGTTGCGGACCCACTGCCGGGGGGCAGTGGAGGCTTGTCAGTAGGGCGGAAGGCCACTGGCAAGTCTCTGTGGCCCGTAAATGAGTCGGGCCTGGAGGTTATACCCTCCATAGGAGAGTCCGTTTGCTCACGGCTCTCCCACGTCGAAATTTTATTACAAAAGAATGCTCGACAGGGACCAGCTCCGTGAGGAGGAGTGGTGCCCAAGCCAGGCTGATGGAGAGCTTGTGCTAGCAGCGCCTGTTTCAGGGCTGCAGAACTATCCTGCCTGTGAGGAGGATGTTCTATCAGTGCAGTTTGCTGACACTGATTCTATGCTGGGGGAGAGCAGTAAAGGAGTTCGGTTGGAGGTAATTCCGAACATTGCTGGGAAGTTTGCTGAGCGTAGAGAGGCAGGAAAGGCGATAGATGTAGAATTGGCCGAAGCAATTCAGTATATGCTCTCCCACCAGTTACAGGAGCTAGCTATGGATGAAGTAGCAAAAAAAAAAAACTATAAAGCTCCTGTTAATTGTGATCTCCTGAAGGTACCGGTGGTTAATCACCAAATTTGGTCATAGATGGGTATGCCTGCTAGGGCCCAGGAGATGAAGCTTTAAAAAAGTGCTTAACCTGTCGTCAGCAGGTATTACAGCTGTGGTGAAAGTTATTGATACAAGCAATAAGGTTGAAGCACACCAGGACGAACTGGGATTCCTTTGTAATGCATTTTGAAATTAATAATATCGGGAGGGCCGCTATTAGGCCAGTGCTAATCCGAATTTGGCGAATTTGTGCAAACCGACCAGTGTACCACCACGAAATCTGTTGTTTGGTGGTAACCTTGCAAAAAGGGTCAAAGACTGTCATGAGGTTGTTAAAACCATGGCCCTCATTAAGCCAGCTGGCAAGCAAGGCAAAAAGGGTTCTCTACAAGAAGTCGAGGACAACAAGGTCCGCAAGGAAAGATGCAGTTAAGGAATATAACATTGACAGACGATGAATTAACTGATGTTCCTGTTCAAATTGGGGACGGTTTAAAATTGTTTCTCAAACAATGGCAGCAGTTGACATCAGATTTGTTCATACTTAGTAGTATTGAAGGGGTGAAAAATTGAATTTTACTCTAAGGACAGTCTACCTAATCAACATTTTCCTAGTCGTAAACTTATTTTTCAGATGAGGAAAATGTGCTTATTCAAGCAGAGATTCAGTCGTTACATAAGAAGGGGTAATTGAGCCTTCTGTCTATCAAAGTCAACAATTTCTGTCAAGTATATTTCCCAGATCTAAAAAGACTGGGGGATGTAGAATTATTCTGGATTTATCGAGTTTGAACAAATTTGTTTGTTATAGGCATTTCAAAATGGAGACCTTTACCACGGGCAAACATCTAGTGTCTAAAGGGTATTATATGGCAACCATTGATTTAAAGAATGCGTATTACTCAGTGTCTATTCATGGTGATGATAGAAGATATTTGAAATTTTATTTGGATGACTGAGCTGTGGCAATTCAGGGCATTGCCGAATGGATTAACTTCAGCTCCTAGATTATTTACTAAATTGGTAAAACCTGTGTTAGCATTACTTAGAACTCAGAGGCATGTGGTAATGGCCTATTTAGATGATATTCTGATTGTTGGAAAGACTCATGCTGAAACTCATAATCATCAGTTTCAGTTGTTAAAATCACTTTTGAACAAATGGGATTTGTTATTCACCCAGATAAATCTAAATTATCACCAGTCCAAATTATTGATTATCTGGGATTTACCATTAATTCCAATCACATGTTGGTAACTTTGCCCAGGGATAAATTGAATCAGTTAATTGAGGATTGTGTTAATCTCGTTGGAGAACAACGGCCTTCGATTAGACAAGTAGCCAGTTTAATTGGGAAGTTTGTTGCAGCATTTCCAGCTGTGCAGTATGGTCCTCTGCATTATCAACAATTACAACGATCAAAGGAACAGGCACTGAGAATACAAAGGGGCCATTTTGATAGGCCTATGCAGTTGTCAGCTGGGGCGATTGCTGACATACAATGGTGGATAGTACATGTTTCAAAAAGTTTAGGAAGGTTTTGGTGGAACCACCGTCACTGATATTACAGACTGATGTAAGTGCACTGGGTTGGGGTGCAACAGATATGTCTTCTAGTTGTAGAGGCAGATGGAATGTGGATGAGACATCGCTTCTTCAATTAAGAGGGATTAATTATTTAGAGTTGTTGGGCACCTGGTATGGGCTCAAAGCTTATTGTTCTACAAGGAGGGATCTGCATGTGCAGATCCAGATTGACAACACCACAGCAGTGGCATATGTAAACCACATGGGTGGAGTTAAGTCACAGTCTTGTGATAGACTGGCTAACCAGATTTGGAGCTGGTGTATTGACCAAAATATCTGGCTTTAAGCACTTTATTTGCCAGGAAGGTTCAACACGGTAGCTGACACTAGGTCATGTCAGTTTAATGACAACATTGAATGGATGTTAAATCAGGATGTATTTAACCAAATAATTGTTCAGTATGGATTGCCAGATATTGACTTGTTTGCATCTCGATTAAATCATCAGTTACCTAGATATGTTTGTGGGAACCAGATCTTGGGGCAGTAGCAGTGGATGAGTTTTCGCTGCATTGGGGAGGAATGTTTGTGTATGTATTTCCTCCATTCTGTCTCATCAGCAGATGTTTGCAAAAGATCAAGGTGGACTCTGCTTCAGGGGTATTGGTAGTGCCAGATTGGCCTACACAAGCATGGTTTCCCGTTGTATTACAAATGGCTAGGGAGCCTTACATGCTTATTCCCAAGAATAAAAATCTACTGGTAAATCCAGTCACTGGGGATCAACATCCTTTATATGATCGTATTGATCTGTTAATTGCAGATTTTAAGGAGGCCATACCTGGGGAGAGAACTGTCTCATCGGACTGTGGATGTTCTCACGTTGGCCTGCAGGGATAGTACACAGCAGCAATATATCACCTATATAAGGAAGTGGGAGCAATTCTGCCTAACAGCAGAATATTGTATATCACACTGCAGGGATCACGGACGTATTGGAGTTTTGTCAACTCTTTATTTCGACCTAAAATTAAGTTACAGTGCGATTAATTCAGCCAGAAGTGCTCTGTCTTCTTATTTACCTATGAATGCAGAATTGCATACAATAGGGACACATCCGTTAGTTTCACGATTCATGAAGGGAGTTTTTCAATTCTAATCCTCCTAAACCCAGGTATGCCGGTATTTGGAATGTGAGTGAGGTTCTTATGGTTCTTCGCCAGTGGGCTCCGGTTACAAGCCTATCTATAGCCAAATTAACTATGAAGGTGGTCATGCTTATGGCGTTGGTTTCAGCTCAACGTGTACAAACGTTGCAAAAGCTACGGCTAGATAGAATGCATGTGTCGGCAGATGCCATTATATTTATGTCTATGATTTGCTTAAACATAATAGAAGAGGCATGACAGGATGTAAGATTGTGTTTTCAGCATATCCCGCAGATGATCGCTTGTGTGTTGTCTCACATTTATCTCGTTACATTGAGATTACTAAACCTCTGAGAGGAACAGAGTTGGCTTTGTTTATTAGTCACAAAAAACCACACAGTAAGGTGTCTGTGCAAACGATTTCAAGGTGGCTAAAGCAGGTCCTGGCAAGTGCAGGAATTGATACTGATAAATTCAAATCTCATTCCACCAGGGCGGCATCAACTTCCGCGGCAAGGGCGATGGACTTGCCAATAGACCCTATCCTCGCGGCCGCAGGATGGTCCAGTGAGCTAACTTTTCAGAGGTTTTATCACAAGCCGATTTCAAGGCTCGGGGTGTTTGCTGATTCTGGTTTCAGTACTGTTACACTTTTCCCCTGAGTTAGAGGGGTTTGTTATGATTTGTTTGTAAATAAACTGTTATTCATTTAACAAATGTATTACTGATGCATGATTGATTGTTAACGACTTTTGAGTCAATCCAGGCAGTGTGAACGTCGGATTTCGGTCTGCGGCGTGAATTCACAGTGCTTTGAAGTCTTCACGTAGTCACTCACGTGACCCCGAAGTAAAATAGTAAGATTAAATGAGAACTTACCAGTTTGAAGTTTGATCTTTATTTTATGAGGAGTCGAGTTGAGGGACTACGTGCCCTCCGCTCCCACCCTCATAGATCTCATCTGGTAGTTCTAGTTTTATCATCTTACCATTATACTTCGGTCATTGTTAGCTGTGAATTCATTCCGCTGCTTTGAAGATTGACGCACCAACGGCTGTACGGGCTTCTATTCACGTAGTCCCTCAACTCGACTCCTCATAAAATAAAGATCAAACTTCAAACTGGTAAGTTCTCATTTAATCTTACTATTCTAATGGAAATGGCTATTGAAAGCTGCTAAATGATTTGGCTGACACATCATGTCAGGGTTAATCCAGTTTACAGTACACTGCAGTGCCAAAGACACATTCTCCACTACTAATGCCCCTGTCTCACTGTGCGAGTTGACCCACGAGGTACCCCGAGTGATAGACTCGTGGCTGCCCACGAGACTGCAAGTGTATGATCAAGTGTGTGGCCGAGTTCCCACGGGTATGTAATTGCTGCGATGTTGCAAGTTCCTCTCCCGAGTTAGCAAGTTCCTCTCCCGTTACTCTTGAGCCAACCGTGAATGAAGGTATGGTTTAATAAAGCAACAATGTTAAAATACATCTCCATCCTGTGGTTTTGAGTTATTTCAGCGCGGCCGCATCTATTGATATGACCTACAATGGGAAAATGCGCATTCTACCAAGCATTTCTTGTTTTTTTTATGTTTTTAAATACTTTTTTGCAATGGATCTCTATTTTAAATAATTTTAAAAAAGGAAGCAGCCCGGGTGACTGACATTGAGCGGCCGTTGGGACCCGACAGCAGACACACACACACACACACACACACACACACACACACACACAGAGAGAGAGAGAGATACACACAGACAGCAGCTGGCCACCACTTCAGAGGAATTAAGCAGCGGGTGACTGAGCGGCCGCCAGGACCCGACAGTACACACACACACACACACACACAGAGATAGACAGAGAGGGAGAGAGAGACACACACACACACACACACACACACACACACACACACACACACACACAGATAGAGATACACACAGACAGCAGCTGGCCACCACTTCAGAGGAATTAAGCAGCGCGGGTGACTGAGCGGCCGCCAGGACCCGACAGTACACACACACACACACACACACACACACACACACACACACACACACACAGATAGACAGAGAGGGAGAGAGAGACACACACACACACACACACACACACACACACACACAGAGAGAGAGATACACACAGACAGCAGCTGGCCACCACTTCAGAGGAATCAAGCAGCTCGGATGACTTTGAGCGGCCACCGGGACCCGACATCAGACACACACACAGATACACACAGATAGACAGAGAGGGAGAGAGACACACACACACAACTCAGCGGACATGGCAGCATCTCTGGAGAGAAGGAATAGAGTCGAGACCCTTCTTCAGACTTACCCGAAATGCCACCCATTCCTTCGCTCCAGAGATGCTGCCTGTCCCGCCGAGTTACTCCAGCATTGTGTGTGTCTATCTCCGGTGTGAACCAGCATCTGCAGTTCCTTCCCAATCCCACACTCTCGGCCCCGGGGGGGTGGATGGAGCATCACACGTGGACACATCCCACCCACCACCACCCCAGACTTGCCCCTTCGGCAGGTCTTTAAGCCGTTCATTGAGACAGAGTGAAGCCACGGGGACAAGTGGCAGAAAGGCCGAAGATAGACACGAAATGCTGGAGTAACTCTGCGGGACAGGCTGCATCTCTGGAGCGAAGGAAAGTCTGAAGAAGGGTCTCGACTCTATTCCTTCTCTCCAGAGATGCTGCCTGGTCCGCTGAGTTATAAACTCCAGCATTTTGTGTCTATCTTTGGTTCAGTCTTACGAGCAAAAGAACAGATTATTAAAGTTCCCACGGTACACTCACGAGACACTAAGATAAACGCACGGGGCCACTACGTTATTGCAACGAGTTTAAAATGTTTCCATTTTACACTTGAACAGTTAATTTGACTCGTGGAAAAAATCAAACATGTTTGATTTTTTTCACGAGTTAACAAGTTTCCCGAGTACCTGCCGTTAGCGCCACGAGTCGATAAGTTGCTCGTGCGAGTTCCGACGTTCCCGCTACGTGATCACCACGAGTGAAAACTCGGGGTCACTCGTGGGCCAACTCGCACAGTGAGACAGGCGCATTCTCCACTACTAAGACATAGTCACCTGAGCACATCTTCTGTGAAAGGCAAGACGAATGGGAAAAGGTGCTACTGAGGTGGTGGAGGTCACCAATTATGTTTATTAATTTCGAACACCAAAATGCTTCAGCTGCAAAATGAAAAAGCGCATATGCTCACTGAGGCTACGCCCAAGATTGCAAGCTAGAATAATGTCACTAACTAGGTTCTTTTAGTTACACAACGTCACAAAGGATAGGTTTTTGTTCATTATTGAAGCTGTTGCGTAGTGTGAAAAGCAAAGTTTAAACAGCATATGTGCCAAGCTTTACAACAATGCACAATTTTCAATTCAATGCAAAAGTTAATGATTGATACATTGAAATGAATTTGAAAGTGAACAATGGCTGAATGGTTGATTGTTAGTAGATTTAAATATGTTAACAGGTTCACCAATATACAATTTACCAAGAACACACTGAAACTGTTAGGGTCAACAACCTCACCTCCTCCACTATAACACTGAACACTGGCATGCCACAGGGCTGTGTGCTCAGCCCTCTCCTCTACTCCCTCTTCACCCATGACTGCATCCCTAAGCATGGCACCACGGTGGTAGGACTGATCAGTGACAACGATGAGTCAGCCTACAGGGAGGAGGTCCAGCACCTGACAACCTGGTGTGCCAACAATAACCTCATCCTCAACTCCCAGAAGACGAAGGAAATCATTGTTGACTTTAGAAAGAACAGAGAGGGCAGACACACCCCCATCCATATAAACAGGACTGAGGTGGAGCGGGTCTCCAACTACAAATTCCTCGGGGTACACATCTCTGAGGATCTGTCCTGGTCCCTCAACACCTCCAAGCTGATCAAAAAGTACTTCCTGAGAAGGCTCAAAAAAACCCACCTGTCCCCCCAGATCCTGACCAACTTTTACCGCTGTACCATCGAAAGCATCCTGACCACCTGCTTTACGGTACGGTACAGCAGTTGCACCGTAGCAGACAGGAAGGCACTACAACGGGTGGTGAAAACCGCCCAGTACATCATCGGTGCCATGGATGCCCTCCACCGTAAACGGTGTTTGAGACGGGCCGGGAAGATCATCAAAGACCCCTCCCACTCTAACCATGGACTGTTTGCCTTCCTACCATCAGGGAGGCGGTACAGGAACCTCAGGTCCCGCACTAGTAGGATGAGGAACAGCTTCTACAACAACACCATCACACTGCTGAACTCGGAGTCCCGCCAATAGATTTCTCCAGCCTCTCCGTCCACATTGTCTGCATTCTGTATTTATTTCTACATTGCTATTACTACGAACTGACGCTAAACTGCATTTCGTTGTACCCATACTTGTATCTGTGCAATGACATTAAAGTTGAATTGAATTGAATTGAATGACTCCAGCAAGACTCTGAAAACCTCATGGGAATGTCTAGTTTCTCACAGCGGTCAAACAATGAAGTATCAAATATATTCTGTAGTCACAGAACACTACAGGTCCTCCCCAGCTTACGAATGTCCAACACCCATACAGTCTGAATATGTGAATGATGCTTGAGGAACCAGCGAGATGGATTAACCAGTTGCTGTATGGCTGCAGGCATCTTCAGCCATGTGGGAACCTGTTTTGTGGCTGCATTTTAGATGTGAACAATTCCAAGAATGGAATCTTGCCATAATGCAGGGAGGACCTGTAATTAGAAAAGAGATTTGAAAAAATTAAAAACCGTTTGGAAGAACATATAAGTACTTCATAACCACAGCCAGATAAGCTTCGATAGCAAGCCTTAGATATATTTGTATCCTGTATTACAGGAGACAAGCTCAACAACAAGCCATTTACTGATACCTAGTCTGGTACCTTACACACAGTAGGCCTATCCCAAAGAAGAGAGTAAGACTGAAGAAAGATACGAAAGATAAGAAGGTAGTCTAGAGAAGCTTACTACATCAACAACATATTTGAATCTCCAAGAAGAATAGTAGCAACCTCAGTGTGGTTGCAAAGATGAAAGAACATTCAAAATCCAGTGAATTTATCAAATTTTATTTTTACAAATTTATTTGAGCATTGATGGCAAGGCCAGGATTTATTGTCCACCTGTAAATGCCGTTGGGGTGGCACAGTTTTAGAGTTATTGTCTTGCAGCGCCAGAGACCCGGGTTTGATCCTGACTATGGGTGCTGTCTGTACAGAGTTTGTACATTTTCCCTGTGATCGCATGAGTTTTCTCTGGCTGTTCATGTTGCTTCCCACACTCCACAGAAGTGCAGGTTTGTAGGTTGATTGGCTTTGGTAAATTGTAAATTGTCACTAGTGTTGTAGGATAGTGCGAGTGTATGGGGTGATTGCAAGGTAGGCACTGACTCACTGGGAATGGAAGTTAAAATGGTTAGCAACCAGGTGTTCCGACAGACTGCGAGCAAGTGTTTGGTGAAACGTTTGGTTCTATGTTTGGTCTTGCCGATGTACCACAAGAACTCTTTTTCAACAGGTGCTACACAACGGGTCAAAGGAAAGACAGAAACTGAGGTTGAAGATGACCAGAATGATTAAAAAAAAGGAAGATTTCAACTGTCAACCAAAGATGAAGATAGCGATGTGAATAGTAGCAGAATTAGGCCATTCGGCCCATTAAGTCTACTCCGCTATTCAATCATGGCTGATCTGCCTCTCCATCCTAACCCCATTCTCCTGCCTTCTCCCCATAACGTCTGACACTTATACTAATCAAGAATGTGGTCCTTTCAATGAGGCCATAGAGAGCATCTGCTTCCTCCACCACATCATTATATCCACACAGAATATTGACTCCACAAGTCTGCTCAAACATTAATGTAGAAGTGGGGCAACAAGGATATTTCAATGGACAAAACAATGGATGAAGATGCATTGTCCTCACGGAAATCACATTCCCTCGACAGAAAATCACTGGAGTCTGGGAGTTCAGGGACAAAATTAAATGAGCACTAGACTAAGTGGGACCCGTTGGGTCACAGCTTCACACTGGAGGGCTGGTCCCCCAGTGAAATATTCCATCTCTCCACAAATTCCAATATTGCTGGCCAGTGTGGGGTGGGGGGGGGGGGGGGGATTTCTGGAGCTCTAGAATGGATGTTGTGGGCCGAAGGGACTGGTTTCTAGAGGGCTAGAATGGACATTGTGGGCCGAATGGATTCTTGGGCTGGCAGCTCAGTCACTCAGGCCTGGCAGCTCAGTAACTCAGGTCTGGCAGGCTGGCAGCTCAGAAACTGTCAGAAATTCTGCCGAAAACAGGTCACAGACGGTGAGAGAGCAGGGGGAGAGGGTGGACAATCAATTTTAGACATTTTCATCTTTATTTTCAGATCACAGCAATGAAGGAGGAAAGTCTATTCTTGCGTGGATCTCTGGAGCGCTAGTATGGGTGTTGTGGGCTGAGGGGCTGGTTTCCAGAGGAACACACATTTTAAAAGACACATATTTTAAAAAGACACAGATTTTAAATAGACACACATTTTAAAAGACACACATTTTAAAATACCCACATTTTAAAACCACATTTTAAAACCATATAAAGGTCACTCACAGGTCAGTAGATTTGATTCCCAGCTCAGACTGAGAGTTGTGACCTCTCCCTCACCATCTTGCAGCAACTGTGCCACGTCCAGACGTCCGCGTTTTCTAGCCCTCCCCCCATCCCCCGAAGGGGCGTAGTCTTCATGGCAGTGATTGACAGGCGAGAGAATCTCAACACTTTTTAAACACTAATACCTCTTTTATTTTGCATCGATGGGAAAAATCCTCTGCACCTGATGAGCGTAAGATGCTCAAAAATCACAGCCGTAAGTGGTAGCGTTTTTTCTAAAATCAAAGCACAGTGCAAACAGGAAGTGGTCAAGATGAGACTTTGAATTATATAGATTACTGTGTTCCCCCCCTCAATATGTGGCAGATAGCAAGTATATTGATCAGCCTACTAGCTTCTCACACAACAATGTCTGGGAAGATTTCTCATTCCATAGAGAAGTTGCATTTTAATTTCAAACCTGTAACTTTTCCTTCCCGACTTTTTAGCAGTATCCTTCATGGTTTGCAGGAACTTATGGGACTCATTAGTTCTCCTTCTGTATGTCAGTGGTTGCAGAGAACCGGAGCTTAGTATAAACGATTCCGTCTGGATTGATAATGCCAGTGCTCAGGATAATACCAATGACATTGAGTTGCTGCATCCACCAACTATAGCTCAGTCTGAAGAAGGGTCCTGACCCGGAATGTCACGTGCCCATCCCCCCAGATGCTGCCTGACCTACTGAGTTCCTCCTGCATGGTGTGTTGTGCCCTATACATAATTACTGAATTTCCATATGCCACAGATTTCTAAGGGGAATGTCATAAGGTCATAAGGTAAGTGTTAGGAGAGGAATTAGGTCATTTGACCCATCAAGTCTACTCCACCATTCAATCATGGCTGATCTATCTCTCCCTCATAACTCCATTCTCCTGCCTTCTCCCCATATCCGCTGTACTAATCAATAGTCTATCTATCTCTGCCTTGAAAATATCCATTGACTAGGCCTCCACAGCCTTCTGTGGCAAATAATTCCACAGATTCATCACCCTCTGACTAAAGAAATGCCTCCTCATCTTCCTAAAGGACATCTTTTAATTCTGAGGCTACGACCCCGTCGTAGACTCTCCCACTAGTAGAAACATCTTCTCCACATCCACTCTATCCAAACCTTTCACTATTCGATTTTCTCATGTGTTTCCCATGGATACACAGAATCTTCATCCATCAGTAATTTGTCCACTTACCATGACAGTGTGGATGCACATTGCGTGTGTCTCCATTAATATTATTAACATACAATGAAATTAATGTACGGAGATAATTTTGATGTTATAGATTTTGGACAATAGGTTACACATAATTACAATTGAAAATTCAGTGAGTGATCAAGATTTGTAGAAAGCATAATCAGACCTTGTTCAAAACAAAGACATGCCTGCAATTTTGTTTCTTACATTACAAATAAAACACAATTAAATTGTAACATTCTTTTGAATTTTATTGCAAATTATTTTAATAAAATTATGGGGCATATCTACAGAGAAAAGTTTTATCATTTGCATTTCTCTCAAGATTCATCATGGTACAAGCAAAATTGACCCAAGGAAATGATACATTATTGTGTTACGCATACTTAATTTGGAAGGATCTTAAGAGCCTTTAACTTGGTTAGCTGTAAATTGTGTTTGTTTATTTTGATGCTTGTCTGATCTTATAGTATGCACTCATTTTCTTTGATATATACAGAATGATTCAAAAATGACATCTCAAATTTTCTCCAAAACGGTTAGTCTATTTGACAAACTGAATAAATTATGTCTTTCTTTCCCTGTTTTATAGTCCGAAAATGAGTAAACGTTAAGTTGCTGAAGCTTCTAAACCAGTTGGCTAACAATCAGTGTGAAATAAACAATTCAGAGTTTCTAATAAAACAGAATTCTCTGATATTACTCCCGTGTCAAATGCAGTTTGAGCTGAACGTCCCAAAATTCAATGGATTTCAACGGCATAGGAAATGCCATTTAGGGTGGCATGATAGATGGGTTTCCACATAACAGCAAAGGGTTATGGGGAGAAGGCAGGAGAATGGGGTTGAGAGGGAAAGATAGATCAGCCACAATCGAATGGTGGAGTAGGCTTGATGAGCCAAATGGCTTAAATCTGCTCCTAGAACCTATGAACTTATGAAGGAAATGTCTACTTTAATGATCTCGGTAAAATTGCACATGGACAATGCTGCTTCGAGATAATAGTAAATGGCATGGTAAATTTCAACATTTCACATAGCTATCATGCAAATGTCTCATGGGGCTGTAAAAGTGTGAGTATTTTGTGTGTCCTTTCATTTTGAATAACCAACATTATGCTTCCTGGCGTGAATGTTAAAGACACTGAATGATTTTTTCATTTCCTTTACTGCTGAAAGCTTCAACATTGAAAACATATTGTATTATATCCGATATTGCTATACAAATGCTAAATGTGATTTTCTGAATTTCCTTTGCCTATTATTTTAATGAGAGGTGAGAGCCCACTTTGTTGAACATATTCAACAAAGAACTTGAAAAGGAATGCATTTACATAATAAAATCAGAGATTGCAATTTCAAAGCATTAACCTTTTACACTCAAAGGCCATGCAAAACTCAAAACATTTTCATAATACCCTATAAATTATATGCATGATTAAGTATGAATTTTAACCTGGCCATTTTACTGTGGGCATTAGATCAGTTGGAATGTGCCACTATTATGAACTTGTTGGACATCTTTTGCACTAGATAACACAAAGGATTCTCGTGACAAGTAGATAATGGTGGAAAAGCAGCTACTTGGTTTCTCATGAGCAGATTAACAAGAAAAAAACTAGGCAGGCTTCAATCTACCAAAAAAAATATATTTTTTAACTCCTTTTATTGCCGTAGAGCAACAGACGTGTGCTCTCAAGGTGAGGAAAATGATCCGGTCGAGTCTATGAAATGATAGGACCCTCAGGAAACAGATTTTAGTATTTCAAAATCATCTTTTAAAGCTTCTAGTTGAGGTAAAATATGCTGAAAACAGAAACTGTGCAAAAATGTAACTTTCATCTGCTGCTCAGTCTCTCATCGTCTTTAATGAGGGCAGAGACAAAATGCTGGAGAGACTCAGCAGGATAGGCGGCATGTCTGGAGAGAAGGAATGGGTGACATTTCGGGTCGAGACCCTTCTTCAGACGGCCTTTAATTGCCTTTAATGAACCTAAGGGGAAAGTGGTTCCACAGCTAGATTGTAAAAATGTGAATTCAAACCCCACAATTTTGTATTCAATGAAGTGACATTCTTCAGTCCAAAATGTATAAAGAAAGGAGGACCTGTTCTGGTATGTCCTGCCATTCAATGAGATTATGGCCGATCTGTTTCTTCTTAATAGCAGTGAGAATTTAGTTACATGAGCTCAAGAGAACAAGAATGTGATAATCAGTACAGTGTTGGCGGGGGCTGCATTCAAACTCAATCTATGTATAGCCTGTTTAATGTCCCCTGTGTTTAACTGTATAGGATTTATGTGTGAGAATTACATTTGCTAAGTATTTGATCAAGAGTTTCATTTTCCAGCAGGTCATTGGAGAGAAAGAAAAAGTGAACGTGCTCATTTCAGCTGACTGAGATATGAATTATTGCTGTACTTCAGCAGCCATTCATTATTATACTGACGTTGCATTATTAGAGTTCAATAGTGGGCACGGAGGAACATTTCATTGGTAGTTTCTTGTCAATACGAACTGACTTTTCAAATTCACCTTTCTCATTTTTGTGTCTTTATTAAGACAGCTGGTGTTAATTAATCTTGAAGTATGATGTCTCCTGCAAAGCCTGTGTGTTCTGTGCCAAACCGACCAGTACTTGCATGGCTCATATCACAATGTATCAATGTAGCATGTGAGTGTCAGGTGGCTTAGAAAAGCACACCAACCACAGCTCAATTCAACTTAGCAAATGTTGTAGTGTGTCACGTTCTGTAAAGTGTTGTCTTCATTGTGCATGTGTCATATTTAGTTTAGTTTAATTTAATTTAGTGATGCAGCGCGGTAGCAGGCCCTTCGGCCCACCGAGTCTGCACCGACCAGCGATCTCCGCTTATTAATACTATCCTAGACAAGGGACAATTTTTACATTTTTGCCAAGCCAATTAACCTGCAAACCTGTACGTCTTTGAAGTGTTGTAGGAAACCAAAGCTCTTGGAGAAAACACACGCAGATCTTGGGGAGATCGTACAAACTCCACACAGACAAGCACCCGTAGCTAGGATTGAACCCGGGTTTCTGGCTCTAAGTGCTGTAAGGCAGCAACTCTACCGCTGCCCAACCATACCGCCCTTAATGATTAGTAGTCAGAACATAAGGCCTTTCTTCATTATTTATCTCTATCTTTTCCTACTTTATAAAAAATAATTAAAAAAGCGTATAGAAGCATACAGTCTTAAATTTTAATATTAATAATAATATCAATATTATTAATATTATGAAAGTATATAATGGTGTATTTTTGTTTATGTAAACATTGTAATTTTCATAAATATGTTTCTATAATAAAAATATTTAACAAAAAAAGAACATAAGGCCTGTGAATAATATTTGAAACTGGCACATTGCACTGACTGCTTCAACATATCAGACACTCTTGTCAATGACTGCTGCAGGTTTTAAACAACTTAAGTCACTAAAACTCAGGGAATCTTACTCTCATCGCTCCACCCTTAGACTTAGAGGGATAGAAATGCAGTTTGTATCTTTGGTTGCATTAAGCATCTTACATGAATTACTTTTGCAGAGCAACATGCATATTTCAATTCCCTTCTCTCCTTACATCGCAAGGACAAGCAACTGTAAGATATTAGCTCAGAATTTTTAATGAGAAAATCAATGCTCTAATGGCAAAGGCAGAGGCAATTTTGCCAACCAGATCTGTTTCTTTTGAAGATTTTCTTTTTTACTTTGTGGATTAACCTATGACAAAGAAATACATCTCTGCATTTACACCAGGTTTGTGGTTCTGCAGAATACTCATCTTTAACCTTTAAACATTCCTCAGGCAATGAAACATTTTTGCTTTTCTCAGCCTGTGGAATAACTCGGCTCTTACCTGTTGCGGCCCTTATTCTGCAGCTCCTGGGTCTCAAAGGAATAATTGGCCCGCTTGTTCTGGGGTAAGGCCGCTGCCAAACCTTGTCAACGTGTTCCTGCACTGGCCAGACTTGACAGGGTCTAGAAACTGATATAATGGAGAGCTGTTGGCTACCTCTTTGGTAACCCTTGGACTATCCTTGATCAGACTTTGCTGGTTTTTCCCTTATATTCCCTTATCATGTATCTATAAACTGTGAATGGCTCAATTGTAATCATGTATTGTCTTTCTGCTGATTGTAGCAATGTTACAAAATTTTGAGATTTTAAAAATCAAGTCTCCAATTTATCCTATCAGATAAAGTATAAAAAAAAGTTTAATTTGACACGTAATTCACTTTTAAATCTTCAGTATTAAAAAAGTTATGGCCATTTTCATACTCGGAAATTAGCATCATGTACCCCATTGCCTTTCCATTGACTTAACTCAAAAGCTGTGATCTAGGACAGTCAAAAGCCCATAACTTTCTTAAAAATTAAGAGAACTCAATGACATTTTCAGTTATTATAGATTGAAGCATTCTGAAACAAATATGAAACAATCTTACTTGGATGACCTGAAATTAAAGTATATAATTAGCTAGTTACCTAATTGTAGTTAATTACAAAATTCAATTACTAGATCTAAACATCTATCCATTTCTTAAGAAAAGATAAACATTTTTAAATTGCCTAAGTGTCCAAATAACATTCACACAATAATTCACAATATAACATTATTTAAAAAAAAACATTTTCAATAACTTATAGGCCAAATGGAAGGAATTTAGTGTTTAATTCCAGTAAATTAATGGCCATTTAAATCAACGCAAGTGGGTTTTAGTGGAACGCAGTGGATTGGAACGTTGCGGTTTGCGGTGAATTTAACCCACAGTCGGCAGGAAAACACTGGCGGTTCATATATATTTTTTGCCCCCTTTACGCAACATGAAAATTTGATTAAAGGCTTCCTAAGAAGCACGTTTATGTAAAAATAAACTGTGTGCTTTATTTTATCCCCTACGTAAAATCCTTCCCGTTGTCGGCGCTCACGGCTTTAGAAGATGGTTTTTAAATTACTCTAGCTAATAAATGATCTAGTGTAGTTTAAAAATACCTTCATAAAACAAATGTCGGAGCGATTTTTCTTCAGCAACGAAATCCCCCGAGATGGATCGATTTGCCCTGTCTGGAGAAAAATGGGACTTTAAACCCACCCCCCTCTGAAAGGCGCCAAAGTCGCGCACACGGGGAGCTGCAGAACTGCAGCGCCGCTCAAGGTACGTTTTGTAACATACCTACTGATTGGTTAGTATGGAACAAAAGCTTTTCACTGTACCTCGATACATGACAATAAATAAATGGGCGGCCACGGTGGTGCAGCGGTAGACTTGCTGCCTTACAACGCTTGCAGTGCTAGAGACCCAGGTTCAATCCTGACTACGGGTGCTGTCTGTATGGAGTTTCCCCATTCTATCCGTGACCGCGTGGGTAATGTTAATGTGTGGGGATTACTGGTCAGTGCGGACTCAGTGAGCAGAAAGGCCTGTTTCTGCGCCATATCTCTAAACTAAATTAAACTGTAACTCTAGGCATTGGAGTGATTTCCTCCTGATTGTTTTAAAATGGTTTCTTCATGCCTCTTCTGGTGCTTGATGTCAACGGGAAGTCACTCTCACCTCACTTCTAGAATTCAGTTCTTTGGTCTTTGTTTAAACTAAGTTGTGTCGAGGTTCAGAGCTGAGTGCTCCCAATGAAAACTATACTGACCATACCACCAGATTCAGGGACAATTTCTTCCCAACTGTTATCAGCAACTGGACAATCCTATCACCAAATAGAGAGCGGTCCTGACCTACCATCTACCTCATTGGAGACCCTCGGACTATCTTAATCAGACTTTACTGGACTTTATTTTGCACTAAAAGTTATTCCCTTTATCCTGTATCTGTACACTGTGGATGGCTTGATAGTAATCATGTTGCTGCTGGATTACACGCAACATAAAAACCTCTCACCCTTCCTTGATACATGTGACGATAAACTAAACTAAACTAAACATTTGTGAGCCTGTCATTAGTGGGTAAATGCTACTTGGTAGCATTGTTGAAATTATCTTCAATCAGCAGTGATTTCATAACTCTGTCAGGCAGGTAGGAGAATATTTAATTCAACTTTGTTAACGAAGAAACTGCAGATGCTGGAGAATCGAGAGTTACACAAAAAGCTGGAGAAACTCAGCGGGTGCAGCAGCATCTAAGGAGCGAAGGAGATAGGCGATTTTTCGGGTCGAGACCCTGAAGAAGGGTCTCGACCCGAAACGTCGCCTATCTCCTTCGCTCCTTAGATGCTGCTGCACCCGCTGAGTTTCTCCAGCTTTTTGTGTAACCCCCATTTAATTCAACTTTAATGTCATTGCACAGATACAAGTATGGGTACAACGAAATGCAGTTTAGCGTCAGTTCGTAGTAATAGCAATATATAAATAGATACAGAATGCAGACAATGAGGACGGAGAGACTTGAGAAATCTATCGGCGGGACTCCGAGTTCAGCAGTGTGATGGTGTTGTTATAGAAGCTGTTCCTCATCCTACTAGTGCGGGACCTGAGGCTCCTGAACCGCCTCCCTGATGGTAGGAGGGCAAACAGTCCATGGTTAGGGTGGGAGGGGTCGTCGATGATCTTCCCGGCCCGTCTCAGACACCGTTTTCGGTGGAGGGCATCCATGGCAGGGAGCGGGGCACTGATGATGTACTGGGCGGTTTTCACCACCCGTTGTAGTGCCTTCCTATCTGCTACGGTGCAACTGCTGTACCATACCGTAAAGCAGGTGGTCAGGATGCTTTTGATGGTACAGTGGTAAAAGTTGGTCAGGATCTGGGGGGACATGTGGGCTTTTTTGAGCCTTCTCAGGAAGTAAAGGCACTGCTGCGCCTTTTTGATCAGCTTGGAGGTGTTGAGGGACCAGGACAGATCCTCCGAGATGTGTACCCCGAGGAATTTGTAGTTGGAGACCCGCTCAACCTCAGTCCCGTTTATATGGATGGGGGTGTGTCTGCCCCCTCTGTTCTTTCTAAAGTCAACAATGATTTCCTTCGTCTTCTGGGAGTTGAGGAAAAGGTTGTTGTTGGCACACCAGGTTGTCAGGTGCTGGACCTCCTCCCTGTAGGCTGACTCGTCGTTGTCACTGTTCAGTCCTACCACCATGGTGTCGTCGGCAAATTTTATGATGGCGTCATTTTAATATGGTTGATAAGTTGTTGATAATACCATATGTTGGCTGAAAAACTACAAAGTCTTGGGAATAGGCATATCTATGTTGAAATTCTGAAACTTGGCAAAGAGTCTCAAATTACTAGTGCAAGTGCTATCTATGTAAAGGTGCAGTTATCATCTCCACTGATCAATACCTTCAGAAGAAGTGCATATTTCCTGACAAAGGTCCCGACAAGTTGACTGTTTCTCTCTCCACAGTGGCTGCCGACCTGATCGCCATTAACAGCACCTTCTGTTCATATGCACAACCTTTCTTGATCTTACAAAAGCCATCAAATGAGAGAAACTGCAGAATATCCTTCCCAAATTGGGCTGCATTCAGAAATTCATCTCCATTCCACATCTACTAGATGATGCATGCAAGCCGTGATGTGAAACCAAAGTGTTCACATCAGAATATGATCAGAATTAGCATATGATGAGCGTTTGACAGTACTGGGCTTCTACTCACTGGAGTTTAGAAGGTTGAGGGAGAACCTCATTGAAACTTGAAGAATAATGAAAGGCATAGATAGAGAGGATGTGGAAAGGATGTTTCCACTGGTGGGAGAGTTTAGAACCAGAGGTCATAGCCTCAGAAATAAAGGGCGCTCTTTTAGAAGGGAGGTGAAGAGGAACTTCTTTAGTCAAAGGATAATTAATCTGTGGAACTCATTGCCACAGAGGGTTATGGAGGCCAAGACAGTTAATATTTTTAAAGCAAATATAGACAAATTCTTCATTAGAATGGGGGGGTCAAGGGTTATGGGGAGAAGGCAGGAAAATGGGATTAGGAGGCAGAGATCAACCACAATTGAATGGCAGAGTGGACTAATTCTACTCTTATGACGTGAACTTGTGAACCAATCTTGGTATAGGTTGGTAGTAAGCGAAGCATCACCCCCGAAATGTTTCTCAGTCTTTCTCACAATAGCATATTCCTTCCTCAATAAGGTTTCCAGAATAGTAGAGTTAATCTATAGAACTAATGCATATCCCCTTCACTCCAGAACCAAGGCCACTGTGACCTTGACCAGCACATTGCAGTGCACAGCATACGAGTGAGTATGTGTATGTTCAGAAGACAAGTTCCAAGTCACAGAAGCACAGCATAAACAGCACAATACTTTCCAAAGTGCCCACCCTGTCAAGTACCTTCCGATCCAACTGTGACAAATCTGCAGATCCCACAATGGTCTCATCAGACATAACAGGACCCACAGAAGCAGAGTGGAAGCAAATCATCCTTGACATTGAGGGACTGCCTAAAAAAGGAGTATTTCTTAGAACTAGACACAAAATGCTGGAGTAACTCAGAGGGACAGGCAGCATCTCTGCAGAGAAGGAATGGGTGACATTTCGGGTCAAGATCATTCTTCAGTCTGAAGAAGGGTCTCGACCCAAAATGTCTCTCCAGAGATGCTGCCTGTCCCTCTGAGTTACTCCGGAATTTTGTGTCTCCCTTGGATTTAAACCAGCAGTTCTTTCCTACCCAATAGACAATAGACAATGGACAATTGGTGCAGGTGTAGGCCATTCGGCCCTTCGAGCCAGCACCGCCATTCAATGTGATCATGGCTGACCATCCCCAATCAGTACCCCGTTCCTGCCTTCTCCCCGTATTCCCTGACTCCACCATCTTTAAGAGCCCTATCTAGCTCTCTCTTGAAAGTATCCAGTCAACCGGCCTCCACCGTCCTCTGAGGCAGAATTCTTTCTTAATACACATTTCTTAAAACTAATCTGTTATCTGGTATTTGTCCTAAATGACTAGACGGAACTGTATTATCCCATGCATGAAGCAGTTACAGTTGAAACCTTAACTCATCTAGAGTTTAAGTGCATGTGCCTAATGAACAATATTCTCAAATGTGCATATACATTCTAGTTGTAAGAGGCTACATAAAAATCTACAACCAACAGGCCAGGAACAGTTTAGACAGGCAGAATAAACAATCCAGGACACAGTTATCAGAGAGTCTACAGTTGTTCTTTCTAGAAATAATTCAAGGCACTAACAACATTCTTCAGTCCCATTGAAATGTTAGCTTGTTGACTACCAAAAGTTCACAGAAAAAAAACCGGAACAGCCTTAAACTTAACTTGCGTCAAGTGTGAGATGGCAGGACTTAAATCAGTGGGCTTTTTTAAAAGTTCTCTTAATCGTCAGTAATAATTAATCTGAGTATGTTTATTCCCTTTCTCAAAGGCATTAAAGGATATGATTAACTTGCACAAAACTGCCCAGGTTTGGTAAATGTCCTGATACTGACATTTGGGTGGCATAGTAGGACAGTGGTAGAGTTGCTACAGACAAAGAAGGGACGAGATTGAACTTTTTTTTCACCTTCCATCACAGTGAGGAATGTGGAGGAGTCGCTGTGGTGGATGTTTATGTTAAAATATATTTTGTGTGTCTTGTTGCTTTTTATTGGTATGACTATATGGCAAATCAAAGTCCTTGTATGTTGCAAAACATACTTGGCTAACGAAGTGTGATTATGAGTATGATTATTTACATTCCTCCTGTGACCGTGGGGTTTTTTTCTCTGGGTGCTCCGGTTTCCTCCCACACTCCAAAGACGTGCAGGTTTGTAGGTTACTTTGCTTCTGTAAATTGGCCCTGTAAAATTCTGTAAAATGTGTAGTATAGAACTAGTGTACAGGTGATTGCTGGTCAGCATGGACTCGGTGGGTCAAAGGTCACGTTTCCACCTCTAAACTAAAACTAAACTAAAATGATCATGCAATATAAAGACACTGACAAAAGCCATTCAGTCCATCATCCTTGTGCCAGCTCTATAAAGTGATATTCAAATGGACCCACTCCACTGCCATTTCCTCACAGTCAAGACCATTTTTGTCTGCCAATTTATCTTGAATACTTCTTTGAAAGTTTGTAAGTATGCTTTCAGCAAGTTTTCAGATCTTTTATCTTCAGGAGAGAAGAAGTGTCTCACATATTGTTTTAAATCTACGGTTATTTGATAGGATCTTCCACATCAAAGGCTGGCAAATGTTTTGAGAAATTCCAAGGTTGACACTGATGTGATACAGGCAATAATTCCCTGATCTGTCAAAAATATCAAAGACCACCCCCATTACATATGTCAAGTGGTCTATCTTCCACGATCCTTGGGGGTAGACAATTACAGAGATTCACCACACTCTGTGAGGCAAATACAACATTGCAGCTAATGAACAGAATGGGCCTAAATCCTTCTGAGGTTACATTTGAGTGTGCAGTCTGTACTATGGATCTGGAAGTATTCCTTTGCTTTAAGCTTTCCGATGGACATTGTCTATGTCTCCAATTACATCCCCTTTAGTGTAACTGCTGCAGTTATCCATAATGTTGGAATTTGCCCATGTTCTCAGTTGTGCAGATTTAGTTTATTTAGTTTAGTTTAGAGATACAGTGCGGAAACAGGCCCTTCGGCCCACCGAGGCCGTGCAGACCAGCGATCCCTGTACGCCAGCACTATCCCACATGCTACAGACAATTTCTAATTCTTATCGAAGCCAATTAACCTACAACCCTGTACGTCTTTGGAATGTGGGAGGAAACCAGAGCACCCAGAGAAAACCCACGCAGCTCACGGGGAGAAAAGTACTAACTCCATCCAGACAGCACCCATAGTCAGGATAGAACCCGGGTCTCTGGCGCTGTACGGCAGCAACTCTACCCCTGTTCCACCCTTACATGAGCAAGTACATTTAATTAGCTGATTAATTCTGGTTGATTCTGCTTTACTGCAAGTTAATTCCTCCATCTGTTAAGTAAGATGAAGTGGAAACTCTCTAAATTCCAAGAAGCAATTTGCTGCGATCAAGCATAATTTTCAGGTCTATATCGTTTTGATCGTATGAGATGCGGATCACTTATGATGACTGTTGGTCAGTCATATGATTGAGAAAGCAAGCCAAGAAACTGGATTGCACTATTTTTGACAGACTGAAGTATGTTCAGCCTAAATGCTCAATCAGATTGCTATTAAAGAAATTGGCCAAAATCATGTCTGAAAACACGAGGATGGTTAACTCTCAAAAATAAGCATTTCGGCAGGATCTATATGATCTCCAATGGGGCTTTGCTCATCTTCCGATATTCTGAAGTGTAACATTCAGAGATGTATTCAGCCCTTAAAGGCACACTTTTCTGTCAGCCATTCAACAGGAAGGCCTGAGGGACGAGAGAAAGAGCTCCTGCTATCAGTCAAAGGGACGTGTAAATCTTAGTGAATAATCTATTTGTCAGGAGGAAGGGTCAGAGGACCATCAGATTCACTGGGCTGACGAAATGTAAGGCCTGTTATGAGACTAGTTTTTCATTTTAGTTTTAGAGATACAGAATGGAAACAGGTCCTTCGGCCCACCATGTCTGCAAATGACCGACCATAGAAACATGGACATAGAAAATAGGTGCAGGTGTAGGCTATTCGGCCCTTCGAGCCAGCACCGCCATTCAATATGATCATTGTCGATCATCTAAAATTAGTACCCTGTGTTCCTGATTTTTCCCCATATCCCGGATTCCTTTAGCCCTAACAGCTAAATCTAACTCTCTCTTGAAATAATCAACTGTAGACTAGTTCTACGCTGCACATTAGGGACAAATTACAGAAGGCAATTAATCTATAACTCTGCATGTTTTTGGGCTGTGGGAGGAAACCGGAGCACCTGGAGAAAACCCACGCGGTCACAGGGAAAACGTACAAGCTCACGCAGACAGCACCTGAGGTCAGAATTAAACCCAGGCCTCTGCCGTTGTGAGGCAGCAGCTCTATCTCTGCACTGTGCCGCCCTTCAGCTTCATCCAGTAGTGGCGATCCTGTGCAATAAAGCATTGCTGAAAATATTGCATCTGCTCTTGAACACCTGAACCTGCAGAGATTGGTGAACACAGCCCATGACTCATTGGCCTATGCAAGCTCCTGGTTGTTAAAGACTTTAACACCCCTTCCCATTTCTACACTGACATTCCTGTCCGCGGCCTCCTTCACTATCAGAGTGAGGCCACACACAAATTTGAGGAACAGCTACTCATATGTCGCTTGGGCAGCTTATAGACCAGCGGTATGAATATTGATTTCTCTAATTTCGAGTAACCCCTGCTTCCCTCTCTCTCCATCTCTCTCCCAATTTCGGAGTCTGAAGAAATAACTCGAACAAAAACGTCACCCATTCCCTCTCTACAGAGATGCTGAATCCCACTGAGTTACTCCATCATTTTGTGTCTATCTTCAGTGCAAACCAGCATCTGAAGTTCCTTCCTACAGATTTAACAATCTCTGGAAAGAGCATTAAAACCTTATCCTAGGACTCCATTTGGAAGGACAATAATTGCTAAATTGTTTCCTGCTATATTTGTAGCAACCTGAATTCACTGAGCAATACCTCTCAGCTTATTCTCCATTATTATCAGTCAGTCCGACAACTCCGAGAGTCTGTCACTTGTTTCCTCTGTTACAGTTCATTATATATTTTTAAACAAACGTCTTATCTATGTCAGCTTTCAGATTTCCAAACTAAGATGCAATGTCCAGTGTTGCCAATTTAATGCCATTCACTTTATCTATCAGCACAGCAAGCATTTTACCTGTCATTCACTCCCCCAAAGTCTTCGTAATCAGAATAACATTTTGCACTTTCCCAAAACATTATAAAGCATCCAGACCCTCTTGCATTTCAATTATTGGAACAAAAATCTGAGATTTTTGCGAAATAGTTACCTTTGAATAGGCAGTTTGCCCATAACGTCACCGCTTTTTCACTTGTATTTTGGATCTACAATAGATCAGCTCAAGGAGAGACAGGAACTGAGATAGCACTTAAGATTTTGGTGCTCATTAGTAATTAAAAAAAAAAATTGTAACAATTTATCCTTACCACTGAGAATTGGCTGACACCATAATGTTTTAAAGTGGTTCTAAATTACCGTGCAAAGTAAAAGCCAATAGACATCCAAAAGTTTAAAGAGAGATGAGCATCAAACAAATTCAGTTAGTTTAGAGATACAACGCGGATACAGGCCCTTCAGCCCACCAAGTCCGTGCTGACCAGTGATTACTGTACATTAGCACCATCTGGCACACTAGGGACAATTTACAATCTCTTCCGAAGCCAATTAACCAACAAACCTGCACGTCTTTGGAGTGTGAGAGGAAACCGGAGCACCCGGGGAAAACCCACGCGATCACGGGAAAAACGTACCAACTCCGTAGTATGGTCAGGGCCCATAGTCAGGATCGACCCTCCTCCCTCGACTCTGTCCAAGGACCCTGACAGTCCTTTTAAGTGAGCAGAGGTTCACTTGCACCTCCTCCAACCTCATCTACTATATCTGCTGTTCCAGGTGTGGACTCCTTTATATTGGCGAGACCAAGTGCAGCCTCGGCGATTGTTTCACGGATCTCCTGGTTGCTAAACACTTTAATTCTCCCTCCCATTCCATACTGACCTTTTTGTTTAGGGTCTCCTCCAGTCAAAGTGAGGCCCAACGCAAATTGGAGGAACAGCACCTGACATTTCGCTTGGGCAGCTTACAACCCAGTGGTATGACTTTTGATTTCTCTAACTTCAGGTAACACTTGCTTTTCCTCTCTCTCAGTCCATCTCCCACCTTAGTTCTGCGATGAGTTTCACTGTCCTTTTGATTGATTTTACCGATTGTATGCTTACAAGTCACCTTCCCCTCAGCTAACAATGAATAATTCTACGTCCTTATCATCGGCTGCTTTGATCTTTGATCTTTCAATTTCACACCTTACCCCTCCATATCTCTAGACTCCCTGTCCCCTGACTCACGTCTGAAGAAGAGTCTCGACCAAAACGTCACACATAACCTATCCATCTTCTCCAGAGATGCTGCTTGACCCATTGAGTTACTCCAGCACTTTGTGTCCTTTTTTGTTGCTAATGCCGATTTCATCTGAGGAGTTGAGGGGAGACCTGATAGAAGTATACAACATTATGAAAGGCACAGATAAGGTAGACAGTCAGAAGCTTTATCATGGTGGAAATATCAAAGGCCTCAGGACACAGCGTTAAAATGAGAGGAGCAAATTTTAAAGGAAATGTTCATGGCAAGTTTTTTTGTCACAGAGGGCAGTGGGTGTCTGGAATGTGATGCCAGGGGTCGTGGTGGAGGCAATTACAATAATGGCATTCAAGAAGCTTTTAGATAGGCACATGGATTGGCAGGGAATGGAGGGATATGGATTATGTGCAGGCAGATGAGATTAGTTTAACTTGGCATCATGTGCAGCACAGACATTGTGGGCTGAAGGTCCTGTGCTGTAATTTTCTGCGTTCTACGTTCTTTCTCCGCAGTAACAATAACAGGGAATGTTTTCCAGCAGAAAAGTAAATTGACCTTTTTATCCTGGATTGAGTGTACCCGCAGACAATCCGCAGACAATCCCTGGCCATCCCTAGTCCGTGGCTCAGCTCAATGTAGACGTCTTTCACAACAGTAGTCAATGCACGCCTGAGGCAAGCTAGAGGTCAGGTGAACGTCGCATTCAGTCCCTCACTCTTACACCTGGAAAGGCTGACATACGAGCCATGACTAGCATTTGTGGAAAACATTGTGTTTTCCAACTCAGTGATAAGTGTAGGGAAGGAACTGCAGCTGCTGGTTTTCACTGAAGATAGACCCAAAATACTGGAGTGACTCAGCGGGACAGACAGCATCTCTGGATAGAAGGAATGGGTGACGTTTCGGGACAAGAACCTTCAGATTACTTATTTCACTATACTTTAAAACCTTTAGTTGCAGATCGACACTTACTGCTACAACAAATGTTTTCAGAACACAAATTAGATATAACACGATGAAAAAATTAGAGAACAATTTCAGTATTGCACGGGCTGAATTGGTTGTAACACAATTTCTATCAGGAACTAGAGAAACACCAAAAGTTATATTGGAAATCGATAAGCAGAAAATAAAACACTCTTGGAAAAAACCTTTCAGGGAAAAGAGGTTTACTTTAGATTAGTTTATTTATTGTCACGTGTACCGAGGTTCAGTTTTGTTGCATGCTCACCAGTCAGCGGAAAAACAATCCATGGTTGCAATAGAGCCATTCACTGTCTGCAGATACATGGTAACGGGAATAACGTGAATGGCGTTTAGTGCAAGATAAAGCTAGTAAAATCTGATCAAAGATAGTCTGAGGGTCTCCATTGAGGTAGAAAGTAGTTTCGGACAGCTCTCTAGATGTGGTAGGTTGGTAGGACTTGTTTCCATCCAACCTCCCTGCAGTAATTGGACACCATTGTCTCTATGAACATATCTGTCAGTTTTACTGCGGGAGGCCATTGAAATTGATTGTAATCACTTCTATTGATGATAGACACAAAGTGCTGGAGTAACTCCGCGGGTCAGGCATATCTCTGGAGAAAAAGGATGAGTGATGTTTTGGGTTTGACCCTTCTTCATACTATTTTTTGAAAGGCCATAGTAAAGATGAGGGTACAGGGGGCCTGGAAACCGAAAGTCAATAAAGATTCGAAGGGCGTGTGAGGTGTCTCGGACATTGGTGGGAGGGGATTGAACCAGGGGGGACCGGATGGAATTTGTGGAATGTGGAAATGATCTAAGTGGAGCAGGAGTGGGCAGACACATTGGGTGTGCCAGGGCAGTTTTTATGGGTTTTGAGGAGAAGGCAAAACAGGGCCGTGCGGGGAACGATAAGGTTGGAGGCTGTGGCGGAAGACAGCCAGAAGTTTTTTGAATGTCCATCCATGAAAAATTCATGATGTTGATAAGATTGTTAAAAAACAGCGATGGTTTCTACGTGCTTCTAATAAATGGCCAGATCATTGCCATAGACAGATGCTGAATGGGACCACCCAGAATTTGTCAATGACTTTAGACAGCTCTGTGTCATTAATAGCCTCAGATTAAATCTTAACTATCTTTGATAGTCAAAGATGTATACCACCCCACCATTGACACAATTGGTTTCTATAATGTATTTTTCAAAAACTTGAGGTTTCGTAGGAATACAACTGCCAGTTCATGGCAGAATAACCTGTATTTTAATTGATTTAATTTCAGTTTCTCTGAAGAAAGGTTCCGCCCTGAAACATCATCCATCCTTTTTCTCCAGAGATGCTGCCTGACCCGCTGAGTTACTCCAGCACTTTGTGTCCATCTTCGGTATAAAGCAGCATCGGCAGTTCCTTTCTACATCACTTCTATTGACACTTGTGCCTCCATACTCTATGGAACATATAGCCCGTGGCATATTTAGCAATGACAATATAAACATGTCACATTTAAAAGTACCTTGATTTTTGAAAATCCTGCTGGAAAAATATTGTTTTGATTATGTCTCAATCTCTAGCCCCTAATTCCCTTCCCTTATTGACACAATTCCTTTTATAATGTGTTTTTCTATAACGTGAGGTTTATTCGGAACACAACTGTCACTTCATGGCAGAATTACCTGCATTTGTTATCATTTTCAAGTATTTTTAATTGATTTAATTTCAGTTTGTCTTGCCCCTTAAAAAGTGATTTACATGTTTTGAACAGACTTTAAACATCATTGACTATCAAAGATAGTTGAGATTTAATCTAACAGCCATTAACAGCACCGAGCTGTCTAAATCCATTGGCAAATTCTGGGGGTTTCATGCAGCATCTGTCCACGGCCATGATCTGGCCATTAATTAGAAGCACAGAGAAACCATTGTTGCTCTTTACAATCTCATCAACATAATGGATTTTTAGTGGGTACTTTGGAACTAGCCAGCAATAATCCTGTTCGGGGAAATCTCATGTTAGACTTGGCAGTGAAAATCCAGAAAATCATTAATCAGCTTTAGCACAATTTTCCCCTCATTGTCTGCCATCACAGGGCACTACAGTCTAGTGTTGACATATGAAATATCTAGCATTGTAATAAGAATCTCATGCTTTTAATACATTTATACTGAATAATTAATGTATTATGTTTACCACTTCTCACACCATCTTATTATATTTCCACAAAAAAAATGTATTATCAAATTTACAATGTTATGATTGTTTACAATCTCATTTTGGGTGCTGACCAAAAAGTTATGTTTTATTAATTTTAATGAAACATAATTATCCCTTTGAACCCATATTCTTTAGGCAGTTATTTACTCCAGATTAAACAACTATTCGGCCGAGTTATGTATTTCCAGAGTTGATCTCAAATTCAGGAAAGTTCCCAGGAAATCCTGTGAAAAATTTGAGACAGTAAGGTTGAAGCTATTCTTCCACCCATTCACCATTTGATTTCTTATCTCTCTTTCTAATTATGTATATTTTGGAAATGTTATGTTAATACTTTGCGTGGGTTAATCTTCAGAATATAATGCAGCAGACATTTTTGAATCTCAAATAAAATCATGACATCCTGATAGGCTCTTTCAATCTGCTTTGCACATCACTAATATATACTTATTCAAAGGAACAGTTCCACAAGATCTTCTAAGACTTACATTTAACTAACTAGTTTTAAAGATAAGGCTGACATTATATTTTACTTCGGAGTCACGTGAGTGACTTCGTGAAGACCCCGCCAGCACACATGCGCGACATATCGTCGCGCGCATTTGCACGACAAGCTGGGGGGGGGGGGGGGGGGGGGGAGTGCGCTCTCTCCTCCAGCTCCTTCATAAGACTGGCAGGTAAGTGCTTACCTTTACTCCCACAGGATGGACAAGGGCAAGCGGAAGGCAACGCTCTCCTGGAGCCGAGCTGCTTCGACCAGCCAACGGCCTTTGTCCCCGGAGCTGCAAGCACCACCGGCAGCTTCGGGACGTGTGGGGGCAAGAATGCGGAAGTCGGGCGCTCCCGTTACTCCAGCGCCCGACTCATCACCTGAATGGTTCACCGCACCGGAGCTGGAGACTGGTGATCCAGACTTCGAGCCCCCTTCCCCCAAGAAAAGAGGGGAAAACAGGTACGTGGGAAGGAGCCTCGCTCATCACCAGCGACCTCACCCCGAGTTCCAGCAGACCCAAGGGGACTGGGCCGGGGACAGCTGCACTACAGGGGAGCCCTACAGCTGTGCACCACCACGTACCACTGCCAGGGAGATCTGCCGTAGAGCAGTCTGGCAGATCTACTACTGCGTCGAGCAGACCTGTAGGAGCAGGTGCTGCCGGCAAAACACCCCGTCAGGCTGCGGTCAAGGACGGTGGTGGCAGCAGTAGACGGTCGGTCAGCTTCGCTCTGGGAGCGGCCGACCATGCGCCTCCACGCCGAATATTGGACGACAATGGAGGTAAGCCTGCACGGACTCCGGGGAGCCAGGTTCCGGGGGCCGGCGCCGATCCAACTCACCTGCCTTCATATCAGACAGGTGGGCCGCCACAGTCTGGAAGAAGACAGACTAGCGGAGAGTCCGTGCGGGAGTCGTATGAGCCTACTCGGGCGGTAGGCCACGACGACCTGCCATTGGACCCTAGACAGCACCTTATGGAGGTGTGGTCCGATGGTGGAAGTCCCAGTGATATCGCAGGGCCTGGGGAAGTCGGCTTGTCCGCTGCACATAGCAGGGACGGTCGCATAGAGCGGTTGGAGCTCTTAGTGGAGCAACTCCTCCAGCGGGACAGGGACCGGGAAGAACGGGAATCACGGGCATCCACAAGCCGCGCAAGGAGTCCTCTCAGTATCTCGTCTTCACCAGCCAGAAGTGCCAGCAGTTGCCGAGCCACTGTATTTGAAGACGACCCGGGACAGCCAGTGACCGCTGAGCCAGAGCATGAGGAGGATATGCTGGACGTGGTGGGCAAGTTTGCCACAACCACACAAACAGGGGAACCCCTGCACCACAAACAGGCGGGCACCATTGACAACCTGACTACTCACCAACTCCAGAGTCAGGTACTCAATGACACTATGGAGAAAATAAAACCGCCCGAGAACTGCATCAACCTCAGTGTTCCCCTGGTTAATGCTCAAATCTGGGGACACTTGAGTACGGCCACCAGGATGCAGGATGTCCGCCTCCAGTGTATCTTAAAGGTCCTCTCCACGAGTATAACGGCGTTTGCTAGTACCCTTGACGGGGATAATGTGTCCAGTGAACAACAAGATGCCCTGGCACTCCTATGCAACGCCCAGTATGAGATCAACTGCCTACATAAGAGCTCCATTAAGCCCACACTCAACCCCAAATTCGTGGGGTTGTGCCATCCATCAACCGCTCCACCACCTCATCAACTGTTTGGACATCTGTCCAAACAAGTGAAGGAACTAAACGAGGACTTCACCCATACCACCGGCAACAACCACACACAAACTGGAAACCGCGGCTGCCGGACAGGACACAAAGGACCTATCCACCTCCACTTCCCCAAACACAACAGCCTTTTTTAGGACAAGGCCAACAGCGGCCTGCATGGAAGATGCGGCCGCCATCCCGACAACCTCCACAATGTCCACCCAAAACGACATATGCCAGGAAGCGTCGTTAACCATGGAGGTAAGGGGGCCTGGTTCCTCTCAGAACGTAGCATCCCTTCCTGCACAAATTGGTGGGCGATTGCAGGCCTTTTTGGGAATATGGAACACTATCACTGCAGATGAGTTTATTTTACAAAGTGTTCAAGGCTATGTTATAGAATCCATTGGCGGTAAAAATCCCCCTACCAGCATTCGCCTCATAGGAAATTTACACTATCCCAAAAAGAGGTGGAGGCAGGACATGCTGAAATTATACGGCTAGCAGCAAAAGGGGTGATTGGCAAGACAACGCACAAACCCCTTGAGTTTATGTCCAATATTTTCACCAGAATTAAAAAAGATGGGGGGTGTCGGATTATAATAGACCTAACTGAGCTGAACACTTTTGTACAATATACCCACTTCAAAATGGATAGCTTTGAAACAGCCAAGCAGATGCTTTACCCGGGGTACTTTATGGCATGCATCGATTTAAAAGATGCATACTATACGGTGCTCATCTCTGAAGCTCACAGGAAATTTCTAAACTTTGTCTGGAAGGAACAATTATGGGAATACAAAGCATTGCCCAATGGAATCACCACAGCCCCTAGGCTGTTTACAAAATTAGTAAAACCTATATTGGCTCTTCTCCAACAACAAAATTACATGGTCATGGCATATTTAGATGATATCCTAATAGTGGGTCAGACCCTCCAATTGGCTACACGGGCAGTGGCTGCAACAAAGGCTCTCTTCGAGAAGCTGGGATTTGTAATCCATCCAGACAAGTCCAAATTGCACCCGGTATGGGTTATGGATTATTTGTGGTTCACCCTAGACACCAACTTAATGATGATTACCATCCCAACCAATAAAGCTACTGCTATAAAAGAAGAGTGCCACAGTCTTGCTTGCGCCAGGGTACCGACCATCCGGCAAACGGCAAAAGTAATAGGGAAATGGGGAGCTACATTCCCAGCTGCATAATTCGGACCACTACACTACCAAAATTTACAAAGAACAAAGATTGCAGCATTAAAAGCACATGCTGGGCACTTTGATCAACCAATCCGGTTACCACCAAAGGCTGGAACTGAGCTACAATGGTGGATTGACAATATTAGTGAGTGTCGCAGACCCATCATAGTAAGCAACCCATCTGTCGTGCTACAGACTGACGCAAGCGCACAAGGCTGAGGAGCAAATGATACTATGTCCAGTTGTGGTGGCAGATGGAACTCTCGTGAGTCTACCTTCCTTCAGTCACACGGGATAAATTATATAGAAATGCTAGGGGCATTTCATGGACTGCGGGCTTACTGTACTAACTCACGGGACTTACATGTCTGCCTCCAAATAGATAACACAACAGTGGTGGCTTACATCAATCATATGGGTGGTATCAGGTCGCTATCTTGTGATGAATTGGCAAACACAATTTGGCACTGGTGCATCGAGAGGAATATTTGGATTACAGCGACCTATTTGCCTGGGAAGCTTAATACAGTGGCGGACATCAGGTCACGGGTATTCAATGACAACATCGAGTGGATGTTGAACCCCCAAATTATTGGAGACATTAAAGCTCACTATGGGACACCAGATATTGACCTTTTTGCATCCAGGTTGAACCATCAGATACCAACGTATGTGTCTTGGGAACTAGACCCTGGGGCAATAGCAATGGATGCGTTTTCTATCCATTGGGGGAAATGGTTTTGCTACGCATTTCCCCCATTTTGCCTCATCAGTCGGGTATTGCAGAAAATTAAACTGGACTCTGCAACTGGCATATTGATCATTCCCGACTGGCCTACACAGCCATGGTACCCGATGGTCGTTAAAATTTTGAAACAACCATGGATTTCGATTGGGAAACACCCCAAATTGATTACTCACCCCATTAAGGGGGATAGTCATCCATGCCATGGTCACCTACACTTGTTGGCCTGCAGGTTCTAAAAAGACCACTCATCAAGGCGGGCATCTCACCACGAGCCATGGAACTCATCTCAGCATCATGCCGAGAATCAACTCGGAAGCAGTACCTCACGCAGATCAGGAAGTGGGAGGCATTCTGTGCTCGTACCAACAAGACTTCCAACACGGCAACTATCCCTGATGTCCTGGAATTCCTAGCTGGCCTTCATTTCGATGCTGGCCTTAGCTACAGTGCCATCAACAGCGCCAGGAGTGCACTGTCCTCATACCTGGACATAGGTATAGGCTCAAACCACCTGGTGTCTGAACTCATGAGGGGAGTGTTCAACGCCAACCCTCCACGACCCAGATACACCTTCACCTGGGATGTAGGGATCGTTCTGACCCTACTGAGGAGCTGGGCTCCAATGAATGAGTTACCACTCAAACAGCTCACCCTCGAAGTGGTGATGCTGATGGCACTGACTACAGCCCAATGAGTCCAGACATTACAAAAGCTGCGGCTGGATAGCATGGCGGCCACCCCTGATCAAATAAATGTCTTTGTCCAGGATTTATTGAAGCAGCACAGGCCAGGGTTTCATGGGCTGCAGTTGGAGTTTCTGGCATACCCTGTAGATGCCACTCTCTGCATAGTCACCCATCTCCACCATTATATCGGAATTACAAGAGCCATCAGGAAGAAGGAGCAGGGGCTCCTCATCAGCCACAAACCTCCGCATCATCGGGTGACTGTACAGACTATTGCCAGGTGGCTCAGGGTGGTGTTGGATGCAGCAGGAGTTGCTACTAACATTTTAAAATCTCATTCCACTAGGGCTGCATCCACATCAGCGGCGAGGGCCATGGAGGTGCCCATGGACCACATCTTTGCCACCGCTGGCTGGGCCAGTGAAGAAACCTTTCAAAGGTTCTACAATAAGCCACTGGTCGCCCCTGCGACATTCGCAGAAGCTGTGCTGGGAGCCGCTCAGTGAATGTCTGTCCCCGAATCAGGGGTTATTTGTTTGTTTTTATTTGATTAATAAATTGTATTACTTTTTCAGCCAGTTTCGACTGAACTGCATTAACAGCCTTCCTCCATCAGAATTGCGGCAGTGTGATAGCATGGACGTTGTCCAGGGGGTGAAATCACAGGGCTTTGAAATCTTCATGAAGTCACTCACGTGACTCCGAAGTAAAATAGTAAGATTAAACGAGAACTTACCAAGTTTGAAGGTTGATCTTTATTTTACGAGGAGTCGCGGTGAGGGATTTCGTGCCCTCCGCTCCCACCCTCTATCATAAGGTCAACTCGGAAGTTCTACGTTCTTCATCTTACTATTTTCAATGATGGTGCGTTCTGTGATTCCACACCGCTGTTTTGAAGGATGTCGCGCATGCGTGCTGGCGGGGTCTTCACGAAATCCCTCACCGCGACTCCTCGTAAAATACAGATCAACCTTCAAACTTGGTAAGTTCTCGTTTAATCTTACTATTTTTGCTTCCTCAATCACAATAACTTCACTGAAATCCCCGAGGAATAAAGTGTTCAGGAGTTGACTGATGGGGATATCTTTGATGTTTCAGATGCTTTCTTGTCAATTAGTCAGCTATGTTCAGTTTTGTGATAGTGATGTCATGAATAATTTTAAGACATTTCTATTCCTTGTATCTTTGAATTGGTCGTGGCCTGTGAATGAGGACTATGTGGAATGAGATTGTAAAAAAAAAAACAACTCCTTGCAAACACCATAATCATTTAGCTGTTTGCTGGTAATGATCCCTTGGAATTGGTGGCCAGGTAGTTTAAGTTTATGGGGATACTCCAGCACTTTGTGTAGTTTATGGTTAGTTGGTAGTTGATTGTGCATCAGTGCAAGTTATTTCAACTGCACATGTAGTTGAACAATTTGATTAATTTTCACTTCTGCTTCATAATCGGGATAGGAACTGGTGATCCAAATCACCATCTCAATAGTTATTAAGAAACCCGATAATTAAAAGCAGAAATGGGCACATAACTACTTCATCTCCTTGGAGTAACTGCTACCCATTAGATTGTCAGGCAATCCGTCAGAACTATTTATTCTCAGCAGAATGAAAATTGGCAGAATCACAACAGCCATCCACCTCCATTTGCTAAACTGCAAGAGACAGGATGATTCGATAAAACCACAATGCAGAGATCAGAATTATCTTTTCTCTTCCTTTGGGTATTTTGTAACTTGCAAACAGGGCCAATGTTAGTTAAAAAATAGTTGTGAGACACTGGTACCATGGAAACAAGAATATTATCACCCACTTGAATGCCGTTTCATGCAGACATGTGGTGGAGTGAAAAGCTTTTGGAAACACAGTTAGTTCTGTTTGAAAACATTCTTCCATTAACTTTGCCTGTAAAAAAGAAATATTCAAAACAATGTTTTAAATAAGTATAATTTTGTTTCATATTTGTGCTATATGCAATGCGATTGAACAGAAAACGAGGCAAGGTGTGAAATGAGCTTCCAGTTTGCTGTAACTCATTGTTCGTTAATCCCCAAGTTTGATTTTATCTCCACTGACTTGTAATGTGCTTCATCCTTATTGCTAAATCCTCGGTCCAGTACTTGCTACATTGGCATGGGTCCAACAGGCTCAAGTTATGCTGATAATTTTGCCCTCTGTCCTGGTCACAAAAGTACCTTCATGGTATTAAGGGCAAAAGGGTTGCTTGCTCTTGGCAAAATAAGGTTCCCCGTTTAAGAGAGCTGAAGCGCTGTGTTGTTCTATGATCTAATTATGAGACAGTATAGGAAGAAGATTAGAGAACTTAGTGGCATGGTGACAGGAAAATAACCGCTCACTCAATGTCAGTAAGACAGTTATTGACTTCTGGAAGCACAGTGGACCACATACCTGAAACCAGCATCAATGGTGCGGATGTTGAGAGCTTCCTTCGTGTTAATATGGCCAACGATCTGTCGTGGACCAAACACAATGATGCAACAGCCAAGAAGGCACGCCAATGCCTCTGCTTCCTGAGGTGACTGAAGAAATTCAGCATGTCACCAGTGACCCTTAAAAATCTCTACAGATCGACTATAGAAAGCATACTGTTGGATTGCATCACGCCTTGGTTTGGGAACAGCTTTACCCAAGACTGCAAGACATTGCAGAGTTGTACATGTAGCCCAATCCATCACATATATCCAATTCCCACCATTGACTCCAGATAGACCATGCTGCCTCGGAAAATCAGTCATAATCTAAGACTTGTCCCACCTTGGACATTCCAACCTCTCTCTGCTATCATCCACCTGAAGGTAGAGCTTGATTCACGAATAGCTTATTTTCCTTTATTATCAGGCTTCTGAATGGTCCTCCCATAAGCTGGGGTACTATCTAATTAATCTCCACCCCATTGAAGACATTGGACTTTGTCGATGGAACTGATGCACCACAACGCGCTACAATGCACTACAAAATAAGGTTTTGACATGCTTGCCTTCCTTGGAAAGGATATTGAGTACAAAAGATGGGACATCTTGATGCAACTGCACAAGTTGTTGGTGAGACATCACTTGGAGTACTGTGGGCAGTTTTCATCGCCCAGCAATGGAAAGGATGTTATTTACTTGACAAGAGTCCAGAAGAGATTCACCAGAATGAGACATGGGCTTGCAGGCTTGAGTTACAGAGAGAGGTTGGATCAGCTGGGACTTTTTTCTTTGGAGTGTTATGCCCCTGTCCCACTTCGGAAACCTGAACGGCAACCTCTGGAGACTTTGCGTCCCACCCAAGGTGTCCATGCGGTTCCCGGAGGTTTTTGTCGGTCTCTCTAATGGTCGAAAGTGGTTTCCGCTACTTCCATGTTCCGGCGATTATTTCAAAAAATTCAAAACCGGCCGCGACTAAAAATAGGTTGCCGTTGAAATATTCGTTAATTTTTTAGTCGAAGCCGGTTGTGATGCTAGTTGAAGGTGGTTGCCGGAGGTTGCCGGTAGTGGAAGGTAAGACCTCCCTGGTGGAATAAAACTGGGTGAAAAAAAGGTCTTACCTTCCACTACATGCAACCTACGGCAATCAAACTTCAAAATTAACGATCTGTCAAAGCAAGCTACAGAATCAGATACAATTACGACTTTTAAAAGACATTTGGACATGGATAGGAAGGGTTTAGAAATCTATTGGCCAAATGCAGGCAAATGGAATAAACCCAGCATGCCAACTTGGTCAGCATGGACAAGCTGGGCTGAAGGGCCTGTTTATGTGCAATGTAGCTCTATAACCTAATAGTTCTCTGAAATTTGTCTCATTGGGAAGTCTTTAGGTAGCAAGTCTTTATACAGATATAGAGGGCAGTCTGAAACATATTTAATAGTATTAAATTGTTTTGCAATAGATCTATTTAATAGATCAATTACTGTGTAAATGCTGTTCCACATTAACCTTTATGTCATATTGCTTTTAACATCATAATCAATTTCCTTGTCGAACTAAAACAAACTATTGAACCTTTACAATTAATGAAAGGTTATCTGGAATCTTTCCTTTACCACAGGATATTTTGGCTGCTGATCGCAGGGTCAAAGGAACAGAGACATACCATTTATCTAACTTCACTAATGTAACAGCAAAAGCTTTCTAAAAACTCATTACTACAATTGCCATTGTTAAAACTCTCCCTCGAAACTTCATCCATGTTTCCAAGTTTAAATGCATTATATACAGCAAAGATCATGGTACCTCCTCTCTGATCTGGGGAATTGTTTATAAACGATGAACAAAAAGCCTGGCCTTCTAAATAAATTAGCAAAGGCAGAGCTAAAAGCTGAAATGAAGGTTTCACATCAAATGAGACGAGTCATTAAAAAGAGTATATGTTCAGAATGTTAATCTGTTCTGTCTATGTATGGGTGCTCACATACTTGTTCCTTATGATTTTCATGATTTATCTATAATTTATGAATTGCAGGCTCTATGAATACATAATAATAACACGCAAATTATTCCTCTGGCTTAATTTCTATGATGCATTAATGTGAACCTGTACTGAAAGGATAAATTTCATTCTCCATTGAACCGTATAACTAACATACTCTGCTCTGAAAAACAGAAACTGCTCATGATGTTCATGATGTCAGGCAACATCCGTGGCAAAAGACACAAAATAAGTGGTTCAGGCCATTGATCTTTTATCGAGACCATCTTCTGTCCACAGATGCTGCCTGACATGCAAAATCCTTTTCTAGGGTTTTCTATTTTTATCTCAGATTTCCACAATCTGCAATATTGGTCTGTTCTATAAACTATTTTACAGTTTAATTTATTGATCATGTGTACCGAGGTGTTACCTGTTATCTAGTCAGCGGAAAGACTATACATGATTAAAAACAAGCCGCCCATAATGTACATAAACAGGATGAAGGGAATAACGTATCGTAGAAGATAAAGTCCAGTGAAGTCCGATTAAAGATAGTCCAATGGTCTTCAATGAGGTAAATAGTAGCTCAGGACTGCCCTACAGTTGTTGATAGGATGGAACAGTTGTCTGATGACAGCTGGGAAGAAACTGTCTCTGAATCTGGAAGTTGTGCGTTTTTACACTTCTCTACCTCTTGCCTGATTAGGGAGGGGCGAAGAGGGAGCGACCAAGGTAAGACATGGCCTTGATTATCTTGGTGGCTTTGTTGAGGCAGTGTGAAGTGGAGATTGAGTTAATGGGAAGGAGGTTGGTTTCTTGTGGCCTTGGACGCCGGACGGTTCAAGCGACCACGTTAGGTCGTGCTCATTGCATGGAGTTGCATGCTGGTGGGACAGGCCCTTTACTCCAGCGTCTATCTTCGGGTCAATCTTTGGGTCTATCTTCTTGTGTCTATCTTCGGGTTAAACCAGCATCCGCGTTCCTTTCTACTCAACTAATCTTGCCTTTCGTCTGTCCTGAAGCCAAACTCAGGACAGATGGTGAGTGCTAGTGTTGAAGTGCTGGCTGCCCGTTTTATGCAGGCTGATTTTGTAGCGCGCTTCAAAAAACTTGGACTGGGATTTGAACTAATAATTTCATGATACAGCAACATGAAAAAAATCAGTAACAAAATACAATTATATGATAAAATATGAAACATATCAGAATAATGGACTCTTCAATACATTGCGGATGTCAAAACAACCTCACTAAACAATTTCATTTCATAGCACTGTCTTTATTTCCTATTATTTGCAAGCTTCCCCGTGGTGATTTACAGCAAGTCAGATGTTTTTTAGTGACAGGAGCATTGCACCATATAACACATAATGTGCTAATCCACTGCTAAGGTGCACCAATCCTTGATGTGTAACCGCCGGTAAGTAAATATAACTAGAGGTCAATGAGATATTTTGATAGAGTAAGTGAGACAAATAGAGCAAATGAGCAAGAAAAATAGTCGATGCACAACAATCAGCTTTGGCTACAAGAAAGGAGAAAAATAACCTAAATCTTGATGAGTAATACCAATAACTTCAAAGAAATTCACACCAGATACAAAATGAAAACAAACGTACCAGTCACCATTGCCTGACTGAATAGCTCATACAATGCCAAAGATAATGAACTTACTTGAAAGGTTTCAACTTTCTAATTTTCCAGAGCTTTCACATCATTTCACAAATGTAGGTGTTTTAAATTACCCCAGAGCAGAAACAGTGATTGTCCAATTACACATTTATTTCTTGAATAAAACTATTTTTAACAATTAAAACTCTCTTCAATCTGCAGCTCTATTTGACTTGATGTTTTAAAAGCCAACAAGCAAATAAATGCTCATTTGCTATTCATAAAGAAAACTTCAGGTTTTGTGATTAATTATAGATTTCTCCCTTAGGGCTAACAAAGCCCTCCATGATAAACCTAGGATGTGAAGTTAGACATTAAACCATCCTTCACTGAACATAACGTGAATATGCACCAAGCTCCTGTGTTCCTCATCAAATACAAGAGCAAAGAGAAATAATGACCCATGATTGTTGTAAATAAAACTAATAGCTGTCATACTATATTTTTCATAGTTGTGAACCAGGTCATTTTAACCCCAAGATAGACACTAAATGCCCGAGTAACTCAGCGGGACAGGCAGCATCTCTGGAGAGAAGGAATGGGTAATATTTCGGGTCGAGACCTTCCTTCCTACACATTTTAACCCAAAGCTGGTTCTACTGGTACAATGATCTCAGCGGTAAATTCCTGTGGTTAAATATTCTTTAACACCTTCTGGATTTTAAAAATGTTTCTTTTCAAGGAGTTGCAAATCTCATCACTTTGAGCAGCACTTGGGCAAGATATTCTGTATGTCTACCTGATCTATTCCTCTCATGATTTCTCCTTTATGACATATGTATCTCCTTTATAAGCATAGCTTATACATACTGTAGCTTATATACTGTACATAGCTTATACATACAAGGTGAAATATTTGACCACAAGATGGGGATTTAACACTGTATGAGAAGTTTGGATTGTCTTGTTTGAGTTATTAGTAGGCATTTATTTATATCTCAGAGATATTTATCCCTCAAACATTCAAACTCAATTAAAATTTACAGCAAAGATTAGTAATAGTGAAAATCAACAATAGTACCTGCCTCAACTACCTCCCATGATAGCTCGTTCAATACGCCCACCAGCCTCTGTGTCAAAAAGTTCCCCCTCAGGTTCCCTATTATATTTTTCCCCCCTCACCTTAAACCAATGTCCTCTAGTACTGAATTCCCCTACTCTGGGCAAGAGACTCTGTGTGTCTACCCAATCTATTCTCTCATGATTTCTTCTTTCTGACAATGCATAGCTTATACATAGCTCATACATAGGAGATGAAAAATTTGACCACAAGGTGTCCATGGGAATCTAACAATGCATAATAGGTTTGGATTGTCTCGTTTGAGTTATTAGTAGGCAAGGGTTCCTATAAGTCAAATTTGACAATTATTCCTAGCTATCACAGGGATTGGAGAACATTGGTCTCGACATTCCTTTCTACAATTCTCTAAAGTTGAAAATTAGCTTTACATGGAGTAGAGCCGTTTTGCCCCGATTCTAGGGATCTTGGCACAATCGTTGACTCCCGAATCCTTTTCGTCTGTGACTAAACTCTTGCAAATGATATCAGCCGTGACGTAATGGCTAAAAGGAGTCTCCTCGATTGTTTTCAACCTCATTGGTCTGAAAAATTACTGTTGTTTCTCAGTCACAGAACAACCATTTTTTTTACTAAAATTTTTTTTAGTAAAACCATTTACTAAAATGGTGAGAGATGGTGCTGTTTGGATGACGAACTCGCAATCTACAGTCTTTGTCCTTTCGGAGATATCTGACCACCTGCAACATCAATTAGTGGCTCAGTCATGTGATTATCCGATGAAATGGAGGTTGAAGTAGCAGGCACAGTCATCTTTGATCCATTGGGCTGATGTTGCCGACCTTTGTGACGTCTCACAGTTTACTGCTTCCTGCTGCATTAAGGATCATGCCCCAACTCTCTAGTTAAGGAGTGGTTTCATCTACTTTCCCAGTCCAGACAGGTGGAAGAGGTTATGGGGAGAAAGCAGGAGAATGGGGTTAGGAGAGAGAGATAGATCAGCCATGATTGAATGTTGGAGTAGAATTGATGGGCCGAATAGCTTAATTTTGCTAATATTACTTATGATCCACAGGAGCAATAAGTCTGGACACAGCAATGTTCCCACTGCAAACTTCCCCAAAGTGCAGGCAATTGGAGCCGACTCCTGTCAGAGGCACCTGGATGGAGCAATAAGATATCTATAGTCTCCTTGTGTAAAGGATGGAGCAATAAGATATCTATAGTCTCCTTGTGTAAAGGCATGCCTTCCCTCTGCAATCTTCTTCCCAGGAGAGTCCAAATTCCTCTGACCACTAACAATCGCCCTCTTACCCCACTTTCTATCACTGTAGCATCTATTCACTACCTATCTACAATCCCCTCTGGCAGGAAGATTGCTGCTTCCATTGTAGCAAGTTACACCAGTGAAAACTTGAAATAGGTCAATAGATTGCATGAGGCTGATACAAACATGTTGTGGTTTCACACAGGGAAACCTGCCCACGCTATTCTGCAAACCTCATAATTGAAGATCATGATCTGTAAGGAAAGGGGTGGAGGGGTCACAAGCAGCATTAGGATGACATATAATGTTGCTTTAGAAGCATTTAAGAATAAGAAAACAATTTCAGGTTCAATTAGGCGGCACAGAGGAAGTTTCGACACTATCTGGTTGTGTTATACATAATGTGGGTGCCGATTAGCTATAAAGATTCTATCCCCTGGGCTTAAAACTTGGAGCAGTATAGCCCAGGAACAGGCCATTCAGCACAAAATGTCTGTGCCACAAATTATGCCAAGTTAAACAAATCTCCTCAGCCTGTAGATGATCCATATCCCTTGACTCCCTGCATATTATGTGCTTATCTAATAGCCTCTTTAATGCCACCAACATATCTTCCTCCTCCCCACCACAACTGGCAGCGCATTCCAGACAACCTTTGTGTAAAAAAACGTGTCCCACGCATCTCCATTAAAAGTTGACCCTACCACCTTCAAACTATGCCCTCCAGTCCAAGACATTTCCACCCAAGGCGAAAGGTCACAGTCACATTCATCATAGTCCGATCGGGCTGATGTTGCTGCTAACTGTAGGTGTCTCACAGCTTACTGCTTCCTGCTGCAGTGAAACTTACCGAATAGTGAAAGGCTTGGATACAGTGGATGTGGAGAGGATGTTTCCGCAAGTGGGAGAGTCTAGGACTAGAGGTCATAGCCTCAGAATTAAAGGACATTCCTTTAGGGAGGGGATGGGGAGGAATTTATTTAGTCAGAGGGTGGTGAATCTGTGGAATTCTTTGCCACAGAAGGCTGTGGAGGCCGTCAATAGATATTTTTTAAGGCAAAAATAGATTCTTGATTAGTATGAGTGTCAGGGGTTACGGGGAGAAGGCAGGCGAATAGGAGGGAGACATGGTTCCGTTATGATTGAACGGCAGAGTACATTTGATGGGCTGACTGACCTAATTCTGCTCCCATCACTTATTAGGGACTCTCAGCGATGACTCAGAATTCTATATGCTTCTGTTAGGATTCCCTCAACCTCCGACATTCCAGAAAAAAGGCTTGATAAGCACATGAAAAATAAAGAAAAAGAATAAAAGACAGAACAAAGCAAGTTTTAAATATGTCCAAAGTCTTCCACACAGTAAGGTAGGCGACAACCCAATCCTTGTAATGAGATTTGAGCAAATGTGTTCAATGTGAAATAAGGGATTCAGATTATGCTTTTGCGATAACAAGATAAAGACAAATGAGAAAAGCACCATCATGTTCATCTGTTGCCGGCCCTGATTTGTTCTGGCCATTTCCTACCTCCATTTCTCCTGCCCCCTCTGCGTTCATTCTGAAGGTGCGTTCTGACCCAAACCTTCACCAGATCTTTTTCTATAGTGAAGCTGCCCGACCCGCTGAGTTGCTCCAGCACTTTATTTCTATTTCTGGTATAAAGCACCATCTGCAGTTCCTTCCTACACATTTTGTCTGGCATCCCATCAGTCCATCTGAAAAGCATATAGGTAAAGAGTTGAACAGGCAGCATCTCTGGAGAGAAGGAATGGTTGACGTTTCGGGTCTCAACACGTCTTCAGATTGAAGAAGGGTCTCGCACAGATTGAAGAAGGGTCTCGCCACGAAACGTCACCCATTCCTTCTCTCCAGAAATGCTGTCTGTCCCGCTGATTTACACCAGCATTTTGTGTCTATCTTCAGTTTTGAACCAGCATCTGCAATTCCTTCCTACACAAAGATAAAGAGCTGAATTGCATTTACTTTGAATTAATCTGATGGAGAATAACGGTATCGCTGAAGCACGGTACAGTGGCAGTGTATCCACTCTCAGTTCATTCATGGAGACAGTAGCTTGCAAAGCAGTAATGTTTTCTTCTTGGTTGGCAGGGCAATGCAGTGAACCAAATCATTGCACTTTGTAGCACATCGTGAGAGGCCATTGCCTGTCAGTACCTCATTCTTTTGTCAACCTGCTTCATTTGGTAGCATTCCCATCTCTGTCCATACACTGTGTTACTCCAATGTCATACCATGGGCCACTTTGGTAGCGCAGGACGGGTGCATGGAGTGGCGTGGAGGAGTGTGGACTTTGTCCTGCATAAAATCTTCGCGCGCCACCAGCCTGTTGCGTAACTGACGGCCAAAGTGGGACAGGCCCAAGACCCTGGCACGGCGCATCGTCTCACCTCCAACAGCAGCAGAAGCAGCCGAATGATCGCCTACTCCCAGAGCGTGGCCAAGACGATTGGAGATAGACACAAAATGTTGGAGTAACTCAGCGGGACCGGCAGCATCTCTGGAGAGAAGCAATGGGTGACGTTTCGGGTCGAGGCCCTTCTTGAGACTGAAGAAGAGTCTCGATCCGAAACATCATCCATTCCTTCTCTCTATCAAGAGAGCAGAAACATATAGTAATGGCTCATTTGGACGATATCCTGATTATAGGGAAGACTATGGAATTGGCTATTTCGGCGGTCTCAGCCTGCAAACGTGTTTGAGCAGTTGGGGTTCCTAATTCACCCAGTAAATTCCAGGTTGACTCCATTCAGGGTTATGGATTATTTGGGATTGACTATTAACTTCAATCACCTGCTAGTCACTTTGCCTGAGGGCAAGAGATTGAAGTTAATAGAAGCCAGCAATCATCGTATTACACAGCAGCTGCCTTCAATTAGACAAGTAGCAAGCTTGATTGGAAAATTGGTGGCTGCATTTGCAGCAGCCAAATATGGGCCTTTGCACTATCAGCAATTACAAAGAGCAAAGGTGCAGGCACTCAAACATAATTTCGGCCATTTTGACAGAACGATGCAATTACCGGCCGAAGCCATTGATGAGCTACAGTGGTGGAAAGCCAATATTGTCCATTGTTCTGGCAATATTTCAATTGAAAACCCTTCTGTTGTTTTACAGACTGATGCCAGTTCTCTGGGGTTGGGCGCCACTGACACCGTTTCTAGCTACGGTGGCAGATGGAACACGCATGAGATATCATTTCTGCAGTTGCATGGTGTTAACTATTTGGAATTGCTCGCAGGCCTTTATGGTCTGAAAGCTTATTGTGCACACATGCACCACGTGCATGTTCAATTACAGATAGATAACACCACAGCAAAGGCATGCATAAATCACATGGGTGGTATCAAGTCAGTATCCTGTGCTAAATTGGCATGCCTCATTTGGAACTGGTGTATTATTCAACATATTTGTGTTTCAGTTATCTACCTCCCAGATAGATTCAACATGGGGCAGACACCACGTCACGTAAATTCAATGACAACACAGAATGGGTGTTGAATCATAGAGTGTTTAAGGATATTGTTTCTAGGTATGGAACACCGGATATGGATTTGTTCGATTCAAGATTAAATCATCAATTACCAAAGTATGTTGCATGGGAACCAAACCCAGGGGCAGTAGCGATAGACGCGTTCTCGCTACATTGGGGTCCAATGTTTTTTTATGCATTCCCCCCATTTTGCCTTGTCAGTCGCTGTCTGCAAAAATTTCAGCTGGACACTGCCTCCGGCATTCTGGTAGTCCCTGACTGGCCGACACAGCCATGGTATCCTCTTATTCTGGGCATGGTTGTAGAACCTGTGTGGAAGGTTCCTAAAGGCAGGTCTTTGTTAACAAACCCGGTTTCTGGTGAAGTACATCCTATGCACGATCAATTTATTGATTTGCAGGTGTTAAGAAGACCTTTCCTTGGGCTGGGACTAGCTGATCGTACGGTGGATGTGCTAACTGCAGCCTGGAGAAGCAGTACTCAAAAACAATATGCCTCATACATTAGGAAATGGGAAGTGTTCTGTGCACAGTCCGACATTTCTTATGAGGCAGTGCACATTGCTAATGTTCTGGAGTTTCTCTCGAAATGCACTTCGATGACAAATTAAGCTACAGTGCACTAAATTGTGCCAGAAGTGCGCTGTCGTCTTACCTGCTACCAATTTCAGAACACCAATCAGTGGGGTCTCATCCTTTAGTGTCTAGATTCATGAGGGGAGTCTTCAATTCGAACCCTCCTAGGCCCAGATATTCTGAAATTTGGGATGTGGGGTGGTTTTAACTTTACTCCGGTCATGGTCTCCGCCAACTTCCCTGTCTCTACTCCGACTCGCGCTCAAGGTGGCAATGCTGATGGTGTTAGTTTCAGCTCAAAGAGTCCAGTCCTTGCAAAAGCTACGATTGGATAGGATGCACACCTCTGCCAATAGTTTCACCTTTTTTGTGTACGACCTTATAAAACAGAGTAGACCAGGTACCTCGGGATTAAAATTATAGTTCATGGCATATCCTTTGGATCCCAATTTGTGTGTAGTTGCTCACTTCCGGCAATCCATTAGCCTCACCAAGGGGCTTCGGGGGTCTGAGTTAGCATTACTCATTAGCCACAAGAAACCACATAAGCAGGTCTCAACTCAGACCATTTCCAGGTGGCTAAAACAAGTTCTGACAGAGGCTGGGATTGATACTAAAATGTTTAAATCTCATCCCACCAGGGCTGCAGCTACGTCAGCAGCGAAGGTCATGGACGTCTTGCTAGACCAGATTTTATCGGCTGCGGGATGGTCCTCAGCACGCAAGTTTCAGACGTTTTATAACAAACCTTTAGTCGGAACGAGCGTGTTTGCTACCTCAGTTTTAAGTTCGCATTAATAGCCCTCTCAGGTAGAGATGGAACTGTTGTTGAGAAACATAGAAACATAGAAATTAGGTGCGGAGTAGGCCATTCAGCCCTTCGAGCCTGCACCGCCATTCAATATGATCATGGTGATCATCCAACTCAGTATCGTACCTGCCTTCTCTCCATACCCTCTGATCCCTTAGCCACAAGGGCCACATCCAACTCACTCTTAAATATAGCCAATGAACTGGCCTCAACTACCCTCTGTGGCAGAGAGTTCCAGAGACTCACCACTCTCTGTGTGAAGAAAGTCTTTCTCATCTCGGTCTTAAAGGATTTCCCCCTTATCCTTAAGCTGTGACCCCTTGTCCTGGACTTCCCCAACATCGGGAACAATATCGGGTTGTTGATATTGTTATTATTTAATTACACATTAAATTGTCAATTTGTTCTATATGTCATAACTGAACAATTGTGTCCACACTTCTTGGTCAACTATACAGTGTGTGACGCATGGATTTGTTCCATGGCATGGAGTAACAGACCTTTAAAATCTTCACGTAGTCACTCACGTGACTCCGAAGTAAAATAGTAAGATTAAACGAGAACTTACCAGTTTGAAGTTTGATCTTTAATTTATGAGGAGTTACGATGAGGGATTACGTGCCCTCCGCTCCCAACCCTTCCTCATAAAACCAGCTGGTAGTTTCTAGTTTCTTCAATCTTACTATTCTCAGGTCAATGTTTGTCAGTCTGTGACTCCACATCTCTGCTTTGAAGGTTGACGCGCATGCGGGGCTGACAGGTTCTTCACGTAATCCCTCATCGTAACTCCTCATAAATAAAGATCAAACATCAAACTGGTAAGTTCTCGTTTAATCTTACTATTTTATAGAGATGTTTAAAATCACGGGAGGCATAAATAAGGTAAATGCACTTAGTCCTTTTCTCAGGGCTGGGCAATGAATAACTAGAAGGCATAAGTTTAAGGAGAGAGGTGAAAGATCTTGAAGGATAACTATTTTACACAGTGAGTGGTCTGCATATGGAATGAACTGTCAGATGAAATGGTTGAGGCAGGTAGAATAATAACATTTATATGACATTCGGACAGGTACATGGATAGTGAAGGTTTGGAGCGATAAGGGTCATATGCAAGTGCACCACATTTTGGTTGGCATGGACGCGTTGGCTTGTTTCTGTGTTTAGTTTAGTTTAGAGATACAGCACGGAAACAGGCCATTTGGCCCACCGAGTCTGCACTGACCAGCGATCCCCGCACATTAACACTATCCTATACTAGGGACAATTTTTACATTGATACCAAGCCAATTAACCTACAAACCTGTACATCTTTGGCGTGTGGAAGGAAACCGAAGTTCTCGGAAAAAACCCACGCAGGTCACGGGGAGGACGTACAAACTCCATGCCAGCAGCACCCGTAGCGAGGATTGAACCCGGGTCTCTGGTGCTGTAAGCATTGTAAGCAGAGTAAGCGCTATAAGGCAGCAACTCTACTGCTGCGCCTCTGTGTAGCTCATGCTGAATGACTATCACTCAACCAATATTGTGGGAAACCTAAAAAACCCATAAATGCTTTTGATCATGCCTCTGTTTATCTATATGACAACAGAACAATAATTCTAAAATCATGTATTCAACGTTGTACTTTTTCTAAAGAGTTAAGTTAAATACTGTATCACTGAGAAATAATCATTTGTATCTTATCTTCTTCACATAGGGAGACCTGGTGCGGTTGAAACAGGTCTGTTGGCGATATCATTTTTCAAATAAATGAGATGGTAAAACTAGACAAGAAATAAATTGAGTGAATTGGAGGTTGAAACCTAGCTGGAGGGTACGATGCAGTGACAATAAATGAGATAACATAACTTGACTGCGACTTAAATATTCCACATTATAAGATCTTTAGCAAGGATAAAGGAAATAGAAAAGAAACAGGGGTGGTATTATTAATTAAATCAGAGTATTATAAAAAGAAGACTCAGAAAAAGAAAAAAACAATTATCTGATATGACTAGACTTAGGAGAGAGGGGGTCATTGTGAATTATCTCTGGGACATCTGGTAGCAGCAAAATGCCAATCTATTAATTCAAAGATAAGAGACTTTTGGAGAAAACAACACAGATCTTTTAATGGGCAAGTTTTCTTTTCATGTGGATGGAAAGAAGAGTCCAGACAAATCACAATAACTTTCTAAAGCAATCTGCTCTGGAACTAATTGGTTAATGAGCCAAACATTACAATCAAAGAGCAGGATGGTAATTTTACAGTGATGGTAATCAGATCCAAGTATGTGGAAAGTTTAAAATGAAGAACATGAGCATATTAATTTATAATTTTTGGAAGACCAATTTAAAATGTAAAGAAACCAAGTTAGCAATAACTAAGTAGGTAAAAATACTGTTGGTTAAAGCTGTGGAGAACAGTGGGAGACTTTTTTTTTATGGTTTAATTTAGGATTAATATGTGCCCCTAAAGGGAAAGGATACATTTTATGAATTAAGTAGTACTGTTTCAAGTTAATACTTAACCAAAGGAAAAGTAGTATAACATTGCAGAATAGTTACAGGAATTTGGAAGAAATATAAAGAACAAGAAAGGTGACGAAAGGGACTATGGAAAGAAACTTATAGGGATATTCTTCTTGTGTGTGGCGTGTGCAGCCTAAAGTTGTGGGACAACTTGTTCTATTTGATCTTCTGTTTATGCATGTCGAGTTGATTGTTTTAGTTGAAAGGGTGGACCACGTGAAGGTTGCAATCTCCTACTCCACAGGGATATTAAGATCATAAGTCTTTATAATTATATTAGATGAAGAAGATCAGTGAAGGATGACATAAAACAGAGGCAGGTAATATTGCAAGTGAAAAGTGGCAAACTTGTTGAATAAATTACCTTATACAGTCTTTACCAGAGAAAGGAAATAATTTAGCTGACAATTCGAGGAAACGAATAAACAATTAGAGGGCTGAAACTCAATGAGAAAGATGAACACAAATGCAAAATATACTAGGTCCTAGAAATCAAAATAACTTTTCATGTATCTGTGGCGGGAGAAAGTTACCGGACTTTTTCTGACAACAGGTCCATTATTCTCTCCAAAAATGCTGCCTGACATGCTGAGTATTTTCATTATATTCTGGCTCTATTTTAGAAGGAAAATACCTGTACTAAAAATAACAAATTCCCAAGTAATATTGGTTCCCATGCCTAGATTTAAAATGAAGTGTGGTGGTGCAGCAAAATGCAGCACCGCAGACCCGGTTTCGAGCCCGATTACAGGTGCTGTCTGTACAGAGTTTGTACATTCACCCCGTGACCTGCGTGGGTTTACTCCGAGATCTTCGGTTTCTTTCCACATTCCAGAGACGCACAGGTATGCCGGTTAATTGGCTTGATTAATTGGGTTGATAAGAAATGTAAAAAATGTCTCGTATAAAATTGTCAAACTTCCAGTATAGTTCCTGGTGGGCTCTTCAGAAGGTACAAGGTACAAGAAATTCCCAATGGTCCAACGTTCATTATCAAGAATGGACACAAAGTGCCAGAGTAACTCAGCGGGTCAGGCAGCATCTCTGGAAAAATGTTTCGGGTCAGGACCCTTCTTCAGTCTAGGTGGTTTGATTGAATAATTATCCCTTCAGATTGGCGAGTACTAAACTCTATTTCATTATGTAGGAAAGGCATGCGAGAGAGAAAAATAAAGAAATCATTGACAGCTTTCATGGGTATATTTTGAGGAGTTGTAATTAAGAATGGGTCAATTTTACACCTGGAGAACATCTGGAGAACAGAGAGAGAAGAAAGGAGCCTGGAGAAGTAGGTCCTGCCAAATTAACTCAAATGATCTGATAAGCAAGTAACTAAAGTTTTCTTTAGAATTTGGTTTATAAATATAGGTTATATAGTCCTGCAGAAGGCATTCAATAATGTTCAACACAGAGATCATTAGTTAAGGTTAAATTGAATTAAATTGAATTGCTGGTATAGCTGGAAATTGTGTCTGTGATTAACATTGGACAGCAAGGGTGGTTGATGCAGAGCCAAACTGGAATGAAGTGACAAGTGCTGTCGTGCAAGTATATGTGCTGGGATTTCAAGTGTTGATGAAATTAGTTTAGTTTAGAGAAGCATGGAAACGGGCCCTTTGGCCCATCGAGTCCGCACAACCGTCGTTCACACAATTACTATGCTATCCCACTTTCTCATCTGCTCCACGCTGGGGACTATATAAGTGTACGTCGAAGAACAATTATACACAAGCCAATCAACCTACAAATCTGTATGTCATTGGGATGGTGGAAGAAACCAGAGCACCTTGAGGAAACCCATGGGGTCACAGGTAGAGCGAGCAAATTCTACACAGACAACACCCAAGGTCAGGATCGAACCCGGGTCTATGGCGCAGTAAGACAGCCGCTCTACCAGTTGTGCCACTGTGCTGCCCTTAAATGTATTCAAAACATAAGCAATATAAATTTAGGTTTGTTGATGATTTGATGTTTGCGTGTGCAGTGAATAGTGAAATTAGGTGCATAAAATTACAAAAAGAGACTGATAGATTGATTAAGTGATCAACATAGTAGCAGATGGTGTTTATTGTAGGTAACTGAGATAAACTGATCTCAGCCAGATTAATAAATCTGTGTATATTTGGTGTATTCTGGAGAAAAACTAAGAGCAGTGAGGTCCCAAAGATATTTAGTGACCCATGTACGTGTTCATTAGAATTAGTACAAAGGCAAAATACCACAACTGAAAAAGAACCTTCAATTTATATTGCTTATGATTTAGCCATTTAACCATTTAAGGGCAGCAGAGCGGAGAGGCTCAACATCAAGCAGATCTGTAGAGGGAAATGAACAGTCGGTGTTTTAGGTCCCAGCATCTGCCATTTCTTGTTCCTCCAAAATAACACAGCTGCTGGGAATTCAAATAAGAAGAGAACGAGACAATATTCATTGAGTAAATCGGGATTTGAGGAGAGAGAAAGAAAGTTAAAATGCATAGATTGTTGTAAATAGTTAAAGTGCAAGTAACTTGTTATTTCATTTGGAAATGGAATTTGCAGCCCTGAAGAAGAAATTAGGAATATGAATACTTTATTGTCACATGTGACCAGGCACGTGAGATTCTTTGCATGCATACACAATGTATACAAATATCAGCCACCTACGGCACTGACAAAGTTACAAAGCATGCCGTCATCTCCTTTTTTCCCCCCCTTCCCCCAACAGTTCCCCTATGCCGGGTCCTCATTGTCCTTTGTTTCCCCCCCCCCCCCCCATTGGCCTCCCCCACCTACCTCGCGGCAGTCCCCCCACACCAGGTCCTCCATTGTCCCCCCCCCTCCCTCACGGTGGTCCTCCATGCTCTCATCGACCCGCGAGGCAGCGCCGAATGTGTAGGAAGGAACTGCAGATGCTGGTTTACCCCCAAGGTAGACACAAAATGCTGAAGTAACTCATCAGGAAAGGCAGCATGGTTGTGGTCATAGTCCAGACCACTATGCAAACCAACCTGCCTTCCGTTGACTCCATCTACACTTTACGCTGCCTCGGCAATGCCACCACCATAATCAAGGACCAGTCTCACACACGTCACTCCCCCTTCCCCCCTCTCCTATTGCGAAATAAATACAAAAGTTTGAAAATGCATACCTCCAGATTAGGGGCAATTTCTTCCCAGCTGTTATCAGGCAACTGAACCGTCCTATCACCAACTGGAGTGTGGTCCTGACCTCCCAGCTACCTCAATGAAAACCTGTAAACTATCTTTAATCAGACTTTAGTGGACTTTACCTTGCACTAAAGCTTATACACTTCATTCTGTATCTGTACACTGCGGATTGCCTGATTGTAATCATGCAGTCTTTTCACTGACTGGATAACACACAGCAAAAAAACTTTTCACTGTACCTTGGTACACGTGACGTTAATAAACAAAACTAAACTAAGTTTGCATAGCAGTCATCATATATTGCAGTTGGAGACCACAACAGTGTCAGGAGCCAACGAAACAGAGGGTAGTCCTTGCCCTGCAGGATTCCTGCTTGCAGTAATGATGCTCAGTGAAATGTCCTACCTTATGTGTTCCCACAGATAAAATCACCGTGCCTGTTTCTTGGAAACATTCATTGACCTTGAGGGAGTACTTCCCATTATCCACAACAAATGTTAGATTAAGGGAATGGAAGCCTTTCCTGTGCATGAGAACATTAGATTCCCAACAGGACCCTGTAGCGAAAATGAAAGGGACAGCATGGAAATGAACCCTTTGGCCCACTGGGCCCATGCCGATCATCGATCACCCATTCGCATGCTTTCTTTGTCGACCCACTTTCGTTTCCACTCCCTGCACACAAGGGTTAATTTACAGAGGCCAGTTAACCCTCAAACCCGCACTTCTTTGGGAGGTAGGAGGAAAGACAATCTACAGACAATTCCTTCATCTTCATTGCTTGTTTTTTTTTGCTCTGACCTTATATAGACAGGTGTGTGCCTTTCTAAATCATGTCCAATCAATTTAATTTACCACTGGTGGACTCCAAGTTGTAGAAACATCTCAAGGTTAATCAATGGAAACAGGATGAACCTAAGCTCAATTCTGAGTGTCATAGCAAAGGGACTGAATACATTTTTAATTACTTTGCAAAAATCTCTAAACACCTGTTTTCACTTCTTCATTATGGGGTATTGTGTGTAGATTGATGATTTAAAAAAATACTTTAATCCATTTTAAAATAAGGCTGTAACATGACAAAATGTGGAAAAAGTGAAGCGGTCTGAATACTTTCTGAATGCACTGTATAGGAGTAGAATTAAGCCATTTGGCCCATTGAGTCTACTCCACAATTCAAGCTTATCTGATCTCTGCCTCCTAATCCCATTTTCCTGCCTTCTCCCCATAACTCTTAACACCCGTTCTAATCAATAATTTATCTATCTCTGCCTTAAAAATATCAACTGACTTGGCCTCCACAGCCCTCTGTGGCAATGAGTTCCACAGAATACCTATCCTCTGACTAAATAAGCCCTTCCGCACCTCCTTTCTAAAATAGCGCCCTTTAATTCTGAAGCTATGACCTCTGGTCCTAGAATCTCCCACCAGTGGAAACATCCTTTCCACATCCACTCTATCATACTCTATCTTTGGTGCTGTGAGGCAGCAGCACTACCAGCTGCACACTCCCAGCGTCCACCTAATTTGTATAGAGATTCAGCATAGAAACAGGCACTTTGGCCCACTTTGTCCACACCGACCATTAATCACTCATTTGAAAGCAGTCAACATCTCTCTGCTTTTGTGGAAATTCCACAATGGTGACAAACTCCAAAACCCAAGACATCACTACTTCCTCTCTGAAGTAGACAAAACGATTTCCTTGTGAATACCGTGCCTTGGTGATGGCACTGATGCTGTGATGAGACACAGCGGGTGAACATTGAAGGGAAATCTTTGTACCATGTCTGATTCATAAACATTTTTAGGTGAACACATGTCAAATTTTGCTCGAAATGATCATAATATAACTGATTTCAACTGAAGTGATGGGAATATTTTATTAACAGCCAGTGTCTGTTATGAAGCTAACTACTGTTAGCAAAGAACTTAAAACGAACATCCAATGTGCCATGTTTTTATCACAAGCATATAGTTACATTATGCTGGTTGATTTTTTTATCATTGCATTAACATTTTCGGCAATGGACTGTATGTAGCATTGTAGTATTAAGTTAATGAATATTCTACCCTGGAATATGTATGATGAAATAAATAAGCTTTTTGAGGAGTTAGATCTTCACTCATCATTCAGAGATGAAGAAAGCAAATAATAATTAGAAGTCATAGGATGTAGACTTTTAGTTTGGTTTCATTTAAGGGCACCAAGAGATCTAGACTAACAACGCAGGTTTACATTCAAAACCCACTATCGCAGCTGTAGAATTTAAATTTGGATAATAATCTGGAAAAAAACGATTCTTAGCAATCATGAGGCAATAGTAACAAAGCTACTGATGGAACAGGGAAGACAATATCTTCCATCCTTGCTGGTATGTTAGTCCAGATGCTCTGCAGTTAAGGACAACAATAAATGTTGACCTTTCCAATGATCCTAAAAACAGAGTCCTGGGATGTCAGGACTTTCATATGAGGAAAGACTGGATAGACTCGGCTTGTACTCGCTATTTTTAGGCGACTGTCGTCGACTGTCATAGTAGTAGCTGATCGCCGTAAAACCGACGACTGGACCCTCCCTAAGACAATGTCTACGACAAGCTACAACAACCTACCAACCAGTCGTCAACAAGCTACGGCAAGCAGCGAAACATTAGGACGTCCACCTACGACCACACCTACAACAACATATGACCACACAGGCGACAACCAATGACTACCAAAGTTAACCAACGTCCACCCACGACAAGGTACGACCCTGTCGGCGACAACTGAAGGCAATTCAGTTTCCGGTACCTGTCGCCGGTTGACGTAGGTAGTCGCCAATGGAATTCACCGAAGTCAGCACCGGCGACAACCTACGACACCTGGCGACAACCTACGTCATCCTGGCGACAACCTTCGACAGCACCTACGTCAGGAGAAGATAAGCTACGACATGCCCACGGTTGCCGGCTGTTGACGAAAAGTTTTGAACATTTAAAAATCCAGAAAAACGCTTTGACTCCTTGGGTGACTGAGGAAACTACTCTCGACCATACAGGCGACAACCCGGCGACCATGTGGCGACTGGCTAGTCGCCTAAAAAATTGCCTAAGTGGGACAGGTGCTTTAGAGATACGGTGGGGCAACAGGCCCTTCAGCCCACCGTCCCCCATACAAAACACTATCCTACACACTAGGGACAATTTACAATCTTTACTGAAGCCAATAATCCTACAAACCTGGTAGACACAAAATGCTGGAACAACTCAGCAAGACAGGCAACATCGCAGGAAAGAAGGAAGATGTTTCATGTTGAGACCTGAGTCTGAAGAAGGGTCTCGACCCGAAACATCACCCATTCCTTCTTTCCAGAGATGCTGCCTGTCCCGCTGAGTTACTCCAGCATTTTGTGTCTACCTTCGATTTAAACCAGCATCTGCAGTTCTTTCCTACACAACCTACAAACCTGCACGTCTTTGGACTTGATATGTAGCTATGTTTTCTCTTTAACGGGCACCTGATTATTGTTGGCACCTTTTTCTTTATATTTGAGGAGGAAGCTTGCTCTGAAACACTAATGTGAAACTATTGGAGCAAACCCATATTTTACTGCTCCTTTTGTGCACTAATTTTCATTTGACTCATCTAATTCGAGTCACATTTCTGCCTTGAAGAGTGCTGCTGATAAAACAGACATTGATTGATCAGATAGGTGAGAAACATTCTCTCTTTGCCACCTGGGGCACATTTGTCTGCCTGAGATCCGATACGTACTGACCTTGCCTCACAAAATACTTTTAACAAGATAGTTCTGCTCAGGGCATCAAGAGACAAATGGATCATAGCTGCAGAAGTAACATTCAATGTGTCACATATTATGTGGAATTAACTAAGGTTTAAACAAATCTAAATCATCTTTTTTTTAAAATATAATTAAAACCTTATTCTATAACACCCCCCAGAATATCATTCACACAACTTCAAACCGTATGAGTTTAAATGAAGAAACAAAGCGTTGCAAATGCTGGTTTATACCAAAGATAGACGGCAAAGTGTCAGTGTAACTCAATGGGTCATGCAGAATCTCCAGAGAAAAAAAGAGTTCTACAGGGGCCGCTACTCATCACATTGCATATTAATGATTTGGACGAGGGGATTGAAGGCTTTGTGGCCAAGTTTGCGGATAATATGAAAATAGGTGGAAGCGCAGGTAGTGTAGAGAAAGCAGGGACTCTGCAAAAGGACTTTCACAGATTGGGAGAGTGGGCAGCGCAGTGGCAGATGGAATATAGTGTAGCAAAGTGTGCAGTCATGTATTTTGGCAGTAGGAATAATGGCATAGAATATTTTCTAAATGGGGAGAGAATCCAGAAATCGGAGGTGCAAAGGGACTTGGGAATGCTGGTGCAGGATTCTCAAAAAGTTAATCTGCAAGTCAAATTGGTAGTAAAGAAAGCCATAATTGAATGGTAGAGAAGACTTGATGGGCCGAATGGCCTAATTCTACTCCTATCACTTATGACCTTATGACCTTATGGATCGGTGACATTTCGGGTGGGATTGCTACTACAGCCTGAAGAAGGATCCCAATCCGAAATGTCACCCATCTTTTTTTCCACAGAGATGCTACCTGATCTACTGAGTTAATCCAACACTTTCCATCTATCTTCAGTTTCAAATTATGCCTACTTTGAAGAAGTTTTCCTTCTCTCTCTGACGAGAGTTCTGCAACACCCTCTCTCACTGCATCCCCTCCGTGATTCCCTCTGCAGTCCGACTCTACCTTCCATTCATTTGTTCTATGTTCCTTTTCATTTTTCTCGTTTCCCTCTCCCCGACTTCTCAGTCTGAAGAAGGGTCTCGACCCGAAATGTCACCTATGCCTTTTCTCCAGAGATGCTGCCTGACTCGCTGAGTTACTCCAGCACTTTGTGTCGATCTTCAGTTTAAATGAACTTGTTTAAATATTCTAATGACTACAACGAACTTCGGAACAAGAAAAAGGAAAATAATTTCATACTTCAGCCTTAACATATACAGCATAATTATATTGTAGCATTGGTGACATTTCCATTAAATGTGTAAACATTGCTACCATTTTATATGTTTTATTTCCTTTTGATTTATAACTACTAAACAACATGTTCTTTATGACATTTGTTCTGAGGCTCATTTCTTTGAGACCATCAATTCAGCAGTATTGCCAGATTCATTACAACTCTATCACTGGCACTGAAACCTCAGGCTAAATCACATTGATATTTCAATTGTTACTTCCATGCAAAGGCAGTTTATTATTTATTTTTTGGGGGGATGTAATGCCGTTGCACATCAGAGATTACTAATAAGGGACAGCAAAGCAGTGGGAGTTATTTAAGTACAGACGGAAAGAGAAGCGGAAAGTCTTGTCTGCCGAAATTCTTGGAGCATAAATCATCTGCAGGGCTCGAAGGATCAGCCATCAAAATGCAGGGGTCAAGTGAAAGACGTGACATTTTTTAGGTAAAATTGGCTTAGTATTATACTGTCACTTACCAGAAATGCCAAATAATTGGATTGTGTCATGGAAAAAAAGGAACTTAGAATGAAATACCAATCTTTATAATAATTAGCTCAGATACAGGATAAGCCTTTTCAGATGAGGACTGCGATATCAATCTTCTATCTATTTGCCTGCAATGGAATTAATCATCTTGGATGAAACTAGGATGGATATGGCTGAGTGATCACATGCGATTGGAGTAGTACATATACCTCACCTTCCAATGTAGCTGAATTCATTATTTTTAATTTGCTCTATACTGACCATGGATGAAGTTACTAACATCAGAATATAATTTCTAGTTAAACACAAACAAAACAACCAGCATAGAGTCTTGGATCAATAAAGCATGGAAATAATCATTTAATCATAGATCATTTAAAAGACATTTGGGCAGGTACATGCCCTCTTTCGCAATGATGTGTAGTCATGTGCCATGCGTTTTTCCTTGTTTCAGGAGTATCTTAGAATAATATCCTCCATATTTATTGTTCCACGTAACCGGTCAACTATTTATCATCCTTTGGTTTCTGATAAAGCAATGCTGCTCCATCTTTTGTTGTTCCATCTTTTGTAGAGTTGCTGCCTTACAGCACCAGGGACCGGGGTTCGATCCTGACCACGGGTGCTGTCTGTATAGAGTTTGTACGTTCTCCCCGTGACGTGCATGGGTTTTCTCCAGTTTCCACCCACACTCCAAAGATTTACAAGTTTGTAGGTTAATTGGCTTGGTAAACTTGTAATTTTTTTCCCCTAGTATATGTAGAATAATATTCGAGGATCTTTGGTCGGCACGGACTCGGTGGGCTAATCTAAACTAAAAATTCAGTTGTTTAGCACAACATTACAGTCATCCAAGGAGTGCTGGCAACATGTGCGCATGAGTGCAATTGAATGAGTCAGATTTCTCATTAACAGCTTCCTGTCTTTCAATACCCAGCTGCTCATACATCATGGGAAGGATTTTATGACAGTGAATGTCATGTTTCCTGACAGCTTCCTTGACTCCTCTATTGGGAGGTAGTCTGCAAGGCCTACCATCCATTCTAATGGATGGATCCAGGGGAAGAAAGGTCCACTTTCTATTTCAGAGGCTTTTTGCATCTGTTTGGATTCCAATCACTGTGGCTGAGTAGTTATAAAGCAAACAGCCAAATACCTAGAGAGTAATGGAAAGCTCCATCCTGGTGGCAACCTGTAGGAAAACCCAACAGGTATGGAGATTTCTTCAACAGGAGATCTGAAACCTGACAATCAAGGAGAAGAAAATAAATCTAACTAAAGCAAGATGGGTGGGACAATTAATGCAGTGGGAAAAATCCCCACTCAACATCAGGAAGCTGTATTTCCAGGCTGTGGAGGAGGGAAACCTTCTCTATATAGGATGCAAGTGATTCTTTCATGGTGCGATGATACTTTCTTTAGACTTTACTTTAGACTTCAGAAATACAGTGTAGAAACAGTCCCTTCAGCCCACTGAGTCTGCACTGACCAGCAATCACCCCATACACTACACACCACGGACAATCTACAATTCACAGATCCCAATTAACGCACAAACCTGTACATCTTTGGAGTGGGGGAGGAAACCTGAACACCTGGAGAAAGCCCACGTGGTTACAGGGAGAACGTACAAACTCCATACAAACTCCATACCTTAGTCAGGATCAAACCTGGGTCTCTGGTGCTGCAAGGCAGCAGTTATACCATTGTATAAATTTTTCATATCCAATAATTTTTGGATTCTATCCTTTGCATTTTACATCTCCTGTGTTCAGTTTCATGCTTGTAATTACATATCATTATTCATGACTTCCACTTTCCCCAGACCTATGCTTTCTTATTCATTAATCCCTACAACCCTTGTTGTCACCTTGTTTCACTATCCAGCTTATCCTAAATATTCCTGTGCATTCTCGCATTCTCTCGTCTTCTCTCCATGCTATGCGTGTTAAATTCTGTTTTAAATCTAACTTTACCCAATTCCGATAGGTTCTGAGTGTTTCTGACATTTTCTGTTTGACGATATTTCTCTATTGGTTTAGTTCAATGAAGTGTATAGTAGATACATTGGAATCTGCACTGTTTTTGAAAACTACCTTTCAGACATTCAGAGCAAGGATACACCGAAGATAGACAGATACATGCTCAGCATCCATCTTATTTCTCAGACCTATTCCCAGTTGGCACAGGAGGTAACATCAGACTGCCCAGGCAACAGCAGATTGCAATCACCAGGCTTGGTCCAGTTCAGAAACAAGTTGCAATGAGAAGATGATTATTTTAGTCCTGCCCCACAAGAAATAGCCATTCAGGTGCTTGATGTCAGGTTAAATCGGAAAAACGCACTAATGTGAAGGAAAGAAAGATTCTGTCAGCTCGCTACTTTAAGCAAACCCCCCAGCTTTAATCATGGCATCATAATGTTATGCTAAGAGTGTGGAGTTGTGGCTCAAGATCATTGTGATCCAGGCACTTACTCTAATTACATATTCCCTTCCTGGCACCGTGAACAGATTTTCTATCTTACAGTCCTCTGGCACCGAGAGGGCTAGTTTCTGTCTCTGGCACTGAGAGGGCTAGTTTCATCCTCCTGTGGGTCTAATTGTTTTCAATTGTGTCATAGCCACAGGGACAGAGCAGTGTTCCTCTGGTACCTTTTAACCAACACTCAACCTTGTATCAAAACTCTTCACGTCAGATCTTCCACACTTTCTCCATACGCTCAAACCCATCTATAAAGAGCACCCTTTTTTAATTGACAGAAAATAGGTGAGCACGTAGGGTTAGTCTTTTAGAAGTTCAGATAACACAGTTTATTCAAACCAGGGGCTATGTTTAGTTTAGTTTGGTTTAGTTTAGTTTGGTTTAGTTTAGTTTAGTTTAGTTTAATTAAGTTTAGTTGGGTTTAGTTAAATTAGTTTAGTTTAGTTGTGGTTAAGTTAAGTTAAATTAGTTACGTTAGTTTTAGTTTAATTTAGTTTAGCCTAGTTTAGTTTAGTTTCGTTTAGATTCATTTAATTTAGAGAAACAGGCCTTTTGGCCGACCAAGTCCACGCCAACCAGTGATCATCGTTCACCATGTTGTCTTGCAATTTTCAATGATTCACTCATTGGTAAAGGTTTGGTTCCTAATTTTGAATATAAAGCAACATTGACCATAACCTGGGGTACACTGCTTTTTGCGTGCAAATATTAAAATTTTAATGCTCAACAGGGAAAAGTCCTTACTATACAATGTGACCACAGAAACCAATTTTTTAATATATAAAATATACACTTTGATCATACATATCGGGTATTCAGTTAGGATAGTAAAAGTGATTAACACATTTCCTTAAATCATGCCAGTAACCATAGATTGCTAAATATATGCCTATGACTTATTACAAGGTGAATTTTACTCAGATAGGTTGGTGAACTAATTTAGTACCTGCAAGTGCACAGTGACGTTTCCCGTTGAACACTGAGGCTACTATTCCCATTTTGTACTGAATATCAAAAAATGCTACATTTATGAATCATAAAATAAGTGTCCTGAATTGAATGATGTGCTCTAAACCAAATTGGCACAGGGTTAAACAATTTAAAGAAAAACAACTCCTTAGTTGTTGTGGTTTCTGGGTCTTTACCGGAAACATAAAATCAATTTGGAGGTCTGCAAACAGCGGGGGCGGTATTTGCTCCGTTGATGATTTCCACTCAGATCTATCCACTGGAGTGTGACAACAAAAGCCTGTTTTTCGTGAAAATGGGTTGGACCTGACATTGTACAGAGATATGACGACCTTCAACCAGTCCTCAAAGCCTGCCCAAGAGTTTGAAGACGTCAAGCTCATTGTTCTGGAGAGCTGGCAGCATGATTATCTTTGCCTTTAGGAACTATCACAGATAGGCCTTCCTGTTTCCTTAGTTGGCTGAGCCTTTTCAACTGTCAAAAACTATTTTACTCCTCAAAAATTACATTACCTCTTTTATTGATCTTGGGCAGGAAGCTTTGCACTAATGCAGACTTGATTAGATGGGATATGACATTCAGCTACCTAAGATACAATTTCCTTTCCCCTTATGAAATTTGGATTAGTTATTGGTGGATCCAGAGATGACAGGACTAGAACAGGATTTGGTTCCTTTAAAAGCTTCAATGAAATGCCGGTGGATAGCAAATCAAAAAAATTGGCAGACCTTTTGAACAAGTGCTTTGTCCTGTCTTGCCAAGTAACAGTGGTGGCAGGGAGAAAAAAGGTTTATAAATAACTACATATTTTGCATACAACCTGGTACACCATCAATGAAAAATAGAACGCAGAGTGCACCTCAAAACCTCTTTGACCAACCATTTGATCCTCTGTCCCAACAGAATTGTTACAGCACAGAAGATGCATATCTGTATTCAAAACAGTGAGAATGGTGTTGAGAGGGAAAGATAGATCAACCATGAAAGGATCGCAAAGTAGATTTGATGGGCCAAATAGCCTTATCCTGCTCCTAGAGCTTATGAACTTACTGTGGCATCAATCCGATTCATTACTTGGTTCAACATCCAGATGTTCTACCCTCCAATATAAGTCAATGCATGGCACAATGATGCAGTGGTAGGGTTGCTGCCTTACAGTGCCAGAAACCCAGGTTCGATCCTGACTGTGGATGCTGTCTGTACGGAGTTTGTACAATCTCGCTGTGACTATGTAGGTTTCTTCCGGGTGCTCTGGATTCCTCCCACACTCCAAAGATGTACAGGTTTGCAGGTTGGTTGGCTTCGGTAAGTTACAATATATATACTTGTGTGTAGTATAGTGTCAGTGTAAGGGGTGATCACTGATTGGTGTTAAATAAGTGAGCTGAGGGGCCTGTTTCTGCGCTGTATCTCTAGTCTAAAGTCCAAAGTGTGCTTTTTAACTCAAACTACTCAATTCTAGCTTGTCCAGTCAGTCAGCTACGTGCAGCTTCAGAGGGGTTATATCCATGTAGTATCAGATCACAGTAGCTGCTGGGAACTGTTCAAGAGGTGAATTCAAACTCTCTCCTTTTCATGCTTCACCATACATCATCTTTCTCTGACAGTGAACCTTTATAGCTTTTCTTAAAAGCAAATGATTCCAAGCAAAACCATGCTTAAAGTTGGTACAACATCCTCAAGCTATTCACTTTGTTACATTGTTTTTACAGAAACCAAGTTGTAACATAAAGTCATTGCATTTATATTGATAAGCTTACACTGTTTCATTCTATATCTTGGCTGCACCCTCAGACTTGCTTAGTGCCTACGCCAAGATTGATTTATTTGTGAGCGGCACAGTATTTCAGCGGTAGAGTTGCTGTCTCACAGTGCCAGAGACCTAGGTTTGATCCTGACTATGGGTGCTGTCTGGATGAGGTTTGTATGTTCTCCCTGTGATTGCATGGGTTTTCTCTGGTGCTCCAATTTCCTCCCACACTCCAAAGACACACAGGTTTGTAGGTTAATTGGCTTTGGTAACAATTGTAAATTGTGCCTCATGTTCTGGCTAGTGCTAGTGTACAGGGTGATCGCTGGTTGGCGTGGACTCTCTGGGCCCTGTTTCCACGCTGTATCTCTATAGTCTAAAGTAATGCACATAAATTCACTTTAAGCACTGACATTACTATAATGCACTTAAATTTTATGGCAAACTTGTTGTAAATTGTCTTCTCTACTCTTTAAACAGACTATATATTGGAGATGTCTAGTGTACAATAGAACTATAATACCATTTAAATACAGTTGGATTCATAAGTAAGGTTTAAAGGGATATGGACCAAATGCTGGCAAATCGAATTGGCTTGGATGGGGCATGTTGATCAACATAGATGTGTTGGGCCAAAGGGCCTGCTTCCATGCTGTATGACTTTAATAGGTTGGTTGTTGAGTAATATGGTCCAGCCAACTTCCAACTGATTAGCTGACGATGCTGCAGCTAACATTCTGAAAATTAAATACATTATGTGAAAAATTAGGGATAAGAGTAGTTTGATCTAATCAAATAAAAAGCTTTCTTTACATCATATCTGTGTTCTAATTGCAAACATTCGAAATTAGCAATGCTCACAATCTGAAGCTCTATAAGAACAATCTGGACTGATCCGGTCAAATTTGCATTGCAACAGGCCCTTTGGCTCAAACTGCCCATGCCGACCAAAATACACTAGTCCCAGCTGCCCTCATTTGGTCCATATCCATCTAAACCTTTGCTATCCATGTACCTGTCCAAATTTATTTTAAATGTTATTCCAGTACCTGCCACAACAACCTTCTCTGGCAGTTTGCTCCAAATACCCACTGCCCTCTGTCTGAAAAAAATGCCCCTCAAGTCCATATTAAATCTTTCCCCTCTCACCTTAAATCTATGTCCTCTGTTTCTTGATTCCCCTACTCAGAGTATAGACGGGAGATCGATCAACTGACTAAATGGTGCCAAAACAACAACTTTGCTCTCAACACCAGTAAGACCAAGGAATTGACCCAAAACATCGCCCATTCCTTCTCTCCAGAGATGCTGCCTGTCCCGCTGAGTTACTACAGTTACTACAGTTTTTTTGTGTACCACAGTGATTGTGGACTTTGGAAGAGAAGAGAAAGGACAAGGATCCGCAAACCTCTCTTCATTGATGGGATGGTGGTGGAGAGAGTCAAAAGCTTTGAATTCCTGGGCATGCATATCTCTGAAGGTCTGTCCTGGACCCAGCACATTAATGCAATCATAAAGATGCCTCCACTTAGAAGATTGAAGGGATTTGGTATGTCAACTAATTCTCTCCTGAACTTCTACAGTGTACAGTAGAGAGCATGTTGACTGCTCGCCTCATGTCCATTTTTGGCAACTCGAACGCCCAGGAACAAAGCAGATTGCAAAAAGTGGTGAACACTGCCCAGTCCATCACGGATATTGACCTCCCCACCACTGAAAGGATCTACAAGAGTCACTGCCACAAAATGGCTGCCAGCATCATCAGAAACCCACACCACCCTGGCCACACTTTTTCACCTCTGACATCAGGAAGAAGGTACAGGAGCCTGAAAACTATAGCATCCAGGTTGAGCAGCAACTTTTTCTTTACAAACATCAGTTTATTAAATGCTGCAACCTCCAAATAGACTCCAATCTATATAGATTTGAAGACATTATTTTTAACTTTAGATATATACGCATATATTTATTTATTTATTTATTTTTAATATATATAATTAAACACTCTTCACTCTTGACCCTTGAGAATGAAGCGCTAGATAAGTGTCTCTAAAGCCTAACATCTAAAGTGCTACTTTTAAAACCAACTGTCAGACCAGGAATAGCGTTTATAATAATTGGGTTAAAATGTAATTAATTATTAATGCAATAAAACAAAGTGCTGCAAATAATTTCCAGTGAACCCTGCTGCTTGACTGTTGCTCACCCATTAAGAACTGGATGAAAATTACAAGCTCTGAAAATTATCATCACAGTCAAATAATGAGCATTTCAGGCCACACTTTCAAGTGCGAACATTCCAGCCTCAGATCTGTGGTTAACCTCTGGCAGTTTCAAACCTTTTTAAGATCAATGTGTCTTTTGATGCTGCTTATTGACCAAAGATGAATGCATATCTTTGTCATGGATGAAGGACAGATTAAAATTTATAGTTGTTATCACTTTCTGTACATCCATTTTAGCACCATGGGTGATGACCTTATCAAATAACTTCAATTCTTCCAAGATTTTTTTTGCTTTTAATTACGTAATCTATCCCATTCTAATTCATCCCCATACTACCGCAGTGTACGACAAATGCAACAAACCCAAATTAAAAGCATTCAGTCCAAGTTTGTAGGACTATTTGTCCAAAACAACACAAATTAAGGATCTGGTTAGATGTACCTCAAGCATCTTTTGTGCTAATGTAATATTTCATGAATCATTCAGAAATGTATATGTTCCTTTGCACAACTAACTAAGCATCACCATTAATTTCTGGAGATATTTGACAAAGGTACTCATGTAGTTGTAATTTGATCAAACGTTCATTCATATTTAAGTCTAAAACGAACAAGGGATGATTGTTCCTTTATTGCCGAGTTACATTCTACAGCTTGTTTCTCTTTTCTTTGGAATGATATATCATAGTCTTAATTGCACAGAGATGCAAACAACGTACATCCGTTCACCTGTAAAAAACACATTATTTAAATGGTGAGGGATTGCAGAGCTCAGAGACGGCGAGGAATCTGGGAGTCTGAGGGATACCAGTGCAGCAAGCGTGGCAACAGAATGCTCCTGCGATGCACTGCGGAGCTGGATGTAGGAAGACCGGGGCAGGCCGCAGCCAAGCACAACAGCAGGCCTGGCAGGCTGGCCGCCACAGAGAAAGACGTGGCGGGCCGTGGCCTGTAGGGGGGAGGGAGTTCAGAAACGCAAAGCTCGGTCCCTGAAAACCGGTGAGTTGAGGAGGAGGGAGCTGCTGGTGATGACGGACCCTGAGGAGTGTGCCTGGAAGAAGATGGCCTGAGCAATTGCCTCCAGCGCCTTCAAGGTCGACACAAAAAGCGGCACACTGGCACAGTGGTAGAGTTTCTGCCTTACAGCACTTCCAGCACCTCCAGCACCAGAGACCCGAGGTTGATCCCGACTACAGGTGCTGTCTGTGCGGAGTTTGTACGTTCTCCCCGTGAACGCATGGGTTTTCTCCGAGACCTACGGTTACCTCCCACACTCCAAAGACATACAGGTTTGTAGGTTAATTGGCTTGGTATAAATATAACATTATCCCTAGTGTGTAGGGTAGTGTTAGTGTGTGGGGATCACTGGTCGGAATCGACTCAGTGGGCCGAAGAGCCTGTTTCCATGCCGTATCTCTAAAGTAAACTATAACTAAACAAATAGGTCAGGTAAGGGGAGGCACAATGCTGTCTGGGCCACGCCGGTTGAGGGCAATGGAGGAGGCCCTGCAGCAGCCTGGGGCTTAGCTGGATCAGGAGTCGCTCCAGTGCATTGAGTGCATCGACTGGACTTTGGACTTTTTGTAAATGGCGCCAAAATATGGCGACTGGCGCAGGTGTGATCCACGCAAAAAGAATTTCACTATGCAGTGCAAACGTGACAACAAAGCACCATTGAACCATTATTTATATAGAGCATTAGTACATCAACTGTACATACCTGGAATATAGTGTACAGTTTGGTCTCTGTTAGAATAAGTGTGTTGTTACAGACAAGATTTTATAGAATGATATCTGAAGAATGACATACGGTTGGACACTGTTGGAATTTAGTGGATTAAGAGGTGGCTTTTAGAGGGGGATATGGATAGGATGTTTCCGCTTGTGAGAGAATCTTCAAATCTAGGTTAAAATTGAAGGTAATTGATATGACAGAGTTTAGGCATTTTATTGAGGCCAGTGAGTCTTTGGGAGTCTCCACTAAAACTGTGGAAGAAGCAAAATCAATTAATACTTTTAAGGCAGCAAGAGATAGATTCATCATAAATGGGGGATGAAAGGCAACAGAGATAGGTAGGAAACAAGGGTTGTAGTCACATTTGCCACAAACATTTTGATTGATAGAACAAGCTCAGGAACAAGCTGATTCAAGAACAATTGGCTTGTTTTTGACCCAATGGAAAAATAGGCTTGATGGTGGCCTATCTGTGCTTCTAAATTAAATGTTAATGTTTTCATTGATTAAAAGATAAAAGCTGAGAGAGCTACTGTAGTTTGATGGATGAACGCTTGCACTCAAGCCTGCTGGATCTCCAAGTTGCAAAACCATTTTAACCCTCCTTCACATTCACAGAATTAAGTCACACACAAACTAGAGGAGCAACACCTCATATTCCGCTTGGATAGCCTACAACCCAACGGTATGTATTGGATCCAGGTTTAGGTAACCTCTAATTACCTCCTCCTCCATTTTCTTCCCTCCTTCCCCTGTGCCCCGCATGGACTCACTCCTATTTCTCCTCTATCCCCTCCCCCTCCCCTCCACTCACAATCCTTTCTCTGGCTTTAGAATTCTCAACAATTATTTTGTCTCACACCTGGTGCTTTAATCTCAGCCTTTTGTTCCAACCATCTGCCTGTCCCAACCGCCCGCTCATCTGTGTTCTTCTATTGCGTGCAACACTTTGTCCTCTCTCCTCTCTCCCAGCTTTTAGTCTCCTCTCCACCCCCATCCTCTTTACAATCGGTCTGAAGAAGGCTCCAAACCTAAAGCATCACCTTTCCTTATTTTCAAGAGATGCTGTCTGGCCCGCTAGTTTACTCCAGCACTTTGTGTTCTTTTTAAGTAGATGAAATTGATAGATTGAATGGCTTTATACCATGCTCTAAATCGCTCTCAGTCTCTTGTGACATATTATGCTAGATCTGATGTTATTACCTGATGCTCCATTCCAGCCCACATTTCACTGAATGGGTGTGGGGAACAAGTCTCATTGTGTCACTGCAACTTTCAGCTGTGCAGCAAGACCTCAGAGTGAATCAATCTTAGTTGGTTTACCAGTGAGGCATTGACCTAGAATTGTTCTGACAGACTTGGACTGGAGGAAATAAAAACCACTATTAAAACGTTTGCGGTCAAAAAAAGGACCTAAAAAGAGTAATTAGAAACATATGAAAATGTTTAGCAATTTTTCAAGATAATTTAAATAAATTGAATGTGGACATGGAAAAGATGTACAAAGCGAGAGTCCAAGAACCGGAGAGCACAGCCTCAGAATAAAGGGACTTAACTTTAGAATGGAGATGAGAATGAATTTATTTAGCCAGAAGGTGGTGAATCTGTGGAATGCATTGCCACAGACGGCTCTGGAGGCTGAGACAATGTGTATTTTTAAAGCGGAAATTAATAGGTTCTTGATTAGTAAGTGGTCATAAGATCATAAGTGATAGGAGCAAAATTAGACCATTTGGCCCATCATGTCTACTCCGCCATTCAATCATGCCTGATCCATCACTCCTTCCTAACCACATTCGCCTTGTCTTCTCCCCATAACCCCTAACACCTGTACTAATCAAGAGTCTTTCTATATCTGACTTAAAAATATCCATTGACGGCCTCCACAGCCTTCTGCGGGAAAGAATTCCTCAGATGCACCACCCTCTGACTAAAGAAATTCCTCCTCATCGCCTCCCTAAACTAACGTCCTTTAATTCTGAGGCTATGACATTTAGTCCTAGTCTCTCCCACTCGTGGAAACATACTATCCACTAGAATTTCTAGTGGTGAATCAAAGGTATCATTCGTTGTGTAATTCTCCTTTTCGAGCATTGCTCCAAAATGTTTCATTTTGCTCCAAAATGCCCCATACTCCAAAATGCTGTAGGAAATATCCAGCTAAGTTTTTGGAATGGCACAAAATATCTTAGAAATGGTTACTACCATGTCTTCACGTGGGGAAAACTTTATATTCAACACTCACTTTTTAAATAATTGGCTTAGACTGACATGCCCAAAGAAATAGGGAAGTTTTTTAGGACCGAGATGAGAAAATCATTTTTCACACAGAGAGTGGTGAATCTGTGGAATTATCTGCCACAGAAGGTAATTGAGGCCAGTTCATTGGCTATATTTAAGAGGGAGCTAGATGTGGCCCTTGTGGCTTAAAAGATCAGTGGGTATGGAGAGAAGGCAGTTACAGGATACTGAGTTGGATGATCAGCCATGATCATATTTAATGGCGGTGCAGCTCGAAGGGCCGAAATGCTTACTCCTGTACCTATTTTCTATGTTTCTATGTTTCTATGTTTCCTCAGCTGTTGATGTTGTCCCAGCGATCATTAGATCATAAGCGATCGGAGCAGAATTAGGCCATTTGGCTCAAGTCTACTCCTCTATTCAATCATAACTGATTTATCTCTCCGTCCTAACCCCATTCTCCTGCCTTCTCCCCACAACCCCTGACACCCGAAAGGTTCTGCATCAAGTCAACTCTTGATTAGATCATGCCTGAAGTGCATACCATGGGCAGTTTCAGGCGCTTCAGGAGACTAATCAAGAGATGACGGTGCAGAACCTATCCCGGGTCTGCTGTAGCAGCTGTGATACACCAGGCATGTCAGTTAAATACCGGTTCATCTCCCAACAAGTGGTTCCCCATGACACCACACAGAGCAGCATGTGTTGAAAGGAAGAATCAGACATGATGGGCCTCAGATGATGGTGCTTGTGATCTCTCAATCTGCTGCCAGACTTAGATCAGATTAGTTTAATGTCATACACATCAGGGTGTACTGAAACTCATTGTTTGCATGATGCTCAGAGTACGCAGTATACAGGATAGACACAACGGCAAATGCAATACAGCAGAGCGATGCATAGAGTGTAGTGCAAAGTACCACTTGTGAAGGGACAATGGGTCATGGCAGACAGTGGGATAAGCTGAACAGCCCAGGCAGTTCAGCCCAAGATCTACAATCATCCACAAACCTGTGAGGTGAGGGGCCTCTCTGAAACCTGGTCGAAACTGGATTATATCAGTCTCAGTGACCCAGTTACAAATAAAGTGACAATACGTGAGCCCTAACAACCACTACACAGGGGAGAAGGTGTAAATTAGCAGTGCACATACAGTATATGGCAAAATGGGACTATTCGCAGCATTTACAATATATAACACACTTGAGTCCAGAGCAGTAGCTATGAATACCTTTATCGTTTGTATTCACTGAGCATGCAAATAGAAATGAGGGTGTTGAAAATTGTTGATAAAGGTAGTATAAAAAGTGATCTATGCTTTATATCTGAGAGCCCTAGGACTGGAGAGGATCTGCTCTAGGTTGTAATAAAAGTGTTCGTTCTAAAGGCAAACCCTAGATTCCCCGTGAATTTTTTCCTTTACAACTGTATCCATGGAGTTAAGGCGATCTACAATCTAAAAATCCAGAGTCTCAACTTTTACAATGTGCTAGCATTTATCTGATTCAGAAACAAAGGTTATGATGTCCCTGACATTCCCAGGCATGGTCTTGTCTTCCCAGACTCATTAATTCACCACGTTTTACCGCATTAGATAGGATTTTGTCTGCTCCAGATGCTTGGTCGTTTATCAACTGTTGGATGACCTTTTTGATCTCTTGCCTGCTTGGAGTAGCATTGAGGTTGTGACTTTTAATGTGCAGTGGGATCGAGCCAAATTAAAAAAAAAACTCATCAGAGTCTTGGATGAGGAAACCTTCAATGTTCTTCTGCCAATGGTCCAGAGGAGATTTACAAGAATGATCCCAGGAATGATTGGGTTAACAAATGATAAGGATTTGATAGCACTGGGCTTGTACTCGCTGGTATTTAGAAGGATGAGGGGGGGGTAACTCATTGAAACTTACCGGATAGTGAAAGGCTTGGATAGAGTGGATGTGGAGGGGATGATTCCACTAATGATAGAGTCTAGAACCAGAGGCCATAACCTTAGAATAAAAGGGTGTACCTTCAGAAAGATGAGGAGGAATTTCTTTAGTCTGGTGAATCTGTGGAATTCATTGGCACAGATGGCTGTGGAGGCCGTCATTGGATATTTTTAAGGTTGATAGATTCTTGATTAGTATGGGTGTCAGGGGTTATGGGGAGAAGGCAGGATAATGTGGTTGAGAAGGAAAGATAGATCAGCAATGATTGAATGGTGGAGTAGACTTGTGTAGGAAGGAACTGCAGATGCTGGTTTAAACCAAAGATAGACACAAAATGCTGTAGTAACTCAGGAATGGGAAACTTTTCGGGTCAAGATCCTAGACAATAAGCTATTATTGCTCCTATAACTTATGAACTTATGAATGGGTATAAAACTTGACTTGAATGTTTTGAATAAGTTTATTGGCCAAGTATTCACATACAAGGAATTTGCCTTGGTGCTCCGCCCGCAAGTGACAACATGACATACAGTGACAGTTAAGAATGATACATAAAACATTAAACATTAATAATAAAACATTATTGATTAAACTTGTGAATTAAATAAAATACCAGAGCCAAAGGATGCTACAGATTTTTGGTTATTAAGTAGAGCTGCTACTCGTGGAAAAAAAGCAGTTTTTTATGTCTGGCTGTGGCAGCTTTGACAGTCCGGAGTCGCCTTCCAGAGGGAAGTGATTTAAAGAATTTGTGGCCAGGGTGAGAGGGGTCAGAGATGATCTTACCTGCTCGCTGCCTGGCCCTTGCAGTGTGCAGTTCGTCAATGGAGGGAAGGTTGCAGCCAAGACCTTCTCTGCTGATCGGACGATTCTCTGCAGCGTCCGGGCGTTGTGTATGGTGGCTGAGCCAAACCAGACCATGATGGAGAAGGTGTGGTCAGATTCTATGATGGCAGTATAGAATTGGACATCATTGCCTGTGGTAGACTGTGCTTCCTCAGCTGCTGCAACTACCCCTCTTTCGCATCTGCTCTTGGTTCGCAGCAAATTGAGACTTTGGATTGTTAGGCTGCAGATCACCTTATCTCCTTTGAAGAATTCAAGTCCATCATGCTTATCATTAGAGCCAGGGTTTTGCCATAAGTGCCATAAGTGCCTTTTCATGCCCTTTCTAATGCTTTCAGCAGGATAATGCCATTTTCACGACCGGAGCCTAAATCAGTCTTTTTTTGCTGTGTTAACATAACTTACAAGAAAATTTCCACCATCGGGGCGAACTTAGGTGTGAAGTGGTGATTGGGGATGACTGGATGGGGAAGGGTCCAGTCTTACTAGAATCAGTCTGTGAATAGATGTGAAGTGTTGGTTGGGGAGGAGGGGGAGGGGGTACCAGGGTTAAGTTTCTGTTTATCGAACCTGCAGTAGCACTCGTTCAGGCCGTTGGTCAGCTCACGATTGTCCAAGGAACGGGGGGTTTACCCCTTGTAGATTATGATTTCTTGCAAGCCCTTCCAAACTAAAGAAGAGTCATAAACTGAGAACTTGCTCCTCAACATCTCAGAAAAAACCTTTTATTGGCAGCTCTGATTCCTCTTCTTAGCTTGTACTTGGCCTGCATGTAGAGGTCTGCATCCCTGCTCCTGTAGGATCTACCCCTGCAAGCGTAAAAATGCCTAAAGTCAAGTCAACACCTTGTAAAAAACTGAACGATTTGGGGAGAGTGTATGGGAGCGATATATTCTCTCCAGACAACTGTGTGCATTTTTGCAAAGCACGTGAGAAAGCAGTGAATCAAGAGAAGAAATATTTTGTCTCCCAGCATGTACACAATCCCAGTTAAACACAAGTCAGTGGCAGAGAAACTGAAGGCGGGAAATATGCATGCTTGTCTCCTCACTACATTTACTGCTGGCTCCATTCGCAAATCTGAGTTTTCGAATGGTCTGTGCAAGGCATTCATTGATGCTGGAATTCCACTGTGAAAATTGGAAAACAAATCTCTCAGAGGTTTTTTACAGAGGAAATACACACAGGAAAATATACCAAACAAGTCATCATCATGGAAAAATTATGTTGACAGCAACTTCAACATTGTTGTGCAGAAAATTAGAGATGAAGTTGCATGCAACTCATGGATCTCAATAGACGAGACAACCGATGCTGTGGGGAGATACGTTGCCAATGTGGTCATCGGTACACTGGAGGCAGGTCAACCATCAAAGGAGTATTTGTTGACATTGGAAGTATTGGAGAAGTCAAACAACTCAACTACTGCTCTGTTGCTTACATCTTCACTTGCTGTTCTTTGGCCAGAATGTATAAAACATGAGAATGTTCTTCTGTTTGTGACTGATGCATCTCCGTACATGAAAAAAGCTGCTCGTGCCCTTAAAGTTTTATTCCCCAAAATGTTGCATTTGACATTCTTAGCTCACAGACGCCATAAAATTGCCGAGCACGTACATAGTTTGTTTCTAAATGTTGATCGCCTAGTTTCCAATGTCAAGAAAATCTTCCTCAAAGCACCGTCACCTGTGCAGTTGTTGAAGGAAATGGCACCCGTGATTCCGCTACCTCCTCAGCCCGTTTTGACTAGGTGGGGTACATGGCTCTCTGCTGTACTCTACTATGCTGCAAATTTTGAACAGATAAAATAAATTGTCAACTGTTTTGAAGATGAAGAATCTGCTGCAGTCAGAATTGTCAGTGAAATCATGCAGAAAAAGTCCCTCTACCGCAATCTTGTGTTCATTGCTTCCAATTTTGCAAACTTCCCACAAGTCATCACTTCCCTTGAGAAACATGGTGAAACATTAGTGAATAACTTGCAGGTTTTCAACAAAGTAACTGACGTTATTCGTAAAGTTCCTGGCAATGTAGGTAAAGACATACAAGAAAAATGTGAGAGAGTGATCTTAGGTAACAATAAACTTGAAGAAATACAAAACATAGCTAAAGTTCTCAAAGGTAGTTGTTATGCACAAGATGTCGACATGAATGTAGAGTCTGTAGCTTGTTTTGGGTATGCACCAGTGACCTCAGCTGAGGTAGAAATAAGTTTTTCACAACTGAAGCATATTGTGTCTGACAGATGGCATAGTTTAAAACCAGATAATTTGAAAAACATGCTAGTAATTATGTGCAACCAGGCTACTTTGGTCCTTTAATGTAGTATACCTTTATATTATCATTTTTAACCATTGGTGGTGGAAATATATGCCTTTTGTCAACAAATGCCTTGTTTGTGCTTTTTATGTAATTTTATTATGCCTTTTTGCCTGCCATTTCAGAGATTTTTAGTGCCTAAACATCCTGGCTCTACTTATCATATAGATAATGGGCCTATTGCGCACTTGCCGCACACCATCTTTTTTTCAGGTTATGCTTAAATTCAGCGCCTCACCTTTCAAATGCCTCTGGAGGTACAGATTAAAAGAAAAGTAATGTTGAAAAGAACAGCGATATGCATTCTCAGTTAAGTTCTGTAACATGATCGCAGAATCATTGCAGCGTGTGGCAGTCAAAAATTGTATTATAAATAAAAAACTTGTTTCCTCGTTTTGGTAAGAGTAAGAGCAATCAACTACTTGGTGGAGTTGTTAAACAGGAATCCTTTGAGGATACTATTTGAACTTTTACAAAGTGCATCAATATCTAATCAAATAGAAAATATTCAAATACAATTCATACAGTGTGTATCAAAGTTTAAATGTCAAAATGGTTCCAGATGCAGTCCTAAATCTCAAATTAGATCAGACAGGTCTTGACAGCATTTACCCGAAGATACTCAACATGAAGTGCTTCATAACACCTTATAAATGGAATTTCTGGAATAGGGAATCATTCCCAGGGACTGTAGGTAAATTGGCTTGGTAAATGTATAAATTGTCCCCAGTGTATGCAGGATAGTATTAATATGAGGGGATTGCTGGTCGGTGCGGACCTGGTGGGCCAAAGGGCCTTTTTCTGCACTGCATCTCTAAACTAAACTAAACTAAACTAAACTAAACTCGACTGGGTAGTGTTTAGAACATAGAAAAGTATAGCACAGGAACAGGCCTGTCGACTAACAATGTCTGTGCCAAACATAATGCCCAGATAAACTAATCTCATCTGCCTACACTTGATCCATACCCCTCCATTCCCAGCATATTCATGTGCCTATCTTAAAGCCTCTTAAACCCGACTATCTCCACAACTACCTGCCTCCACAACTACCCATGTCAGCACATTGCAGGCACCCTCCACCCTCTGTGTAAAACACCTGTCCCACATGTCCTCTTTGAACTTTGCTCCTCTCACTACCAATTTGCCCTCTCTGCTTAATGTTTTGTCTTTATGGTTGTGGGGATAGTTGCATATTGTTACGTTGCTGCGTCAAGAATTCAAAGACATGGATTTAAAAGGCAAAGAATGGGATCAAGAAAATAAAAATTCTTCATTAATAGTGAGAATTTGAAATCTGCTAAAATTAAAACATCTGGAAAGTGGAGCTTGTATTTGTAAAATCACAATGGAGCTTCATATTGCAGCTGCAAACCCAATTGATTTGTAAATATAAACCTGTTGTGCTCACCTGGTGTGCCCTGGACCTGTAGAGATAGGGAAAGGGGGTGGTTTAAACCTGGAACGCACTGCCAGTGTTCATAGTGGAGGCAAATATGATAGTGGCATTTAGAAGATTTTTAGATAAACATATGGACATGCAGACAAAGGAGGAATATGGATTATGTGCAGGTAGATAACAGTTGGTCTTGGCATCCTGTTTGACACAGACATTGTGGGATATAGGGCCTGTTTCTGCATTGTACTTTTCTATGTTCTCTAGGAATAAAATAGGTCATCTGATATCTATAAGCAGAGATAAAATTTCAAATGAGTTCATTCAAATCCAAAAGGAGATTAAGAACCGTGACTAAGAACAGTGTGTGGCAGTGCAGTGGCGCAGTGGTAGAATTGCGGCCTTCCAGCACCAGAGTCCAGTGTTCAATCCTGCCCACAGGTGATGTCTGCATGGAGTTTGTACGTTCTCCCTGTGACTGGGTGGGTTTTCTCTGGGTGCTCCGTGGTCCTCCCAAATCCAAAGATGTTCGGGAATGTAGGTTAATCGGCTTCAAAAGTTGTCCCAAATGTGTAGAATTGTACTAGTGTACGGCTGATTGTTGGACGGTGTGGACTCTGTGGGCCGAAGGGCCTGTTTCCACCCTGTATCTCTAAATTAAGTTAAACTAAACCTGCATATTATTCCAAAATATTTTTATTTTTCCTTTTACTCTAATTACCACTTTATAACCGTGCAGTAAGCTCGTCCTCTTTAGTCAGACAAGAATGTGATGTCTATGACATTGTTACATATGACCTGCCAATTAAACAATAGATTCAAATACAGTGCATACAAACATACTTGCTTATAATAAGACAAGATTAATACCTAGATCTATTTTTATGATAAATTAGATTTTATTTTGCTCTTAAGTTTTTTTTTCATGAACAGCACATTTTCAATTAACTTAAGACAACCTGCCATCTGCTGCAACAAATCGTCTGATTGAAGGACACTGATAGAAAGCTGTGCAATGTGCCAATGGTAATACAGAGAGCAGTCTTCTGTGAAAGAAGTGTGACAATTTTTTGCAACTTCGTATTAATGATTCACTTTGCTGCACATTTGGCTCAGATTCATCATTGTCTAATAACATAGACTGTTTTGCTCTGGAAAATAACTCATTGTAGATAAAAGATTTGAATTTAAAAAGCCAATATCCGCATTATGAGGAATTTTAAGGGACTCGGAAATGCCTCTTATGAGAAGTTGTCAGATATGCCGGTGACTCTTGTAAGAAATGTGCTTAGAAATTGCAACAAACTGCAAAAGCTACCCAGTATTATTAAGAAGATTATTAAGCAAATAAAACCAATTATTTGTGAGAACAATAAAAACAATTCCATTAAATTAGACTAAAGTCTTATGTATTTATACTTGATCACATTATGGTCAGGTTCTGATTTTTTAAATAGATCACCGCATCTCTGGAGAGAATAAACAGGCCACATTTAGCTTCCAGAATTTCACAGATGCTGCCTGATCTGCGGTGATCTTCCAGCACTTTCTCAGGATTCCAGCACCTGCAGTTCTTTGTAGCTCTCTTAAATAAATCTCACTTCATCTAAATGTGTTAGTGTCTGCATTCCTATCAACACTAATTTTATTGATGCTTCTTCTTCAATGCATTGAATTTAAATTTATTTCGTGACATCTATCAATGGGCTTGTTGGGATCCTGCTTATTGTCAGTGGCAAAAGACTCTTTGGACTTGAACCTTGCTGCAGGATATTGAAAGGTGAACTCTGCTTATTGAGTTGGTGAGTTGAGTTCAATTAATTTAATACATTTAATGTTAATGGCATGTATTAGATATTCACAGATTCTTTTAGTCAAAAGTCGGAAGACTGCAGTCAACTCACAGAAACACAAGCAAAATTGAATTTGTAACAAATTAGGGTGTTACAGTGGTTCAGCTGGTAGAGTCACTGCCTCACAGTACCAGAGACCCGGCTTCGATCTTGGCCCCGGGTGCTGTGTGCGTGGAGTTCGCATGTTGTCCCTGTGACCGCGCGGGTTTCCTCTGGATGCTCCAGTTTCCTCCCAGATCCCAAAGAGGCGCGGATTGGTAGGTTAATAGACTGCTGTAAATTGTTCCTAGTCTGTGTAGGGGGTGGATTAGAAAGTGGGATGAGGAACTAGTGTGAATGGGTGATCGATGGTTGGTGTGCACATCTTTAGGGTGTGGGAGGAAACCGGAGCACTTGGAGGAAACCCAAGCAATCCAAGAAAGAACCTACAATCTCCACACAGACAGTACCGATGTCAGCATCGAACTGGGTCTCTGGAGCTGTGGTGCAGCAGCTCCACCAGCCTTATCAATAGATGAGCAATGACAACTGAAGAATCTGCATTCCCAGGTACTCCAGCTGTCAATTTTGTAATTTAAAACTAATTCTTAAATATATAAGTGTAAATTGTCCATAGTGTGTGTAGGATAGTGTTAATGTGCGGGGATCGCTGGTCGATGCGGACTTGGTGGGCCAAAGATCTTGTTTCCACACTGTATCTCTAAATTAAACTAAACATTTCAGCAGAAATATCGGCAGAGACAGCAGCACTGCTAGCTGTGCCACTCTGCTGCCCTAAAGTGGATTTCTCAACTGAGAATGATGAGGCATTAAAGCAGGTGTTGTGAGGCCTGATGTGTGCGACCTGCTTGAGCTTCAGCTGGGAAGAAGAATAACAGGCTTACCTCCAGGAACCAACCAGGAGAATGTTGGCCTGCCCCAAGGGGAGTGCCTGTCTACTCTAGGGAGAGGGTGGGCCTGATCCAGGAATACAGGCCTCGCCTAGATGTCCAGCAGGGAGAGTGATGACCTGCTCCACAGGCCCACGAGGTTAGAGTGGAGCCTGCTTCTTCAGGGTCCCCATGGGAGAGAAGCTTGAAACCTGCAATTTTTCTTAATGGGGACAGATAGCGAAGGCAAACTAGATAATCCACTGCCAGGTGGTATTAATATTAAGTAATATTAAGATAGACACAAAATGCTGGAGTCACTCAGTTGGACAGGCAGCATCTCTGGAGAGAAGGAATGGGTGACGTTTCGGATCGAGACCCTTCTTCTCGACCCGAATGTCACTCATTCCTTCTCTCCAGAGATGCTGCCTGTCCCGCTGAGTTACTCCAGCATTTTTTTGTCTATCTTTGATTTAAACCAGCATCTGCAGTCCCACAGGTATTAATATTAGTTTATTATCAGTCTATTATTGGCTTCTTATTGTCACATTGACTGAGATACAATAACTTTGTTTTATATGCTTTTTTTAGTTTAGAAATACAGCACTCAAAAAGGGCCTTTGGCCCAATGAGACCTCATCGACCAGTGATCCCCATACACTGGCACTATCCTATGCAGACTAGGGGCAATTTTTACTATTTTTACCAAAGCCAAATTAACCTACAAACTATACATCTTTGGAGTGTGGAAGGTTACATGCTGAGGAAATCTATGCAGTCATGGGGAGAACGTACAAACTCCATACAGACCCGTAGTCAGCGTTTTTGTCTACCTTTGATTTTACCAGCATCTGCAGTTCTTTCTTAAACAGAGTGCAGAATATAGTCACAGCTACCGAGAAACAGTAGATTAAAAGGTTTGATAGATTGGAACTACACCTTTAGCATTTTTGGTGGTCGACTCAGCAATTTAAAAAGCTGTTCCTAAAACTGGTGGGCTGTGCAAATGCCTGGTCTGTAGATGATCCTTCATTATGTTGGCTATTTTCCCGAAGCAATGTGAAGTGCAGATGGAGTCGACCGGGGGGGGGGGGGGGGGGGAACGGGACGGGGACGGGGGGGGGGGGGGGGGGTGGGGGTTGCTGGTTTATGTAATGGGATGGGCTACATCTACAACTCTACTTTTTCCTGCAGTTTTGGGCTGATCTGTTGACAAACCTGTTGTGATGCATCCCGATATGATGCTTTCTGTGGTGCATCTGTAGAAAGTGGTAAGAGGCATTGGCGACGTGCCAAATTTTCTTCATCTTCTGGTGAAGTAGAGGCTTAGGTCTATGTTCATGGCCATAGCATAAATATGGGTGGACGGGACAAATTGTTGACGATATTTATGCCAAGGAACTTGAAGCTCTTGACTATCTCAACTTTAGCTCCATTGATGCTGAGGTGTATACTCCACCCCACTTCCAGGTCAATGACTAGGTTAACAGTTGAATATAATGTTTGTTGATATTGTTGATCAAAGACCTCTGTGTTATCTGGGTGGTTCTATCATCCTTCCTGCATCTTCAGTCTCCGTGTACCATATGGGTGCTAGTTGAACAGTACTGGGGAATGAACTTCATGATGCACTGTCACTCTTTTGCCTGGTAGTTTAGTGCAGGTTTGTACAGAAATATGATTGTACAGCGTTACTGGTTGTTTGTAATCAAGTGAGATTAAAAAACACTGACTATTTTCAAGCTATTTTAGATACAGAACTACAATATCAAATATACCTGGTTATCATTGATTATTTTTGTATGATGTTTTTATGAACTCATCAACTTGGTGAGAAAGCTCTTGCATTCGAATCACATATTGTTCGACTGAATTTCAGCAGCTGAAACTTCTCAGCACTATTTCTATCCTTTTCACTGTCAACTAACTTTTAATTAAAGTGGCTAACAACCACTAAAATGGTTTGAATCTTTCATTCAAATACGAGTATATATATAGAAAAAGACATTGGTCAGAAGGAATGTAAGCCTATTAAAACCCCAGGATCACCAAACTTAACATAAGCCATATAATAATGATGGAGAAAGCAATGGCACCACATGATAAATCTCCATCTTTGTGTTTTAAAGGAAGTAGGTGAGTTATTACAGATTAATTAATTATAATTTTCAAAATTTCTGTTCATTTGACATCCTTCAAATAATAAATATTGTACACTGAGATAGGCACGAGAATAAAACATTTGTATAACATTCATTATTGACAGTATTGTGGCTGTACACTGAAAGCACCAACACGGAGATATAAAAGGGTACACAAAATGCTGGAGAAACTCAGCGGGTGCAGCAGCATCTATGGGGCGAGGGAGATAGGCAACGTTTCAGACATAAAATGGGAGATATAAAAGGTTGGTCACACTTTATAAGCAGTTGGTCATTGACCTCACGAACAATGGTGGATTACACATCTCAGTCTGTATCATGGTGCTGTAGTGGAGATGGTTTCAAACATCAACAACAATTTATCCTGGTCCAACCACATTGTCACTACAGTCAAGATCACATACAAATGCCTCTACTTCCTCAGAAGGGTAAGGAAATTTGTCATGTCTCCAATGACACTTACCAATTTCTACACTTACTCCATACAAATCATATCTGAGTGCATCACAGTTCAGCATGGAAACAGCTCTGTCCAATACCATAATAAATTGGAAAGTAGAAACAAGGAAATGCAGATGCTGGTGTACACTAACTCAATGGGTCAGGCAGCATCTCTGGAGATAAAGGGATATGTGGCGTTTCGGGCCAGGGCCCTTCTTCAAACAAAATTGGAAAGTGTCGTGAATGCAGCCTAGTCTATTACACAAATCACCCACCCCACCACTCTCCTGTACACATCAACTGCATCTATACATCATGCCGCTTTGGATAAGTAGCCCACATAATCAAGGGCCACTCACACTTCGGTCATTCACTCTTCTGTCCTCACCGCTGGGCAGAAAGCGCAAAGCTTTGGCAGCATCTACCACAGATTCAAGAACACCTTCTCCCCCACTGTGATCAGACTTGAACAGACCTCTCATATGTGAAGGATGGATTACTTAACCCTTGTTTTCCCTCTCTCTCCATCCCCACCCCCTTGCCAGTTCTCCGACAGTCTTAATGTCTGACTACATTTTATTTATGTTTGCTTTGTTGTTGCCATCTCCCAACTAACAATGATCTATTCTACATTGTCCTTAATCTCTATTGCCTTTGTCCTGTTTTCACACCTTACACTTCCTGATCTATGTATCGCCCACTCCCCTGACAGCAGTGTGAAGAAGGGACTCATCCCAAAACGTCACCCATTCCTTCTCTTCAGAGATGCTGCCTGTCCCTCTGAGTTATTCCAGCATTTTGTGACTATTTGCAATCTACCTCAGTTGCCCTTGCAAATTTTGATCTGCTCATTCTCTGCAGCTCCAACACTACATTCTGCACCTTGTTGATTTTCTCTTTTTGCACTACCTGATGTAGAGTATGATTTGCCTGGATAACACATACAAACATATTTTACTGAATCTCTGTACGTAACAATAATAAAACAATACCAATATCAACAAATATTTCAGCTAAACTTTTAACATTATTACAAAATTGATTGAAAAAGGGGGTTCCTCTGGATATTATCTATTGACAAGAAATGACACGCAAGGTCTGCCACTTTATGTCAAGGTTTGTGAAATTGAAGGTGATTTATTGACCGTCTAGAAATTGGCTCAATGACAAAGAAAGACAGGAAGTGTCCTCATTGGATCAAAAATATGAAGTTTTTAATTTTTAATTTTATTGCAATAATCCTGTCTAATTACTTCGAAACATTCACATTGTGAAGTTTGTAATTTGGTATTTATTATGAAATTTTTCAGCCAGTGGGGTGGCACAGTGGGGCGGCACAGTGACGCAGCAGTAGAGTTGCTGCCTTACAGCACCAGAGACATGGGTTCGATTCTGGCTATGCTGTCAGTATGGAGTTTGCATGTTCTCCCTGTGACCGCATGGGTTTACTCCGGGTGCTCTGGTTACTTTCCACATTCCAAAGACGTGCAAGCTTGTAGGTTAATTGGCGTCTGTAAAATTTTTCCTCATGTGTAGGAAAGAACAAGTGCATTGGGCGATCGCTGGTCGGCGTGGACTCGGTGGGCCGAAGGGCCTGGTTCCTCGCTGTATCTTTAAACTAATCAATGTTGGTAGATTATAAATGCTTGCTCCTAGCTTGCTCATCTGACATGGTATGCCATTTTCCTCATGAAATCCTTCAGGGTTAATCACTCTCTATTAGTTAAGTAATAATTATTGCAAATAAAAAAGACAACAATTGTAGGCAGGTGGTCTCTAACTAAAGGTAGTATAACAGGAGAAGAGGAAGAAAGATGAATACATTAGAAGTTGCTTCACCTGAACAATTGGGTTAAATATAACACGAGTGAAAGGCAAAATGAATAGTTACGCACACTTCAAGAGCCGGTGGGATTAATTTGTAGTACACAACAGTTACTAGTTTATTGAGTATTCAATCATCTCTGGTGGTATAATTCTTACCTCTTTCTCATAAAAGTTGCAGGTTCAAGGCCCATTAAGTCCATAATTTAAATTGGCTTTTGTGCAATATGAAGCTATCCCTTAGGGATAGCATCTTAAACAAGAGCCCACTTTGCCTGCTCAGATGGATATGAAATATGCTACGAAAGGTGTATGAAATAAGATAAGGTAATTTTGGTATAATATAATTCATTTAATCATTGCCACTAATAACAAATTGGATGCTAATTCATTCCTTTTCGGTTTGGAATTTGTTGGTGCACATACAAGCTCTTTCACTGTAAACAAAGTGGTTCGTGAAAGGCACAGGGTATAGAAACAGAAGAGCTTTTATTCCCCCTGTCCTGCTCCGGCATTTGATATGATCATGGCAGACCTCAACCTCAACTCTATGTATCTTCTTTTGATACACTTGCTCAACAAAGATCCATCTATCTTAGTCTTCAACACTAAATGAAAAATAAAACAAACTGCTGGAGAATCAATCTGAAGGTAGGTCCTGCCATGAAACATCATCTGACCATTCCTTCCACCGATGCTGTCTGACCTGATGAGTTCCTCCAGCACTTTGTTTTTGGCTCAAATTTCCAAGCATCTGCTTGGCGATCGTTTCGCCGAACACCTCCGCTCGGTCCGCAAAAACCAACCCGACCTCCCGGTCGCTCAGCACTTCAACTCCCCCTCCCATTCCGTATCCGACCTCTCGGTCCTGGGCCTCCTCCATGGCCAGAGTGAGCAACACCGCAAGTTGGAGGAACAGCACCTCATATTCCGCTTGGGGAGTCTGCATCCTTTGGGCTTGAACATTGAATTTTCTCAATTCTGTTAACCCCTGCTGTCTCCTCCCCCTCCCACCTCTCCCTCAGCCCTCGGACCCTGGCATTCCCTCTATCTCTATCTCCCTCCCCCACCCTAGTCGCACTAGCTTCTCATTTTCACACCACAAACAGCTTACAATGTCTTGTTCCCTTTATCATCGATACTTTTTTGCATATCTTTCATTCATTGTTCTTTATCTCTCCACATCACCGTCTATATCTCTCGTTTCCCTGAACCCTGACCGGTCTGAAGAAGGGTGTCGACCCGAAACGTTGCCTATCTCCTTCGCTCCTTAGATGCTGCTGCACCCGCTGAGTTTCTCCAGCCTTTTGTGTAACGCTAGTTTATGCTTCTCCACTTTAAAGTTGGAGGAACTTGGCTTGCTGTGCAGCAATTGAGGGGGCAGTTCTCAAGTCAAAATCCTCAATCAGGACAGAGAGTGGACATGGAAGTTAGACGGAAGAGAGTGGACATGGAAGTAACTCAGCAGAACCGGTAGCATCTCTGGAGAGAAGGAATGGGTGACGTTTCGGGTCTGAAGAAGGGTCTCGACCCGAAATGTCACCCATTCCTTCCCTCCAGAAATGCTGCCTGTCCTGCTGAGTTACTCCAGCATTTTGCATCTATCTTCGAACATGGATAGGTGATGTTTTGGCTCGATAGTCTGGGATTGTTTATTCTGTAACAAAGGAAGCAGAGGAGTGACTTGATTGACGTGTATTTAATTATAAGAGTAGTAGATAGAATAAATAGAATATTTTTCTCATGACATGAGTATTAAAAACAAGATGATATTAGTGTAAGGCGAGAGGATGGAGTTTTAAAGGGGATTTAAGGGGAATGCTTTTTTACACAGAAGTGGTTGATATCTACTTGTGTATGTCTTGATTGTGCTCATGTATAGTAAGATCAGATTTAATTGGATAACTTGCAAACAAAAGCTTTTTACTGTATCTCAGTACACGTGACAAAAATAAATCAATATCAATACCAATCTGGAACCTGCTGCCAGAGGTGGGGGTGGAGTCACTATGTCTAAGAGACATTTAAGCAGACACCTCAATAGGCAAGGCTTATTAAGTTGCAGACCTAATGCGGGCAAAAGGATTAGTATAGATGGCAAAAAGAATCAGCTAAGTTGTGATGGACTAAACAGCGTTTTCTCTGCTGTCTCTTCATAACAAAGAATACACAATATTAATTGTTTATAATATCTGCAAATCCTTACCTTAAATGAAAGTCAGAACCAAAGTCCAAGGGATATATAGGGAATTTTTATTTTCCGATGTTCTTGTCTGAATGGTATGTTACTGATGCCTTTTACTTCCAAATACATCGTCACAATGCATATGCTGACATAATGAGGCACAAAAGGACAGTATTTTTTACAACATTTTAGTCACTGTCATGAATATGAAGAGATATTTGTGGGTGATTGGTCATTATGCCACACTTATTGCCCATCTGAAGAAGCACTTGGCTTGTAAATATCCTATTAGTGGCATTAGCACCACTCTGTCGTTCCTGATGAAGCTAAACTCCAGCGGTAATGGGTCACTGACCATGAATAATTTAAAGCAGTTATGAAGGGGTGGATTCCATCAGTGCTGGAGAGTCTGCCATTTTCTGACATTTGAAATGTTTTACTTCACCAGTTTCCCTGTAGGTCCAATTGCAGCCAGGTTTTATTACTGCTGTGAAAGCAATTGAAGCAGCTCTCCATAAACCCTTCAGAAGTAAAGAGTGAGCAGCTGTGATGCACTTTTCTCGACAGAGGTCTGCCTCCTCCGTACCGCTGCCTGCCTTCAATTTTGATCCTTAAAACAGTTGAATGCCACCTCCTTATTGCTTTATTCAAATATCACTGCACTATTCCCTGATGGTTCTTTCAGCTTTGATCAGGAGAAATGACATGTTGCTCTCAAAAACTACAGCAGCATAAGATCCACTTACTGCTCTGTAAATTTGACCAGTGGGAAATAAAGCTTTCTGGTTTAGCAGAGTTGCATTCTTCTCAAGGCACTGACCTCCGAAAGTGACAACACAGGTAGACTAGTTGGTGAAGGCGGCTTTTGGCATGCTGCTCGTCATCAACTGGGGAAATGAGTAGAGAAGTTGGGACGTAACGCTACAGTTATAGAAAAGCCAAGAGGAACAATATCAAACAATATTAAAATGTGATTATTGTAGTTTTTGATAATGCAACAAAAATAGAGCAAATTTATTTTAAATAGGTAAGTTTCCCCACTGTTTGGGTAATGGGAATGCAAAGTTTGAAACTGCATGATATTGACTTTTGTGTCTTCAAACATGACCAGATATAACTGCCGATGGGCATGTGCAGTTCAAACGAAACAAGGTTTCTCGAGTGGTCCTTGGAAGTGGCTTGCATTGTCAACCAAGTGGATCCAAGAGCCGGGTTGTACACTTCTATCCTTGAAGCTTATTCCACATGAAAACCTGCATCAAAATATGGGGGTGTCAAACTATAGTCCACAGGGGATTTATTTATTTCACACACAACATGCAAGGCATGCATCTTATTATTTATGAATTTTGGATTTAAGAGTTTTCATACCTAATCACAACATGTTATTTCAAAAGGTTCACCAGATGCTTGAAGATAAAAACACAATTTCCTGCCCAGATGTGATCTCAAAGAGTCAGCTATCATCTGGAATAATTGCTTCATGTAGTGCTGTGGACTTGGGGCAGAGTTTCCTTTGAGCAGTGAATCAGAGTTAAGAATCTACAACACATAAACTTAGACAGACATTCGGACACAAGAACAACAAATGCAGGAAACATTTAGTTAATATTTCAGATCTCTTTCCATCCATGCTGCCTGACGTGCCGAATGTTTCCAGCATTCCCTATTTAATATTCACAACAAATTTTTGATTTCCAGATCATGTCGGTTAACCTATGATGAGCGTCTGTCGGCGCTGGGCCTGCACTCGTTTAGAAGAATGAGGGGGGCCCCTGAAATATACAGAATATTGAAAGGCTTGGATAGAGTGGATGTGGGGAGGATGTTTCCACTAGTGGGTGAGTCTAGGATGGAGGTCATTGCCTCAGGATCAAAGGATGTCCTTTTAGGAAGGATATGAGAAGAAATTTTGTTAGTCTGTGGAATTCTTTGCAACAGAAGGATGTAGAGGCCAAGTAAGTGGATGTTAGTAAGGCAGAGATAGATAGATTTTTTAATAGTACGGGTGTCAGAGGTTATGAGGAGTAGGCAGGAGAATGGGGTTAGGAGGGAGAGAGAGATCAGCCATGATTGAATGGCGGGATAGACTTGATGGGCCAAATGGCCTAATTCTACCCCTGTCATTTATTACCTTATGAGATGCCCTCAAATTAGAAAGAGCGGGCATTGGGGAAATTAATGAAATACTTTCCATCCAAACTCCCAAACCTCCCAATAATTGAATATTTTAAATGCATAGCTGGATTCTGAAGTGGTCGGGTGTCAGACGTTATGGGGAGAAGGCAGGAGAATGGGGTTAGGAGGAAGAGAAAGATCAGCCATGATTGAATGGCAGAGTCGACTTCATGGGCCGAATGGCCTAATTCTGCTCCTATTACTTATGAACTAACCTCTCATTTAGTTCAGTTTAGTTTATCATCACGTGTACCGAGGTACAGTGAGAACCTTTGGTTGTGTGTTAACCAGTCAGTGGAAAGACAATCCATGATTACAATCTATCAATTTCCAATGTATTGGCTTCATTTGGCCAGGCTGACCCTATAACACTGCCAGGACACTAGATCTAATGGCCAGGTTAAGAACTCTGCATTAATCAGAACTTGGACGTGAAAATAGTAAGATTAAATGAGAACTTACCAGTTTGAAGTTTGATCTTGATTTTATGAGGAGTTACGATGAGCGATTACGTGAAGAAGGCCATCAGTCCGCTTGCGCGTCAATCTTCAAAGCAGCGGTGTGAAATCACAGACAAGAGAGGTTGACCTGTAGATAGTAAGATTTGGAGAACTAGAACTACCAGATGACCTGATAATATAAATATATATATTTTTTTAATTATTTTTCTATTAGAAGTAATGTAGAATAGCATAAACCAAAAATAACATAATACATTTCATGTACCACTTCTTGTTTTAAAATTTAATAATAGAAAGTAACATAAGCAAGAAAAAGAAAAATAGAGAAAGTTAGATAAGATAGTGATATTAATAGTACGTGAAAAAGTGGAAAGAGAGAGCCCATAAAGATGTAAAGCACGAGAAAGAGAAAAAGAAAGAAAAAAAGGAAAATATAAATAAAATAAAATAAAAGGGATGTACCTGCTTCATATCTTTACACGCCCCTCACCCGGTCCTGAAACTGTTTATTTACAGAGTTATGTTGCACATTAAGCTTTTAATAAGTCGATAAATGGAGACCAAATCTTTAAGAATTGGTCTGATTTGCCTGCTAGGACGAATCTCATGTCTTCGAAGTGTAACATTTCGGACATATTCGAAATCCACATTTTTAGCGTTGTTGTCGGCACATTTTTCCAGATAGGTTTTTTTGCCGTTATTAAGCCATAATTAAGGAAACTCTTTTGGAACGAAGTCAGCTCAAAGCCGACTTCCATTGTTCCAAAATAATCAGTTCTGCGTTGGCTTTCAGTTTTATTTTAAATAATTTTGTAAACATTTCAAAAATTTCATTCCAAAATTTTGGGATTTTTATGCAAAAAACAAAGGAATGTGCTATGGTTGCATCTTGAGATAAACATTTATCACAAATGGGGGAGACATCTGGAAAGATTTTGTTCAGTTTAGTTTTCGAATAGTATAATCTATGTAAAATTTTGAATTGAATTGAGATCTGTCTTACATTGATCGAGCATTTATGCACATATAGCAGGTATTTATCCCATCTCTCTTTCGAGATTTTTATAGATAGTTCTTATAGATAGAACTATGACCTGATAATATGAGGGTTGGGAGCGGTGGGCACGTAATCGTCCATCATAACTCCTCATAAAATCAAGATCAAACTTCAAACTGGTAAGTTCTTATTTAATCTTGCTATTTTACTTCGGAGTCACGTGAGTGACTACATGAAGATTTCAAAGCTCTGTGATTTCATGCCGGTTCGAGTCCAGGCGTCACACACTGAATTGATTGACTATGGATGAGTGAGAAAAAAATTAATGCATTCAGACATAACGTAGTTAGGTAACAATACTGATGCTTTAATGTGAAAAATAAAATAATAGTGACCCCGCCCAACCTGGGGGGAAACTATAAAACAGAATCTAAAATGGTACGTGCAAACACCTCCGGTCCGGCAATAGGTTTATTATAAAACTTGTGGAACATCCGTTCATTGGCCCATCCTGCAGCCGCTAGGATATTGTCGAGGGGCTCGTCCATAGCCCTTGCTGCCGACATTGATGTAGCCCTGGTGGAGTGAAATCTGTAAGTGTCAGTATTCACTCCTGCACCCGCCAGTACCTCCTTTAACTATCTGGAGATGGTTTGTGCTGATACCCTGTGGTGTGGTTTCTTGTGGCTGATTAGGACAGCTAACTCAGAGCCTCTGAGGCTCCTCGTAACTTTTATACACTAGTGCAAGTGTGATACTACACATAGTCGACGGATCCTCGGGGTATGCCAGGAACTCAAGCTTAGGCCCTGGTACCCCCGGCCTGCTCTGTTTAATTAAGTCATAGATGATGAAGGTTATGGTGTTAACATTGTTGGTCATGTTGTCCAGTCATAGCTTGTGCAACATCTGGACTCGTTGCGCCGTTACCAGCACCATCAGCATGACCACCTTGAGAGTGAGCTTGGTTAAGGATATGGAGGTGGCTGGGGCCCACTGGCGAAGTAGTGTTAGCACCATGCTAACATCCCATGTGTCCGTATACCGTGGCCTGGGGGGTATTGTGTTGTATATTCCCTTCATGAACCTGGTAAAAAGGGGATGTGTTCCCACCGGGTGGGGCCCCGTTCGCAGCACTAAATATGAGGATAGTGCACTCCTGGCACTGTTGATGGCACTGTAGCCTAATTTATGGTCATAATATAAAGTTGACAGGAACTCCAGTACGTCTGTGTCACATGATATGTTGGAGGCATGACAGTACATCTCCCATTTCTTTATGTGAGAGACGTACTGCCTTCATGTTCTGTCCCTCCAGACCGCTGTAATGACATCCACTGTCTGGTCAGCCAGTCCGAGTCCCAGGTATGGTCTCCTCAGAATCTGCAATCCAATAAATTGATTCGGTCATGTAGTGGGTGGTGGCCCTCCGTTACTGGGTGTACCAGCAGATCCCTGCTTTTGGGGACAACCATGAAAGGCTGTGTCATTATTCCCATGACTAGTGGGAACCAAAACTGCGTAGGCCAGTCTGGCACTACCAAAATGCCTGTGGCATTGTCTTGCTTTATTTTTACCAAGCATTGACTGATGAGGCAAAATGGAGGGAAAGCATACAAGAACATTCGTCCCCAATGCAGTGTGAATGCATCGACTGCCACTGCCCCTGGGTCTGGCTCCCATGACACATATTTGGGTAACTGGTGATTCAATCTGGATGCAAACAAGTCAATATCCGGCATGCCATATCGGGCAACAATGTCGGTAAACACGACATGATTCCACATCCATTCTGTGTTGTAATTGAATTTCCGTGATCTAGTGTCCGCCACCATATTGTATGTAACTGGTAGGTAAATTGCCGTGACCCAAATGTTCCTTGCAATACACCAATGCCAAAGAAGGTTTTTCCAATTTGTCACAAGATACAGACTATTCCAACCATGTGATTGACATACGCCACCGCCGTGGTGTTGTCAATCTGTAGTTGAACATGCACATGATGCATATTGCTGCAAGAAGCCTTTAATCCATAGAGTGCTCCCAACAACTCTAAGTAGTTAATGCCATATTGCTGTATAATTAAGGACTCCTGCACATTCCATCTGGAGATGGTATCAGTTGCTTCCCAGCCCAGGCCACTTGCATCGGTTTGTAATATTACCCATGGTGTATCAATTAGAATTTTCTTAGAGCAATGATGTATATTCGTAGCCCACCAGTGTAATTCTGCAATGGCCTCCGGTGGTCTTCCGAGTTGGCCTGCGTGGGTTTTGAAAGCCTGTTCCTTTGCACGTTGTAAATTTTGACAGTGCAAAGGTCTGAAGCGTACAGCTGGAAAAGCCGCAACAAGCTTGCCAATTACACTTGCTACTTGTCTGATTGTTGGCTGCTGTTTAGCAATTAGCTTATTGCAGGCTTCTATTAACTCTGATTGCTTGCCACTTGGCAGTGTCACCAACATTAGAATCTAGTTAATTGTGAACCCCAGGTAATCAATTACCCTGATTGGAGTCAATTTTGACTTAACTGGATGGATTAGCAATCCCAACCTCTCAAACATGAGTTTGGTAGCTGAAACATATGATTCAGCTGATTCCTTGATGTCCCCAATTATTAGAATGTCGTCCAAATAAGCCATCACCATGTGATTCTGAGCTCGTAGTAGCCCCAGAACTGGTTTTAGTAATTTTGTAAATAGTCTGGGAGCTGAAGTCAGCCCATTAGGCAATGCTTTGAATTGCCACAGTTGCCCAATCCAATTAAATTTCAAATATCTCCTGTGCTCCCTGTGAATGGATACTGAGTAGTATGCATCTTTTAGATCTATGCATGCCATATAACATCCTTTGGAAACCAGTTAGATGGCTGTGCCAAAGTTATCCATTTTAAAATGTTTATAATGCACATGGGTATTGAGTTCCGTCAAGTCTAGGATGATATGACATCCTCCATCCCTTTTCCGCTTGGTGAATATGTTGGATACAAATTGGTGTGATTCCTGGTACAACCTCCGAATCACCCCTTTTGTATGTTAAGCCTGAATTTCAGCTTGTAACTCAAATCTTTCCTGTTGTGATAATACATATATGTGGTTTGGTAAATTTTGTGTGGGTGGTGATGAATCAAGAAGGGACTCAATTTTAAAACCTTGTATACTGTGCAGTATGAACGGGTCTGCTGTGATCCAATTCCATTCATTCAAAAAATGTCGCAATCTCCCCCCAACTTGTGAGTGAGTGATGTGTAAGGTGTTCCACAAGGAACTAGGTTCTCCTACCTTGGACGTTACTGCTGGTGTGGTCCTGGCTTCCGTCCTTGTGCCTTGGGAAGGAGGGCTGATGGCGGTTGCCCCCCATGCATCTGAGCTATGGGCCGGCTGGGGCCTACCCCTAAAAAAGGCCTTGGTGCTTCCAGCTCGAGTCTTCCTCCTGTCCCAGAGCCCCTAAGGTGGTTTTGCCTGGTGTTGAAGGCGGTATAGGGGTGAGCCCGGTGTGATGAGCTCCTGAGTGTAGTTGGGACTCGGCTCATGAGGCGTATGGTCTTGGCCTCATCATCCAGCTCGCGGACCTGCTTCGGCAGGTCTGTCCCAAATAGATAATTGGCCGGCTGGACGTTGCTGGCCTTGCACAGCACAGCAAATTTTGGGTTGAGTGCCGGCCGTATTGCGTTTTTTCGCTGTTGATTTCAAAATGGGCGTTACAGAGAAGCCCCATAGCGTCCTGCTGTGTCTCCGTCAGCAGCCCCCCATCTACGGACCTCGCAAAGGCCGTTATGCCTGAGGTCAATAATTTTGAAATGTTTGACCTCCTGGGCTCTTACCCCTGCTCCAATATGGCCCCAGATGGCGTGGTTGACATTGAGGGAGGCACAGTTGGCAGGTATATGATATCTGCTGGAGGTCTCCTCCATAGCCAGGTCTGAGCTGATGCGACGTCAGGTAATTTATTGTAGTGGCCAGTTCTTTGTCCAGGGGTGCTCCTGTTGGAGTTGGAATGGCGAATTTGGAAGCCAGTAAAGGCACTTCGGCCCCATGCCCCCGAGAGTGTTCACCTGATGTGCCTCCCTGCTCTGAGTCAGAATAATACTGACTCTGTGTACTCCCCTCTGCAGAGAGGGAGACACTTCGCAGCCCTGTGTACGGTGCTCCTGGCGCGGGATCCCGTGGAGACCCGGGCTGATACTGCTCCCTCCTCTGGAGCAGATCGGTCTGGAGCCACCTCTCCAATAGGTGCTCCATCTGGGAAAGTCGCCCGCAGATGCTTCCCAGTGTAGGAGGGGATCCCTCCGGCCCTGACTCGTCCGAGTCTACGGGCCTGGCAGACTTATGAGTGGCCTTGCACCCCGGTGGGACTGCCACGGTGTTCTCCTGAGGCACCGTGTGCTGCCGCTGGTTCCACCGCCAGCGGCCTGGAAGGTGATTCGGACAGTCGCCCGCTACCCGCAGTCTTCTGTACCCGGCTTCCCCGCAGACCGTCTCCTCACCTTCGACATGGTAGGTTCTTCTCGCTAGAGAGACAAAAAATACGAACCCGCCAAAACGAACGCAGAGTCGTTTTGAAAACACTTACCTGGGTTTTTTAAACTTATCACTGGAAGGACGCGACGCACCTGCCAGTCAGTCGTTGGCGCATGCTTCAGACGTAATGACGCGCAAACGGACTGACGGCCCTCTTCACGTAGTCACTCACGTGACTCCGAAGTAAAATGGTGCCAAACCTGGCGACTCATGTATACCATTTCAATGTACTTCTTCCTGTACACTTGTACTGATTCTAAGGTGTGCTTATGTATGATAATACGTTTACTGAACTGTATGGAAATTTTACTGTGACAATAAAGTAGCATTGAATCATTGCAGAAATGTTGCAGTCAGCTACGAAAGTAAACTCCCCAAAAGTAGTTCTGGAAGGAACAAATCCTTTGAAGTATTTAATCAACTGTTGAGGAACAATAGACAATAGGTGCAGGAATAGGCCATTTGGTCCTTCGAGGCAGCACCACCATTCAATGTGATCATGTCTGATCATCCCCAATCAGTACCCTGTTCCTGCCTTCTCCCCATATCCCCTGACTCCGCTATCATTAAGAGCCCTATCTAGCTCTCTCTTGAAAGTATCCAGAGAATCGGCCTCCACCGCCCTCTGAGGCAGAGAATTGTACAGACTAACAACTCGCTGTGTGAAAAGGTGTTTCCTTGCCTCCGTTCTAAATGGGTTATTCTTAAACTGTGACCCCTGGTTCTGGACTCCCCCAACATCGGGAACATGTTTCCTGCCTCTAGCGTGTACAAACCCTTAAAATTCTTATGTTTCAATAAGATCCCCTCTCATCCTTCTAAACTCCAGAGTATACAAGCCCTGTCACTCCATTCTCTCAGCATATGACAGTCCCGCCATCCCGGGAATTAACCTTGTAAACCTGCATGCTTACTTTCATTGGCTGATGAACAAGGACCCCCAGATCCCATTGTACTTTCCCTTTTCCCAATTTGACACCATTTAGATAGTAATCTGCCTTCCTGTTTTTGCTACCAAAGTGGATAACCTCACATTAATGCACATTAAACTGTATCTGCCATGCATCTGCCCCCTCACCCAACCTGTCTGAGTCACCCTGCATTCTCATAGCATCCTCCTTACAGTTCACACTGCCACCCAGCTTTGTTTCATCTGCAAATTTGCTAATATTACTTTGAATCCCTTCATCTAAATCATTAATATATATTGTAAATATCTGCGGTCCCAACACCGAGCCTTGCGGTACCCCACTAGTCACTGCCTGCCATTCTGAAAGGGACCTGTTAATCCCTACTCTTTGTTTCCTGTCTGCCAACCGATTTTCTAATTTCAACAACCTGCTGGTGAGTCACCTATGGTTTGTATATGTATATGTAAAGCATGTATATGTGTTTGGCAATTGTATTAGTGATATCTCGTGGGCATTGTCTGACATTTGACGACACTCAGTCGCCTTTACATAAGCATATCACATGCATGGAGGCCCAGAGCATAAATTCTGCTCCAAGTGACCACCTCTTTAGCTTCATGTTTATTGCATAGTGCATAAAATAATGATGGACTTTCTAGCCATTCGGTTTTTTTTTTCTTATGGCTGATCATAGGACTTGCCTTTTGTAAACTACATGCTGCATTTTTACACATTTACAATTCAAAAAATTGTATGAATTTTAATTTCCTGATGATGTGAAAGGATCTATTTCAATGCAATTTAGCTTTCTGTTTATTGGGGTCATGGGTCTTTTTTCATGATTTGTTACACAATAGACAAATGACTAATATTATCAGTGTGAGCCTTTGTTTACACCTTAATTAAATTACCACCACACTGCTTGAAAATGGCCTTGTACTAAAAAGTCTAGAAATATGGTTCTGAGTGAGTATTTTATAATTCCAAGCAAATCGTTTGGAAATGTAGTTTAAATAAGCAAGACATAAAATGTAAAATGGATCACTATTCCCCAGCACAATAAAGCCATTCAGAACAATATAAAACAGTATTAAAATGTGATTGCTGTCGTTTTTGATACTGTCACAAAAATAGAGCAAATTTATTTTAAATAGATAAGTTTCCTACTGCTTGATGTAATGGTAATGACAATTGCAGTGACCTTTAGCAGAGAATGTGGAAATGCAATTTCCCTCTCTCCTCTTTTCTGTTAGTTGTCTAACAATTTTAATTCAAGATTGATAATCTCAATCTGAAAGACATCATCAGTGGGATTGTTTAATTTAGTTTAGTTCAGTTTAGTTTAGAGATACAGAGTGTAAACAGTCCCTTTGGCCCACCGAATCCGCTCTGACCAGCGATCCCCGCACACTAATACTCTCCTACACAGGATAGTGTAACTCTACATAGGGTTGTTTGGCACAGGAATCCCACATTTGAAGAGAAGAAAGTATTGAGATTTTGAGTGAAAACAGACACAAAAGGCTGGGTAACTCAACATATGAAGCAGCATCCCTGGAGAAAGGGGATAGGTGACGTTTTAGGTCGAGACCCTTCTTCAGACTGAGAGTCAGGGGAAAGGGGAACGAGAGACATAAATGGGACCAGAGAAATGAAAGCACTGAGAATCAAGGATATGTGGGACACACCGTAGGCCATTGTTGGGTGTGGGATAGGTGACAATGAGCAAATGGACAGACAAACTCAACAGGACAACAGTAAAACTAGTAAAATAACTAAGGTGGGGAAGGGACGGAGAGAGAGGGGATACAATGGCTAGAAATTAGATAAATTAATATTCATATTGCTGGGTTGTAAGTTCTCCTCCTCTTAAGATTTAGAAACATAGAAAATAGATGGAGAAGTAGGCCAATCGGCCCTTCGAGCCAGCATCGCCATTCAATATGATCATGGCTGATCATCCCCAATCAGTACCCTGTTCCTGCGTTCTCCCCATATCCCTTTATTCCATTAGCCCTAAGAGCTATATCTTACTCTCTCTTGGATACATCCAGTGAATTGGCCTCCACTGCCTTCTGTGCAGAGAATTCACAGATTCACAACTCTCTGGGTGTAATTTTTCCTCATCTCAGTCCAGAATTGCCTACCCTTTATTCTCAAACTGTGACCCACTGTTTCTGGACTCTCCCAACATCAGGGACACTTTACCTGCATCTATCATCAATATGCCTGTCTATCCTAATCCTATTTTCTTGTTCTTTCCCAATAACTGTCCAAATGCTTTTTACATACTGCTGTTGTACTGGCCTCTACCATCTCCTCTGGCAGCTCATTTAATAAACCCACCAACTTCTGTGAAAAAGATGTCCCTCTGATCTCCAGGATTTTATATGTTTTTATAAGATTCCCTCTCATCCTTCTAAATTCCAGTGAATAATCGATCAATTATTTTGAGCGATAGTTGCATTAGTATCAGGCTAGTTGGAAACCAACCAACGTCCAACAGGATTTCCTGGTAAAAATGTACATGGTGGAGTTGAAATGGGCAGGAGATGGAGTCACAGTCTGGAGGAGGAATGGGACTGCCTGCTGGCAGATTATATTTGCGGAATCTGAAGAAACATTTTATAAAAATTAATAAGGTACAAGGAAATGCAGATATTGTTTTATCAAGGAAAGTCTGAAGAAGGGTCTGCTGCTTCTCAGCCCCAGAGATCCAGGTTGGATCCTGGCTTTAATAACTGTTTGTGTGCAGGTTGCGTATTCTTCCCATGCATGTTGTATTTCCCAGGGGTTTTGGTTGTTCCCTCCTGCCAAAGTCATGCTGGCCATCAAATTAAATACTCACCATCAGTTGCCGCTTGTGGTGATGGGTGGGGATGGGAGAGGAGAAGTGGGTTTAGTGAGGACGAATGCTCAATGAGCAAACAGCCCTGTTTTGATGCCGTTTGCTTCTATAACTGAACATTGTGAAGGCAATACTGTAATCAGCACTTGTTTAACAATCAACCTAAATTTCTACCCCAGGAAAATTTGAAGAGTAGCTGGTGAAACGATATAACTTTTGGCCTGACTCATCCATGCTGGCCAATATGCCTGTCTATCCTAATCCTATTTTCTTGCTCTTTCCCAATAACTGTCCAAATGCTTTTTACATACTGCTGTTGTACTGGCCTCTACCATCTCCTCTGGCAGCTCATTTAATAAACCCACCAACCTCTGTGAAAAAGATGTCCCTCTGATCTCCAGAAACAAAATGAAGAGCCACTAGCAGTTTCTCGTCACAATACTCTTCTTTATCTTACGCTGTCATTTCACTGACAAGAACATTTCCTTTTACTCCCACTAAATAAACTTTGGCAGGAAATCCCATGGGATTTTGTTAACAAAATACACTATAGACAGCAAGTAACATTACGCAATCCTTAGGTGAAAGTATTACATTGCCACGACTGATTATTAAGAATGGAAAGGGAAGGCTATAGTAATGAAGCAAGATAACAGAATGACAGTTAATGATGTCAATCAGAAAGCAATAATAGTAAGTGATGCTAAGCCTAAATATTTTCCCATTTCAATGTTACCTTTTGCTGCTACATTTATTTTGTTCATGTGGAGCTCAAACAATGTAAACTACATCCGCTGCAAACCACCAAGGTAACATATTGGTTTTGTCATTATGTTTAATGGCGCGTACATGGTTTGAGAATTGGAGCAAGAGAATTGGACTGCAATATGCCCCTGCAAGGAAAAAAAAAACTAATGGGTGTAAAACCTCTCGAAGATAAAGTGGAAACAAGTGAAACATAGAAAATAAAATGTTCTGTTTTATGCAGACTTGGCTGTGGGAAAATGTACCCGTAAAAAATAAATGGGCATCAATAATCTCTTTGCCTGTAATACAGCGTTGTAAATGCCTTGATTGTAATCACGTATAGTCTTTTTTCGCTGACTGGTTGGCACACAACAAAAGTACACAAGACAATAAACTAAACTAAATTAAAGTCACAAAGCAGATTTCTGGTGCAGTGTTCCCAACTTAATCACCTTAGGCATTGTATGGTGTTGCCTAGAACACTACCACAAACAAGTGTAGGCTTCTCTCCATTACCGTATCATCCTAGCAGAGTAATAAACCATGTCTCTAGAGTGCCTTTGCTGTCTTTGGAACCCTTACATGCTTTAAGTTATTTATTGTTTTTAATATCGGGGAAAATTGATGGTTTCATATGCGCTCTCTGAACATTGGGAATTATCTGATAGGGAAGCAGAGCTCTTATCATGTGTCTGACGGCAAATAAGTCGAGGTCCTTTATCTCTGACCTCTATGTGACCCACTGTCAGTCGCATAACTGGAGTTCCCGGACTGCACACTGCATTCCAGAGATACTAGTCTGAAATATTGACTGTTTCTAACAGGAGATTTACTGCTATAATTGAATTACATTGGCTTCCTCGCATCTTCATTAATAGATTGCTCAGGAGCCAAAAGTCCCTTTGATACAGCAATACATGACTGTAATGCTAAAGAAGAACAATTGGAATATAATTAAACTTGGTAAAAGCGTGTAATTACATACAAATCCCAAGTTCTTCTGGGCTTTTGTTCATACTGGCTCACAAGGAACCAGGGAAGAATCTACCTTGAAGTAAGCTTCAGAACCAGACGGCATGGTAGCGCAGTGGTAGAGTTGCTGCCTTACAGCGCTTGCAGTGCCGGCTATACTTTTAAGGATCATTTCTATAGTCTTCTCGGCCTTTTGGCTAAGATCAAGTGTAGTATCTGTTCTTATCAGTGAAAGAGACTATCTGTTCTTATTAGAACAGTTCTGGCGGTTCCTTGGGAACAAGGGCCGTGGATTGCGGAGCGAAATCGTTGAGGAGTCGGTCGGCTGCAGGCTTAGAGGTGCATCCATGCTGGTTGGGAAATGAGGACATTGTCTCATGGCCCTCCATCTTGCAGTTTTGCAGACACCTTATTCAGCCACAATGTCAACAGGAGCAGGAGTACAGGGTATTCGGAATACCCTGCGAATAAGCGTCAAGGACCTCAGCAAGGGGACCCCTTTCTCACGAGACCTGTTCGTGAAGAAGGTCTTGCTAGAGGCCTGCAAATTTGAGGCCAAGGACATCTACTGCCTCCAGGATTTTCCGGGTAACGGATATTTTGACGTTACCTTCAAATATCCAACGGGATGGCAAAAGGTGATGGAAGTCTTCTGGGAGAGGGGAGATGAAGCTCCGCTGTCGCTGCTGAAAGTGCAGCCGCTCTTCACCCTCCCCACCCAGAAGGAAAGGTTCATCACGGTGCACATGTTTAACCCACATGTGCCCGTAGTGAATGTCCTCACCTTCCTTGCTCGCTACGTTGAGGGAACAGGAGACTGTGTGGATGTGAAGGACGTGCACGGGATTTGGACCAGCAAGCGGCAAGTTAAGGTAAAGCTGAGGGTGGACAAGGATGGAGAAATCGTCCACCCCCCCTCGGTTTTCGCGATTGGAGGAAACCGAGGATACTTGAGCTATGGGGCAACCCAAGGCTGTGCAGGAAATGCAACAAGCCTGGGCATGTGATGGCCCAATGCACTGCAGTTGTCTGCAAAAACTGCAAGAATGGAGGGCCATGAGACAAAGGACTGTCAGGCCAGCAAGAACTGCAACCTGTGCGGGGAGGCAGGGCACCTTTACAGGGCTTTGCCCTAAAAAAGCCTGCACCTACGCACAGGCAACAAGAGGGGCTGCTGCCAGCACCCCAAAGGGGGGCGAGGCACCCCCCACCACTGCCAAGACCCCAGCAGAAAGAGGGAACACGGATGAGGACAGCCCGACCACCTTGAGGCCCCAAGTGCCAGAAGGAGACGCCCAGCATCCTGCCCAGGAGGGAGAGTCGATGGAGGAGGGGGAACAGCAGGAGAAATGGACAACGGTGAAGTACAAGAAGAGGGGTCAGCCCAAAGAGCCGAGGCCGGAAAGGAGTGGTAAGTCCAAAAGAAAATCACAAAAAATATGTCTTTCTCTTACAGAAGGCAGCAACCTCTCCTCCTCATCGGAGGATGAGGCGACCGGGAAGTCCCAACGAGGGAGGCAGAGGAAGAAAACGGGGGAGGAAAAGAGAGAGGCCACGACGATCACCTCCCAGCCCCAGGAGACCGAGAGCAGAGAAGTGGCCGGGGGGCTCCAGCCCCAGGACATCGGGAGCAGCGCAGTGGTTGAGGGGCTCCAGCCCCTGGAAACAGGAATCATCACAACGGCCAGTGGACCCCAGCTCCAGGGGACTGGGAGCAGTGCAACGGCCGATGGGCCCCAGCTCCGGGCGACCGGGAGCAGCGCAGAGGCCATTGGGCCCCAGCTCCGGGCGACCGGGAGCAGCGCTGAGGCCATTGGGCCCCAGCTACAGGAGACAAAGGAAGCAGCATGCCCAAAGGGGGGGTGGAATGAGAAGGTCCCCCCCAACGACATCTTTGGTTACGCCACCTGAAACTCACCTCACCGCTGGATTCCTGAGCCCAGGAAAGCTGAGGCAATTCACCGAAGCGGTGGGAATGAGGGGACATGGAAATGGTCAGTGACTCTAAAGACAATGGAGCTCAAACTGGCATCTTTAAACGTGCGCAGTATAAAGAGCACTGCGCGATGTGTTAATGCCTTACAGTACCTGGCCAAGGTCAAGGCAGATGTGACTTTTCTTCAGGAGTGCGGGCTGCCACACCTCCGCTGCTATCGGAGGTGGTCGCGATGGTGGCCCCACGGACTGTCGGTGTGGTCGGGGGGAAATGACTGTCGTGCTTCCGGCCTGGGGATTTTGCTGCGGGGAGGGAACTTCACCATCACTGAGGTCAGGGAAGTGGTTGGAGGGCGTCTCCTCGTGGTGGATGTTATGTACCGTGGCTCTCTGCTCCGGCTGATAAATGTGTATGCCTCACCCACGCAGAGCGAGCGGCTGGCCGTTCTCCAGCAGCTCCCAGTGCTGCTGGCCACGTCCCGGCAACTCGTTCTGGCCGGTGAGTTCAACTGCATCACTGATGCGGCTGGACGATCCGGCAGTGCTGACAGCAGACTGGACAGCACGTCCAAGTTCCTGATGGAGATGGTAAAAGACGCAAAGCTGCGCGACGCCTTCAGCGACCCTGCAGGCGGGTCCCAGCCGCAGTTCACTTGGTCGAGATCGGACGGTTTAGCCCGATCTCGGATAGACTTTGTCTTCACGACGAAGGCCGTCACAGTGAGACACACTGACCTCACGCCAGTGTTCTTCTCCGACCACTGCCTCCTTCAGGCTTCCTGTCACCTACGGGAGGACCGGAAGGCAGGCAGAGGGACGTGGAAGTTAAACACAAAACTGTTGACCCCAGAGAATGTCAAGGAGCTAAAGAGGGACTACGCATGTTGGAGAACGGTGAGGCCCCTCTGACTCCCCCACACTCTGGTGGGAAGCAACCAAGGAGAACATGAAGAAGTTCTTCATAATTAAAGGGGTTCAGAGAGCAAGACAGAGTCAGAGGGAATTGTGCCAACTCCAGACAGATTTGCAGCAACTGCTCCTTCTGCAGTCGAGCGGGGTGGATGTGAGGGAGGAACTTAGAGAGTTGAAGGACCGCCAAGCTCAGCTCTTCACCTCTGAATCCTCCAAGATCATCTTCCGATCCAGGGTCCGCCATGTGGAGCAGGATGAGACGTGCTCACGTTTCTTCTTCCATAAGGTTTACAGGGGGGAGCTCTGTGATGAACAGCCTTAGGGAGGAGGACGGCACGGTAGCATCCTCACAGACAGACATGCTGAGGATCTGCAAATCCTTTTACACAGATTTGTATGACCAAAAGAGCACAGACAGTACCTCCTCCCAGAACTTCCTGTCCTCAATCACGGAGGTCTTGGAGGACAGCAAGCGGGAGAGTCTGGACCAACCACTGACCCTAGAGGAGCTGACTGGCTCCATCCGTTCCTTTGACTCGATTAAAACTCTCGGAAGCGATGGCTTACCGGCCGAGTTGTATTTGGCTCTGTGGGACTGGATGGGCCCGGACCTGCTAGAAGTGTACAACGACATGCTTCTAGCTGGTAGCATGTCAGACTCCATGAGGAAGGGCAACATCACCCATAATCTATAAGCAGAAGGGGGAGATGAAGGACATAAAGAATTGGAGACCCATAACACTCTTGAATGTAGACTACAAGATCTTGTCCAAGGCCATCGCCAACCGGGTCAAGTCTGCTCTGGGACAGGTGATCCACCCGGACCAAACCTGTGCTGTACCTGGCAGGAAAATCTCAGACAGCCTAGCGCTGCTGTGAGATACCATCGCCTACGTGCAGGACAGACGGGTGGATGCCTGCCCAGTCAGCTTGGACCAGGAGAAGGCCTTCGACAGGATTTCTCAGGCCAGCACACGTACATGAGGGACGTGCTCTCCAAAATGGGTTTTTGGGGAGGGAATCAGGAATTGGATCAAACTGCTCTACACCAGCATCCGTAGTGCAGTCCAAATCAATTTGTGGGAATCAGACAGTTTCCCTGTAAGGTCTGGAGTTAGGCAGGGTTGCCCTCTCTCTCCTGTCTTGTTTGTCTGCTGTATTGAACCTTTTGCTGAATCCATCAGGAAGGATGCGAGCATAAGAGGAGTGACATTGCCAGGCAGTGGGGGCATTCAAGTAAAGACCTCCCTGTACATGGACGTTGTCGCTGTCTTCTGCTCGGATCCAGGGTCGGTCCGCAGACTGATTAGTATCTGCGACCAGTTTGAGTTGGCCACGGGAGCCAGGGTGAACCGCAGGAAGAGCGAGGCCATGCTCTTTGGCAACTGGCCCGACAGATCTTCCGTCCCATTCACCATCAAGCCTGACTTCTTGAAGGTGCTGGGGATCTGGTTCGGGGGGGCTGAGGCATGTAACAAAAATTGGCTGGAGCGGATAGCCAGGGTGGGGAGGAAGCTGGAGCTGTGGAGGCAACGCTCCCTCTCCATAACGGGAAAGAATTTGGTCATCAGGTGTGAGGTGCTCTCGGGGCTGCTGTACTTGGCACAAGTGTGGCCTGTCCCTCCCTCCTACACCTCAGGGATCACCCGGGCCATTTTCCAGTTCATCTGGGGGTCGAGGATGGACCGGGTGCGACGGGCCACAATGTACAAGTCGGCAGACAACGGGGGTAAAAGCGTGCCCAACGTCGCCCTCATTCTGATGGCCACCTTCGTGTGTGGCTGCATCAGGCGGAGTGTAGAGCCAAGGCACGTGGGCACCAAGTGTCACTACCTGCTGAGGTTCTACCTGTCCCCGGTGTTGAGAAGGATGGGCCTGGCGCAGGTGCCACGCAATGTGCCAGTCAGCTGGACATTGCCGCCCCATCTGTCATCGGTGGAAGGGTTCTTCCGGACCAACACCTTTGACCACATGTCCATCGGGCAGTGGTCAGCACAGAATGTCCTGCAGGCACTGCAGGGAAAGGACTCTATGGACCCGGTGGCGTGGTTCCCTGAGCAGACTGCCCAGCTTATCTGGCAAAATGCCTCATCGCCAGAACTCACCAACAAGCACCAAGACCTGGCTTGGCTGGCGGTGAGGGGAGCCCTCCCAGTCAGATCCTTCCTGCGCCGTCGGAACCATCACTGCCAGCGCACGCTGCCCTCGGGACGGCTGCTATGGCGAGGAGACGGTTGCCCACCTCTTTACAGAGTGTGGTTTTGCTAAAAAGAGTCTGGAGAAAAATGCAAGGGTCCCTGGTACGCTTTATCCCGAACAGCTCCGTCACAGAGGACTCGGTGATTTACGGACTGTTCCCAGGGACACATTCAGAGGCTGACATCGAGTGCTGCTGGAGGGTCATCAACTCGGTAAAAGACGCCCTTTGGTCTGCCCGAGCATTGTTCACCACCCAGCAGAGCGAGATGTCCGTCAGGGAATGTTGCCGACTGGCCCGCTGCAGACTGCAGGAGTACGTGCTGAGGGACGCACTGAAGCTCGGTGCAGCCAACGCCAAGGCTCGGTGGGGGAGGGCCACAGTCTAAGGCCCTTCCGCTGCTGGACAGGGGGGGTACGGTATGGTGGAGACGCCCCTCAATATAAGGGAAGGTATCCCACGCCATTGTGGCACGAGTGGGGGACTGATTTGTGGAAATTTGGGGAAAAGAAATGTCTAAACTGTATTGATCTATTGTACAGCCTCCGAAAATGTCGGATGGATTTTCCGCAAGGTTAATGTATTGTGTATATTTATCATTTGAATATAGTATATTTTGAAATTAAAAAAAAAAAAGCTTGCAGTGCCGGAAACCCGGGTTCAAGGCTGACTATGGGTGCTGTCTGTACGGAGTTTGTAAGTTTTCCCCGTGCCCTGCGTGGGTTTTCTCCAAGATCTTAACTTTCCTCCCACACTCCAAAGATGTACAGGTTTGTAGGTTAATTGGCTTGGTATAAGTTTAGATTGTCCCTAGTGTGTGTAGGAAAATGGTAATGTGCAGGATTGCAGGTCGGTGTGGACTCAGTGGGCTGAAGGCGCTGTTTTCGCGCTGTATCTCTAAACTTAAATGGGAAGCTTCAAGTTCCATCTTTCCCTTCTCCTTAAAGTGCTTTTGGCAACCTATACGACCAATTGGATTGAAAGTGGGCTAGTTATTAGGACAATTGGTTTAGTTTAGTTTAGAAATACAGTGTGGAACCAGATCCTTTGATCCACTGAGATTTAATTGTTAGTCAAAATATTGTAGGTTCATGACAGAGTCCACCCGAGAATCTGTACAATCTGGCCTGACGTGCATCGTATTGAGGATGTATATACCCTTGGAGGAAGTGCTCACGGGTAACCTATTAAACTAAGACTTTGTCTATCTCTCATCACAATATTTCAAACAACAGGATCTGCCAAGGTCTTGAGGCTACATTTCTCCTTCAATTCAGTATAGTTGGAAGCAAATTATCGAGTCATTTTCACATCGGTATTCATATAAATTTTCCCATAATACAACAATGATTACAAAAAATATAATTCATTATCTTTATAATTCTTTGCGGGTGTCTTAAGGCCATGAGGGAAGCACGGAAATGGATCTGATGTGTGTACGCACAAGCACGCACAAAGACACGCACACACATACACAAACACACATGCGCGCACACACACACAGATAAATATATATATCCATGTACATGCTGTGTGTGTACATACACACACACACACACACACACACACACACCATTTTGTTTACTATTTACTGCATATATACCTTTTTTCATATGTCCTCCAGCAACTATCTGAAGATCAGATTTTTGGACTTGGTATGCAAGTCTACTGGAAGATCTATTATACTCTCCTTGGTTTTATTAGTTTCTGTTCATCTAACTGAGCAAAACCACTGCACCAGATCTTTAAATTACTTTGCTAATGATGTGAAGCCTTCTGTTGCTGATGTGAAGTTGCAATTACCTCATGCAGATGAGTATGTTCCTAGAGGAAGTGCTGTTTGTATCAGGAAGTAGCTATGAGGAAGGAAGACATGAAGTATTCTTTCAGACCCCAGCAAAGCGTGTTACAAAGCAAAAACAGATTTTACACTAGGTTGCATGAAAATCTGCTAATGATCATTTTGAGACATAATGAAATAGTGGCTGAGTAATTTTATACCAATGGAATTAACTGCTGAAAGTAAATGTTAGCCATCAATATTGCACAGCACTCTAATGGAAACATATCTAACTTTTCCCCAGTGACTAGAGTTTTTTTTTTTGCAGATTCCAGGCCACTGTTACAAACTTATCTCTGTGACTGAAATTTTTCAGGTTCGAACCTGTATACTTGGGTCTAAAGGGTCTGTCCCACTGCTGCGACCTAATTGGCGAGTTTAGAAGAGTTTGCACTCGACTCGTACTCGCAGCATGGTCGACACCAGGTCCTAGGAGGTCTTTGTAACTCTCCTTCGTGCTGGAGAGCAGTCCCCACTTACTTGAGGCCTCAGCTAGCTCGCGGCGTATTTTTCAACATGCTGAAAAATGCCCACGAGTAAAAAAAGGTCGCTATGGAAAAAATCGATATTTGTATTACTCGTAGGTTTAGTCGAACTAAGTCGTAGTAGGTTGGCATGTTATTCATAGGTAATCGAGGGTAGTTGAAGGTAATCGAAGATAGTCGAAGGTAGTCGTAGATAGTCTTCAACACAGTTGAAGGGAGGTCGAAGGAGATTGAAGGAGTTTGTCTTCACTCACCATTATTCGGTGTCCATTTTTCCTGAAGCTAGTCGAAGCTAGTCTTCAACAAAGTCGAAGGAGGTCTTCAACATGACACTTTTTCAAACTCTCCTAAACTCTTCTAAACTCGCCAATTAGGTCGCTGCAGTGGGACAGGCCCTTTATGCACCCAATGTGATGAACAGTCAAGACGATTTAGCCATTTCTAGGTTACTAACATTACAGCATTATTCCCCACTTGGGCGACCTAATTGGCAAGTTCATTGTCATCATTTTGTTGCAGGGAATTTTGCGTGAGTTTATTAAAGCCTGTTATTCTAGTTCAGTCATGTGTATTCAGTAAAATAAACAGGCCATCTCCCCTGTCCAAGAAAAGGATTGATCATTTAACTTGGCTTTGACCTCTGTTGAGATTGAAATGAATAGCCTTGCCACAGCAATGAATGTGAATGATCACTGGATTCAAAAAATATATATCATCTTCTGATGAGCATTGGCCAAGGCACCACCATCTGAAACTTACTCCACTGCTTTGATTTTGAAAAATTGGAACCTTTGAGTCTGGTCCAATAGTTAATTGCTTAACATAATTATTTCTTATTTCCAACAACACAACAGTTGTGCCAGCATTCAGATAACACAAAAGGACTCAAAGTTGCTGGAGTAACTCAGAGGGCCAGGCAATAGCTCTGGAAAACATGGATAGGTTATGTTTGGGTCAGGAGCCTATTTAAGATTGAATGCAGGGGGGGGGGGGTGGGGGGGGGGATGGGGTAGTTTAGAGAGAAAGCTGGGAGAGAGAAGAGGTAGGACAAAGCATGGCAGGTATAGGTGGACATCGGCCATACAAACTTTTTCCAGTTGCTTCCCTTCACTATAGTAAAGGAATTATGTCACTCCAACATCAACAATTTGTACACATCTGGTGCCTTTATCCTTTTAAAAATGACAATCTCCTTCACAGAGACTTGCACATAAAACCCAGGCTCTTACATAAGTGTAGAAATAACGCTTGATTACTGGGAGAACTCTCTTGGGCATCTGATGTTTAACCAAAGCTTGATCTGTCCACTCAAGTCCCTGAAGAACCAACAATCTCAGTCGTATTTCCATAATCCCACCATTTGCTCATCCGTCTTTATCTATGCAGCTTTTTCCTGCTCAATGACCTCCGGGATTTTGGTGACCCTCCCCTTCTGGCCTTCTGAGCAACCATCTCTGGAATCATCTCCAGAAAGATCTCCAAAGCTCTTTCTCCCTATATAATCTATCCCATTGACCATGTTTTTGATCATCTGCCCTAATGCTTCCTTTCAAATGAAGTACTTCCAGCTGGAGTACTTTGACAGGGCCTTAGCTAAATGTCTCATACTGAAGATGGCACCTTTAACAAAATAACACACACAATAAATATTTAAGATTTTCAACAATCAGTTGACAGGCTGCATTACTACCTGTGAGCTAACTAATATGTAAAAGATTCCTTCTAAATTATCTTCTAAATCCCTTCTAAATTACAATGCCCTCTTTCAATCCCCCTTCCCCCCCCCCCCCCCCCCCATCCCTGTTCCCCACCTGGACTCACACCTATTTCTCTCCTTTCACCTACATTCCTTCGTCTAGATTCATAATTTGTAACTCTTCAATCCTTTTGTCATTTCATCGCTGGTTTTTGTCCAACCATCTGCCTAACAAAAACCTCCCTCACCTGTATCCATCAGGGCTTGTCCTGCCCCTCCACTCTTCCAGCTTTCTGCCCAAACCCATCTCATATAATCAGTCTGAAGAAGGATCCCGACGCAAAACATCACCTATCCATGTTTTCCAGAGATGCTGCCTGCCCTACTGAGTTTAGTTGTGTTTCATTTATTTTAGAGATATAGCGAGTAAATTGGCCTCTTTGGCCCACCGGGTCCGCATTGACCAGCGATCCCAGCACATTAACACTATCTACACACACGAGGGACAATTTTACATTTATACCAGCCAATTTACCTACAAACCTGTACGTCTTTGGAGTGTGGGAGAAAACTGATGATTTTGGAGAAAATTGACACAGATTACGGAGAAAATGCACAAACTCCACATAGACAGGCACCCATAGTCAGGATTGAACCAGGATTGAACAGTGCTGTAAGGCAGCAACTCTACTGCTATGCCACCATGCCGCCCAGCACAGTATTTTCTCACAGTTACTCCAGCACTTTGCGACTTCCTTCTGAATTATTATTTCTTTACCAAAGTACTGAAAAATAGGTTCATAAAGTTATTGGTAATTTTTTTTTAAAATGAAGCTTTCTTTGAAAGCAATCGTACTTCTCTTTAACTTTTGATTAACTGCTAACCAATTCCAGTAACGGTTTGTCAAACGGTAAATAGACACGAGCACAAATGCCAAATTAAACCAGCAATTTGAGAAACCAGTCATTTGTTAATTTTATTGCAATCATTTTCCACTAAGTAGCCACTGATATGTGAGAAAATTAGATAGTTATGGTCGAGACAAATGTGCATTACAGAAGCAGGAATAAAGTTGAAAATTATTTTATAATTACAGTTGTACTTTCAGTCATGAACAAATTTAAAAAGGGATAAATTACAAAAATAAAGGCATTAAAAAACGTTCTGGAGTCTGCCGATGCTCAATATGCATAATAATGAAATTTCAAGACAATTCCAAATTCTGAATATAAATCATTTCAAAGATGCTCAGAGACTCTGGAGTAAAACATCTTCTCAACAAATTATAAAATATTGCTTGTGTAGGAAAGAACTGCAGATGCTGGTTTAAATCGAAGGTAGACACAAAATGCGGGAGAGTGCTGCTGAACAAATTTCAATTGTGAACTATGCAGTCGCCAGAATAATGTGACACAAAGTATGAGATTGATAGCAAAGCACAGATGCGATAGAACGGATAGTCATTGAGAATACTGGAGTATCACAAGGGAAGTTCTATAGCAATTGATCTTAGAGCATGTAGTGTCATATGCTGAGAGAATGGAGCAGCTGCGCTTGTACACTCTGGAGTTTAGAAGGAGGAGAGGGGATCTTATTGAAACATATAAGTAGCAATGTTACAAAATTTTGAGATTTTAAAAATCAAGTCTGCAATTTATCCCATCAGATAAAGCATAAAAAGAAGTTTAATTTGACACCTAATTCACTTTCATATCTTCAGTATTAAAAAGGTTATGGCCATTTTCATACTCGGAAATTAGCATCTTGTTCCCTATTGCTTTTCCATTGACTTAACACAAAAGCTGTGATCGAAGGACAGTCAAAAGCCCATAACTTTCTTAAAAATTAAGAGAACTGAAAGGAATTTTCAGTTATTATAGATTGAAGCATTCTGAAACAAATATGAAACAATCTTACTTGGATGACCTGAAATTAAAGCATATAATTTAGTTAGTTACCCAATTGTAGCTAATTACAAAATTCAATTACTAGATCTAAACATCTATCCATTTCTTAAGAAAAGATTAACATTTTGAAATAGCTAAAGTGTCCAAATAACCATTCACACAAGAATTCACAATATAACATGATTTTTAAACCTCATTGTCATGAATTTATAGGCCAAATGCAAGGAATTTAGTGTTTAATTCCCGTAAATTAATGGCCATTTTAATCATCTTGTGAGTGGGTTTTTGTGGAACGTGATCATTTGGAACGTTGCGGTTGCGGTGAATTTAAACCCCATATCGGCAGGAAAAATACTGCCAGTTCGCATGGGGCCTAAATCACCTTTTCGCAATGTAAAATGTGGATTAAGGACATCCTAAGAAGCACGTTTATATGTTAAATTAATGGCTTTCCTGTACCTGTCCCCTAGGTGAAATCCGTCCCCATTGTCGGGGTTCACGGCATTAGAAGCTAATTTTTATTTTACTCCAGCGCTGAAATTGTCGGGCGATTTTTTAAAAAAAATTCACAGACCGGCAGTCGGTACAAATCTTCAGTAAAAGCTCGCACCCCGAGAAAATAAAACGCAGGCAGGCAGGGGAAAACAGCATTTTAACCACACCCTCCTCAAAGGCGCCAAAGTCGTGCACACGGCCAATGACAGAACTGCAGCGCCGCTGAAGGTAAGTTTTGTAACATACCTAATATAAGATTGTTAAGGGTTTGGACACACAGGAGGCAGGAAACATGTTCCCGATGTTGGGGGGAGTCCAGAACCAGGGGCCACAGTTTAAGAATAAGGAGTAAGCCATTTAGACAGGAGACGAGGAGACACTTTTTCTCACAGAGTGTGGCGAGTCTGTGGAATTCTCTGCCTCAGAGGGTGGTGTAGGCAGGTTCTCTGGATGCTTTCAAGAGAAGAGAGAGCTAAATAGGGCTCTTAAAAATAACGGAGGCAGGGGATATGGGGAGAAGGCAGGAACAGGATACCGGTTTGGGATGATCAGCCATGATCACATTGAATGGCTGTGCTGGCTCGAAGGGCCAAATGGCCTACTCCTGCACCTATTGTGTATTGTCTATTGTCTATTGTAACTCAGTGGGACAGGCAACTACTCTGGAGAGAAAGAATGGGTGACGTTTCAGGTCAAGACCTTTCTCACATTAGGTTAACTGACTAGTCAAAAAGACATCTCTGAGCTTATGTTACCTTTGGGGCTTTTGCAGTCCTATCCATTGAGTGACATGCAATTATTTATTAAGCACTAACATAATATAAATAAGAATAAAAGATCAAAATGTGCTGCCGAACAAATTTCAATTGTGAACTATGCAGTCACCAGAATAATGTGAAACAAAGTATGAGATTGATAGCAAAGCACAGATGCGATATAATGGATGGTCATTGAGAATACTGGAGTATCACAAGGGCAGTTCTATTGCCATTGATCTTAGAGCATGTAGTGTCAGCAAGATATCTACCAACAGACAGGGCAGGCAGACTGAATCTATTGCTTTGGGTCACTATTGTTATCAAATGTGTTAAGATACAGTGAAAAATGTTATTTTGGGTGTTATCCACATAAATCATACCATACATAAGTACATCAGGTATTGCAAAAATGGAAATGCTGAATATAGAGCTACAGAGAAAGTGCAGAGAAAAAATAAGTGCAAAGGCTGCAACATGGTAGCTCAGAAGATCAGGAATTCATTCTTAACAAACGAATGTTCTGTTGATAACAGCATTAAAGAGTTTGGTCATGAATGTGGTGTTGTACATGCTTCCAAGATATTATATACCTCTGGTCTTCAGAAGAGGGGAATAGAGAGGATAACTGAGAGGATTGAGGGGTTCCTGATCCTGTAGGCTGCTTTTCCACATAAAGCATCGGTGCAGTTGATGAGTGGGGGGCTGGTTTGCTTGATGCAGAAATTTCACAACATTCTGCAATTTCTTGAAATCTTGGGCAGAATCTTTGCCACACCAAGCTATGAAGCATCCCACTAGGATGCTTTCTATGGTGCATCTTTAGAAAATAGTAACAGCCTTTGGAGGCATGCCATATTTATCTGTCCTTCTGAGGAAGTAGAAGTGACGTGTGCTTTATTGGCCATAGTGTCAATGTGGATGGACCAGGACAAAATTGTTGGTGACATTTACACCTAGGAACTTGAAGTATTTCACCATGTCCATTTCTGCACATTGACACAGACTGGGGTTTATACTCCACCCTTGCTTCCTGAAGATTGTAATAATGCAGGGGTACTTCATTTCATTGACATTGAGGGGTAGGTGTTTTTGACACCATGTACTAAACTCCTTGTCTCTTCCCTGAACTCTGTCTCCTCATTGTTTGAGATCCAGCCCACTACGGTGGTTTAGAGATACAGTGTGGAAACAGGCCCTTCTGCCAATGTTCACCCCTACACTAGTTTTATCCTAGGGACAATTTACAGAACCCAATTAATCTACAAACCTGCCACTGTAAGGAGGCAACTCTACCTCTATGTCCCTGTGCTGCCCAGCAGTGGTATCATCTGCAAATTTGTAAATGGGAGTGAACAGAATTTGAACACAGAGTCAGGGGAGTATAATAAGGGGCTAAGAACATCACTTTGCACAGCTTCAGTATTGAGAATTATCGTGGAGCATATCTTGTTGCCTATCCTTACTGATTGCATTCTTTGGGTCAATAAGTCAAGGATTCAGTTGCAGAGGTGGATGCCGAGTCGTAGGTTCAGGAATTTGATGACATGTTTGATTTAATTATGGTGTTGAAAGTGAAGTATACTAAATAAATTGGAGTCAAAAACGATTGCATCAATTTTTTTTTTGTTTTATAACCAAGGGAGGTTAATTGCAAGATCTGAAAACTGATTATGATCCTTGGTCACAGTCAAGAGCCAAGAGACAAGAGTGTTTTATTGTCATATGTCCCAGATAGAACAAAGAAATTCTTACTTGAAGCAGCACAACAGAATATGCAAACATAGTACACTGTACACAATATAATAAACATGAGGAAAAAAAATCAATGCATATTTATATACTAAAAATATATAGTCAAAAGTCAAAGTCAAAGTAAACTTTATTGTCAATTCAAATAATGCAACAAGTAGTTACACAGAGGATTGAAATTGCGTTTCCCCATACTCCAAATGTGCAACTAATATTTATTTATAACACAGACAATCTACGATTAAAAATACCATTAAAAAATATACCATTAAAAATAGACATTATATAGTGTGCCAGAGTCTAGTAACATTTGAGGTATGTTATTAAAGTGCAATAATAAAAGGTACAATATAGAAAAGTGCAAATAGCATACTGCAGACATTGAGTTAAGATTATTTGACAGTCAGTTGATCTTTGTTTGTGTAATGTTCATGGAATTTTCTTGAGTGAGTTGAGTAGTCTGATGGCCTGAGGGAAAAAGCTGTTTTTGAATCTGGTGGTTTTGCACCGCATGGTGTGGTAGCGCTTGCCGGATAGAAGGGGGGCGAACAATTTGCGTGCTGGATGGGTGGTGTCTTTGATGATATTGGTTGTTCTCTTGCGACAGCGAGATGGGTATAAGTCGTGGATTGCTGGTTGGGGTGATCTGGTGATCTTCTCCGCTGTCCTCACCACTCTCTGTAGGGCCTTCTGGTCAGCAGCAGAGCAACTGCCATACCAGACTGAGAGACTGCTGGTAAGAATGCTCTCAATGGCACCCCTGTAAAAGGTGGTGAGGGCAGAAGGGGGGAGGTCGGCTCTCCTCAACCGTCGAAGGAAGTGGAGGTGTTGCTGTGCTTTCTTGACTAGGGAGATGGTGTTGGTAGACCATGTCTGATCATCTGTGATGTGCACTCCTAGGAACTTGGTGCTTTTCACAGACTCCACTACACTGCCATTGATCGTGAGTGGGTTGTGTACTGTCTGTTTCTTCCTGAAGTCCATAGTTATTTCTTTTGTTTTATTGATATTGAGTTGAAGGTTATTGATGTCACACCAGTTGATGAGTTGTTCAACCTCGTTCAATATTGAGTTGTTCAATATTGAGTTGTTCAATATAGATCATATATATACATTATATACAGTATGCGTGTGTATATATATATTATATACTAGACTAAGTGGGACCCATTGGGTCCCATGTTCACATGGGAGGGCTGGTTCCCCGACGCAATATTCCACCTCTCGACCAATTCCAATATTGGTGGCCAGTGGGGGGGCTTTCAGGAGCGCTGGTATGGGTTCTTGGGGTGGCAGCCCAGTCCCTCAAGCCTGATGTGCTGGCAGCTCACTCACGGCTGGTGGGCTGGCAGTTGACTCATGGCTATTCCTTGAAATTCCATTTCAGGCAGGGTGCAAGGCCACCAAATTCAAATCCATTTTCCTACCATTTCAAGCAGGGTGTAAAGCCACCAAATTCAAGTGCAGTTTCTTACCACTTCGAGCAGGATGGATGGCCGCCAAATTCAAGTGCAATTTCCTACCACTTCAAATAGGGTGCAAGGCCACCAAATTCAAGAGCAGTTTCCGACCACTTCAAGCAGGGTGCAAGGCCCCCAAATTCAAGTGCAGTTTCCAACCACTTCAAGCAGGGTGCAAGGCCACCAAATTCAAGTACAGTTTCATACCACTTTAAACAGGGTGCAAGGACACCAAATTCAAATGCAGCTTCATACCATTTTGTACAGGGTGCAACGCCACCACATTCAAATGCAGTTTCATACCATTTCATGCAGGGTGCAAGGCCACCACATTCAAATGCAGTTTCATATCATTTCAAGCTGGGTGAAACCACCATAAAACCACACAAAACACACAGTTCAGTAGACATCCGGGGTGGGAGATTGCAACCTTCACGTGGTCCACCCTGTTTCGACGAATGCAATCAACCTGGCGTGCACAAACAGAAGATCAAACAGAACAAGTTGTCTTACAATTTCAGGCTGTGCACGCCATACGCAAGAAGAAGAAGTAGAATTCAGTGTGTTCAGTTGATTCACAGCTCAGACAGAGTCGTGACCTCTCCCTCCCCCATCATGCAGGGACTGAGCCACACCCACACTTCCGGGTTTTATAACCCCTCCCCTTCCCACCGGAAAATGTGTGGCCTTCATGGCGTGATTGACAGGAGAGAGATTCTCAACATTTATTAAACACTTTTATTTTTCATTGATGGGAAGAATCCTCGGCACCTGCTGAGCGGAGGGGGACCGAGTAAGATGGCCAAAAATCACAGCCATAAGTGGTAGCATTTTATCTAAAATCAATATACAGAGCAAACTGGAAATTACCCAAAGCACCCAAGCCACCATTGGCAGTAGTGCCTTTTAGCTTCAACCCAAAGAACCCAAGCCACCATTTGCAGTACTGCCTTTTCACTTCAGCCCAAGCACCCAAGCCACCATTTGCAGTAGTGCCTTTTCACTTCAGCTCAAAGCACCCAAGCCACCATTTGAAGTAGTGCTTTTTTATTTCAACCCAAAGCACCCAAGGCACCATTTGCAGTAGTGCCTTTTCACTTCAGCCCAAACCCCCCCCAAACAAACATTTGCAGGCAGTGCCTTTTTACTTCAAACCAACCATAGTTTCATTTTCAAACCACATTAAGGGCACTCACAGTTGAGTAGACATGTGTTCAGTGCTATTCAGAGCTCAAAGGGACTTGACCCTCTGGCTTCGTCCATCTTGCAGAGTCTGAGTGAAGCAGACCACTTCCTGGTTTTATAGTGTCCCCCCCCCCCCCCCCCCCAGCAGGGGCAGCAGAGAGAATGGCGATTTAAAAAAAAAACATTAATATATCTCTGATTTTTAATCGATGGGAAAAATCCTCTTGTCCAGGATGGCGGAGGTGGGCTCTGAGCGAGCTGGCCAAAAATGCCGGTCGTAGGTGGTGGCATTCTCGCAGAAATCACACTACAGCGAGCCAAAAGCGGTCAAGATCAGACTTTTAGTAATATAGATATATACACATGCACACATATGCATACACAAAAAACAAAGAATAATAGTGCATGTGGTTATTAGAAATGTACAATCTCGCTAGACTCGAACATCACCAGACCATTTTCTTAAGAAGTGATAATAGCAGTGCCAGAGATGTGGGTTTGATGCTAACTAGGTGTGCTGTATGTACCATTTGCAGTAGTGCCTTTTCACTTCAGCCCAAAGCACCCAAGGCATCATTTGCAGTAGTGCCTTTTCACTTCAGCTCAAAGCACCCAAGCCACCATTTGAAGTAGTGCCTTTTTATTTCAACCCAAAGCACCCAAGCCACCATTTGCATTCGTGCCTTTTATCTTCAGCCCAAAGCACCCAAGCCACCATTTGTAGTAATGCCTTTGCACTTCAGCCCAAGGCACCCAAGCCACCATTTGCAGTAGTGCCTTTTCACCAGCCCAAACCCCCCCAAACAAACATTTGCAGGCAGTGCCTTTTTACTTCAAACCTACCATATTTTCATTTTCAAACCACATTAAGAGCACTCACAGTTGAGTAGACATGTGTTCAGTGCTATTCAGAGCTCAAAGAGACTTGACCCTCTGTCTTTTCCATCTTGCAGAGTCTGAGTGAGGCAGACCACTTCCTGGTTTTATAGTCCCCCCACCCTCAGCAGGGGCAGCAGAGAGAATGGCGAATTTTAAAAAAAGCATTAATATATCTCTGATTTTTCATCGATGGGAAAAATCCTCTGGTCCAGGATGGCGGAGGGGGGCTCTGAGCGAGCTGGCCAAAAATGACGGCCGTAGGTGGTGGCGTTCTCTCGGAAATCACACTACAGCGAGCCAAAAGCGGTCAAGATCAGACTTTTAGTAATATAGATATATATACACTCGCACACATACGCATACACAAAAAACAAACAATAATAGTGCATGTGGTTATTAGAAATGTACAATCTCGCTAGACTCGAGCATCACCAGACCATCTTCTTAAGAAGTGATAATAGCAGCGCCAGAGATGTGGGTTTGATGCTAACTAGGGGTGCTATATGTACAGAGATTTTACGTTCTCCCTGTGATCACGTGGGCTTTCTCTAGGTGCTCTGGTTTCCTCCCATATCCCAAAGATATAGGTTAATTGGCTGCGGTAAAATTATAAATTGTCCCTAGTTTATAGGATAGTGCTAGTGTATGGGGTGATTGCTGGGCAGCAAAGAATCGGTGGCTGAAGGGCCTGTTTCTGCACTGTATCTTGAAAGTAACTACAATAAATTCAGGCAGCATCCATGGAGAGGAATATGGAGCTTCTTGTAAATGGGCTGTATTATGAGAGATGTTATGTGGATTCAATTGGAACTAATGCCCGGTTAAAGAATGAGAGTTTTGACCATAAGTGAGGTGCTAATAACATCTTGATGCAGCTCCATATGCCTTCAGTCATGCACCGGTCTCAGTGCACAGCACTTTCTTGTTTCGCTTCTCCACTCTAAATCCCACTGCGCAAAGAAAAGGAAATTAAAACATTAAACATTTCACCAAGGTCTTCGTTCATGCATTTAAAGAAACTTGAAAGCAATGTTACAATAATCCATTCAATGTGACAACTGAATGCCTCTTTTAACCTTATCCATTCAAACCGTGGTCCAACTATAAAGTCTGTAATTGCTGATCTTAAAATTTAGTCCATGATCTTGATTTGATCTTAAACGCAGAAAGCAACATATCTAATGTTCGAAGTCTTGTCTCCTGACACTGTCTTTTGGAAGATGCAAGGATTTCCATTGGTGAGCACCACCTTGACATAACTCTTTTATAAGGAAGGAACTGATTGTGTCCCATGCTGCATCTAGCATGACACAACATGACATTGACCGTACTGTGTTATTGTTACCACTTGGTGTGATATTATGTGCATTAAAGAAAATGCAGACAACCAAACCAATTTAGTTTAGAGATCCAATTTAGTTTAGTGGTGACAGGCCCTTTGGCGCACCGAATCTATGCCGATCAGCTATCCCATACACTAGCGAAGTCCAACGCGCTAGGGACAATTTTACAATTTTTCCGAAGCCAATTGACCTACAAACCTGTACATCTTAGGAATGTGGGAGGAAACTGGATCACCCAGAGAAAACCCACGTGGTCTTGGGGAGAAGGTACAAACTCAATACAGACAGCACCTGTAGTCAGGCCTCTGGCACAGTAAGGCAGCAACTACCGCTGCGTCACTGTGTCGCCAAATAAATAATCCCATCCAATAACTGGAGCACAGAAACTTACAGCACAGATGGATTGTTAGTTTTGATTGATTCAATATTTTTAAATGTCGAGAAGCATATTCTTATGATAAGATTACGATGTCAATGCAGCTAGTCACAAAAAGCTGGAGTAACTCAGCGGGACAGGCAGCATCTCTGGAGAGAAGGAATGGGTGACTTTTCTGGTCGAGACCCTTCGTCAGTCTGAAGAAGGATCTCGACCCGAAACGACACCCATCCCTTTACTCCAGAGATGCTGCCTGTCCTGCTGAGTTACTCCAGCTTTTTGTGTCTACCTTCGGTTTGAACCAGCATCTGCCGTTCCTTCTTACACATGTCAATGCAGCTATTGTTCAATTCCTTCTCTCTTGTGAGGACATTTTCAACCTCTCACTTCTGAGGTCCGAGGTTCCCACCTGCTTCAAAAGGGCATCAATAATACCGGTGCCCAAGAAGAGCAAGGTGACATGCCTCAATGACTATCGACCAGTGGCACTAATGCCTGTGGTGATGAAGTGCTTTGAGAGGTTGATCATGGCGCAAATCAACTCCTACCTCGACAAAAACCTGGACCCACTGCAGTTCGCTTACCGCCACAACAGATCAACGGTGGATGCGATCTCACTGGCCCTCCACTCCGATCTGGACCACTTGGACAACAAAAACCTCATATGTCAGGCTGTTATTCATTGATTACAGCTCGGCATTTGACACAATCATCCCCTCCAAGCTGGGTCTCTGCGCATCCCCATGCAATTGGATCCTCAACATCCACATTCACAGACCACAGTCTGTTCGTATTTGTGGAAATGTGTCAGACTCGATAACAATCAGCACGGGAGCACCTCAAGGCTGCGTGCTCAGCCCCCTGCTGTACTCACTCTATACTCATGACTGCATAGCCGGTCATAGTGCGAACTCCATCATCAAGTTCGCTGACGACACCACTGTTGTGGGACATATCACTGATGGGGATGAATCAGAGTATAGAAGAGAGATCGAGCGACTGTCCATATGGTGCCAGCACAATAAACTGGCCCTCAACACCAGCAAAACCAAGGAACTGATTGTGGACTTTGGAAGGAGTAGGATGGAGATCCACAGTCTTGTCTATATCAATATGGTTGAAAGGGTCAAGAGCTTCAAATTCCTGGGCGTGCACATCTCTGAAGATATTTCCTGGTCCGAGAACACTGATGCAATTATTAAAAAAAGCTCATCAGCCCCTCTACTTCCTGAGAAGATTACGGAGAGTCCGTTTGTCAAGGACGACTCTCTCTACTTTTACAGGTGCATGGTAGAGAGCTTGCTGACTGGTTGCATTGTGGCTTGGTTCGGCAACTTGAGCGTCCTGGAGAGGAAAAGACTACAAAAAGTAGTAAACACTGCCCAGTCCATCATCAGCTCTGACCTCCCTTCCATCGAGAGGATCTATCACAGTCGCTGCCTCAAAAAGGCTGGCAGCATCATCAAGGACCCTCACCATCCTGACCACTCACTCATCTCCCTGCTACCTTCAGGTAGAAGGTACAGGAGCTTGAAGACTGCAACGACCAGGTTCAGAAATAGCTACATCCCCACAGCCATCACGCTATTAAACTTGGCTGGGACAAAACTCTGAACATTAATACCCCTTTATCTGTTATTTACACTTTATCAATTTATTTATTCATGTGTGTATTTACGTATATAATGGTATATGGACACACTGATCTGTTTTGTAGTAAATGCCTACTATGTTCTGTTGTGCTGAAGCAAAGCAAGAATGTCATTGTCCTGTTAGGGACACATGACAATAAACTCTTTTGACTTTTGACATTCCTTTGCTTCTTACACCAATGGCCATGTGTTATCTTATCGACTATCTGAGTGTGGTTCTTTCCCTGTTCCTCTCTTTACTTCACTCTGCTTTTAGATTCATCTTTAAACTTGCCACTTTGAACAATCGTTTAGTAACTCCTCTTCATGATGTCATTTTAGATTTCCTGGAATTGGTTGTGACATGGGCCATATAAGGGTGCTACATCAAGGCAAATTGTTGATCAATTTTCTATTCTTCCTCTATTTACATGGCATATTTCCAATACGAATTTCACCCTCCTGTTCATGATTCCTCATTAGCTAATTAGGCAATTAACTAACATCATTTTAGAGTCAACATAGTTTTATTACTGTATGTTCTGAAACAGAGCCATGAAATTCATACTTGCAGCAGCAAAACAAATATGTAATGGGCCTGTCCCACTTAGGCGATTTTTCAGCAGACTGACGGCGACTGTCAAGTTGCTGGCAGTCGCCTGAAAAACCTGCAACTGGAACGGCGACTGTCAGAATGGAACACACAAACACATTGCTTCCTTCACCAGCCCTTTATGCAGGTGGGGGACAGGGGGAGCACTGTCTAAAAGATTCACACGGTGCAAAGCCAAGGTGAAACAGACACACACCGCGATGAACAGGTAGGTTGGCGCTGTAAAAAGACGGCTAAAGCACAGGGTTCGGTAAGTCATTTAAAAATGGGGGGGGGGGCGCAGGGGGGAGAAGGAGTGGAGACTTTTAAGAAGCCAGAGATACACAGCTGTGAAGCTCGTCGGACATTTAACGTTACCGGTCGGTTATCCTTGGTTCTGAATACTACTGCTTACCTTTTTTTTCCCAATTAGCCAATGAAATTCACCGGTCAGCACCGGCTGCAACCTACGAGAACCTCTGAGAACTTTCGATCTCCTGGCAACCCATTAGGACCTCCTGGCGACCCACCTACGGCTCGAGAATTCTCGCTACTCTCCATGGCGGCTTCATTCTAGTAGCCACTAATTTTTCAACATGTTGAAAAATTCACGGTGACCATAATGAGGCCGCGACTAGTTCCCGGAATGCGTGAACGCCTCACGTCCATGAAGGCAACTCCCCGGCAACCACCCGCGAACATGTGGCAACCATGTGGTGACTCCATAGTCTCCTGCAGTCGCCTAAAAAGTCCCTTAATTGGGACAGGCCCATAAAGATAATAAACAGCATAATAAACAACAAAACGTTCAATATATATATAGATAAACAAACAAGCCATAACCCACAATGCCTCATACTGAAGATACTACAACTAATCTAGGTTGATAGGTGGAGATTTTTTCCTGACAGACAATACATATGAGGGATTTATTGCATGAGAGGTGTATGATCCACAATGTAAAGCACTATGGTAAATTATCATGGCAACACTAATTGGATATATTATTGACCCCAACAAACACCGTAGCCTGCAGTGTTGCATGTAAAGCACTACAGACATGCTGCAACCATAGATGAAACCACAGAGGAGCTGGTGTAAATGCACAGCAGGCAATCCCACAGCGGTGAAAAGAGTTAACTTTCCTGGTTGTAGACTCTTTGTTAGAAAATAAATAATGTCTGAATTTTTTTTTTTTAATTGAGAAATTGAAAAAAGGGCCTCCCAAAAATGATGTAATTAAGAATGGTTAAACAAATGAACTCAAATCTTGGATGAAAAATATGCTGGTTTACACAAAATGATCCAAAGTGCTTGAGTAACCCAGCGGGTCAGGCCGCTTCTCTGGAGAACCATGGACAGGCGACGTTTTGGGTCAGGACACTTCTTCAGATTAGATGGGTGCTGCTTCTTGTTGGGTTTGATAAAGGGTCTCGCCAAAAACGTCACCTATCCATGTTTTCCAGAGCTGCTGCCTGACCTACCGAGTTACTACAGCATTTTGTTACCTTTCCCTACACTTAACTTTTTTTAAGTGAATGGAGTCACACTTCCTGCACCAACCAACCCCAGATAAAGATGAGGAGCCACATGTTCCTGAGCAAAACACCTACTGCTGGAAGAATTCATCAGGTTAGGCTGTCTGAAGAGGGGTCCCAACCTGAAACGCCGCCTATCCATTGCCTCCACAGATGCTGCCTGACCCGCTGAGTTACTTCAGCACTTTGTGTTTTGCTCATGATCCAGCCCATGTCCTCGTAAATTCTCAGAGAAACAGCTTTTTTTGTGATGTTCCAGAGAAGCATCTTGCAATGTTTTGCTAAATTATTTGTGATGTTGGAATACAAATCAATATTGCAAGAAATACCAATACTACTATATACCAAGCCAACAGCTAGAATATTAGTAAATCAAATGTTAACAACTAAATTTAATTTATTCCGTGGCTGTAGACAAGGTTGTCCTCTACCTCCACTACTGTTCGCACTGGCAATTGAACCATTAGCACAGCACGTCAGATTACATCCTGAAATATATGGGTATGAAACCAAAGAAACTGAAAATAAAATCTCTTTATACGCAGATGATGTATTACTTTATATTACAAAGCCGGAAATTAGTATTCCTAACTTATTAGATTTAATAACTCAATTTGGATTGATTTCAGGGTACAGAATTAATTGGAATAAAAGTGAACTTATGCCAATAATGGGAAACAACTCACATATATTACAACAATATCCTTTTAAGATAGCAAATGAAAAAAATCAAATATCTTGGAATTCATGTAACAAAAAGATATGATTCTTTATTTAAATCTAATTTCCCACCCCTATTGAATAAACTACTTAAGAATATCCTATATTGGAAAACATTACCTATTTCAATGTTAGGTAGAATTAATGCGATAAAAATGATTTTTCTTCCGCAATTATTATACCTGTTTCAACTGATCCCGATATATCTTCCTAAAAATTTTTTTAAGAAAGTGAACTCTATAGTTACCAACTTTATTTGGGATTATAAGAGCAATAGAATAAATAAAAAAATATCTATGTAAATCAAAAATAAATGGAGGTTTTGCATTGCCTAATTTTATGTTATATTATTGGGCAGTTAATATTAAAAATATGAACTTTTGGTTGGAAGAAGTAGATAAACAACCAAACTGGTTAAAAATGGAAAAGGAAGATTGTTTACCTTTTGAAATTAGCTCGATTTTATTTGCTAATACTAAAATACATTAAAAAAGTTATAGAGGAAATCCAATAATAGAAAGTGGCATACGTATTTGGAAACAATTAAAGAAAACATTAAAATTAGAAAGTATACCACTGGCTCTTCCCATTGCAAATAACATCACTTTTAAACCTTCAATGATGGATAAAGTTTTTTTTAAATGGAAGAACTATGGAATAAATAAGATGGGTGATCTCTATAGGGAAAGATTATTCCTTTCATTTCAGGATTTACAACAAAATTATGGTTACACTCAAAAGAGTACTTTAGAAATTAGAGATTATGTTAAATCAAACACACAGGATTTTAGAAATAGAAAGACAGAAATTTTAGATGAATGTCTAAATAAATATCCGAATACAGAAAAATTATTATCATATATTTATAATATTTTACTGGAAAATGATTTACCAAACTTGGGAATATATAGGCAAGCATGGGAAAACGAATTAGGACAAACAATTAGTGTAGAAGTATGGAATGAAAGTTTACAACATATACACCACTGCTCATTAAATGCCAGACATTCCCTGATACAATTTAAAGTTTTACATTGATTACACTTTTCGAAATCCAAATTAAACAGAATGTTTTCAAATGTTTCTGCAATATGTGATAAATGTCAGCATTTAGAAGCTAATCTAACGCATTCATTCACAAAATGTATAAAAATTACTAATTTTTGGATAGATATTTTTAACATAATCTCGAAAGTAGTTAATGCAAATTTAACTCCAGACACAAAATTAATCATATTAGGAACAATAGAAACGGATCATTTACTAACATCACAACAAATAATTTTGATTGGTTATCGTTTAATAATCTGTAAAAAACTAATACTAAGATTTTGGAAAGGTCTTACATCCCCCACAATCAAAATGTGGATTACAGAAATGTCGGAGACACTTCATCTGGAAAGACTAAGACTTGTCCTTTTGGACAAGCTAGATCAATTCAGAGGAATATGGTCTCCATTTATTGAATACTTAAAGGGTCAAGGAGGTCCGGTTCGAGGGCCTGACTGAAGCCTGATGAAGAACTATATACAACAGACCGCGCATATATCTCCAATGAAGAATATCTTGCTTCATACTCCACTCATTTTTATCGATTTTCTACTTCTATTTTATTTATTTTTATTATTTCTCTTTACTATTTTCTTTCTGTTATAAAATAATAAAAAATATAGAAGTATAAATAAGAACGACTGTAAACTTTAAAAATATTAAGAATATATGTGACGAATAATATGTTTTTTCTTTTTTGATTTTATGTTATTCCCTTTTAATATGTATTTACTTCTAATAAAAATATTTTACAAAAAAAAAAAAATTGCAAGAAATAAACATAATTCTCAATTTTCCTCAGTTGAAGAAATGATGACTTGTTTTGTTTTTTGATTTTCCACAACTGCTGTATTTCATACACCTGTCGCCTTCTAGTTGAGGCATTGGTTCACATCTTAAATAAACCCAGCCTCTCATCTCAGTCTTCAGAAACAAATGGAGAAAACATTTGTTGAAATACATCCAGACACTGCAGAATTATTATGAAGTCTGAAGAAGGGTCTCAACCCGAAACGTCACCCACTTCTTTTCTCCAGACATGCTGCCTCACCCGCTGCGTCACACCAGAATTTTGTGTCACTCTTAGAATTATTATGAAGACAGGTTTACATTTTAGGGATATACCAATTTCCGCCACTGTAACATGAACTTCAGTGATTGGCAATCTTTTGTTGGTAAGCAGGCATGAAATTCATGAGACTTGTCAGCTTTGGTGGCAATACACTTGGATCAAGGAGAAGGTTTGTGGATTATACTACATGTGTGGATTATACCACATAATCACAGTATGATGTGTGATTAGGACCCTCAGGGATTTGATCACATTATCTAGACTGACAGTTCAAAGTATTACTGTGGACGTGTTGCCTCGTTAGAGACTCAGTTTTTCAGATGAAATGGTTAAGCTTACGTTTTCTCATTAGGGTGAAAATAACCTTACAGAGGTTTTGTGATACAGAAATGGGTTACCAGCCTGGTCTACAACTTTGTCTCAATGTACATAATTAAAATATTTTTAAAGAAAGGGTGAAAATTAACAAGAAAATGCAAATAGAGACACAAGGAACAGGCGATGACGGACTCTTGTGTAGAACACAAAGTGCTGCAATAACTCAACGGATCAATCAGCATTATTGCAGGATATTGATAGGTGACGTTTCAGGGTGTAGGGGAGATCCTTTTTCAGAAAATACAGATGCTGGAAATCTGAAAACCACAGATCTGAAATCTGAAATGAAAATAGAAGTTACTGGAAATGCCTGTTTCTGATTTCTAGTAAAATAGATAAAAATCATTAAAACATAACCCGACTATTCAACTCTTAGCTGTTTGTGGGATTTACTGTTTCCAAATTGTCTACTGTGTTGACTTGCTCTACAATAGTAGCTAAATGCCAGTGTAGTACTTCAGGATAGCAATTAAAATGTTGTATTGATGCACATCATAAGATTTTGGATCACACAAGAAATGTGTCTTCAACTGAATTGATAAATAATCAGGTATCATCATGGAATCATACAAATGTTACAATACAGAAGGAGGTGGTTTGATCTGACATATCCATCCTTGTTGATAAATATCCACCTAGTCCGCTACCAACTCCCAGCATTTATTGTTCGTAGGCCTATAGACCACAAATCTTAATGGATTTTAGTCAGGCTTTTGATAAGGCAGATCCAGAAGATTAAAATGTATGGGATTCATAATGACTTGGTTGTATGGATTAAAAACTGGCTTAATCGTGGAGGACAGAGAGTTGGGATGCAAGGTAGATATTCTGGCTGGAGGTCAGTCTATATATATATATATATATACGTATATAATTTTCTTTGGATTGACATCACCTTGGAACATACATTGTCAAACATTCTTGAAACAGCATCTCATTCAAAAAGGAGTGACCATATGTGAACTGTCTGAAATTAAAGCATCAAGAGAAAGACATACTACAGACATAACAAAGGCAGGGAGGTAGTGAACGAGGAGTTTGGACATCACGTTAGAGCTGTACAAGATATTTGTAAAGCCACATTTGGAGTACTATGTACTCCAAAACTTCATGTACACATCCAAGTACTGTTTAAATGTGACGAGGATTTCTGCCTGCACCCTTTTTCAGTCCGTAAAATTCAGATCCAAAACAAAGGCAAAAATAAAATGTTGTCTCCAGTTTAATCCTTCTCTCCATATTTAAAATATATGTCCCGAGGTTTGATGACCGCTTTGCTAAGGGAAAATATGTTTTTATTTGCTTTAAATAGGCCAATCTCCGTGATGTAGGAAGGACCTACAGGTGCACAGTAGAGAGCATGCTGACCGGTTGCATCATGGCTTGGTTCAGCAACTTGTGCACCCAGGAGCGGAAAAGACTACAAAAAGTAGTAAACACTGCCCTGTCCATCATCGGCTTTGATCTCCCTACCATCGAGGGGATCTATCACAGTCGCTGCCTCAAACACTGTCTGAATTAAACCAAAAACTGCCTCATGGCAGATGCAGTATAATGTGGATAATGTGGATAAATGTGAGGTTATCCACTTTGGTGGCAAGAACAGGAAAGTAGACTATTATCTGAATGGTGGCCGATTAGGAAAAAGGGAGATGCAACGAGACCTGGGTGTCATGGTACACCAGTCATTGAAAGTAGGCATGCAGGTGCAGCAAGCAGTGAAGAAAGCGAATGGTATGTTAGTATTCATAACAAAAGGATTTGAGTATAGGAGCAGAGAGGTTCTACTGCAGTTGTACAGGGCCTTGGTGAGACCACACCTCAAGTATTGCGTACAGTTTTGGTCTTCTAATCTGAGGAAAGATGTTCTTGCCATAGAGGGAGTACAGAGAAGGTTCGCCAGACTGATTCCTGGGATGGCATGACTTTCAAATGAAGAAAGACTGGATAGACTCGGCTAGAATTCGCTAGAATTTAGAAGACTGAGGGGGGATCTTACAGAAACGTACAAAATTCTTAAGGGGTTGGACAGGCTAGATGCAGGAAGATTGTTCCCGATGTTGGGGAAGTCCAGAACAAGGGGTCACAGTTTAAGGATAAGGGGGAACTCTTTTAGGACCGAGATGAGAAAAAGAAATTTCACACAGAGAGTGGTGAATCTGTGGAATTCTCTGCCATAGAAAGTAGTTGAGGCCAGTTCATTGGCTATATTTAAGAGGGAGTTATATGTGGCCCTTGTGGCTAAAGGGATCGGGGGGTATGGAGAGAAGGCAGGTACAGGATACTGAGTTGGATGATCAGCCATGTTCATATTGAATGGCGGTGCAGGCTCGAAGGGCCGAATGGCCTACTCCTGCACCTATTTTCTATGTTTCTATGTCTATATTTCTAAAAGGCTGGCAACATCATCAAGGACCCACACCATCCTGGCCAGACACTCATCTCCCCGCTACCTTCAGGTAGAAGGTACAGGATCCTGAAGACTGCAACGTCCAGGTTCAGAAATAGCTACTTCCCCACAGCCATCAGGCTATTAAACTCAACTGAAACAAATCTCTGAACACTAATTGACCATTATCTGTTTATTTGCACTTTATCTGCTTATTTAATGATGTGTGTATATATTTATATAATGGAATATGGACTCACTGATATGATATGTTCTGTAGTCGTGCCTACTATATTCCGTTGTGCTGATGCAAAGCAAGAATGTCATTGTCCTATCTGGGACATATGACAATAAACTTTCTCTCGACTCTTGACTCTTGACTCTTGATGTTGTTTAACTACAAAGGGTGGAAAGACGATTGACGAGGATGTTACCGGTCTGGAAGGTTTCAGTTATTTGACAAGAGGCTGGATAGGATAAGTCTTTTCACCCTGGAGTGTAGGAGACTAAGGGATGACCTTACAGAGTGGTATAAAGGCATGAAGGGCAAGATAAAGTGAAGTGCACAATCTCTTCCCCAGGGTAGGGGAATCTAAAACTGTAGGACATTGTTTTATGATGAGATGGGAAAGATTTAAAAGGAACCTGACAGTTAACATTTGTGTGTAGAGTGTGATGCGTACATGGAACAAGTTGCAAGAGGAAGGGATAGAGACAGGTACAATGACTACATTTAAAAGATACTCAGGTAGATACATGACTAGGAAAGATTTGAAGTGCAGGCAAGTGGGACTAGCTCGGCTAAGTAACTAGATGGGCATGAACAAGTTAGGTCAAAGGGCCTATTTCAATACAGTACAGCTCCGTGACTCTCTGACCTGGTACTATCATCAGAAAAATCTCCAGCACTTTCTCCACACAATCATACTTTTCCTGTAATATTATAACATGACTTAACAGATTCAATGTCACTTCAGGTTGTGGTGTGCACTACTGCATATCAGACTTCAGGGCATAGGAGGTGTTAGGTTCGATGCTTTTAAATGGGTTTTCTTGGCAATTGTGCCACATTCTTCTGGTTTTAAAGATTTTTAGCTGTTTTTAGAAGCCATTTTGTGACAGTATTGTATTCACTGCAGATAGGCCATTCAAAGGGACATTCACACTTGATATGGACCTTTGCCACCTACTTCAGGTAACTTTGGAGGCTCCTTGAGCACTGGAAGCAACTGAGAACCAGAGAGCAATTTGGGTTAAGGTGTATTCCTATTTATCCACATTAACACTTTGAGAAATGTGCTGATCTGGTTCCTCAGCTGATGTTATGAAACAGAATTTGGAAGCAGAATAGATGAAGAGAAGGGTTCATGTCCACAGGAAGCCACACACCTACCTTCATCTCTTTCAAGAGTAATGCCTCCAGAGATTAATGTTTTCCAAGCTAGTGGACATGAAGTTATAATCTTCAATGGTTCAATCAATAAATGATGCTTTATTGTCACATGTGCAAATGCACATTGAAATTTATTTCTTACAAACAGTCCAGTTGTGTATTGCCACACATAAGCACATCCTGATTAGCAACATGTACAGAAATTATCCACTGAGCCCTCATGCTAGAGGTGCCATTTTTTGGCACCATTTTCAGAGTCCATTCTTGAGAATGTTGCCCGGTCCAGACAAGCCCCAGGCTGCTGGGGGCCTCCAGCCATCGCCTTCCTTGGACATGTGAATTGACCTGCGAACCGACGTCGCTCAGTGACACAAGTTCCATTCATGTCACGATTTCCCTCGTTTCCCTACAGGAAATTTGACTTTGTTTCCTGTAGCCCAAGGGAATTATCCTGGGAGCAGGCAGAAAGAATTGGAAACATCGCAAGCATCCTGAAAGGATAAGGGTTATTTTGTTCCTCCTTGGCATCTGACTTGTGTCCTTGCTCCAATCACAGTACTGTAACAGTGCCATAATAATGGCTGTCATGAATTTTCCAGAAGCCTATTCTGGCATTTCTGCTTAGTCTATTGAATCATGTCCTTGTTAAATGAATGTGTGGCATTCAATGGTGCTTCAGGCTATTCTACACTTGAATGATAACTTACTACTTATAATTATGGCTGACTGGTTCTGCCATCTTCATTGTGAGAGTCATATACTCTTGGTAATTGTTGCTTGCTGGTCCACCTGCAATTACACCTGCATCAGGATGCCAGTAATTTCACTGCTCCTGAACTTTCATCCCTTCCTGTTCTGCACTGACTCTGGTGATCAGAGCCACTTCCAAGGCAGGTACTCCTGTCAAGGCAGTAAACTCAACCGGACATTGAGTGTACAGGAGTAAAATCATCATCAATGTGCACCTTCGATTGTACGGTGCCATCTAAGAGGCAAAATAAATGGACATGTTTATACGAGGGAGCTGCAAGGTTAAATGGTGATTTGTGCTGGGAAGATGCACAACACACGGTCTTGATCAATTTACAGGGAGCTGCGGAAAGCAGTCCTTCCAACAATTGAAAATGTAATCCATTTGCATCCCCTTTTCACTGTACCCCACCCCCATCCCAATCCTTGCTACCAATGATCCATTTGTTCGCTGGATTTAGATGTCCCTCACATAGAATTACATTGATGATTGAAGTATGATATGGTTGGCTGGAAATGTTAACAATCCTCAGCTGCTCCAGATCCTTTCTGTGTTGATCAGATGACATTGTTGCTCTGTATTATTCTCTGTGGCCGTGGCTACTCTAACTTTTAACAGACATCTGCAGTGACTATTCGTACAAAAGATTTACATAGAGTCATAGGGTCAAACAGCACGGGAACAGGCCTTTGGCTCAACCTGCCCATGCCAACCAAGATGCCCGGTCTACTCTCATCCCACCTGCTTACATTTGGACCATATCCCTTAAAACTTTCATGCACCTGTCCAAATGTCTTTAAATATTATTATAGTACCTGCCACAACTACCTCCTCTGGCAGCTCGTTCATACACCCATCAACCCTCTGTGAAAAAGTTGCCCCTCAGGTTCCTATTACATCTTTCCACTCTCACTTTAAACCTATGTCCTCTGGTTCTTGATTCCCCATCTCTGGGTAAAAGACTCTGTGCATCTACTCTTTCCATTCCCCTCATGATCTTATACAATTAAATGCTGAAACAATTTGAGCAGAAGCAATGAGAAAATGGTTTGGTTTTCGAGAACTTCATTCAATTCAATGGGCTTCAGTCAATAGGTATGATAGATTCTACAGTAGACCATTGCAATGAGTGTGTACTGAGCACTGATGTGTCTGGACAGTGAATGTATAACCACAAAGAAAGAATAGAATAGGGAGGGGAGTATTCACATCTGAGCTTTCCACTAGATGTTCTATAAGTTGATGCGAATATTTTTGCATAATTGGTAACCTGGTATGGAATGCTATCTTCGCAGATTGGTTATAAGAACACGTTTGAAAATGGGATTGACACCATAAAATGCTCGAGTAAAAACATAAAATGCTGGGAAAGCTCAGCAGGTCAGACAGCATCTTTGGAAACAGAAACAACAGAACTGAAGATGCCTCTCAGCGTCTATGAGAAGGGAAACAGTTAGAACTTCAAGTCAGTCAGAACTTTCACTGACTCAAAATGTTAACTGTCTCCATTCTCAAAGATGCTGCTTGACCTGCTGTTTTTCTAGCATTTACATTTTTTAATTTCAGATTTATAGCAGCTACAGCCTTGTTCTGATTTTCAAAATGGGATACCCTCCTTTCCTTGCAGTGGCAAATTCCCAGCCTACCCACTGTTGCTGGATGATGCCATGGGTCCTCATCTGTGGATTCCTGCCCCTCTTCCTCTTCCTCCTAATCTCCCTGCAGGCCGCCAGGCTCCCACACACCTTCCTCTTCCTCAGAAGCAGCAATGCATAGTAAATTGAGAAACATGACAGGGAACCACAAGGATTCATCCTGCGACTGCAGACTCCAGAACCAGACTATCGCAGCTGCAATCTCTTGTGCCTCCCTGTGGCCAGGAGACTGATTATATTGACCATGATGGAGAATGCAATCCTGGCACAAGAGCATGGCCTTCCCTAAACAGGTCCCAGGAAAGGAGGGATATGGATTATGTGTAGGCCGATGAAAATCAGCATTATGTTCAGCACAGACATGATCGGCCAAAGGGCCTGTTCCTGTGTTTAGTTTAGTTTAGTTAAGTTTAGTTTAGTTAAGTTTAGTTTAGAGATACAGCGTGGAAACAGGCCCTTCGGCCCACGGATTCCATACTGACTGGTGATCAGCCGTACGCTAGTTCTATTCTACACACTAGAAACAATTTGCAGAAGAAAGTTAACACAAATTTGCACGTCTTTAGAATGTGGGAGGAATCCAGAGGACCTGGAGAAACCCAAGCGGTCACAGGAAGAATGTACAAACGCTGTACAGACAGCACCCATAGTCAGGATCGAACAAGGGTCTCTGGCGCTGTAAGGCAGCAACTCTACCAATGCGCCACTGTGCTGTACTGTACTGGTCTATATTCTATGTTATATTTCCATCAGCAGCCTCTTGTGGTAAGGTCCATAATTCCTACAATAATAAAAAGCACCTACTGAGGCCCTCATTAGATGAACATTTCGGCATTTAAATGCATCAAATGAGCTCACAGTTGGTTTCAGCAGAGTCATTGGATTTTTGGTAGCCTCACCTTATGTCTGCAGATGGATACTCAAATATCCACCCTCTCTGAGTGTAAGGTGCTGTGCCTTTTTTATCACAAAGGGAATAGCAAAGTTGACGAGTAAACTCAGTTAAAATGAGGGTGAATCTTGAAAATGGTATGTATGTTCTACCTACTAACCCAATATATGATGTGGAAGCTAGAAAATGAAACAGTGCACATATCAAGATGAGAGGAATAGATTGGGTAGACGCACAGAGTCTCTTGCCCCGAATATGAGAATTGAGACCAGAGGACAAAGGTTTAAGGTTAAGGTGAACGGGGAAAATTTAATAGGAACCTGAGGTTTCACACAAACGATGGAACAAACTGCTGGAGGAGGGAGTTGAAACAGGTACTATCACAACATTTAAGGATCATTTAGAGAGGTACATGGATAGGACAGATTTAGAGGGATATGGGCCAAATGCAAGCAGGTGGGATTAGTGTAGATGGGACATGTTGGTTAGTGTGGGCAAGTTGAGCTGTATCCATGCTGTATGACGCAATGAGTCTGTGACTCTATGATAATAACTAACTGCACTAAACTGTTTATTACAGAAGGATAAATAGTGCATGGTATGCTGTAACCAATTTTGGGAAGGTTTCAAAGAATACGAACTCCTATGTCTAACATCTAGAATAAGCTCTTTACCAATGAAAAACAGCTTCTATTGGTTCAAATTTCTAGCTATATTTTTCCAGCAATCCTATCATAGGGCAGTTAGTCCAAGATTGGAGCTTTGACCCTAATTTGTGTAGAATGAGTTTGCGGTCCGTAATACTGACTCACTATTGTAACCTCCAATCACTATAAACTGTTTAAGAACGCACAATTGTACATTCACAACATGCTTCAGTATTTTTAAGCAAATCAGGATAACGTTTTTATCCAAACTGCACAGGCATGGGTTAATTGCGCAGAAAAGCCAAGTATCCCTTTTTAGAGTTATCTAATTTCCGATTCAGATTAGTTTGGCGTTGTATACACAGCAGGATGAAATGAAATTCCTACCTCACATGAAGCTCACAGATAAACAGTATACATAGAGTAAGAATAAATACAGCATTAAATACGACAAGTGCAAATCTGGAAAGGTGCAAGATTGCAGTGCAGATCTGAGTCCAAAAAAATATTGAAGTACAAGAACAGAATAACCAAACGAGGCAAACTCCTTACACATCATCGAAGGAAGCAAGAATGCCCCTTCAGTGACAATTTAAAGCAAAGTGATTAACAATTGTTTCCTTTGAGCCTCTAGCATTCAACATAATCCTACTTAGTTTTGAGTGGAGTATTTGTAGCTTTTGCAATATTTGAATATTTGAACAGTTTCATTACCATAATCCAAGTGGAAATAAAGTACTGCACTATCTACCCTGAAATTGCTAAATTCTGTTTTAAGTGTGATCTGAGACATTTCAATCATTCAATTTATGTTGAGATTTCATTAATTTTTATTTGAAGTTAGCTTTGAAGGATGGTGACCAAAAAAAAAAGATCATATGGTGATGATTATTGCAGCAGCGTGACAAAAAATATGCTTCAACAGAGAGAAAAAATACATTGATGACAAGTTTTGGGTCATTTCATGTCTTTCCTGAAATACATTTTTTTTTTTGCAAAAATCACATTTTTGCATTTAGTTTGCAATGAATGACGTAATTCCCCCGTACCATGATCTTTTTGAAAATCAGTCTATCTTACTGTATATCAGAGGTGATCATCATTGGGTAACCTCAGGACAACCAGGTCTTTATAGTGTAGCAGTTACGAGGAAGATACCAAAGCAGACGCAAAGTGCTGGTGTATATCAGCGTGTCAGGCAGCATATCTAGAGAAAATAGATAGGTGACATTTCGGGGTAGGAACCTTCATTGGATTGATTGTAATGAGGAAGAGAAAGCTCGAAGGGAGGTAGGGGTGGTGCAAAGCCAGGCAAGCGATAGATGGATCAGGGTTAAGGGGGTTTAATTGGCAGATGGGCGGACAAAGGCTAGAGATAAAGAGAAGACAAAAAGCGCTGAGATAAAGAGTGAGGAGGTGTGAAACATGAACCCAGAGGAAGGGGCGTAGGTGGAAGTGGACATGGGGAAGGGGAAGATACTAAGGCAAGTCCCAAAGATATACTTTGCCCTTCCATGCCAGCTACAATTCAAAACTATCAACACCCCAAAACACCCCCCGAGCCCTACTTCCACAAGGTACAAACAGCCAATTCTGTGTAGCCCCTAAACTTTCAATTCCCCCAACAGAAAGCTAGCCACCCACTCCAGCCACCAATCCCGATCAGCCCCACCCCACCTGTCCAGGCTAATCCTAGTTATTAGAAACGTAGAGACATAGAAACATAGGAAGTATGCGCAGGAGTAGGCATTCGAGCCAGTGCCGCCATTCAATATGTTCATGGCTGATCATCCAAAATCAGTACCCCGTTCCTGCTTTCTCCCCAATTCCCTTGATTCCGTTAGCCCTAAGAGCTAAATCTAACTCCATCTTGGCATCTCCTAAACCACAATTACCACTCACATCACCGAACCCCTGAACACCTCCTGGCCTTCTTATGGACATCTGCCTGAGACCCTTTATTTGATTACTTTCTCAATCTGGCTCAGTTCCCCGTATCCTGATTGTGATTGACTGCTGACCCTCTTTCCTCATTGATATCCCCCTCACAATTTGTACCAGACCTGGCTTCAGTTCTGGACACCAAAACTGCAATGCTTGTTCAGAAGTACCTGAGCTTTTTGGACCTTGGGCTGATCCCTAAACAAAACAGTCATTGTCCTAACTCATGAGCACCCATTAGAAAATACCACAATTTCTTGGCAGGTGTGTTGTATGCTCTACGACTATTATTTTGCGTGTCTGAGATCAGCTATCCTCTGAGCCCTGAATGATCATAGGATCAGAGAGCAGTAGCTGATCTGGATCAGTGCCTGGGGTGGGTGATCAGATCTCTGTTGGGGGAATTTGTGCTTTGTGGTAATGAGGTCCAGGGGGTGTCTAATACAGTGGCTTGCAAAAGTATTCAAACCCCTTGAACTTTTCCACATTTTGTCACGTTACAACCACAAACGTAAATGTATTTTATTGGGATTTTATGTGATAGACCAACACAAAGTGGTGCATAATTGTGAAGTAGAAGGAAAATTACACATGTTTTCCAAATTTTATTACAAATAAAAAACTGAAAAGTGTGGCGTGCAAAAGTATTCAGCCCCCCTGAGTCAATACTTTGTAGAACCACCTTTCGCTGCAATTACAGCTGCAAGTCTTTTGGGGTATGTCTCTACCAGCTTTGCACATCTAGAGACTGAAATTTTTGCCCATTATTCTTTGCAAAATAGCTCTAGCTCAGTCAGATTGGATGGAGAGCATCTGTGAACAGCAATTTTCAAGTCTTGCCAGAGATTCTCAATTGGATTTAGGTCTGGACTTTGACTGGGCCATTCTAACACAGGAATACGCTTTGATCTAAACCATTCCATTGTAGCTCTGGCTGTATGGTTAGGGTTGTTGTCCTGCTTTAAGGTGAACCTCCGCCGCAGTCTCAAGTCTTTTGCAGACTCTAACAGGTTTTCTTCCAAGATTGTCCTGTATTTGGCTCCATCCTTCTTCCCGTCAACTCTGACCAGCTTCCCTGTCCCTGCTGAGGAAAAGCATCCCCACAGCATGATGCTGCCACCACCATGTTTCACAGTGGGGATGGTGTGTTCAGGGTGATGTGCAGTGTTAGTTTTCCGCCACACATAGCGTTTTGCATTTAGGCCAAAAACTTCAATTTTGGTCTCATCAGACCAGAACACCTTCCTCCACATGTTTGCTGTGTTCCCCACATGGCTTGTGGCAAACTGCAAACGGGACTTCTTATGGCTTTGTTTCAACAATGGCTTTCTTCTTGCCACTCTTCCATAAAGGCCCGATTTGTGGAGTGCACGACCAATAGTTGTCCTGTGGACAGATTCTTCCACCTGAGCTGTGGATCTCTGCAGCTCCTCCAGAGTTACCATGGGCCTCTTGGCTGCTTCTCTGATCAATGCTCTCCTTGCCCGGCCTGTCAGTTTAGATGGACAGCCATGTCTTGGTAGGTTTGCAGTTGTGCCATACTCTTTCCATTTTCGGATGATGCATTGAACAGTGCTCCATGAGATGTTCAAAGCTTGGGATATTTTTTGATAACCTCACCTTGCTTTAAACTTCTCCACAACTTTATCCCTGACCTGTTTGGTGTGTTCCTTGGGCTTCATGATGCTGTTTGTTCACTAATGTTCTCTAACAAACCTCTGAGGACTTCACAGAATATCTGTATTTATACTGAGATTAGATTACACACAAGTGGACTCTATTTACTAATTAGGTGACTTCTGAAGGCAATTGGTTGCACTGGATTTTATTTAGGGGTATCAGAGTAAAGGGGGCTGAATACTTTTGCACGCCACACCTTTCAGTTTTTTATTTGTAAAAAAAATTGAAAACCATGTATCATTTTCCTTCCACTTCACAATTATGCACCACTTTGTGTTGGTCTATCACATAAAATAGTAAGATTAAACAAGAACTTACCAGTTCGAAGTTTGATCGTTATTTTATGAGGAGTTACGATGAGGGATTACGTGAAGAACCCGCCTCACGCTGGCAACGGCATACTTCAAAGCAGCGGCATGAAAAACACAGAACACCAAAAGCCGGAGTAACATAGGCTCATAAAAGACTTAGAACTACCATTTGATCATTTATTTTTATGAGGGTGGGAGTGGAGGGCACGTAATCCCTCATCGTAACTCCTCATAAAATAACGATCAAACTTTGAACTGGTAAGTTCTTGTTTAATCTTACTATTTTACTTCGGAGTCACGTGAGTGACTACGTGAAGATTTTAAAGCTTTCTGTGTTTTTTATGTCATAGAATTAATCCGTACGACAGTCCGGCTAAGTAAACACATACATGAGAAACCAGACTAATGTTAGTTCTTTTCACAATTAACTTTGTTAATGGCTTAAAGACCATATAATAACCCTCCTTATATCTGAGGGAAATGATTACAAGTGATAAAAGATATATAAGTGACTACACAACTGATTATAGCAATTAATAGTAAACAAAGCAGATGATTATAGTGCTCCCAACACCGCGTGTCCAAAGCTTGTCATAGTGTGAACAGGTTTATTGTAGAACTTTGAAAAAGTTTCTTCTTTACTCCACCCTGTGACTTTTAAAATATGCTCGAGAGGTACGTCCCGCCCCTTCGCCGCGGACGTAGCTGCCGCCCTGGTGGAGTGAGATTTGAACACCTCAGTGTCTACTCCCGCTAAAAGCAACACCTGTTTCAACCACTTTGAGATAGTTTAAACTGAAGCTCTTGTGTGTGGTTTTTTGTGCGTAACCATTAACGTTTTTTCATTTCCTCGAAGAGTCTCAGTAACTTTAATATATTGGTTCAAATGTCTAGCCACACACAAAGTAGGATCAATATGATAAGCTTGAAAGGTTACCTTTGCTCCAGATCTCCGTGGTCTGCTTTGTTTGATCAGCTCGTAAACATAGAACACAATATTATTCTGTAGTCACATGCATACAGTCTAAACGCAACATTTGTAAAGTTTGCACTCTTTGAGCTGAGACCAGTGACATTAACATTATTAATTTCAATGTTAATCTTTCCAATGTCAATCCTTCAATTGGAGTCCATTGTCTAAGTAGAGTAAGTACAATGCTCACATCCCAAATCTCTGTGTATCTTGGTTTGGGTGGATTAATGTTAAAGATTCCTTTCATGAATCTAGATATTAATGGATGTGACCCAATTGATTTCTGATCAGTCATAAGTCCTAAATAGGATGACAAGACACTGCGTGCAGTGTTAATGGCACTGTAACTTAAATGTTGCTCAAAATGCAAATTGGCAAGGAATTCCAAACATTTGCAATATTCACAATATCATAAGAAATATTTGACTGTGTGCAAAATTCTTCCCATTACTTAATATGTGTCATATATTGTTTTTGTGTGCTATCTCGCCATGATGAGACTATAATTTCCATCGTTTTGTCCGATAATCCCAGCTCCTGCAGTGGTCTGGTCAAAACCTGTAGATTAATAAATTCATATATGCATATAATGGATAAATTTCTTTAGTTACTGGACGAATCAAAATATCACTACAGTTAGGAATCGACATATATGGCTCTTTAATCATATTCAGCATTACTGGGAACCAAAGTTGAGTTGGCCAACTACCAACTACCAACAATCCAGAGGCAGAATCCAAAGTTGAGTTGGCCAACTACCAACTACCAACAATCCAGAGGCAGAATCTTGTTCTATCTTCTTCAGACATCTCTGAATCAAAGCAAATGGTGGAAAAGCATAAAAGAACATATCTCCCCCAGTTTAACGAAACAGCATCTACTACTACTGCATCTGGATCGTGTTCCCAAGACACATATTTAGGTAATTGATGATTAAGCCTTGATGCATACAAGTCAATTTCTGGTAACCCAAATTGGTGTATAATATTTTTAAATATTGCTGGCTTAAGCATCCATTCCGTATAATCTTTAAATATCCTTGATCTTTTATCTGCCTCCACATTGTCTTTACCTTGAATGTAGCTTGCTGAAATCCATATTTGGCGATCAATACACCATTACCATATTTATTGACCAGACAATCACATGATACTGATCTAACTCCCCCATGTGATAAATATATGCAACAGCCGTATTATTGTCTAACTGTATTAACACATGTACACCTTGTTTAGCACAACAATATGCTTTTAGTCCATAAAAGCACCCAATAACTCCAAATAGTTAATACCATCAGCTTGAAGAAACGCTTCTTCTTGAGCTTTTTCATCTACCTCCACAATTGGAGGATGAATCTGTTGCCCCCCCATCCGAGAGCACTAGCATCTGTTTGTAAAACCATTTCAGGCTGTTTAATCATGATATTTATTAGCAGCTTGTGGGACATTTTTTAACCCACCATTGTAATTCCAACACAGCTTCTTTTGTTAATTACATAGGCCTGTCAAGTGGCCTGACTTCTCTTTGAGAGCTCGTATCTTGTCCCTTCGAAGATTTTGATAATGTAATGGACCAAATTCTACTGCAGGAAAACGCTGCTACCAGTTTACCAATGGTTTTCGCTATTTCTCGGATGGAAGGATAAGGTTTGAATGAGATAATTACAAGTTACCAAAATATCATCGACTTTATCTGTTGGTAAAGTTATTAACATAGTCACTGAGTTAATTACAAACCCCAAAAGTTCATTGTTTGTGCTGGCTGCAGCTGGGACTTAATTGGATGAATCAAGAACCCTAGCTTACCACAAAGCTTTAGTAACTGAAACTGAGTTCTCAGCTGGCTCTTGATAATCACTAATGATCAGAAAGTCATTGAGATAAGCCATAATAATGTGCATTTGTGCTCTTAATTGGGCTAAACTGGTTTTCAACAGTTTCGTAAAGAGTCTAAGAGCTGAACTCAGTCCATTTGGCAAAGCTTAACTGCCATAATTGTCCCAACCAATTAAATTTTAAGTACCACCGAAAAACTGATGCATAGGTACAGAATAATAGGCGTCTTTTCATCAATCTTAGCCATATAACAACCTGCTGAATTAAATATTTTGCAGTATTCAATGTCTCCATTTTAAAATGTTTGTATTCTACAAACTTATTTAGATCTGTAAGGTCCAGAATACTTCTGCAAACCGCCATCTTTATTCCTTCTAAAAATATTAAAACAAATTGATGCTCGTGTTCATAAGTTTTTGTCCATTACCCCTTTTCCAGATAATTGGGCAATTTGGACATTAATCTCTGCTTTTTTCAATTGCAGAAACACGAAAACATAAGCAGGTTTATTCTGTACAGGAGGATTAACCCCTTCTTTAAAAGTAATAGTGGTTAATGAAACTGCTTGTAATATATACCAATCAAAAGTAATAGTAAGCCAGTCTTTATAAACTTTTTGTAATCTCCCTCTAACTGGAGATTAATCCGCAGTTTCTTTAAGCATAGAACAAGTCTTTTAATTCCTCTCCATATGAGCGTGGTGGTCTCCTTTTCCCCCCAATTCGGGTAAGTATTTGGCTGTGCAGTACAATAAGACTTCCTTGACATATTTCTGCCTCTATTTCCAAAATCAAATCCCCTTCTGGGCGAAAATACCTTTTTGTCCAAAGACAAAGGTTTCATGCAGCTAAAATATTTAACTTTTCATCCAATTTTAATAATTTAGGCAGATTACTCCAAACAGACAACCAGGAGCTTAAACACCACTTGCTCGACACAGGTATGCAAACCTTGGGTGAAAAATGGGCTAAATAGCCATTTACCTCATACAAAATTTCATAGAAAGAATTGCACAATAGCGTCTTTTTTTTTTTTTTTTTTTTTTATCCATCTCCGCAAAAGCCATAATAGCAGCAGAATAATTTGTGAGGATTTTTGAACCTCACTACTTGACGCTCTCATATTTGGGGTCATGGATGCCCATATCAACGGATAAACCGTAGGCACTTCCAATGAGGTACAATTTCTTGTGCTGTGCAATTTTTAATATTTCAATCATCACAGAAACATGAAGTTGGTGAGATACCATATATATATGTTGGCAGCTAGGTTTTCTTCCATAGCCTCACCACTTCCTTCATATATAGCAAATTCTTTTGCTATCCCAGGCACATTTGGCCTTTTTTTTTTTTTTTTTTTCTTTTTCTTTTTTATTTATTTTGTGGTGTGCTTTCAAATGCAAATCACCATCAACAGGGTCTGCCTTCTGCAGCCCTAAATCAATTGGGATTTCATCCCATGAGACTTCTTCCGGCCCAAATCCTGGGTCCGGAGTTCCAACTCCCAATTAGGCCCACAGCCACATTCAGAATAATTAAACCCCTCAGGGATTTTTTTGGGATTCATCTGGGTACTGTGACCCTAGTCTCATAATTATTTGGAGAACTTTCTCCATATGCTCCATAATTAGTTCCACATAGTTTAATTATCTGGAGGACTTTCAAATATCAGAGTCATCAAAACCACGGGCCTCTCAGATTTTTTTTTTTTTTTTTTTTTTTCCATTTTCGGGAGCATTTCTTTCCGTGGTTATCATTTTTGGAAAATAATTCGCTAACGGGTATATCTGCGGCCACCGGTATCGGAACCGGCTCCGCACTAGCTTTCCCGTATATTTATTTTTCACCCCAGGAAGCACTTTACCCGCGAATTTTCCTTTACTTCATAATCTGTGCTATCCAGCACTTAACTTGACTCTGACTTGATTTTACATAACTATTACTGCTGGACCTACCCAGCGTCCGCTAAAAACATCGCAACTTTGCTGCACTTACCTGCGGGGCCGTTCCGACCGCTGCGAGGAGCTGCTCCTTACTGCAGCTCCTCCTTTCCGCCGTCAGCGTTGACGTCATGCCGTTGCCAGCGTGAGGCGGGTTCTTCACGTAGTCACTCACTTGACTCCGAAGTAAAATTCCAATAAAATACATTTACGTTTGTGGTTGTAACGTGACAAAACGTAGAAAAGTTCAAGGGGTATGAAAACTTTTGTAAGCCACTATATGTTGATAGTTTTGAGTTAGAGTTGGCTTGGAAGAAAAAAAGTACATGTTTGGGACGCCTTAGTATTTATGTTATTTGCAAGATCCACAATGCAAAAACGCGAATAAGAAAAGCACTGAATAATTTTAGTTTCATTTTTAGTTTAGAGATACAGCATGTAAACAGGTCCTTCAACCCACCGATTCCACACTGTCCAGTGTTCCCTGTACACTATCCTACACACTAGGGACAATGTACAATTTTACCAAAGCCAATTAACCTACAAACCTGAACGTCTTTGAGTGTGGGAGGAAACTGGAGCACCCGGAAAAAAAACACGCATGTCAAGGGAAGAATGTACAAACTCCATACCCACAGCTCCTGTAGTCAGGGTCAAGCCCGGGTAGGCAGCAACTCTAACGCTGCACCACCATGCCACCCCGATTATATGAACGTTATTTATCTTACAGACACGTCAAATCTTGAACTTGGTAAACAAGCAGCAAACAATGGATCATTCACAATTGTTTCCATAACCTGGATAGATTTAATAGCCTTTTGTGTCCACCTCCAACGTGACCCCTCCACTCGCCACATCTTCCCATCGCCCCCCTGTCTGCCTTCCGCAAAGACCGCTCCCTCCGCAAATCCCTTGTCAATTCTTCCCTTCCCTCCCGCTCTACCCCTTTCCCCGGGCACTTTCCCTTGCAACCGCAAGAAATGCTACACTTGTCCCTTCACCTCCCCCCTCCACTCCTTTCAGGGACCCAAGCAGTCCTTCCAGGTCCGACAGAGGTTCACCTGCACCTCCTCCAACCTCATCTACTGCATCCGCTGCTCCAGATGCCAGATGATCTATATCGGTGAGACCAAGCTGAGGCTTGGCGATCGTTTCGCCGAACACCTCCGCTCAGTCTGCATTAACCAAGCCGACCTCCCGGTGGCTCAGCACTTTAACTCCCCCTCCCATTCCGTATCCGACCTCTCGGTCCTGGGCCTCCTCCACGGCCAGAGTGAGCAACACCGCAAGTTGGAGGAACAGCACCTCATATTCCGCTTGGGGAGTCTGCATCCTTTGGGCTTGAACATTGAATTTTCTCAATTCTGTTAACCCTTGCTGTCTCCTCCCCTTCCCACCTCTCCCCCAGCCCTCGGGCTCTGACATTCCCTCTCTCTCTATCTCCCTCCCCCACCCTAGTCGCACCAGCTTCTAATTTTCACACCACAAACAGCTTACAATGGCTTGTTCCCTTTATCATCGATACTTTTTTGCATATCTTTCAATCATTGTTCTTTATCTCTCCACATCACCGTCTATATCTCTCGTTTCCCTGATCCCTGACCAGTCTGAAGAAGGGTCTCGACCCAAAACGTCTTCTATCTCCTTCGCTCCTTAGATGCTGCTGCACCCGCTGAGTTTCTCCAGCCTTTTGTGTACCCTAGATTTAATATTTTCCTCTTTATAAATAGATCCACTTGTATAATGGTAATCAAGTTCAATTTTAAATTAGTGGGCTACCACTAGATTGGGTTGCAAGCTTTGACTCACTCTTTCACGATCATGGGCTCTGTTGATCAACTTAATATAAATCCAAACTAACTTTGGTCCGAGATGATTGAAACACAAACAGTATCCTACAAACCATTAAGTTGAAAGCATAAAGGTGTATAAATGTGTGTAAAAGTATCTTGTTATGTTTACACATCTGGAAATAGTGAGAAAAGCAGGAATATTTGTATTCTGTGTGAGATATGTGGTTGAGACGAAGAACTCTCTGATCTATTGATTAAAGTTTTAACCTCTAAAATTATGGCTAATTTAAAATGTGAACTCAAAAAAGATTCCTGACAGGATGACAAATGTAGGACATAATAGCAAGGCAGTCTAGGAGAAGACTATTTGACTCAGAAGAGCAATGGGGAAATGCAAAGTGGCCAACTGCAAAACTTGATGGGCTGGAAAATAGGAGCAGATGGACTAATATTATGGTTGGAATTGAACAAAACAAACTTCTAATTAAGTTAATTGAAGAATGAATGATCTTACTGGTTTGATATGTCTGTAGAAATGAGCAAGTCCTTGGAGTAGAAGTCAATATTTTTTTCTTGCGGGAGCAATGCTCTTTAAATAGAAGGAACTAATCAGCCAGAAGGCGTGAGGGTTGCACATCTTTAAACGGAGCTATTAATTTATTGCATTCTTCTTGAATTGACTGAACTGGAAAAAAGTTAATAGAAACCTGAAGGGCATCATTTTTTACACAAAGGGTGATTATGCATATGGAATGGGCTGCCGGAGGAGGTAGTTGAGGCAGGTACTATCACAACGTTTAAAAAATATTTGGACAGGTACATGGATAGGATAGTTTTTAAAGGGATATGGGCCAAATTCAGGTAGGTGGAACCAGTGTGGATGGGGCACATTGGTCCGCATGGGCAAGTTGGACCATAGGGCCTGGTTTTATGCAGCATGACTATATTTTAATGCAGAGATTTGCAGCATAATTTCTAGTTCAAGTGATTAACAGTGTCACTTCTCAGACGCTATGTTCTGGTGTTGATCAATCTCAGCAGTTCTTGCAGCCATTCACACAAATGGGCCGTACTGAAGTAGCTTTAATTAAGTTAACAGAACAGTTAGTAAATTGCTGAATATTACAGTCACATTAAAACAATTTGCTGCTGGTTTCACCAAGTTAAAAATGGACATAATTGGAAATAATGATAATAATATGAAAGGTAGATATTTTGGTCCCTTGTTGAAATTTAAAAGGTTATTCAGGTGATTTAAATGTTGAACCAATTAATGGTTTCAAATAACAAGGAGCATCGTTTATGGGGAAAAAATATAAATTAATTTAGGTTTTAGGTTTGTGGAACAAGTAATCATAGGTAGACCATGAAATAAAATGTATAGATGTGTTCAAACATCAATTAAACACATTTAGGCAGAAGGTTGATAACAATTTGTAGGGAAACAGAATTATATTGAGAAAGTTAACTGAGGATGGATGGGATGAGTTTCAAGTGGCGCAGAAATCTAGTATAGCCTTGGTGGGCAGAATAACCTTTTCATGTTCAATGAGTTTCGAAAAGTATTTTTTGAAGAAGAAAGGATTGCAAATATTGTGAAATTCCAAGTGGGACTGAATTTGATCAAGAAGAGACTGACCTGGTGGGGTGAAACTCCCATCTCCTGTTCTTTTGATGGTCCATTGTACAAAAAAAAAATTCTGAAAGAAGACTTGCCTCATGGGAGTCAAATCAAGAGATTAGTTCTATGTTCTTCATAAACACTAGCCCTGCATTTAATTTTGCGGAAAATCACCTTTGCGTAGTATTTTATCAGCACCGCTTGCAGTTGTATTTTTAAAGTACTGTGGAGTTAAAATAGTTGAGATGGGGCGTAAACAAGACAGAAGCAACACTGTTAATGCAAATGTAAACAACACTTCTACTGACCTCTTGCTCTGCTAAATGGAATGTTGATTCTGTAAAGTGATGCACATGATGACTGCTCATGCCAGCACTATCCCTGATTACGATTATAGAATTTGAATTGCTTTTGAAAATACAAAGGTTTTTGCAGGGATGTTTAATATTTGAAAAGCAATCATTACTGAAGTAGATAACTAGCACATCGTAGAAACCATTAAGGTGTTATATTGACATTTCAAAGCTGCAAGGTATATGGGGAATTATCTGCTCATTTAGTTTGGGACAGAGACATTATTGAAATGAAGTGCCTCCTCAAGCACAAGGAATATCTGATAAACAATCCTTTTTTTTGTTCTAAGCTGATGAAAGTGACAGAAACAAGAAGCTGTATTTATATTTCAACTTATCACAACAAACAGTTCCAAGTACCACATGTATTTGTTAAGCTGGTAAACACAGATCACATTTAATGCAAGATGCACAAACAAGAGCCATGGATTGTTGTAGATTTAGTTAAAGACAAAGTTTTGCCCTTGGTTGTTCTTCAAATAAAACATTCAGAAATATTTGGTGGATCAGAGACAACAACCAGTAGTTTGAAACAAGATTTATTCTGAATCAAGGCTCTCTGGTATCACAAGTCCGAACACACAACTGACCACAACGGTGGTCCTCAATCGACTGGCGGGCTGAACCCAGAAATCACGCGAAAAAACATGATCCCTCCCAGAGTCACATGCGCGCGGCTTCCGACCGCAGGGTTCGACGCTGGCAAGCACCAGCAGGTGCCGCTACATGGCCCTCCCCCCCAGAAACCGAGGTACTGAAACGCACCCGGAGCCGAATAGTACGGGGTGAATGTGTAGTCCTCGAACGTGGGACGTGCGTAACATTAGGGACCGGCAGAACAAAACCAGTGAGACGCGAAAACCACAAACGACGGGCGGCGTAACAACGGGGACCGGCGAAACACGGCCGAGAACAACAGGGGCAGGAGATGACCGAACGGCCAGTGGACATCCCCTATGCCTCGGTGTGGCCACCATCACTGGGCTGTCCTTGTCCACGTGCTTGAGGAGGCTGACGGAGCCAAACTCCTCCCGGCCACCCACGTCCAACATGAACCAGTCCTCAGCACCCTGTACAGCCCCACATAAACCCGCTGCAGCGGTGAGCGGTGAGCATCCCTATTAAGGAAAACATCAGCACAATCCTGTAATGACACCGGCACATGCACCAAAACCGATCCATGTCTGGAGGTGGGGACGGGGACTAACGCGCGCACCCGTTCATGAAGGTTGGCTATCACCGCCGAAGCCAAAACCTCCTGATCACGGGTGGCGGGCAAAAATCCCCTGGGCCGAGGAGGTGTCTAGGCCCTCCTTAGGCGTAGTTCTAATGCCCAGGAGGACCCAGGGCAACTGGTTAACCCAATCGGGGCCGATGAGCCCAGCCTTCATCGCCGATTTAAGGTGTCGATGGAACTGCTCGACCAACCCATTTGCCTCCGGGTGATAAGCAGTTGTCTGATGTAGGCGGGCACAATAAAGCTGCGTTAAGGTGCACCAGAGAGACGAGGTAAACGGTGCCCCCACGGTCTGTGGTGATGTCAATGGGACCCCATGGGGTCAACGGGACCCCATAACGAGCTATCCAGTTGGAAGCGATAGCCCAAGCACAAGCCTCCGTGGAGGTATCCGACAACGGGATCGCCTCCAGGAACCTAGTGAACTGTCCACTATTGTAAGCAGGTGCGTGGCACCGCGTGAACATGGTAAGGGACCGACAAGGTCCACATGGATATGTAGGAACCTGCCATCAGGCAGAGTGAAACCCTGCATGGGCGACTGCACATGACACTGAACCTTCGAGGTCTGGCACGGAATGCAAGCACGGGCTCATGTGGCCACCTGCTTCCGCAACCCGTGACAAACAAACTTGGATGCTACCAGCGCAGATGTGGCTCGAATGGATGGGTGGGCTAAGCTATGGACTGTGTCGAACATACGTCGTCCCCAACTGGTCGGTATAACCGGACGGGCTCGACCCGTGGAGACATCACAGAGGACTTTGACCCCAGCCGCGCCACAAGGCACCTCGGCCAGCTCAAGGCCCGAATCCGCAGTGTGATAACTCGCCTTGCCGGTATCAGCCTGCTGGGCCGCCGCCAGCTCGGCGTAGTCGACGCCAAGATCTAGAGCCAAAATCGAAGGTGTGGCTGGACGGGACAACGCGTCGGCCACAACGTTGAGCTTCTCCGCTACATGCCGAATGTCAGTCGTGAATTTGGATATGTAGGTGAGGTTCCACTGATGTCGAGCGGACCATGGATCGGCGATCTTGCTCAACGTGAAAGTAAGAGGTTTGTGGTCCGTGAAGGGATTGAAAGCGCGGCCCTCGAGGAAGTAACAAAAATGCCTGTTCGCTAGGGAAAGCGCGAGGAGTTCCCTGTCGAATGGACTGTACTTGCACTCCGGAGGCCAAAGCTGTCAGCTGAAAAGCGCCAGTGGCTGCCAGCGGTCACCGACCTGCTGCTCCAGGGCAGCATCCACTGCGATGTCCAAGGCCTCGACCATGAGTGCCGTGGGAGCGGATGCCCTCGGGTGCACCAGTATGGTGGCGTTAGCCAGTGCAGCCTTAGCGTCTTCGAATGCCGCGCCGGCCTTGTCTGACCACACCAGGTCGCGCAGCTTACCCGCGAGGCACTGGAATAGTGGGCGCATGACCACGGTGGCCGACGGCACAAACCGGTGGTAAAATTTCACCATTCCTATAAATGCCTGAAGACCCTTGATAGTGAGCGATTGCTGTCGACCTTCTCAGGCAGTGGGTCAGCGCCTTGAGGGGTAACCCTGTGCCCTAAGAAGGAGATGGAGCGCAAGCCCGAACTGGCACTTCGCAGGGTTAATCACCAATCCGTGTTCGCGCGACTGCACAAACAAAAGACGAAGATAACTCGCGTGCTCCGTCTGCCATTCGAAAAGACAGAACGGGGTGATGGTTGCTGTTTTGGGGACGTCGTCGGGTTGACAGGGATATGGTTGTAACACTTGACCAGGTCAACCTTCGAATAGAAGGTTGCGTCCTCCAGGTGCGCCAACAAATCCTGAATATGGGGCACGGGGTACCGGTCAGCCGTGGTTACCACGTTAAGCCGCCTGTAATCACTGCAAGGCCTCCAACCCCCAGACGCTTTGGGAACCATATGGAGCGGGGAAGCCCAAGGGCTATCGGACCGCTGCACAATACCTATGTCTACCATCAATTGGAATTCATCGCGGGCAATGCGCATGCTTGTCTGGCGGGAGGCGGCGCGCGCAAGCATGCATCGGCGAACCCTCAGTAGGGATATGGTGCACCACACCGTGACGAGGCGCAGCCCCATCGAAACGGGCTGTGAGTGGTTCAGGGAACTCGGACAGCAGAGTGGCGAAAGGCTCCTGGACGTCTGCGATGTCGCCGGGTCGCTGTTTGGACGGAGGCGAGCTGCGCCGTTCGGCGGGGCGAAGGTCTGACAACGGGACCATACGACTGCCATGCACATCGATGAGAAGGGAAAACGCGCACATTAATCCGCCCACAAGATTGGCTGGGCGACGTTAGCAATGATAAACTTCCACCTATATGGGTGGGAGTCGAAGGTTAGGTTAAGGGTTCGCGTACCGTAAATTCGAATGTCACTCCCGTTAACCGCCGAGAGGATGGGTCCTATCTTACTGACACGCTATCGCAGGCAGTCGGGGGAAGGATGCTGATGATGGCCCCGGTGTCTATGGCGACCAGAGTGAAGGTCACGGCTCCCACCACGTGGAAGTACCTGGTCGCATCGGTGACGATGTGGTGCAGGTGGAACTGTGCCCCCACATGAGCGAACCAGACCTGTGGCTGATCGGACCAAAAAGGAGGGCAGCCAGAGGCTGGGAAAATCCTTCTGGGTGCCTGCTGCTTCAGCGGGGAAATATTCTTCCTGCATGCTTCACAGTCCAACAACTGTCAGAAAGTTTAATGTGGATAAATGTGATGTTATCCACTTTGGTAGCAAAAACAGGAAGGCAGATTACCATCTAAATGGCGTCAAGTTGGGAAAAGGGGAAGTACAACGGGATCTGGGGGTCCTTGTTCATCAGTCTATGAAAGTAAGCATGCAGGTACAGCGGGCAGTGAAAAAAGCGAATGGCATGTTGGCCTTTATAACAAGAGGAGTCGAGTATAGGAGCAAAGAGGTCCTTCTGCAGTTGTACAGAGCCCTAGTGAGACCACACCTGGAGCATTGTGTGCGGTTTTGGTCCCCTAATTTGAGGAAGGACATTCTTGCTATAGAGGGAGTGCAGCGTAGGTTTACAAGGTTAATTCCCGGGATGGCGGGACTGTCATATGCTGAGAGAATGGAGCAGCTGGGCTTGTACACTCTGGAGTTTAGAAGGATGAGAGGAGATCTTATTGAAACATATAAGATTGTTAAGGGTTTGGACATATTCTAGAAGCAGGACTCATGTTCCCGATGTTGGGGGAGTCCAGAACCAGTTTAAGAATAAGGGGTAAGCCATTTAGAACGGAGACGAGGAAACACTTTTTCTCACAGAGAGTGGTGAGTCTGTGAAATTCTCTGCCTCAGAGGGCGGTGGAGGCCGGTTCTCTGGATACTTTCAAGAGAGAGCTATATAGGGCTCTTAAAGATAGTGGAGTCAGGGGATATGGGGAGAAGGCAGGAATGGGGTACGGATTGGGGAAAGTCAGCCATGATCACATAGAATGGCGGTGCTGGCTCGAAGGGCCGAATGGCCTACCCCTGTACCTATTGTCTATTGTCTATTGTCTACAGTGAACAGCTTTTATGCCATGCTAACCAGTCAGCGGAAAGGCAATACATGATTACAATCAAGTCATCCACAGTGTAAAGATACATGATAAAGGTAATAACATGAATAATGTTTAGTGCAAGATAAAGCCAGTAAAGTCCACTCAAAGATAGTCCAAGGGTCTCCTATGAGGTCGATAGTAGATCAGGACTGCTCTGTAGTTGTTGGTAGGATGGTTCAGTTGCCAATAGCAGAGGGGAAGATACTGTCCCTGAATCTGGAGTTGTGCATTTTCTATACTTTTTGTTTTGGTTTGGATTTCTGGATTGCAAATGAAAGAAATGCTTAACGAACAGGAAATAGTCAAAAAGCAAATGCCGAATGGGTGGAGAAGATGGTCGAGGAGGCGCTGTGGGAGCTTGGGTATGAGGGAGAAGATTAGAATGGAGAATGCTAGATCTTGCTGGGTTGGAGTTTCTGAAGATTAGTTGCTGAAGATTGCTGAATTTCACAATAAAAATCATGGGCAGTTTATTGTTGAGATTAAGAAAAGTGAGGATTCAGAGGTCACACTGGAATTTAGTGCTGTAGATTATAGAAGGGGTTATTCAGTGGGTATAAATGGATTCAATTTATGCAACCAACTCACCTTGCCATCTTTTAGTTGTCAATATTCCTGGCTCCAACATTAATTAAAAATAAATCCAAACAAATGGACCAACAATGCCTTCTTGAAAGTAATCTGCACCTGCCCCATCTTGTGAAGGTTGCAATCTTTTTAGATTTAATATTTACAAACAAAAATGTTTTCTGACCTGTCACAAACCATTCGTTATGTTAAGATGAAACAAGGAACTGAAGATCTTGGTTTACAAAGGATGAAGCTGCTGTTAAACTGCTCTCCTGATTTTCAGATCCTTTCAATAAATACAATATATTTATGTTTTGTTTGTGGTTGGCATTATCATATAAATCTCTTCTGATATTTCTCCATTTTATTGGTCTTTCTCTTCCAAAAAAGTATCCAACTATGATAAAAGGGCATCTCCCTACTGGAGTAACTCAGCGGGTCAGGCAGCAGGCAGCATCTCTGGAGAACGTGGGCAAGTGACGTTTGGGTCTGAACCCTTCTTCAGCCATACATTCTGAAAAAGGGCCCAGACCTGAAAATTTATCTATCCATGTTCTCGAGAGGTGATGTCTGACCCGTTGAGGTATTCCAAGCACTTTGTGCCCCTATGTGTAAACCAGCATCCGTAGTTCCTTGTTTCTACACTTGGGTCTATAATGGAGATTATATTAATAATTTTCACCCACTGCTTATAATCTTGAGACAATATACAGCTGATGTTGAAGCATATCTCTAGACTTTCAACCAAGAGGAAAGTTGCTCCATTAATCAAACCATAGCAGCTCCTTTATAGATATGTGAATAGGCTGCACATTCAGTTGGAATTAATTGTTCTGAGATATGATAAGTCAAATAATTTTATTCAATACAGGGCAATCTTAAAACCTTGATTGTTTGAGGAAATTAACTAATCTTCCTTGATGGATGGCGATTCTTCATTATACATTAGAAACAAGCAATGCCAACTATCTGTGAACTCTATGTCAAGTCCAAGAATTTAAAGACACTACTTTTAATAGATTGTGAACTTTACATTCCTTTTGTAAAATTGAATCTCTTCGTAGTTTGTAAGTTAATTTCTTTCTTGCTCTCTTCAATTAATTTTCTCTTTTTCACGAAAGCTATTTACAACTCACAATAAAGATCCAAGTCAAGTATAATTTACGTTCCAGATTTGTAGGAATAAGCTGGTTAATAAATGTAACTAAATTGCTATCACATTATAATAACCTCCAAGGAGATAATCTTAGCCATTTTCCTACTGAATGAGAAAGGATTACATTTGTCAGACATCTTGCTTACAATTGTTTGCCTGATCTGTAGCTCCTCTCATCCCCCCACCCCCCATATTCCTCACCCATCGTAAGTCGCGAGATTCTCAGTGAGTCAGTTGCTTAGCTTTAGATAAGAATTTCCCACTCAGCACCATAGAATCAGAGTTGTGCAGCTCAGAAAAGGCCCTTCAACCCACCAGCTTCCTGTTGACAATCACGAGCTTCGATAAAAACCCACTGAAAACACTGAACCCACTTGGTATAATTACATTTAACATTGGTGACAAAGTGCTGAGGGAACTAAGCGGGTCAGGCAACATCTCAGCCGGAGATACACACAAAAAGCTGGAGCAACTCAGGCAGCACCTCTGGAGAGAAGGAAGGGGTGACGTTTCAGGTCGAGACCCTTCTTCAGACTGAGTTACTCCAGCTTTTTGTGTCTATCTTCAGTTTAAACCAGCATCTGCAGTTCCTTCCTAAACATCTCAGCCAGGTCAGCCAGGCCAGCTTGCCGGGACCCTCCCGTTGTCAGTCTGGCTCGGCTGCCGGTAGGACTGGTAGGCCCTGCCCGCTCACCACAGACTCCAGACTCGGGCCCGAGCCACCGTGTTGTCGAGAAACACCCCACCAAGAACGAGGAGGGACGTAGAACATCGAGGTCGGAGTCCCTGAAGGCCCAGGCGGATGGACCGCGTAGCGGCGAACAAAGGGTGTGGGGTGGCTGCTGAATATAAAGGGGGAAATCGGCATGGGGGGGCCGCCGAGAATGAGGGATGAGTTCCTCCAGAACTTTGTGTTTGACGCAAGATCCCAACATTTGCAGTTCCTTGTGTCTATAGTTCATATTTGTTGTTAATCCAATCATCCAATACCACTGACCAGGAAATACCACAGAAAAGCTGATCAAAAATGACTGGTGTAGAGTTGGGCGGGGCGACATGCTGGAGTAGTCGCACTTTTCCACGCTCCCAATCTGTTCACCTTCAACTGTTATTGTAGCTCAGCCTAAGTTTTATAACTACCCATAAATATTTAAACACCATCGACAGCACCTCTCCACACCACAAAGATGCCAGGCAGAGGAAAGAAAGAGGAGCCAACGACGGAAGACACGACGACCAGCACCATCATGGCTACGCTAGCAGCCATGTTAACAGAGCACAAGGCATCGCTACTGGCAGAACTCAACGCAGCGTTCACCAAACTGGAAACAAAGCTGGACAATATCCAGACCACTATTCTAGACCAACAACAGCGTCTTTCGTCATTAGAGTCATTTGCCGATACCACCGGCCAAGACATGCGAGCTATGGAGACAATGCTAACTACGGTGACCCAAGAGAACGTCAGGCTAAAGTCGAAGCTTATCGACGTGGAAGGCAGGAGTCGCCGAAATAACATAAGGATAGTCGGTCTCCCCGAGAACATCGAAGGCCCCCAAACAACAGCTCTTTTCTCTCAACTCCTGCTCGAGACTCTTGGCGAACACACACTGGAATCAGCCCCGGAGCTAGACCGAGCCCACCGTACGCTAGCAGCCAAGCCAAGCCCTGGTGAGAAACCCAGAGCTGTTGTGATTTGCTTCCATAGATTCCAGATCCGCGAGTTGGTGATGCGTGAGGCTCGGGGGCAGAGGGGTAAGCTGAAGTACGAGGACATCCCGATCCACATTTTTGAAGACTACTGTCCCGAGATAGCTGAACAACGCTTCGCATACCGAGACGTTGTGATGGAGCTGTACAACCTGGGTCTCAAACCCTCCCTTCATTATCCGGCCAATCTGTTCATCACGTCCTGGGAAGGAAAGACGGTTAACATCTCCCGAGGACGCTCAAGATTTCATTTCATCTTACCGTCGACGCAGACCGGGACCCACAGATGACTGACTTCACTCGGTACGTCTACATCCAAGTGGCACAGGGGCCCGGTTAACCTACGGTCACATTATGGGCTAACTTTAGCTCATAACTTTAGCCTGACTGCTCTTAGCAACTAGCCACTACTAGTGCTCGGCCTTGTTGATTATACTAGACCCCTGTCCTGAAATATATGAGGCCAGTAAGAACTCACCACGATTCATGACTATATTATACCAACTTTTCCTTATAATGTTTAGGTGGAATCATACTTGAAAGGCTCTTCCCCTGCACATGCTATAAAATTGGGCTTAAGGGACCCACTTTGTGGTTTGTGATCTGATTTCTGCCTTCTTGTTTTTAGCAGCTGGCTGCTAACTTTGCCAGCATTCGACCGGTTTGTTTACACCAGTCTTCATAGCGGACTGTCTGGGACTGATAAGAACTCATTATAGTCAAGGCTGTGTTACACCAATTAGTTCTTACAGCGTTTTTGTTTAACAATACGTAATTGATGTTCTTCTGCCCTGCGCTTTAATCCTAGAACTCAGTTTGCAACTTGCTAATCTCTCTAACGCTAACTCTTTCTTTATACCTTGTCAACTTTAAGTTATACTATGTTATACCAAAGGAAGCTATTCTTGTTTCACTTATATGTTGGCTTACAAATTAGTATCACCATTTTGTTAATTTGCTTTGTCTTATCATCACTATTATTATTACCATTAGTGTTAGCAATGTCATTGGTAGCACAACTACCATGGCTATTATTTTAACTTTGTATTCATTCATTTATGTTTATTTTACTTTATTTCTATTTTCTATTTTTTGAATTATTATTATCATTGTTATCATTACTATATTTATTTCATTTTATGTTACTTTACTGACATTGAGCGATTTTGTTGCTTTGGGAGGTAGAAATATTGGGAGCTAAGATCGGACAACTCCATGCGGATGCGAGGACAACGTACCTTGGTGCAATGGGCACTCAAGGTTTGGTTGGGACATTGGGGATCTGAGGTTCGGGGACTCAGGTTTGAAAGATGGCTAAGTGATATGTGTCCCGATTGTTTGTTATGTGTGTACGTATGTGTGTATCTTTTTTTAATTTTTTAAATTTTTTTAAATTAATTTTTTTTATTATTATTATTTTTATTTTATTTTATTTTTTTAAAATTTATTTTATACTTCTTCACCCCACCACCCACACCCAAACTCTTTGCAGCTGGCTTTGATGCGCTCTTCCGTCGCAACTTGCAGTACTACAGCGCTCTGCCCACTCGCTTGGATATAGCTCAATATGGCCAACACAAACGACATTCTTAGATTTGTCTTGTGGAACGTGAGGGGGTGGGGGGTCCTACTAAGACTGATAGGATCTTGGCCCACTTGCAACAGCTTAAGGGCGATATATTTTTTATTCAAGAGACCCACCTTCGCAACAGAGAGGTAACACAGCTTAAGAGAGGCTGGATTAGCCACTTATTTCATTCGAAATTTAATGATAGGGCTAGGGGTGCTGCTATCCTGATTCGTAAAAACGTTATGTTCGAACCACAGAAAACTGTGGAGGACCCTGCTGGCCGCTTTGTCATGGTTTCTGGCAAACTGCAAGACACACCTGTCATATTGGCCAGTATTTACGGTCCCAACTGGGATGACAGCTCATTTGTAACCAAATTTTTTACATCTCTCCCAAACATTGAAAATCACCACATCATTGTGGGTGGAGATTTTAATCTGGTCCAAGACCCTATACTGGACAGATCTTCGAACAAAGCCTCTACTTTAACTAAATCAGGTAGGACTTTGCATGCTTTTGCCAATCAACTTGGGCTCACAGACCCATGGAGACATACATTTCCCACGACTAAATTATTTTCATGTTTTTCCCAAGTGCACCGCACCTACACCCTTATAGACTTCTTCCTCTTAGATAAAGGACTGCCCTCCAAAATCAAATCCAGCGAGTATCATAGTATCGTGATATCAGATCACGCGGCGACTTCCCTCGATCTCCACTTTCGTAAACAAACTAACCCCTTTAAACAGTGGAGGTTCAACTCCTCATTACTAGCAGAGGCTCACTACAAGCAATTCTTGCACTCCCAAATCATTTTATATTTTGAGCTGAATGACTCGCTGGACATAGAAAGAGGTACACTCTGGGAAGCTTCAAAAGCCTATATTAGGGGCCAATTATCTCTTTTGTCTCCAACCTGAAAAGAGCCGAGACGTCCCAAATGGCAGACCTATTATGAAAAATAAAGGACATTGATGACAAATATGCATCTGACCCAGACCCTAATATTTAAAAAGAACGCCTTAGGTTACAAACAGACTTTGACCTCACGTCTACTAATAAAGCCAAGCTACGACTGCTTAAATCTAGGCAACACTTTTTTGAATCTGTGGATAAAGTTTGGGAAGTTTCTGGCTTATCAGGCCAGAACCGAGGCGACTTCACGGCTAATTCCAGCCATTAGATCTAGCTTAGGGGAGATCCACACTGATCCTCTTAGAATTAATGAAGCATTTGCTAAATTCTACGCTGAACTATACGCTTCCGATTGTCCTCCCACTGCAGATGACATGCTCCGTAGTATGACGTTTCCCCGAATTGACGATGAAGCCACGAGAGACTTGGGTGGTCCCATAACTGTTGCTGAGGTCCAAGCAGCCATCACATCATTGCAAAGCGGAAAGTCGCCCGGCTCTGACGGCTTCACTGTAGAATATTACAAAGCTTTCCCTGCTCGCCTCGCACCTGTCCTGAGAGATATGTACAATGAGGCGTTTCTACATCGTCGCCTACCGCCCACCTTGTCGTGGGCTACTATTTCCCTAATTCTTAAAATTCTTAAAAAGGAGAAAGATCCTCCTGCTTTGTAGTAGCTACAGGCCAATTCCACTCCTGAATGTGGACCTCAAAATCCTCTCTAAAGTCCTTGTGCTCCATCTTCAACAAGTGATGCCCTCTATTATCTCATTAGATCAAACAGGGTTCATGCCAGGCCGACTATCCTCCCACAATACTAGCGTCTCCTTAACATCATCCATCACCAAATAGTGAGACCCCGGAGATAGTGGTCTCCCTCGATGCCGAAAAAGCTTTCGACAGGGTCGAGTGGAGGTACCTATATGAGGCGATGGACAAGTTTAGCCTCGGCAATAGTTTCATTCTTTGGGTCAGTTTGTTATACTCGTCCCCGGTGGCCTCAGTACAAACAAACGACGCACTGTCGACCCACTTCCCCCTTCGGAGAGGTACCATGCAGGGTTGCCCATTATCACCACTCCTGTTTGCTGTTGCAATAGAACCCTTGGCGGTTTGGTTACGCTCAGAGAACGGCTTTAAAGGTATTACACGGTTTGACACAACTCATAAAGTCTCATTTTATGCGGATGACCTGCTTCTGTACATCTCGAATCCAGTCAGCTCTCTCCCTGTGATTACGAATATTTTAGAACGGTTCGGTGCGTACTCTGGTTATAAACTTAACTACCAAAAAAGTGAGCTATTACCGATTAACTCATTGGCTAAGCAGCTCCATTGCTCTTTAACCTCGTTTAAATGGGCGGAGGACGGGTTTCGCTACCTCCGCGTTTTTATCACAACACCTATATCTGATATGTTCCGCACAAACTTCCTGCCTCTGGTTGAGAAAGCTGAAAGGGACTTTGACCGCTGGTCAGTTTTACTATTATCCCTCGCGGCCCGGATAAATCTGGTCAAGATGGTCGTCCTACCCAAATTCCTGTATCTTTTCCAGCACGTCCCTATACTTATCACTAAATCTTTTTTTGATAAATTAGAAAGGAGAATATCTAAATTTTTATGTGGTAGCAAACCGGCTAGAATTCGAAAGACGATACTACAGTCTCCTAAGAGTGACGGCGGTTTGGCACTTCCTGACTTTAGGCGATACTTTTGGGCAGCTAACTTGCAAAAAATCCTGTATTGGATGAATGATGATTGCAGCCACCTACCGACCTGGGTACACATGGAAAAGGCGAGTTCACGTCTCCCGTTGCGGTCTGTTCTATGCTCCAAACTCCCCATTTCTACAACATCTGTGGGTGCAGGCCCAATTGCTTCCCTCTCGCTCAAGATATGGAGTCAACTCAGGAAAACTTTGGTTTAAAAGGCCCTTCCATCTTGACCCCACTGCTTAAAAATCACATCTTTAAACCTTCAAGTACAGACCCCGCATTCAAAACCTGGCATAGTAATGGTATCAGTAGTATCAAAAACCTATACAAGGATGGCATTTTTTCGTCCTTTGCAGAGCTTTCGTCCAATTACAGCCTCCCAAACTCCCACCTTTTCCGTTTTTTCCAGATTAGGGATTTTGTGAAGAAGATATTCCCTCACTTCCCAAATCATCCCCCTGAAACCCTGACCGATTCCATCCTAGCTCTAGATCCCAACCGGAAGAAATGCATCTCTTTTTTGTATAACTTGTTAGGGTCGGCAATATTGAATCCTCATACCTCATTAAAAGCTGCATTGGAGGGCGAGCTGAATATGAAACTAACTGACCAGCAATGGGACTGTCTTGGACATGATCCATTCTTCCTCCATATGTGCCCGTCATGGCCTAATCCAATGCAAAGTCCTTCACAAAGTCCACTAACAAATGCAAGATTATCTAGAATATACCCCGCTGTCAAGGACACCTGCAACAGATGTAATCAATCCCCTGCCAACCATAGCCAGATGTTTTGGTCTTGCCCTAAGCTGGCAGCCTTTTGGAGGAGTGCTTTCGACATGATAAGCAGAGCTCATGGCCAGACTATTCCTCCAAACCCACTGTCAGCTATTTTTGGTACTCCTCCCAACACCAACCTCTCTGTTGCGTTGAAGCGGGTCCTGGCTTTTACAACCTTGTTAGCCCGGAGACTGATCTTGCTTAACTGGAGGCTTACCTGTCCCCCAACACACGCCCGCTGGATCAAGGAGGTGCTCTACAATTTAAAGCTTGAAAAACTCAAGCTTTAAAACTTGGTAGTTTTCTCTCAAAGGCTCTACCAAGACATTCCTAGATACATGGAACCCTTTCCTGGAACTTGTTAGCTCTCTCAACTTGTTTCTGGACTCGGAAGAGGACTGAGTGCCTTCTATCACTGCTCTGTTTTATTGCAGCAGCTCTCCCCTCAACCCCCCCCCCCCCCCCCAACCCCCGCCACACACACACTTTTTTTGTACATTTTGTTTTGTTTATCTTATCATATTTGTGTGGATGTGTACGTATCTGTGTGTTGTTTGTCCCCGTTTGGTTCCAAACCTGATTCGGGTGGATTGAGGGGGGGGGTAAGGGTAAGGGCTTTGAGGGTCGCTTACATACTGTGGCACAATTATGTCCTGATTATCACTGTCTGTTATCATTGTATGTATGCAAATTGCTGTGAAATTCAAATAAAAAGATTTAAATAAAAATGGCTGGTGTACATCACAGTGGTAAACTCATGGTGAGTCATTGTTGATTTCCTTATTCTTGTGATGCCTCTTTGTAGATTCATTTTGGTTCAGAACTAATTAATAGCCTGCATATTGACAAATTAACAAAGAATCTGCACACAGAGATAAATTTGAAAACAAAGTGACTATAATCTTGCAACTGCCTCAATAAAATTTGAAGGAATAGGTGAGAATTGTATATATCTTTGTATCACTTGCACACAGAGAGGGCCTCAAATGGAGCAGTGATTTATGAGTGGCTATTTCTGAAAAAAGCCCATGATTGAAGTGCCCTTTCATCTTTCTCCAAGGTTTATGGCAGGCTGTTTGTTTTTAAAGTAGTTAATGTTTATGAACTGTCAATTTTGAAATCTAAGTTTGAGTTCTACTCCTGATCATTTCTACATCTATAATCTATCACGGGCCAGTTTTGGACATCTTTAGTGGATTGCCTTTGTGAAGGCAAGAAAGCGATGGAGAAGAGTTAATTCACGTTTCACACCATTACGTGGGATCGGAGTTTACCTTGAGGTACAAAAATAAATTACAACTGCAAAAAAAAAAAGCTTAACTGTGAGAAAATCTTTCCAACCTTGAAGCACTTGATTTTCGATAAGAAAACTAACCTTGCAAGGAGAAAATTATAATCGTTAGGATTTAGATCTTGAAAAAAAATATCAACACACCATTAAATTGTTTAATTAATAGTACTTTGTATTGCTGTATCATGAAGTTATGAATTGAAATGCCATACCAGACCTTGAGTTTTTAATCCTATCTGACATTCGCTGCAGAACTAAATCTATTGTTAGAAGTGTCATATTTTGGCTGATAATGTAAACCAAGGGCCAATCTATCTATGTGTGGGGATGTTAAATTCTACAGCATAAATTAGAAAAAAAATCTTGTCTCACTTAACAAGATAATATTAGTTCATCAACAAAAACTGCCAAATAAAATGACTTGGCCATCAAACTAATTACTCCTTGTAGAATATTGGTTGACATTAGTCCAAACAACAGAGATAATGCATTTAATTAAACCCTTTGAGATGATCATGATTGGATACTATATAAATGGAAGTGTTATCCTTAATTTTTTTAATAAAAAAAAACAAACCGTGAACAGCATTCGAAATAGATGGAGACACGCACTGCGCTCTCAGTTCACTTTTCAGGATGAAAAAAGTATAATTTGTGTCATGTAGTGTCATTTCTGAAGTAATTTGGATATATTTTGACACTGGTGGAAAAGAAAATTGCAGCAATAGTTCTTCCACCCATTTCTACCTTCCTCCTATATTCATTCCTCTGTCTTCACAATTGTTCAACTCTTCACGATCTGTCTGCCTCACATCTTCAGCTTTTATCTCTGGCCTTTGTTCTAACCATTTGGCTATTAAACCCCCCCGCTCACCTGTGTCCATCTATTACCTGCTACATTTGTCCTGTCTCTCTTCCAGCTTCCCCCCTCCCCCCACAATCAGTCTGAAGAGACTCTCGAACCAAAACGTCATCTATCCATGTTCTCCAGAGTTACAGCCTGTCCGCTGAGTTACTCCAGCACTTTGTGTCCTTTCTTCATTTGATCCTTGCGGATCTATACAAAATGGACTCCATTATATCCTCAATATGTCCAGAGTAAGGGAACACAGAGATATTACCAAGTTGTCCACATCTTTACAGCTGTGAATCTTGCAGCTGCTTGTACCTCCATTGCACAGACTGGGTTCATTAGACCAGGTACCATGTGACCTAGCAAAGTTCAAACGCCTTTAGGGTTGGGACTGATGAGAGAAAATTAGTACAAGAGTAGAGGGATGAATAAATTTAAAGACATTTTAATGTCCAAAATATAAATATTTAAGGTGTAAAGTATACAACTATACCCTACAGCATTTTAATAACTGGAATATTGGGCTTTATTTCATGCAATTCCATGCAATAGGTAAAGGATATCACAGATTTGCCATTACTGGGAGATGGCAATTATTTTGACATGGTAATGATGAAATGTCCAACCACTTAAGGAGTCGACATGGAAATAAAGTTCCCAAAAATTAATAAATGGATTCCAAATCTACATATTTGATAGCAAAAGAAAAAATATATATTTGCAGAAATAAGTTCAATGATTCACAGAAGAATAAAATCCCAGACTTCCTTTATTTCAGCATCGCACAAATAAATACAAGTTTTGTTTAGCAATCACATCATGTTCATGAATGTAACATTTATTACAGCTAAGTAACAGCAAGCATTTCAGCAAATATGTTTTAATTAACAGCACCTATATCCAAGTGGATCAATTTGGCAAAAAAAACATTTCTTTATGAAGTTCAAAGCAGTAAAAATAAAGTGGTTAGAGATGGTATGCTTGGTTAGGGCAGCCACATTTTACCCTTACAACTGAGAGAAAAAAAAAATCAATAACAAAATGTCATTTAATATGTGCATCTGAAACATAATGTGCATCAGTTTGCATTTGTACATTCACTAATAAAGATACTGAGATTCATTTCACAAATAACATTTAATAAGAGGAAATATAATTGATATACTATTTCAAACTCCTAGAGTGCCACATTATGTTATGCCCTGACTGCTTTCATTTTTTAAGTTAAATACTTTACTCGTGTCTATTTAAAATTACATTTTGTTCAAATGTCATCAAAGGGATTGTCTCAAATTGTTGTTTCCCCCAATGCTTAGAGTTGAGATACACCATAGGTTTAAGTCAGATAACAGTAAGGTTAAATTGTATTACATTCCTAGCAATAAGCTATCCCATATCCACCATTAACAGCCTAAGTAGCAGTTTAAACCGTGACAACTCATACTTTTTATGTTAAATAAAGATTTTTGGTACATCTGATTCCCAATGGAAGCTAATTTTAGTTTTAATTTAGTTTAGAGATATAGCGCGGAAACAGGCCCAAAGGCTCAATGAGTCCGCACCGACCAGCGATCCTCGCACACTAACACTACTCTTCACACACTAGGGAAAATTTACACTTATACCAAGCCAATTAACCTACAAACCTGTACGTCTTTGGAGTGTGGGAGGAAACCGAAGATCTCTGAGAAAACCCACGTGGTCACGGGGAGAACGTACAAACTCCATACAGACAGCACCCGTAGTCGAGATTGAACCTGGGCCTCTGGCGCTGCAAGCGTTGTAAGGCGGCAACTCTACTGCTGCACCACCGTGCCACCCAGTAAACAGAATTAAAAATAAACTGGCAGAGCAACAGGGAAGCAGTTTTGTTTTATATACAGAAAAAAACCCCATAAATGTTTTTGCATCGTGGTCAGGGAGATTCCACTTTCAGCCCACTTTTTTATTTCAAGCAATCAGTATCAGCATTCAGCATCAACAATAAGGAATAGTTTGATCAGATACAGTGTGAGGCTTCCCACAGGCAGGCTGACTAATAGACATCTGCTTCAATTACAGCAGAGTGACATTTTTAATTTCCTGCATCAGTCATCCATGAAGTCGTTCTAAGTAGATTGCCAATTTAGCACTAACCTGTGCCAAATTAGGAAAAGTTTTGTTATATGCGCTCTTGCCTACCAGAAGCTGGATTAAGACTGAGAAGCATTTCATGTACGATGTTTATAATCCGAAAGGTGTAAATGACGTTAATCCCACAATTTGTTGGAAAACTAACTATGACCCCAAACATGAAAATCCTGGCTAACTGGCTAACATCATTAAAAACAGCCACGCAAAGCAATAATATTTTATCAAGGAACTGCTGCAATATTTTCCTGTAAAGATCTTCACTAAGGTGCTTCTATTAACAATTCAGATCGATTCATGAATTTGATAATAAGCTGTTCCACTCAAAGTTCCCTCAAATGCTGCTCTATTTTTATGCTTATTCAGTACTATTTATCTTGATTTATTTACGTTCACACATACAGATGATCAAATAAAGTAAATGATCAATGTGGATGGGAAACATGACGACTAATATAAAATGAATACAAAATAAAATAAAATAATTCATTTGATATTAATTGTCTTAATGTACATGAACATGGGCCTTTCACTGGCTCTTTAGCCATCAGCCTTCTCAAATTCCCTGTAGCACATTTACAACTAAATTGCTTTCCTCAAGCTAGACTTGGGTCAATTGTTCAAGCCATAGAGGCACTGCAATGAAAATAATTCCTTCAAAACACTCTTTTATTATAATACCATAGGTTGAATTGAGTCGTTGGGTTTGACCCATACAACAGGTTTTAGCCCCATTTGTGTTCTGTTACTGAAATGATCCTCAGAACAAGTGGTGCAGCACAAAGGGATTTCCACTGAGAATTATATAATGGGGAACAACCAGAGACCTAAAGAGCAATTCACGAACCCCCTACGGTAGGCAGATAAGAGGTATTTTCAAAGCAGACTGTTCCTGGGGTCTCAGTTGTAGAACAAAAAAAAAAGTAAAGATTACGATGAAAATTAATGTTGCGCTTAAAAACAGTTACAAGTTACCCATTATTCAAACCTTTCCTTTTTTTCCCCATCTGCCACCAGGAAGCTTCCCCTGACAGTTCAAATCACAGAAGGTTGTTCGTTCCTAATAGCAGACTTGTCACAACTAAATTGGCCAGTTCTGTTATCAAGAACAAGGAGCTTTTAATGGCTTCTGCCAGCCAGCATACCTGATTTATTTTTCGGTCCCATTAACTTGCTCATACGACAGAAATTGCCAGGAAAGCACAGTCGCACTTCAGCCACAAATCAAAAATGAATGAATCCTTTAACTACACACTAATGCCCAAAGTGTTTAGGTAGGGAGATAGTGCTTAGGTAATGGACTGAAAAATTGAGACAATCCCTTAGTGATAGGTGGGAGAAGAGGAGGGTGGTTGGTTTATAGACTTGTTTTACATGATCCTAGATGCCTGTATTAGGAATTTTTGTTGTCCTTTTGAATCCCCAAATTATGCTGCTATTCAATTTTGAGCTAATTATATTAACATTAAAGAATCAATTTTGCGAAATATTGTGGAAGAAATGTAACATTTCCTATTCGCTTTTGAGTGGCAAATTAACACTGGCAGGGCAGATTCTGTAATGGAGTCAAACAGGCTAATTTTGCGCCAAAATAAATGGAAATAAAATCAGGACAGATATTAAGCAGCCAGAAGACCTGCTGGATTTTCCTTTTACACCAATGTCACGTCACTTAAATGCCCATGTCACAGAACTGGCTTGAGTTCTCAGTTTGCTTACAATCCGTAGAACTTACTCACATTAACTAAACAAATCAAGAGGAGTTTTGTACTTTACATTTATACAGATTAAATTAAATTGTTGCTCTTTACATATGGTCTTGATAGAAGTTTGTGATAAATGTCGTCTTGAGACCACATTCAAACTGTGGGTCTTGAAAAGACGATGCTCTAACTTAATTTTATATTGTCCAATTTATTTGCCTTTATGCACCACTATTCCACACAGGGGTAATTACGCAAGAGTAGAATGCTACAAATGGGTATAATATGTTGGCAGGGATTGAACTGTGGATAAGGTAGGAAAACGGAATAAATATTTTTGAGTTGGTGAGTGTCGCTGTGGAGTATCAGAATCAATGCTGCAGGCTTTAGCTTTTTACAGTCAATATCAATGAATCAGGCGAGGGAACAAAGTGTAAGATATTCCGATCTGCTGGTAAAAGAAAGCTGAGTGGGAAATAAGTGGCAAGATGCAACACAGTTAATAAGAGTTACGGACTGCCTCGGTTTGTGGACAGGTGTGGTGGACAGAATAACAGGCATAATTTGCACTATTTGGTAGGAGAAGTAGAATCGCATAATAATTTTCAAAGGGGTGAGACTGGGAGTTGTTGGTATTCAGAGCAACCTATGTATCTTTGACAATGAATCACAAAACAATGAACTACAAAATATTCGGAAAGTAAATGGTACATTAACCTATATTAGAAAGGGGTTGGAGTATAATAAGGTGCAAAACGTTCTCAGCATAGAGATTTGTTGAGGGCTGCAACTTCTTTAGTACAAGGACTGCTGGTGCACACTTTTAATGTACATGAAGTCCAAGACTGCATGCAATAGAGCTTTCCTTGCATGTTTAATGCAGACACAGATTTTTTCCTCCACTTGCTCCACCACTGGAAAAAAAGATAGATCACAAGTCATGGGTGGTATCACAGTGGCCCTTGGTTGGTGGGGGAGTCAGTGCATCAGTCAGAAGGAGGGGCATTTGGGGACTTGAGAGTTGGGTCATGGCAGTTGGAAAGGGGTGCTCAGGGTAGTGTTTGGTTGGGTAGGTTGAGGCTTAGAAAGTATCAGTCATGGTTGAGTGAGTACGTGAACTAAATATGGAGTCTCGGTTGGCTTTTATCACATAACACCTTATTGTCGACATCTCTTGAAGCTAGCCTGCAAGGATTCATTGCAAAGGCTTGCACCATCCGTGGGACAAGGAGAAGTGAGTGAATACTGAGGCTGAGGTGGCCAGCTTTCAGCGCACTGGCTCAAATGTGCAAATCCAGGTGTATTGGTGCAAACACACAACGGGCTTGGAAGCATGATTAAGTCAGAATAGAGAGAGTCACCAATCCATTTGGCAATAAAATTCTATGTTGCATACTTAATCACTAGACCAAGAATTCTTTCAGTGAGGGTACACCTGGAGTATCACAAAATGTTTGTTTCGTTTTTAGTTTAGTTTAGAGATACAGCACGGTAACATGCTATTCAGCCCACAGAACCCACATCGACCAACGATCCCCGCAGATTAACTTTGTCCTACACACACTAGGGCCTATTTTACATTCATGCCAAGCCAATTAACCTCCAAACCTTTGTGGGAGGTAACCGATAATCTCGGAGAAAACCCATGTGGGTCACAGGGAGAACGTACAAATTCCGTACAGACAGCACCCGTAGTCGGGATTGAACCCGGGTCTCTGGCGCTGTAAGCGCTGCAAGGCAGCAACTTTACCTCTGCACCACTGTGCTGCCCAATTTGTCTCCTTGCCCAAGGAAGGATACAGTTGCATTAACAGACTGTTCACTAGATTCATTCTTGGGATGAGATACTGTGAGCTATATTACCTATAGTTCATAAGATTGGGAGGTGCCACATATAAATCTCTTAAGAGGCTTCATATGGCAATACTAGGGTGATTATTTAGAGAAATCTTTTATCTTTTATTTATATTCAGTATCAGGGGATGCCTGGCAAGGGCAGCATGTACTGTCAGCCCTCAAAGCCCCGTGAGTAGGTTATTGTAACAACTGCATGGCTTGCTTGGCTGTTTTAAGAGTCAACCAGGAGGGATGTCTCACATGTAAGCCAGACCATAGTTCCTCTCCTGAAGGATATTCATGAACCAGATGGGTTTGGTGGTCATCATTGGAAAAATTCTAGATTATTTAATGGAGTTTCAAGTCCCCGGCCATGTCAACAGCTTGAAATCACATCCCTCGACTGCCAGCTAGTTAGCTTTACTGCTGTGCCAATTCTATACCAAGTCTCAAAATCTGCAATAGATGAAAAAATAGTTCTTCAGTCAAAGAACTATGAATCTGAGGGCTGCAGATGTTCACCTCTTAAGCATTGCAAGATCATTTTGAATGCTCTGGGGATTAAGGGATGTGAGGATAGAGTAAATTGGTTTTGTTCAGGTCGGAGAACAACCATGATATTATTAAATGACTGAACAAGCCTAAAATGTTGATCTGCCTATACCTGCTCCTTCTTCTTATATCATCAATGATATTCTGAAAGGGAGGATTCTTAGTTCATGTCTGAAGAACTGCTCAGAAAGTGTTCCCAGAAATTATTCAGAATTGTGGAACATTTTGTTGAAAAAGTTCAAAAATAATTTTGAAGTGATGCAGTTATCTCCGTCTGGCAGGATGTGCAGTAATAGTAATCAGAACAAAATGCCATTAAATGAAGCAGGTGCCTATGTATGTACCATCAAATGTTATGATTTTTTTAGATGTAAAATAGGCTTCTTTTAACCAAAAAAATGTGGATGATTTATGTTGAAAGTAGTCATAACTAGCTCTTGGAGCTGTAACATTATTGTGTGAAACATAGATCAAGAGAAAGAAGGAAACAGCTATGCACTGGTAAACACTTGCAATAAGTTTAAAATCCATCCCTGTCTTCAGATTCTGTAGTTTTATAAAGGAGGCTTAAAACAGTTGTTTGGGCGGGGATTTCCGAGCACCAGACTTTACGGTTACGTTCACAAGAGAATTACATCACAGCTATATCTTCCATTTGAAATATATTTATTATGTAGACATATGGTTTAAATAGACCTGTTTAGCATTACAGACCCACAGGTTGAGTTTTATTAGGCAACATGCACAGGAATAATGCATGTGATACAGGATGTGGGTAGTTAATATCATTAAGACTGATTCTTAGGACAAAGAAAGGAGATGGTTGATGACTGGATTGCCTGGATGGCTGGCGTGAGTTCCAAAATACCGATTGCAAGAAACCTGCCACACTGTCAAGATTAATGGGCGACGGAGATTTGAGGGAGTTCTGCAGTCTCTTTGCCAATACCCATAAGATGGTGGATCAAAGAAACTAGCAAACACTAACAACTCTCATAGTTGAACATCGAATGTAAGTAAGACACAGACTGGCAAAGCTGCAAGATAATTAATAACACGAGGATTTCTTGCATTGTGACTTCCACCTGGAATAGATCACAAACCCCGCGCTGACGCAGATTCATTAGCATGCAACATTCCAACTGCTGTGACAAGCTTATGCTCAGTTCTTAACCCATCGGATAGCTAACTGCCAGAGTCCTGACTTATTCTTGAAGAAAGCATATTGCCCTTTACTCTGCCGTCATCGACTACCCCTAATTTGAAGCCATGCAAACCTTTAGTTCAAACATGGTTAGTGATGAGAGAGTGGGGCAGTTTTAATGTAATACCTGATACACACCTGTATGTGGCAGTATAGAGGTTACTGAATTTAATTCTGCCTAAAAATACTGGTTGAAAAAAGAAATTAGGAAACAAAAGGCATGTACAGCAATATTTACCACTTACGCACAATCTATGTTTAACTTCCTTGACACAAAGAACAATTTGTCTTAAAACTTCCTTGACACACAGAGAACAATTTGCCTTACAAGAACCAACAGCATGTCTTACTTAGCTTCCAAATAGTGTCTCCTGTAAAAAATGACAAAATAGCCTTCTTTTCAATGCTATTACAATTAAAATATTGTAGAGCAGAATATTGGGTTAATTGTGTATTCTATCTTCATGTCCTCTGCATGGGTGTTCAGTCTAACTTCAAGGAAAAGCAATGCAACACTTGCTTATCTAGGCGGAACCCATTAGTGGAAGCTAGTTAAGGTCAGAGGCTGTCATTGACTGTAGCACAGTTTGATAGACTAGTGAAGGTACAAATTAAAGCGTGCTTGGAGCAAGGAGGTCTAGAACTTGAGCGACTGTAAATCCTGTAAAATCTTCGGATTTGGCTTTTATTTCCCCCTCTTGTTGCCATAGCAACTCCGTGGGCAGCATCAGACATCAGTTCTTGTTACAGGCCTGGGAAATAAAAAGAGTAATTGAGTACAAAGGAACTGCAGTATCGTACAATTGAAGATAAATACAATAACTCCTAGTGAACAGTTTATTAGCATGTTTCATAACATCTTGCCACAGTTCAGATTTGAGACCTTATTGTTGAAATCCAATATTGAATAAGTTATATCATTCCGTTCTTCATAAATACCTTGTCTTTGAAACCTCAGCTGTCTCAGTCATAACACTCAGCAAGTTGCATTTACTAGTTCGCTTGTTCTCCCTGACCTATAACAACTTCCACAAATATATTTTTGATTTAAAATGATCTGCCTTGTTTTCTATGGCTTTACTCTTTTCCAATCCTTGTAGATCTATAACTTCCCAGACTAATTTATTTTTCTCTTAGTTCTGATGAAGGGTCCCAGACCAGAAATGTTAACAACTCATCTTTCCACAGACACTGCCAGTTGTGTTTTACCAGTATTTTCAGTTTTGTATTATCCTCTAATAGCTCTGTGCTTCCACTTTTGGCCTCCTATTTATCCCCAAATTTTCTCAATTTAATACATTTTAACTCTTTAAACATATCCTGCCCTATCTAAGTCCTTAGCTCTGTGGCAGCACGGTAGCACAGCTGGTAGAGCTGCTGCCTCCCAATGCCGGAGACCCGGGTTTTATCCGTACTCGGGTTCCGTCTGTGTGGAGTTTGCAGGTTCTCTCTGTGAGCGCGTCGGTTTCCACCGATGGCTCCAGTTTCTTCGCACATCCCAATCAAGGTTTGCAGGTTAATTGGCCTCAGTAAATTTCCCCTCATGTGCAAGAAGTGATGCAAAAGTGGGATAACATAGTACTAGTGTGTGAACGGGTGATCGATGGCCAGCGTGGACTCAGCGGGCCGAAGGGCCTGTTTAACGCTGCATCTTTCAATCATTTCAATAAAACTCAAGAATGTACAATTTGGTTGATATGCTGACTGCAGCGACTGAATAAAATCTCATCCTATCCTGCCGTAGAATGTAAATATCATATGGACCATAAGGTTAGAAAAAAACAGAAGCCAAAGGATGCTTTATGGACCATGAAGCTTCCTCTGCCAGTCAATTAAATCATGGGGATCCTGTACCACAAGTCCATGATCCTGTGGGATTCCATGATCCCGTGGGATACCCCATCTCATAAAACCTTTAAGTTCCCAAACGTCTATCAGTCCAGGGACTTACAAGCCTGTAAGTAAATACATTTCTCCTCAACTCTACTTTAAATTGCCCTGTAACTATGCATCTAGTTCTAGACTCTTTGGCATGAGTAAACCATCTCTCAGCTGTTGAGTGGACATCTCAACCACAAACAGTTGAAACCTATTACTGTGAAGAGGGAGACTGAGGGAGCCAGTACACTGATATGTGTATTTTTAACATCCAATACTATTACGGTCAACAATATTTCTGGAAGGGTTGGGGTTACCATTAACCAGCTACATGAAGACTGTGGGTGTAGGAGCTGGGCAGAGGCCGGGTATCCTGCGGTAGGTGACTCACACCAGAAACTCCAGAGCCTTGTCACCATCTACAAGGCACAGGTCAGGAGGGTAAATATTTGCCTGATGCCTGCAGCTCCAAAAACTCTCAATATCCTTGAAACCTGCATTTTATCGGGAAATCATCTACCATCCCAGCCATTCCTTCATTCACCATAGTTTCACCAAGGCTCCATGGCTGCAGAATGTAGAATACTCTATCCATGCCTCGTGTAGTCATATATCCTTTGATCAGGTCTCCCCACAGCTGCCTTCTCCTTCCAGGGAAAGTAAGCCCAGACTCTCAATATCTCCCCATAACTAAAGTCCACTAATCCACGCAATAACCTGGTAAATCTCTTTTGCATTCTCTCCAAGATAGCATGTTTCATTATGAAATTCTTTACATTAACAAGAATGTGTCACCGAATAACTTGGTATTGGTAGATCAGTTTTTTAAACATGACTCGTTGGTTAAAATACATCCTTGGCACAGCAGACGTGCAAAAGAAGTTCAAAATACATTTTACTCCAGACAATTTTGTCCAGTTTACCTCCGTTCTTGAATTGAATTCGTTATTTTTATACAGGACAGAAACATTTGGAGTACTTGAATATGCATATATTATAGAGAGAGATGATTCAATACAACAGAAAATTATAAGCTTTAACTATAAACTACAAGCTTTCTCAGGCATGTTATAACAAATATTATTCTGGTCCAAAAGTGTATGCATTCACAGAATGTGAAAGTCATTGTCATTGCCAAATGTATTATCCATCTCGAATTTTCCCAGAACTGAGTTAAGTGTCCACAAAGAAGGGGCTGGAGTTATGCATAGAACAGAAAAGGATCAGACAACAGATGAAGAGCAAAACAAGTGGACTAGTGGAATCAAGGGATATGGGGAGAAGTCAGGAACGGGTTATTGATCGGGGACGATCAGCCATGATCGCAATGAATGGCGGTACTGGCTCAAAGGGCCGAATGGCCTCCTCCTGCACCTATTGTCTATGTTTCTGTTTCTAAAACCTGCAGATGCTGGACATCTGATGAAAGATCATTCACCTGAAACATTAAGTTTGTTTCATTTTCCACAAATCTGCCCACAGATCTACATCCCCACAGGAAGTAAGGAAATAGGTTTCATAGCAATCCAGTAGACAGTTGGTTAACATTATCTGAATTTTATTTTGAATCCTGGATTTATTTAAGTTAGTTTAGTTTAGAGATACAGAGCGGAAACAGGCCCTTTGGTCCATTGAGTCCGCACTGACCAGTTATCCCCGTACATTAACACTATCCTATGCACATAGGGATAATTTACACTTATACCAAGTCAATTAACCTACAAACCCATAAGTCTTTGGCATGTGGGAGGAAACAGAAGATCTCAAAGAAGTATAGTAGATGAGCTTGAAGCTCAGTTAGAGGTTGGTAGATATGACATTGTGGGGATTACTGAGACGTGGCTGCAGGAGGATCGAGCCTGGGAACTTAATATTCAGGGTTATACATCCTATAGAAAGGACAGGCAGGTGGGCAGAGGAGGGGGGTAGCTCTGCTGGTGAGGGACGGAATTCAGTCCCTTGCGAGGGAAGACATAGGGACTGGTGAGGTAGAGTCACTGTGGATTGAGTTGAAGAATCGTAAAGGCAAGAAGACACTAATTGGTGTTATTTGCAGACCCCCAAATAGTAGCCTGGATGTAGGGTATAAGTTGCAGCAGGAGTTAAAACTGGCATGTAACAAAGGTAATGCCACTGTGGTGATGGGGGATTTCAATATGCAGGTAGACTGGGAAAATCAGGTTGGTTCAGGACCCCAAGAAAGAGAGTTTGTAGAATGCCTCCGAGATCGATTCTTAGAGCAGCTTGTAATGGAGCCGGCCAGAGAAAGGCAATTCTGGATTTAGTGCTGTCCAATGAACCAGATATGATAAGAGAACTCGAGGTAAAGGAACCGCTTGGAGGTAGTGATCATAATATGATTAGTTTGAATCTGCAATTTGAGAAGGAGAACGTTAAATCGGATGTGGCAGTGATGCAGTTGAACAAAAGGGACTACGAAGGTATGAGAGGGGAGCTGGCCAAAGAAGACTGGAAAGGGATCCTAGCAGGAATGACGGTGGAACAGCAATGGCAGGAATTTCTGGGCATAATCCGGAAGACGCAGGATCATTTCATTCCAAAAAGGAAGAAAGATTCTAAGGGGAGTGGGAGACAACCGTGGCTGACAAGAGAAGTTAGGGATTGAATAAAACTAAAAGAAAAGATGTATAACACAGCAAAGAGTAGCCGGAAGCCAGAGGATTGGGAAACTTTCATAGGACAACAGAAGGAAACAAAATGGGCAATTTGGAAGAGGGAATTAGGAGCAACACTAGCAAGTTTGCAGATGACTCAAAGCTGGGTGGCAGTGTGAACTGTGAACGGGATGTTAGGAGGTTGCAGGGGGACCTGGACAGGTTGAGTGAGTGGGCAGATGCATGGCAGATGCAGTATAATATAGATAAATGTGAGGTTATCCACTTTGACGGCAAAAACAAGGGGGCAGATTATTATCTCAATGGGGGGTTAGGTTAGGTAAGGGGGAGGTACAGCGAGACCTGGGTGTCCTTGTACACCGGTCACTGGAAGTCAGCGTGCAGGTACAGCAGGCAGTGAAGAAAGCTAATGGAATGTTGGCCTTCATAACATGAGGATTTCAGTACAGGAGTAAAGAGGTTCTTCTGCAATTGTATAGGGCTCTGGTGAGACCACATCTGGAGTATTGTGTACAGTTTGGTCTCCTAATTTGAGGAAGGACATCCTTGTGATTGAGGCAGAGCAGCGTAGGTTCACGAGATTGATCCCTGGGATGGCGGGACTGTCATATGAGGAAAGATTGAAAAGACTAGGCTTGTATTCACTGGAGTTTAGAAGGATGAGGGGGGGATCTTATAGAAACATATAAAAGGACTGGACAAGCTAGATGCAGGAAAAACTTACCCAATGTTGGGTGAGTCCAGAACCAGGGGTCCACAGTCTTAGAATAAAGGGGAGGTCATTTAGGACTGAGGTGAGAAAAAACTTTTTTACCCAGAGAGTTGTGAATTTCTGGAATTCCCTGCCACAGAGGGCAGTGGAGGCCAAATCACTGGATGGATTTAAGAGAGAGTTGGATAGAGCTCTAGGGGCTAGTGGAGGCAAGGGATATGGGGAGAAGGCAGGCACGAGTTATTGATAGCGGACGATCAGCCATGATCACAATGAATGGCGGTGCTGGCTTGAAGTGCCGAATGGCCTCCTGCTGCAACTATTTTTTATGTTTCTATGTTTCTATCTCAGAAAAAACCCCACATTTTCACGGGGAGAACATACAAACACCGCACAGACTGCACCCATAGTCAGGATCTAATCCATGTTCACTGGTGCTGTAAGGCAGCAACTCTACTGCTGCACCAACATGCCACCCTTGAGTATAATTTTCCTGTGCCATGGTGGGGTCAGTAGACTGCAAATCTGACCACTAATCCAGTAATTTAAGGTCCATGCTACTTTATCCCAAATGAACACTAAATCTGCATATTTTAATTGTTCATTACTTTTAAAGATTAAAATCTGCATTTGCCAGGATTTAATGTGCATACATTTAGTGTGCAACCTAATAGGACCCATTGAAATAGCTCCCATACTGTCTCCATACATTTAGTGAATTTGAGAATGGTTACATTTATATCACACCTTTTTAGGTCTTCAATAAACACATTCCTGAAGAGATTTATGATGGGATGGAGCAAAAGTCTCAACAATATTCCAAATGTAGTGATAAAGACTTGTGCTCTAGTTGCATTCCTAGTTTCCTCTCTGGCCAAAATTCTTGCTGTACAATTGCACACTAGCTTCACCCCTGTGGAATGAAGAACTTTCCAAGCATGCACCAGCCACAAAAACACAACTTCACTACATCTAGCCGACGACCACTCCATTAACCATGTTGAGGGATATTTCGCTGATGAGCTATTTCGGTACATTAAATTTGTTTGCGAAGGGGAAATGTGGCCCAATATTGGATGGGATTATAGAAAACTATTGTGGAGTAAGGGCCCTTCCCTGTGGCCCATTTGCCTCATTAATTTATCACAAACCACATACAGGGTGGAAACAGGCCTTTCGGCCCAACTTGCCCACACCGACGAACAATGTCCCCGCTACACTAGTCCCACCTGCCTGCGCTTGGTCCATATCCCTCCAAACCTGTCCTATCCATGTACCTGGCTAACTGTTTCTTAAAACAATGGGATAGTCCCAGCCTCAACTAAATCCTCTGGCAGCTTGTTCCATACACCCACCACCCTTTGTGTGAAAACGTTACCCCTTGGATTCCTATTAAATCTTTTCCCCTTCACTTTGAACCTATGTCCCCTGGTCCTCGATTCCCCTGCTCTGGGCAAGAGACTCTGTGCATCCACCCAATCTATTCCTCTTGTGATTTTGTACACCTCTATAAGATCACCCTTCATCCTCCTGCGCTCCAAGGAATAGAGACCCAGCCTACTCAAGCTCTCCCTATAGCTCACACCCTCGAGTCCTGGCAACATCCTCATGAATCTTTTCTGAACCCTTTCAAGCTTGACATAAATCGACCAAGATACTTTCTCAAACAAAAAACATCGGTAAGTGTTTGTGGAATGCCAATAGTGTATGTCCATTAATTTAATTTAATTTATCCTTTATTGGTGCACTGTGAATGGATTGATTGTATTCATGAAGAGTATTTTCTTTGACTGGATGTCACACAAACAATAGCTTTTCACTGTACCTCGGTAGATATGTCAATAAAAATGAAACTGATATTAAACTAAACTAATGTTAAGGTGATATATTAACTCCGTAAACTTACAATATTATTTTGCTGCATGTCTTATCATGCCAGATATCATGAGTTAAATGACCATACTGGACAGGACCTTTCAATGTATTGTGATGGTAACGTTCCTAATACTTTTCCCACTTCATGAACATTACAGTGGCATCTCCAAATGTCATGCTGTGATATCACTGCTCAAACCCAGATAACTGTAAATGTCAAAAGTTCTTTTTTGGGCAGAATTTCTAATGTTTTGTTGCTGTCAATCCTATAAATGCCAGAGAGATAATCACAATAATATTGGGTGAGGGCGGTGATTAGTATTTGAAAGATGCTGACAGACTGAAACAAATAAAGATACGTTTCTGCTCACAATCAGTTATATTCAGTCTTGCCATTCTCTACTGTTGTTTCTGTCAGTAACTTAAATTATTTTGGTGATCCATCACTGTATTGTAATGTTGACAAATCCGACATTGTACTGAATGTACTTTGAATTACACTGCTTTCAAAGATAACATATAATTGCCTCACTATTGACTCAAATTATTAACTGGGATTACATGATCAATGGCCTGTGATCTCTGCAGTGTGGGCGTCTCTTTTTTTCTGATCTCGGCAGCTGATGGTGTCTGTTGAAGGGAACCCTTAAGAGGAATGCGGTAGTATAGTGGTCAAGTCACCAGACCTTGATTTGGAGGCATGGACCAAAGACTAAGATAGAATTCTACTAAGTTGACCAGGGAATCTGAATGCAAGTAATTCAATACATTTCGGAAATATGGAAAACAAAGATAATCTCAGATATAGTAACCATGAAAACCTTTTGTGAAACATTATCTAATTAACAAATGTCCTTCAAGGAAACAAATTTGATATTTTTGCCTTGCCAGGCCAATAGGGGACTATAATGCACCAAATATAGTTGAATCCAAACTCTCTACACTTTCCCTCGCCATAGGATGGAAGATCAGCCCAATTAACATTCTTTCCTTGTCATCACCATGTGTTAAAACCCAAAATTAATATTTTGCATGAGACATACACTAAGTGCAGGTCCCCACAAAGTGTTGAGAGCTACAAATTTTATTTTTCCTTTCTAGTATAGTTACAACTTTTAATTTCATGACAGGGATATGGCTCAGGGTCTAACTTTAATACAGGGACAGGCAAATGTTTACAATAATACTCATATGATTGTCAAATAAGAGCAGTTCCAAATCTGGTGCAAAGGTGCTGCCAAACATAACAGAGAAACACATTCAAGGAGAAAATATTTTCTACACTACTCCTGTTAAATGTAGGTATGTTACAAAACTTACCTTTAGTGGTGCTGCAGTTCTGCTACTGCCCGTGTGCGCGAGTTTGGCGCCTTTGAGAGGGGGGTGGGTTTAAAATGACATTTACTCAGGACCATTCAAATCGATTAATCACAGGGGGTTTAGTTGCTGAAGAGAAATTGCTCCGACATTTGTTTTATGGAGTTAATTTTAAACTACGCTGGATAATTTATTAGCATGAGTAAATGAAAAATCATCTTCTAAAGCCGCGAACGGCGACAACGGGATAGATCTCACGTAGGGGACAAAACAAGGTACGCAGTTTATTTTTACATAAAAACGTGCTTCTTATGAAGCCTTTAATCAAAATTTAATGTTGTGAAAAGGTGACTTAAAAAATATACGAACCGGCTATATTTTTCCTGCCGACTGAGGGTTAAATTCACCGCAAACCATAAAGTTCCAAACGATCACGTTCCCCAAAAACCCACTCACAAGTTGATTTAAATGGCCACTAATTTACGGGAATTAAACACTAAATTCCTTCCATTTGGCCTATAAATTCATGACAATAAGATTTAAAAATCATGTTATATTGTGAATTCTTGTGTGAATGTTATTTGGACACTTAGGCTTTTTAAAAATGTTAACCTTTTCTTAAGAAATGGATAGATGTTTAGATCTAGTAATTGAATTTTGTAATTAGCTACAATTAGGTAACTAACTAATTATATGCTTTAATTTCAGGTCATCCAAGTAAGATTGTTTCATATTTGTTTTCGAATGCTTCAAACTATAATAACTGACAATTTCATTCAGTTCTCTTACTTTTTAAGAAAGTTATGGGCTGTTGACTGTCCTTGATCACAGCTTTTGTGTGAAGTCAATGGAAAAGCAATAGGGAACAAGATGCTAATTTCTGAGTAAGAAAATGGCCATATCTTTTTTAATACTGAAGATATGAAAGTGAATTAGGTGTCAAATTAAACTTATTTTTATGCTTTATCTGATGGGATAAATTGCAGACTTGATCTCAAAATTTTGTAACATTGCTATTAAATGTGATAAGCGTTTCTGATGAATTTGTGTTTTGCTTTAAGTGCCTTTTAAATACACAAGCTATAAATAAGTTTATTTTTGAATCTGTTCAACTATACACATTTTTACTGAGGGAAGTTATACCAGGGTTACCCGAGTAACTTTAGATGTGCTGGGATGGCTTCTGTAGCCACAACGTACACTTTACAGTTACAGCTGCTGGAGTTGCTGCCACACAATGCCACAGACCCAGGTTGATCCTGACCTCGGATGCTGTCTGTATGGAGATTATACATTCTCCCTGTGACCAGATGGGTTTTCCCTGGTTTCCTCCCTCGTCCTACCAGAGGTTTGGGTATACAGGTTTATCGGCCTCTGTAAGGGAGTGATGCAAAAGTAACATGTTCCTAGTGTGTAGGATAGAACTAGTGCATGGGTGATCGTTGGTCGACAAAGACTCAGTGGGTCAACGGGCCTGTTTTCATGCTGCATCTCTAAACTAAACTAAACTAAATTGATCAAAACAGATGCCATTTCCCTGTTTGCAGCTGTAAAAGTCAAACAGATAATAAGCATCTGCCAAGTTTGGTTTGACACCAGAATTTTGAATTCAACAGTGCGATGACCTTTATACATTGCAGGTTGTTTTGTATTTCACAGAAAATAAAAAGCAGAGAGAAACTAAAATAACTATCCGAGTTGATTATTCCAGTTTCCAATTTAAATCTGTTAAATTAGTCATAGATTATAGCTTGAACCTAGAACATTTAATAGAATTTTAGACCGGCAATGAATATTTCTGCATTATATTTCCCTATCCTCATAAACTTTTTAGTAATTTAAACCCCTCTAACAGAAGGAATTCATAATGAATGCAATAAACATTCATTTTTTTTATTGCCAATAGTAATCTCAAATGTAGGTTTCTCTCACGAGATCTGATTAACATTTCAAAACATAAATATAATAAATGCTTTCTTTATTTACCATGTCTGAACTGTGAAGTTTCAAGTTTACCTGTACAGATTAAATTAATAGGTAAATGTAAAATGTATCCAGAAATTTAGATGGCATCAGAAAAGCACTATTTTAGGGGACAGTAAAAAAAATGTTGACAGTCACATTTTTGAGGAAAGTTTGGTTGGGAATAGGCCATTTAGTAACTGTTGGCGACACTTGTGTGCTACCTAGGTGAGACCTGCTGCATGATTTCACCAGGTTGTATGCGAAACAAAGCATTTCACTGTACCCTGTTACATGTGGCAATAAAGTATAATTGAAATCTTATAAAGGGTGTTCCTTGAAGCATCCATCAACTCACTCCAGTGCTTCTGCCATCCCCTTATGCAATGGATAATTTATAATAAATCAAATCACTTACTGGTACGCCTTTAGTGTTGGAAGAAACCAGAGCACCAGGAGGAAACCCATGTGGTCACAGGGAGAGTGTCCAAAGTCTACACAGACTCTACCTGTGATCAGGATCAGTCCTGAGCCACAGGAACTGCGAGTTGGGGCAACTAACTGCTGCACCACTGTGCCATCCCTCGTGAAGTTCACAGCCAATTTTAAATTGGGCATGATTGGTGTGTAGAATTGGCCCACAAAAAATATCAATTGGAGCCGAAATAAATGGCAGGGGAAATGAGTGATACCAATTCAATTCAATTCAATTCAATTCAAATTTAATGTCATTGCACAGATACAAGTATGGGTACAATGAAATGCAGTTTAGTGTCAGTACGTAGTGCTAGCAATGTTTAGATTTGATTTATTATAACCACTCACTGGAGATTGCCCTGAGATAGAGAAATTATTGAGGAAACTCACAGAAGAATGTGATGATAGAAATCAGGAGGAGTGTGGTGCTGATGTGGAGAGAGTTGGCTGTGCTGCAGTCCATTTTGTTCTTCTTGCAGGAGCAGACTTGGACTAAAACATCTGTGCTGTTGGTCAATGGGGGCTTCCCGCTATCCGTCACCACAATTGGCAAATTGTAGTTCGCTCTTTTCAGCGGATGCAGGAGGCTGAGTTGAGCATGGCTGCCTAAAAGAACAAAACAAAAACGTGAATATCGTGCATATGCATATTTATATTCATGGTCAGGTCAAGAACCTTGTACTTACAAGCTGGGATTTGAACATGGTGCCAAAAACTGGCGACCCTGCATACTGTCTTGGCGTACAACTGCTATACACTTATACTGTATCCGAGGTCGTTATCTAAGATGTATCTAAGTGCTTATATTTAGTGATACATGTACTGAACTGTATACAAAAATAAACTTCACTGTACCTCAGTACATGTGACAGGTGAGTACCATTGTATCAAGTTGAGTACCATTGTATCATTGTACCATTGCATTGCACCATTGCACCATTGTTATTTTGCTCATCATGATTAAGTCTCAACATTAGGTCATGGAACATGCACACAGTCGGTGTTTAATCAGCAATCTCCCCGTACACTAGCATTATCCTACCACTAGGGGCAATATACAATTTTAACGGTGTACAAACTAGGATGTATTTGGAGGGTTACACAAAAAGCTGGAGAAACTCAGCGGGTGCAGCAGCATCTAAGGAGCGAAGGAGATAGGCGACATTTCGGGTCGAGACCCTTCTTCAGACTGGGTCAGGGATCAGGGAAACGAGAGATATAGACAGTGACGTGGAGAGATAAAGAACAATGAATGAAAGATATGCAAAAAAGTATCGATGATAAAGGGAACAAGCCATTGTAAGCTGTTTGTGGTGTGAAAATGAGAAGCTAGTGCGACTAGGGTGGGGGAGGGAGATAGAGATAGAGGGAATGCCAGGGCCCGAGGGCTGAGGGAGAGGTGGGAAGGGGAGGAGACAGCAAGGGTTAACAGAATTGAGAAAATTCAATGTTCAAGCCCAAAGGATGCAGACTCCCCAAGCGGAATATGAGGTGCTGTTCCTCCAACTTGCGTCCCCAAGCGGAATATGAGGTGCTGTTCCGCTTGGGGAGTCTGCATCCTTTGGGCTTGAACATTGAATTTTCTCAATTCTGTTAACCCTTGCTGTCTCCTCCCCTTCCCACCTCTCCCTCAGCCCTCGGGCCCTGGCATTCCCTCTATCTCTATCTCCCTCCCCCACCCTAGTCGCACTAGCTTCTCATTTTCACACCACAAACAGCTTACAATGGCTTGTTCCCTTTATCATCGATACTTTTTTGCATATCTTTCATTCATTGTTCTTTATCTCTCCACATCACCGTCTATATCTCTCGTTTCCCTGATCCCTGACCAGTCTGAAGAAGGGTCTCGACCCGAAATGTCGCCTATCTCCTTCGCTCCTTAGATGCTGCTGCACCCGCTGAGTTTCTCCAGCTTTTTGTGTAACCCTCGATTCTCCAGCATCTGCAGCTCCTTCTTTAACACAATAGTATGTATTTGGAGTTGAGTTGAGTATTTAGCTGAAACAACCTACAAATGAAAGGAATGCCCAATGGACTGCTTAATGCATTGAAAGACCTGCCTGGAAGCTACACATTGCCTTGGAATTGGGGAAGAATGATGCTGAAGTTCCTAGGAGGTAATTTAAGTCATGATGGCATGGTGATACAGTTAGTAGTGCAGTTTACTTTAAAGATACCGCATGGAAATCGGCCCTTTGGCCAACAAGTCAGTGCCGAACAACAATCACGCATATACTGTACTAATTATATCCTAAACACTGGGGACAATTTACAGAAGTCAATTAACCAACAAACCTCCATGTCTTTGGAACGTAGGAGGAAACAGGAGCACCCGGGAAAAACCCACGTGGTCACAGGGAATTTGTACAAACACCACACAGACAGCCCATAGTTAGGATCGGCCCCCAGTCTCTTGTTCTGTAAGGCAGCAACTCTACCGTTGCCCCACTGTGCCACCAGTAGAGCTGCTACCCTACAGCTCCAATGATTGCGGCTCAATCCTAACCTGTGATGCTGTCTGTGTGGAGTTTTCTCGACAGGCAAGAGTGGAAAACTCACTGTCTACTGACTTACGTCCTGTTGCAAGATGTGGACTTTCACCTTAAGAGTAAAGCATCACATTTTCTGTAATGAAGAAGTCTCTTACTGTTGAGTTGAGTGACCTTCCAGGTTTTTTCAATTCCAGCTTGCTTGCCCAATTGAAATTTGAATGGATCAGCATTTGGTTCAAGATCTTTGTCTGTTGCTCCCAGAATGGCCACAATGAGATCCTTTGAATCCTCACAGAACTTGGCTACGGTTGGATAAACAGAGGGTGGGTTGTCATTCACATCCAGCATGGTGATAATCAAGGTACCAGTGCCAGTGGCGATGGGGTCTCCTAGGGGATAAAGCAAAAGATTTTGTCAGATATTCCATGCTACAGATGGTGTATGCAAATACTAAAGGGAGGCAACAACAGAAGAAATATTGACATTCATTGCATACAATCTGGTAACAGTTTTGTATAATCTTTATTGATGCAACTCCCCTTCTTCCCATATTCTGGCCTGATCAATGTTCCTTGATTTCCATGTATTTAACCTTTCCAAATTAGAAAATAGTTGGCAGAAATTGCATCTTGTAAGCTGCAGGATTTAAGGAATAAACTTTACCCTCTTAGACGGCAAAGACAACTGAAATTATCCAACATTTGGGTCGGCACGATGGCGCAGCAGTAGAGTTGTTGCCTTACAACGCCAGAGACCCGGGAACGATTCTTACTACGGATGCTGTCTGTATGGGGTTTGTCGTTCTCCCTTTGACCTGCGTGGGTTTTCTCCACAAGTTCCAGTTTCCTCCCACACTCTAAGGACGTGCAAGTTTGTTGGATAATTGGCTTGGTTAAATGCTAAATTGTCCCTCGGGATTGTGCTCATGTGCGGGGATCGCTGGTCGGCGTGGACTATGTGGGCCGAAGGGCCTGTTTCTGTGCTGTATCTATAAACTAGACTAAACTAAATATATTGGTTAGGCCAAAATTCAGGAGTCCTCTGAAACATACACTACAAGTTTAGGCTTCTCCTAAACTTCGTATGATGGTTTGGTCTGCCAAGTGTACCGCTCTCCAACTGCGCCACTGTGCTGCCTGGGTCCACTGCGCCACTGGGTCTGCACTGACACACCAATGCAGTGCTTAGATGCTACAATGCATGGATTCTGTGGATTGCACCTTATCGTGGGTGGAGAAGCTTGTGTGGTCCTGAGATCGTGAGAGCGATGCTGTCGGGAGTTATGCTCCTAGTAGGGCCTCCCATGGTTGTAAAGTCGAGGGTGAGGTCCCTGATAAAGAGCAACCCAACCAAGATCTCAACGGTGGAACAGGCGGTGGATGATGGCTGACTTTAATGGAACGTGACAACGGATGGGAAGGCGGATGAAAGCTGCAGCAGAAAAGGGTCCCCGGTCGTCTTGGATTCCATGCCATTGGATCCTGACTCAGATCTGTCAAGAACCATGTGGTGGCTGTCGGTGCACCTGTCTCCGCACGTTAAACAAAGTCACGAACAGGCGTCCTCCCAAAAGAGGACAGTCATACTCGTTTCGAGTGGCGGCCGATGATGATGTACTGCAACAAATGCTGTCTTTGAGTGAGATATTACATTAAGATCCTATTTACATTCTTGGAAGGACAGAAACATTTTGTTGTTCTATATCACAGAAATAGGTGGGAACTATCCCAGATTACCTGGCCAACATTCAAACCTCCAACATCAATAGGCTATCTGGTGATTATCTCTTTGCTTTTTGTGAGAGCTTTCCATATGCAGATTTGTTCATTGTTTCTCACATTACAACAGGAACTACACAAGTATATCATTAGATGTAAAGAGCCTTTGGAGCACCCTAAAGGGGCTGTCCCATTGCAGCAACCTAATCCGTGAGTTCAGACGAGTTTGCCCTTGACTCATACTCGCAGCGTGGTCGACACGAGGTCGTAGGAGGTCTTCGTAACTCTCCTTCATGCTCGAGAGTAGTCCCCGCGTACTCAAGGCCTCAGCTAGGTATTTTTCAACATGTTGAAAAATGCCCGCGAGTAAAAAAAGGTCGCCGTGGAAAAAATCGATACCTTTTTTACTCGTAGGTTTAGTCGAAGTAGGTTGTAGTAGGTCGACATGTTATTCGTAGGTAATCGAGGGTAGTCGAAGGGAGTCGAAGGTAGTCGAAGGTAGTCGTAGATAGTCTTCAACGTAGTCAAAGGGAGGTGGAGGAAGATTGAAGGAGGTTGTCTTCACTCTCCACTATTCGGCGTCCAATTTTCCCGAAGCTAGTCGAAGCTAGTCTTCAACATAGTCGAAGGAGGTCGAAGGAGGTCTTCAACATGACATTTTTTCAAACTCTCCTGAACTCTTCTAAACTCGCCAATAAGGTCGCCATAGTGGGACAGCCCCTTAAGGTCATAAAAAGAACTATCTAAATGCAAGCTTGTCTTCCTGCCTTTCTTGGAACCAGAACTCGTAGTTGGGATAAACGAGAAGAATTTACTTTTAAACAATCCTTTTTCAACTTCTCAAAACTGCTGCAGACTGTTGCTTCTACTGATCAGTCTTGAACCTCAGGTATGTGCTCCAAGAACTAAGTTTGTTTCAGACCTTAAAAAATAAACCAAACAATTCAAACCACCTTTCAATGCTGACAAATTACTTTACGTATTCGCACACAAATAAAGTACCATTGAACCACACAAAGAAGACTATGTTTAGTGTCATTACTGTAATATATGCCATCCCAATTGATTTCCTATAAAATGGTTTGTATTGTGATCTTCTGGAATATGAAACTATGTAATCTCCACAAGCGTCAAGAAACAAGGGAAGAAAAAAATACATTTTGATGTTGTTCATTTCCTTTTTTTTAACACAAACTCCGCAGAATCAAATTTTATTCCAAGTCTAACGTTTTACAAATCACAACACAATCATGATATTAATTCATTGTATGGAATATTTTTTTTACTTCAATTAATCAAGTGCAACTGTGAACTACAGAGAGCGATTTTAGTTTAGTTTAGTTTAGTTTAGTTTATTATTGTCATGAGCACCGAGGTACAGTGAAAAGCTTTTTTTGCTGCGTGCTATCCAGTCAGCGAAATGACAACACATGATTACAATCAAGGCGCCCGCAGTGTACAGATACAGGATAAAGGGTATAACGTTTCATGCAAGGTAAAGTCATTTAGAGCAAGATAATGGCAGGTGGAGACAATATTCTCTCAACATTTGAGAAGCACTTGATTTGCTAATGCAGAGAAGGCTAAGGATCAAATGGAATTAGTACAGGGGATGTATGATGTTCGACATGGACATGGTAATGTGAAGGTCCAGTTACAGCGCTGAGTGACTATGACCATATGGCACACTGCACAAATGTGTAAAAAGAGAGCAGCTGGTGCCAGAAGAGACCTCAACCTGCAAGAGGAGAGCTAAGCATAAAGAGTAGCAGGTTCAAGAGGGAAAAGTTCCAAAAGGAACGTCCCTGTTCAACATCACAGCCTCATCTCTCAGCTGAGCAGAAGACGAAAACTTTGTCACTACAAATAGCATGGCACTTCTAATTGCTACCGATATTGTACCCCAATAATCTGGTAGGAATGCTCTGGTAAACTATAAAACACTTAACATTTTCTCACTCTCTTTTTTCCAGATCCAATTGCTACATGATTGGCATTGTTTATTTTATTGAGTCCACAGTCCTTAGTTCGATACTTTCCTGTTACTGGAAAGAGTGTCTCAATATCTACTGCAACGAGCCTTCTTAACATTTACTAGGTAACATTAAGAGCATAACTTATTTTTCTAAACTTTAAAGAAATCTAGATGCATAAGTACTCTGTTTTGTTGCAGGGCAGACCACTCCTCCTGGAGTCAAACGACTTACGCTGGAAACAATGCAGAGAGGAATTTAAGTTGGAAAGGGTGCAAAGGTTTACAAGGATATTGCCAGGACTTAAGGACCGAGCTACAGGGAGAGGTTGGGAAGGCTAGGACATTATTCCTTGGAGTTCAGGAGACTGAGGGATGTTCTTTATAGAGGTGTATAAAATCATGAGGGTACTAGATAGAGTAGATGTACAGAGTCTTTTACCCAGAATAGGGGAATGAAGAACTAGATAACATAGATTTTAGGTGAGAGGGGGATGATACTGTATAATAGGAATCTGAGGGGCAACTTTTTCACACACAGGGTGGTGGATGTACGGAATGAGCTGCCAGAGGAGTTTGAGGCAGAGACTATAACACCATTTGAAAGACATAAGGACAGGTGTGTGGAAGGAAAGATTTATAGGGATATGGGCCAAACGTGGACAGGTGGGACGTGTAGATGGAGCATCTTGATCGGCAAGGGCATGTGGGGCTGAATGGTTTATTTCAGTCTTGTGCGACTCTATGTGACTTTAAGTGAAGTTTTGAAAGGATAAGCAATGTTTTCTGAAAATAAACCTGTATTCTGTATTCCAGATACAGTTAACCAAATCCCAAGATAATTCCTGTAAATCTTCCTTAATCTAATGCTGGAACCTTCTTGCAATAAAGCTTAACATTCTGTTTGTCCATTGAACCTACATTTTCAAAGTCCCTGTGATTTGTATCCAAACTCTCCCAGATCCTTCTGAATGCCAAAATGCAATGAATATACATGAACTGCTTTATCATTCCTACAACCAAAGGGGATGGAAACATAGAAACATAGAAATTAGGTGCAGGAGCAGGCCATTCGGCCCTTCCAGCCTGCACCGCCATTCAATATGATCATGGCTGATCATCCAACTCAGTATCCTGTACCTGCCTTCTCTCCATACCCTCTGATCCCTTCAGCCACAAGGGCCACATCCAACTCCCTCTTAAATATAGCAAACAAACTGGCCTCAACTACCTTCTGTGGCAGAGAATTCCACAGATTCACCACTCTCTGTGTGAAAAACGATTTTCTCATCTCGATCCTAAAAAACTTCCCCCTTATCCTTAAACTGTGACCCCTTGTCCTGGACTTCCCCAACATCGGGAACAATCTTCCTGCATCTAGCCTGTCCAACCCCTTAAGAATTTTGTAAGTCTCTATGAGATCACCCCTCAATCTTCTAAATTCCAGCGAGTACAAGCCAAGTCTATCCAGTCTTTCTTCATTTTACACTTTCACAAAATATACTTTACCTTCCACCTACAGTACATGCCCAATCAGTTAACCAGTTTACAGTAGATGAACCATCCTGACTCAATCAATCAATTGTCCAATTTCCCACAATGGATCCACTGAGTTCTTCCAACACTTCACCATTTTCATGCAGCTTATTTGTTGACTTAGTTCTCCTCAGAACTCGTTACCCCCCTCACTCTGTTATAGCGGACAATCGGCACCATTCATCCCCGCCTCCTCTGTGGTCCGTTATTGTGAGTGTTTACTGTGTATAAAAGCAAAATGTGCAGACAAGTTTGAGAAAAATCCTTTAAGCTTTTGATGTCTGCAATTTAGGGTTTGCATTCTTCCACAATCAAATGCAAACTGTGTTGAATTTAATGGAACCAAATTTCATTTCACACCTTTTCAGTGGCCTTGACAATTTTTGGTGTTTTTTCATCTCAATGTCCATTTATACCACATGTAAAAATTAGATAATTAAATGTAGAGGTTCATCCTCTATTTTATATGTGAACCACAGGTGCTTCCAAGTCCAATGAAAAGCCGGAAATACTCAGGACAGTTAGCATCTGTGGAATGAGAAACAGCCATTTGTTTTGGGTCTGTGACCTGTCATCACTACTGGGAAAAGGAGAGAGATGCATTCATTTTTAATTGGAAAGAAAGTGAGAGAGGACTATTTAGAACAAAGAGAATGCCTGCGATATGATGAGTTGAATTGGCTTTATGGCAAAGGCTTCCAGCACTTTAAGCTTCATGGTCGGTGTAATAGAAAACTGGTGAGACTTAACTGAGTGAAACAAAATAAAAACTGACCCAACAAGATATAAAACAGAAAATGGGAATAGGTGGAAAACCGAGCAAGTCAGGCAGTATCTGTGGAAAGAGAAACAGTTAATGTTTCAGATGAGAGACCCTTCATCAGATCCAGTTAATCTAAGTGGTTGAAAACATGGGAATTGAGTGAAACATGTTTAGTTTAAGTTTAGTTTGCTGTTGAGATGCAGCGTGGAAACAAATCCTTTGGCCCACCGAGTCCATGCCGACCAATGATCACCCATACACTGGTTCTATCCTACACAGTAGGGACAACTTACAGAAACTAATTAACATACAAACTTGCGCATCTTTGGAATGTGGGTAGAAAACGGAGCACCTGGAGACACCTCATACAGTCGTGGGGAGAGCGTACAAACTCTGTACACTGTTTCTGAAATTTGTCCAATTTGAAGACGTTGGAACTGAAGTACAGAACTGAACTATCTGCCAATTAAACAAAAAACCTTGCTTGCATCCACCTATTATCTGAACTCTCTGTCCTGCTTCTCCCCTCTTCTAGCTTCCCGCTCCCTCCACCTCTACAATCAGTCTGAAGTAGGGCCTCGATCCGAAATGTCACCTGTCCATGTTCTCCAGAGATTCTGCTTGACCTGCACAATTACTCCAATCCTTTTATGTATTAACCAGCATATGCATTTCCTTGTCTCTATAGTTCAGTGGCACAGTTTATTATCACATACAATACAGAATGAATGTTAACTTTTCTGAGTTTTTGCAATGTCCTAGAGAATTTGAATTTAACCTTGGAAAAAAACAAAGTGTAAATATTTCAGAATGAATTCTTCGAACAATGTCAATCATCGCAAAATATTCTGTTTATCATATCTGCAGAGATTGCAGTGCCAGTATTCTGAATAATAAGGTTACCCAGGGTCAGTTTAGTGTACTAAGTCATAATCAGATTCTTTGTCAGCATAACGAACTGGGAATTTATGATAATGCCTTGTTAAAATCACGGGCCTGACATGTATAGTCTCTTAACTTCATTTAATTACATAAAATAATTTCATGTTGTTTCAAAGTAGGGTTGTCAGTTCGTGTAATTTAAAAATAGGATTTTATACAAGTGTGACTTGACTACCTTGCTCATAAAAGTGTTCATGCTGATATTATATATCTCCATTGTAACCTAGACATGTCACTTTAAAAGTATTGTTGCCGTGAATTCAGATCCAAACTACAGCAGGAATTTTTGGTTATCGAAAAAAAATGCAAATAAGCTTCAATAAAATGTATGTTTGTTTTCAGCTGCTTCTTCAATCTCATAATCTGTTTTAGAATGACAATTAATTTGAGAAAACTACGAGTTGCAACAAACTCGTAAATTATGAATTTAAATTGCTTTGCAATAAGAGCAATTAACTGTATTTTACACTCCATAGGTTTCTCATTAAAGTTTGTCGCATTTCCCTTTATAAATAACATGAACAAATACATTTGAAAGTTTTGAATTTCAAATACACATCACCATTTGAAGATATAAGTCTACAACTCTTGACTAAACTCTTCTTTAGTCAGAGAGTGGTGAATCTGTGGAATCTTTAGTTAGAGAGTGGTGAATCTGTGGAATTCTTTGCCAATGAAGGCTGTGGGGGCCATCAATAGATATTTTTAAGGCAGAGATAGATTCTTGATTAGCACGGGTGTCAGGGGTTATGGGGATAGGGCAGGATAATGGGGGTAGAAGGGAGAGATGGATCAGACGTGATTGAATGGTGGAATTGGGCTGAATGGCCTAATTCTGCTCCTATCACTTATGACCTTATGAATCCTAAATGTTTTGTCATTTTAATATCATGAATATTGTTCTGTCATTTGATTTCCATGAGTTGACATCAATACAGAGGTAACAACCCAAAGTCATCTGGGGCTTTTACAATGAATGCACATTAGGGAGAAAAAAAGGTCCTTTAAATCACAGACAACCAATTAATAGTTAAAGATAATAATAATTCAAAACAGAATTATGAAAAGCGAAATTAAGAGAAGCAAATCAATTAATCAATAATTATTCTGATGAGTGAAGGAAACATTTCATCCAAGAAATAACACACCTTTAATGCAGCGATAGACTGCAGATACATTTTGTAATAAGAAAGCTAATTAAGTTTTACCATGTAAAGAAGAATAACAATGAAGCTCATCAGATGACTTTTGATAGATCGGAATGTCTCATTTAAAAAATTCTGTCAGCACAGCCATCTACATCTCTTTTAATTGAATATCGGGTTAATAGAGAAGGTCACATCAACATCATCATTTATTAAAAGGCAGAATACATGGATACCTTTTTGATTTCTTAGGGCACGAGTTCACTTTCTCTTAATCTTTTCAAAGTGCAACAATCAGTGCACAAATAGATTGGAACGATCCTCAATCATGTTTTGGCATAGATCAAATTGATTCAGTTCATGCCCCATATTGCTGCCTGGCAAAACTAACATACTAAAATGTAACAAACTCTAGTTAAAAGCAATGTTTGAACATTTTCTTCTGAGAGATTCCCTCAGGATTGTGGAAGACTTTCATCCAGCCCTGTTCTATGGGTTCAGCGGTGACTGATGAGGGAGCTGGAGATTGTGCCACAGATGAAGAAGGAGATTCTCACTGGGTTCGACTGGCTAATAGTTAAAAGGTAGTCTACTCCTGTTGCTATCCTGGATTCTTCGGTAGGCTTCTGACAAACAAATCAAAGCTTCATTTGATTCAATGAATCAAAGGAGTGGTGACCCTTGGACTATTTTTGATCGGACTTTACCGGACTAATCACGTTATTCCCATTATTATGTTTTTGTACACTGTGGATGAGTCGATTGTAATCATGCATTGCCTTTCCATTGACTAGTTAGCATGTAACAAAAGCTTTTCACTGTACCTTGGCACTCATGACAATAAAACTCAACTCAAACCTCAGGTTCACAGTGCCTTCCTGAATGCTCCTTCTGCAGGCTGAGCAGTGATGGCAGATATTCCCCACCAGTCAAAGGGATGTTACATCTAGCCAAAAATTATTTCGATTTGCTTCAAGCACCTGGTATCAGCATGTGAATAAAGTGACCTACCCAACAGAGATGATTGAATGTAATTAGTGTCTGGATAAGTGTATAGGATTTTGTGGTCCCTCTTGAGTGATTTGACATGTCAGCTCTAATAGTACATGTTTCAAAAGAGTACACAAGGACAGGGACCATTGCTGCTCAGTAAATCATTAGATTAGTTTCCACTGGCCTTGAAATGTTCATACGTTCATAAGTTAAAGGAGCAGAATTGGGCCATTCGGCTCTTCAAGTCTACTTCACCATTCAATCAGGGCTAATCTATCATTCAATCTCAACCCCATTCTCCTGCCTTCTCCCCATAACCCGTGATACCCGTACTGATCAAGCATCTATCAATCTACGCTTTTCAAATATCCATGACGGCCTCCACAGCCTTCTGTGGAATTTCGATTTTCAAACACTCTTTTCCTCAGTCAGTTGAAAGCTATCCTGGTGCCAAGCAGACCTTGATGAATTTCATTATATCTGTCTTCACTGACAAGTGGGTCCCAGGATATGGGTCCAGTTCTTTCAAGCTTTTAATATGGACCTTAGGCAAGTAGAGTCTGGGCAAGTTGTTGGACAATAATTGCTGGGTCATCAGTTAATCAAAGCCTTATACATGCTTCTGAAATACTCTTATTTTAAGTCATTGAAATTCACAATTAAATATAATTAATAGTCCTATTTTATGGAAATTCATGCTATTTGCATAAAGTGAAGTAATTTCAAGTCCATAATTAAAATTCTTGAGCACATCAATATTTCAGCAAAAGGTGGTGAATTTAGAAAGACACAGGGAAACAAGGTATTCATCTGTCTATTTTACTTCGGAGTCACGTGAGTGACTACATGAAGAAGCCCCGCCAGGCGCATGCGCGTCATTACGTTGACGCATGTCGCATTGAACGGAGCTGGAGAGCGCAGCTCCACCAGCGTAAGTAGAAAACCTTGCAGGTAAGTTTTTTAAAACTTCCAGCGAGACTTAAGCTCCGTAAGGCTGGCTTGTGAGTCAGCAGGAGCCTGTACAGCGGGAGGAGCAAGCGTGGGTCACGCAGCATTGCGATCCAATCGCAGTGATCAGCAAAGTAGATAAATGCGGTGCTGGTTCCGATACCGGTGGCCGTTATTCCGTAGTTAATACCCTCCAGCTGCTCTAGAGTCGTACGGGCTAAGGCCACAACGATAGGGAAGCATACAAGGTCTGCTCTGAGTATGTGTTACCAGATGCAGTTCCTTAGTTTGGTGTGTATGATCAGGATATTTGCCATATAAAACTTCTCATCCCTGCTCTGAGAAAACAAGCAGGTTGAATATGAAGGGGGTTGATTCTGGGAGACCAGCAGAGGTAGGGAGATGGGTACAAAGTATTATACCCAATACAGCCCACATCAACCCTTATATTGGGAGATAGTGAGATTAATATAAATATTCTGCAAGCAGAATGTGCCTGTCAGAATCTATAATTCTAAACATGAACATATATGATTATGCACAAATACACAAGAAAATGTAAAGAAAGTTACTCTCCTCCAACAGAGGACAAGAATGTGGGGGAGACTAGAAATGGAGAAAATGCTCCACACTTTACTCAGTCAAGGGTCCAAAGACCCAAAGATTCCCAGGCAACCTCCGAAGGAGTTCCATACACTGTGTATGGTGCCTGTTAAAAATGGGAATCTGACTCTCCAGTGCCTTGTTAGGTCTGGATGAGGTCTTCCTAGACCCAGACTGAAATGCTCCAAACTTTAATCAGTCAAGGGTCCAAAGACCCAGAGATTCCCAGGCAACCTCCGAAGGAGTTCCATACACTGAGTATGGTGCCTGTTAAAAAAAAAATAATTAAATGTGAATCTGACTCTCCAGTGCCTTGTTTAGGTCTGGATGAGGTCTCCCTAGAGCAAGACTCGGGAGTACCAGGGCAGGAGGAGACTGACCCTGAAGCTGGTGTCCCTACTTATGTGTATACACCAGAGCACAAGAGCCACGCTCCGGGTAGTTATGGACTGGTGAGGCTATGGATGAGACCTGGCTGCAAACATTATTTGGTTTCTCACCTGCTCCAAGAAACTGTTATGACTGAAACAGTAAAAATATATATTTAACACCCGTTTATTGTGCCTCGCTCAGGGTGCCAACAGTAAACTCAGTAATTTGGGCACCCATGAGTGTAACGATGCGAGGGCAGGAAATGTGTTTCCAGCATGTCCTCTAGCTGATATCAGTTGGCATCACTGCATAGATGGGACTAGGGGAAAACAAATGGTCGGCACAGAATGGAAGGGCCGAGAGGGCCTGTTTCCGTGCTGTAATTGTTATATGGTTATATGGTTATTTGGGGAAGACATACAAAGGTCGATAAATGTATAAAACTTATAAAGACATGCTTGCGTTACTCTGCAGTGCCTATTCAAACCTAATTGTACGTTGAAAATTGTCATTTGGCCAACATTATACCCAAAAATGCAGGACTATGTAGGGCAAACAATAACCAGATTAATTATTGGTGAAATTCTGCCAAAACAATTCAGGATCTTCTAGTTCATTTACGGAGGTACAGGAACTTCATTCCATCACACATAGAACTTTTGGGGTACTACCTCTGGTTGGGTGTAAGATTACAATTGTTTTATAATGAATGATGCTGCATAATATTGATCGGTTTGGTGTTTGCTGCACCAGAAACTTGTCAGGTAGAAAATATATCCCAGACAGAAGAAGATGGGGGTTGCAGAATCATTCTGGACCTCACAAACTAAATTCATATGTTCAGTATAGGCATTTAATAAAGTACACCTTCAACACTGTAACGCAGTTGTTATCACAAGGCTGCTATATGGTTACTATAGACGTAAAAAAAAACACCTTATTATTCAGTACCAATGCATCATTATCGCAGGTACTTTAAGTTAATTCGATGGGTCAGCTGAGGCAATTTAAAGAATTACCTAATGGGTTAACTTCAGCTCTCAGGCTGTTCACAAAATTATTGAAACCAGCACCACTGTTACTGAGGGCTCAGAATCACATTGTATTGCTTATCTAGAGGATATGTTAATTGTAAATGCCACTCAGGAGACAGCTGAAGAACTGGTTTCAGCAACCATAAGCCTATTAAAAGGCTAGGGTTCTGTCCATCCAACAACATCTAAGTTGCAGCCATCCCAAACAATTGATTATTTGGGGTTTGTCATTAATTCAGTTGATATGTCAGTAACTTGATAACAGATAAGGTTGGGGATATTACAAATGTCTGTACTTGTCTCACTGAGAGACCTTATCCCTCCATCCGAGAAGTAGCTACGGGTATTGGTAAAATGGTAGCAGCATTCCTGCTGTCGAGTTTGGACCTCTGCATTATCAAAGTCTGCAAAGAGCCAGAGGACAAGCACTAAAAAAATAAATTAAAAAATATATATATGTATATATATAAAATTTAAAAAAAAATAAATAAAATAAAAAGCGTGCAGGTCATTTGATAGGTCCTTGCAGTTACCAACTAAAGCTTTAGCTGAATTGCAATGGTGGTTTCTCAATGTTGCACAAGCTACTAGAAAATATTTTGGTTCAGCAACCTTCAGTGGTATTACAAACTGATGGGAGTGCTCTCGGATGGGGAGGAAGGACAGCGCCACCAGTTGAGGTGGTCGATGGACTGTCCAAGACGATTAATTCTCCTAACACATGGTATCAATTATTTGGAGTTATTGGGGGTGTTTTATGCATTGATAGCTTATTGTTCGACAATGAATGACTTACATGTTCAATTACAAGTAGACAATAACACAGCTGTGGGAGAGACAATATTGTGGCAGACAACAGATCACGAAAGTTCAATGACAATACAGAATGGATGTTAAATCCAGAAGTTCAAAAAGATTGTCAGTCGGTATGGGTACCAAATATTGATCGGTTTACGTCCAGATTAAATCTCCAGTTGCCTAAATATGTCATAGGAGCCAGACCCAGGAGCATAACGGTGGATGCATTCTCGCTACTTTGGGGAAATATATTCTATGTTTCCCCATTTTGCCTGATTAGGCAATGTCTCACCAAAATAGAGCAAGACTCCGCCGCAGTCATTTGGTGGTTCCCAACTGGTCTACACAGCCATTGTTCCCATTGGTGCTCAGAATGATGACTCAGCCATTCATGACAATTCCCAGCTGCAGTAATTGTTGGTACATCCAGTACAGGAGAAGTCATCCATTACATGACTGTATTAATTGTTAATCTGCAGGTTCTGATCGACTGTCGGATAGGACAATGGATGTTATAACTGCAGCTTGGAGAGATAGCACTAAGAAACAATATATGTCTCATATAAGGAAATGGGAAATCTTTTGTATACAGTCAGATATATTTTATCATACTGCAAACATATCGGATGTATTGGAGTTCCTTGCTATGTTGCACCTGAGATATAGTGCCATTAATAGTGCTCGGAGTACTTTGTCCTCCTATTTAGGACAATTTTCAGAACGACAATCTATCGGGTCTCATCCATTAATATCCCGATTTATGAGAGGAATTTTAATAAAATCCTACCAAACCCAGATATACAGAAATTTGGGATGTCAGTATAATTCTCACATTGCTTCGGCAGTGGACTCCAAGTACGTCACTGTCTTTTCAGAGCTTAATATTTAAAGTAGTTATGCTCATCCCATTAGTATCAGCACAATGAGTACAAACATTACAAATGTTGCGCTTAGATTGTATGCAGTTGTCTGTAGATAAAATTACTTTTTATGTCTATGATCTAAGCAAGCAAAGCAAGCCAGGATAGGCTGGAACCAAGGTTTTAAAGCAGTGGTTCTCAACCTTGTTTGCCCCATGTACCCCTTTCACCATATGTCAGAATGTCATTTCCCACCCCCTTTCCAAGATTGTCTGCCTCAAAAAGTGCATTCCAAATAATATGCAAAGGCAATAAAAAGATCAACATTCTAACAGTTTGCGTTTGCTAATCTGTGGTCCCAATTCCCCCCCCTGAAAACCTGAAATCCCCCCCTGGAGGGAATTCGCCCCTGGTTGAGAACCCCTGTTTTAAAGCATAAAGCAATCTTTAAAGCATACCCTGTCGACAAAACATTGTGTGTGGTTAAGCATCTGACTCAATATATTAAAGTAACTAAGAGTCTCCGAGATTGTGAGACACCAATGCTCATTACCCACAAAATAAAAAATAAAATTAAAAAAAAAAAAGGGACAGTACAAACTATTCTAGATGGTTAAAACAGGTTCTGTATTTAGCTGGAGTTAAATCTCAACTCCACAAGGGCGGCATCAATGTCCGCGGCGAAGGCGCAGGACGTGCCGCTCGACCAAATTCTAGAGGTGGCAGGATGGTCCAAAGAAATAACTTTTTCTAGATTTATGATAAACCTGTTGTCACAGTTGCAGGGTTTGCACATGCTATGTTGTGTTCTGTTCAATTTGTTTGCTTTGTTTCATATCATTGTTTCATATCATTTGTTGTAATTTTCCCCTGGGATAGAGGGGTTATTACTTTCCTTGTTATTATTATTATTATTATTATTATTATTATTATTATTATTATTATTATTATTATTATCATAGTTATTGAATAATTTTAAGCAATATTCAATATATTATTTATTCACTACTGTGTCAACTGAAGCAGTGTGTCGTATGGAGTGAATCTACGGCATGAAAATCACAGAACTTTAAAATCTTCACAATTAGTCACTCATGTGACTCCAAAGTAAAATAGTAAGATTAAGCGAGAACTTACCTGTTCAAAGTTTGATCTTTATTTTATGAGGAGTTACGATGAGGGTTTACGTGCCCTCCGCTCCCGGCGCTCATAATCTAAAGGTTCATCTGGTAGTTCTAGTCTTCTGTAAGCCTTACTATCTTACTTCGGCTATTGGTTTCTGTGTTTTTCATGCCGCTGCTTTGAAGTATGACGCGCATGCGCCTGTCGGGGCTTCTTCACGTAATCCCTCATCGTAACCCCTCATAAAATAAAGATCAAACTTCGAACAGGTAAGTACTCGTTTAATCTTACTATTTTTCATCATTGATGCTAATGAGAGGAAACAACTTTAAACATCCCAGATATTCCGCGGCATGGTAGTGCAGTGGTAGAGTTGCTGCCTTACAGCGCCAGAGACCCAGGTTTGATCCTGACTATGGGTTCTGTCTGTATGGAGATTGTACGTTCTCCCTGGGATCTGCATGTTTTTTCTCCGGGTCTTCCGGGATCCTCCCACACTCCAAAGACGTACAGGTTTGTTGGTTAATTGGCTTGGTAAAATTGTATATTGTTCCTAGTGTGTGTGGAATAGTGCTAGTGTATGGGGTGATCGCTGGTTGGCGCGGACTCGATGGCCCGATGGGCTGCTTCTCTAAATTAAACAAAACTTAAATATTCCCTGCTGCTGTATTCCTTCAGTACCTTCTGCTCAATCCACCTTCCCAATGGGGATTGTCACTGCACTGTTTCAATAAGATGTTTTTGGTGCTATCTTGAAGTAGAGTGCAAAAGTATTTGGGAATGACAAATCATTAAATATAAATTCTGATTCTAAGAATTGATTTCTGACACTGCGATTTCAGTGCCTGCTGTAATGCATTCTGAAGCAATATGTTTCTTCTCAGCGTACACACACTCCAGCCAGAGCCACTATGTCAATATTTGTTGCACTATGGTGATATTGATGTATTTCATTATATAAACCAGCCACTTGTGTATAATGTCATGGAAAAGAGTTTGAATCATTCTTCACTCATTACTTTGATGGGAAAACAACACAATTTGAGAATGACAACCTCTAATTCCATACAGACTTTAGGTATGGCATATTTAATTTATATTTCCATGAATGTTGTACAGTTAAAAGGGCTGGGTCTGTCTTGAACTTCTCCTCCAAGTAAGATTCATTTGCAAGAGCAAAATTACAATGTAATAAATTGAAACAGTCCAAATGTATTCACCATTAATGAGTAGAAGTCATTGTTATTAATTGAAGTTGACATTTCGAAATCAACGACATTGGCTGAATTAGAAAGCTTATTGAAAAACACTGCAAGATTAGGTGATGTGGAAAGTGAAATGATAGATGTCAATTGGTGGGGTGAAGACGAAATGGAATGTTATTGGAACAGGGTGGAGAAAAATTACATGACCCAATTTGTACATGACTTTGTTAATCATGCTAATATTAATGAAATTAGTTGTCCTACAACTACAAGTGTCCAAAAACTACAACAAGAATTTGTAATTAAATTGTGTTCTTAATACAGAAAAATATTCACAGTCCTTTCATAGGAAAATCATCAAACAATACTTGACATTTGTTCATGTAAAGAGATTACGCTGGTGACCAAAATTTGGTTGAAGAGAATAATTTATGGAAACAAAAAGGAACAAGAGGGAGAAAAGTCAAACACAGAGCAGCAGTGAAGATTAGGAAGGGATTTTGGAGGGATGACCGCATGCAACAGAAGGCATGTTAGTTAAGTGTGAAACTATCATGATAGGGTTTGCCTAGGATTTCAGAATCGAAAATACTGGAAATACACAACAGATCATGCAGCTTCTGTGAGAAGAGAAGCAAAGTTGGCATTTCATATTGAAGACTGTTCTTCAGAACTGGAAATCCTGCAGACTTGTTGGAAGTTACAGCATTAATTCTTCAATGTTTCACTTCCAATTGAATTAGCAACAAAGCAGCTCGCCTGTTAATTGTAATGGAAGGAATGTTGATACAAGTGAAAGGTTTCTGGAATCAATATACTTTTTTTGGAATTGGTGTTAGTTAAATATTTTAAATCACTTCTAAATTAATACTATTTAAAACTGATAGTTGGAGAAAGTCTTGCTGTGATTTATAATAAAAGGATGGAAGTTTTCGAATCAAATTAATCGCAGTGTAATTAATTCATTTTTTGTTCGGCTTTCTAGTTCAAGATCTGAGGAAGTTTACTGAGAGTGCTTTCTGTAAAATCCATTTTTGTTGGACTAATATAAATTTATATCTGAGTTTCTTTGCTCTGCACTGATATTTGACGGGACTGTGACGTAGACAATATTTTTCATTTATAGTGAGGAATCAAAATGCTTTGTAATTACTATCCAATTCTTGCAGTAATGTAACAGGTGAATTGCTGTAGCTGATTCTTAACTGTAATGAAGAACTGTAATGAGCAACTTACTTATTAATTGGACTTTGGAATATATTGGTTAACTTGAGATGTTCCTGTTGTTATTGTGCAGAAATGGAGACATATTTTCAATGTCCAGAGCAAGAGAAGTTCATAGTATTTCTGATCAATCAATGCCACAACTCAGAGCAAAGCTGGAATCCCATTTTACATCTTATGATTCGTTGATAGACTCAAAATGCTGGAGTAACTTAGTGGGTCAGGCAGCATCTCTGGTGAATAGGATTGTGACATGCTGCAAACTTGATGAACAGACATTCGCTTTTGTTTTGAAGTGGCTGCACAGGAGTCTACCAGAAATTACGTCTTATTCCACATTCCTTTTTGTCCTCTCTGGCAAAATTGTCATTTGTGTCGAGCTCTCTATGATATAAATAATGAATTACTTTAGTCTGGTAATTATGTGATAAGTGTAAAATATTCATTTTGTCTCAAGATATTTATTTTTGTATAAAGGTCCAATATTTATTTTTCTTATTATTAGTAGCAATGTCCAGGCAGATTTTGACTTTTGCATGCAATTGCAGTCATTTTAAATTGAATGGTATTTGGGAAGGAAGTACTAGACCAGAACAGTAAATACAAAGATGTGCAGGATTGTAGGTTAATTGGCTTCAGTAAAATTGTAAATTGTCCCTAGTGTGTGTAAGATAGTGCAAGCGTGCTGCGATCACTGGTCTGAAGGGCCTGTTTCTGCAGTGTATCTCTAAAAACTAAAAAAACTCGAACATTTAAAAGCCTTTTTGACTGGAACAGGGATAGGAAACGTTTAAAGGCATGTGGGCCAAATGCAGGTACATGGGGTCAACTTAGATGGGGCATCTAGGCAGGGATGGATGAGTCGGGCCGAAGGGACTGTATCATACTGAATGACTATGAGTTCTAAAATTGGTACACTTGAACTTTTGGAACAAATAATCAGTGGCGAGGGCAGCCACCTTGCCACTGACAGCCAGCCCTGGATCAATAGTTCCCTCCCATATTCCATGCAAATTAAAATCAATACTATTCCATGCATTGGCCAATTTCTGTCTGGAGTCGATAATAAGTATTAGAATATTAAATAATACACCCTTACACAAAAAAAATCATAATGTCCACTACCAAATCATTTTACTTCGGAGTCACGTGAGTGACTACGTGAATAGAAGCCCGTACAGCCGTTGGTGCGTCATGACGTCAGACGCTGGTGCAGTCGGCCGGTTGGAGCAGCAGCGCTCCTCCGAGCGGTAAGTTTAAACCGCGGGTTATTCGAAGAGCTGGAGAATTCGGCGGGTGCAGCAGCATCTAAGGAGCGAGGGAGATGGGCGACGTTGCGGGTCGAGACCCTTCTTCATACTTCACCCTCGATTCTCCAGCATTTGCAGTTCTTCGTTAAACAAGTTTAAAGGGGTAAGGTTTTTTAAAAATGTTACCGCATGTTCAATTTCTGCGACGGTTTGGGTAGAGAATGTTGCAGAAAGGGAAGAAGGTGTCGGCGAGGCGCTCCGGGGGTAGAAAGGAAAAGTGGCAGGAGAGTGTTGAGAATGGAGGCCCGTCTGGTACACCTGGTCCGGTGCTGGCTACACAGCCAGTGGTTGCGGACCCACTGCCGGGGGGCAGTGGAGGCTTGTCAGTAGGGTGGAAGGCCACTGGCAAGTCTCTGTGGCCCATAAATGAGTCGGGCCTGGAGGTTATACCCTCCATAGGAGAGTCCGTTTGCTCACGGCTCTCGCACGTCGAGATTCTATTTCAAAAGAATGCTCGACAGGGACCAGCTCCGTGGGGAGGAGTGGTGCCCAAGCCAGACTGATGGAGAGCTTGTGCTAGCAGCACCTGTTTCAGGGCTGCAGAACTATCCTGCCTGTGAGGAGGATGTTCCAGCTCCGTGAGGAGGAGTGGTGCCCAAGCCAGGCTGATGGAGAGCTTGTGCTAGCAGCACCTGTTTCAGGGCTGCAGAACTATCCTGCCTGTGAGGAGGATGTTCTATCAGGGCAGTTTGCTGACACTGTTTCAATGCTGGGGGAGAGCAGTAAAGGTGTACGGTTGGAGGTAATTCCGAACATTGCTGGGAAGTTTGCTGAGTGTAGAGGCAGGAAAGGGGATTGATATAGAATTGGCCGAAGCCATTCAGTATATGCTCTCCCATCAGTTACAGGAGCTAGCTATGGATGAAGTAGCAAAGAACTATAAAGCTCCTGTTAATTGTGATCTCCTGAAGGTACCGGTGGTTAATCACCAAATTTGCATAGATGGGTTTGCCTGCTAGGGCCCAGGAGATGAAGTTTTAAAAAAGTGCTTAAACTGTTGTCAGCAGGTATTACAGCTGTGGTGAAAGTTATTGATACAAATGATATGGTTGAAGCACACCAGGATGAACTTTGTAATGCATTTTGAAATTAATAATATCGGGAGGGCCGCTATTAGGCCAGTGCTAACCCGAATTTGGCGAGTTGTGCAAACCGACCAGTGTACCACCACGAAATCTGTTGTTTGGTGGTAACCTTGCAAAAAGGGTCAAAGACTATTATGAGGTTGTTATAACCATGGCCCTCATTAAGCCAGCTGGAAGCAAGGCAAAAAAGGTTCTCTACAAGAAGTTGAGGACAACAAGGCCGCAAGGAAAGATGCTGGTAAGGAATATAACATTGACAGACGATGAATTAACTGATGTTCCTGTTCAAATTGGGGAAGGTTAAAATTGTTCTCAAACAATGGCAGCAGTTGACATCAGATTTGTTCATACTTAGTGTATTGAAGGGGTGAAAAATTGGATTTTACTATAAGGACAGTCTCCCTAATCAACATTTTCCTAGTCATAAACTTATTTTTCAGATGAGGAAAATGTGCTTATTCAAGCAGAGATTCAGTCGTCACATAAGAAGGGGTAATTGAGCCTTCTGTCTATCAAAGTCAACAATTTCTGTCAAGTATATTTCCTAGATCTAAAAAGACTGGGGGATGTAGAATTATTCTGGATTTATCGAACAAATTTGTTTGTTATAGGCATTTCAAAATGGAGACCTTTACCACGGGGAACCATTGATTTAAAGAATGCGTATTACGCAGTGTCTATTCATGGTGATGATAGAAGATATTTGAAATTTATTTGGATGACTGAGCTGTGGCAATTCAGGACATTGCCGAATGGATTAACTTCAGCTCCTAGGTTATTTACTAAATTGGTAAAACCTGTGTTAGCATTACTTAGAACTCAGGGGCATGTGGTAATGGCCTATTTAGATGATATTCTGATTGTTGGAAAGACTCATGCTGAAACTCAATCATCAGTTTCAGTTGTTAAAATCACTTTTGAACAAATGGGATTTGTTATTCACCCAGATAAATCTAAATTATCACCAGTCCAAATTATTGATTATCTGGGATTTACCATTAATTCCAATCACATGTTGGTAACTTTGCCCAGGGATAAATTGAATCAGTTAATTGAGGACTGTGTTAATCTCGTTGGAGAACAACGGCCTTCGATTAGACAAGTAGCCAGTTTTATTGGGAAGTTGCTGCAGCCTTTCGAGCTGTGCAGTATGGTCCTCTGCATTATCAACAATTACAACCATCAAAGGAACAGGCACTGAGAATACAAAGGGGCTATTTTTTGATAGGCCTATGCAGTTGTCAGCTGGGGCGATTGCTGACATACAATGGTGGATAGTACATGTTTCAAAAAATTTAAGGAAGGTTTGGTGGAATCACCGTCACTGATATTACAGACTGATGTAAGTGCACTGGGTTGGGGTGCAACAGATATGTCTTCTAGTTGTGGAGGCAGATGGAATGTAGATGAGACATCGCTTCCTCAATTAAGAGGGATTAATTATTTAGAGTTGTTGGGCACCTGGTATGGGCTCAAAGCTTATTGTTCTACAAGGAGGGATCTGCATGTGCAGGTCAGATTGACAACACCACAGCAGTGGCATATGTAAACCACATGGGTGGAGTTAAGTCACAGTCTTGTGATAGACTGGCTAACCAGATTTGGAGCTGGTGTATTGACCAAAATATCTGGCTTGCAGCACTTTATTTGCCAGGAAGAGGTCACGTCAGTTTAATGACAACATTGAATGGATGTTAAATCAGGATGTATTTAACCAAATGATTGATCAGTATGCATTGCCAGATATTGACTTGTTTGCATCTCGATTAAATCATCAGTTACCTAGATATGTTTCATGGTAACCAGATCCTGAGGCAGTAGCAGTGGATGCATTTTCGCTGCATTGGGGGAGGAATGTTTGTGTATGTATTTCCTTCATTCTGTCTCATCAGCAGATGTTTGCAAAAGATCAAGGAGGACTCCGCTTCAGGGTATTGGTAGTGCCAGATTGGCCTACACGAGCATGGTTTCCCGTTGTATTACAAATGGCTAGGGAGCCTTACATGCTTATGCCCAAGAATAAAAATCTACTGGTAAATCCAGTCACTGGGATCAACATCCTTTATAGGATCGTATTGATCTATTAATTTGCAGATTTTAAGGAGGCCATACCTGGGGAGAGGACTGTCTCATCGGACGGTGGATGTTCTCACGTTGGCCTGCAGGGATAGTACACACAGCAGCAATATATCACCTATATAAGGAAGTGGGAGCAATTCTGCCTACAGCAGGATATTGTATATCACACTGCAGGGATCACGGATGTATTGGAGTTTGTCAACTCTTTATTTTGACCAAAAAATTAAGTTACAGTGCGATTAATTCAGCCAGAAGTGCTCTGTCTTCTTATTTACCTATGAATGCAGAATTGCATACAGTAGGGACACATCCGTTAGTTCACGATTCATGAAGGGAGTTTTCAATTCTAATCCTCCTAAACCCAGGTATGCCGGTATTTGGAATGTGAGTGAGGTTCTTATGCTTCTTCGCCAGTGGGCTCCGGTTACAAGCCTATCTATAGCCAAATTAACTATGAAGGTGGTCATGCTTATGGTGTTGGTTTCAGCCCAACGTGTACAAACATTGCAAAAGCTACGGCTACATAGAATGCATGTGTCAGCTGATGCCATTATATTTTATGTCTATGATTTGCTTAAACATAATAAAAGAGGCATGACAGGATGTAAGATTGTGTTTTCAGCATACCCCGCAGATGATCGCTTCTGTATAGTCTCACATTTATCTCGTTACATTGAGATTACTAAACCTCTGAGAGGAACAGAGTTGGCTTTGTTTATTAGTCAAAAAACCACACAGTAAGGTGTCGGTGCAAACGATTTCAAGGTCCTCGCGGCCGCAGGATGGTCCAGTGAGCTAACTTTTCAGAGGTTTTATCACAAGCCGATTTCACGGCTCGGGGTTTTTGCTGATTCTGGTGTCAGTACTGTTACATTTTTCCCTGAGTTAGAGAGGGTTTGTTATGATTTGTTTGTAAATAAACTGTTATTTCATTTAACAAATGTATTACTGATGCATGATTGATTGTTAATGACTTTTGAGTCAATCCAGGCAGTGTGAACATCGGATTTGAGTCTGCGGCGTGAATTCACAGTGCTTTGAAGTCTTCACGTAGTCACTCACGTGACTCCGAAGTAAAATAGTAAGATTAAACGAGAACTTACCAGTTTGAAGTTTGATCTTTATTTTATGAGGAATCGAGTTGAGGGACTACGTGCCCTCCGCTCCCACCCTCATAGATCTCATCTGGTAGTTCTAGTTTTATCATCTTACCGTTATACTTCGGTCATTGTTAGCTGTGAATTCATTCCGCTGCTTTGAAGATTGACGCACCAACGGCTGTACGGGCTTCTATTCACGTAGTCCCTCAACTCGACTCCTCATAAAATAAAGATCAAACTTCAAACTGGTAAGTTCTCGTTTAATCTTACTATTAATGTGGATATGAAGCCTCAGCGGAAAAAAATACTTCTTCAATTAGTCATTTACATTAAATATGTTTGGCATAGATGGTAATTTTGCGTATGGTGTCGCTAGTGAGACTTTCTTAATATTTAGTTCTGAGTTGTTATTACATAAAATACATGAGATGTGTGATTGTTTTTTATTTGAATTTCAATGACAGTGAAGAAAAAGCTGCAGTGTCGAGTGCACACATCGCTGGGCAGGGATTGTTCGGCGTTTAAACTCATTCAAAATTAAGCAGTAAGTCATACAAATCTAGAGGTGTAGCAATATTAATTTGTAAAGGCACTGCATTTAAACATACTTCAATAATAACTGATAGTGACGGTAGATATATTATTGTAATATGAGAATTATATACACAAAAAATGATTTTTGTCAATGTATATGGCCCAAATTTTGATAGCCCGCTGTTTTAAAAAAATATTTAATACCATCCCGGAATTATCACAACACAATCTAATAATTGGAGGAGATTTAAATTGTACACTGGATGCTTATTTGGACAGATCATCAAAACAACGGAAACTTAAATCGCATTCCAGTGAGTTAATAAATGCATATATAGATACTAGTAATATTAAAGATGTTTGGAGAATGCAAAACCCAACAGGACGAGAATACTCATTTCACTCACCTGTGCATAAAACTTATTCAAGAATAGATTATTTTTTGGTAGATTTAAAACTTATCCCACTTACGTATAGTTCAAAATATCACAATATTATAATTTCAGATCATGCACCTTTAACTTTTATGATGAAAATAACAGGTAAAACGGAAAAACAAGGACAATGGAGATTTAACCCACAAATTTTAAAAGACAAAATAACTCCAGGATACATCACAAAACAGATCAAGATTTTCTTTGAAATAAATGATACGCCAGAAATATCTTCGTCCCTATTATGGGAAACTTTTAAAGAGTATGTTCGGGGAATTATGATATCCTCTCAAGCATTTTATAATAAAGAGAATCGGAGGGTACAACAGGCATTGGAAAGGGAGATCAAACAATTAGACACAGAGAACACTGTTAATCCAACCATGATAAAACATAATAAAATCTTTGCATTGAAATATAAATTAAATAAAATACAGTCAGACCAAGTTGTAAAACTATACCAATATACTAAACAAATACAATTTGAATTTGGAGATAAGCCAGGTAAATTATTGGCTCGTCAATTACGAAAATTGGAAGGAGAAAAATTAATCTATAGGATTAAATCAGATAAAGGGGAATTACTAGTACAAACTAAAGATATAAACAAGAGATTTTTGCAATATTATAAACATTTATATTCAGCCAAAACGAAAGAAAATCGGATAGGGGTAGAAACATTCTTAAAAAAATGTAATCTAAAAGGACTGGATTTAGAAGATACAGAATTATTAAACGTTGAAATAACTACTAAAGAAATTGAAGAAGCTATTAGATCATTAAAAAATGGTAAAACTCCAGGACCAGATGGTATTGGATCAGAATTTTATAAAACATTTTATGATATGATAGCTCCATGTTTGAAGACACTATATGAACACATTTATGCACAACAGAAATTACCAGAAACATTAAATTAATCTATTATAACGCTCATACCTAAATCAGATAAAAATCTGGATGACCGAGGGTCATATAGAGCTATATCTTTTTTAAATACTGATCAAAAAATATTAACCAAAATACTAGCACAAAGACTAAATACAGTGATTAATAAACTAATTCATTCAGATCAAACAGGATTTATACCAAAACGATACTCCTCAAACAACCTGAGAAGATTATTCAATATTATATACTCGAAAAGAAACATTAATAAGGATTTATCAATTATTTCGTTGGACGCAGAAAAAGCTTTTGATCAGATTGAATGGTCTTATTTATTTTCGGTTATGGAATCTTTTCAGTTGGGGGAGAAGTTTATAACATGGGTTAAGTTACTATATACAAAGCCAACAGCTAGAATATTAATAAACCAAATGTTAACAACTAAATTTAACATATTCCGAGGCTGCAGACGAGGTTGTCCTTTATCTCCACTACTGTTTGCACTTGCAATAGAACCACTAGCACAATCCGTGAGATTGCATCCTGAAATATACGGGTATGAAACTAAAGAAACTGAAAATAAAATCTCTTTATACGCAGATGATGTATTACTTTATATCACAAAGCTGGAAATTAGTATTCCTAACTTATCAGATTTAATAACTCAATTTGGATTGTTTTCAGGATATAGAATTAATTGGAATAAAAGTGAACTTATGCCAATAATGGGAAATAACTTACATATATTACAACAATTTCCTTTTAAGATAGCGAATGAAAAAAATCAAATATCTTGGAATTTATGTAACAAAAAGATATGATTCTTTATTTAAATCCAATTTCCCACCCGTATTGAATAAACTACTTAAGAAAATCCTGAATTGGAACACATTACCTATTTCAATGCTAGGTAAAATTAATGCGATAAAAATGATTTTTCTTCCACAATTATTATACTTGTTTCAACTGATCCCGATATATCTTCCTAAAAATTTTCCTAAGAAAGTGGACTCTATAGTTACCAATTTTATATGGGATTATAAGAACCATAGAATAATTTAAAAACATCTATGTAAATCAAAAATGAATGGAGGTTTTGCATTGCCTAATTTTATGTTTTATTACTGGGCAGTTAATATAAAAAATATGAATTTCTGGTTGGAAGAAGTAGATAAACAACCAAACTGGTTAAAAATGGAAAAGGAAGGCTGTTCACCTTTCGAAATTAGCTCGATTTTATTTGCTAACACTAAAATACATAAGAAAATTTATAGAGGAAACCCAATAATAGAAAGTGGTATACGTATTTGGAAACAATTTAAAAAATACATTAAAATTACAGAGTATACCACTGGCTCTTCCAATTGTAAACAACATTACTTTTAAACCTTCATTGATGGATAAAGGTTTTTTTTAAATGGAAGAACTATGGAATAAATAAGATGGGTGATCTCTACAGGGAAAATTTATTTCTTTCATTTCAGGAATTACAACAAAATTATGGATTACACTCAAAAGAATATTTTTGATATCTACAAATTAGAGATTATGTTAAATCAAATACACCAGATTTTAGGAATAGAAAGACAGAAATTTTAGATGAATGTCTAAATAAACATCCGATTACAGAAAAATTAATATCATATATTTATAATATCTTACTGAAAAATGATTTACCAAATACGGTAAAATATAGACAAGCATGGGAAAATGAATTAGGTCAAACAATTAGTATAGAAGTATGGAATGAAAGTTTACAACATATACACCATTGCTCATTAAATGCCAGACACTCCTTAATACAATTTAAAGTTTTACATAGATTACACGTCTCAAAATCCAAATTAAACAGAATTTTCTCAAATGTTTCTGCTATATGTGATAAATGTCAGCAGTTAGAAGCTAATCGAATGCATTCATTCTCAAAATATACAAAAATTACTAATTTTTGGACAGAAATTCTTAAGATAATCTCGAATGTAGTTAATGCAAATTTAATTCCAGACTCGAAATTAATTATATTGGGAATATTAGAAACGGATCAGCTACTAACAACACAACAAAATAATTTTTATTGGTTATAGTTTAATAATTGGTAAAAAATTAATACTAAGATTTTGGAAAGGTCCCATATCCCCCACAATCAAAATGTGGCTAACAGAAATGTCGGAGACACTTCACCGGGAAAGATTAAGACTTGTCCTAATGGACAGGTTAGATCAATTCAGAGGAATATGGTCTCCATTTATTGAATACTTAAAGGGTTAAGGTGGTCCGGTTCGAGGCCCTGACTGAAGCCTGAATGAAGGAATAGATGAAGAATTATATACAATAGACCACGAATATATCTCCAATGAAGAATATCTTGCTTAATACTCCACATTTAATTGATTTTTGATTTCTTTCTTATTTCTTTTTTTTTAATATTATTTCTCTGTACTTCCTACTGTTATAAAATAACAAAAAAATATAGAAGTGTAAATAAGAATGACCGTAAATTTTAAAAATATTAAGAATGTATGTGACGAATAATATGTTTCCTTTTTTTTCGATTTTATATTATTTCTTCTTAATATGTATTTACTTCTAATAAAAATATTTTACAAAATTAAGCAGCAAGCTACACAAGAAGGAAACAAGTTTAAAATTGGCTTTTGGTTTGGTCTAATCTTTCCAGTCTGGCTCTCTGTATCTGTGCACATGTATTGAACCTCATACAAATCTTGTACTAATCAACCTGTAACACTGAAAGCAGTCTTGTTCCTTGTTTCTCTTACTTTAAGGTCAATTTTGTCTCACTTGCGACTGTTGGTTCCTGTCATTTATTCTTTATATTTACAGCAAAAAATATCATGAGGCTATTTTAAACAATATTGCAATTAGCACATTCCACATTCCAAGGGAAAAATGACAGTATGTTGATTGATTACTGTTTCTTTGGTTCCTCGTTGCTGTGGAAAATTGGAGTAATATCATAAGCAGACATACTATAGACTAAAACAACCAGGCTTCGATAAATGTGAGACCAATCCACTGTTGACTAGATAGTAGACTTCTCCTAAACAGGACTGTTAGCTCTGTTAACACAACTTTCCATTTGATCTAGTGTGTTTGGATCCTGATTGTGGTGAAAATAGCTAGCTTATTTAGAGTACTCAACACTTTTCTACGCACAGGTCCAAAGAATTAGTACATTCCTTGGCTCATTCCAAAACCTACTAACGTCAGAGCCTTAACCCTTAAAGACATTTATCGATATGTGAAGTGCAAAAGATAAGTTAAAACCAATGTAGGTCTCTTGCAGTCAGAAACGGGTGAATTGATCATGGGGAACAAGGACATGGCAGACCAATTGAATAACTACTTTGGTTCTGTCTTCACTAAGGAAGACATAAATAATTTGCCGGAAATAGCAGGGGATTGCGGGTCAAATGAGATGGAGGAACTGAGTGAAATCCAGGTTAGCCGGAAAGTGGTGTTAGGTAAATTGAATGGATTAAAGGCCGATAAATCCCCAGGGCCAAATAAGCTGCATCCCAGGGTACTTAAGGAAGTAGCCCCAGAAATAGCAGATGCCTTAGTGATAATTTTTCAAAACTCTTTAGATTCTGGAGTAGTTCCTGAGGATTGGAGGGTAGCTAATGTAACCCCACTTTTTAAAAAGGGAGGGAGAGAGAAAACGGGGAATTACAGACCAGTTAGTCTAATATCGGTAGTGGGAAACTGCTAGAGTCAGTTATTAAAGATGGGACAGCAACGCATTTGGAAAGCGGTGAAATCATTGGACAAAGTCAGCATGGATTTACGAAAGGTAAATCATGTCTGACTAATCTTATTGAATTTTTTGAGGATGTAACTAGTAGAGTGGATAAGGGAGAAGCAGTGGATGTGTTATATCTAGACTTTTTCAGAAGGCTTTCGACAAAGTCCCACACAAGAGATTGGTATACAAACATAAAGCACACGATATTGGTGGTTCAGTGTTGATGTGGATAGAGAACTGGCTGGCAGACAGGAAGCAAAGAGTAGAAGTGAACGGGTCCTTTTCAGGATGGCAGGCAGTGACTAGTGGGGTGCCGCAAGGCTCAGTGCTAGGACCCCAGCTATTTACAATATATATTAGTGATCTGGATGAGGGAATTGAATGCAACATCTCCAAGTTTGCGGATGACACGAAGCTGGGGGGGCAGTGTTAGCTGTGATGAGGATGCTAGGAGGCTACAAGGTGACTTGGATTGGTTTGGTGAGTGGGCAAATGCATGGCAGATGCAGTATAATGTGGATAAATGTGAGGTTATCCACTTTGGTGGCAAAAACAGGAAAGTAGACTATTATTTGAATCGTGACCGATTAGGAAAAGGGGAGATGCAACGAGACCTCGGTGTCATGGTACACCAGTCATTGAAAGTAGGCATGCAGGTGCAGCAGGCTGTGAAGAAAGCGAATGGTATGTTGGCATTCATAGCAAAAGGATTTGAGTACAAGAGCAAGGAGGTTCTACTGCAGTTGTACAGGGTCTTGGTTAGGCCACACCTGGAGTATTGCGTACAGTTTTGGTCTCCTAATCTGAGGAAAGACATTCTTGCCATAGAGGGAGTACAGAGAAGGTTTCACCAGACTATATTCCTGGGATGGCACGACTTCCATATGAAGAAAGACTGGATAGACTCGGCTTGTACTCGCTGGAATTTAGAAGATTGAGGGGTGATCTCATAGAAACTTACAAAATTCTTAAGGGGTTTGTACAGGCTAGATGCAGGAATATTGTTCCCGATGTTGGGGAAGTCCAGGACAAAGGGGTCACAGTTTAGGGATAAGGGGGAAGTCTTTTAGGACCGAGATGAGAAAATCGTTTTTCACACAGAGAGTGGTGAATCTGTGGAATTCACTGCCACAGAAGGTAGTTGAGGCCAGTTTGTTGGCCATATTTAAGAGGGAGTTGGATGTGGCCCTTGTGGCTGAAGGGATCTGGGGGTATGGAGAGAAGGCAGGTACAGGATACTGAGTTGGATGATCAGCCATGATTATATTGAATGGCAGTGCAGGCTCGAAGGGCCGAATGGCCTGCTCCTGCACCTAATTTCTATGTTTCTATGTTTCTATGATTAAATAAGCTTAGTTTTTTTTTGTTTAGTTTAAAGATACAACGTGGAAACAGGCCCTTCAGCCCACCGTCCATGCCGACCAGCGATCCATGTGCACTAGTTCTATCTGAAACACGAGGGATAATTTAACCCTCCATAACTGTACTCTTTGGAGTGTGGGAGGAAACCGGAGCACCTGGGCAAAACCCACTCAGTCAAAGGGTGAATGTACAAACTCTGTACAGACAGCGCCCGTAGACAGGATCAAACCCAGGCATTGGAAGGCAGCAACTCTACCGCTGCGCCACCGTGCCACCTCTCTTGGTAGTACACTGCACCGTTGGTTATTCTGCACAAATAGATGACATAGTGAAATTGGACATGGGAAAGGAGAACATATATTCCCTATTTCACAGACCTTGTGAATGAGGCAGAGCAGAGATGGCACATCCTAATGTGGCACTGAAGGAAGGTATGAAGCTGTATGAAGCTGAGGTATCAACAAACCTCTCTGCCTGTAGTCACAGCGACCACCCGGGGAGAAGGATGAGAAGAGTAGAACACATCAATGCCCTTGATATTTCAAAGCACCAGCTCAAACCCCAGCAATGCAAGGGCTGAAAATGAAGTGAATCACCATGCATCATCTGCCACCAACAGGTTAAAGACAGACCAGATGCAAGGGGAGATAATGTGCCAGCTCACAGGAGAAACTACACATTAGTACTTACTGGGGGACTTGGACAAGGATGATAGAACAACCTAGCATGGATAATCCTTCACCCGTTGCTGTACTTTCATGAGCTAATTTATCCAATGTCTTTTCTGGCTCTCTTATACACGCCATTATAGGACATGAACCTAAACAGGGCATAATAAATGTCCACTCTACTGTGCTTATTTCAGGGAATTTATAGCTGTGCATTAATTTTATGTACAATTAACAGTAGAGAGGGATTTGAATGCTGGGTAAAGAAAACATGATTTTACTTCGGAGTCACGTGAGAGACCACGTGAAGATGCCCCGCCAGTGCGCATGCTCGTCATCAAGCACCGGACTGGCATGGCAACGTTCCTGCCGGCGGTAAGTTTCAACCTAGAAGGTAAGTGTCTTTTACTTACCGGGGTTGTTTGTTCGAGCTGGAGCCTCTCTTCACAGAGGTTTCCTGTTGGATTTATGCGGAGTCCGATGCGTAAGCCGGCTATGGGCTGTGGGGGAACCCTGGTCCGACCGCTGAAGCGGATAGCCAGCAAAGATCGGGCTTTGCGATAACAGCTGCTGACAAAGCAGTCAGTGGCTTCCAGCCTGCTGGAATGCCGTTGAAATAACGCCAGCGTCGGTGACAGTGCGGTCAGCGACTCACAGGCACGTTGGTCCCCAGGCATGGAGTAAAATTTGAGGGAGAGAGAACTGGTGCAGCCCTATTGGGACTAAGGTGAGTAAGGCTGCCAGGGTTCCTCTCCAATAATAAGGGTATTTTCACCCTTCACAAGTCCACACTACCAAATTAGTGAGACTACACTGTAATAGCGTGGGCCTGGGACAGGGCTGCTTCCTGTGTCAATGCGCCGGCCTAAGGGAGAGCCGCGCCAGCAGCACCTAGGACAGGGCTGCTTCATGTGAAAAAGCGCGGCCTCTTTGAGAGGTGGCACCAGCAACGCCTGGGACAGGGTTGTTCAAGGTCTACCTGCTGGAGGGAGAGACCAGGACGGGTCAGTGTGCTACTGATGCCAAATCTATCACAGCGCTGGCCTACTTAAGAGCCGCATTAGCAGCACCTGGGGATAGGGCTGCTTCATGTGTGAAAGTGCTGGCCTACGGGAGAGCCGTGCCAGCAGCGCCTAGGACAGGGCTGCTCAAGGTCTCCCTGTGGCAAAGGGCAGACCAGTTCGGGTCAATGGGTTGCTGACACCGAACCTGTCACAGCGCTGGCCTACGGGAGAGCCGCGCCAGCAGCACCTGTTGACGGGGCTGTGTGTATGACCTCCCGTAAGCAGGAACCGGGAGAGCCAGGGCAGTATAAATCTGACCCTGAAGTGGAGACCTCCCGTGAGCATCAGCCAGGAGAGCCAGGACTTGGGGACCCAGCACAGCAGCACCTCGTTAGGGCTGTGTGTGTGACCTCCCGTAAGCATGATCCGGGCGAGCCAGGGCTGTAGGAATCTGACCCTGAAGTTGGGGACCCCAGCACAGCAGCACATCGTTTAGGGCTGTGTGTGACCCTCCCGTTGAGCATCAGCCGGGATGAGAGCCAGGGCAGGAAGAAGCTGACCCTGAAGTTTGGTGTCACTGCTTAGTGCATACACCAAAGCAATGAGCCATGCACCAGGGTGTGCCGGATGTGGTCAGCAATTTACCATACCGGCGGGAACTGGTGAAGCCAGGAATGACAATCTGGCCAGCAAATTAATAGGCCTCTCACCAGCTTCCAGGACTTCATAATGGAAGAAAACTTCACATATCAAACACCTGTTACTGTGCATCGCTCTAAAGGAGCGCATGATGAGGGCGCATGAATTAAGGCTGCAGAAGTCCTAAAAAATGGTTGGAGCAGGAACAATGGCGTTTGGACAAATGGCAAGGCCACTATCTAAACACAGCAGGATATGAACCCTGCTGTGTAATGCCCATTTGTTAGTTTAATATTTACGAATAACTATCCAGCCTACGCTCAACCCACAGTTCACAGCCTTGCGCAGATCCTCTAATATCCAGGGGAAGACCTGGATGATGAGACAAAAACTGAGACCAGGATGCCACCTCAAAAACCATACCCTTTCAGATTAGGAAGGGGTAAGTGAATATTGGACTCGGTATCCGGGGATCTCGAATAGGTATCTCGGAAGTACATCCACCCGTACAAAATATACCTAGCTAATGTAGCCCCACTTTTTAAAAAGGGAGGGAGAGAGAAAACGGGGAATTACAGACCAGTTAGTCTAACATCGGTAGTGGGGAATCTGCTAGAGTCAGTTATTAAAGATGGGATAGCAGCACATTTCGAAAGTGGTGAAATCATTAGACAAAGTCAGCATGGATTTATGAAAGGTAAATCATGTCTGACGAATCTTAGAGAATTTTTCGAGGATGTAACTAGTAGAGTGGATAAGGGAGAACCTGTGGATGTGTTATATCTGGACTTTCAGAAGGCTTTCGACAAGGTCCAACCATAAGAGATTAAGCATTCAAACTTAATGCACACGGTATTGGTGGTTCAGTGTTGATGTGGATAGAGAACTAGCTGGCAGATAGGAAGCAAAGGTTAGGAGTAAACGGGTCATTTTCAGAATGGCAGCAGTGGACTTGTGGGGTACCGCAAGGCTAGTGCTGGACCCCAGCTATTTACAATATATATTAATGTTCTGGATGAGGGAATGAATGCAACATCTCCAAGTTTGCGGGATGACACAAAGCTGGGGGGGCAGTGTTAGCTGTGATGTGGATGCTAGGAGGGCTGCAAGGTGACTTGATTGGTTTGGGTGAGTGGGCAAATGCATGGCAGATGCAGTATAATGTGGATAAATGTGAGGTTATCCACTTTGGCGGCAAAAACAGGAGGGTAGACTATTATCTGAATGGTGGCTGATTAGGAAAAAGGGGAGATGCAACGAGCCTGGGGTGTAATGGTACACCAGTCATTGAAGTAGGCATGCAGGTGCAGCAGGCTGTGAAGAAAGCGAATGGGTAATGCTGGCATTCATAGCAAAGGGATTTGAGTACAAGAGCAGGGAGGTTCTACTGCAGTTGTACGGGGTCTGGTGAGGCACACCAGGAGTATTGCGTACAGTTATGGGCTTTTCCTTTAAAAAAAAAAATCTGAGGAAAGACATTCTTGCCATAGAGGGAGTTAGGTTCACCAGACTGATTCTGGGATTGCAGGACTTCATATGAAGAAATTCTGGGACAGACTTATCTTGTACTCGCTGGAATTTAGGAAATTGAGGGGGGATCTTATAGAGACTTACAAAATTCTTAAAGGGTTGGACATGCTAGATGCAGGAAGATTGCTCCCGATGTTGGGGAACTCCAGAACAAGGGGTCACAGTTTAAGGATAAGGGGGAAGTCTTTTAGGACCGAGATGAGAAGATCATTTTTCAGACAGGGAGTGGTGAGTCTGTGGAATTCTCTGCCACAGAAGGTAGTTGAGGCCAGTTCGTTGGCTACATTTAAGAGGGAGTTAGATGTGGCGCTTGTGGCTAAAGGGATCAGGGGGTATGGAGAGAAGGCAGGTACGGGATACTGAGTTGGATGATCAGCCATGATCATATTAAATGGTGGTGCAGGCTCGAAGGGCCGAATGGCCTACTCCTGCACCTATTTTCTATGATTCTATGATTCTAGTTGGGTGTTGGGGTTCAATACCACTAACTCTACAGGTGAATGATGCATATCAGCCTTAACAATTGTGTCCAATTCCCCAGCCAAAAGAACGATGGTGGGTGTCGAGTCATTCTGGGCCTAAACATATTTAACCCTTAAGGTCCAGTATAAACGGTTTAAAATAAAGAAAATCAGTATTGTAACTAGGATAAAAAGGGTGTTATATGGCAGCCATAGATCTGAAAAATGCATAATATTCAGCTACCACACATTTGTTGAGAGGTTAGGTCCTCACCCATCTAATTAAACTTAGATTAGTACCATTTAGAATGATTGGCTATTTGAGATTCATCATTGGTTAATTAACATGGCAGTACTTTGCCTACAGCCAAAACTGTAACTAATGTCTCGCGATGTACTAGAGACATTCTAACTCAATAACCTTTAGTTTATAAACTGATGTGAGCTTCAGGTTGAGGAGCCACTGATATCGAGTCTGGCTGTGGCGGCAGATAGAATGTAAAAAGAAGCATTAGCCCTGCATAGGCATGGGGTAAATGGCGTACAATTCTATGGGTGCATTCTATGGCCTAAAAAATTCTGCTCAACAACGCTTAATTTGCATGAGCAGCTTCAGATTGATAATACCACAGCTGTTGCCTATCAATCAGATGGGTGGAATGAGGTAATTATTCTGTGACAATCTGCCTAACCTCGTCTGGCACTGGTGCATTACAAAAAACGTCTGGGTCTCAGATATCTACCTATCAGGTAGAGATAATGTGAAAGCTGCAGACACCAGGTCATGTAAATTCTATGACAAACAAAAAATGAATGATGTTCCAAAATTTTCAAAATGATTGTTAGCCAGTATGGATTGCCAGGATAGATCACTTGCACCTGGGTTAAATTACCAGTACCTAAATTCGGCATGGGAACCAAATCAAGGGGCAGTAGCGGAGGATACATTCTCGCTACGTTGGGGACGTACGTTCTTATGCTTCCCCATTTCTGCCTCATTTAATCAATGTCTCATCAATATAGAGCATGACTACGCTTAGGCGTTTGGTAGTTCCTAAACTGGTCCGCACAGCATGGTCGCATTGGTTCTGAGACTGATGACACAGCATTCATGATTATCCCCAATTACAGCAACTTGTTGGTTCACACTGGGGCAGGAGGAGAGTTCCCCTTTACATGAGCGTATTAATCTATTGATTTTATCTTCTGACCAGACTGTTCCAGGGGCTCGTACTATCAAGTAGGACCTTCGATGTGATTATGATGGCCTGGAGAGAGAGTACTAAAAAACAATATGTATCTCATATTAAGAAATGGGAGATGTCCTGTTTACAGTCAAATATATCTTATCATAAGTTGCAGGCATTTGGGATGTATTGGAGTTCCTGGCTACATTGTATTTCGACGGGCAGTTAAGCTATAGTGCCATTATAATGCTCAAAGTGCTTTGTCCTCCTACTTAGGGCAAGGGTCCGGACAACACTCTGTCAGATCGCATCTATTGGTGGCCCGATTCATAGGAGGTATTTAACAAAACCCTCCCAGACGTAGATATTCGGAAATCTGGAATGTGAGCATAGCTCTCACACTGCTTTGGCAATGGGCTCCAATTACATCTCTGCCTTTCTGGAAGTTAACGCTCAAAGTGATCATGTTCATGGTGCTAGTGGCAGCATTATGGGTCCAAATATTGCAAAGGTTATGACTGGACAGCATGCAATCTTCTGTAGATGATATTGTGTTTTATGCATATGATCTAATCAGAGCAGGCCAGGGATGGCTGGAACAAAAATAAGCTTAAAATATACCCATTAATCTAAGACTATATGTAATTACGCATCTGAGCTAATATATCAAGGTCATCAAGAGTCTCAGAGGCTCTGAAACAGCGATGGTCATCAGCCACATAAAACCTCATACAAAGGTGTCAGTACAAGCTATTTCTAGATGATTGAAACAGGTTTGCATTATGCTGGAGTAGACACTGATGTGTTTAAATCACTCCACCAGGGTGGCATCAACATATGCACCAAAGGCACAGGAACATGCCATTGGACCAAATCCTCACCGCAGGATAATCCAGTTAAGGAACCTTTTAGCGTTATGATAAACCTGTCCTCGCAATGCAAAGATTTGGGCATGCTGTTTGAGTTCTCCTTTGTAATTTCTTCTGTGAAAGAGGGGATATTACTGTTCTTTTATTGTTTAAGACGTTCATTGTATAATTTAAACAATGTTTGATACATTATTTGGTTATCCTGTGTCAACCAAGGCAGTGTGTCGTATGGAACTGTATGTACGGCATGAAATCACAGAGCTTTGAAATCTTCACATAGTCACTCACGTGACACCAAAGTAAAATAGTAAGATTAAATGAGAACTTACCAGTTTGAAGTTTTATCTTTATTTTATGAGGAGTTACGATGAGGGATTACGTGCCCTCCGCTCCCGACCCTCATAATCGCAAAGATCATCTAGTAGTTCTAGTCTTCTGAGTCTTACTATATCACTTCGACTGTAGTTACTGTGATTTCATGCCGCTGCTTTGAAGATTGACGAGCATGCGCACTGGCGGGGCTTCTTCACGTAATCCCTCATCGTAACTCCTCATTAAATAAAGATCAAACTTCAAACTGGTAAGTTCTCGTTTAATCTTATTATTATAATGGTTCATATATGATAAACAAAATAGGTATAATTTAACAAAATTGGACATCAGAAAGTTTGAGCAGATGAATTGTAGCACTGAAGTAATGATATGGAATAATAATTCCGATACCAGGATTACTTGTTGGCTTTTGATTGTTTTCTGGAGCCCTGTTTCATGACATGTGGTATTAAAGGGCCTGTCCCACTTGGCCGTCATTTGCGCGCCATTTATGTGACCTGGTAGTGTGTGGGTTGCGCGGGACGGGCGCATAGAGTGGCGTGGAGGAGTGTGGAGTTGCGCACGGTATCGCGCAGCGCTCCAGGATTTCGTTCTGTGTGAAATCTTCGCGCGCCACCGGCCTGTCGCGTAAATGACGGCCACGTGGGACACCCTGGCACGGCACAACGTCTCACCTCCAATTGCAGCAGAAGCAGACAAGCGATCGCCGAGCTCAGCCTGGGGCTCACGGCCGTTGCGGATCCGGATCCACCCCCACTCCTACTCCCAGAGCAGGGCCAAGACGATTGGAGATAGACAGAAAATGCAGGAGTAACTCAGCGGGACCGGCAGCATCTCTGGAGAGAAGCAATGGATGACGTTTCAGGCTGAAGAAGAGTCTCGACACAAAACATCATCCATTCCTTCTCTCCAGAGATGCTGCCGGTCCCGCTGAGTTACTCCTGCATTTTGTGTCCATCTTCAAATGACACCACGCGCTCCAGACGGCTGCGCGGATGCATGATGACGCACGCGACTGTCAATCACTACCGGCCTGTTCCGTAAATTACGGCCAAGTGGGACAGGCCCTTGACAGACTACTAGATTAGCAGGAGTGATACTCTGCGGATGCAACCTTAAATTCAAGAATCACTGTAAAACAAACTTAGATCACTGCACAATTACAGGGTATATATACCCAGGGAAATCTCCAAATAGTGCAGTCAGTAGCTTGGTCATTATTACTTCCTAGAACAACATCTCAAAGTAAAGAAAGAATGTTCTCATTATTGGTTCAAGTTTTTGCTGTGAAATGGCTGCCATGCTTGCCTATATTAACACCACACTTTCAACATAATTCATTGACTAGTGACAGCTGAAGCAGGAGTAAATATGTCACCACTTTTCCTGTTGGGGCATTTAATTAGACCATGGTTGATCTATTTCTCAGCCATATCCATCTGTCTTTTGATGCTGACAAAATGTGATGAGGCCCCAATGAAATTCAGTTTCTCTAATGTCATAGAGTCATACAGCACAGAAGCAGGCCATTCGGCCCAGCTTGCCCAAGGTGCCCCATCTAAACTAGTCCCACCTGCCCGCATTTGGTCCATACATTTTTTTACTATTCCTGTACCTGCCGAAATGTCCATTAAATGTTGTTATAGTATCTGCCTCAACTAGCTCCTGTGGCAGTCCATTCCATATTCCACCACCCTCTCTGTGATTATTTATACCAAACCAAATAAATAACTTTAGTTATTAATCATTTGCAAATAAAAGGAGTTAGGCAATATGACTACATAGATTTTTAACTCTCGTCTACAATTGCCATAAGTTGTGCAACAAGTCACACTGATTGAATCACCTACACCCCTGCAATCTGATTAAGAAAAGACAGAATCATTTTGTAGAGTCATAGAGTCATAGAGTGATAAGGCGTGGAAACGGGTCCTGCGGCCCAACTCACCCACACTGGCCAACAATGTCCCAGCTAGTTCCACTTGCCTGCGCTTGGTCCATAACCCTCCAAACCTGTCCTATCCATGTACCTGTCCAACTGTTTCTTAAACGATGGGATAGTCCCAGCCTCAACTATCTCCTCTGGCAGCTTTTTCCATACACCCACCACCCTCTGTGTGAAAAGGATACCCCTCGGATTCCTATTCAATATTTTCCCCTTCACCTTGAACCTATGTCATCTGGTCCTCGATTCCCCTACTCTGGGTAAAAGACTCTGCGCATCTACCCGATCTATTCCTCTCATGATTTTATATACCTCTATAAGATCTCCCCTCATCCTCCTACGTTCCATGGAATAGAGACCCTGCCTACTTAACCTCTCCCTATAGCTCACACCCTCTAGTCCTGGCAACATCCTCGTAAATATTTTCTGAACCCTTTAAAGCTTGATAATATCTGTCCTATTGAGATAGAGCCTCCACAAATTATTTACTTTTAAAAAAAATGTCCAGCGGGTGCTTAAGCTATTCATGACAAAGAGGAGGAGCACCATATGAGTTGTGACTCGTTATTTGCTTTACACTGTCTGCAATCAGATATATTGCAGCACATTGGAGGTAAGGAAAGGTGATAAAAATGGAGGTTATGATAGATTAGGAAGAAAAAGTTTTCAAAACATACATAAACATACATAAACATCAAGGAATTAAAGGAAATGGTGTGAGGATCAGAGATTTGTGAAAAGACTGCCCTGGGGATGTAAAAGACACAGACATTGAAAAAAAAACCCAAATGCATAGTTTACAGCTTCATTGGATCGCTATTGGGATTTATTTGACAAAGCTACGGTTCAACCAATTACTGCACCCGCACTATGAGAGAGACATATTTATGAGGCAAGATCTTCGATGGCTTTGGTTGTGAATGGAAAATGATTGCTAAAGAACAAGGATAAAAAATATTGTCTGATGCTGAAATATTATTTTTGTTACAACATGTTTTCTCTCTAGTCTTTCCCACGTATTGGCCAAATGTCGTGTGATTGGGTGTTGAAATTGCAAAGGTTTTTCAATTTACCTTATAATCTCTCTCTATTTTATTCCACATACAGCACTAATAGAGCACTAAATCAAAGCTATTTGCTTGATATTTACTGTAACAGTCTGCAGCATATTGGAGGAATGAAATGTGATCTTTTCACTTCAATTATATATAAGCTACAATTTTAAAAGCATTTATACGTTATTGGTTTATTTCTTTTATAAGCTTTATCAAAGATCTTAATGTTCAATACAGAACCGGATCTTAATTGTTTGGTCGACCAACCTCATTCAGTTTTGCAATTCAATTTTGATCATGTCTACTGCGGCAAGAGACAAAGCCTTTGCAAGCCCCACCCCCCATCCTCACCAACAGATATTGAACAGATTTATGTCTGGGTATGTTCACAGACCCACTTATTCCATAGTAACAAGATATCCCTATCTCTCCTAGTACTTCAATAAGAAATCCTAGAAGGGTTTATGCATCAAAATGAATGCACAGGTCAATCCATTGTCAATGTTCCATAGAATGAAAGAAAACATTGAGCTATCTAAGAGCTATATTTTCACAAGTAGCTGAAATTTGCAGGCACCAAACTAATGACTATTCTTGACCAGGCGGCACAGTGGCGCAGTGGTAGTGTTGCTGCCTTTTGGCACCAGAGACCCAAGTTCAATCCTGATGACTTTGCTGACTATGGACTTTTACATTCTCCCTGTGACTGTGTGGGTTTTCCCCCTGTGGTCCAGTTTCCTCCCACATTCCAAGTACATGCTTGTAGGTTAATTGGTTAATTGGCTTCTGTAAAATTGTCCCTAGTGTCCAGGATAGAACTAGCGTATGGTGATTGCTGGTTGGTGCAGAATCAGTGAAACAAAAGTGTCTGTTTCCACACTGTATCTCTAAACTAATCTGAAATTTATTTTCAGCAAAATATGGTTAAGAGGGCTGGTGAGGATGTAAATAACTGAAGATTTAAAAATTTGTTCTAACGAAACTAAGATTTTTAGCTTTCTTACTTTTCCACCTCTCTAATATTATCAGAGATTTGTGTCCGAGTTTTATTTGTATTTGTTTATATTGTCAAAATATTTGCCGTGGAGAAGATCCAAATACCAGGTGACACAAGCGTAGGAAGGAACTGCAGATGCTGGTTTACATTGAAGATAGACACAAAATGTCCAATGGAATAACTCAGTGGGACAGGCAGCATCTCCGGATAGAAGGAATGGATGACATTTTGGTTTGAGACCCTTCTTCAGAAGAAAGGTCTTGACCCGAAACGTCACCCATTCCTATCCAGAGATGCTGCCTGTCCCGCTAAGTTACTCAAGGTGACACAAGAACTGGAACTGAATTGGTGAGGTGCAGCAAGACAACTGATTCTGATGGAAGATCTCTGGCACCACGGTAACAAAGCAAAGGTCCCAACATTAATGGGGCTTCACACCCTACACCTGATGACTACTGCTTAATCCTGTTGGGAAACTATTGAAAACACATATTTAATGCTATTTTACTACATGAAGAGAGCTAAGATCAAGATGAGAAGCCAAATTCTAACATATGCAGTCAGGAATCCATTAATTTTGAAGACAATGGTGAGAGTCTACTCTTCACATTGCAAATATCAGATAATGAAGGTGGCTTCCTGAAGGTATAGTTCTCAGTATAGCAAAGAGAATAGACATTTACCTCTTCTTCTCTCCTTTTTCTTCTTCTTGCGTGTGGCGTGCACAGCCTAATGTTGTAAGACAACTTGTTCCGTTTGATCTTCTGTTTGTGCAAGCCAGGATAATTGCAGTAGTTGAAACAGGATGGACCACATGAAGGATGCGATCTCCCACCCCCGACATTTACTAATAAACTACCAGTGATGGGATGCCTTGCTACGTTACAATGAACTTTGACGGATGAAGTGTGCATTTTTTGTCATACACCATTACTACATCCAATTTGTCCTTCAGGGATCACATCCATTTCAGCAGTACATTATTGGTATTACTGTTCAAAGATATAAATTTTCCATCGCAATGAACCTATAATCAACAGTTTGACAATTTACAACAGAATCTGTGGAATTGTACCAGGGATCTTTAGAGATAGAGAGAGGTGGTAGAGGCAGAGGGAGAGGTAGAGAGGAGGGAAAGAGAAAGGGGTAGGGGGGGGAGGGAGGAGGGGAGGGAGTGTGTGAGAGAGGGACAGAGGGAGAGAGAGACAGAGAAAAGATTGGAAATTGTCCACTGTCTAGGTACAAGAAATAGAACTGAATGTTAACAGAGTGACCATCATTACAAGCTTCAAATGGGGCAGTGCTTGGATATTAAGATCAATTCTCAATATGTATTTGTCTCCAGGCATAGGTACTTGTTTAACCAATGCGCAAGATATTCAACTTTTTTCATAAAACGTTATGTCGATTGTGTTTACTTATAGCCACAATAACACAGTGGATAAATTACTTGACGTATCCAAATGTCTGTGCCCAGAGTTTAATCACTGGTCACCAGCCCAAAGCGCTCCATGTAAATGCGACCGCAATTTGCACCCTGTCTCAGAAATTCATTGCATTGTCTTCAATGGAATGTATTTTGGAGGCATAGCACATCACACTGACTCTGCTACATCATATGTTCAGTGCTTCCAAATTGGGATGTATTTCTAAGCACTGTACTTAAACTGGAAGCATCAATATCTATTCCAGCACAGCAGCTGAGAATCTGAAACTCCAGCAATAGTAAATCTGGAATAAATATTAGAACCAGTAAAAATGCTCATAACATCGCTGGGATGTCATAAAATACCACTTGAAACCCACAGTAATGTGTTTAACTCGTAACTAACCTTTTAAATTGTCTATCAAACCACTCAATTTAATGAAAGTAAAGGATGAACAATAAAGTACTGACCTTGACAACAATGCCGTATCTCAAATAAATAAAATATTAAGACAAAAATATTGAACATCTATTATGCCAACAGATTTCAGAACTTCAATGCCAGTGGTTTGATTTACTGGAATGCATGCACTTCTGTGCAATAAATTAATATACATTTGTCGATGCTGAATTTGAATACATAGGAACATATAATAAATAAAATGAATATCACAAGCATGTTTCGCAATTAAACAAGTTACATTGGGCAGGCCTCACTGTGGGCAACTTGAAACCCAATTGCCCTTCTACTGACTCATACTACATGCTATATCATTCCCTGACACTAAATGCCAATCTTATTCTTCTGCACTCCCTGATTGCTTTCATTTCCAGCCACTTTTGTAATAACATTTGTAAAAATCATGGCTGGTACCATGGAATTACCTTCACCTTGAAACACGCAGTTTTTTATAACATACACGGAATTTGACATGTTTCTGTGTTTGGGATTGTTCCTTTTAATAATTATCGATATATAGTACTTGGATTTTTCATTGGGTATAGCGACGCCTCAAGCTATGGCAAAGATAACAAAATGGCTCAATTTATTGTTCGAATAGCATATAGAGAGGGCGATATTTAAGAGAAGACAGACCCAAGTGTTGCAGTAACTCAGTGGGTCAGGCAGCATTTTCTGGAGAACATGGATAGGTGACATTTCAGACTCTGAGGTTTAAGAGAATAGGTTTGTGGCAAACTCAGACACTATAAGGCCAAGGGAAACTGAAATGAGGATGGGAGTGGGGTTTGTGATGAATATAAAAGACTTGGACATAAATGCAGAGATACATAGATACATAGACAATAGGTGCTGCTGGAGTAGGCAATTCGGCCCTTCGAGCCAGCACCGCCATTCAATGTTATTATGGCTGATCATCCACAATCAGTACCCCATTCCTGCCTTCTCCGTATACCGCTTGATTCTGCTAGCCCTAAAGGGGCTGTCCCACTTGGGTGACCTAATCAGCGAGTTCTGGCGAGTTTGCCCTCGACTTATACTCGCAGCATGGTCGATACAAGGTCGTAGGAGGTCTTTGTAACTCTCCTTCATGCTTGAGAGTAGTCCCCGTGTACTCGAAACCTCAGCTAGGTCGCGACATATTATTCAACATGTTGAAAAATGCCTGCGAGTAAAAAAAGGGTTGCCATGGGAAAAATCCCCACTTTTTTTACTCGTAGGTTTAGTCGTAGTAGGTCGTAGTAGGTCAGCATGTTAGTTGAAGGTAGTCATAGATATTCTTCATCATAGTGGAAGGGAGGTCGAAGGAGATCGAAGGAGGTCATCTTCACTCTCCACTATTCGGTGTCACAAAGTTAGTCGAAGCTAGTCTTCAACATAGTCGAAGGAGGTCGAAGGAGGTCTTCTACATAGTCAAGGAGGTCTTCAACATGACATTTTTTGAAACTCTCCTAAACTATTCTTAACTCGGCAATTAGGTTGCCCACTTGGGTGACCTAATTGGCGAGTTTAGAAGACTTTAAAAAAATGACATGTTGAAGACCTCCTTCTACTATGTAGAAGACCTCCTGCTTGATTATGAAAAGGTGAATGAAATGCTGTTAGATTGTAGAAACAAGGAACAACTGATGCTGGTTTGGACATAAGGACACAAAGCTCTGGAGTAACTCAGCAGCTCAGGCAACATGGAAAGGTGATTTTTCGGACCTTCTTTAGGCTCAAAGTTGGTTGAAAGGGTCCCAACGTGAAACATCACCCATCCATGTTCTCCACAGATGCGGCCTGTCCTGCTGAGTTACTCCAGTACTTGTGTCCTTAATGGAATGTGTTGCCTTGTGAGTTCACTCATTCCAAACAATACTTCATCCACATTGAAACACAAGGAACTGTAGATAGTGGTTTACTCCAGCACTTTTTTTATTTCTCGTTTACATCTACGTTAGTCCATCTTGTGTAAATCATCAGTGAGAACCAGCAGGTTGATGAATGAAATTGGAGGGATCAAATTTTCAGAAACTTTGTAAAAGGTTCCCTGAGCTTGACAAAGGTTTATCAAATGGGTCATAAGGTCATGAGATCATGTGATAGGAGTAGAATTAGGCCATTCGACCCATCAAGTCTACTCTACCATTCATTAATGGCTGATCTATCTCTTCCTCCTAACCCCATTCTTCTGCCTTCTCCCCATAACCTCTGACACCCACACTAATCAAGAATCTATCTACCTCTGCCTTAGAAATATCCACTGACCCGGCCCCCACAACCATCTGTGGCAAAGAATTCCACAGATTAACCACCCTCGGACTAAAGGCATTTCTCACCTCCTTCCTAAAAAAAGTCCTTTAATTCTGAGGCTATGACCTCTAGTGCTAGACTCTCCCACTAGCAGAAACATCCTCTCCACATCCACTCTATCCAAGCCTTTTACTATTCTGTATGTTTCAATGAGGTCCCCCCCCTCCCCCCCATTCTTCTAAATTCCAGGTCCTTCGATCATTCAAGTTGCAATTGAAATTAGCAGTGAACCATTTTATGACTTGACCATTCAAAGAAGAAATTACATTTACGTACCGCTGTCAGTTGCAAGAAATAACGCTGTGTATTGACTGTCGTGCGCAAATGGAGATTCCCGGTCCAGTGCAGCTCTGGTGGTAACGGTGCCATTTGTGGGATTGATGGTCAGCCATCCGGCAGGATCCTGAAACTGCGCAAACCTGCCAAAGGCAACCTCAATGTCAGTATCTTGCAGATTCACTTAAAAAGAAGCCAGAGATTACAGCAAACACGTAAATCTATTTGATACTTAACAGTCTCCTTGCAAGTTGCAAAGAGTCCCCCGCCATTATTTTTCATTCTGCTTATTTTTTTGTGCTGTTAAAGGCAAGCTTTATCTAAAGTATCCAATTCATATTGAATAGACCTGGTGTGTATGAAGGAACTGCAGATGCTGGTTTAAACCAAAGATGGAGTAACTCAGCAGGACAGGCAGCATCTCTGGAGAGAAGGAATGGGTGACGTTTCTGGTCGAGACCCTTCCGTCTGAAGAAGGGTCTCAACTGAAGAAATTTGACAAACCATACGATCAAAAACTAACTTCAATTAGCACTAACACACATTTACTGAAAATTAATCCCACTGTAATTAGGCCTTATAACCATTAGAGCTAGCATCTGAAATTCAACAATGCTTCATCTGAACCTATTATGAGTTTTGTAGTTAACTTAATTCAGCAATTTATGATCTTTATTGTATCACTGGGCAATTTAGATTCTTCAGTCAGGAGGATACAAATTGTTCAAAATCAACTTCAAAAATGTTCACTTTTAATTGTAAAAAATATTATCACTTTTACTTGACTTGATAATTATCTAAACATTTATCATAATAAATTAATAAAATAATCTACAGTTTCTTACAGCCCATTGTCATTTATCTTTATCTAAATGATGGCATACAAGAAACAGGACAGTAATTATGAATCTATCGTGTTCATAATTTTACTCAAATAATTTAACTTATGATCATCGGAGATATATATATATATATATATCGCAAACAGACAGAATGGCTCATATTTCTGTAATTAAATAAAACATTTTGACTATTGGCATTTAAGAGGCTTTTAGTTAGGCACATGGATATGCGAGGAACGGGGGAAATGGATCATGTGCAGGCAGAGATTAGTTTATCTCAGCAAACACAAAAAACTGGAGTAACTCAATGGGACAGGCAGCGTTTCTGGAGCGAAGGAATGGGTGATGTTTCGGGTCGAGACCCTTTTTCGGTCTTGGCATCATGTTCGGCACATACATTGTGGACCAAAGGTTCTGTTCCTATGCTGTACTTTTCCCTGTTCTATTATATAATTAGTTTCTTTCATATCAGAAGGTCATAGATTCAAGTAGTGCTTCAGACTTGAATGGTTAATGTAAATTCTGTGTAGTTCTAAGGGATTGCTGCACAGCCAGAGGTACAGTCACTTAGATGGGATGTAAAACTTGTCCTAGCTCCGCATGGATAATTAAGAAATCCATTTGTACTTTTAAAATGTCACAGTGCTGCAGCTGTTAGAGGCATTGTCCCAAAGTGCCAGAGACCCCGGTTTAATTTTAACCTTGGGTCCTGTATGTGTTCCGTTTTGCGGATCCTCTGGTTTCCTCCCATGTGTCAAAGATGTGCGGGTTGGTAGATTATTTGGCCACTGTAAGTTGTCCCTACATTGTAGCTTAATGGTGGAATCTGTGAGGAGTTGATGAGAATGTGGGGAAAATACAAAAAACGGCCTTAACACAACCAGAGAGAGACCATGTGCAAACTGGAGGAACAGCACCTTATACTCCTCTTGGGTACCTTATAACCCAATGGTATGAACATTGGAATTCTCCAATTTTAGGTAACCGCTACAAACATTTCCCTCCCCCCTCCCTTTCGTCCCAACACTCCGCCACTATCTTCTCACACTCACCCACCAACTCTTCAACCTAAACCTTGGCTGACCTTGCACCGCTTTCTCCCCCTCCCCCTCAAAAAAGCTCCCCACCAAATATACTTCAACAAGCTTTACAGTTTACAACTTTTGGGATCAAACTTGCTTCTATCCAACAATCTGCCTATCAGGGAACCCCCTCACCTGAGGTCATCTGCTGCTGCCCATGAACTGCAGATGCTGGTTTAAACCGAAGATAGACACAAATAGCTGGAGTGACTCAACGGGTCAGACAGCATCTCTGAAGAAAAGGTATAGGTGATGATTCTTAAGATTTGTCTGGGCCTCTCGTCTCTCCTAGTGTTTTCCCCACTCCCCCTGAAACAGTCTGAAGAAGGGTCCTGACCCAAAACATCATTTTCTCCAGAGATGCTGACTGACCCACTGAGTTACTCCAGCATACTATGTCTAGCAATGCAGAATGAATGCAATTGGATGGTTGATGGTCAGAGGGACTCCATGGACCAAAAGGTGTGCTTGTGTTTATATGTCTTACTGACTCTTGGTGAATCTAAAATGTCTCTAATATATTGGCTTTTGTTTTATTTTGTTCTATCACAAACAAGTAATCTGGTGCTGCTTGTGAGAGCTTGCTGTGTGCATACTGTAGTAATGTATCTATCGTGACAGAGGTGACTACACTTCAAAAGTAGTTAATTATCTGAACTGCCTTTGGGACATCCTGCGGTCAATTCAGGTGTGATTTAAGATTTCCTTTCTTACCATCGGGCATAAGGGATTAGCGAACAGGCAAAATGAGCCAACTAATTTAAATCTACAATAGACTCAAACAGGCAAGGGGAGTTGTAGCCAATGCCTACACTGGCAGAAATATGTTCTTGTTGTGTGGAGGAAAATATATCAGCATGGAAAGAACTTGACTTAGAATTTAAATTTATTTAGAATTGGATATCAGCATTCTAGATTTAGTGTGAAGATTAATAAAGCAATTATATGCATAAATTGGGTTGGATTCGTCTTTAATGAGCTTAACATAAAATGAGAAATATTCTTTCCCGTGCTGCTTTGATGTTACTTTCTCAATACCAGTTCATTCTGCAGGACTCAATGTATTAGTGGAAGGTCAGCATGTGGCAGTTCCAGTCAAGCTGTGGTTGATAAATTATAGCTGTCACTGGCGTGATTTAAGGCTCTAGTGCATGCCTTGCAGCTACACGCACCATGTGACTAAAAACCCATAATGGCTCAAAAGCCTTTTGGCACTTTTCCTTCCACATAAAAAAATATATATTACCAATCTATTTGAAAAAGGGAACGTAAGTGAAAAAATACCAAATAAGCTCCATTAGTAATAGGAATCACCGTTTCTGTTATTTTACAATGTCAAGCTTTGAAAGTTCAATGTGTGATAAAACCCTGAAAGTTACAGCTCATCATATCCGTTATTGAGAAGGGTTCAATAGGCAATGGGCTGCAATAAATTTCTTCACAGTGTATGTTTTTAGCTTGATTTTTGTGTTCATCTGTTTAAAGGATGGCAATGCTTGAAAATGAAATGCGGTTCATTCTGGGAAGTCTGCAAGAATTGTGTGCAAATTATCTTCAGTCCAACAACTGTCTACTTCCTCGTTCGCTCATTTATCCCTCGGGGATGAGTAGCAGTATAATTTACACCAACTGGTCTCTGTACAGAAACATTGACAATTGATATTTCTTCATATATCTCTAATTTATGTATTCCTTCTGTATGTAACCATGCACATCATATTTCATGTGATAATATCATGCTTACCAAATGTTATTTTCTTACCACAGTCTATGCATTGCCATATTGACACTTTTATACCAGCTTAAAGAACCTCTCGCTTGGCCTTGAATTATTAAAATAATTTTCAGCAAGCTTCCTACATGACAGCTCAAAATCTTTTTAGTTACTTCACTATCAAGGAGACAGATAGTCCCAGTTATAACTTTGCTTTAATTTTCTATTAATATGAAATGGATTTAACAATATTCATGCAAGAGATTGTTTATATTTTCAAATATCTCTTTTACAATTGTATATTTAGTTTAGTTTAGTTTAGTTTAGAGATGCAGCATGGAAACAGGCCCTTCGGCCCACCAAATCTGTGTTGACCTGCAGTCCCTGCACATTAACACTACCCTACTCACATTAGGACAATTTACATTAATACCAAGCCAATTAACCTACAAACCTCTACATCTTTTGAATGTGGGAGGAAACTGAAGATCTCTGAGAAAACAGGGAGAAGTACAAACTCCATACAGTCGGGATCAAAGCCAGGTTTCTTCTTTAACTTCTTTAACAGTAAGTCTTTTAACCATCTGAAGGCAAGTTAATATAATAATCCATTTGCACATCATGTAATCCAGACTGCCAATAGCTATATTAGCTTCTGGGTGAAGTGGGTGTGCAGGCCCATTATAAAATGATGACCTACCAAAGATGAAAGGAACTTTTTAATGAGCTGAAAATGAGATGGTGACGACTAAGATATTCTACCCAAAGGATGATAAAAATAACCCCATAAAGAAGGAGTGAGGGTATATCTACTTTCCGAGAACTTTAAATAGATTGGACATGTCATTGAATACTCTAACATATTTCTGCAGACGCACTGTAGAAAGGTTCCTGACTGGTTGCACATTGGCCTGCAATGATAATTTCAACACACATGAATGTAACAGCCTGCAGAGAGTGGTAGACTCAACCCAGTCCATTATGGGCACAGCCCTCCCCACCATCATCATGGGGGGGGGGGCAGCCTCAAGAAGGCAACATCTATCGTTGAGTATCCCCACCATTCACGCCTTCTTCTTGCTGCCAACATTGGGCAATAGCCACGAAGGAGGTCCCACACATTACGTTCAGGAGCAGCAACTTCCTACAACTTTCACGCTCTTGATCCAACCTGCACAACACGGATCCTACATCGAGACAGTACACTGCGGTTTACCTCTTCCATTACCATGGACTTGTTTTTCTCACTGTGCTTTGCACTCATGTCTTGTTATTTGCTCTATCTTTTACTTTTACTGGCTTGCAGAATTCATGGAATTTAGAAACACTTTATATACAATTAATGTTTTGTGAGTTGTCTGTGTTTAGGTGCACGCTAGATTTTCATTATAGAAACATAGAAACATAGAAATTAGGTGCAGGAGCAGGCCATTCGGCCCTTCGAGCCTGCACCGCCATTCAATATGATCATGGCTGATCATCCAACTCAATATCCTGTACCTGCCTTCTCTCCATACCCTCTGATCCCTTCAGCCACAAGGGCCACATCCAACTCCGTCTTAAATATGGCCAACAAACTGGCCTCAACTACTTTCTGTGGCAGAGAATTCCACAGATTCACCACGCTCTGTGTGAAAAACGATTTTCTCATCTCGGTCCTAAAAGACTTCCCCCTTATCCTTAAACTGTGACCCCTTGTCCTGGGGTCACATTATACCTGCATTTCAATGTAAGTGTGCATCTCAATATACAATGATCTCGATTTGACTTAAGAAATACATGAAACATTGAAGTCCTGTGTCAACAATGATATATTACCCATATGGAGGAAGACCTAGGGTGTCTAAATAGTCACAGTGATCTTGGACAGGTTGGTGTGTGATTTGGTGTGGAAATTCTATGCTCCTCAAGAGATTCTGCACCTTTCATCACCCTGGCAAGAAATGTCACCAAAAGTGACTTTACCTCATGTTACTTACAGCCTAGTTACACCATAACATTATCATCTGAACATTTCAGGATTTATTATTGCTTATTAACCCAAGATTACTACTTGGTATATCATCTGGCTCTACAAAATGAATATATTCTAATTCCCTCACTAAATATGTCAAAGCGTAGCTAATATAAAGGATCCAACATACTTGAAAGCGTAGCTAAACCTCCACCTTGCAAAATTTGTCTTTATTTGTCTCTATGCTTGTGCAGGTGTGCTATCTGTAAGAATACTTACAAATAAATGGCAGTTTAGCTATCTTGATGACTTTGCTGCTATTGGATACCCATTGAACAGCCACCTAATTGTCATCAGACATTGATAACAAAAAGATTCATGTTACAAAGTCCATTAGGTTTCTGAATGCCACCATCGAGGTCAGTAGCACTTGATATTGTTTCATCACTGATCACAAATTTTGTCCTCTATGCAGTACTTTTACAATACTTTAAAAAAATCATTGTGTTCTATTGACTTTAATTTTATAAAAGTCCCCATCTACCTAGGAGATTTCTCATGTGAACTTAGTGCAGTAGAGCTGCTGCCTCACAACGCCAGAGACCCAGGTTCGAGACAATGTTTCCTTGTTTAGTAAAAAAAAGTAAAAAAGTAAAGTATCCTTTATTGTCATTCAGACCTTTCGGTCTGAACGAAATTTTGTTACCTTGCAGTCATACATATAATAAAAAACAAAACACACAATAAGCACATATTTAACACCCACCACAGTGAGTTCACCAAACACCTCCTCACTGTGGTGGAAGGCAAAAGTCTTAAAGTCTTTGTCTTCTTCCCTCCTTGATCTCCCTCTGCGCTGAGGCGATCCAGGCCTCCGATGTTATCGTCCACTAGGCCCGTGGCCGAGCCTCCGACTCCAGGCTGCCGCTACTGCTCTGAAGCAGGATCCGCCGCTGGAACGCTGGAGCCCCACAGCTCTGATGCCGGGTCGCCGCTGGAACGCCACCGCTGGAATGCCACCGCTGGAACACAGCTCTGAAGCCATGTCACCGCTGGAACGCCGCTGGAGCACCGCAGCTCTGAAGCCGGGCCGCCACTGGAGCACCACAGCTCTGAAGCCGGGTCGCCGCTGGAGCACCGCAGCTCTGAAGCCGGGCCGCCACTGGAGCACCACAGCTCTGAAGCCGGGTCGCCGCTGGAGCACCGCAGCTCTGAAGCCGGGTCGCCGCTGGAGCACCGCAGCTCAGAAGCCGGGTCGCCGCTGGAGCACCGCAGCTCTGAAGCCGGGTCGCCGCCACCGCTGGAAGCTGGAACGCCGCCATTGCTCCGAGGCCGAAAGCTCCGCCATTAGGCCTCAGCACAGACGGAGACAAGTTCACATCAGAAATCTCCAATATACTGTAGATGGGGACTGACCCAGAAGGTGCCTCGATAAGTTGGCTCGTTTTTATGGTCATATAAACCCTCCCTGTGACAGATGTAACTCTGAAGTGGCCTCACTGACCCATATGTTTTGGTCCTGCCCACTTTTGGAAAGATATTGGAAAGACATTTGTGATACTATTTCTGTAGTCTTAGGTATTGATTTACAACCTCATCCTATTACTGCAAATTTTTGGGCTACCAATGTTAGATTCTATTCATTTGTCCCGCTCCGCCCATCGGTTGATAGCTTTTACCACATTAATCGACAGAAGATCTATTTTATTTAAATGGAAAGACTCCAACCACACTCCAGTGGTATTCTGAAACAATATCATGTTTAAATTTGGAAAAAATTAGGAGTGACGTTGTTGAACCCTTGGTTAAATTTGATAAGACTTGGGGGAAATTTATTGAACATTTTCATACAATATAAATTGCTCCCTCTTTATCCGTTATAAAAACTATTTCACTTCTATATGGTGGAACGGACTTGACGGCATACAGACTTAAATTGTTGAAACTTTTAGTTCAGATTTTGCTTTACTTTGTTTAGTTTTTATTTATTTTTTTTATTTTTAGTTTAATTTTATCATTATTAATTTTTTTAATTTATTTTATTTTATTTTTTTAGTTTAGGAGGGTTTTGCTTTTTCCTTTTTTTCTATTTCTTTTTGTCTTTTTATTTTTGTGTTTTTTTCAACATGTATAAGTTTTCTTTTAAAGATTTAACTATAGTTACATAGAGACCGGGAGGTCTATACTCAATGTGTATTTTGACACTGGTCTCATATCAGGTTATACCTGTTATTAATGTAATCCTGATCCCTATGTATCAATATCATTGTTATGTTTTATTTTTGTTTTCTTTGGAAAAAAAACAATTAAAAGATTTTAAAAGAAAGAAGGTGCCTGCCTTCAGAAACATCTGGTGCTGTCTATGGGGAGTTTGCATGTTCTTCCTGTGAACACATCGGTTTCCTCTGTGTGGATGTGTAGGTTAATTGGGCTCTGAAAATTCTCCTTTGAGTGTGCAGGGAGTGGATACGACAGTAGAATAACATTAGAACCATTGTGAACGGGGTGATCGTTGGTCGTCATGGCCTCAGTGGGCTGAAGTACCTGTTTCCTTGTTAGATCTCTGAACTAAAATAAAGGAGGCACTTTATAATTATACTCACCATGAGTGAAAATACTGCAAGGTGATTGCAGAATAAGTAATTAGGCCCCCTCGGTCATGACTGACCATGGGTGATGCATCCTAGTTTGGAGGTGATGTGTGGTCGAATGCAAGCCTGGGCGATGTCATATGGAGGACAGGCTGCTGCCCATGCAGCACGTTCCCCCCTCTCCACATCGCTGATCGATCCAAAGGAACAGCAGGGCCTTTACAGTTTGGCACCAGCGCCGTCTCAGGAGCTGCCATAGTGAGGTTGTAGACGACTACAAACTGCCTTAGGGGCTCCGACTCCGGATTTTCTTGAGGTTTACTCCAAGAGCCTTTTCCATGACTGGATATGGCCACAAGGCAGAGGAGGTTTTAAATTAGAGTTTTCCATTTCCTAGATGGACTGCCTACCCAGGCTGACGAGCCCTATCTGCCCGAGACTCATGGGGGCGGGAGCGTCTACCTTCCCGTGTAGGTCTATAGCACCTGCCCACTGCTCACACTGCAGAATATGGTCATTATTATGTGGAAACTTTACAGGGACACTGTTTTTGTAAATAGATGAATAGGTTTGTATAATGGAAATATAAACATGGAAAATATGACACATTTTGGAAGGAATTATTGCCTAGAAATTGGTGCTATGTGTAAAAGTAACACAAATTAGAAGTCACAAAGAAGAAAACATAAAATTAATACTACTTTGCTTTAAGGAATTGTCATTATGCGTACTCCCTTTAAGAACTCCCCATGAAACTGTAGCAGCCCAGGCTGTTCCTCATCCATGGGTGATCGAAAGCTCCTGCAATTAGTAGCAGTTACTAGGCTGTTATCAGTTCAAGGAAGCCTTGATCTGTAATAAGAGCTGATGGCCATAACTTTTATATAGATAAGGATTACTGGGATTGATTTTTTTTAATGTAAAAATGGTAATCTTGCAGAGATATTATTAAATTACATAGGTATGCTTGATATAACTCCTAATGAACTATCATTTAATTACAATGCAAATCTCCAGCTTTTGATCCAATTTCTGCAAGGAAATAATTAATGGATTCTGGGCACATTCATAACATCGGCATGTGGAAAATGTGTTTGGGATGTATCTGTGATGTTTAGGTGAATGTAACAAAAAGTATCCCCTCCAATTTTCCAGTGGAAATTTACCAGGAAATGGGGTATTTACCAGGAAATGGGGTAACTGCTTCAGAAATTGAATCAAAATTATGTTATGCAATTGAGTTTGAGGCTCAGTAGGATCAAATGTAGCAGGATGATGAAGGTACCAGGGTGTGCTTCAGTTCAGTGTCTATAGTCTCATCTTCTGGCTCGGTCCCGCTTTATAAAGTATAATCTCTGTGAGGCACCCCATTTTCCAAGTGTGAAAAATGGGGCACAGATCTCCTCAACATACCTTGTGTGAGGTTACTGACCTTGGAGAAAATTACTGCAGCCTCCGCCTGCTGTTTGCTTGCAATGCCTATCCTGCTTTGGTTCTCCAGCACCAAGTTTTGGGAGATCTTGGCAGAAGATAGGCAGTGATCCTTATACTGGGATGCATTTTAGTTCTCATTTCTGGGTGTAAACCACATTAAAGCATTTTCTAATTGGATGTTGGCCAATTATATGTTTCATTTTGTCAGGGACCCAATCGGGTGTTGACATTGAAATCAGCCATCATTTAGTACAACAATAATAGATTAATTTCTAATTCTTGGTTCTGTTATTTCTGTTCCATTAATATGTCAAACAAAACACTCCCAGTCAGAAATGTGCACCACTTCCTATCAGCTAAGTTGGAAACTAGAAGGTGTTGTTGCATCCAAATGTACAAATCCTCCTATTAAAAAATACAAACTATTTACATTGTTGTAACTTTGTCACGCCCTGGTTTCAGCTTTACCATTCTAAACACCACCGTCCACTTTATAATTGAGACTGTTAGTATAATCGTGCGCTGTCATTATACAGTCCCAGAAGTGTTGGCTCACTTTGCACCTCCTAGCTTCTTAACCTCTGCAGAGAAATATCTTATTCAGAATCTCATGCCTGCATCTCTGGTCCAATTATCTCCTGAACCTCTAACCTCACATGACATAAAGACGACACTTATTGTGCATTCTCTGTCTGCAACACCATGGGAAACCAACTCATATTCTTTGTCTATTCTGTGGAAGTAGTTTCTGACCCTTCAGCTGAATCTTTACCCTCTATAAGCAAAGAAGCGAGCACTAACCATTCAATATTGATGCAGATCCATTTTCACAATGGCCTCAAACATTAATCTTCAACAAAAAGACTATTAAAAGAAAATGTTAAAGCAAATGCTTCCTGTGCCTTTCAAGTGAGATTTTAATTTATTTATTCTTTGTGTCAAATTGCGGTAATTTTTTCTTTTCACAGTTTTATTATCTAAAATCATGAATGCTAAATTACTTTGTGTGACCATAGAAATGGTTAATATAATGCACTGCAGGCAAATGCCAAGTTGCACACATGCCGAAGATAATGAAATAACATTTTAAAAGTGATTTTACTTTGAAAATCTTGAATAAAGATATCAAACAATGGCAGAGATGCATATCTTGAAGAACATTTGTCATTTGCTGGGTCTGTAGTTTCTTCCTGAATAATGAAGAGTAAGGGATCGGAAGTGAAAGAAAATGGAATGTGGAAGCATTCTGCTGAAACTCCTTCCATTTGGTGGAGCACAAACCAGCAATAATACACCTAATCCAGTTCAACATTTCTCTCAACTTATACTCCAAGATCAGTGTCAGTATAGGTCAAGGTTGAGTTGCTACTACTGGATACCTGATTCTGAGCCTAATTACTAGGCTTCCCCATTTTCTCCTGCTGTTTTGTTGGTTCTTAATGATTTAATAATAGGACACATCTATTTTTCACGTGATTGTTTTTGGCCTGTCTTTCCTTTTAAAGCTCTTGCACTAACACTGCTCTGCATGGGATAATGCAACCAAATGATGCTGCCAACTCCATGGGAAGCAAGCGTAGCACTTGTGACAGCTATTTAGCAACACATATGATGCATGTTACCCAGAGAGTTGTGAACCTGTGGAATTCTCTGCCACAGATGGCATTGGAAGCCAATTAACTGGATGTTTTTAAGATAGAGTTAGATTTAGCTCTTGGGGCTAGCAGAATCAAGGGATATGGGGGGGAAAGCAGGAAGGGGATACTGATTTTGGATGATCAGCCATGATCATATTGAATGATGGCGCTAGCTCGAAGGGCTGAATGTTCTACTCCTGCACCTATTTTATATGTTTCTATGTTGCTATGTTATAACATATGCACAGGGCAGGGGTTATGATGGTTTTGGGGGGAATAGCATTATTCATTCCTTAGATAGATGCAAAGTGCTAGAGTAACTCAGATTGTCAGGCAGCATCTCTGGAGAAAAAGGTTGGGTGACGTTACGGCTCCGGACACTTCTTCAGACTGACAGTAGAGGGGAGGGAACTGGAGGTAAGAAAAGGCCAGAACAAAGCAGGGGCAGCAACAGATGACCACGGAAGGTTGGAGACAATAGTAGCTGGGGAAAAGGTGATAATGAAGGGATACAAGGATGCAAAGAGTGTAACTAGTAGGATGTCTAAGGTGGGTCCACTTTGTGTCTGTCTTCGGTATAAACAAGCATCTGCAGTTCCTGTCTACACGTTATTTATTCCATGGCGGACACCATTTAGATGGATCTCTGCAAGGCCTGTGTTTACAACCTTGTTTACTTCCACCTTATTCATGTCAAGATATAACAAGCTAAAAATACACAATTAACACAATGTCATCAAAGTTGGCCAATCACCTCATAATTTGTTCTAATTAAAGGTAAAATTTAATTTGCTCTAATTAATGTTAAAGTTTATATCATGCTCCCATGAATGTTTACTTTTATGGAAGGGTATATCAATAGGATATGATAGATTATAGTTCCTCATTTAATACTGAATATTATTTCCGCTTAGTTTCTCAGTCTGTGTCTTGCATATTGATGTAAACTACCTGAAATTTACTTCAGGTTAAATAACACATTATAGAAGACAATAATTCAAGTAGTTCTGCTGTCCAGCAACAACCACAAAATAATTAGAAAATAAATTCAACTTTTAGCAGTGAAGGATAATTTCGTCCCTACATACATATCTTGCCCATGCCTCGTTTAATGCGTTTCAGTGACAAATAATGGCAAATGAGACTGACAATGTTCCGCTCTAATAAACTACAATGTTCTCTGTTGTATAAAAATGCATTGCTGTCATTTCTAAATGCTTTATTGTTTGACATTTTGAGAGCAGACACTTCTCGATCTGTGCCTGGATTTTCCTGGCACTCTTCCCATAACTAATTCAGAGTAGTATGCAATGGGTATACAACGTGGCAAGAGGTAGTGGTAGATGAGAGGACTGGGAAGATTTTAAGATCCAGCAACAGGAGAATTAAAAAATCCTATGAAGAGAGAAAATTAATTTTGGGAGAAAACTTGCATGTAATATAAAAACAAATAGTGAAAGTATGTAAGGACATATGAATAGGAAGAGGATGGCTAAGGTAAATGAGGGGTTTCTAAAGACGGAGTCCAGTGCGATAAACAAAATACCACAGATGGCGGCATGGTGCTGTAGAGTTGCTGCCTTACAGAGATCCGGGTTCAATCCTGTCTACGGATGCTGTCTGTACGGAGTTTGAACGTTCTCCACATAGGTTTTCTCCGGGTGCCCTGATTTCCTCCCACACTCCAAAGAAGTACAGATCCATAGGTTAATTGGCTTCAGTAAAATTGTTATTTGTCTCTCGTGTAAAGGATGGTGCTAGTGAACGGGATGATTGTTGGTCGGCACAGATGCGGTGGGCAAAAAGGACCTGTTTTTGCGCTGTATCTCTAAAGTACACTAAATGTGTTGAATAATTTTTTTTGCATCAATCTTCACCTTCACTAAGAAACCAGGTGGGCTGATTTCAAGTAACATTGTAGAATGTATTCCCTTATCATGTATATATACATTGTAAATGGATCGAGTGTGATCATGTATTGTCTTTCTGTTGACTGGTTAGCAACAAAAGCTTTTCACTGTACCTCGATACATGTGACAATAATCGAAACTGAACTGAACTTAAAAAAAAATCCCAATTACAAAGGATAAAATATTGATGAAACTCAGGGGACTGAGGAAGGATAAATCAACAGGACTTGATGGACTGCATACAAGGCTCTCAAATGAGGTGATAGCTGAGATGGGGAAGACCAACTGGGTTGAAATTTGTCATGACTTGCTAAACTCTTGAGAGGGTACCAGAAACTTAAAAAACTGCCAATGTGACTCTCTTGTACAAAAATGGAGAAAGGCAGATGGTAGCCACTGCATGACAGTTAATTTAACAGCTGTTATTGGCAAGATGCGAGAGTCAATGACCAAAGAGGAAATAGCTGATCATCTAGAAAAGCTGAATAATAAATTAAACCTATTCAACACGTTTTTATGAAAGGTAAATCATGTCCAATTATTATGCTTGAATACTTCAAGAGTATACCAGATAGAGGGGAACTTGTAAATGTAGCATATTTTGACTTTCAAAAGCTATTTGACAAGATGCAACATTCAAAGCTGGTGCATAAGTTAAAAGCCCATGTAACGGAGCAAGTGTGTTAGGATGGATTAAAAACTGGCTGTCTGACAGGACAGAGTTGGAGTAAATGGGTTATTTTTAAACTGGACGGAGATAACTAGTGGAATACTGCAGGGATTAGTTCTTGTCCCACAATTATTCAAGTCTCACATTAATGATCTTTCTGGAGGAAAGAAAAGTATGCAAGGTTTCCAAAATGTACTGACGATACAAATGAAGGTGGAAAGGGAACGGTGTGATAATGAAGGTACGGTAATTCTGCAATGGGAAATTGAAAGATTGAGTCAGTGGGCAATAGACTGGTAAATGTTCAACCAGGAATAGTGAGGTCTTGAGAAGTTGTTCCATTGTCATTCCGAATGCACTCTGATGTTTTACTTAGCATGGAGTCCAGCAGCAGAGAGGCACCTTCTTTCAATTTCTCAGCAGTTGAAAATGGAGCCTTTGGCAGATTACCTCTATTGTTGGTTCAGCAAGCCTGTGCATTTCAATGGAGAGGAAGCATTTCAAGGGAGAGAAGTAATTTTGCATTTAATCTTGGCAGTTTAAATTAATTTAAATATTTTAATCGTTTTGGTGTTATTGAAGTGTTTTCATTTGAAGAGATGTTTTAATACTTTTTAGTTTAGAGAGATATAGCGTGTAAACAGGTTCTTCAGCCCGCTGAGTCCTCGCAGACCATCGATTACTCATTCACACTAGTTCTATGTTATCCCACTTTTGCATCCTACACACCAGGGGGAATTTACAGGTTAATTAGCTACAAAACTGCACGCCTTGGGGATGTGGGAGGAAACAGGTGCCCTCAGAGAAAACCCATGCGGTCACAGGCAAGATCTGAGGCCAGGATCAAACCCGGCTCACTAGCACTGTGCGACAGCAGCTCTACCGCTGTACCACCATGCTGCCCCAATTACTTATTTTTAATCATATGATTGATTATTAGTAGCTTTTGAATAATTGTGAATGTCAGTTAGTAAGCTTGGCAGTGGTTCTGTGAGCTGTCAAGCCATTTCTGTGGGAAGAGCTGAATGGCAAGCCTTCCATTAAATCACATTGCCTCTGTTTTACACCCGGAAAGTTGGTCCACTGAGGTGCAATTACAAAGTGAAACAATGCAGAAGGATTTGGTGATAAATGGTGTAACTATTTACCTTTTACCAGCAAAATGTATGCAAGTTAAGCAGTGGACTCCATAGTCAAATTCATGGGGACCAATTTTTACCCGTGTCTTAGCTCGTTCCAACTCACGACACGGCGGCGCAGACGTAGATTTTGCTGATTTACAGCACCACAGACCTGGGTTCGATCCTGACTGTGAGTGCTTCTCTGAATGGAGTTTGTAAGTTCTCCCCGTGACCTTTGCGGGTTTTCTCCAATTTCCTCCCACACTCCATAGACGTACAAATTGGTAGGCTAAATGGCTTGGTATAAATGTAAATTGTCCCTCCTGTGTGTAGGATAGTGTTAGTGTACGGAGATCTCTGGTCGGTGCAGACGCCGTGGGCCAATGGGCCTGTTTCCGTGCTGTATTTCTAAACTAAACTAAACCCTTCGTACCTGGAATAACCTGGGGACTGGTGCTGGGAAGGCAAATAGCTCCAATTCAATATATTACCATAGCACCATTGAACCATAATGTAATAAAAAAGGAACTGCGGATGCTGGTTTATACCAAAGAGTGACACAAAATGCTAGAGTACCTCAGCGGGTCAGGAAGCATCTCTGGAGAAAATCGACAGGTGACAAAGGGTCCCGATCCGAATCGGCACTCATCCATTTTCTCCAGAGATGCTTCCAGCCCACTGAGGTACTCCAGCTTTTTGTGTCTATCAGCTGCAATCCAACTTTTTTTATTAAGGAAGTTATCGTGAAGACCTGTTTGCTAGCAGTAGCTTCCCCTAATTTATTCCTCTGAAGTTTGAAGACTCCCATCGATCATCAGCTTTTATCCAGCACATGAAAGAGCCTTTACACTTTCAAAGTAAATAGAAACAGCATCACAATTGTTGTGACCCATAAGATCATAAGAAATAGAACCAGTCCACCCTGACGTGACTACTTCACCATTCAATAATCTTATCATCCAAATCTGACTACAAATCTTTTGTTCTCTCCCTATGTCCCTCGACTCCCTTGTATTTTTAATGTTTCCGTCTTTGCATTGAATATATTCAATGACAACCACCGTAGCTCTCTGCGGTAGGGAATTCCAAAGATTGAGGATCTTTTGGGACGAGAAATTCTTCCCCATCTCCATCTGAAATGGGTGACGCTGGTTCTGAAACAATGGCCACTACTTCTGGATACTTGCAGCAGGGGGGACAACCTCTTAGTGTCCATCCTGCTAATCCACTTGATAAACTATATGATCGTATCCCACACATGTACATGCTAATGAGCATAGGCCCAAACTTGTCAAACTTTGGAGCTAAATTTAGAGATACAGCATGGAAACAGGCCCTTGACCCACCGGCTCCATGCTGACCCTTGATCACCCAGACACTAGTTCGATGCTATCCCACTTTCGCATCCTACACATTAGGGGCAATTTACAGAAACCAATTTACTCACAAACCCTACACGTCTTTGGAATGTGGGAGGAAACCGGAGCACCCGAAGGAAACCCAGGTGGTTGTAGGGAGAACGCATAAACTCCACACAGACAACACCAGCAGTCAGAATCAAAACTGGGTCTCTGATGCTGTGAGGCAGCAACTCTACCACTACACCACTTTCTCACATGTCAATACTTTTACCCCACGAATCAGCCAAATCAACGTATATTAAGACCTGCCTCCAATACAAGCATATCCATCCTTTCCTATTGAGAGCAAAACAGTACCTCAAGTGTGCATTCACCAGTGCCCTGCAAAGTTTCCTCAAATTGTTCCTGTATTTATCATCTGTAGCTTGTGTAATACAGACCAATATTTTGTTGATCATCATAACCATTTGATCTACCCCCATGCTGATTCATTGTGCATGTTTCACAGATAAAAGCTCCCCCAGAACTCTTCGTACTGCAACATTTTGTGATAACCTAATCATAATTTGTATATGTGGGATAAAATATGAATTGCCTGGGATAATTCTTTGGCTGGAATTTGGATAATTTATTAAAATACATATGTTATGGATGGCCAAGAACTTGTCGCAGCCAAGCAATGAACAGCATGCTGCGTTCTTTTGACTTTTGTTGCTAGTTTAGTTACTATGAAACTTGGTACTTGAAGGAGTTGGAAATGCAAAAGGAAAAAGGCACAGAATTCTGTACTGAACATCAAGAGCCACAAAAATAGAGAGGGGAAAAAAACTGTTTATCTCCTTAAGCAATTAGAATGAAAGCTGTGAAACAAGCAGAGCAGAGCCTGAAGAAGGAAGCTTCATTGGGAATATCAAGCCAGGTACTGACGGAGAATAAAAAGAGGGATAATAAAGATAAAAGAAAATCCTTTATTAAATATTTTTAGTCCAAAGCCATTGAGAGGTTCATGCTCCAATATTATTTTTATTAAGATGTTCATGGAATATGGATCTGGCCCTCAAGACCGACATTTATTGTCTATCCCATTCTTCTTCTGCACTGAATAGCTTGCTAGACAACCTCTGGAAGGCGAAACAAATATGGTGATGGGTGGGAGGGGAGTTAATATTTCTGGTTAATGGTCCGTCTTCAGATGAGGAAAATATAGTAAACAGGCAGCAAGATGCAGACACAAAGAACTGCAGATGCTGGAATCATGGGCAGAACACAAAGTGCTGGAGGAAATTCAGCAGGTCAGGCAACATCTGTGGAGGAAATGGACAGATTATGTTTTGGGTCTGAAGAAGGGCCTCAACCCAAAATGTCTGTCCATTTCCTCTACAGCTGTTGCCTGACTTGCTAAATTCCTCAAGCGCGTTGTATTATGCTAGTAAACAGGAATGTTTACACTTGCAGCAAAGGAAGAGAGACACACAGAGAATAAAAGAAATAGCTGTGACAGGTTAAAGACTACAAGAGGGCAAATGGGACAGATTAAGGATGATTAGGACATGGTGTTTGAGACTCGTTAATGGAAATTAATCTGTCTGCATGAGGTGTAAATAGGCTGAGGATAGGAGATGGAGAAGTAAGAAAATCATGCTGGAACTGTGAAATAAGGATAGCAGTTGTTGAAGTAACCAGGAACTGTACATGACGGAATAGTGAGTGAAACACAAGTTTCTGGGGCATTTCAATGGTTCAGGCTGCCACTAGGGAGACAATGAGCAGGCAACATTCCTGAATAAGAAAGAATGCTGGGGGGTCAGTCAGCATCTGTCAGGTGAGCAAAAACAAATTACTGAAAACTGAATTTGGGCAGCATGGTGGTGTTGCAGTAGAGCTACTACTGCCTTACAGTGTCAGAGACCCAGGTTCGATCCTGACTGTGGGTGCTATTCTGTACGGAGTTTGTACGTTCTCCCCATGACCTGCGTAAGTTTTCTCCAAGATCTTCGGTTTCCTCCCACACTTCAAAGATGTACAGTTTTACTGGTTAATTGGCTTGGTATAAATGTAGTGTTAATGTGCGGGGATCGCTGGTCGATATGAACTCGGCGGGCAGAAGGGCCTGTTTCTGCGCTGTATCTCCAAACTAAGCTAAACTAAATCAGATTGGCCAGGGCTGTGGAGACCCCCCAAAAAAAGCAGATGCTTTTAAAATAAAAATAGGAAAAGGGGAAAAGTCAGGCAGCATCTGTGGGGAGCGAAATTGAGTAAGTACATACATACATAGTCAATAGGTGCGGGAGTAGGCCATTTGGCCCTTCGAGCCATTCAATATGATTATAGCTGATCATCCCCAATCAGTACTCCGTTCCTTCCTTCTCCCCATACCCCTTGATTCTGCTAGCCCTAAGAGCTCTATCTAACTTTCTTTTGAATGCATCCAGTGAATCAGCCTCCACTGCCTTCTGAGGCAGAGAATTCCACAAATTCACAACTCTGTGTGTGAAAAAGATTTTCCTCATCTCACTTCTAAATGGCCTACCCCTTATCCCTAAACTGTGGCCCCTGGTTCTGGACTAACCCCGACATCGGGAACCTGTTTCCTGCATCTAGCGTGTACAATCCCTTAATAATTTTATATGTTTCTATAAGATCCCCTCTCATCCTTCTAAATTCCAGTGAATACAAGCCCAGTCGCTCCATTCTTTCATCATATGACAGTCCCGACCATCCCAGGAATTAACCATGTGAATCTATGCTGCACTCCCCCAATAGCAAGAATGTCATTCCTCAAATTAGGAGAGCAAAACTGCACACATTACTCCAGGTGTGTTCTCACCAGGGCCCTGAACATCTGCAGAAGGACATCTTTGCTCCTATACTCAACTCCTCTCGTTAGCTTTCTTCACTGCCTGTTGTATAATTTCTTCACTACCTGTATGCTTACTTTCAGTGATTGATGTACTAGGACACCCACATCTCGTTGTACTTCCCCTTTTCCTAACCTGACATCACTCAGATAATAATCTGCCTTCCCGTTCTTGCCTCCAAAGCAGATAAACTCACATTTATCCACATTATACTGCATCTGCCATGCATTTGCCCTCTCACCCAACCTGTCCAAGTCACTCTGCATCCTCTTCACTGTTCACACTGCCACCCAGCTTTGTGTCATCTGCAAATTTGCTAATGTTACTTTTAATTCCTTCATCTAAATCATTAATGTATATTGTAAATAGCTGTGGTCCCAGCACCGAGCCGTGCATCACCCCACTAGTCACTGCCTGCCATTCTGAAAGTGACCCGTTAATCCCTACTCTTTGTTTCCTGTCTGCCAACCCATTTTCTATCCATGTCAATACCCTACCCCCAATGCCATGTGCTCTAATTTTGCCCACTAATCTCCAGTGTGGGACCTTATCAAAGGCTTTCTGAAAGTCCAGGTACACTACATCCACTGGATCTCCCTTGTCCATTTTACTTCCTTAATGACATGTGCCAATGAAGATTCACCAGCAGAGATAATAGACCAGAATTCCAACCTTCCTCCCTCCCACAAAGCCCACCTGATCTGCCAAGTCCCCCCAAGCATCAATAACCTGGAGGTCTTAGCTAAGGAACAAAGCTTCAGTTTCAGAAGCCTTCAAAGAGAATAGCCACTTCAATAATCAAAGATAGCAGTGAAACTGTTCATCTTCTGCTGCTCTGACAATAAATATATATTAAATACTTTCATCAATGTGCTCTTGAAATGAAAGTCAATTGTGCAAAGATTATAGTTTTTTTTTAATCTGTCAGAAGAATCGGAACTGCATAATTTACAGTTAGCACTACATCTCCGCTGAGTTATTTCAACAGGTTAAATAGTCACAATTTTCAATTAATATCGTTCTAACCCAGCCTCTTTCTTTGCAAACCGACTATTCTGCTCTTCGGGTGCAAGACAATCTTATGAGAGCACAGGGGAAAATATGGTAGCACTGTTACCGAGTCACTGATTCCATCTTTTGCAATCTATTGAGACATTGTTTTATTGTGTTTACGCGCTGGCTGTGCCAGTGAAGTGCGCATTTGGGAAAATCAGGGTTCATTGACCAACCTCAGGACTTTTGTGCTTCACTGCGCACATTCAGCATTCACCAGTCTTGCAGACTTATGATAGCGAACGCTGACAGTTTCATTGTCTTTGTAGCTTCAAATTCCTTGCCAGCTTTTTTTTTTAAATTAGACTCCTGCTGCTTATTGAAGAATTGAAAAACTTCCAAAAAAAAACCCGAAGTATCTATTTCAAATTCCAGGGGACTAGCAGTACTCCAGAATGATGAGCTATTATTGTGTTGCTGAAGAACATATACGAGAAATGGTGTTCAATCAATTCTTGTGAATTAGCATTTGTGCCCAGGCTCTTTCTGTGCTGTTTAAGTCCTGGGTTGTTTGCGTAATTAAAATAAGGCATTGAAAGTTAAGCCAATTTTCAGTAAAATCTCAGAGAGATTTTACAGATTAATAGAGTCAGTTGGCCAGTTATCTCACTCTCCTTGCCTGCATTTTACACAGAGAGTGGTGAGTCTCTGGAACTCTCTGCCACAGAGGGTAGTTGAGGCCAGTTCATTGGCTATATTTAAGAGTGAGTTGGATGTGGCCCTTGTGGCTAAGGGGATCAGAGGGTATGGAGAGAAGGCAGGTACGGGATACTGAGTTGGATGATCAGCCATGATCATATTGAATGGCGGTGCAGGCTCGAAGGGCTGAATGGCCTGCTCCTGCACCTAATTTCTATGTTTCTATCCTTGCCTGCATTTTTAATTGTATGTTTTCAGTTCCTTAGGCATTTCCTGTACTCCTGGGTCGTTGTCATCCTTTGAATAAATAACATGACCATCATGACGTTATTCTTCGTGGAATCTTGCAGTTTACAGATAATTTTGCTACATTTTTCACAGGGTAAAAGCGAATAAACTTCTAAACCACCATAAAGCACACGGAGAGGTAAGGAACTGCAGAGGTTGGCATTCAGAAATGATACAAAGTGCTGGAGTAACTCAGTGAGGTAGGCTGCACCTCTGGAGATCATGGATGGGCGATATTTCAGGCCAGGTCCCTTCTCCAGGCTGAATGTAATAGGGGGAGGGTGGGGGGGAGATAGCTGGAAGAGAGGTGGGTGGGAAACCTCCACCAACCTCATCTACCCTATCCATTGTTCCAGGTGTGAACTATTATATATAGACGAGACCAAACGTATACTGGGCGATCGTTTCGCTGAACACCTTCGCTCAGTCCTCCTGGGCCTACATGATCTCCCAGTTGCCAAACACTTTAACTCCCCTTCTCATTCCCATACTGACCCTTCTGTCCTGGGCTTCCTCCATCGTCAGAGTGAGGTCAAACGCAAATTGGAGGAACAGTACCTCATACTTCGCTTGGCCAGCTTACAACACAGCAGCATGAATATTGATTTCTCTAACTTCTAGTAACTCTTGCATCCTCTCTCTCTCCATCCCTCTCCCATCCTAGCCGTTGCTCTAGTTTCACTGTTGTCCTGGGGAGGTTCATTGTTTGTATAACTCATATTCACCTAGTCCACAACTAGCAGTAGACCGTTTCCTTGATCATTGATACTTTTTTGCATATCTATATATGTTCAATATCTCTCTAAATCACCGTCTCATCTCTCAATTTCCTTTCCCCTAGCTCTCATTCGACCCGAAACATCACCTATTCCTTTCTCCAGAGATGCTGTCTGACCTGCTGAGTTACTCCAGCTTTTTATGTCTATCTTCTGGGGGTTAGTTGAATGCAGTTGAGGGGGTGGGGCAGATGGGTGGACAAAGGCCAGATATGGTAACATGACAAAAGGCAGTAAGATAAGGAGAGAAGAGGTGGGAGATGTAGACGGAATAAAGGGGATGTCAAAGGAAAGAAGGGGAGTGGGAAGGGAAAAGGGTTGTTATTGGTTAGTCACGTAATTGGAGAGTTCAATGATCATAATTATCATAGAATCATAGAAAATAGCAGGAGTAGGCCATTCGGCCCTTCGAGCCTGCACCGCCATTCAATATGATCATTGCTGGTTTGAACGTAGAGTCTGGAAATTTGTTAGGAATACAAATAGGCAAACGTATCTGTAAGGATCTTGTTTTGCATATTGTTTCATAGATCTCAGGCACAGTTTAGGAACATGCCGAGTGAAAAATTATTTACCTTCCAAGGTTTTGCAATCAAAAACTCAAATCTACCGAACTGTTTGCATGGCAGTTCCAGACATCATGAACAAACCATATCTGTGACCACTGTGGAATTTTTCTCAGGGACATGATAAATGGGCTCTGTCACATTTTTGCGCCAAGGTATTTATTTGCAAATGGAGGTAGTGTACTGACAGTTTAAGATGTTCACTTGAATATACCTAGTTATCCATAAATTACATTCATAATGCTCATTATATAGTCTCCATAAATATGTGATTTAGAACTTGTTGAGTTATTACAAGATGCATAAAAATGACTATAAAGTTTGCTTAGCACGGTTGTTGGATGGATTAATGACTCTCACTACCTGATTAATGGTCCCTGTCTGACACCTTTCTCAAACCTCCCCATAGGCTATAAATCCACACTAACTGCTTAGCTCAATATTTTATATTCACCATATTGGACAGATTAGAACAGTGGGAGTCTTGATTTAAAAACAAGGTTTTACTTTTTTCCTTGAACTGATGCTCTATCAATATATAAGTTTCTATCCACGATTCAGGTTCAAACTTTAGTTTGCACATCATTGGATCAAGTTTTCATTCATTAAATATTCACATATTATCTGATGGGAGCTTCTCACTGCTGGGTGAAACACAATTCCTAAACAACATGTTAATGTGGTGTGTAGGAAGGAACTGCGGATGTTTGTTTAAATCAAAGATAGACAAAAAAAGCTGGAGTAACTCAGCCGGTCAGACAGCAGCTCTGTGTAAAGAAATAAAGAAGGGTCTCGACCCGAAACTGCACCTATTCCTTTTCTCCAGAGATGCTGTCTGACCCACTGAGTTACTCCAGCTGTTTGTGTCTGTATTAGTGAGGTGATTTTCTTTACTAATATAAAGCACTATTTTATCAACATGAAGTTTAGAACACTAAAATCTATTTTAAATGATATGGTAAGTAGGAGTTTAACATTAAATTTCAATTTACCAATGGCCATGTTTTTGTCCCTGGTTTATTCGGTTAAGTTTTGTGTTTGGCTTTCAAATTTAGTCCTATTATAATCATTTAAGGAAAGGTTAGAAATCCAATTAAACTATTTTATGTTTCAGTTTGTACTGAGCAAAATGGATCTATCACACACATATATCTATTATATTATATGATCTGTAGTTAATGACAATGCAGGAAAACATATGAAAGCTAAGCAGATGTAGGCCAGTAATTCATTGAGTCTCCTTTGCCATTCAATATGATCATGGCTGTTAGTGTTAGCTGCAGTTCTTAACTGTAATTCAGAAGGGATGTAGGTTTAGAACTTGAACCAGCTCAAATTGTTTTATTCTGTGTTAATTATGTTGTGAATAGAGTGCATACAGCTATTAACTATATAAGCTAAATATGTTATACCCTGCATTGTCAGGTTAATATGAATGCAACTTAACAAGGCATGGCCGGATGCTTAACCAAAGGAAAGCGATTCAAAAGGCAGAACAAGAGGATCAATAGTTCAGCAATGGCTGTTCAAGATGTATCAGTCAACTTTATGTATGTTCATTGTGTTTGACCCTTGAGAATCAGAGGCATGAATGATATAAAAGGTAGATGATAGGTATATAGGTGACAAACTGCAAGTCATCAGATACGTGGAACATGGAAAACTGATACTGTTGAGACAGCGAGGGCCTTCTTTCCATCCAACTTTTGATTATCAATATGGAGACAATGGGTTTGGGGAATCCAAAACTGTCCTGTCCATCAGCCAAAGCCATTTAAGACCATATTAGTAGATAGACACAAAAAGGTTGGATTAACTCAGCGGGTCAGGCAGCATCTCTGGAGGAAAAAGGAATAGGTGATGTTTCGGGTCAAGACCCTTCTTCAGACTGAGAGTCAGGGGAGAGGGAGATGAGAAATTTAATTCAATTGAACAAATGAATTAAATATATACAAAAAGCAATGATGATCACGGAGAGGTGCAGCCCATAATAGTCCATTGTTGGCTGTGGGGAAGGTGATAACGAGTGATACAAACAGTGAAACTTGGTAGGACGACAATGAAACTAGTACGACGACTAGGGTGGGGGAGGGTTGGAGAGGGAGGGGCTGCAAGGTTTACTTGAAGTTAGATAATCAATATTCATACTGCTCAGTTGTAAGCTGCCCAAGCTGGCTCTATGATGATACTAGAATAAGTGGGACCCGTTGGGTCCCATGTTCACACGGGAGCTCAGGTCCCCGAATGCAATATTCCACCTCTCCCCCAAATCCAATATTGGAAGCAATTGGGGGAGGGGGTGGGGGGGTCTTTCTGGAGCGTTATTATGGGTGTTGTGGGCTGAAGGGATGGGTTTCACGAGGGCTAGTATGGACATTGTGAGCCAAATGTATTCTTGTGGTGGCAGCTCAGTCACTCAAGCCTGATATGCTGGCAGCTCACTCATGGCTGGTGGGCTGGCAGTTGACTCATGGCTATTCCTTGAAATTCCATTTCAAGCAGGGTGCAAGGCCACCAAATTCAAATGCAGTTTCCTACCATTTCAGGCAGGGTGCAAGGCCACCAAATTCAAGTGCAGTTTCATGCCATTTCAAGCAGGGTGCAAGGCCACCAAATCCAAGTGCAGTTTCATGCCATTTCAAGCAAGGTGCAAGGCCACCAAATTCAAGTGTAGTTTCATACCACTTCAAGCAGGGTGCAAGACAACCAAATTCAAGTGCAGTTTCATACCACTTCAAGCAGGGTGCAAGGCCACCAAATTCAAGTACAGTTTCCGACCACTTCAAGCAGGGTGCAAGGCCACCAAATTCAAATGCAGTTTCATACCATTTCATGCAGGGTGCAAGGCCACCAAATTCAAATGCAGTTTCATACCATTTCAAGCAGGGTGAAAACACCACAAAACACCACACTCACAGTTCAGTAGACATTCAGTGTGTTCAGTTGATTCATAGCTCAGGGAGAGTCGTTAACTCTCCCGCCCCCATCTTGCAGAGACTGAGCCACACCCACACTTCTGGGTTTTATCATCACTCCACCCTCCCACCAGAAGGGGCGTGGCCTTCATGGCATAATTGACAGGAGAGAGATTCTCAACATTTATTCAACACTTTTATTTTTATTGATGGGAAGAATCCTCTGCAACTGATGAGCAGAGAGGGACTGAGTAAGATGGCCAGAAATCACAGCTGTAAGTGGTAGCGTTTTATCTAAAATCAATATACAGTGCAATCATGATGTTTTCAAATAACCACCACCAACAGCCATTTGCAGTGCTTCACTTCAAACCAACCACCACCAACAGCCATTTGCAGTGCTTCACTTCAAACCAACCACCACCAACAGCCATTTGCAGTGCTTCACCTCAAACCAAACACATTTTCATTTTCAAACCACATTAAGGGCACTCAAGGTTAGTAAAACCACACTAACAGTTTAGTAGACATGTGTTCAGTGTTATTCATGGCTCAGACTGATAGACGTGACTCTCTCGCTCCCCCCCCCCCCCCATCTTGCAGGGACTGACTGAGGCACTCAACACTTCCGGGTTTTATAGTCCCTCCGGAAGGGGCGTGGCCTTCAGAAGAGAGAATCTCAACATTATTTAAACACTAATAACTCTTTTATTTTTCATCGATGCACAGTGGAGGGGGACTCCGAGTAAGATGGCCAAAAATCACAGCTGTAAGTGGCAGCGTTTTTTTCTAAAATCAATATACAGAACAACAGGAAGTGGTCAAGATCAGACTTTTAGTAATATAGATTAGGATCTATTTCATCTCTTTCCTTAACTGTGCATGAAAATCTGAGTATTCTAACAATCTGCGGACTATCGCCAGGGAATCTTCCCCGCATGCTGACATCAGATGAATAAAGACATGTTATTTTGTATCTGCGGATTCCGATTGGAATTTGTTCCACATCAATGACTAACCATTTACATCAACTTGAGTTTTACAGCCTGCCTTCACGTTATATGTTATCCAACAATTTAATTATTTCCACAGGTGAAAGCAAACCTCTCAGCAGTTCTAGCATTTTCTGTTTTTATTTCAGATTTCCAGATTCTGCAGTTCTTTTTATTTTTTAATCTAATTATCTCTTTCTTAGATAGATTCATCCAAAACGCTGTGGAATATAGAATTTCATCGAATGACAACCCTCTGAAAGAAAAGAGTTATTTTTATCTCAATACTAAACAGTCAGTTTCACATCCTCAGGCTATTCCGACAGGTAAAACATCTCCGCTGCTGCTATTCTGTCAACTTCTTTCAGATTGTTATGTTTCAACGTGATCATTTTATCCCCTAAATTTCAAAACATAAAGATATATCCTGCCCAATTTCTCTCACAGGGCAGCCTCTCATTTAAGAAACCAATCCAGGGAATCTTTCTTCCATTCCCTCTAAAGCAGATAGGGATACCAATATTTGTGCTTTTGTTAAATTGTTTAATTATGAGAAATATGGGCTGTAGCATGCTTTTTTAGTTTAGTTTATCCTTTACAAATCCAGCACAGAAATAGGCCCTTCGGCCCAACGAGTCCGAGTCGACCAGCGATCCCCGCACACTACCACACGAGGGACAATTTCCAATTTTACCAAAGCCAATTAACCTACAAACCTGTATGTCTTTGGAGTGTGGGAGGAAACCGGAGCACCCGCGTGGGAAGAAAACCCACACAGGTCACGGGGAGAAGGTTTCGTGCAGACAGTACCCATAGTCAGGATTGAACCCGAGTCTCTGATGCTGTAAGGCAGCAACTCTACCACTGCGCCACCGTGCCGCTTCTATCCAAGTCTCATACTCTATAATCCATGTTTGGGCAGTAAAATGTAGGCAAGTTCAAATCAATCCTTCTGTACTCACTCCCACATACTCCCTTTTTATGCCTTGCTATACTGTGTTTTAGGACTAAGGGTTAAGCTATAACTACCTCTTCTAAGTTAAAACTTTCCCTACACCAGTCATAGCTTTAATAACGTAAATAACTTAAATGTTAAAGAAAAGGAAAAAAAGTTCAGCTGCAAATAAAAGACTGATACACTGATTTAAGGAGCAGTCCTGGAGGAGATAGTTGAGGAATGCCCTAGTGATGACTTTGCTTGTGGTAGGCAGCTGGGGAACCCTCCTGAGACTAATTGCTGTATTTGTCACCTTTCATGAAGGTGGTCATGTTGATAGCATCTCTGAGGCCCCTTGGCATGTTTTCCTCTTCTCAGTGAGAGTGTCGGTTTATGATTGGAACTCCTCATCATTGTTTTAGAACTTAACATGGATACAACCTACCACTGAGGCATTGTTGCTTCTGTGCGAGGATATTGCTGCTTTAATTTCTCGCTAACTGGGAATATGGACCAAGTAGCCTGCTAGGTTTGGAGTTGACAATGGCCACATCAGAAATAGTGACAGTATTAAATGGGTTGATTAAATTTTGGAAAACACTGCCGATGTCTTTAATAGGCAGAATAAATGCGATAAAAATGATCTTCTTAATATAGGTACAATATTGTACCTATTTCAATCAATACCAATATACTTACCTAAAGAATTCTTTAAAAAACTAGATTCTGATATTATAAATTTCATATGGGATTATAAATCACACAGAATTAAAAAAAAAATTTCTGACACTCCCTAACTTATTGTATTATTATTGGGCAGTGAATATTAAAAATATAATCTACTGGTTGGACAGTTCTGCCCAACAGGTAGATTGGATAAGAATGGAGAAAGAGGATTGTTCCCCTTATAATATAGGAGCGATCCTTCTTTCCCCGATAAAACTGAACAATATAATATATAAGAAGAATCCAATTATTCATAGTATAATACGAATTTGGAAACAAATAAAACTAACTTTAAAATTAAGAAGATTATCGCTTCTTTCTCCAATAGCTAATAATCCTTCATTCAAACCATCCATTATTGATAAAACGTTCATCCATTGGCAAAGAATAGGAATCAAAACGAAGGGAGATATGTATGAAATGGGAAAATTTTTATCATTCCAACAATTACAACTAAAATATAATTTGAAAAGTAATCAATATTTCAAATACCTTCAAATTCAAGATTATTTGAAAAAGTATATACAAGGATATCAAACTTCAACCCTAGATTTATTGGAGGAAGGAATGAATAGAAAGGCAGAATCAAGCAATTTAATATCTTACTTATATAATATAATTCTAAATATAGAAACACCAACGACAGAGGCAATTAGAAGGGACTGGGAATAAAAATTCCGAACGATAGATGGGATAAAAATTTATTATATGTAAACAAATGCTCAATGAATGTAAGACACAACCTAATTCAATTAAAAATTTTACATAGATTATATTATTCGAAAACTAGACTGAATAAAATATTTTCAAATGTTTCCCCCATCTGCGACAAATGTCTAACTCAAAATGCCACTATAGCACATTCCTTTGTCTCTTGTACAAAACTGTATACATTTTGGAATGATATTTTTGGAATTTTTACAAAACAATTTAACACAAAATTGAACCCCAATACAGAACTGATCATCTTTGGATCAATGGAAGAAGGAAGTAAACAAACTATATTCCAAGAAGCTTTTCTTAATTACGGTCTAATACCAGCAAAACAACTTTCCACTCAAATTTTGGAAAAATGCACCTACGCCAACATTCAAAATGTAGATTTCAAGTATGTCTGAAATGCTACATCTTGAAGAAATGAGATTCCTCCTATTAGGCAAAGTAGACCTATTCTTAAAGATTTGGTCTCCTTTTATCAACTTTTTACAAGCATATGGTGCAACATAACATAACCTTAGAAATAAAATGGTTTAGAACCGGATGACGGATGGGGAAAAAAAAACAAACGAGATAGGTAGATCTCTCCTAATCTTTCTTTTCTTTACTTTCTCCTTTTATTTCAATATTTTAACTTCTCATCTCTATCCTTTATTTCTTTTGCTTTCTGTTTCTACTCGCTTGACTATCTATTCCGACACTCTTTATTTCTTTTTTTCTCTCACTGTTCTTTTATTATTAAATCAAAAGTATGAAGTTGTACAAGAATGGAAATATGTATGTATGTATTAGGTACTCAAGTACCACACTATTGTACTTACTTCTAACAAAAATAAACAAACAAACAAAAAAAAAAGAAATAGTGACAGTGAGAAGGTCTTCCATGTGACACATTCCTGCAGCTGAAGAAATGTGGCCAGAATCGCTGTGCGCATTCCATTCATCCAGAGGCAAAAAAACACACCAGTTCACTGCATGACTCCTGGAAAATACAGGAAGCAGTACCCACAAGCAGTATTCTTGGTCTTATCAACAACTTTCACCAACGTCTACAGATATGCCGTAAAAAGTATTTTATTGAGATGCATCACCATTTGGTTTGGGATCAGTTGCATCCATGACTGCACAAAATTGCAGAGAATTGTAGACGCAGCCCAGATCATCATGCAAACCAACCTCCCTTCCATTGACTCCCTCAGCAAGGCCACCAGCACAATCAAGGATGAGTCTCACCCCAGACACTTCCTCTTCTCCCCTCTCCCATCAGGCAAAAGGTACAGAAGTGTGAAAACGCACACCTCCAGATTCAGGGACAGTTTCTTCCCAGTTGTTATCAAGCAAGTGAACCATGCAAACACTAACTTGAAAGCATCCTGACCTGCCTCATAGGAGACACTTGGAGTATCTTTAATCGGACTCAACTGGACCTCATCTTGTGCTACACTTTATCCTGCATCTGTACATGTGGACAGCTTGATTGTAATCATGTATAGTCTTTCTGCTGACTGGATAGCATGCAGCAAAAAAGTTTTTCACTGTACCCCGGTAAATGTGAGAATAAACTAAATCTAAACTAAAACTAATCTCACAAAATCTATTGATTCCATCAACTGGAAAGGACTGAGAAAAACTGTCCTGAAATTTGGCTGCCCGCCAAAATTCATTTCCATATTACATTTGCTTCTTGATGGCCCCCGAGCCATAAAAGCCTTCCATGAGGACTAAGTAACTATTTGAAGATCTGTAAACTGCTGAAAGTGGGAATAATATGTAGTTTCAAATGGCTTTGAAGTATGAAGCCTCAGCATCCTTTGTGTAAATTACAAGGATTTCCATTTTTTTTCCTTTTGGGAATATGTCCCTTTGTATTTTTTGATGCTTGTTTTTGTGCTCACACACTAAGCTCTAAGTCACCACTAACTCGTGTACCGAATCATACAAAAGGATGGGCTTTACATTCAACATCTGCAAGATAAAGGTCCTCAACCAAGATACTCCTGCTGTACAAGCTGAAAAATGTGAAACACTGAAAAACACAAAGCTTATCTCATATCTTGGCAGCAGCATCTTAGTGATGACAGACATCAATGCTAAAATTGACAATCACCTTCAATGGGCCGACATGATCTTTGGTCAATTTAGAGAAAAGTACAGTATGTGAAGATCAAGGCTTCAAATCTTGCACCAAATGAATGGCATACCATGAAGTAGTAATCCTTCCCATATGCTTCTGCCAGTCAGATTACCTGCAGCAGGCACCTCAAGGTATTGAAGAGATGCCACCAACACTCTCTGCTAATAAATCCTCCAAATCTACTGGAAGGAAAAGTGAGTCATTATGAACATCCATCCTCAACATTGTGCCCTTCATCACAATCAGTCAGGTTCATTGGACAGACTGTGCGGTTTCCCTGCCTATAACCAGACTCTTGAAATAGCTGTGCTATTCTGAGAACTATTAATGGAAAGATTACCATGTGGACTGAAGAGAGGATTCAAGAATGTACTGCAACTATCATTCAAAGAATGTAAATGCTGACTCTGCAGAAACCTTGGTCCATGACCATGCAAAATGGGGAGGTAGCATTTAAGATGGTATTGAGAACGTCAAGTCTATGCATTAAATGTATATAGAAACCCTGCTTAAATGGCGGAAGGAATATACCACCTCATTAAACTGTTCCCCTGCCTGATTCAGCTATGGAAGGCTCTATGATGCCTACACTGGACCCAACTGTTAGTTCAAAATTAAAGAGGAATCAAGTCATCCTTGAGGACAAACTCAAGAAGGATATTGTGTAGGAAGGAACTGCAAAGACTGATCACTCTGAAGAAGGGTCTCGACCCGAAATGTCATCCATTCCTTCTCTCCAGAGACGCTGCCTGTCTTGCTGAGTTACTCCCGCATTTTGCGTCTATCTTAAGAATGATATTGATGGTTTCTATACTTCATTAATATTACATTTCTGTATTACTGCCTTCAAAACACAAGATGGAATGTAATATGAATCATTTATCATTATACATACCTCAGGCTCAAATTCTGAATGTCAAAATCTATGTAATTCTGGAATTGTTCACATCCCATTTATTTCAATATTCCACAATTATTCAAAAATATAATCTAAGAATTTATTGAGGACATTTCAATTTGGATATAAATCTATAGCTCGATAATAGCAAAACAAAATGCTGGAGGAACTCAGCTGGTGAGGGAGCATCCCACCTGAATTGTGCACTTTATGTTTTGCTCAAAAATCCAGCATCTGCTACTTCTGGTGCATTCAGCTCGACAATAGTTTGTGATAACATAGCTCCTTTTCCAATTATTTCACAGGTTCCACTAATGTCTCCTTAAAATGGTGTTTGGCAATTTCAATAAACATACACATTCCAACAGCATTCAAAATCTTCTGCATGCTACAGAATAATGTTCTTCTACTTTGCACATCTAAGAATGACAAATAAAATATTTTGCTTTCAACTACATTAGAACCACCTGTATGTGCAGATAAAATGTTTCTCCTGCACTAGAAACCGTAATTATTCAAGGAGAAAAATCAGTTTCAAAATGGGTCCTAACACCTAAATGAAAGTGGACATTGAATAACAGATTGCTGATATTAATAGACATTCTACATCTGTGGTTGCAATGCACACTGAAATACCACCAACTCAAAGAACTTCAAAGTTGGAGGAACAGCACCTCATATTCCGCTTGGGGAGTCTGCATCCTTCGGGCTTGAACATTGAATTTTCTCAATTCTGTTAACCCTTGCTGTCTCCTCCCCTTCCCACCTCTCCCTCAGCCCTCGGGCCCTGGCATTCCCTCCATCTCTATCTCCCTCCCCCACCCTAGTCGCACTAGCTTCTCATTTTCACACCACAAACAGCTTACAATGGCTTGTTCCCTTTATCATCGATACTTTTTTGCATATCTTTCATTCATTGTTCTTTATCTCTGCTCATCACCGTCTATATCTCTCGTTTCCCTGATCCCTGACCAGTCTGAAGAAGGGTCTCGACCCGAAACGTCGCCTATCTCCTTCGCTCCTTAGATGCTGCTGCACCCGCTGAGTTTCTCCAGCTTTTTGTGTAACCTTCAAATGAAAGGTAAATCTTTAAATGCCTTGAATTCTGCATGGGTGAAAATTTGTTCTGTTTCCACTACATTGTTCAATTTAGTTTAGTTTAATATAGTTTAGTTTAGAGATCTAAGAATCTTTAGGGCAGCATGGTGGTGCAGCGATAGAGTTGCTGACTTACAGCGCCAGAGACCCGGGTTCAATCCTGACTACTGGTGTTGTCTATATAAAGTTTGTACATTCTCCCCGTGACTGTGTGCATTTCCCTGGATGCTCCGGTTTCCTCCCACATTCCAAAGACGGTTTGTAGGCTAATTTGGCTTTGGTAAAAATTGTAAATTGTTTATAGGATAGTGCTAGTGTACAGTGATAGCAGACTCAATGGGCCAAAGGGCTCGTTTCTGTGCTGTATCTCCAAACTAAACTAAAAACTAAAAAGATAGAGCATGGAAACAAGCCCTCCAGCCCACCGAGTCAACTCCAAACATTGATTACCCATTCATACTAGTTCTATGTCATCCCACTTTCTCAATCACTCCTTACACACAAATGGGAATTTTTGTTTTACAGAGGTCAATTAGCCTACAAATGCTCATATCTTTGGGATATGGGAGGAAATCAGAGCACCCGGAGGAATCTCACCTGGTCACAGGGAAAGCATGCAAACTGCACACAGACAGCATCCGAGGCCAGGATCAAACCGGGTCTCTAGTGCAGTGAAGCAGCATCTTTACCAGCTGTGTCTCCCTGCTGCCCAAAAGAGTCTGCACTGACAAACATATTTAATCATGAACAACCCAGTAAATGTTATTCCTTTCAGCTGCTCCTCTCCACCTTCCTTCCAACATTTATGTATGGCTCAGCTATTTGCCAAAAACACTAAGGGCACTAGAAGCTTACAATGCCATCCTCAATAGTTTTACCATTTGAGGTTGATTCACTCCATTGTTGTCCACTTGAGTCTTTTTGTTATAACTATCATTAACAACTAGCTCAAAAATGGTGAAAAGCTTTACCTAAAACCCATACAAGCAAATGTCTTTGGGATATGTAACACAGGTACTTGAAATCTGAAGCAAAAACAAAATGGCGGAAATACCCAGCAAGGCAGTCAGCATCTCAAAAATGGAATTGGTTAAAATTTGGAATGACTGGAAATCAAATATATTTTACATAGCAGAGCAGGAAACCTGTGGGGAGAACAAAATAAACTGTGAGTTAAACACGTGTGTAACTCAGTGGGTTAGGCAGCATGTCTGGAAGGAATCAGCAGGCAAATTTTCAGGTTGGGACCCTACTTCAGACTGGAAATTGTGAGATGGTGGAGAATAAGGGGAGCTGGATGTCATAGGTGGTGAGATCCCCAGCTAGGAGAAGAAGACAGTATTAAGTTCAACAATCTTGGTAAGGCTGTGTTCTCAGCCCCCTTCTTTACTCCTTATATACCCACAATTGTGCAGCCATGTACAAATCTAATTCAATTTTCAAATTCGCAGACAACACAACCGTTGTGAGCCGGATATCAAATAATGATGAGACGGAGCACAGGAAGGAGATCGAGAAACTCGTGTCCTGGTGTCGAGACAACAACCTTTCTTTCAATGTCAACAAGACAAAGGAGATAGTGGTCGACTTCAGGAAGCAAAGCGGTACACATACCCCAGTTTGCATTTACAGTGACGAAGTAGAGATGGAGTCAATATCACCAACAACTTCTCCTGGGCCACCCATAATGAAGCAACGACCAAGAGATTACACCAATGCCTCTACTTCCTTAGAAGGCATAGGATGTTTGGCATGTCCTCAACAACTCTCACTGACCTCTGCAGGTGTACCAGAGAACTCATCTTAGCAGGATGCATCACAGCTTGGTTTGGGATCAGCTCCATCCAAGACCACAAGAAATACAGCAAATTGAGGACACAGGCTAGACCATCACACAAACCAGCCTCCCTTCCTTCCATTGAATTCATTTGTACCTCACGTTGCCTCGGCAAGGCCAGCATCATAATCAAGGATGAGTCGTACCCTGGACACTCCCTCATCTCCTCTCTCCCACCAGGCAAAAGGTATAGAAGTGTGTAAACGCACATCTCCAGATTCAGGGACAGCTTCTTCCCTGCTGGTATCAAGCAACTGAATCATCCTACCACAGCAAGAGAGCAGTACTGAACTACTATCTACCTCATCAGTGAACCTTGGACAATCCTTGATCGGACTTTGCTGACTTTACCTTGCATTAAACGTTAATATCTTAACTTTTTCTAATCTATTACCTCGACGGAGATGCAATTTTTTCCCGTATCATATCTCCGCCTGCACTGCGGCCTAATCGAGGAGTTGGCGGCCTTTGCTGGAGACCGATTTCGAGAGCTCCACCGTGGGTGCCTACGGGACTTTAACATCGTGGAGCCTGCGATCCCTTTGCCAGGGATCGACCTCGGAGCTGCAACCATGGGTGCTTGCGGACTTTAACATTACGGAGCCCGAGGTCTCTGGTCAGAGACCAACTTTGGGAACTCCAAGCCGTGGAAGTTTCGACCATCCCAACGCGGGAGTTTCGATCACCCCGACGCAGGAGCTTTGATTGCCGCGACGGATGGTTTGACAACCCCAACTGCAGGAGAATAAAGAGGAAGGAGATTGGACTTTTTTGCCTTCCTTCACAGTGAGGAATGTGGGGAATCCGCTGTGGTGGATGTTTATGTTAACATTTATGTAGTTGTGCCTAGTTGCTTTTTTTCCCGTATGGCTGTATGGTAATTCGCGTATCACTGTACCTTAATTGGCACATGTGACAATAAAAAACCTTTGAAACCTTTGATGTATCTATATACTGTAAAGGGCTCAATTGTAATAATGTATTGTATTTCTGCTGACTGGATAGGGTCTGGAGAGAGTCCAGAGGCTGTTTACAAGAATGATCCCAGGAATGAGTCAATTAACATATGATGAGCATTTGACGACACTGGGCCTGTACTCGCTGGAGTTTAGAAGAATGAGGGGGGACCTCATTGAAATGTACAGAATAGTGAAAGGCTTGGATAGAGTAGATGTGGAGAGGATGTATCCACTAGTGGGAGAGTCCAGGACTTGAGGTCATCGCCTTAGAATTAAAGGATGTTCTTTTAGGAAGGGGATTAGATGGAATTTCCTCAGTCAGAGGGTGGTGAATCTGTGGAATTCTTTGCCACAGAAAGCTGTGGAGGCCAAGGATATATTTAAGACAGAGATAGACAGATTCTTGATTAGTACGGGTGGCAGAGGTTATGAGGAGAAGGCAGGAGAATGGGGTTTGGAGGTAGAGATAGATTAGCCATGATTGAATGGCATAGACTTGATGGGCCGAATGGCTTAATTCTGCCCTTATTACTTATGATCACAGACCCGCTAAGTTCCCCCAGAAGTTTGTTTTTAGTGTAAGAAGGAACTGCAAATGCTAATTTAAACCAAAGATAGACATAAAAAGCTGGAGTAACTGGCAGCATCTCTGGAGAGAAGGAATGGGTGACATTTCGTGTCTGAAAAAGGGTCTTGACTCGAAACGTCACTCATTCCTTCTCTCCAGAGATGCTGCCTGTCCTGCTGAGTTACTCTAGCTTTTTGTGTCTACAGTTTGTTTTTAGTCCTACATTTCAGCATCTCTTGTGCCTCCTAACCAGGCAACTTTATCTGTAATAATATGCTTAATTTTATAAACATACAAAGCTCAGAATTTGAACGTAGTAGTTGCTTCTGAATGTATATAAAACCAAATGAATAATTAAGTAAAGTGAAATCAAGTTATAATCTTATGGGGAATCAGCATTCGTGCAACAAAAAAATTGAAAAGCACTTTTAAATCAGTTAAGAATTCAGTTAGAGTAGGCAAAAACTAAACACAACAAAAGTCTATTAAACACAAACACAGTAACATAAAGAGTAGTTTCTTGGCTATCTTAATTACATTGCAGCAAATAAATTATTCCGTTAACTTGATAGAACTGGGACTTGATAGAACTGGGTAACATTCATTTGTGATCAGTATGAAAACAATCACATACAACCTTGCAGATATATGTTGTGAAAAACCTCTCTCTGAATAAATAATGTTGTGTAATCTTATTACAAAACAATGGGGGGGAGGGGTCATTTCTGTAGAAACTGGAAGCCTGATGCCAAGCAAAAGAGGCCAGCAACGCACAGCACAGAGCTGAAATCAAGCACTACTTCAATAAGAACCCTAATCCTCAATGGCCACTGGCAAAGTTAATTGAGGCACTAGACAGTTTTTGTCAGACATCTGTTGCTGTCCATGGGCCATTCAATGTGGCTTCTCCACAAACATAGAGTGATCCATCAGAACAATGTCTGATGGGTGCAAAAGGCGAAACACAGGCACTTGTTACTTCAACAAGCAATTTCTCATATACAAACTTCACTTTTAACTGTGATGGTGTGGAGCTTTTAGGATACAACCTTGCCTTTGGCTAACATTCTTTCATTCAAAAAAGGGAGGAAGAGAAGGCAAGAAAGTTAGCTTAACATCTGTTATAAGGAAAATAGCAGCAGTTATGTTCCTTGGTAGAGATTACGACTTTGGCTTACTACATAAGAGTAAGAATCTATCCAATTAAGTCCAGAGACGAGGTTATATTTTACTCTTTCTCAAAAGGTCATGAGTCAAGTAATCTCTTCCTGAACGTTGGTAGAAATAGAGCCTTTGAACCTGCTTAAGGTGAAGCTAGATACTTTATAAGCCAGGGTTTGAAAGGTTAGCACTGGAGTAAGGATGTAGAATGAGTTACCAGTCAGTTTAACCACAATTTTATTAAATAGCAGAGTGGGCTTGAGGGGCAATTGGGCGGCCTTAATACTTATGTTCATATTCCCATGGTTCAAACATTTATACTGTGGTGTTACAAAAAACTCCTGGTTTAATTCTAAGCCTTTGAGTTATTACATGGTCACCATCATAAAGCTGCTGGGCCATGGCTTCTGGCCTTTTCATTTCACATTCAATGATATGAAATATTTTTTACAACATACATTCTAAGATAAGTTTTAATCTACAATTTGAGAGGGAGAAGGAAAAATCGAAAGTGTCAGTATTACAATTGAACAAAGGGGACTATGGATCCATGAGGGGGGTGCTGGCCAAGGTTGACTGGAAAGATACCCTAGCAGGGATGTCAGGGGTGGAAACACAATGGCAGGCATTTCAGGGAATAATACAGAATGTGCAGGATCAGTTCATTCCAAAGAGGAAGAAAGATTCCAAGGACAGTAAAGGGCGACCGTGGCTGACAAGGGAAGTCAAGGACAGTATAAAAATAAAAGAGAAGAAATATAACATAGCAAAGATGAGCAGGAAGCCAGAGGATTGGGAAGAGCAACAGAAGATACCTAAAAAGGCAATGCGGGGAGAAAGGATGAGGTAGGAAGGTAAGCTAGCCATAAATATAAAGGAGGATAGTGATAGCTTCTTTAGGTATATGGAGAGGAAACAAATAGTTAAGATCAAAGTTGGACCCTTGAAGACTGAAACAGGTCAATTTATTATAGGGAACAAGGAAATGGCAGATGAGTTGTACAGCTACTTTGGATCTGTCTTCACTAAGGAGGACACAAACAATCACCCTGATATAGTAGTGGTCAGAGGATCTAGGGTGACAGAGGAACTGAAGGAAATTCACATTAGGCTGGAGATGGTGTTGGGCAGACTGATGGGACTGAAGGCTGATAAATCCCCAGGGCCTGCTGGTCTGCATCCCAGGGTACTCAAGGAAGTAGCCCTAGAAATTGTGGACGCATTGGTGATTACTTTCCAATGTTCTATAGACTAAGGATCAGTTCCTGTGGATTGGAGGGTAGCTAAAGTTATCGCACTATTTAAGACAGGCGGGAGAGAGAAAGCAGGGAATTATAGACCAGTTAGTCTGACATCGGTGGTGGGGAAGATGCTGGAGTCAATCATAAAAGATGAAATAGTGACACATTTGGATAGCAGTAAGAGGATCGGTCCGAGTCAGCATGGATTTACGAACAGGAAATCATGCTTGACTAATCTTCTGGAATTTCTTGAGGATGTAACTAGGAAAATGGACAACGGAGAGCCAGTGGATGTAGTGTACTTGGACTTTCAGAAAGTATTTAATAAGGTCCCACATAGGAGATTAGTGGGCAAAATTAGAGCACATGGTATTGGGGGTAGGCTACTGACATGGATAGAAAATTGGTTGGCAGACAGGAAACAAAGAGTAGGGATTAACGGGTCCTTTTCAGAATGGCAGGCAGTGACTAGTGGTGTACCGCGAGGTTCGGTGCTGGGACTGCAGCTTTTTCCAATATACATTAATGATTTAGATGAAGGGATTAAAAGTAACATTAGCAAATTTGCAGATGACACAAAGCTGGGTGGCAGTGTGAACTGTGAGGAGGATGCTAAGAGGATGCAGGATGACTTGGACATGTTGGGTGAGTGGGCAGATGCATGGCAGATGCAGTTTAATGTGGATAAATATGAGGTTATCCACTTTGATGGCAAAAACAGGAAGGCAGATTATTATCTGAATGATGCCAAATTGGGAAAATGGGAAGTACAACGACATCCGGGGGTCCTTGTACATCAGTCACTGAAAGTAAGCCAGCATGTACAGCAGGCAGTGCAGAAAGCTAATGGCATGTTGGCCTTCATAACAAGAGGAGTTGAGTATAGGAGCAAAGAGGTCCTTCTGCAGTTGTACAAGGCCCTAGTGAGACCACACCTGGAGTATTGTGTGCAGTTTTGGTCTCTAAATTTTCCGGAAGTGGCGGCGCTGCGTGGCAGCTGCGGCTCACCTGCAGTCCGTCTGCTTTTTTTCCCGTTTTTTTTTGTCTTCTTGTGTCTGTTTTAGTTAGAATTTTTGTGTATTAGGTTGTATATGTGTGGGGGGGGGGGGGGGGGGGGGGGGGGGGGGGGGGGGGGGGGGGGGGGGGGGGGGGGGGGGGGAGAAATAAGGTTTTAGTCTCTCCCTTCGGGGGGATGCGACCTTTTCTTGTCGTGTCCCCCGTCACCTTCTCCGTCTGTGCTGAGGCCTAATGGCGGAGGCCCAATGGCAGAGCTGGCGGCCTCAGAGCTCCAGCGTTCCAGCGGCGGCAACGGCCCAGCTTCAGAGCTCTGGTGCTCCAGCGGCGTTCCAGCGGTGCTCCAACGGTGGCCCAGTTTCAGAGCTCCGGTGCTCCAGCAGTTGCTCCAGTGGAGGCCCGGCTTCAGAGCTCCAGTGCTCCAGCGTTCCAGCAGTGGACTCTGCTTCAGAGCTGTGGAGGTGTTCCAGCGTTTTCGGCGGTGGGCGATGGTGGCAGTCCGGCTTCGGAGGCTCGGCAGCGGGCCTAGTGGACGATAACATCGGAGGCCTGGATCGCCTCAGCGCAGAGGGAGAACAAGTAGGGAAGAAGACAAAGACTTTAAGATTTTTGCCTTCCACCACAGTGAGGAGGTGCCTGTTGAACTCACTGTGGTGGATGTTAAATATGTGTTTATTATGTGTTTTTTTAAAAATTTATTATATGTTATGACTGCAAGGTAACAAAAATGTCGTTCAGATCGAAAGGTCTGAATGACAAAAAAGGAATCTAATCTAATCTAACCTAATCTAAATTTGAGGAAGGACATTCTTGCTATTGAGGGAGCTAGGCTTGTATACTCTGGAATTTAGAAGGATGAGAGGGGATCTTATTGAAACATATAAGATTATTAAGGGATTGGACATGCTAGAGGCAGGAAATATGTTGCCGATGTTGGGGGGGGGGGGGGGGGGGGGGTCCAGAACCAGGGGCCACAGTTTAAGAATAAGAGGTAAGCCATTTAGAACGGAGATGAGGTAAAACTATTTCTCCCAGAGAGTTGTGAATCTGTGGCCTTTTCTGCCTCAAAGGCAGTGGAGGCCAATTCTCGGGATGCTTTCAGGAGAGAGTTAGATAGGGCTCTTAAGGAAAGTGGAATCAGGGGGTATGGCGCGAAGGCAGGAACGGGGTACTGATTGTGGATGATCAGCCATGATCGTATTGAATGGCGGTGCTGGCTCCAAGTGCCGAATGGCCTGCTCCTGCACCAATTTGTCTATTGTCTATTGTCAATAACTTATTTTTTACTGTTATTTATAAACTTGCCAGCAACATTTTCGCCCTTTGCCTAAAGATAATGTGCTTTCCTGACTAATTTCTGAGACATGGAAACAAACGTTGATATTCCTTCGCAATACTGGAGTTATAGTATTGGGGTTATTCATTTATTCATTTGGGTTTATTATATAGAATCTGTGTGAATTGTCTACAGGCAAGTGGTGCTGCTGCAAGTAAGAATTTCATTGTTTCATTGGTGCATATGACAATTAAATGATTCTCCTCATACTTAAGCTGTCCGAGGTAAAGATTTGTGGATGATATGTTAGATATAGCCCAGGGCTAATGCAATCAAGGTATATGGGGAGAAAGCAGGAATGGGGTACTGATTTTGGATGATCAGCCACAATCATATTGAACGGCGGTGCTGGCTCAAAGGGCTGCACCTACTATTTTCTATGTTTCTATCTCTCATCTTCATTTGAAGAGGATATAGAAACGATCCCTTTGCATTATTCCAGAGTAAATATTAATACTTCAGCAATGTCAGAAAATGGATTATATGATCATTGCCCAAGATCATCTTCACCTACACCAGATGGCTGCACAGAGAATTGCTGGTTATCATCTGATCCCTGGTCAGTTTGTCTCCAATTTCAGTGCCCTTGTAGTAAAATATGGATATTTAAAATAAGATGCATGAAAGTTTTAGTTTTAGTTTTAGACATACTGCCTGGAGACAGGCCCTTCAGCCCACAGAGTCCACGCAGACACTAGTTCTATTCTAGTCACTAGGGACAATTTACTGACGCCAATTAAACTACAAACCTGCACGTCTTTGGAATGTGGGAGGAAACTGGAGCACCCGTAGAAAATCCATGCTCCGTACAGACAGCACCAAAGGTCAGGATCGAACCTGGTTCGAAGTTCCTGGTGCTGTGAGGCAGCAACTCTACCACTGTGCCACCAGATGTAGTGCATTTGATTTTCTGGTTCACCATTGGATTCCCAAATAAAATCAATGGCAGTGGACAAATGTGCTGAGCAGATAATTAAATGCACTTCACATCTGGTCCCTCCGCTTTACAGTAAAGATGGTTTAAGCAGTATAATCATTTGAATGAAGTTCACAACACAGAATTAAAAAGGTGTGCAAATGAGATTGTTAGACAATACTGTAACTTATTTATAATTTATTCGCAACCATCTCACTTTGCAGATGGTACATGACTGTGGAGAGTGAGCTCAACCAACCCCACCCTCCCCCCCCCCCCCCCCGCCCCTCACCCCGCCCACACCACATACATATCTCACTCAGGTTAGTGTGGACAGGTGAGCAGCAAGTTTAGGCAATGGGCAGATCAAAAACGTTGCCTATTTCCTTCGATCCATGCAGGGCCAGCCCTAGGCCGATTGGACCGATTTTTCCAAATTGGGCCCCGCGCGCAAGGGGGGCCCCGCGTTAATTTTCCGTATTTCAGATGGAAATTCAAAATCACTTCGTTAAATAAAGATTTTTAAAAAACATTCGCCATACGGATTTTTTTTACAAAACAAACATGGATAACAAATACTGTGAATAATAAACGATGTGTTAACTGCTACTGTAGTGGTTAACAGCCAGTAGTTAACAAGCAGTTATACAATGGGTCATCAATGCATCGATCCACATTCCTCAGTAAATGCGTTAATGCGTTAAATTGTGTCTGCCGCCGAGCGGACGAGATTCTGATCTGGACCCGGGGGGGGGGGGGGGGTGGGGGGGGGGGGGGGGTTGTGTGCGGGAATGTGGGAGTCTACAGCAGCAAGCCCACAGCATGAACTAGCCATGAGTATCAACGCTAAACGGCGGGGAGAGGGCAGGCAGGCGGTGTGTGCGTGAGAGGGAGGGGGGGGGGAGAAAGGGTCAGATTTGTATGAAATCGGCGGCGTCTCCTGTGTTTCTGTGTGTGCGTGTGTCTCTGTGCTGTGTGTTTCTGTGTCTCTGTGGCTGTGTAGTTGTGTTTGTGTGTCTATCTGCGTGTGTGTCTCTGTCTGTGTGTGTCCGTGTTGGGGGGGGGGCGTGGAGAGACAGAGAGTTGACGTTTTCAGTTAAGAGACTATTACGTCAATACGAGCAGCTCATGGAGCAGTCAGAATGAGAAACACTGCTCGCTCTACACCCACAACCCGTGGGTGGTAGGGAGTGAAGTGGATGGGGGGAGAGAGTGAGGAGAAATTGGAGAGAGAGAGAGAGAGAGAGAGAGGAGAGAGAGGAAGGGGGAGAGAGAGAGAGTGGGGGGGGAGAGAGAGAGAGAATTGGAGAGAAGAGAGAGAGAGAGAGAGAGAGAGAGATTGGAGAGAGAGAGAGGAGAGGAGAGAGAGGAGAGAGAGGGGGAGAGAGAGATAGAGGGGGAGAGAGAGAAAGGGAGAGAGAAGGGGGGAGTGAGAGAGGTGTGAGGTGATTGGAGACCAAAACCCTTTAGATCTCCCTCTCCCTACCTCTCACTACCTCCCTCCCCCTCCCTCTCCCTCCTTCTTTAGAGAGAGGGGGGGATGAGGGAAGGAAGGGGGGAGAGGGTGGAGGGGAGAGAGGAGTGTGCCTTGCTTGGTGGAGAAGAGGGATGGGGGAACGCTGTACGCAGATGGTGACTCACTCTCACACTATTTCCCCCCCCCCCCCCCCCCCCCCCCCCCCCCCCCCTGTCATTGCGCAGTTTATCTGACTCCCTGCACCCCCCCCCTCTACGGAGCGAAGGAAATATGCAACGTTTCGGGTCGAAACCTTTCTTCAGACCCGGCCCGAAACGTTGGCTATTTCCTTCGCTCCATAGGTGCTGCCTCAAGCCCTGTCCCACTGTGCGAGTGAGTTCACCCAGGAGCCTCTCCAGAGTTTAAAATCTCTGTGTAGCATCTCTGTCCCTATCTTCAAATTCCCATTTTGAAATAAAATAATTTTCGACTTAAACATTTCACAGCAGGATCGTGATTAGTCGATTCCTACGCATTTTCAATCATCGTTTGATTCAGTTTAATTTTCACACCTGGTTGATATAGTTATTTTCAATATAGAGTACATTAAAATATACCCGGTACTAAACGCACGAACATTAAGGTGGTTACTGATGTTACAAACGGTTGTAAATGAATATAATTTCAAAGTGAAATAGGAGATTTCCGTGGAAAGAATATTTAACCAGAATATTATGAGGTCGCTGCAAAATGCTCACTTAAAACAATACGCCGTCAACTCAGGATTGTTTCTTAGCCCTCTGACAGGTGTTTCAATCTCACCTCGTAGCTCGCTGTTAATCAATTCATAGCTATTAATTTTCATTCCTGGTCCGCATCGAACTTCTCCAAATGCAAACTCTTCAAGTTACGCTTCTTGTGTGGTGGTACGCGGGGGGTGGGGGTGGGGGGGATGCGAGGATAAAATACCATATATTTGCATTTATATAGCGATCCTGTTGGGAAATGTTTATGTCGAATGTTGTATTTTATTTCAAAGTGAGAATTGGAAGATAGGGTCAGAGATGTTACACAGAGATTTTGATAGGAAGGAAACATTACAGCAGCTGAGTAAAAGATCGGCCAAATGGTAGGTTTAATGAGGATCGGGCGAGGGGGATTGGGGGTGGGGGGAAAGTATCTGTAGCTTGGGACTTGCCTAAATGAGTACTGAGATGGATTATCATTCCACACCAAATTTCTTAGACAATAATACCTTTTATGCAATTATCACAATAGTTTGTTGGATATGGATCAGCGGACTCTGTATGAGACATGCTCGTAAATTAGTAAAACAAATGTGACTGATAACAAATAACCTACATTCTATATTTTTTCATAATGTGGCTGAAACAATGGCATATTTTGTGATATGTATTGAGATAGAAAGATACAACTGAGTTTGGGCAAGATATTACCTTGCAACATTCTGTATATCTGATAGATATTGTGAAATGGAACTCAGAAATTATGGGAGGATTACATAAAACTACACTTCAAAGATAATGAATATACAGAGTATTCTTATTTCCATCATGAACATACAATAGTGATATAGGACACCAGGTCCCACTACGGTAAACCTCACGAGCTACTACGGTATGACTATGTGTTAAAAAGTATCACATTTTTACATCCTGAGTGCATCTTACTCGTGGACATTTTCCAACATGTTGAAAAATCTTTACGAGTTACCACGTTTCCCTGCCGTTAGTGCTAAGAAATGGCATGTTGGCCTTTATAACAAGTGGAATCGAATATAGGAGCAAAGAGGTCCTTCTGCAGTTGTACAGCGTTCTAGTGAGACAGCACCTGGTGTATTGTGTGCAGTTTTGGTTCCCTAATTTGAGGAAGGACATTCTTGCTATTGAGGGAGTGCAGTGTAGGTTTACATGGTTAATTCCCGGGATGGTTGGACTGTCATATCCTGAGAGAATGGAGCAGCTGGGCTTGTACACTCTGGAGTTTAGAAGGATGAGAGGGAATCTCATTGAAACATATAAGATTGTTAAGGGCTTGGACACGCTAGAGGCAGGAAACATGTTCCCGATGTTGGGGGAGTCCAGAACCAGGGGCCACAGTTTAAGAATAAGGAGTAAGCCATTTAGAACGGAGACGAGGAAACACTTTTTCTCACAGAGAGTGGTAAGTCTGTGGAATGCTCTGCCTCAGAGGGCGGTGGAGGCAGATTCTCTGGAAGCTTTCAAGAGAGAGCTAGATAGGGCTCTTAAAAAAAGCAGTCAGGGGATATGGGGAGAAGGCAGGAACGGGGTACTAATTGGGGATGATCAGCCATGATCACATTGAATGAATGTGATATGAACGTGCATTAGGTGTCAAATTAAACTTCTTTTATGCTTTATCTGATTGGATAAATTGCAGACTTGATTTTTAAAATCTCAAAATGTTGTAACATTGCTAGAACATGTACCTGCATCTTGGAGGCCGAAGGTTAGGTTGTTAGCCAAGATAGACTTTGTTATCCCTCAGTACAGCAACATCAAGAACGATGTTACTGAGCTATAGCCAAGTCTATCCCTCATTGCTAGCAGCTGATGGGAAGCGGCAGTAAAGTGGGAAGCAGCTGTAAAAAGACAGCGTTGCTGGGGGGTGAGTTCCTTTCAGAGCGTGTGGGTAGTCTGTCCATGGGTAAAGTTGCGGGGAGGGCAGGAGGGTTGAGTAGGAATGGGTCGGCTGGGGATCATCCAGCTCAAGAGCGGGTCAGCGGGCGATGGATAACAGGACAGCAGGGCGGTGGAGCTTACTCCATATGTCAGTGCGAGTAACCTCAATTGATCCCTTGATCGCGCTGACACAGGAGTAAGCTCCACCGCCCGCTGTGATGTTATCCATCACCCGCTGACTCGCTCCGACTATAATCTTTGCGCTTGAGCTGGTCCCCTCACTGTTCAGACGGAGAGCACTGCCAGTGGTGAGCGGGCCGGCAGAAGGCGCTGAGATGGCAGTCGGTTCCGCTGTCCGGTGATGGAGGCCGCTCATAGCCAAGCGAGCTGCTCTCCTCCCGGCCACAATGTGGTGGCGCCCGGAGCGCAGCGGCAGCGGTGAGTGAGTGAGTTACTGGCATGAACCCCGGCCCTCTCCTTCTCAACGCTCCTTCCCTCCTCGTAACTTTACCCCTGGCTAGACTCCACACGCTGTGAAAGGAACTCTCCCCCGAATTGTCATATTACTCACAACATATGACTCATTTATAATTATTTATATTTCTATGAAAAATTTTCCCAATTGGGCCCCGCACCTCCTAAGGCCGGCCCTGGCTCCATGGATGCTGCCGCACCTGCTGAGTTTCTCCAGCACTTTTGTCTACCATGATACAGCTATTATCATATCAGCTGTGCGCATGCATGTAACTGTGTTTCCTACATTACAATGGTAAATGTTCCTCACAAATACATATCATTGGATGTTAATGTTTCAGATGAAACATAATATAAGAATGCAAATGTTTTTGTTCGCTTTCCTTGTAACATGGCTTCCTGGGATGCCATGTTACAGTTGTAGAAGGAAGGCCGTTATTCAGCTGAAACGGTACAGAAAGGATTCCCAAGGATGTTGCAGGGACTGGAGGGCTTGATTGTAAGGAGAGACTAGACTTGCTGAGGTATTAATATTTATCTGGAATAATGCAAAGGTACTTTCCCCTACAGTGTAAGATGCTGAGGGTTGACCTTATAAAGGTATACAAGTCCATAAGGGGCATAAATCAGGTGAATGGCCACAGTTTCTTTCCCCCCAGGGCAGGGGAGTCCAAAATAGAGAGCATAAAGTGCGAAGAGAAAGATTTAAAGAGAGCCTGGAGGTCACTTTTTTCAGACAGAGGGTGATGGCTATGTGGAATGAGCTGCCAAAGGAAGTGGTAGAAGTGGTTAAAATGACAACATTTAAAAGAATTTGGATGGGTTCACAGATAGCAAAGGTTTTGAAGGATATGGATCAAAGGCATGCAAAGGAAATAAATGTGTTAAAAGGCCTGTCTATGCTGTATAACTATGACTCTTTGCTTTGATGGGATTACAATGACCTAATGATATAATGAAATCATAATTTTGTTAAATGCATGCAGTGTTTTTTAAAGTAACATAGAATTTTACAATTGATTTTGAGTAGTTTAAGTTCTCAATTAAGCCTTCCAAATAACTTATTTATACAGATTACTATCTGACTAAATCAGAATGGTCCCGACCCAAAATGGCATCTGACTGTTTCCCTCCACATTTATTGCCTGACCAGCTGAGTTCCCCAGCAGTTTATTTTTCACTTGATATTCCAGCAGCAGCAAACTCTTGTGACTTCATGTAGATTTTACTGGCTTTTTTATGTATAGCTTCAGAAGACATTAAAATTATTATTTTTTAATGTACTTTCACCCCATCTAACTGTACGGTCCTCTTTTAAGGAAATAAAATGTCCTTATTTGGTCGAGAAATTAAGTGAGACAATCTGTCAAAGAATTTAGTTTCATGAATTAAGAGGTGGGGAGGATGCCAAGTAAAAAAATATCAGAGCTGACATTTCGGGTCGGAACTCTTCTTCAGACTTCATATTCAGCCTGAAGAAGGGTCCTGACCCGAAACGTCACCTATCCATTTTCTCCAGAGATACTGCTTGACGCATGAGTTACTCCAGCATTTATGTGCCAATCTTGACTATAAACCTGCATTTGTAGTTCCTTATTATTACAATATAGATAGATATTATTGTGCCCTGGACAAGAAATAACTGATATTAAGCAAACAATTCCAAAATCAGACAGAAAAGATCAAGAGGAATAAACTGTAAAATATCTTACAACAGGTCACCTGCTTGGATGGCAACTCAGAAACCTGTGATCCTGACCCCTGCCATGGGGAAAGGACAGCAGCTGATGGGGTTGGTGCCAACTCCAAATTCTCTTCCAAGTCAAGGGATCAAGGAATGTCAGAATCAAGGAATATGGGGAGAAAGCAGGAATGGAGTACTGATTTTAGATGATCAACCATGAACATATTGAATGGTGGTGCTGGCTCGAAGGACCGAATGGCCTACTTCTGCACCTATTTTCTAAGTCACCAGTCAGTGTGACTTAGAAATATATTTTGCAGGGTAAAATTCCTGGAATTTAAACAAGCTATCAAAAATCAATCTGAAGAAGGTTCGACCCGATAAACATTGCATATTTCCTTCGCTCCATAGATGCTGCCTCACCCGCTGAATTTCTTCAGCATTTTGTCTTCTCGATTTTCCAGCATCTGCAGTCCCTTCTTAAACATCAAAACTCTGAGAGTATCTTTTCCCTATTTCCTGCAGTAGTTTATGCTAGGGGGAAGTTTTCGAGGGAAGTTGAGCACAGACACACGTGCATGGCCTGTTTCACCAACATCCTCTAAAAAAACTGGGGGGGGAGGCACTATATATGTATGTTTTCTATCTGTGCTGGTGATCTTTACATTAACCCCAGTTTTTCCAACCAAATTCTTGTCATTCAGTTATTCAGAGGAAGCAAAAACCAAGTTGGATTTTCAGAAAAAGCTGTGTTAGAGGTTAGAGTGTTTTGGGAACAGGGGCTAAAAGCCATACATATATTTGGTTTCTGATTTTGTGTTACTTATGCCACCTTGGGGAAGGGATTATTGGAGTACGGAATGAGGGAGAATGGTGAATACAATAGGATAATGATGTGACACACAATATTCTGAGGTAGAAGGAAGATCCAGAGAGAGGCTTCCTCTGCTGTGGAATCTGAGAAACCGGGAAGTGCAATTGAAACTCAACCCTTGGAGGGTGAAATTACACCATGACATGTTTATGTGGGCACCTTTTATTTGACATGTGAACGACAATTTAAAATGGGAAGAAATTGAACGCAAGATAGCACATGAACCTGACAGCAGCAAATAGGTTTTGTTGGGAGGAAAATCATAACAGTAATTATATTAAAGATGTTTGCCAAGAAACCCAAGTACATAATGCCATCTGTTCCTGCGTTGTGCAATTGAAAAGTCACTTTGACCTGGAGTGAAATGCTGCTTCCCGGTGGTTGTACACCACTCTGGATGTTCAATTGCATATTTCCTCAAGCGATTCACCTTTGAATGGATGTCATGATTAGAGGCAGGGGATACAAAAGCTTGAAAACACATACACCCAGATTCAGGAACAGTCTCTTCCCAGCTGTTATCAAGCAACTGAAAGGCTGTCCTCTCATCAGCAAGAGTGTGGTCCTGATCTCCTATCTACCACATTTGAAGACTTTGAACTTTCTTTAATCAGATTTCTTCGGCTTCAATGTTATAACTTTGCACTAAATGTTGTACCCTTTATCCTTTATCCTTGCACTGTGGACTGCTTGATTCTATTCACGCACAGTCTTTTTTATTACTGGATAGCACGCAAACAAAAGCTCGGTAGAAGCTACAATAATAAACTAACTAAACAAAACTATCAGGCATATACCATTCTTTATGGAGGACTGTTGTTGAACTTAGACCATACATTCCATGATCTAGACACTTGCACACTCCTCAGTCAGCCATGTTTCAATAACACATGGATTGGACCACCAGTATGTCCCATACTTAACTTTGACCACTCCAACCATTCCATCTGCAGCGCCAATGCCAATGCTTCTTTTCATCCTATTCTTTGAACCTACCTTGTTTAAATTCAGTCATTGAAAGCCCCTCCAATTTTTTGATGGATTACACCAGTCCTTTTTGGCAAAGGGTGGTGGATCTCCATGACGGTAGAGATTTTAGTACAGAATTCACAGAAATCTGCATCATGTATAAGTGTGCATCTGCAGCAAAGGTTTGTTCTAAACAAAAAATGGAGGAAGAAATTTCACATCTACTTTTGGAACTTTGTGCTGCTCTATCATTTCTCCCAGTATAATGGTGAGCAGTTAATTATTTTTGCTTTTACTCTTTTAAAGTAACTGGTGTTAATAATTGGGAGTTGAATAAAACCTACTTTGATTACCTCCGCTTAACTCCTGCAAAATGATATCAGCGGAGCTGATGTAATTACAGAAATCTTAATTTACTGTAGAAGCATGTTTTCGGTTCAACACAGTTTGCAATTATTTCAAATTTCACTTTTATTTCCATGTATATGTGTGATCCTAGGCAATCTTATAGCTTGCTACTATTGACAACAATCACACTGGCCACACATGGATAATGTAGCAGTTAATTATCAATAACATTTAATTTGCTAAAATAGTATTATTTATTTTGTGAATATTTTGTATTTTAATTAGTTTTTTACTCATCACGTAATGATATGTCACAATAGAACCAAGTAATAAAAATCAAACAATAAAGTGCTTGACTGAGATAGATCAGTTGGGAATTTGGATTAGAACTTGCAGCCAAATAACTGGATATTACTGGCATGATAAAATGAACTTCAAACGTGTCTCTCTCTGGATCTTCCTTCTACCTCAGCATATTGTGTGTCACATCATTATCCTATTGTATTCCCCATTCTCCCTCATTTCGTATTCCCTTTCATTTCGGTTTGAAAAACCTAGCTCTCCACTGAATTTGGATCTTTTAATTATTGGTTTCGATCAATGTTATGAGTCTATAACTTAACTATAATTATCCTTGCAAATGAACAAAGGGACACATTCAAATGTGGTAATATTGCATCTGAGCATCATATTGCCATTAAAGATTCTACAAATTTATTTATATATTTTATGCAATATTTGCTAGATCAAATTGTTAAAAGCAGTGCTGAGATTTTTGAAGGTCAATGAAATGCAAATGTGAATGGTATTTGTACCAAGTTATTACCTTTCCTGTTCTATAGTTTAATCAGTAAAAAATGAGGACAATCTTTAAGCCACTGTGAAATTGCCTCTGGGGGAGATTATTTTCTACAGTGTTTCTGAAATCCTTTTTTGTTAAAGTGTCAATTAGGGGCAAAATCAACAACTTCCTGCTGCAGTCGCATAATGTCGTGTTTCGACTCATTTTCCAATAATCTAATTTATTTAATAACATTTGAATATGCTGTCCTTTTTTGTGAGGAAGCTTTGGCTTGTACACTACAGCTGAATAAATAAAATTGGTTACAATTATTACAGAATTTAGCAAAGCGGATGAAATGACTAGCTGTCCATCTGCTGCTTCTGACTAACTACTAAACTTGCTGGATTTATTTATTGCAGTTTGACAAAAAAGAATATTGGGAGCAAAATGATGCAATTCAAACCGTGTGGCGCTATTCGATGGCAGCCTCACCAACAGCCTTTTCTTCTTTTGTTGTTTTTAATCTGCTGTTAAATGTATGTTTTAGTGTATGCTTAGTTTTGTATTATGCGAGGGGTGGGGGACACTTTAAAAATCTCTATCCTCAACGGAGATGCACCATTTTCCGTATCGTATCTCCGTCTACACTGCTGCCTAACTTTGTGGCGCTGGCGGCCTCTAGCCGGGGATTGACTTTGGGAGCTCCAACCACAGGAGCTTCGACTGCCCCGATCACGGAAGCTTCGATCTCCCAAACTGCGGATGGTTCCTCTGCCCCGTTCGTGGGAGAATAAAGAGAAAAGAAGATAAGACTTTATTGCCTTCCATCACAGTGAGGAATGTGGGGGAGCCACTGTGGTGGATGTTTATGTTAACTTTTATGTAGTTGTGTGTCTTGTTGCTTTTTTGGTATGACTGTATGACAAATTAAATTCCTTGAATGTTTTTTACATACTTGGCTATTAAATTAATTACAATACAATACAATGTTGCCAATCTGGTCATCAGTGGAATTTCTAAAATACTGATAATTATCGTGTCCAAAAATATCGGCCTCAGCTTTGTTTACTCAATGATGGACAACCCACAGTCCTCCTGTGCTGCTAATTTCAGTCGTTTACAGACCACAGTAAAAATAAATTTCGCCTCATCCTTATCTTAACAGTTTCATCGGCGTATCAATCAGCCCCTCAAGGCCAAATAACTATTTATCTCAGTGCACAGGGGGGTATAATTAACTCTCGGCTTCTGTGAGCTTGGAAGGAAGTGACTCAAGGTTTTCAATCCCATTGCAAACGCTCCGCCATTTTAAGGAGTCATGGGCCAGGGATTCCGATAAAAAAGTGGGAAGGTTGCACTTTTTTCAACAAAGATTTGAAAATATCCTTGGCTCATTGACAGTCAACCTATCATTCCTTGTTAAAGCTGAGAGTAGAGTGCCTGTTTCACGAGTCTGACATCAGCATGTGGGAGATATGCCTGCCCATCAGAGTTGATTGAATGCGCTAATTGGCTCAGTGAAGCATGTCAGCCTAGAAGGGAACACTAATGCAGGTTTGTTTATACTCCAGGTGGTCTTAAAGCATTATACCTGCTGTAGGTGAGCCTTTCTCGTAAAGCATTCTCATGAAGGGCATGAATCACAACTGCCCAGTGGACCATGAGCCTTGTGTGGGTTTGTGGTCTAGATTTTTAAACACTTTTTTGATGAAAGCCAATGAAAAAAGACAATGATGAATTTCATCTTTTTATGTCTGCCTTTACTGAGATATAAAATATGCTTTTCTAGGGCCTTGCAGTGGACTGTAAATGTTGGGGTGTGCATTGTACAGTGGAGGCCTGTTGATAGAGGCCTTTGTTTTGCAGATGCTATATAATGGGCCTGTCATAGCACCTCTTTTGGCGACTGCCGGCGACTGTCATAATCGTAGCAGGTTGCCGAAAAACTGGCGACTGGACCCCCCAACGACATAAAATTTGAAATTGTCTATATAAGAATCATCACTTTAGCAACAAAAAAAGGAAGTCAGACCTATGTCACCTGGCGACAACCTATGTTGACCTGGCGACAACCTATGACAGAACATACGTCAGGAGAAGTCAAGCTACGCTCATTGGCATCAAACCCACTGTCGTCAACTGTCGAAAATGTTGAAAATCCAGCGGCGACCAGAAAGATGCTACGACTCTTTGGGTGACTGAGGAGACTACGCACGACCATACAGGCAACACCCCGGCGACCATGTGCCCAGTCACCTGCAGTCGCCTAAAAAATCGCCTAAGTGGGACAGGCCCATTAGAGTATTATCTTAGAGTCATAGAGTGATACAGAGTGGAAACAGGCCCTTTGGCCCAACTTGCCCACACTGGCCAACAATGTTCCAGCCACAGTAGTCCCACCTGCCCGCGTTTAGTCCACATCCCTCCATCTACCTGTCTATCAGAATGTGGACTGTATGCCTGCCTTATTCACTTCAGTGAGTGGATGGCAAGCAACATCTCCAAACTACAACTTGAAATAAGCATAAAGTAACTGTGGCCCTTCAGTGGAGGACATAGGCAAAATAACTTTCCATTTGTTCAATAGATTATTTCCAATTCAATTAACCGCACGTTTGAATTGAGGTGCAGCACTGCAGCGAAAAAGATGTTGAATTACTGGGATGCTAAATGCAATTGCTCGATGTATCTGCACAGCTAAACTCTCTACGCTGTTATTGGTTAACGTCACAGTAACTTGAATTATATTTAGCAAATGACCCACCGCCCAAAGAAAAGGTATATTTATTGGAGATACAGAATTCCTTCAGTATTTTGTGTTTTGCTTAAGATTGCAACATCTTCAGTTTCTTGTGTCTGCATTTATTGCTCATCTGTCTTCTATTCATGCCAAGACGTTACCACAGCTGCATGACCACTTATTTCACACAGCTATTCTTCATCAGGTATATTATCAAGTGTCATTTGGAAATCCAGATTTGCATCTGCTCATTCCACTTTACCTCCGTTGTTAGTGTTATCCTGAAAAAACTCCAATTGATTTATTATGCTGAGCTTTGCTGTCACAGAAGCAAGTTGACTCCCTCCTAATCACATCACGATCTTCACAGCCTCAGCAATCACATTCTTAGTGATTGCTTCCAGCATTTTGCTGGGAATTAGTGCCAGAATAAGTAGTCTACTGTTCCTTATTTTCTCATTACCCCCTTCCTTAGTTTATGAAAATAAATAACGTCAATATAATTTTGTTTTATTTTTTAAATATTTTTTTCTAATAGTGAGCGTTAACATGTTATCATGCATGAGCAGTGCGCCCTGCCTCCTGAGTGCTTAATAGCTAGACATTTGGTTGAAACAGGAAGATTCTATAATTGCATTTATTGATCCAATGCTCTCACATTTAATAATCCACTGCTCTCACTAATTGCACTGCTTTGGCTAAATAATGAACAGGCAAGAAGAAAATAAAAACGTAGATTCTCAGCGACATCTTTCTATTTACATTTTTCATGTATTAAAGGCCACAATTTCTGGTAAAATGACTGGCATAATAAACTAAAGTATTTATCCCATAATGTTTCAAAACTAAGCCATTTGTCCAAATATTTGTCAAAATCCTATTGTGTTTCTTATCTATTTTGAGCAGTTGGATTGTCAACAGTTTTGATCCTTGTATAATAAAATTACCTTTACAAACAAGGAATGGAATAGAATATAAATCAGTGGGCTAACCTAATCTAATTAGAAACCAGATAATAATGAAATATATGCTCCATGCTATTATTGTTATTATTTATTCCAGAAAAATATGATTTTTAATTGGTTGTATCACCAGGCAATTGCTTGTGGCATTAAATCCCTGTATAGTTAATCAAAATCCTATTGTGAAAATAGCCTTAAGCAGAGTTATTGGTTACCATAGTAAATTCCCCTGGCAGTGTTACGTTTTTTTAAACAGAGTTGCATTACTTGTTGCTTGAAGTATCAGATTTTAGTTTGTTTAGCGGAGAAAAAGTAAATGGAAAGTTGATTCAAACACAGTTGTGATAACCGGGTTTAAGACATTAAGAGAGTCAAGGGATTGAGAAGATTGGTACCGAGATAAATAAGCGGCCAAGGTCCATTGAATGGCAGAACAACAGGAGGTGCTGAAGAGCCAGCTCCTGCAAACATATCTTACTGCATGTTCACATGTACACTTTGCAGCCAATTTTATCAAGTAATTATAGTTCACCGAGTCATACAGAAAAAAAATGCAGCTCACTTATTTCCATAATTTGAAACAAAATCACAAATTAGAAACTTTATTAAAAAACTCTATCAAGAAACAGTAAATTATAATTAAACAGTGAAACATAAAATTACTGAATATCCTAAAGCTGAAATATGTTTTGCAAACAGGTTCACGATTAATTTAAATACATGGATTAATTCAAGTTTATGTTAAGATGTTTAGAAATGAATCAGATCATTCGGTCCAACTCCTCATTGAGTGCCACAGCAGATTTGACAACACTTTTCTTTCATCCTTTTATGATTCTGGTCATTCCAATGAATTGCTGATGCAGAAATGGGCACTACTGGTGTATGGTTATCATGGTAGTGGGTAAACCCATACAGCATGCAAACAGACCTCTTCTATCTATTCCCCTCTTGATTTTGTACACCTCTATAAGACCATACCTCAGCTCCCTGCACTCCGAGGAATAAAGTCCCAGCCTATCCAACCTTTCCCTATAGCTTCGTCTGTAAAGTCCTGGTAACATCTTCTTAAATCTTCTCTGCACTCTTTCCAGTTTAATGGCATCTTTCTAACTGCAGGGTGACCAAAACTGAGCACAATATTCAGTGCAGATCACCAAATGTCTTGTACAACTGCAACATTTAATTCCTGAACTGGTGATGGTCAGTGTGCCAAAGGCCTTCTTCACGACCCTATCCACCTGTGGTGCCACTTTCAGGGAATTATGTTTTATGTTCTTGTACTCCTAGATCCTTCTACTCTACAATAATTCTCAGTGTCCTACCATTCACCATGGAGGTCGCTGGTTGCAATGCCTCACGTTTATATGAATTAAATTCTACTAGTCATTCCTTGAGGCACTTGCCCAGCTGATCAAGATCCTGCTGTATTTCTTAATAATCATCTTCACTTCTATGTTACCACCTATTTTAGTATAATATGCAAACCAACATATAATGCCTTGGATATTCTCATCCAAATTGTTGATATAGATGTCAAACAGGAATGAGCCCAGCAACGGCTGTGGACGGGGTACCCGCCTGGAGGCCTTTATCAAGGCGCCGCGGTCTCGATGCCACCTGGAAGGCCCTGAAGGCTCGGCTGACGGCTGAACCGGCGAGGAGCTCATTCGGGCAAAGAGGAGACTGGACGGGAATGGAGACGGGCACACGCACATGGGTGGTGGCGAGGCCCCGCGGCTGGGGGCTGCGTCAAACACAGCCCATGGTGGGGGCTGGCATTGAACGGAGCATGGGATATCGTATCTAGGTCCTCTGCATTGGACGGAGCCGGAGGTTGAGCCACCAGGAACAAAGGAGGACCATGGGAGGTTCGACGTGAGCGGTGGGGTGGGGGGGAAGAACAAGAGTGGACCCGGCGCAGGATACTTTGTAACTTTGACAGTGCCCTTTATGTGGCGGCTATTTGCATACCTTGGGCATGCAAGCAAAGAATTTCACTGTGACTTGTCACATGTGACAATAATGTATTCAATTCAATTAAATCTCTGAGGCACACCACAAGCCGTCAGTCCATAAAATAGGCTTCCACCAACACCCTCTATTTTTCTAGCATTAAGACAATTCTGTATGCCATTAGCTAGTTCTCCCTGGATCCAATGCAATTTAACCTTCTAGAGCAGCCTGAGTGGGAGGAAACCAGTGCACCTGGAGAAAACCCACACAACTCATGGGAAGAAGGTACAAACTCAATACAGGCAGCACCTCAGGATCGAACCCAGGTCTCTGGTGCTGTAAAACAGCAACTCCACCGCTGCGCCACCATATTGGCATCAAGTCCTTATTGATGTCAATACATCTCCATTAACTGTCTTCATGCCATCTCTTGTAGCTCCACACATAGTTGGCCACTTTGGTTTCTGAAGGGCCCTATATTCTCTCTAGAAACCCTTTTTCCCTTAATATACATGAAATCTCTTTGGATTATTCTTCTTCGTATCTGCTAGAGTTTTCAAATGGCTCAATTTTGCCCTCTAGACTTCCTTCTGGTGTGTTCGTCAATTGCTTATACTTCTCCAAGAATATATTCAATCCCAGGTGGCAATACCTGACCTATGTCTCGTTCTGTTTCCTGACCAGAGCCTCACCATCCAGGGTTCCTATCCCCTGGTTTCCTTGCCCTCCACTCCAACAGAAATGAGCGCACCATGAACTCTCGCTATTATACTTTCAAAAGAATTCCTACATTCCTTTCATTGGTAGTACCTATCATTTCCTGTGCCCTCAACCACCTCTGTGCCATCACTGACCACCCCCGCCCCTTAGGCACCTGGTACGCGATTCAGTACCACATGGCCCACCCTGGGGCCATGAAAGTGCAGATACAAAAGTAGGAGTAGCCTGGGGGCTAACGCACCCTCTATTCTGTTAAAAAGCAGGAGAATATTTGCTTGATCTCAATGGACAGAGATCTGGTTTATCAGCATGAGGTATGGCCAAATCTATTGACTGCTCTCTGGCAGAGCTTTAGGCTGAAGCAGCTGTCAGTCAAACTGAAGATAGACACAAAATGCTAGAGTAACTCAGTGGGACAGGCAGTATGTTGTTAAAGAAGGAACTGCAGATGCTGGAGAATTGAGGGTACACAAAAGGCTGGAGAAACTCAGCAGGTGCAGCAGCATCTAAGGAGCGAAGGAGATAGGCGACGTTTCGGGTCGAGAGTTCTTCAGACTGGTCAGGGATCAGGGAAACGAGAGATATAGACGGTGATGTGGAGAGATAAAGAACAATGAATGAAAGATATGCAAAAAAGTATCGATGATAAAGGGAACAAGCCATTGTAAGCTGTTTGTGGTGTGAAAATGAGAAGCTAGTGCGACTAGGTGGGGGAGAGAGAGATAGAGAGAGAGGGAATGCCAGGGCCCGAGGGCTGAGTAAGAGGTGGGAAGGGGAGGAGACAGCAAGGGTTAACAGAATTGAGAAAATTCAATGTTCAAGCCCAGAGGATGCAGACTCCCCAAGCGGAATATGAGGTGCTGTTCCTCCAACTTGCGGTGTGCTCACTCTGGCCGTGGAGGAGGCCCAGGACCAAGAGGTCGGATACGGAATGGGAGGGGGAGTTGAAGTGCTGAGCCACCGGGAGGTCGGGTTGGTTATTGCGGACCGAGCGGAGGTGTTCGGCGAAACGATCGCCAAGCCTCAGCTTGGTCTCACCGATATAGATCATCTGGCATCTGGAGCAGTGGATGAGTAGATGAGGTTGGAGGAGGTGCAGGTGAACCTCTGTCGGATCTGGAAGGACTGCTTGGGTCCCTGAAAGGAGTGGAGGGGGGAGGTGAAGGGACAAGTGTAGCATTTCTTGCGGTTGCAAGGGAAAGTGCCCGGGGAAGGGGTAGAGTGGGAGGGGAGGGAAGAATTGACAAGGGAGTTGCGGAGGAGCGGTCTTTGCGGAAGGCAGACAGGGGGGGAGATGGGAAGATGTGGCGAGTGGAGGGGTCACGTTGGAGGTGGCGAAACTGGCGGAGGACTATGTGTTGTATTTGCCGGCTGGTGAGGTGAAAGGTGAGGACCAGGGGGATTCTGCCCTGTTTGCGAGTGGGGGAATGGGGAGAGAGGGCAGTGTTGCGGGGTATGGAGGAGACCCTGGTGCGAGCGTCATCTATAGTGGGGGAGAGGAATCTCCGTTCTCTGAAGAATGAGGCCATTTGTGATGACCTGGTGTGGAGCACCTCATCCTGAGAGCAGATGCAGCGTAGACGGAGGAATTGGGAATAGGGGATGGTCCTTACAGGAAGCAGGGTGGGAGGAAGAGTAGTCCAGGTAGCTGTGGGAGTCAGTTGGTTTGTAGTGGATGTCGGTCAGGAGTGTATCACCTGCAATAGAGATGGTGAGGTCAAGGAATGGTAGGGAAATGTCGGAAATGGTCCAAGTGTATTTGAGTGTCGGATGGAAGTTGGTGGTGAAATGGATGAAGTCAGTCAGTTGTGTGTGGGTGCAGGAGGTGACACCAAAGCAGCCATCGATGTAACAGAGGTAGAGGTCGGGGATGGGGCCCTGGTACGCCGAGAACAAGGATTGTTCCCATGTGCCCATAGCTACGCCTTGTGTTTGGAGGAAATGGGAGGAGTCAAAAGAGAAGTTATTGAGGGTAAGGACCAACTCCACTAGGAGGAGGAGGGTATCTGTGGACGGGTATGGGTTGCTCCTCTGGTCGAGGAAGAACAGGAGGGCTTTGAGACCATCCTGGTGGGGGATGGAGGTGTAGAGTGACTGGACGTCCATGGTAAAGATGAGAGGATGGGGGCCTGGAGAATGGAATGCGCAGAGCCGACGGAGTGTCTGAGGTGTCTTGAACATAGGTGGGGAGGGATTTAACAAAGGGGGATAGGATGGCGTCAAGGTATGTGGAAATGTGTTCGGTGGGGGCACGAACAGGCAGAGACAATGGGACTGCCAGGGCAGTTCGGGTTTGTGGATTTTGGGGAGAAGGTAAAATCGGGCCGTGGGGCTGGGAAACGATGAGGTTGGAGGCTGGGGGGTAGGGAGCCGGAGCTGATGAAGTCGGTTGTGGTGCTCGAGATGGTGGCCTGGTGTTCGTCAGTGGGGTCATGGTCCAGGGGTAAGTAGGAGGAGGTGTCCGAGAGTTGGCGCGCGGCCTCCGCTTTGTAGAGATCGACGCGCCAGACTACCACGGCACCTCCCTTGTCGGCGGGTTTGATAACCCAGTCTGGGTTGTTACGGAGTGAGTCGATGCAGTACGTTCGGGGGTGGAGAGATTGGAGTGAGACAGGGGAGTGGAGAAGTCGAGGCAGTTGATGTCCCGATGGCAGTTCTGGATAAATAGTTCTAGAGCCGGAAGGCTACAAGGGGGGGTCCAAGTGGAGGGGGTACGTTGGAGACAGGAAAAGGGATCATCAGTGGGGGGTGAGGACTTCTTCACGTGGAAGAACGCTGTGAGGCGGTGGCGACGGTAGAAGAGCTCCAAGTCGTGGTGGGCGCGGAACTCATTGAGGTGGGGATGGAGGGGGACAAAGGTGAGACCTCTGCTGAGGACCGACCATTTCAGTGTCGGAGAGGGGGAGGACCGGGGGGTATGGTGAACACGCGGCAAGGATGGGGTTTGTGGCCGGAGGAAGGCAGGTGAGTGCACTGAGGATGGAGCATTGTGTGGTGCGGGGGTGGAGGGTGGTCAGGGGGTGGGGGGGGGTATGGGGGCTGTGGTGTGGGTGGGGAAGAATAGGGGTTACATGGTGGGGGGGTTGGGGAATACCCAGTGGAATAGCCACTAAGGTTACTGGGGTTGGGGAGACAGGCACTAGGACCCAGTGCCATTAAAAACAGAGTGGTAGGAGGAGTTAGCAATATGGAGGCTTCAGGCCCACTGCAGAGTCCAGTCTGCAGGTGAGGCGACGGCTGTGGGCTGCTGGAGGGCAGTGGAGTGTTGTGGGTCGGCGAACCCGAAGGTAGGAGTCCGCGGGCAGGGAATCGGGGTCGGCGGGCGATGCGTTGGAGGTCCCGGTGGGAGGGTGGTCGGTCCGACCGGTGAGTCAGCGAGGTGAGTGGGGTGCGGTGCGGCGGCCATGTTCGGGGAGTCCCGGTCCGGCGGCGATGCAAGGTGAGGCGGGTGCGGCTGTGGTGTTTGGCGGGCCCAGTATAACAGCGATGCAGGATGGGCCCGGTGCGGCGGCTGTGGTCTTCGGCGGGCCCAGTACACCGGCGATGCTGGATGGGCCCGGTGCGGCGATGGGGTTAGGTTGTCCCGGGGGGAGGCGAGGTTCGGCAGTCGCGTTGTGCTGGTGATGGGCAGTGGAATCGGGGAGGGGGAGATAAACAGAGTTACCGGGCAGGCAGCGGGGCTGGGCCTGATCGGTGGGCAGGTGGAGGTCGGCTGCAGCATCGGCATGGAGGCCGGTGAAGGCGGCATCCTGGTGAGTCCTGGAGGCGCTCCTCGTGGACAAGATGGCGTCAGGTGACTCAGGCCGGCGGCTCGGGCCAGAGTTGGGGCCCGGGGCCTGCGGGCGGTCGAGTCGGGGATTGTCGGTGGCTGGAACGGCCTGGAGGCGGGCTAATTTCAGGTCCTTGGTGGAGGTAAGGTGGAACAGGAATTGTTGATTGAAGCGGTGGATCTTCCGGAGGATGTAGTGTAGTTGGGTTCCGTTGTAGGTCTGGGTGAGTGAGGCCCGAAGTTTTGGACGAGTGAATGCGAGGTCCTGCTGGTGTCGGCGCATTGCAACCAGGGTGGATCTTAGTGCCCGGTTGGAAAATTGTACAGTGTGGCGGCAGATAGCCCGTCGACACCGATAGTCCGGCTGGGGTCCGAACTGGAAGAAGGGAATTGGAGCTGAAATCCACGGGGTATGAGATGGAGGCGCAGGCAAGCCCCGAGGAAGCAGCAGTATCTTTGTAGAGAAGGAATGGGTGACGTTTCAGGTCGAGACCCTTCTTCAGACTGATGTCAGGGGAGTGGGCGGTACATAGATAAGGACGTGTAAGTGTGAAAACAGAACAAAGGGAAAGGCGATCAAGGAAAATGTAGAATAGATCATTGTTAGTTGGGAGAAGGTAACAACAAAGCAAACAGAGATAAAATTTAGTCGGAGACAGTAAGACTGGTCAGACAACTGGGAAGAGGGAGGGAATGGAGAGAGAGGGAAAGCAAGGGTTACTTGAAGTCTTACTGATCTGGATCAAAGTCAGATGTGGGCTGACACAGCATGACTTGACCTGTCCCAGTCCCAAATATTTTTGAATAAGGTGTACCTCACCCAACCTAAACCCAGCACATTTAATCAAATCCCATTGGATTCAGGCTGCAAGCTTCTATCATGGAGCGAATGATAAAATGCTGAAAATGTCACTGAGTCTGAGGAAGTCTCTAGTTGTAAGCTTAATCATGTAATTGGAACATGGTTAAGTGAAAAGGACAGGATTTAAAAACAAATCCCCCCTAGATTTCTCTTCAAACCAAAGGTTCAGCCTTTTTAGAGCATCCGTGGTACTTCAAATTGTGTATCATATCACTCATAATCTCAGTGATCCACCTGCTCGTCTGACATAATGTAGATATGCAGTTTCAGTAACTTGGTTGTTGGTGATAAATCCCAATGGTTCTGAATGTGAACTGCTGGCATTTACATTTAAATTGGGGCAAGTGCAGGACTCCCTTGAATGTTTAAACAACACAAAAGCCCCAAGATGACACAAAAAGCTGGAGTAACTCCGCAGGTCTGGCAGCATCTCTGGAGAAAAGGAATAGGTGACATTTCAGGTCGAGACCCTTCTGACCCGTGTCTGAAGGAGGGTCTCCACCTGAATCGTCACCTATTCCTTTTCTTCAGAGATGCTGCCAGACTCGCTGAGTTACTCCAGCTTTTGTAAACCAGCATCTGCAGTTCCTTCCTACACAAGAAAGCCACAAGCATGCTTGCAGGTTTGAAAACACTGTATTTGTCAGCCTACTCTACTACAAGACTCCATCCATATGGCTCAGTCCTCCTGGGCTACTTTAGATTTAATAACCTACAGTATATTCCTTAACTCCACCAATTTCAATGGATAAGGAGACATATTCCATATATATTCCATCAGTCTGAAGAAGGGTTTCAGCCCGAAATGTTGCCTATTTCCTTCGTTCCATAGATGCTGCCGCACCCGCTGAGTTTCTCCAGCACTTTAGTCTCCCTTTGATTTTCCAGCATCTGCAGTTCCTTCTTGAACATATTCCATATAACCATATAACAATTACAGCACGGAAACAGGCCCTCTCTGCCCTTCCAGTCCGTGCCGACCATTTGTTTTCCCCCAGTCCCATCTACCTGCTCCATTCCCTCCATACCCCTCCATTCCCTTCACGTCCATATACCTATCCACTTTACTTTTAAATGTTAAAATCGATCCTGCCTCCACCACTTCTGCTGGAAGCTCATTCCACACAGCCACCACCCTCTGAGTAAAGAAGTTCCCCTCACGTTACCCCTAAACTTCTGTCTCTTAATTCTCATGTCATGCCCTCTTGTTTGAATCTTCCCTACCCTCATATATTAATGTGTTTGGGTGATATCAACCAATTTTATTAATTTCAACATTGTTTATTATTCTTTTCATTGTGAATAGCTTATATATCTTAGAGTGAGAGACGTGGTGAGAAAATGTACACTACTTTTTGATCTTACAGCTGGGGTAGGGGATGAATAGGCACAGCTGGTGAACAGCAGATGCTGGGGATAGGGCTTTATTGCTGTCAAAGCCTTCTTGTGGCTTTTTGGATATGAGGGTTCTTCAATACTTTTTGATATTCTATTGCTCACAACATACTGCTAGAATCATATCATTATAGATACAATGACCACAGGAAAGACCGACATTAATATCAAATATCTAACCAGCTATGAAATGTAGATCAGAACAGCTTTCTGCAGAGCAGAAAATATCCCATAATCCTCTTCATGATTTTTGACATCATTTTTTAATATGTACACCATTGTTTTGAAAAATCTGCTCATGGAAACAATTTCCTCTACTTAAACTGTACAAACCAATCTTTATTTTGTAAATGTGCACACCTCCAACAAATCTCCGCTCAATGTCCTTTGATTCAAAGACGCTGGCATCTCTTGAAAGCCCTGTTACTGAAATTATTCATCCGTAGAACCATTCTACTGAATCCTATCTGTGTACCAATCATACCTTGCTGCTCACCCCCTTCCACCCCCAATCCTAGACCTCCACATTCAGAAAAAGAGGCGCAAAGTGCTGGAGTAACTCAGCGGGTCAGGCAGCATCTCTGGAGAAAAGGAATAGGTGATGTTTTGGGTCGAGACCCTTCTCAGTCAAGGGAGAGGGAAACTCATATCCCCTCTAGTTTCCCTCTCCCCTAACTCTCAGTCTGAAGAAGGGTCTCGACCTGAAATATCACCTTGACCTTTTCTTTTTTTTGAATATATTTTTTTTTATTAGAGTATTTAGACAGTGATTTAGCAAACATATGTTATGATAGCAATATTTCATGTTCAACAAGCATACATTATTAATATTATCAAGTGTATCATTTTGACTCTAATAGTTTTTTTTTATAAAGAGAGAACAGTAAGAAAAATAAAATAAAAATCTACATCAAAGAAGAAAATCATAATGAAAGGAATAATTTACTATTAATACATCGTAGGAGATACGATCAAGGAATATAAGATATAACTTTTCATCTATTCCTAAATCCAAGTTTCAGTTAGGGTTCCCTGCCGAACCATTCTACCTAATCGATGAAAGAAGACCATGTTCTAACAAAAACTTCTTGTTTGTCCATTAAGGCAAATCTGATTCTTTCCAGGTGTAGGGTCTCTGACATTTCCATAATCCACATTTTAATTGTGGGGGATATAGGGCCTTTCCAAAATTTTAATATTAATTTCTTCCCAATTATTATACTGTAATCTAGGAAATTGCTTTGACTTGTTGTAAGAGTTAAACTTTGTTCTGATGTTCCAAGTATTATTAATTTTGGGTTCGGATCCAGTTTAGTATTAATAACTTCAGAAGTTATTCTAAAAATCTCAGTCCAGAAATTCTTAATTTTTATACAATTTGCAAAGGTATGTGTTAAATTAGCCTCTAGATGTTGACATTTATCGCAGGTAGACGATATTTGTGGGAAGATTCTATTTAATTTAACTTTGGAATAATGTAACCTATGTAAAACTTTAAATTGTATTAGAGCATGTCTGGAATTTAGCGAGCATTGATTTATGTATTGTAAACTTTTATCCCATATATCTTTTGTTATGGATTGATTTATTTCATTTTCCCATGTGTGTCTATATGATTCCGTTGATGGTATCTCACTATCTAAAAGGGTGCTGTAAATATAAGTTATTAATTTTTCTGTGTTAGGATGCTTATTCAGACATTCATCTAAGATTTCTGGTTCCCTATTCCTATAATCTTGTGTATTTGACCTAACATAATCTCTGAGTTGTAGGTATCGAAAAAAAATATTTGAGTGTAACCCATATATCTGTTGCAGTTCTTGAAATGAGAGATAAGTGCCTTTTTTGTAAAGGTGTTCCACCCTTTTGATTCCATAGTTTTTTCCATTGTATAAAGCCTTTATCTAGTATGGAAGGTTTGAATAAGGGATTGTTTACAATAGGGAGATAGAGTGGTATATTATCCAGTTTTAGAGCCTTTTTAAGTTGTTTCCAGATTCGTATACCACTATATATTATAGGGTTTACCCCATAAGATTTTTTGTGCAATTTTGTCGGTGCAAATATAATCGAACCGATTTCAAAAGGTAGACAATCCTCCTTTTCCATCCTTAACCATTCTGGTTGTTGATCCATTTCTTCCAGCCAAAAATTCATGTTTTTAATATAAACTGCCCAGAAATAAAACAAAAAGTTTGGTAGAGCTAAACCTCCATTAATCTTTGATTTACATACATGTTTTTTATTTATTCTATGATTCTTGTAATCCCAGATGAAACTTGTAACAGTAGAGTCTACTTTAAAAAAAAAAGATTTTGGAATATATATCGGGATTGATTGAAATAGGTACAATAATTGCGGTAGAAAAATCATTTTTATAGCATTAATTCTACCGAACATTGAGATAGGAAGTGTTTTCCAGTATTGAATATTCTTATTTAGTTTATTCGTTAAAGGTGGAAAATTTGATTTAAATAAAGAACTATACCCCTTAGTTACATAAATACCTAGATATTTAAATTTTTCGTCAACTATTTTAAAAGGTGATTGTTGTAATATGTATATTATGATCCGTTATTGACATGATTTCGCATTTATTCCAATTAATTCTATATCCTGAGAAATGACCGAATTGAGTTATTAGATTTAATAAATTTGGAATACTAATTCCCGGCTTTGTAATATATATTAGTACATCATCTGCATATAGAGAAATTTTATTCATTGTATCTTTAGTATTGTACCCATGTATTTCTGGATTAGATCTGACATTTTCTGCAAGTGGTTCAATTGCTAAAGTGAATAATAATGGAGATAACGAACATCCTTGTCTACAACCTCTGGAAAGATTAAATTTAGTTGATAACATTCGATTTGTTAGTATTCTAGCTGTTGGGTTAGAATATAACAATTTAACCCATGCGCAGTACTTCTCTCCCAATTTAAATTTTTCCATCACTGAAAATAAATATGGCCATACTACTTGATCAAAGGTTTTTTCAGCATCTAGCGATATAATTGCTAGATCTTCATTAGCAATTCTGTTTGAATCTATAATATTAAACAATTGTCTAAGATTATAAAATGAATGACGTTATGGGATAAAACCTGTTTGATCAGGGTGTAGTAATTTGTTAATTACTAAGCTCAATCTATTAGAAAGGATTTTAGGTAATATTTTCTAATCAGTATTTAATAGAGCTATTGCTCTATATGAGGCCGGGTCTTCTAGATCCTTATCAATTTTAGGTATCAGTATTATTGTAGATTCATTTAAAGTTTCCGGGAGTTGCTGTTGAGTATAAACATGTTTATACAGTGTTTGTAAGCGTGGAGAAATCAGATCATAATTTTTTTTTATAGAATTCAGAACTTAGGCCATCAGGGCCGGCGGCCTTTCCATTTTTTTTAAAGATCTAATTGATTCTTCAATATCTTTGGTCGTTATTTCAGCTCCTAATAATTCTTGTTCTTGCAGATCGGAGATAAGCCTTTAAAGTTGCTTTTCTGTGAAAAATGCTTCCATTCCTATTGATTGTTGTGTCACTTTAGTTGAATAAAGATCTTGATAGTATTGTAAAAATCTGTCATTAATATCTTTGGGGAGTGTTAGTATTTTTCCCTTTTCTGATCTAATCTTATGAATCATTTTTTCTCCATCCAGTTTTCAAAGCTGGCGTGCCAATAATTTAGGTGGTTTATCACCAAATTCAAAATTTAATTGTTTTGTATGTTGATAAAGTTTTATTATTTGGTCAGAGTATATTTTATTTAATTTATATTTCAATGCAGCTATTTTATTATGTTTTACCAATGAAGGTGCTCTTGCATTTTATATGTCTAATTGTCTTATTTCCAATTCCAATGTCTGTTGTTTAGCTCTATTCTCTTTGTTAAGGAATGCCTGAGAGGAGATTAATACCCCTCGTGTAAATGCTTTGAATGTTTCCCAGAGAAGGGAAGCAGAGATTTCGGGATGGTCATTGATCTTGAAGAACATATTAATCTGTTTTACCAGATATTCACAACATACCTGTTCTTTTAAAATTTGAGGATTAAGTCTCCATTGTGTCTGTTTCTTGTCCATTCCATTTAGTTTAATCATAAACATTAATGGGGCATGATCCAAAATTATAATATTATGATATTGTGATTTATAAGTAAATGGAATTAGTTTAGTGTCTACTAAGAAATAATCTATCCTTGAATATGTTTTATGCATAGATGAGTAAAATGAGTATTCTCTTCCGGATGGGTTTTCAATTCTCCAGACATCCTTAATATTGGTATTATATATATATGAGTTTAAAAATTCACTTGACAGAGATTTTGACTTTCTCTGTGTTGATGATCTGTCTAAATATGGATCCAGTGTACAATTTAAATCTCCACCAATTATTAAATTATTTTGTGTACATTCCGGAATAATATTCAGTATTCTCTTCAAAAACCGCGGACTATCAAAGTTGGGTCCATATATATTAAGGAGAGTCACTTTAAAAAAATATATAATTAGCCTACTACTATGATATATCTACCATCAGTATCTTCTGTAGTTGATATATGTTTAAAAGGTATACTTTTACGAATTAGAATTGCAACTCCTCTAGATTTTTGTGTGAATAAGGAATGATACGTTTGGGCAATCCATTTTGTTTTCAATCTGTATTGCGCTTCCTTTTTAAGGTGAGTCTCTTGGAGGAAAATTATGTCTGTTTTGAGCGATTTTAGGGGTTCATTAATTCCCTTAGCATTCCAACTGCAAAATGTAATTCCTTCACCCCCAGTGTTCACTTTTACGTCTTGCATCATGATTAGGGTGGTCTATAATGGAGTAGATGATTCAGCATGTTAAACCATACCTTACACCTGGATCTCAGATAGATGCATTTCAGAACTTGTAGGTTTTCTTCTTGGTCATATCTCCTTGAATAACAATTATAATTCCATTCTAAATAAAAATTATATTGATTATAACATACTACAAAATAGAAAGAGTGGTTATTATGTTAGTGAAGTGTGAAAGAAAGAAAAATACTACATCTATAGTTAGTGTAGTTAGTGATAGCCACCCTAATGTGGCTAGGCATCTAAAGACTTCCGTAGCTTTTGGTTAAAAAAAATGTTACTAGCTCCGTTCTTTCCTTGAAAGAAAAAAATTCAATTACAGTAAAGAAAAACATTATGCAGGGGGGGGGGGGGGGAATAATGGATATATTCCAATAGTGGAATAATTATTAGTCTCAAGGTTAATAAAATATTAGTTTCATTTAACTAAAGTATTGCTCCATGATTAGTCTAAATAGTATCAATATCTAGGGTTAAACCTACATCTTCTATTTTAATCATCTTATGGTTCATCCTTTTAACTAATTCTGAATTAATCCAATTAACTATAATTGATAATGATTAATTATTATGATTAATAATGGTTAGTAATAGTTAATACAATAATATAAAATATTATATAACGATGATCAATTTCATTCTAAATTCATAACAATCCTGAAGTATAGTAATTTAAAGTTCAGTTTCTTCTCAATAAGGTACCGAATCCAATATCATCGCATATATTTAGCGTTAAGTATTAATCCTCATTGTCCTCTTTTTCGCTCTCATCCTCGCTAATTTCAATCTTTTCATTGGCCTCAATCTTCTTTGCAAATTTAAAAAGCCTCTGTGTGGTTAGTAAAGAAGTATCCTTTCCAGTGGTCGTAGGTGATTCTCAATGTTGCAGGGTACATCAGTCCATATCTCAGGTTATTAATGTTCTTGAGTATTCTTCTTGTGTCTGTAAACAATGCTCTTTTCTTGGCAACCTCCGCCGGGTAGTCTCGAAATAGGCTGATCTTGTCTCCTTCAAAAACAAGGTTTCTGCTGCGAACAATTTTCTTCATCATGTCATCCAAGACATGGTCATATTGCACCTTCACTATAAGTTGTCTTGGAGGGGCATCCGCCCCTGGACGGCGTCTCAGTGCTCTATGTGCCCGAGCCAGTAAAGGTGCTTTATCCAGATTTAAAACTTTCTTCAGTAGATCTGCAGCAAATTCACGAGGGTCCTGGTTCCCCTCTCTCTTCCTTCCCGGACACCGATAATTCTTAGATTCTGGCGTCTCTGTCGTCCCTCCAAGTCAATGCATTTTTCGGTTTATTTTATGCAATAAGTCCGATAAACGCTTGTTCTCGGAGAGTAGCTTGCTTGTAGTTTCAGAGGATGCTTCAGCAATTCCCTCTAGTTCGATTACGGATTGTTTGTTGTTGTTCTAGTGCCTGAGAGATGGGGTCCAGCTTCGAATTAAATACTGATTCCATCAGATTGAGTTTGACATTTACCTCATCAATCTTTTTATTTAGATTTTCTTCCATGATCATCTTCCAAGAGTCCAATTGTTTCTGTACAATAACAGCAATATCTTTCTTAATTTCTTCTTTAATTTCTTCTTTAATTTCTTTTTTAAAAGTTTTCAATTCATCTTTAAAATCATTTTTGAGTTTTTTAAATTCTGCCATTATTTTTGAAATTTCTGAGGCAAGGAAACTTCTTAGTTCTTCCACATCTGTCTTTCTTTCTCTTGAGATCTCTTCTTGGGATGCTGTTAAAATTGAGGCCGAGGCTTCGGTTGGGCCTACTTCCCTGGCCCTACCGTTTTTTTTCGATTTGGGGGGAGGGGTACGTTGTGGAAACATACCGTCGGTTTCGTCGCGCGCCTGATGACGTCACAGGCTTGCTGCAGTCAGTCGGTTGCGATGTTGAGCAGGTAAGTCCTGATTTTTCCCCCCCTTTTTTCTACAATTTTTCCGGAGCTAAATGGCGCGAGTCTGCCTCCTCCATAGCGCCACCGGAAGTCCTTGACCTTTTCGCGAGAGATGCTGCCTGACCCGTTGAGTTACTCCAGCACTTTGTGTCTTTTTTTGTTAACCAGCACCTGCAGTTCATTTTATCTCCGGATACAGGGTGATCTAAGCCAGTTGTTAAACCCTCTGAACCCAGCCCAGGAAAGTTGGGATGTGGGGTGCCTGCAGTCAGGAATGATGGAGCTGTTCCCGCAAAATCTGTCCAATTTCTATGAACTTCAACAGTTTCATGAACTTCAACAGTTTCTTTTTTTTTAACCTTTTAAAGAATGGTTACAATTTATTTAATAGAATTGAATGAGAAATTGACTTTTTTTTTTTGCTAGCAGATTCAACAAACTGCAGGAACAAATAAATCCAGGTCTGAGAAAGGGTCTCGACCCGAAACTTCGCCTATTCCCTCTCTCCATAGATGCTGCCACACCCGCTGACTTTCTCCAGCATTTTTGTCTACCTTCGATTTTTCCAGCATCTGCAGTTTTTTCTTTAACAGGTTCAGGTTTGATCATTTTGAGCCTATGGTTTCCATTTCTGCACGTTAAATAGCCAATATTATTTTGTTCAATTGAATGCTGAAGCTTCAAAGCTGCACTAACTTCAACGGCACAAGGGATGTTAGCCTGATTATTTTGAGGTATGCATAATGCATATGAGGGAATATGCATATAAAAAGCGTTGCCTCAAACTGAAAAACCTGTGTAGTGCAAAACATCACAGCACACCAGGAACAAACGTGAAGGCCAACACCACAGATTTTGCAGAAATAACTGATTTGATGTTGACATGAAAATCCGCTTAAAGTTATCTTACACCCTGCGTTATCTCTAGTTTTGACATGCCGGTTTACACAATGGAGAAGGTTTGGCAGAAGTGAGTGAATAACCCCCTATATTGATAGCTAAGTAAGGAGATCCAGGACATTTTATCTCTGTTTGCTTTGTTGTTAATTTCTCCTAGCTAACGGTGATTCTATATTTTCCTTGATCTGCAACCCCTTTGTCTCGTGTTCACGCCTCACATTTCCTTATCTCTGCATCTCCCTCTCCCCTGATTCAGTCTGAAGAAGGGTCTTGACCCGAAACATCACCCATTCCTTCTCTCCAGAGATGCCGCCTGTCCCACTGAGTTACTCCAGCATTTTGTGTCTGTCTTGCAGGATGTTAAGTTTATATTGGTCCGTGGGCCAATAGCTACTCCCTTTAATGCTTTCAAACCTTTAAGGATTGTTTTCATGTTTCTAACTGCAGACTAATTTCACAGCAGAGTTTGGGAATTGAAAGTTCCAGAACAGCGCTGTTTGAAAGACATAACTGTGCGGATACCTCATGATGTTCTATTTCATTGACATTTTAAACACCATTGTTGACATCTTAAATTACCAAATGAATCCGGCATCTTGGGGAGTGAATAAAGGGAATGCTGAGACAAGGTTAAGGTCAGACACCTTATTTGCAGCTCTCCTACTCCCATTGCCCGTGTTAGATTAAAATAAGGAAAAATAATGATTCCCAATTAATGTAATGTAATTACTCTGGTGCAGCTGATCTGGATTTATTTTTAGAAACGCTGTGATCTGTTTGTGAAGTGACATTCTAATGTAAATTCCATTACTGCGAAATCTCGTACACAAATGAGGCTGAACCTACCTTACCAATTATATACGGGTCAGAAATAAATCTCAACTTCCTTTCAGCGGTGCGCACAAGCATTTCACTAATGATATGTGTATCTTGAGATATAAAAGATAAAAGCGGCAAGAAACTACTCAGCTCGTAAGGCCTGTTTTGTATTCAGTAACATCCTTACTGATTGTTCACCTCTGTCACTTACATGTACTAACCCTAAATCAGAATCCTTTAATATTCCCAATCATCAGTTAGTGTGTGTTTTTGGCAACATTATGAGACTTTCATCTAATATGATATGTAACTCCTATTAGATGCTGACATGTTTCCCTTTACAGTTTTTGTGTGTAAATTAACTAACAACTCCTCAATTATTAACCAAAGATCATTTACTTTGAACATTTTATTCTATTTTTTCAATCTTTTCATAGTCAACAGATGACGCATATTTTTGTCATTTGTTTTGTTTAGATAAGTTCCTAATTTCATGTTGAACAAAACCACTCACAGTCTATATGTAAGGTTCTATTAGATTATGATCACTCTTCCATTAAGACTCTCTAACTACGTTATTCATTGCCTATCTTATTGCATTCTAAAATATCTAAAATTCTCATTGGTTATTCTTTCTTAAGTCTTAACTCTTTCTTAAATAGTCCATAAATCTTTCTTTCACGCTATCATAGCTAACTTATTCTACCCAATTACGGAAGTCTTCCATGCACAGATCTGACCTTTATGGATTTGGTGGTATTGACTTGTTGTCTAAAACTGTTTCAACTCAAAATTGGCAGCCTGACATAGCAGCAGAATCTTGCACAATGTAACGGTGGTCTGATTAAGGCCCACCCACCAAAATGTTGAAGCAACCAAAATAGATGAATAGACAACGCTGTCTCGCTTTATCAACTGTCAAATCAGTTGAAGATTATGAGTATTTCTGCATGGGCATGACAATCAATAACTTTCATAAATTATTTTAAAATTAATTTAAAGAATGATAAAACTATCAAAATGTTAAATAATTTTGTACACAAATGTAAAACAGTTTGAAAGACTAAAAATATTAAAGCCAACTCTGTTAATAATAGAACATTGAATATAGAACAGTACAGCACAGGAACAGGCTCTGAAAGCACATGCAGTCTATGTCAAATGTGATGCCACCATCCCCTGCATAGCTATATGCCTATCTATAACATATATATAACAATTACAGCACGGAAACAGGCCCTCTCGGCCCTTCCAGTCCGTGCTGAACATTTATTTTCCCCTAAGTAAACAAGTATCTAAAAGCCTCTTAAACACCACTATTGCATTTGCTTCCACCACCATCCAATCTGTACCTTTCATAATTTTATATAACCAGACTGAACACAATACTCCGAATGTGGCCCAACCATAGTTTGGCAAAGCTAAAACATGACTCCTAACTCTTCTACTCAATGTCTCAACCTACAAACGCAAGCACACCATATGTATGCGTATACATATGTATCAGTCTGAAGAAGTGCTCCAACCAGAAACGTAACCTAAACATGTTCTCTAGAGATACTGCCTGACCCACTGAATTTCTCCAGCATTTTGTATCTTTTTTTTGTAAACAAGTATCTGCAGTTCCTTGTTTCCATACCATGTGCCTGCTTTCCTGTGCTCTCTTATTGTGTTGCACTTTCAGGGAACCATGGATTTGGACCCCAAGATCCCTCTGTACATCAACGCTGACAACACTGTATGTTTTCCTCTTGCAAGCAACCTCCCAAAGTGTAACACCTCCCATTCAGACTAAAAAATAAACCACTTAACAATTCCTGTGTAGGAAGGAACTACAGATGCTGGTTTGCACCAAAGATAGACACAAAAAAGATGGAGTAACTTTAGCAGGTCAGGCAACATCTCCGAAGAAAAGGAATAGATGACGTTTCAGACTGAGAAGGGTCTGGAGCCAAAACTTCCTTGCAGTTATTCACTTCCTTACAAGTGAATAGTTTCGGCCCACCAGGCTGAACTTGGCACAGGTTCAGAAGGCAGAGTAATCATCACAGCACAGCATCACTGCACCGGGGTTAAGGAAAGAGCGTTCACGTCGCGGGCCTGTTTTCACCAATCTTTCCACCGCCATGTACAAGAAGCACAAGAAGCGCAAGACAGACACCACTGTAGGCAGATGCCGAGAAGTGTGCTCAGCTCTGGCTGAACAAATTCTAATCTTGTGTGTGTGGATGAGAAGAATATCACTGCACTGCAATTTGTACTTTGTTGCTGGGCTCCATGACACACTGGCAAAGCTGAGCCACCTTCCTCAGGACTTGCATATTCGTCCAGGGTACCTGAACTTGGTGGCTCTTCAGCTGAGACCTGCTGGCATATCTCAGCAAGTTCTGACCTGATGTTTACAATGATAATCTCCTTCACCAGAACTGTATGGAAGTTAATGTGCTTAAATAGTGTGAAGAACAGCGGCATACAGGCGCAACTGGTAGCGCTGCTGCCTCACAGCGCCAAAGATTTGATCCTGACCTCGGGTGCTGTTCATGTGGAGTTTGCACGTTCTCCCTATTACCGTGTGGGTTTTCCTCCGGGTGTTTCAGTCTCTTCCCACATCCCAAAGACGTGTGACTTTGTAGATAAATTGGCCTCTGCAAATTGCCGCTAAAGTGTATGAAGTGGATGAGAAAGTGGGATAACATAGAACTAGTGTGAACAGGTAATCGATAGTTGTCATGGACTCGGTGGGTCTGTTTCCATGTGGTATCACTAGCCTCTAAACAGTGAACAGCACGGTTAAAATTAGATTATCAGAATAACATAATTATTCTGCCCCTTCCAGAAACTTTCTTCTTGACTGAAGGTCCAAATAAAGGTAAACGTTGACCTACCTATATTCAGATCTTTGACACAATGACATTAACACTGATGTAATGTTAATTTTTTTTGTAGCAATTCCCGAGTTACCTGTGCTGTACAGGAAATCAAGGTGGGAGAAACCTTGGGGCTGGAAGAATCAAGATAAATACATTAAAAAAAAAACTTTTAACAGACCGCCCTGTATGCCAGGTTGGTTTCTTGGTGCTTCAGAACACCCACCCTTTAGTTGGCCTAAAGCCAACTTTGCACTGGAGAGAAACAGTCTGTTTAATGTTGTACAGGTAAGAGGTGTGGAAAGAGAATGGGCCATATCTTCTTATTGTCTTGTTCATCCGGGCTCACACTAAAATTTAATGTTCAATTGTTTCCTGGTCTTGAAATTAAATTTTTCAATACATTGCAAAAATATTCAATCCTTGATTATTTTTTGGATATTTCAAAGATTTGATTTAATTCCTTAATAATAATTTACCACATCCACATTTACCACAGCTTGTAAACTTTCAGAATATTGCACCATAGTAATCACAGAATGGTTTCATGCCAAACATGATCAGAACAGTAACGGAGTAATTCATCTAGGAATCCAACCTCAATCTACCTCATCCTATAGATTGTGATTAGCATTAGTTCATAGAACCATCGGGGGGCGCTAGCAATGGCTGCCTCGCCAACAGTCTGTTCGTCCTTTCCTTCTTTGCATTTTAATTGTATGTGTTAAATGTATGTGTTTAGTGTTCTTTAGCTTGTTTTATGTGGGGGGTGGGGTTGGGGTAAACCTTTTCCAATCTCTTACCATGACGGAAATGCAATTTTTTTCCGTAACGTATATCCGTCAGCACTGTGGCCTAACATCGAGGAGTTGGCGGTCTCTGCTGGAGATCGACCGGGTGCTCCATCCTGGGTGCCTACGGAATTACCATCGCAGAGTTTGCGATCCCTTTGCCAGGGGTCAACCTCGGAGCTCCAACAGTGTGTGCTTGCGGACTTAACATCACGGAGCCCGTGGTCTCTGGTCAGAGACTGACTTTGGGAACTCTAAGCCGTGGGATTTTCGACTGCCCCGATGCAGGAGTTTCGATCGCCCCGATCCGGGGGCTTCGACCGCCGGCTGTGGGAGCTTCGATCGCCCCAACAGATGGTTCGACAGTCCCAACCGCGAGAGAATAAAGAGAAAGAAGATTGGACTTTTTTGCCTTCCATCACAGTGAGGAATGTTTATGTTAACTTTTATGTAGTTGTGTGTCTTGTTTTTTTTTTTCGTATGGCTGTATGGTATTTAACATATCACTGTACCTTAATTGGTGCATGTGAATTAAAGACCTTTGAAACCTTTGAAACATGTGTGGTTCTTGATTTTGTCTGCTTTCAGAACCATTTCAGTGCAATGAAGCACATAATTGGAGAAAAGGAATAGTCTGAAGGAGGGTCTAGACCCGAAACAGCACCTATTCATTTTTACAAAGATGCTGTCTGACCCGTTGAGTTACTCCAGCGTTTTGGGTCTACTTCGGTGTAAACCAACACCTGCAGTTCTTTCCTACATAATGAAGCACATATGTTTAGTTTAATGAAACAGTATGGAAATAGGCCCTTCAGCCCACTGAGTCCATGCCGACCATTGATCATTCACAGCAGTTTCATTCCCTACACACCAGGAGCAATTTACAGAGGACATCAAGCTACAAACCCACATATTTTTCAGATATGAGAGCTCCCGAATCACTCAATCACAGGGGGAATGTGCAAAGTCCACACAGACAGTTCCCGAAGTCAGGATCACACCCGGGACTCTGACGCCATGAAGCATAGGTCTACCAGCTGCACCACTGTGCTGCCCCTATATTTTAACATTCATGTGACCCACAAGCTTCATTTATCCGTGGCCTTTAAATGAATACTTGTACAAACTCTACAGATAGAAGTACATTCTGCTCCCGATTGTAATGGTATAGTTTGTAACATATGCATGCTGAACGGTGCTTCAAAAATTCAGCTCTGCTAAAGTCAATGGAACTAAATTTCAGAAATGTGAATTGGAAATTGTACATCACAGCATTGTCTGTACTGAACCTACAACTTAGGATGAGATTCCAGCACAAGACACTTACCTAATTGTCTGTTTCTGTAGAATATCTTGGTCAGTTGCATTCAACGTCACAACAACACTGCCTATTGGAATATTCTCCGGTTTGACAACAATCGTTGGGTCTGGATTGAAAATAGGTGGCTCATTCGCATCAACGACTGTAACTTGCACCGTGGTGGTAGAACTGGGACCATAACTGATCTCTGGCATGATTGGGTCTTCGTTCTCCACTTTAATTAGCAACGTGTGAAATGCAGATCTTTCATAATCCAAAGACTGAAATAGAAACAATTAAAACATTTTCAATTACTCAAATTGTTAAAAGAACTGAAAATTCAGAGGTTCTTAACCACAGATGCAAAACAACTTCTTCAACAAAGGTTATGGACTTTAAATTAATCCTCACAATCAGCATATAAGAATTAAAATCCTTATCGTTATTTGAACAATTTGCTGCATACAAAGTGAAAATTGTTTCAGGGGATAGGGGCGGCATGTTGGCACAGTGGTAGAGTTGCTGCCTTACAACGCCAGAGACCTGGGATCGATCCTGACTATGGATGCTGTCTGTACAGAGTTTCTACATTCTCCCCATGACCACGTGGGTTTTCTCCAGAAGCTCTGGTTTCCTCCTGCACGCCAAAGACATACATGTTCGTAGGTTAATTGGCTTCAGTAAAGATTGTAAATTGTCCCTAGTGTGTAGGACAGTGCTTGTGTATGGAGATCGCTGGTCGGCATGGACTCGGTGGACCAAAGGGCCTACTTCCACGCTGTATCTCTAAACTAAACTAAATTAAACTAAAGATCTATATGGGTATTTAAGAACTGAGATGGGGAGGGAGATTGCAACCTTCACGTGGTCCACCCTGTTTTGATAAATGCAATCAACCTGGTGTGCACAATCAAATAAGAACAAATAGAACAAGTTGTCCTCCAACTTTAGGCTGTGCACGCCATACGCAAGAAGAAGAAGAACTGAGTAAGTGAAACTAATTAGTCTTGTGCTAGCAGCTTATAGGGGTTTGCTTCTACGTTCAGTGCTGGCTTCATTCAATTTTCACATGTTTGCATTTCCCGTGGGAATCATTAGATTATGTACAGTTGTATTCATGACATCCCTGTGGCACCCCATTAGTCTCAGCCTTACAAAATAAAAATGATATTATTCCAAAGTAGAAGTGGTTGAGAGCTTCAAGTTCCTTGGTGTAAATACTACTAACGATCTGTCATGGACTAACCGCATTGAAGCGACAGCCAAGAAGGCACACCGATGATTCTATTCCCTCAAGGGACTGAGAAAATTCAGCTTTTCTCCAATGACTCTTACTCAAGGGCCTGTCCCACTTAGGCAATTTTTTAGGCGACTGCCGCGGCTGTCATAGGAGTTGCAGGTCGCCGAAGAAACGGCGACTGTAAGCCCCTACAACATACAGCAGTGCATTAAAAAAAATTATAATAACATTAAAATTTAAATTATCTATAACTTTAACATACAACTGTGCATACAAAAATATTATAATAACATTAGAATTTAAACTATCCATAATATAACTTTAATGGAATTCACTGATGACATCACTGGCAATTACCCACCCCACCCTGGCGACAGCACCTATATCAGGCTACCCCCATTGGCGTCAAGACAACCGTCGTCAAAATGTTTTGAACATTTCAAAATTCTGTGGCGGTCAGAGAGACTCTACGACTCTTTGGGCGGCTAGAGGAGATCATTCCGGCAACACCCTGGCGACCATGAGGCGACGGCCTAGTCGCCTGTAGTCTCCTAAAAAATCGCCTAAGTGGGACAGGCCCTTAACTTCTGCAGATGCACCGTATAAAGCACCCTGTCAGGACCTGAAACCTCACCTATTTCCTTCTCTCCAGAGATACTGCCTGTCCTGCCGAGTTACTCCAGCATCTTCTGTCTATCTCCTGGATGTATTACAACATGGTTTGGGAAATGCTCCACAGAAATTGCAGAGTTGCGGATCTAGCCACAGACTACCCATCATTCAGTCTGAAGCAGGGTCTCAACCCGAAATGTCATCCATTCCTTCTCTACAGAGATGCTGCCTGTCCCACTGAGTTACTCCAGCATTTTGTGTCTACCCACCATTGACTCCATGCTGCCTTGGGTAAGCAGCCAACATAATCAAAGACCTTTCCCACCCTTCTTCTCCCTGCTCTCACCAGGCAGAAGATACAGGAGCTTGGAAGCTCGCACCACCAGACTTGGGAACCGCTTCTTCCCCGAGTTGTGTAGGAAGGAACTGCAGGTGCTAGTTTACACTGAAGATAGACCCAAAATGCTGGAGCAACTCAGCGGGTCAGATAGCATTACTGGAGAAAAGGAATAGGTGACGTTTCGAGTCAAGTCAGTCCTCTGGCTTGTTTGTAAGAGGCTATGAGTTTTCAGATTGTGGAGGCGTACAATTCTGCGGCTGCTGATGGTCTATCACACCTCATGGATTTGAACTTTCGGTCTATGTGTCTATGCCATTTATGTGCCTATGTCATGTTGTGTTTCCACACCACAGGTTTGAGGAGGTCCTCAGTGTGAAAGTGGAAGGATTGTGCAATGGTCATTTCTACTAATGCCTGGCAAAGGCATCTGTGGAGTGGTGAGGATGAGCACATGTAGGTTTTCCCTTATTGACACAAAATGCTGGAGTAACTCAGTGGGACAGGCAGCACCTCTGGAGAGAACGAATGGGTGATGTTTTGGGTCGAGACCCTTCTTGGTCTTAGAAGCAAAATAGTGACCCAAAATATCACCCCAGCATTTTTTGCCTATCTTCAGTGTTAACCAGCACTTGCAGTTCTTTCCAAGATATAGGCTGTCCCTAATGTTTGTTAATGCATTATGTGTCTGACAGCTTTGCCCTTCTGGACTCAGCCAGCGCAATCAGTGGTGGTATATCAATCATTTTGGTGGTGGCCATTGAAGTCCCCCACCCAAAATATATTCTGTGCTTTTGCCACTTTCAATGTCATTCAGTCCTCCTCCGGTTCATCAGCTGAGGAAGGATAGTATATGGTATTGAGTTGGAGGCTTCTTTCTCCATATCCCTCCCTCCAGCTTTATATCTCACTCCTCCTCTTCTTTCCTTTTGTCTCCCTTCCACATCTAGCTTATGCAACTATCTCCACCCATCTGCAAATCACCTCGCCTCAAATGTGTCCACCCATCACTTGCCTGGCTTTGTCCCACGCCTCCTCTCATTTCCAGCTTTCCCCCCTCAACTCCATGTCTGAAGAAGGGTCCTGACCACGTGAAGGTTGCAATCTCCCTCCCCATCTCAGTTCTTAAATACCCATATAGATCTTTAGTTTAATTTAGTTTAGTTTAGAGATACAGCGTGGAAGTAGGCCCTTTGGTCCACCGAGTCCATGCCGACCAGCGATCTCCATACACAAGCATCATCTGCCTATTTCCTTTACATATGCTCCCTGACTCACTGAGTTCTTCCAACACTTTGTCTTTTAGTCCTTCGCCTTTAGTTTGACTCGATGCCGTAATATCAAGGCTGCTCCCTCTAGCCTGTATAAATCTATCACAGCACCTGTTATCCATTCCTAAGTGAGAATGCCATGTTAGCCGCCTGCTTGATCTGCTGAAGTCCTTCTGGTGAAGGTTAATTCACTGTATTATTAGGAATGGATTTCCAGGATTTAGGTTCATGGATGGTAAAAAAGGACTGGGATATATTTGAAGATCATACATGATGAAGAGTAACCTCCAGTAGTGACTTTCCCACACAACCGTTGCCCATTAGCTTCTTGTTGAAAAGGTCATGGGTTTGGGTGGTGCTATTGGAGTGGCGTTGATGTGTGACTGCAGTGCATTTTGCAGATGGGACATACTGTAGCCACTGAACCTTTGTTGGAACCCGTGTATGTTCTGGGTGACGGTGGGTTGACAATGACGCAGGATGGTATATCCTGGATGGTTTTGAGCTTCTGGATGAGTGATGGAGCTCCATGTATCCAGGCAGGTCAAGAGGTTGAAGAGTCAAAAGTGTTTTATTGTCGCGTGAGCCAGATAGAACAATGAAATTCTTACTTGCAGCAGCACAACAGAAGATGTAAACATAGTACACTGTAAACAATATAATAAACGAGACAGAAAAAAAAGTTCTGTATGTGTATATATACACGTACTCATAAATACACACATACAGTATATATATATATATATATATATATATATATATATATATATATATATATATATATATATATATATATATATATATATATATATATATATATATTATATATATATATATATATATATATATATATATATATATATATATATATATATATATATACATACACCGACACACACACACACAAACACACACACATAGGTATAAGCCATTTCCTCATACTCCTGTTCTGTGATATGCGGATGGTGGAATGGCTTTAGGGTGTCAGGAGGTGAGTGAGTGCAGGGATCCCCAGCCTCGGACCTGCTTTTGTAGCCATTGTATTCATAAAGCCCAGTTAATTTTAAATCCATAGAAGGGTCTCGACCCAAAATGCCACCTATTCATGTTCTCCAGGTATGCTGCTTAACCCGCTGAGTTACTCCACAACTTTGTGTCCATTTGTGCATTAACCAGCATCTGCACTTCTTTGTTTTTACTCGTTAATTTTCTGATCAGTGCGAATCCCCATGACATTGACAGTGTGCAATAGTAAATCCATTAAACATAAAGGGTAGCTGAGTGGGCTCTCTCTAGTGCTCACCGCTGTTCATTGCCACTTATCTGCCTCTGCCACTATGCTGCATTGTGTGACATTAACAGCTTTATTTGCTGAGAAGCTGCAAATAAAATATAACTATTTATAATCATCAGTGATCATCCCCAAATTTGGGCATGTGGTGGAAGATCACCGATGCAGCAGCTGAAGATGGATGATCCCAGGACATTGCCCTGCAGAACACCAGTAGTGATGTCTTGGTGTTCGATTATTGTTCTCCAACATAATGGAGGAACAGGCACATTTACTGTCAATTAACTACTACTTTGCTATACCTGCAGGATATGACCCCAAATCTCACGTTTTATCTTGCTTAATAACCACTTCTGTGGTAATATATTCAAGGCCCCCCGAAACCCCAAAATACTGCATTTCCTGCTTCTTGTATCTGTTTTGCATGTGGTAACATTCTTATCTTTAATTATAGGTGCAATGTAGGCCTTTATTTCTCAACATATGGAAAGTATATGAAATGTAGACCTTGTTGCAGAAGATTTACTTTTGACTTTAGAGATAAGGCATGGAAACCGGCCATTCGGCCCACTGAGTCTGCGCCGACCAGTGATCACCCATACACTGACTCAATCCTACACACTAGGGACAATTTATGATACAATACAATAGAACTTTATTTATCCTCGGAGGAAATTAATCTGCCAACAGTCATAAAACACGATACATTAAATTATAGTGAAGAATGGAAAGAATTGATGATGTGCAAGGATTGGGGAGGGAGAGTCAGTCCGCCCTACGACAGAAGGAGGAGGAGTTGTACAGTTTGAAGGTCACAGGGAAGAAGGATATCCTGTGGCTTTCTGTACTGCATCTTGGTGAACCAGTCTGTTGCTGAAGGTACTCCTCAAGTTGACCAGTGTGTCATGATGAGGGTGAACTGTATTGTGCAAGATGCTCCCCAGTTTGAGTAGCATCCTCCCCTCCAAGACCACCTCCCATGAATCCAACTCTGCCCCCAGGACGGAGCCAGCCTTCCTGATGAGTTTGTTAATCCTCCAATTTCCTGAAGCCAATTAATGTACAGACCCATACGTCTTTGGGATGTGGGAGGAAACTGGAGAACCTCAAGAAAACCCACACAGTCACAGAGAGATTGCACAATCTCCATACAGACAGCACCAGTAGTCAGGATTTTTGGCACTGTAAGGCAGCAGCTCTGTTGTTGTGCTGCCCATAATGATCTAATCTTAAAAATGTGTTTGTCAATATAATAGGCTAGCATTAAAACAGTCTTGCATTTTTAATACCCTACAACTGGATCAGAAATACAGTCTACGAATATGCTCAAGAATGACCTGTCGTTGTGGAACTAAACAAAAATATATCAGCATCTCTGATGATTGATGAAGAGAATAAGAAAAACGAAGAAAATATATAAAGAATATGATTCCCCCTTAAAGAAGGAAGTACTAACCTTCTCATCGGCAGTGATTTGTGTACCGTCAATAATTTAGCCACATTGATTTAATTGCAAGGAATCTCGTGATCTTTCTTTGTGTCCAATTTCCAGCTGCCTTCCTAAAACACCAGAATGTGTGACAGACTAGTAACTAAAAAGATACTTACTTTGTCGACAAATAACATCCCGTCGTTAGTCTTCGGATTGGTTTCAATCTTGAAGTTCCTGTCAGGATTTCCATTGATGATGGTGTAGACAGCTCTCCACGCACCAGTAGCAGGGTCATCGTTGTCCTCCACTGTAAGATTTACTATGATGCCAGTAAATCCTTCATTCACTGTAGCTTGAAACTGAAGGAAAAAATACATTGCTGTCACTAAGATGAGGCTTCAGTCATAAATCAAAATAACTGAATCTCATTTTCAATGCACTTTAAGATTATGTTGTATCTCCTCAACATTCACTTAAGTTTTCTGCCAACAAATAACTGAAATATCCTAAAAGATTTAACCAACTGATATTACCACAAACTCAAGTATTATTCTATTTTTCATTGGCCAAAGAAAAGTTAAGAAATGTCTTATATAGAATAGCCAAACAACATTTTATTTACTGTGAAAGAAAAATAAAATCAAAGTCCTGGGAATATTCAGATCAGGCATCTTATGTGGAGGAAGAAACATAATTAACAATTTAAGTCATTGTTTTAATTTCTGCAGAAATGGCACGCATATTTTATCAGGAACGTGCCTCACCTTCCCCAACACATAATCAGATGATAAACACTGCTCCGTTAATTAAGGTTCTAGCAACGGTTTGATTACTAGTCTGATCCTTATTGGACCTTTTGTAAGGTAGTCAGTTTAACAAGGTTAACACCATTAAGAGAAGGAATGTGCAGTGAGGACAAGGAGGTGGATGTCCCAGATGGCAGGCTGGCAAGAGGTCCAGATTATGAGGAGAGGATAGACAATCATGGGAGAAGTAGCAAATTGGTGCCAGCTGCTTTCAAGCCAGAAAAGAGTGCAGGAGTAAAGGGTAGTTGTTTCCTGCAGAAGGTGGTGTGTAGAGGTATTCCTCAAGGATCAGTACAAGGAGAGCACAACTTATATTGATGAGTTAGACTGTGAAACTAAGAGCATTGTTTCTAAATTTGCAAATGCTATCAAATTGGGAAAGACACCGTGTAGTGAAGGAGACTGCAACAAATTACAGGGGAGCATTAATAAGCTTTTACTTCTGGATATAGTTACATTTTGTTTTATTTTACACGTTGGTTTGGGGACTTTTGCTTGATTTCTGTCCTACAATTTCTTGCATTCAATGTGTTTATTTGGTGTGTACCTATTAACAATCAACTTGCCTTGTTACATTCTAGTATCAATAGCCTTGGATTAAATTGGTAATGGTGCTTGTAATTAGTGTCACAGACATGATAAATAATAATTCTTTATAATTATTGTGGAGAGAATTAATTGTCCTCACAATTAATTGTTCATTGTTGAGAGAAACTGATTTTCGATCCTGTCTCAAAGGCATTCCATCCTTGTACACTAATTTATAGTCATATAAGTCATAGCATTATATAGTGCGGAAACAAGCCCTTTCGCCCAACTCACACACACTGACCAACATGCCTTCTGCCCTACTTGACTCTTATCCTTCTAAACCTATCCTATCCATGTAGCTGTCCAAATGTCTCATAAATGTTCTGATAGTACCTGCCTCAACTACCTCCTCTGGCAGCTCATTCCATATACCCACCATGCTTTGTATAAAAAAAGTTAACCACCAAGTTCCGGTTAAATCTTTCTCCCCTCACCTTAAATCTTACCCCCCCCCCCCCCCTTACTTAGTGAACCATATTGTAAATTACATATGCAGTGCTCGTTGGAAGCTCATTATTAAGCTCCAAATAAAGCAGACCAAGTGAAGTTTCTTGGTTCCAACTGACTGGGTAACTCTGCAAAGTGCAGGGATCAATGGTGCTAGGTTAATTTGATTAGTAAGGGGGTTTTGGGGAGAAGGCAGGAGAATGGGGTTGAGAGGGAAAGATAGATCAGCCATGATTGAATGGCGGGGTAGACTTGATGGACCGAATGACCGAATTGTGCTCCTAGAACTTATGAGAATCATTGATATGGAAAAATTATTGAAAATTGAAATTGATTCAAGATTCAAGAGAGTTTAGTGTCATGTGTCCCTGATAGGACAATGAAATTCTTGCTTTGCTTCAGCACAACACTGTAGGCATGACTACAGAACAGATAAGCGTGTCCATATACCATTATATAATATAATTGATATTGAAAAAAGAATAACTTTACATTCTGATACTCATGTTTCTTGTTTTAGATTCATATAGGATTAATAAACACAATACACCATTTCAATGGTCCTAAACATACTGTAAATCGAAGCAGTATGAATTATATATTTTTAAATGCCAAAGCTTTCACTTCTTCAGTTTCTAATTCCAGTTTATTCTCTTACTCAAATTTAATGGTACAATGTTTTTCTCCAGTGCTATCTATGTGAGAGCCTGGCTTTAGTGCACCCAAAGCTGATACACATGTCCCTGAAGCGCTGACCTAGAATTACCATATTATGAATATATGCATGACTGTGACCTAAACTCAGCGCTTACTTCCACTATTCCATTATACACAAGAGCAACACAAATAACCTATAAATTGTATGCAAAAATGATTATCTGGTTTTCTGCCAATTCTGCAGTTTGCTGAGAACACGGCATTGCTAAAACGTTTTGTTCAATATTTTAATGCATGATTTTAAGTAGTTTTAATATTAAAAAATATGAAAATGAGGAAATGGGCTAATAAATGCGATTTTAAAAACGTCTTTTCTCACATTGTTTATAAACAAAATATATATTTCTTTGTTTTGAATTAATATGAATATTTACTGCATTTATATTTGCATACATGAATCGTACTGCTGTAAAACACATCTGTCAATTTCAGATAACGATTCAATCAAAATTTGTGTGATAATCTGGTATGGTTAAAAAAATTCCTTCTGTCGTTTGTTCAATTTCTACAGGTATTCCATTGTGCTCAAAAGCCCTGCCATTTTACATTGAATCCACAAGTCCGTGCTTTTGACTATGGTGGTAGGAAAAATAAAACCTGATGTAACTTGTTAAATTCTACCTTCAAGCGTTATAATTATCCCCGCCAACCAGAATCTACATAGTAACAATGACTGGATTGAAATTAAAATGCTGGTGAAAAGATAAATGAGAAAAAAAAGTACATTGTGTGCCATCACATAACAGAAGTGGAAATGAAGTTAAAACTGGAAACGGAACAATCTACCGCATGGTTGAGAAAGTTCACTCAAAATTGCACTACTTTTCCCGAAGTGAAGTAATGATTTAAATTTCTACACAGTCGTAAATGTAAAATCCCCAATGGCCTATTACAATCGGGGCAGCGGCTTATAACATTATTATTATTTGCTTTTCCATTAAGAGAAAAAAAATGTTGCATAGCAACCTGATAAAATTTTATTCATGTAGTTGAAACTGGGTTTATTACAAAAATAACAGCAAGTAATATGATTTAAATAATGGAAAATGACTTTGAATGTCTCCACTGAGTCAATTACTAATATCAATGGCATACATTAGTCAACAGCTTTATTTAAAGTTTAATAACTTTTAAAATGTACCAATTAGTTTCCTTGCCTCTGGCCTCCTTGAAGGACAAATTTAGCATCCAGCTCCTCTAAGAACGGACAGGACAATAAAGATTCAAACATGAACCCAATAAAGTATACAGTAGATATACCTTTAATGATGCTGACTGGCAAAGGAACATCTAAAATATCCTCCGGCAAAAGAACATCCAAAATACCCTCAGCTTGGCTAAGCCATCATAGCCTATCCAACGCTCTTGAAACAAATCAGTTTAAATGTTTTGTAAGAAAATGCTGCTTATGATAAACTAGCCTTATTCGAGTTGTTTTAGTTCTCATCAATGTCTTGATCAATGTATTCTGGATAACAGAATGACATTTGCCATTTTACAACGTAAAGACATATTCTAGGCGAATGTAATTGAGTACTACCAGATACTTTGCTAACAATCCCTATAGATTAAAGTTGAGGTGAAAATTCTGCCCCATAACACAATATTGGCAACCCTACCATGGCATCAACATGAAGCAACATTCATCCTTCATGAATGCTAAAGAAGGGCCTTAAAAGGACCCTTTCTGAAACATGGTTGCCTCGGACAGAATGGGACTGAACAATCAGCTACCACAAAAGGCTACCATTTATTTCAAAAGACATTGTGTGTAATTAGGAAGAGTGGGTGCATTCCACCCAACTCTGCTGGGATAATGCTAGACCACAATTATTCCTTTGCTACGCTTGAATATAGAATGACCTGCACTTCACCAACAACCTGCCTGAGGACCATATCTATTGGGCATGAGAATGTTCTTCTTGTGTTTGAGGGAGCCCAGTAATCACCATAAACTTCCACTCATTAATTTTTTGTTTGCGTAATGAAAACACCGAGCGACAAAATCTGTAATTTATTAATCTGGAATGTTTGCCAGCAAGTATCTTCTACTCTTGCTGGCTCTGTTACCTTCACTGTAATTTCCCATGCTGACAACTTAATCATCACATTACAATCACAACCCTTATTAGTCCTAGCTATTGAAATAAACCTACAGTTACGCCTTTATTAAACTCCTCCCAAAACTGTGTTAAATCACATTTCTGATTGCACAGTAATGTTCTTGACTATAATCAGTTTAATTGCATCTTACATGGCAACAGAGCTGTACATCAACTCAATGCAATTCAATAGTAATTTGAGTAAAATTATCTTAACTGCATAGTAACAAGCAAAAGCAAGATTAAAAGATACAGAATGAAATTATATTTTTCAATATTACTATTGAATGTTAAGCTGTTCTGAATGGTAAACAACATAGTTTAATAGACAAAACCACAAAGGGTTGGGGAAAGGATTGTGCCAATCTGTCTTAATGCAATCATTACATTCTGCCTCTGTTTTGAAGCTTAAGCATTGAACGCAGATCCTATTTGCTGAAAATACAGTTGTTTTTTTGGGCAAGTCTTTATCTATTTAAATTTTTAAAAAAAATCTTTAATACATTTCTATGGTGTGCAAAGTGGGAAGTCCGTTTTTCTTAAAACTATCAATGGAAGCGTAGTCCTTGGATAACAGAATGACATTTGCCATTTTACAAAAGCAGTGCTGGGATTTCGATGAAATTGTAATAACACTTTGTATCTTCGGAAAGAGGAAGATTTGACCTCTTCACTGGGACCAACCAAACGCAAATCGTTTGTCTCATTTTTTTCAGTAAATGTTGGTGGGTGGAGGATGGACACTAGCACTCGGAGAGTGCCTGCAAATGTGGGAGAGAGAGGAAAGAGCAATACTGCACCTCCCTGTGTCTCATGGAAGCTGCTTTAATGTCAAATAGAAATGGCTGACAATATATTACACCCAGGTCCTCACAGTTTTGATTGAAGCATGTAATTCAGGAGACACTTACAATGAATGGTGAAAATTCAATACATTTTCTAATTTTGGATTCATTTTGGCTTTGAAGGACCTCTTCATGTTCTCTATTCAATTTAGGTTGCACTCCATCTCAGCTACTCAGGGAATATGAGGAAAATAAAGTGGAGAAATCCTCATATTCATTTGTGTCAGATTTTCTGGCCTTGAAGTCTTCGGCTGATGTTAAATCAAGTCCACACAACAATAAAATAACCTTTACAATGTTCGGAGATCACAGAAGAAGTATGATCTAAATCAGCGTAGCAATTCATAAAGTATTGTGCTTCACTTTTTATCTGATCTTGAACAGTAAATGTCTGCTGCAAAAGTAGCACTGACGCAAAATCCATCCAGTAATGGCATCATGTTAAATGCAGTAAAGATGCAGTCAAAGTCCAATATAAAAAAGAAAACTTTCAGAGGTGGAAGGCCTCAGTCTATAAACTCAATCTACATGGTAGATACAGTGTTGATTTTTTTTTAAATAATGCGATTCGGGGTAGCATTAATGTTCAAAGAGAGTAGTGCATACAAGTCACTGAAAATCAATACGCATGTGAAAATAAGCAATTAGAAGGCAATTAGGTAGGTTATGATGCATATCAACACCTGCCTCAATACAGACCTGGACCCACTACAGTTCACCACAACAGATCAATAGGGAAGACACAAGGAATTGCAGATGCTCGAGAAATTCAACAGATCAGGCAGCATCTCTGGAGGATGTTTCAGGTTGGGACCATCCTTCAGACTGATTGTAGTAGGGGCGGGAAAGCTGGAAAAGAAGTGGAGGTGGGACAAAACCTGGCAAGTGATAGGTGGGTACATGTGAGGAAGTGGGAAGAGGGTTTGATTGGAAAATAGGTGGACAAAGGCTAGAGATAAAAATGGAGACAAAAGAATATCAGATAAGGAGAGAAGAGGATGGAAATGGAAAATCAGAGGTACAGTGCCCTCTGTAATGTTTGGGACAAAGACCCATCGTTTAATTATTTGCCTCTGTAATCTACAATTTCAAATTCATAGTAGAAAAAAATTACATGTGATTTCCTTCAGTTACCTATGTACCATACTTAATCTCCCACAGAAAATGCCCAAGCTCAAGAGCCACCACTAACTCTATCTACACATATTTTATATTATTGAAGGTATGTGTAGATACTCTCATGTGATACAATAAACATCTAGATATGTGCAGGGTATGGAAGGTTGTGAACCTAATTTGGGCAAATGGGATTAGAGAAGATAGGTACTAAAGGTGATGGACACAAAATGCTGGAGTAACTCAGAGGGACAGGCAGCATCTCTGGAGAGAAGGAATGTGTGACTTTACGGGTCGAGACCCTTCTTCAGTCATCCACCCTCTCAACTTTTGCACTCCCCTTACCTACTGTAACCTCTCATGATTCCTCCGTACAAAGGGTGACATGGATATGGTGGGCCGAAGGGCCTGTTTCTGTGCTGTACAACATAATGAATCTATGACTCCAAAGCACTTGGTTCTTCAGAATTAGAGAGTTTAATGGATCATGCTACCAACCACATGAGCACTAATTCACTAATTTTCACTAAGATTCACTAATCTTTACTCAATGTGGATTTGGTAAGAAGCAACATTACAATTCTCCGTTTTGAACCCTTGTGTGTTGCCTTTGGTGCCAGGGTGGATTAGGAATGTTGCTATTGCAAAATACTTTTATAGTCTACATAACAACAAACACAGAGCATGGTAGAATTTTCTCTTTGTTTCTTTCGCAGCTTTGCAACTATTTGTTGGCCAGCAATAATTACCTCATTGAGTTAACAGATGTGCCAGGGCAGTGAGGGAGAAGGACTGAATCCTTAGATTTGTTGGCTGCTATCCTATTCTGAAGAGAGGGAGGGTATTTGGTTCTGGAATATGGAGAATATTATGTGTTTTAATCCACAGGGGCCCACTCTGAATTAGACTATTAAGTAGCATATGTGCTGTGCATGAAGAGTGAAACATATGGCATGCTGCGTATCGGAATCACCTGCTACAAATGGGCAGATAGTAAAGAATACTAACACGTGAGCCACTGTGAAAGCCATCACCATGAACACCTGTGTCTTGGCAGGCAAAGGCAAACTAATACAAGTCCGTTGGTAGTTCCATTCACCAGATTCTGTTCTCTACAAACTGTTCACAACCGGGGGAACAATATTCAAATCCTTTCATTATGACAATGTGTAACTGCTTGCCAACAATACAATTCACATCATACACTGAGTGTTCTGACACTGAAATATTACAGGACAGGTGGCCAAGTTAATGGATTGGCAAATGTTCAAAGCACAACACTTCTTCACGCTGCAAAAGAGCCTGCTCTCCAGCCAGCTGAGGAGGGAAGGTGCGGATTCAGGAGCTATCAGGAGACATTTGTGAGTCATTCTTAATTCTGCAATGGATTTTGAAGAATCAAATCTCGAGATATAGACGAGAAATTTGATCAAACCTGAGATTGGATGTGGACCGGTTAAATATTCTAAACACTAAGGATTGCCACTGGCTTTGACTTTGCAGCTGCAATAACCACAGGGAGTCAGGTCACCGCTGTTACTGTGTAAAACAAGCAGCAATGTTTAGCATCTGCAGTCAGAATCATTTTCCCTGGATGGAAATATCAAATAATAAAGCACATAAAGTGAGAGAGGCTAGGTTTAAAATAAATGCATGGGCACTTTTATTTTATACACAGTTGGAGAGTGCCTGGAACATGCTTCTAGAGATGTTGATGGAGGCAGGTATGATAGTGGCATTCAAAAGACCTTTGGATATGCATATGGACATGCAGGGAATGGAGGGCTATGGATTATATGCAGGCAGAAAAGAGTTGGCCTTGACATTATGTTCGGCACACATATTGTGATCCAAAGGGCCTGTTCCTGTGCTGTGCGGTACTGTTGGATATTCAAAATGAACAAAGATAAGCTAAAATCATAGTTCATTAGTTAAATCCTGGTTCTCCACAAAATCTTTTGCTGGAATCTCTGTAGATTGAATCAATTGAAAATAAATGATTTGCTAAGAACTTCAAACACTGTCCCCACTATACACACCTTAGAAAATACTCAGTCAAGTGTTTTTGTGGATTGATTGAATGAAAGATACAACATGGAAACAGGTCCTTCAGCTCACAGAGTTCATGATCACCCATTCACATTAGTTCTACGTTATCCCACATGCATCCACTCCCTATACATTAGCAGCCAGTGACGTATTATTCATTTGAAGTCAACATGCACACACATCAAGACAAGTTGATGTCAATAACTCAAAGTGTGTAGAAGTGCTGATCACTTATATCCTCTTGTAGATTTCATGGTGATAGACAGCGTTGGTAAAGGGCCTGTCCCACTGTACAATCAAATGAATCTGTAATGTAAACTCATGTGCAATAAAAGAGCCAAACCTTATTTTTTAACTTATTCCTTCATCTACCTTTTCCCTCTTTTGCTTCAACTCTGTTTCTACTATCATATTGATTTAAAAAATTCCAAGCTACATGAAATCCTCAGGTCAGGAGTTAACTGACGGACTGTCACATCTGTGGCTTCAATTGTAACTGACACTACTATTCAACACTGACAAGCATTGTATAACGTTCACTATAATATGGTTTCAAACAGTGAGGCTCGTGTCAGTCTCAGTAACCAACCAGTGCTATTTTAGATGAATGAGTTCAAGTATTAGCAATTTTTGCGAGTTAAATGGGCACCCAGAGGATTATGTATTGCGCAGGTTCATTTAGAGAGAAGCTGGTTGCAAATTCGAATCATTAACATTGAGAAAGATAGCTCCAAATGTCATATAGCCAATGACATTGTGCAATAATTCTCAGTTCCAGTGCAATGCAAAGGTATAAAATGCCTTCTGCATTTCCTCATAAAAATACCTTCGGCATTTCCTCATAAAAATACCATGGGTAGGGTCTTAGAGTCATACAATTAAACCAAATGGAAACATGCCCATCGATCCAACTTGTCCATGCTGACAAAGTTGGGATTGACAATTGGCCCATATCCATCGCAAACCTTCCTAACCATATATCTGTCTATATGTGCTTTGAGAGTTGTAATTGGGTCCACTGCTAATGTTTTTCTCTGGCAGCACATTCCAGAAACAAAATACGCTCTGCGTGAAAAACATGCCCCTGAGATCCCTCTTAAAATATCTCCCTCTCACCTTAAGCCTACAACCTCTTGCTATAGAATCCTCCACCCAGGGTAAAAGTTTGTGAGTGTTCACTTTATCCACTTATGATTTTGTGTAATTCAATAAGGTCACCCCTCAGCCTCGGACGCTCCAAGGCAAAACATCCCAGCCTATCCAGCCTCTCCTTATAATTCAGACCTACAAGTCCCTGTAACAAGCTGATTAATCTTTTCTGCACCCTTTCCAACTAAATGACATATTTTCTCGAGCAGAGCAATAATTTTAACCACACAATGCAATTCTGCTCATATTTTCAATTTTTTCAAATGTTAAAGGCTACTAAGACATTTTATTTAATGCAGGAAGAAATCTAATACAGTCGTTTCCACTGCAATAAATATCAACTCTCATTTGGTATTATTGCCGTCAGAGAGAAAAGAACCAGAGATTGAGAGAGAACATGTAAGAAAATGAAAGAGCGAGAATTAGAGTGAAAATGATGAATGAGGGTGGTGATACTTTCAGATCATGATACTACATTTGTGTAAGAAGGAATTGTAGGTTTAAACTGAAGTTAGACACAAAACTTCTGAAGAAGGGTCTTGACCCGAAACATCGCCCATTCCTTATCTCCAGAGATGCTGCCTGTCCCGCTGAGTTACTCCAGCATTTTGTGTCTATGATACTAAATTAAATTTTAACTGCAGCCCTGTTATTTAAAACCAGCATCATCAGTTTTCAACCTCCAATCAATAATTTCTAAGAAATGTCCTTCAATACTGGCACCTTTGAAGCTATGCAGTAACTCTATGCGTACTAACATTAAATTGAGCTAATTTTGACCTCCAGCATGTTCTTTGTCATCATACTGCCATCGATTTATTCTAGGCATTTGTCCATTTCTGAATATGAATAATTTAATGCATATTTTTTTAAATAAAGACACAAATATTAACCTAAGTTATGACCTGAACAACCAACAACAGCAAAGATTATTGTTGAAAATATTATCCTTAATCCCAAATTCATCTTGCTAGGATAGAAAACATAGAAACATAGATAGAAACATAGAAAATAGATGCTGGAGTAGGCCACTCGGCCCTTCGAGCCCATATGATCATGGCTGATCATCCAAAATCAGTACACCGTTCTGGCTTTTTCCCCATTTCCCATGATGCCCTTAGCCCTAAGAGCTGAATCTAAAGGGGCTGTCCCACTTGGGCGACCTATTCCGCGAGTTCTGGCGAGTTTGCTCTCAACTCATACTCACAGCGTGGTCGACACGAGATCGTAGAAGGTCTTTGTAAATCTCCTTCATGCTCAAGAGTTGTCCCCGTGTACTCGAGGCCTCAGCTAGGTCACGGCGTATTTTTCAACATGTTGAAAAATGCCCGCGAGTAAAAAAAGGTTGCCATGGAAAAAATCAATACTTTTTTTACTCGTAGGTTTAATCGCAATAGGTTGAAGTAGGTCGAAGTAGGTCGTAGTAGGTCGGCATGTTAGTCGTAGGTAATCGAAGGTAGTCGAAGGTAGTCTAAGGTAGTCGAAGGCAGTCGTAGATAGTCTTCATCATGGTCGAAGGGAGGTTGAAGGAGATCGTCTTCACTATTCAGTGTCCAATTTTCCCGAAGTTAATCGTAGCTAGTCATAGCTAGTCTTCAACATAGTCGAAGGAGGTTGAAGGAGGTCTTCAACATGACATTTTTTTCAAACTCTCCTCAACCCTTGTAAACTCGCCAATTAGGTCGCCCAAGTGGAACAGTCCCTTAAAGGAGTTCTGGCGAGTTTGCCCTCGACCCATACTCGGAGCATGCGAGGTCCTAGGAGGTCTTCGTAACTCTCCTTCATGCTTGAGAGTGGTCTCTGCGTACTCGAGGCCTCAGCTAGGTCCTAGCGTTTTTTTCAATATGTTAAAAAATGACCGCAAGTAAAAAAATGGTCGCCATGCAAAAAATCGATACATTTTTTACTCGTAGGTTTAGTCGTAGTAGGTCATAGCAGGTCATAGAATGTTAGTCGTAGGTAAGTTAGTAGGTCATAGTAGGTCGGTATGTTAGTTGAGGGTAGTCGAAGGTAGTCGTAGATAGTCTTCTTCATAGTCCCGAAGTTAATCGTAGCTAGTCGAAGCTAGTCATAGCTAGTCGAAGCTGGTCTTCAACATAGTCGAAAAAGGTGGAAGGAGGTCTTCTACATAGTCGAAGGAGGTCTTCAACATGTCATTTTCTCAAACTGTTCTAAACTCGTCAATTAGGTCGCCCAAGTGGGAGAGCCCCTTAACTCTCTCTTGAAATTATCCTACAAACCTGTACATCTTTGGAGTGTGGGAGTAAATTGAAGATCTCGAGAAAACCCATGGAGAGACAGGGAGAACTTACAAACTTCATACCGACAGCACCCGTAGTCGGGATCGAAACCGGGTCTCCAGCCCTTTAAACGCTGTAAAGCAGCAACTCTACCACTGCGCCACCGTGCCGCACAAACATGGATGGATGGCAATAAAAATGTGACTTTTCACACCATTATCTTGGAATTATATATGTTTAGGAAAGAACTGCAGTTGCTGGAAAAATCGACTATAGACAAAAATGCTGGAGAAACTCAGCGGGTGAGGCAGCATCTATGGAGCGAAGGAATAGGCCATGTTTCAAGTCGAGACCTTTCTTCAGACTGATGTCGGGGGAAGAGGCGGAGACAGCTCTGTGGGAGAGCTGGGAAGGGGAGGGGAAGGAAGGAGAAAGCAAGGACTACCTGAACTTGGAAAAGTCAATGTTCATACCGCTGGGTTGTAAACTACCCAAGCGAAATATGAAGTGCTGTTCCTCCAATTTGCGGTGGGACTCACTCTGGCCCTCCGTAACTCCCTGGTCAATTCACACTTCCCTCCCAAACCACCCCCTCCCCGGTACTTGAGTGGTTGTGCCATTGAGTGTTGCAGCCTCGTCTGCAGCTGTTCGTCCTTTCATCCTTTTTTCAATTTTTAGTCTGTCTAATATTTTGTTTTGGAGGTCTTTTAGTCTATTTATGTGGGGGGTGGGGGGGGGGGAGAAGGTGGAAACAGTTATTCACAAGCTGTTGAACGCTACCTGGTCGAGGATGCGTCTCTCCTCCGAGCTGCATCTTCGCTCCCTCCTGGATTCGCATACCATCTGGATTTGCAGGGCCTTTCCTGCCGGAGACCGGCCAGAGCTTCAGCTTCAGCAGCGGTGCAGCACTGAAGTACCATTGCGGAGTGGGCGATGACTTACCGAGGTCGTTGTGTTGGAAGCTCCGGAGTGCTGGGACTGCCGACTTTAACACCGCGGAGCTGTGGTCTGCGGAGCTTCCAGCTGCGGGAGGCGCTGACTTTAACATCGCGGAGGCCTGGGATCTTTCGCCGAGGTCGCCAGTGTTGGGGCTCCGCCCAGCTCAGCCTGCGGACTTCGGGAGGCTCGGTCTCCGGTAGGAAGCGGCCAATTCGGAACTCCAAGCCGCTGAGAGTGTTCTTCCGACGCCGGAGTTCCATCATCCTGCGAGAGGGCCTGAAACATTGGGTCGCCCGCCGTTGCAGCGACTGCAGAGGCCTCAATAGGCCCCGACCACAGGTGAACAAGAGGAAGTGGACTGAACTTTGTTGCCTTTCCTCACAGTGGGAAACGTTGATTCTGCTGTGGGGGGATGTTTTTATGTTTAATGTTAAATTCTATAGTGTTGTGTTTATCTTATTTGTGTGCTGCATGGTGACTCAAATTTTACTGCATCAATTGGTGTATGTGACAATAAATGTCCTTTGTCCCTTTGTCCGTTGTCCTTTGCAACCGCAGGAAAAGCTACACATGTCGCTTTACCTCCCCCCTCCACTCTATCCAAGGACCCAAGCAGCCTTTCCAGGTGAGGCACAGGTTCACCTGCACCTCCTCCAACTTCATCTATTTAATCCGCAGTTCCAGGTGTCAACTGCTCTACATCGATGAGGCATAGTGCAGGCTTCGCAATCGCTCCGCCCAACATTTTCGCTCAGTTCGCAAAAACCAACCTGATCTCCCGGTGGCTCAGCCCTTCAACTCTCCCTCCCATTCCAAATTTGACCTTTCTCTCCTGGGCCAGAGTGAGTCCCACTGCAAATTGGAGGAGCAGCATCTCATATTTCACTTGGGTAATTTACATCCCAACGGTATGAACATTGACTTCTCCAATTTCAAGTAGTCCTTGCTTTCTCCTTCCTTCCCCTCCCCTTCCCAGCTCTCCCAAAGTTTACTGTATCTGCCTCTTCCTTTCTTCTTCCTGCCCCCCACCCCCACATCAGTCTGAAGAAGGGTCTCGACCCGGAACGTCGCCTATTCCTTCGTTCCATAGACGCTTCCTCACCCGCTGAGTTTCTCCAGCATTTGATCTACCTTGGAATTATATAACAACTTTAACACTCCAAGGTATCTCACAGGTATAATTCAAGACAATACTCATTACTTCACCTTGATTACAACAATTCTTCTTTGTTTCCTTTGCTTCCAAAACACACTGCCAAGTGTGGTTCCTGATATAATTAACATTACAGATGAAATGTTCATGCAAAATGTTTTCTATTGTAATGCAATATTCTCTTTCGTTCCTAATGTGCCCTGTAGGATTAAAGTATGGTGTAATTGGGTGCAGTACAACTGTTCCAATCAATAAGATACAAATAGACGTAGTAGCGTTAATGATCTTGAATAAATCGCATTAAGTACTGGATCCTGATGTTGTTTTACTTGTTTCATTGCAAAGAGCATTCAAGTTTCACAGTACAGTAAACGTTTGGTATAACGGATCATAGGAGAGGGGAATGGTGTCCGTTCTTATCGCTTGTCCGCTGTAAATGAGTAATGTATATCATTGTATGTCGTTGAAACAAAGAACAGAAGATGATGGTTAATACACTAAAGGGCACAAAGTGCTGGAGTAATTCAGTGGGTCAGGCAGCATCTCCGGAGGACATGGATAAGTGACTTAGGGATCCTTCTACAGTCTGATTCAGTTTGCTGAGTTACTCCAGTGCTTTGTGTCATTCCACTTTACAATCCGGTGCCAATGCTGCTGGTCTGCACCAGCGAGCTCTGATAAACGCATCGCACGGTCCATAGACATGGCTGTAGTTGCGGCCCACATTGTAGCCCCTGCATACAGCATTTTGTTCAGGGCATTGCCAATGATATGGCGTGGTTGACCACCTGGGGCTCTCTTCCCTCTCACCAGCTACCGCTTCTTCCTGTCCACTCCCCGCTCCACCGCCGCCTCCTACTCTTTCTTCTCTCCTTTAGTCACCAGCATCTACCAAGGACGTCGGCAAATCCAGGGGAGAAGGAGGAGGAGGTGGCGGGTGGAGGGGGCAGAGAGGTGGAGTGGATAGAGCGAAAGGAGGAGGAGAGAGGAGTGGACAAGATGGAGAGAGGAGTGGACAAAGTGACAGCCGACAGGAAGAAGCAGCAGCTGGTGAGAGGGGAGGAAGCCTCATGGTGACCGAGCACCTCCGGTTGGAGGCAGCAGCCTGAAGAAAGCGGTGTCCCCAGGGGTTACAACGTGGGCATCAACAACAGCCGTGTCAACCGGATCATGTGATGGGTGAAGAAGTGCTTGCTCGTGCAGTTTGCAAGATGTGGGTGGCATCGGAAGCTGAGGCTGAATGCAGTTATGACAAAATTAAAACGGGTTCCTGCACTACAATTAAAAAATACATTTAGTGAAAATATGTTGACCCTCCAACACAGAGGAAAGAGCCCAAAACATGGTAATCCTTTTGTTTGCTCTTCCCAATCCACCCCATTCTCATCTAATTTAACTGATCAGGGCTGAACTGATCGTTTTTTTACCACTACAAACTCCGGACAGATTTCCTTTCAGCCAAAGTGCAAACAAGCAATTCAGAGGAGGAACATTCAACAGAGGAGATCTTGAAGAAGGATTCCTGCTGCTGCAGACAAGGTGACCTTTTGTGGAATCATTAAAATGAAGAAAAGGTAACACTCGTGAAATGGAGGTCAGATATCTTTGGGCATGAGCCATAGATGAATATGTTTGTGGATTGTAGAGGGCAGATATTATTTTGCCCTGAAATTAATGCTTCCAATAATTGAAACAATTGGACCTCAATATTTGTTTCAGCATTGCCTGCAGAACAGTCTCTTGTTAAGAGCCTGGTTCTAGGGACCTTGGCATTGCCCTAACAGTGAGGGGGCTATCAAGGAATAGAGGCACAAGGAACAGCAGATGCAGCAAAAAGCATAGTGCCTGAGAAACTCAACAGATCAGGCAGTATCTCTGGAGAGAATATGCATGCGATGTTTTAGGTTGGGACCCTTCTTCAGACTGAGTGTAGTAAAGAGGAGAAAACTGGAAAAGAGAGACGGGGATTGGGCGAAGCTTGGCAAGTGATAGGTGGTTACAGGTGAGAGGGAGAGGGTGATTGGCAAATGGGTGGAGATGGTGACAAAGGCTGGAGGTAAAATGGAGACGAAAGGGTGTCAGGTAAGGATAGAAAAGGAGGAGTGAAATGTTAATCCAGATGGGGATTGAGGGTGGAATGGGATGGGGGGACAAAAAGCAAATAGCGACTTGGGGATTGGAAATGTGCATAATTAGGAGCGGAAAGAAGCAGGCAAAGAAACAGATATTGGCTGCATTGTTAGAACAGTTTTGACAAGCAGGGAAGCCCTATCCACAGATCCCAAGCTGTCCATGCCTTCAATGTAGTTGGGGCCGTTGAACATTTTCAATGTCTTTGAAATTCATTAACGTTCAGTAATGTGGAAGGCATACAAAACATAATTACATAATGTTCTTTTAAAAGCTATAAGTGCAACCACGCAGTAAAAAAGTAACTGGTGCTGGGAGATCCTGCTGCCCTGTTGCTCTTCATAAGCAGAGACATCTGACATCACAAGCAGTAGGTCAGAAACACCACTGCCAATGGAGACAGCTCCCGCTCTCGACAGTGGGATGTCTCCAGGAATACAGGAATAATTATTGGAATTAGGACACGTGTCACGGTGGAAGATCTCTCCCAATTATCTTCCTCGATCCATTATTGCGTCATTCATCTTTCCCCCATCCATGACACAGTTTGTCTCTTCCTTATCACAATTTTACTTCGGAGTCACGTGAGTGACTACGTGAAGAAGCCCCGCCTGGCGCTGGAACGGCATTACGTCGACGCTGACGGCAGAAGCAAGAGTTGCAGAGCCCAGCTCCTCGCAGCGGTCGGAACGCACCCGCAGGTAAGTGTAAGGAAAAGTGGGGACGTTCTAAAAAAGACGTTACGCTGGTAAAACCAGCAAAAGAGAAAGTAAAAGTAAAAATCAGAGTCACGCTGGCGTACTGATTTAGCCAGATAAATGGAAAATAAAATGGAGAAGTCTCAAAGGAAAATTTCGCGGGTAAAAAGATCGTCCCGGGGTGAAGCTAAAAATACGGGACAAGAGTTTAGTGCGGATCCGGTTCCGATACCGGTGGCCGCTGATTCACCCGTTAGTGAGACTATAATTTCTCCAGAAATACAAACCACGGAGGGAAATGTTCCTGGAAAATGTAAAAAGAAATCCGTGAGGCCCGTGGTTTCTGATTATGACTCTGATAATGAAAGTCCTCCGGATAATAAAGCTATATGGCTAAAAATGGAACATATGGAGAAAGTGCTCCAAAATATAATGAGACAAGGGTCACAGTACCCAGAAGTTTCCCAAAATGACCCTGAGGGGCTTGAATAAACAGAATATGGCTATGTGCCAAATTAGGAATTTGAAACTCCGGACCCAGGATTAAGGGCGGAGGAAGTCTCATTGGATATAATTCCAAGTGTATCAGGGCTGCAAAAGACAGACCCTGCAAGTGGTGATGTGGATTATGAGTGCACACCACGAAAAAAAAAAAAATGAGAAGGCCAGATGTGCCTGAGATGGCAAAAGATTTTGCTATACCTGAAGGAAGTGGTGAGGCTATGGAAGAAAACCTAGCTGCCAGTATTAATTATATGGTATCTCACCAACTTCAAGATTCTGTGATGATTGAAACAGCAGAATTATATAAAACACCGGATAATTGCACCTCATTGAAGGTACCTACGGTTAATCCGTCTATATGGACGCCTATGACTCCAGGCATGAGAGGACAAGAATAAGATTTCAAAGAATCCTCAAATTGATTTCTGCTGCCATTACTGTTTTTGGAAGGCAAATGGAGGGGTTGGAGATGGATAAAATTCAAAAAGATACTTTGGGCTTATTATGCAATTCCTTCTATGAAATTAATTGTATGAGGAAAATTGCGATTCGGCCATATTTCATCCAAGGTTTGCAGGTCTGTGTCGATCAAGTGGTGTTCAAGCTCCTGGTTATCTATTTGGAGAAAACCTGCCTAAACAAATAAGAGAAATGGATGAAGAGGCTAAATCTATTAGCCACATAAGACCTTTCGTCTTTGGACAAAGAAGGTATTTTTCGTCAAGAAGGGGATTTGATTTTGGAAACAGAGGCAGGAGTATGATAAGAAAATATTATCATCCGACACAGCCAAATGTTCACCCGTATACGGGGAGAAGGAGACCACCACGTTCATATGGAGAGGTACAAAAAATTTATCCTATGCTTAAAGAAACTGTGGACAAATCTCCAGTTGGAGGGAGATTACAAATGTTTTATGATGAATGGCTTGCCATCACATCTGATCGGTTTATTTTACAAACAGTTTCAGGAGCTACTATTACATTTAAAGAAGGTGTTAATTCTCCGGTACAAAATAAACCTGCTTATGGTTTCATGTTTTCTGCAATTGAAGAGGCAGAAATAAATGGGGAAATTGACAAATTGTTTAAAAAAGATGTTATTGAAAAAACTGTTGAACATGAGCATCAATTTGTGTCAAATATATTTCCAAGAAAAAAAAAGATGGTGGTTGCAGAATTATTCTGGACCTTACAAATCTTAATAAATTTGTCGAATATAAACATTTTAAAATGGAAACATTTAATACTGCAAGACATTTGATATCAGCAGGTTGTTATATGGCTACAATTGATTTAAAGGATGCGTACTATTCTGTACCAATACATCAGTTCTTTCGAAGGTATTTAAAATTTAATTGGCTGGGACAGCTGTGGCAATTCAGAGCTTTACCAAATGGGTTAAGTTCAGCTCCCAGGCTCTTTACAAAGCTGTTGAAACCAGCTTTAGCACAATTAAGAGCACAAAAGCACATCGTTATGGCTTATCTGGATGACATTTTAATCATCAATAATAATCAGGAATCAGCTGGAAAATCAGTTTCAGCAACTAAAACTTTATTTGAAAAGTTAGGGTTCTTGATTCATCCAATTAAGTCCCAGCTGCAGCCAGCACAGTCAATTAACTTTTTGGGGTTTGTAATTAACTCAGTTACTATGTTAGTAACTTTGCCAACAGATAAGATTGATGATATTTTGGTGACCTGTAGGGGTCTCATTCACAAACCTTATCCCTCCATCCGAGAAGTAGCAAAGGTTATTGGTAAACTAGTAGCAGCATTTCCTGCAGTAGAATTTGGTCCATTACATTACCAAAACCTTCAAAGGGACAAAATAAGAGCTCTAAAAAAGAGAGCAGGCTATTTTGATAGGCCTATGCAATTAACAAAAGAAGCTTTATTGGAATTACAATGGTGGATTGAAAATGTCCCCACAAGCTGCTAAAAACATTCTGATACAACAGCCTGAAATAATTTTACAAACAGATGCTAGTGCTCTCGGATGGGGGGCAACAGATTCATTCTCCAGCTGTGGGGGCAGATGGACTGTCCAAGAGGAAATGTTTCTCCAAACATATGGTATTAACTATTTAGAATTATTGGGTGCTTTTTATGGGTTGAAGGCATATTGTTCTACAAAAAAGAATCTACATGTACTGATACAATTAGGCAATAAAGCATATATTAATCACATGGGTGGAGTCAGATCGGTATCATGTGATTGTTTGGTCAATCAGATATGGCAATGGTGTATTAACCACCAAATTTGGATTTCGGCAAATTACATCCCAGGTAAAGACAATGTGGTGGCAGACAATAGATCAAGGATGTTTAAAGATAACACAGAATGGATGTTGAACCCAGTAATTTTCAGTAAAATTGTGACTCAATATGGGTTACCAGACATTGATCTGTTTGCATCAAGACTAAATCATCAATTGCCTAAATATGTGTAGACACCTTGGGAACCAGATCCAGACGCAGTAGCAGTAGATGTTTTTTCACTAAACTGGGGGAATATGTTCTTTTATGCTTTTCCACCATTTGCTCTGGTTCAGCAATGTCTGAAGAAAATAGAACAAGATTCTGCCACAGGATTATTGGTAATTCCAAATTGGCCGACACATCCATGGTTCCCATTGATGTTAAACATGATTAAAGAACCATATATGTCAATTCCTAACAGCAGTGATTTATTGATAAAACCAGTAACCAAAGAAATTCATCCATTACATGCTTATATGAATTTGTTAATCTGCAGGTTTTGACCAGACCACTACAGGAGCTTGGATTGTCGGATAGAACTATGGATATTATAGTCGCATCATGGCGAGATAGCACTCAGAGACAATATATGACACATATAAAGAAAATGGGAAAAAATTTTGCAGACAGTCAAATATATCCTATCATACTGTGAACATTGCAAACATAATGGAGTTCCCTTGCCGAGTTGCATTTTGAACAACACTTAAGTTACAGTGCTATTAATAGTGCACGTAGTGCCTTATCATCTTATTTAGGACAAATCTCTGACCAGAAATCAATTGGATCACATCCATTAATATCCAGATTTATGAAAGGAATCTTTAACAAAAATCCACCCAAACCAAGATATACAGAAATTTGAGATGTTAGCATTGTACTTACCTTACTTAGGCAATGGACTCCAATCGAAGGTTTGTCATTGGAAAGGTTAACATTTAAATTAGTTAATGGCATTGGTTTCAGCTCAAAGGGTGCAAACATTACAAATGTTACGTTTAGACTGTATGCATGTGACTGCAGATAACATTATGTTCTATGTTTATGATCTGATCAAACAAAGCAGACCAGGGAGAACTGGAGCGAAGGTAATGTTTCAAGCTTATCCCATTGATCCAACGTTGTGTGTAGTTAAACATTTGAATCATTATGTAAAAGTTACTAAAAACTCTTCGAGGAGATGAAAAAACATTAATGATTACGCATAAGAAACCACACACAAAAGCTTCAGTGCAAACAATTTCAAGGTGGTTAAAACAGGTGTTACTTTTAGCAGGAGTAGACACTGATGTGTTCAAATCTCACTCCACCAGGGCAGCAGCTACATCTGCGGCGAAGTTACAGGACGTACCACTCGAACATATTTTAGAAACCGCAGGGTGGTGTAAGAAGAAACTTTTTCAAAGTTCTACAATAAACCTGTTCACACAATGACAGGCTTTGGACACGCGGTGTTGGGTTCACTATAATCACCTGCTTTGTTTCACTATTGATTGATATTATCAATTATGTTATCACTTATATCTTTTATCACTTTGTAATGGTTCCCTCAGGTGTAAAAAGAGGGTTATTATATGTTCTTTTATCATTAAAAGATTTATGGAAAGAACTAAAACTAGTCTGGTTTTCTCATGTATGTGTTGACCTAGCTGGACTGTTGTATGGAAGAATTCTACGACATGAAAAACACAGAAAGCTTCAAACTCTTCACGTAGTCACTCACGTGACTCTGAAGTAAAATAGTAAGATTAAACGAGAACTTACCAGTTCGAAGTTTGATATTTATTTTATGAGGAGTAACGATGAGGGATTACGTGCCCTCCACTCCACACCCTCATAAAATAAATGATCATCTGGTAGTTCTAAATCTATGATGGGCCTTACCATCTTACTCCGGCTATTGTGTTCTGTGTTTTTCATGCCGCTGCTTTGAAGTATGCCGTTCCAGCGCCAGGCGGGGCTTCTTCACGTAATCCCTCATCGTTACTCCTCATAAAATAAAGATCAAACTTCGAACTGGTAAGTTCTCATTTAATCTTACTATCAAATGCCATTATGCCCTCTGCCTAAATTATTCTAAATCTCTCCTTGGTGTCTTTCCATTACATATCAACACTGCTGCTTGTATTCCGTTCTATAAAAGGTCCAGCTCAATCAGCACTCTTGTCCTTTAAACTGACTCCCTGTCATCCATTAAATGTACTGCATTGTTCTTTAAATGTGCTCTTGGCTGCCTCCTCGAGCAATGTCCTTCTGTCCTAAAGTTCCGGCAACCATTTCATTCGTTACTTCTATCGTTTACGTATCCCTTCCTCCCACTAACCAATCTGACGTTCAATTGTTCTGTTTCCCAAGAGATGGACGCTGATCATTCTGAGAAAACACTGAAAGATCACCAGGATCATAGTCTGAAGTAAGATTATTGGTCCATCACACGCTCAGGTTTAAACAAAGTGGTTCTTGTTTTGTAAATTTATGATCCAAAGCAATGATACCTCATATGTGGCTGTAGCATTAATTTTGATATCAATAATGCCCAAAATATTTCACGCACTTTTTATGCCTAAGTTTTTATGCCTTCTCATCTCACTGCATTCCCCACTTTCAACTAAAAGACCCAGCTTCATAATAATTTGAGGTTGGCATAGTGGCGCAGCTGCAGTGATACTGCCTCACACTGCCAGAGACCGAGGTTCACTTCTGACCATGGGTGCTGTCTGTACTTTCTCCCTGTGAACACATGGGTTTGCTCTGGGTCCTCCCATTTCCTTCCACATTCCAAAGACGTGCAGGGGTGCATGTTAATTTGCTTCTGTAAAATTGCTCCTTGTGTGTTGGACAATGTAGAACTAGTGTACGGGTGATTGTTGGTTGGCGTGGAACCGGTGGACCGAAGGGCCTGTTTCCACGCTGCATCTCTAAACTAAACTAAACTTAGCTATGTTCTCATGTGTACCATTTAGATCATATGTCAGTGCTACAGATTGAATAAGTATTGCACATTTTAAGGGACAAAAATGTGTTCTTAGGGACTAAAACTGGGTCTGAGACCTTAGGGAGGGAAGAGAACCAATAAGCTTCATAAAGGCTGACGATAAGGCAAGCGATCAGGAATTAGCTAAGTGGGTAGGAAAGGTATTAGGTAGAATCAGTAATGAAGTAAATGGACGGGTGAGTGAGGGGACTGATGCAAAGGGGGAAATGTAGTCAGCGATCATGTTGGAGTCTTGAGTATGATCAGGAGGTCTGAAGTGAGGACGGAAATCTGTGCATCAGGATCCTTGACCAATTACTCGTGGCCTCCAGGCTGATCACAAGGAAACCAATGACAATGAGTGGCTGAAGTCATGTCTTCAGTCATGGGAGTGTCAGGACGGGGATTGGTGGGTGATGGGTTGGAGTTGAGGACTTGAGGATTCTGATTAACACATATGTCGTAAGAGAAATGTTGGGTTGTTTGAAAGTCAGATAGTGTCATTGTATGGATATCGCTGGTCGGCACAGGCTTGATGGGCCGACTGGCCTGTTTTGCACAGTCTCTCTAAAGTAATTATGCCTGTGGTGGAGGCAGATTAAGATTAAGTGAGAAACAAATGGAAGTAATTAAATAGTATGCAAAATATACTGAAGAATAACATATTATATGCATGGTGAGAGAGGTGGCTCGACCCGAAACATCGCCGATCAGTTTTCTCCAGAGACATGCCTGACCCACTGAGTTACTCCAGTATTTAGTGTCCATCTTAGGCGGTGGATTGCATAGACTGCTCATATTAAAGTCAGATCAACTTAATATGACTAGTTAGTTGGATGTAGTAGGTCAGCACACATTTTACTTCAATGTCACGTGAGAGACTATGTGAAGATGCCCCGCCAGGCGCATGCGCGTCATTACGTCCGATGCATGGCGCACCGACGGGCTGGAGAGCGCAGCTCCACCAGCGGTAAGTAGTAAACCGGCAGGTAAGTGATTTTAAAACTTTTCCTGCGGGTATTTAAACTCCGTGAGTCTGGCTCGGGAGCCAGCGGGAGTTGTTAGCAATGGAGCGAGTGTGGAAGAAATCTGTCCGTAGTAGGAGCTTAACGCGCGTCCCGCGGTTAGTGCTCGCAGATCGGGTCGGATCTTGGCTGATGGAGGCAGCCATTTACTTCATTACTCGTTGGATAAGATGGGCCTGAGAGATTTTCTTTTGGCCTTCCTCCCTGGTGGAGTGGTCTCAGTGTACTGAAGTACTGGAATTAATGGAGGCAGATACGGGCTGCAGTAATGCCGGCTCCGACACCTGCTGCTGATCTACCGCAGCTCAACTGCCTCCATTAATTCCAGTACTTCAGGACACCGAGACCACTCCACCAGGGAGGAAGGCCGAAAGAAAATCTCTCAGGCCCATCTTATCCAACGAGTCTGATGAGGAAGACTCCCCTCCTTCTAATAAATAGGTATCGGGATGGCTCGATCAGATGGAAAAAATGCTGCAAACTTTAATGAGCCACAAAATATTTCTTTTTTTTTTTTTTTTTTTTTTTTTAAAAATTTTTTTTTTTATTGTAGAAACAATATATACCAAGTACACTCTTATACGACATTGAGAGTTTATATAATGTATAAAATTATAACATATTAATTATTGATTAGTACTATTTATGATAATTGTAGTATTATCCATTATACATTTCATTATTATTTATTTTATATAATTGGGAGTATATGTAGTATATTCCTAAAATAAGTAATACACTTAGATTTCTCAAATCATAGATATGTCTTCTAATTACCAAATAGAAATCCCCGCATAATTTAACTACGTAGTTACCCAATCTTAAACAAATTTTTTGATATTCATAATGTTATCAAAATATTAATAATGTTTGTATTATTGTTAATTTTAATATTTCATAATTATTGTATAACTGAAAAATACATAGTTTTATATAATTACAAGTTTAAGACATCTATAATCTTTTTCATACGAACAGGAAATAAGTGTGTACGTATTAAAAATTTATATAATATTGTTTCTATAATTTTTTCCTTAATTAAAGATAGAGAGATAGAGAAAAAGAATAGAAAATAGAAAAGAAAGTTGTGAAAAGTTTGATGGAGATTGAAGTATTACTAAGTAATCCAATCTTGGAGATACATTCATGATTTGTTATGTGTATTTCTTCATCCACTCAGATATTCAGGCCTCAGTCAAGTCCCTGCGCCGAAACCGTTGTGACCCTGTAGATATTTAATATAGGGAGACCATATCTCCTTGAAGAGATCTAACCTGTCCATGAGGATAAGTCTCAATCTCTCCAAGTGAAGTGTCTCCGTCATTTCTGTATTCCACATTTTAATTGTTGGGGATACAGGGCCTTTCCAAAATTTTAATATTAATTTTTTCCCAATTATTAAAGAGTAGTCGATAAAAGTTCTATGATTCCTTGTAATTATTTGTTCCGTTTCCGGTATTCCAAGTATGATTAACTTTGGGTCATAAATCATAGTAATATTAATAACTTTCGAGATTATTTTGAATATTTCATTCCAATATTCTAAAATCTTCGTACAATTTAGTAAATGAGTGTGACAGAGTTGCTTCCATGATTTGACATTTATCACATATAGGTGATAGTTTTGGAAATATATTATGTAGTTTAGATTTAGAATAATGTAATCTATGTAAGATTTTAAACTGTATAAGTGCATGTTTAGCATTTAAAGAGCAATAATGTATATGTTGTAGGCTTTCTTCCCATATTTCTGGACTTATTATTTGACTTAGTTCATTTTTCCCAGCGCTGTCTATGTATTTCCGATGATGGGATATCACTTTCCAACAAAATATTATAAATGTATGGATATTCATTTTTTCCTGTATTTGGGATGTTTATTCAAGCATTCATCTAAAATTTCACTCTTTCTATTTCTAAGTTCTTGTGTATTTGCTGAGATATAGTTTCTGATTTGTAAATATCTGAAATATTCTTATTATGAATGCCCGTAAGTTTGTTGTAATTCTTGAAATGAAAGAAAAGAATTATCCTTATAAAGATCCCCTATATTTAGAATTCCTTTATTTTTCCATTGTATAAAAGCTTTATCCATCATTGACGGTTTAAACGTAAAATTGTTAGCAATTGTAAGAGCTAGCGGTAATAAATTTTAGTTTTAGTGTTTTCTCTTTATTTGTTTCCAAATTACGTATTCCACTTTCTATTATTCAAATTTTCACTATAAATTTTCTTAGGTACATTAATATTAGCAAATATTAGAAAATCTCTCAGGCCCATTTCTTATCCAACGAGTCTGATGAGGAAGACTCCCCTCCTTCTAATAAATAGGTATCGGGATGGCTCGATCAGATGGAAAAAATGCTGCAAACTTTAATGAGCCACAAAATATTTCAATCGGGATCGAATGCCCCTAGGATTCCCCAGACAGTCTCACTTAGAGACCCATATGGCAAAGAAGACTATACCGCCTACGAATATCAGTGGGAATCACCCTCGTCAGCACCTTGTTTAGGGCTGGTAGAGACCTCCCTGGAGCAAGACTCGGGAGAGCCAGGGCAGGAGGAGTCTGACCCTGAAGTTGGTGTCGCTGCTTTTGGGCACACACCAAGGCACATGAGCCATGCTCCAGGTGTCCCAGATTCTGGAAGGTACTGGGCACAAATGAGTGTCACGATGCGTGGACAAGAGATCCGATTCCAGCGAGTCCTCAAATTGGTGGAGGCAAGCATCATGTCTTTTCGCAAAATGGTCTGAGGGGCACCGATGTCCGGCACACAGCACGATATGTTGGCCCTGCTGTGCAATGCATACTTTGAAGTAAATTGCATCTGGAAGATAGCTATAATGCCGACACTAAACCCACGATTTGCAGCTCTATGCAGGTCGTCCAACATTCAAGCGCCAAATTATTTATTGGGCGAGGACCTGCTCAAACAAGTCAAAGACCTGGATGAAGAGGCCAAAACGATACATTTCATGAAGACTTACATCCCTTCTGCCAGGATGCCACCTCGCAGGTCGTTTTCGACACGACGGGGGTCAGACCCGGGGGCAGGGCCAAGCAGAGTGGGACCAATGGGACGGCGTTATTATGCACCTGTATATGCCAACTACAACCCTAGCATGACGAGAAGAACAAGAACAAGGTCGACTATAGAGGTACGGGTGATTCATTCAGTCCAGGATAAATCCTCTGGGGAACAACCTCCAGTTGGGGGTAGGTTACAGTTATTTTATGATGAATGGTGCTGCATAACATCTGATCTGTTAGGGTTTGGTAATGGACACTGTCTCAGGGTCTCGAATAAATTTTATGTCAGGAATTCATCCACCTGCACAAAATATGCCAAGTCGGGTATTGTTTTTTTCTGGATCCGAAACTCTGCAGGTAAATAAAGAAATTGGGGTTTTGTTCCAAAAAGGGTAACTGAGAGGACGACATACCATCCTCAACAATTTGTGTCCAATATATTCCCCAGACAGAAAAAAAAGGTGGGTGTCGAGTCATTCTGGATCTAACCCAGTTTAAATTCTATGTCCAGTTAGGCATTTTAAAAATGGACACCTTCAATCACTGTCTAAACAGCCGTTACCAGAAGGATATGTTGAATGGCAATCATGAGATCATCTAGAAAGATGCAATATATGTAATATCAGTACCATATCATCGCCATAACAGTACCATGAAGATACTGTTTGGTAATTTACTAGGTTTGGATATATGAGGTATACACTGCTGTGTGGCAATTTAAAGCATTACCATCAATGGGATTAACCTTAGCTCCTAGGTGATTGTACACGATAAATTTGTTTTAAAACGAGTAGGAGCTGGCGCTACCTTTCGTGCCCAAATCATATTGTAATGGCTTATATAAATATATTTTAATTATAACAAAACTCGGGAAACAGCTGAGGAGTCGGTTTCAGAGCAACCAAACACCTGTTTGAGAGGGTTAGGGTTTCTTGTCCCCAACAAAATCCAAGCTAGAGCCATCCCAAAAAATTGATTATTTGGGGTTTGTCATTGATTCAGTTGAAATGTCAGTGACTTTGCCTATGGACAAGGCTGTTGAAATCAGGGAGGTCTGTACCAGTCTCGCTGAAAAATAACAACCCTCCATCCGGGAAGAGAGTGTTAGTTGTAAATTGGTGGTGGCTTTCCCTGCAGTGGAGTTTGGACCCCTGCACTATCAAAGTTTGCAACGAACTAGAGAACAAGCACTTAAAGAACATGCAGATCATTTTGATTGACCTATGCAGTTGCTAGCCAAAGCCATCGTCGAATTACAATGGTGGATCATCAATATTGCGCAAACTACCAAAAACATTTTGGTTCAACAACCTTCAGTAGTTTTACAAACAGATGTCAGTGCTTTGGATGGGGGTGGCCACGGACAGCGATTCCAGCTGTGGTGGTGGATGGAGTTGTACAAGAGGATTTAAATCCTGCCAGGCATGGTATAAATTACTTAGCATTGCTGGGTGCATTCTATTGATTAAAAGCTTATTGGTTCAGTTCAAAAGCATATTGTTTCGTTCAGACCTTGCGGTCTGAACAAAATTTTGTGGCCTGCAGTCATACATATAGTAAATAACAAAAACACACAATAAACACATATTTAACTTTCACCGGGGTTAACCTCACTGTGGTGAAGGCAAAAAATCTTGTCCTTTGTCTCTTCCCTTCTTCCTCTTCCTCTTCCTCTGCGCTGAGCCGACCCGGGCCTCCGATGCTGTGACAGTACTGGGTGATGTAAATAAGTCCCGCGGTGTGAACCCCGCTCTGCAAGCGGGCCAGTTCAACTCCGCGAGCCCGGGGCGGTCGAAGCTGCCGAAGCAGCCGCGCTCTCCAGTCCAGCGGACACAGCTGTTGCCGCATGGGAGCCTCCCGGAAAAACAGGTCACCAACCTGTGACCTGCGAGGCTCCCGACGATGTCATTCCACTGGGCCCGTGGCCAGGCCTCTGAAGTCGCTATGCCGCCGCCGAACCCTAAAGCCACCGGAAAGCCGCCCACAGCTCCGAGTCGGGCCGCCGGAGACGCCTGAACCCGCCGCAGCCCCGAAGTTGGCCAGCCCCGCGCTGGTAAGTCCTGGCTGCCTCAACCTCCCTCCGGAGCCTCCGGTCGGGTCCGCAGTTAAAATTGGAGGCCGCCAGCTCCGCGATAGGCCTCAGCGTAGACGGAGATGGAGACAGGGGATACGACAAGAAAAGTCGCGTCCCCCCAAAAGAAGAGACTAAGAACGTTTCTCCCAACCCTCCCACACACATACACTACATAATAACTCAAACTAACGCTTAAAACAAGACAAGCTGTTGCCTATATCAATCACATGGGAGGAATAAGGTCAGTATCATGTGATAATCTGGCTAACCTCATTTGGGACTGGTGTATTTCCAGGGATATCTGGGTCTCAGCTATCTACCTACCAGATAGAGATAATGTGGTGGCAGACAACAGGTCACAGAAATTTAATGACAACATAAATGGATGCTAAATCCTGATGGGTTTTTTTAAATGATTGTTAGCTGCTATGGTTTGCCAGATATAGATCTGTTTGCATCCAGGCTAAATCACCAGTTGCCTAAATACGTTTCGTGGGAACCAGATCCAGGAGAAGTAGCGGTGGATGCATTCTCGCTACATTGGGGACGTACGTTCTTTTACGCTTTTCCACCCATTCTGGCTCGTTAGGCAATGCCTCACCAAAATAGAGCAGGACTCGGCCTCAGGCGTTTTGGTGGTTCCGCACTGGCCTACACAGCCATGGTTCCCATTGGTGCTGAGAATGATGATTCAGCCATTCATGGCTGTCCCTAACTGCAGTAATTTGTTGGTGCATCCAGTAACAGGAGAAAGTCATCCATTACATGATCGTATTAATTTGTTAATGTGCAGGTTCTGATCAGACCGTTCCAAGGGCTTGGATTGTCGAGTAGGACCATGGATGTGATAACTGCAGCTTGGAGAGATAGCACTAAAAAACAATATGTGTCTCATATTAAGAAATGGGAGATGTTTTGCTTGCAGTCACATATATATTATCATACTGCAAACATACCGGATGTATTGGAGTTCCTTGCTACATTGCATTTTGATGAACACTTGAGCTATAGTGCCATTAATAGTGTTTGGAGTTTTTTGTCCTCCTATTTAGGGCAGTTTTCAGAACAACAATCTATCGGGTCACATCCGTTAGTGTCCCGATTCATGAGAGGAATCTTTAACAAGAACCCTCCTAAGCCTAGATGTACAGAAATCTGGGATGTCAGTATAGTTCTCACACTGCTTCAGCAATGGGCTCCAATTACGTCACTGTCTTTTCAGATGTTAACACTTAAAGTGGTTATGCTCATGTATCAGCACAACGAGTTCAAACATTGCAAAAGCTATGACTAGATAGCATGTACTCTTCTGCAGATAACATTATGTTTTATGTGTATGATTTAATCAAACTTACAGGCCAGGAATGGCCGGAACCAAAGTAAGCTTTAAAGCATACCCCGTTGACCAAATGCTATGTGTAGTCAAGCACCTGAGTCAATATATCGAGGTAACTAAAAGTCTCAGAGGCTCTGAGACAGCAATGCTCATCAGCCACAAAAAACCTCATAAAAAGGTGTCAGTACAAACTATTTCTAGATGGTTAAAACAGGTTTTGGATTGTGCTGGAGTAGACACTCGTGTGTTTAAATCTCACTCCACCAGGGCGGCATCAACATCCGCAGCAAAGGCACAGGACGTGCCTCTAGACCAAATCCTTGTGGCCGCAGGATGGTCTAAGGAGGCGACCTTCTCCAAATTTTATGATAAACCTGTCCTGACTGTGCAAGGTGTTGGGCATGCTGTTATGGGTTCGGTTGATTTCTTTTCTTTCTAAATTACATTTGTAATCTCACCCGGGACAGAGGGGTTATTACTGTTTTGTTTGTTATTATTAAAAATGATTATTGGATAATTCGAAGCAATGTTTGATACATTATTTATTCACTACTGTGTCAACTGAAGCAGTGTGTCGTATGGAATGGATCTATGGCATGAAATCACAGAGCTTTGAGATCTTCACGTAGTCACTCACGTGACTCTGAAGTAAAATAGTAAGATTAAACGAGAACTTGCCAGTTTGAAGTTTGATCTTTATTTTATGAGGAGTTACGATGAGGGATTACGTGCCCTCCGCTCTCGGCCCTCATAATCGCAAAGATCATCTGTTAGTTCTAGTCTTCTGAGTCTTACTATATCACTTCAACTATAGTTTCTGTGTTTTCACGCCGCTGCTTTGAAGTATGACCCGCATGCGCCTGGCGTGGCTTCTTCATGTAATCCCTCATCGTAACTCTTCATAAAATAAAGATCAAACTTCAAACTGGTAAGTTCTCATTTAATCTTACTATTAAAAGGAAGTGTCAATGGAAATTGGCATTGTTGCTGCAATATCAGTGATGTGTGAGAATTTATTCAGGTAAAGGTCACTCGTCTGATTGTTCCAGGGCAAGGATTCAATTTGTTAGGCTGTCAAAGGGAAAGCTTGGCCAGGAACGCATTAAAAAAAACTTATACTCTCTGTCTGGATCTGCTGTGGTCAACAAGAACCCCAAGGCGTTCGAGGTATGGAAGCCAAGATTAACCTGAAGGAAAGCTTTACAGCTCGTTTTTCTAAAGTAGGGCCTGTGTAGTGGAAAGAGAGATGTTGGGGAAGAGCTTGCAAGACCACAGGAAGCAGGTATCGTTGAGCAGTCTGAGGTTTCTGACTGGACTGCTCCAATTGGGCGGCACAGTGACACAGCGGTAGAGTTGCTGCCTTGTCATGTATAGAGAACTGGTTGGCAGACAGGGAACAAAGAGTAGGAATTAACAGGTCCTTTTCCGAATGGCAGGCAGTGATTAGTGGGGTGCCACTAATGCTCGGTGCTGGGACCCCAGTTATTTACAATATATATTAACGATTTAGACGAGGGATATTTTTTTTCTTTTTTGTTTATTTTATTAGAAGTTAATACAGTACAAAACAATACAGTGGCACCTAATTTTAGGTGCCAACTATGTCATAACGTAATACATTCTATGTACAACCTCTAGTTTTATGTTTTTGAAAAGGAAGTAAAAAAGACAAGAGATAGAGAGAAGAAAAAGCAGAAAAATAGTTAGTAGAAAATAGAAAAACATGAAGTGTGTATATAAGAAAAGAAAAAGTAGAAAGTAGAAATAGGAGAAAAAGACCCTTAAAAAAGAAAATTTTCACATCTTTGTATGGAGATGTAATTCTATCCACGACCTGACCTGAAATCAGCAATCTTTAGTTACATTTTGATTTTAATTGTTGAAATGATAACAATTTACCCAATTCATACATATCTCCTACTTTCCTAATCCCAGTCCTACCATTGTTTATATGTTTTGTCGATAAGAGATGGTTTGAATGCAGGATTATTCAATATAAGGGTTAGTACTGATAGGTTATTTAATTTCAAGGATAATTTTATTTATTTCCAAATTCTTATTGTATTGTGAATGATTGGGTTCTGATATATTATACTATTCAATTTTATCGGTGAGAGCAAGATCGTTCCTATATTGTACGGGAAACACTTTCCCATTCTTATCCACTCCGACTGGTGAGTGGGACTATCCAGCCAGTACATTATTAAATTAAGGGAATTAAATGTGACATCTCAAAGTTTGCGGATGACACAATGATGGGTGGCAGTGTGAGCTGCGAGGAGGATGCTATGAGGCTGCAGGGTGACTTGTATACGTTGGATGAGTCGGCAGATGCTTGGCAGATGCAGTAGAATGTGAATAAGTGTGAGGTTATCCACTTTTGTGGAAAGAACAGGAAGGTGGATTATTATCTGAATGATGTCGGATGAGGAAAAGGGGAGGTGCAATGAGACCCGGGTGTGCTTGTACATCAGTCACTGAAAGTAAGCATGCAGGTACAGCAGGAAGTGAAGAGAGCTAATGGCATGTTGGCCTTCATTGTGAGAAGATTTGAGTTTAGGAGCAAGGAGATCCTACTGCAGTTGTAGAGGAACCTGGTGAGACTGCACCTGGAAAATTGTGTGCAATTCTGAGCTCCTAATTTGAGGAAGGACATTATTGCTATTGAGGGCATGCAGCATAGGTTCACCAGGTTAATTCCCGGGATGGAGGTACTGACATATAATGAAAGAATAGGCCAACTGAGCTTGTATTCCCTGGAATTGAGAAGGATGAGAGGGGATCTTATAGAAACATATACAAATATTAAAGGATTGGACAGACTAGATGCAGGAAAAATATTCCCAATGTTGGGGGAGTCCAGAACCAGGGGTTACAGTTTAAAATTAATGGGTAGGCCATTTAGGACTGAGATGAGGAAAAACTTTTTCTCCCAGAATCTGCGGAATTCTCTGCCACAGAAAGCAGTGGAGGCCAATTCACTGGATGCTTTCAAGAGAGAGTTAGATTTAGCTCTTAGGGCTAATGGAATCAAGGGATATGGGGAAAAAAGCAGAAACGGGGTACTGATTGTGAATGATCAGCCATGATCATATTGAATGGTGATGCTGGCTCGAAGGGCTGAATGACCTACTCCTACACCTATTTTTCTGTGTTTCTATGTTTCTACAGTGCCAGTGTCCCGGGTTCAGTCCTGACTACGGCTGCTATCTGTATGGAGTTTGTACATTCTCCCTGTGACCGTGTGGGGTTTCTCCGGGCGCTCCGGTTTTCTCCCACACTCCAAAGACATACAGGTTGGTAGATGAATTGGCTTTGGTAAAATTGTAAGTTTTCCCTCGTGTGTAGGATAGTGTTAGTCTACGGGATCGATGGTTGGCAGTTGGTGGGCCGACGGGCTTTTTTTGCACTGTACCTCTAAAGTCGAAAGTCTAATTATTTCAGTGCTGTAGACAGATTAAGATTACATGTGAAGCAAAACTAGAGAGAAATTTCCATCCACTGACTGGACATGGCCCAGCTGGGTGGAAGACAGATCCACACAACTCTTGATATTTTATAAGCTAATTTGCAGACTATGTTGCACATAAATTCAAAGGAGTACTCAATGATAGATACTTGGATTGATCCCATATAACATTTGGAATAGTATTAACAAGCGGCATTTTTGAGAGGACAAAAGATAAATTGCTTGATAGCCTGCTGGATGTCAGAGGTTACTTGGATGATATCATAATATGAAAAAAAGAGCATGAACATAACGATACTCTAGATATACTCAGTCTGAAGAAGTGTCCGACCTGAAACGTCACCCATTCCTTCTCTCCAGAGATGCTGCCTATCCCTCTGAGTTACTCCAGCATTTAGTTGTCCACAATACTCTATAAGTTGTGCTTCGATGATTCAAGAAAGCAAGGGTCAGGCAAATATGTCTTAGTACCTCTGAACCTGGATAATTCAGTTGTAAAAACAAGGAACTTCAGATGCTGTTTTACACAAAAGGATAACATGTGCAGGAGTAATTCAGTGGGTCAGGTAGCACCTCTGGAGAACATAGATAGATAATGTTTCGGGTCTGGACTCAAAAAGTCATCTATCCATGTTCTCCGGGGATGCTGCGTGACCCACTGAATTACTCCAGCACTTTGTGTCCTTTTTACCTTAGCTGTAAGACGGCTGCTGAAGACAAGAGAGTCAAGAGTGTTTTATTGTCATGTCACAGATAGAACAATGACATTCTTACTTGCTGCAGCACAACAGAATATGTAATCATAATAAATAATATGATAAACGAGAAAGAAAAAAAAGTTCAGTGTGTATATATACACATACTCGCATACGTTTATATATATACACACATACTCAAAAAACAAACAATAATAGTGCAATAATAATAATAATAATAATAATAATAATAATAATAATAATAATAATAATAATAATAATAGTCTATTGTAGTACTGTGAAGTTGTAGTGTTTAATAGGCTGATGGCTGTAGGGAAGAAGCTGTTCCTGAACCTGGACATTACAGTTCTCAGGCTCCTATACCTTCTTCCCGGTGGCAGTAGTGAGATGAGTGTGTGGGGTCTCTGATATGTTGGCTGCCTTTTTGAGGTCTTGGTTCCAGCAGTGGTGGGATGCATCCAGTCTGATTCACATGACAGAGCCAAAGGCCTACTTAAGATTGCTCGAACACGATGAACAATTCCTGCTCTTTATAAGTACTGTGTGAAGAGCTGTATGTATTGCTGAATTGCAAGGAGTAGTGGAAGTGAACGAGATAACAGAAAAGCTGTAACGGTTGAAGCATAAGCTGTTGAATCCATAGCTTCATCTTCATTATGGTCCAGGGGAGAAATTGCTGCCTGTGTAGCAGCAACTTGTTCTTGGAATAAACAATTCAAGAATCTAAACCAAATATCACCTCACTTAATAGTCAGTTTGTCCTTGGAGAAATTGAGCAGGTATATAAGAAAAACTTATCTAGTTCAGCTCCCTTGGGAGTTCCACTGTTATTTCCCTGGATTTCACTACAGTCCAATTTTAAATATCGGGCAACATGAGTCAAGTCCTCAAAACTTATTGAAGCAAATTACTCCACTGAGCTCAAGTATCAAGGGAGGATCTGACTTTGTAAAGCACCTACCCCAGAGAACTAAAGAAAATAGAACTTAAATTTACATTATGCCTTTTGTCAGCTGAAAGTGAACCTAAAGTATTGTATTATGCCTTTCTTAAGCTTAAAGGAAATAAGTACTTTTGAAGTGCAGTCAATGTTATAACATGTTATAAACTCAATGATCTCACATAGCAGAACAAAGGGTGAGAACAGTTATTTTTATCTAAAACTCCCTTCACAGCACCGAACAACACTCATTCTTTCCTTTTTCCAGTGCATCAATTAATCTTTCCTATGGTACAACATAGTTTAGTTTAGTTTGGAGATAGAGTAAGGAAACAGGCCCACTGAGTCCATACCGACCGTTGATCACCCATGCACTAGTTCCATGTTATCTCACTTCCGCATCCTACACACCAGGGGCAATCTTTCAGGAGCCAATGAATCTACAAACCTGCACGTCTTTGGAATGCTGTTTTCAATTCAATTCAATTCAATTCAATTCAATTCAATTCAATTCAACCTTTAATTGTCATTGTGCAGTGTACAATACAGAGACAACGAAATGCAGTTGGTATCTCCGAAGGGCGAACTTGCGAATAAACAAGTAATTGCGCAGTAGTATGAGTATATACGTCTATACATATACAGTGGTATCCGTGCAATTTGCTGGTGATTGGATAGCCCTGCGCAGGCATCGTTTACTATGGACAGACTCAATGGAGGGGAGTGAGGAGCCTGTGATGCGTTGGGCGATCTTCACCACCCTCTGCAGAGCTTTCCGGTCGGCGACAGAGCAGTTACCATACCATACTGTGATGCAGTTTTCATGGATATATATCACAATCCAGTGCTTTATCTGGACAAAAAGGTGCAGGTATGTACACTGTATATCAATTAAAAGTGAAGTTATATTTATCAACACTTTTAATTTATTAATCAACCTCTGGCAGATCAGCCCTCAGTCTCCTTTTCGCTAAAAAAACAAACCCACTCTTTCCTATCTCTCCCCATATCCAAAGTTCTCCATTTCCGGCAACATCCTGGTGGACACCCAACTTCACTCTCTCCAGCACAACCACAAATGTCCTACACTATGGTGACCATCACGGCAGGCAATATTTCGAGTGTGATCCAGTCAATGTCCTTTCTCCATGTCACACTGAAAAGTAATGGCCCTGTCCCACGGTGCGAGTCCACCCACGAGTGATCCCGAGTGAAAGAAAAAATCAAACTCGTGGTTGTCTACGAGATTCCAAGTTTATGTTCACGAGTTTAAACGAGTTCCCAAGTGCATGTCTAAGTTTGCTGTATACTTCTCATTTCTGCGTTGTACCATGTTCCTCTCCCGAGTTACCAAGTTCCTCTCCCGAGTTACCAAGTTCCTCTCCCGAGTTATTCTTGAGCCAACAACGACTACCGACGTGTGGAAAAATCATCACATGGTAAAAATGATGTCATGCAGTTTTTTTTTCACTATAAAAAGAATGAAGAACGATCTCGACCCGAAACATCACCTATTTCTTTTCTCCATAGTTGCTGCCTGGCCAGCTGAGTTAGTCCATCATCTGGTGTCTATCTTTGGTTTAAACTAGTATCTGCAATTCCATCCTTCATTCTTTTAGAGCAGTTTGTTTCAAGAAACAATCCTTCCAAAATTGCATTCAAAAGTCCATTTGAACTGCATTTGTTCAAGGTCTGGCATCAATCATTGAAAGGCATAGGCTGTTTTGTGTCGGGAGGAAATGCAGATGCTGGTTTACACCGAAGATACACAAAATGCTGGAGTAACTCAGCGGGATATGCAGCATTTCTGGAGAGAAGGAATGGGTGACGTTTCTGGTCGAGTCCCTTCTTCAGACTGAAAAAAACGTTTTGACCCTTCTCTCCAGAGATGTTGCCGGCTAGGCTGAGTTACTCCAGCTTTCTAGTAAGATTGTTTCATTCCCTTAATTTATCTCTCATCAAAACATTGGTAAACTTCTAACAAAAAGATAAGGTAAATTGAACATTAACGTTATTTTTTCCCCCGACAGCAAGGTCCGTAGACCAGAGGGATAGCAGTGTGTGTCTCTCTACTCACCCAGTATGTCCATCAGAGCAGCCGTCCCACCCTCGCGACTTAAACTGTATACAAAGCAACGGCTCAAAACATTGCTGATTGGACAGATCTGCCCAGAAACCACCCCTTTCACACTCACCCCAGCCGTGGGAAACAAAGTTTTAAGAGCCCCGAGTTTTCAGAACCCAAGCCCGCGCGCGAACCTCTGAATGAAAGACAAAGCTCAGATGTTCTCTTCAGCAGTGGCATCCCAGAGTTTCCCAGCATCTGGCCCAAGTTTCAATTTAAACTTGTGTAAACTGAGTTTTTATTAAAAACCCGAAAACAGTTGGCCATTAATTGTATATATGAAAATGTTTTCCTATATTGTACAGTAGACTATCATCCAGTGTAGATACCATAATTTATTGGAAAAATATGAATACACAAACACAGGGGTTAGTTAAAAATTTGAGTCATATCCCATCCACATCTCACACTCTCTCTTGCTGTGTTTCTAAGAAATGTCATTAAGGATTTATGTTATGTGTTTTTGCTGAACTGAAACCAACCCATTTACAACGTAAAGTTGTGGGTAACGTCTAGGAGAATACTTGTGATGTAAAGAGCCTGAAATTCATTTATGTTACATAACACACAAAAATAACTCTGGTCTTAATTATAAATGCAGCTTGTGAACTTATTTGCGGGTGCGGCAGCATCCATGGAGCGAAGGAAATAGGCAACAGTCTGAAGAAGGGTTTCGGCCCGAAACGTTGCCTATTTCCTTCACTCCATAGATGCAGCCGCACCCGCTGAGTTTCTCCAGCACTTTTGTCTACCTTCGATTTTCCGCGCATCTGCAGTTCCTTCTTGAAATTGTGAACTTATTTTGTGAACTTCCCCACTGAACGCCTCCTATCTTTGGCAAGCATATTGCACGGGTTAGTACAAATACACTTACAACTCTGAATAGCAACATGCCACGAAGGAGCTTCCAACGATTCATTTACAAGAAGCTAGAGTAATTCAGTGGGACTGACGGCATTTCTGGAGAGAAGGAATAGGTGACGTTTCGGGTCGAGACCCTTCTTCGGATTAAACCTGCATCTGCAGTTCCTTCCCATTTATAATTTATAACATTTATAAAATTATAAAATAAAATGCCCCATTTACAACATTGTTTTGACCAATTGCTCTCTAACGCGAACAGACTGGGTGGAAAGTGATGCCTAAGAAAATCCCCTGAATAAACACATCAGCCTTCAATAACTGATGTTAATTTGTCGGATATAAATCCTGAGACGGGACACCTGTCCCATATATCTGCTTCTCCATAAAAAATGCATTAACCTAACAAGGATTCATGGCACTGTTTCAATGTGAAAAGTTAAAGTACTGAAGGGAACTAATTAACTCTCGCAATGCGACTTTCCCCACACTACATGGTTCATTCATTCTGCAGATATATGGGACAGGTGTCCCATCTGTTTCTCAGATCCCCGGTGAGTGCTTTTTGCTCCTTAACAGTGAATTGTTAGATCACTGTAAAATTTTCCATTAAGATCTGACTAATCTTCAACATTTCACTTCTGGCACTCAGGCCAAACCCACGAGTTACTCACGAATCATTACGGTAAACTCACGGGCTACTACGGTATTACAACGAGTTTAAAAGTTTCAAATTTTTCCTTCAAGAGTAAATTTGACTCTTGGAAATCTTTCAACATATTGCAAAATTTTCACGAGTTAACAAGTTTACCGAGTATTAGCGTTACAAGTCACTAAGTTACGTCCACGAGTTCCGACGTTCCCGCTACATTAATTCTACATGATTACCACGAGTCTGATTTGTTTTTAACTTGGGATCACTCGTGGGTGGACTCGCACGTGAGACAGGGGTTTAACAATATAGGAAGGAACTGCAGATGCTGGCTTAAACCAATGATAGCCACGGAAAGCTGGAGTAACTCAGCAGATCAGACAGTATATCTGGAGAAAAGGAATGTGACTTTTTGGGTCTGGAGAAAGGGAAACAAGAGATATAGATGGCGATATAGAGAAATATGGAACAAATGAATGAAAGATATGCAAAAAATAACAATGAAAAAGGCCTGTTTCCGCATTTTTCACTCATTTGTTCTCAATCTCTCTATATCACTGTCTATATCTCTTGTTCCCCTGACTCTCGGTCTGAAAAAGGGTCTTGACCCAAAACGTCACCTATTCCTTTTCTCCAGAGATGTTGTCTGATCCACTGAGTTACTCCAGCTTTTTGTGCCTAACTTCAGCAACAAATTTATTCTGGTTTCTTACAGCTGGCACAACATTCCTCTCCTCCTACCATTACTTCCTTCATTTGGAAATATGCACAATACACATTCATTCATGTTCAAGCTCCACTCTATCTTGATTTTTCACTGCAACATATTTTCCATTTATAGAGTGCATAAAAAAATAATAAAAAGCATGGAAAGAGCGAACAAAGTTCTTATGTTCCTTAGCAAAAAGATTACTAACTAAGGAGTTTAGGTTTCAAAGCTGAGAGTTGAAGAATTATTTCTCTTCGAAAAGGTGGTGGGCATCCAGAAATCACAGCCTGAAAGTGGAGGTAAAAGTCATCATATTCAAAAATGCTGAAGCAGAAGACTGATGTTCCAAACCTACTAGCTATTGAAACTGCGGTTGGGTTGAATAAAGCTTGTTGCAAATGATGCAATGACCCAGCAGGGTAGGTGGAATCTGGCAACACACCACAGTAGGTATGTCATTCATCAAAGCAATCTTTAACAGGAAAGAGAAGTATTTTGTCCATGCTAAACTGAGTCTGAAGAAGTGTATCGATCGAAACGCCACACATTCCTTCTCTCCAGAGATGCCGCCTGACCCGTTGAGTTACCCCGGCATTTTGTGTCTATTTTTGATAAAGGACAATGTGGGACATCTGAAGGAGGGTGGCTTTAGACATATTAAGGACACCTGCATGTAGACGTATAACGAAGATAGACATAAATGCTGAAGTAACTCTGCGGGTCAGGCCGAATCTCTGGAGAAAATGAAGGTGTTGTTTCAGTTTGGAATCCTTCAGACATGTATATGTAAAATGGATCTCTGTGTAAAACGTCTATTCTAAAGCAGTTAAGTTTATCTTTTTATGCATGCTACTAGGGATTCTATTAAAAAAAAGGATAGAAGGAATATAGTATTAAAAGTATTAAGGTAATAAAATAAACTAAAAGAATTAAAAGAATAGCTCCCATCAATGTGTTAAGAAAAATAAATTCCAAGATTGAATCTAGTGAGGATTCAAAAACAGATTTACCAGAATGCTGTCAGGATTAGATGGTATTAGCTATAAGGAGAGGTTGGACAAACTTGGAGTGTTTTCTCTGGAGTTGTTGAAGGCCGAGGGGAGATCTGAGAAGTGTATAAAATGATAAGAGGCACAGATAGAGTGGACAGTCAGAACCTTTACCCCCTTCCCCTCCCCCTCCCGGTAGAAATGTCAAAGATTAGAGGCCATAGCTTTAATTTGACAGGAGGAACGTTTAAAGGAGATGTTTAGGGCAAGTTTTGATGATGAGAAAGCCTAGTGGTGGATTTTTAGAACATGCTGTTGGGGATGTCGGTGGAAGCAGATATGATGGTGGCATTTAAAAGGCTTTTAAATGGGCATGTGTATATGCAGAAAATGGAGGGATATAGATCATATGCAGGCAGAGGGGATTAGTTTAATTTTGTGTCATGTTCAGAGCGGATGTTGTGGGCTGCATTGCTTGTGGTACTGTTCTATGTTCTCTGCTCTTTGCCTATAAAAAAAATCCAAGTGGGCAAATAAAGTTTACATTTGTGCAGCACATTTCATATCCTTGGGAACTTTCAAAACATTACATAGTTGATTTAATACTTTCAAAAGAGGAGATATATTAAGATGATTTGGAAAGCTGCCAAACATCTATCAGTAATTCCATGGTAATAATGGTGAAGCCATAAAAGTCCTCATATCTTGTAAAATGCAACAGCATGCTGCTAGTTGGAAACCTTCCATTTATTTTCAGCTGTTGTTTGTAAAACTGAATGACATGCACAGTCTTCTGACAGCAAACTGTGGTGGAAGCAGACAGCAAGCAAGGAGGAATAATGATCTATGTGGAGGAGCCTTATGGCCCTGTCTCATGGTGCGAGTTGACCCACGAGGTACCCCGAGTGAAAGACTCGTGGTTGTGTACGAGACTTCAAGTTTATGATCAAGTGTTTAACCAAGTTCCCATGGGTACGTCATTGCTGCGATGTTCCAACTTCCTCTCTCGAGTTACCAAGTTCCTCTCCTATTACTCTTGAGCCAACCGTGAATGAAGGTATGTTTTAATAAAGCAACAATGTTAAAGAAGACATCTCCATCCTGTGGCTTTCAGTTACAGCGCGGCCGCATCTATTGATATGACCTACCAAGGGAAAATGCGCACCCTCCAGTAACCAATAACGTGGTAAGTGCATTTCTTGGTGCTTTATGTTTTTAAATACTGTATTTCCCGGGGTGGGGGGAGAGCTCAGTTCACAGTATTTGGGGAGTCTGGCGTTGTGAAGGAGGGGATTGGGGTCAGTAACCCACTTGCCACACTCCGGTCTGAGTGCAGGTAGATGGGACTAGGTGACAGTAAGTGTTCGGCACGGAGTAAAAGGGCCGAGATGGCCTGTTTCCGTGCTGTCATTGCTGTATGGTTTTATTGTGGCCAGGGAGTGAATTAGCTTGGGTGGCTGCCGCAGCGCTCCGGGCACGGACAGCAGAACTGGCCGCCACTTCCGAGGAAGGAAGCAGCTCGGGTGACTGACTTTGAGCGGCCGCCGGGACCCGACAGCAGATACACATACACACACACAGATACAGACAGACAGACAGACAGACAGACAGACAGACAGACAGACAGACAGACAGACAGACACACGTGGCGTTTCTGCTCGGGACCCTTCTTCAGACAATCCAATGTCCCATAATATATTCTTTATATATTAAGGTTTATGTTGAAAGTGCGGTGCCATGGTTACGGGTGGGCGGAAGGAAGATAATGAGGTCTGGTACAAGTTTACTTTGTTTTCAGTAATCAGGCCTCCGTGTTGGCCGATGTCTGGTTGATCGAGCGTTCATACAGTTGCGAGCGAGCGAGGTCCATATATAGGAGCAAGGAACACGAAGCCTCTGAGGGTTCATTGTTCCCCTGGTTTGGATTGCTCCCGGGAGAGCGGGCGCAAAGACAAATGTAGGCATTTTTCTGTGGAAGGGGGAGGGCAGAATAGAATCGAAAGCATTGTAACAACAGCACTCTCCCCAACACGAAACACGGTGCAGCGTAAACAATTAAACCGCTTCCCTTTTAAAAGCAAAGACACAGGTTAAATTACATAGCCCCAAGAAATCGCCTCTCAATTGCTTCGGGGTTGGAATTGCAATATATATAATATATATAATATGTATATACATATTATACTACAAATACACACACACACACACATATATATATATATATATATATATATATATATATATATATATATATATTGCAACTGTGAGAGTGGTGAATCTGTGGAATTCTCTGCCACAGAGGCCAGTTCATTGGCTATATTTAAGAGAGAGTTAGATGTGCCCCTTGTGGCTAAAGGGATCAGGGGGTATGGAGAGATGGCAGGTACAGGACACTGAGTTGGATGATCAGCCATGATCATATTGAATGGCGGTGCAGGCTCAAAGGGCCTCGAATACATATATAACACATATATATATTTATTACCCATATCATCCATCTGAGGTATGCTTTTACGAAATTGTATTCCCTTCCTTTTTACTGCCAGCAGCGCTAACAGGGGAATATTTTCTTATATTCCCCTTTCTAGCGAACGCCTATGGACTTTACCTGTTTAAACAGCGGGGAATATAATCTTATATTCCCCTGGTCTCACATCCGGGAACTTGGCAACGTGACGCTGCGTGACGGCAACGTGACGCTGCGTGACGGCAACGTGACGCTGCGTGACGGCAAACGTGACGCTGCGTGCAAAATTTAAAATTTATTCTCAAAACAAAACAAATGGCAGCCGGTTGCGAGAAGAGGTTCGCGATTTAAAAGTTCGACCTTCACATTGTCACATAAATGAATTACATAAATTACATAAATGAAACATAAATGTTACATTCTTTTAGTACCCTTATTTACAATGTTGGAATGGTTTTAGTACCCTTATTTACAATGTTGCAATGCATATTGCAAAATGTATAGATACATTCATATCATATGAGATGTTCAGATTTTCCTCTAGATGTCTGATAATGGGTAATAATAACAATATTGACTGTCCTCTTTCGGGAGATACGACATATATTGCCCTCACTAGATCCATATTGCCCTCGTCTTCGACTCGGGCAATATGAATCTACTTCAGGCAATATATGTCGTATCCCCCTCAAGGCCAGTCAATATTCTATTAATATATACATACACACTCACACACACACACACACACACACATATATATATATATATATATATATACTCTCTCACTCTCTCTCATTATACATTTATACACATATACACACACACATATATATATTATATATACATGTCCATGTGCTGTATATATACTTTGCGTGGTTCCTGGGTTGCCTACTGCTGGGTAACTCCGCAAAATATCATCCCCCTGCATCTCAAATCTAAATCTCTCGCCAATCCACAGCCTTCGACCGATTAACTAAAAATGTTGTTATTTTTTAAGACCAAAACAAAATAGTTCTCGCGAATTCCAAGTTCCCGAGTTTGGGGGGGGGGGGGGGGGGGGTTTGGAGGGAGTTGGCGAGTCGGTGAAAATACAGCTCCAGCTGGAATACAAGAAGAGATAAAACAAAAACACTAAAAGCAAATAGTAACTTAATAGCGGGAAGTAGGACATATGTGTGTGTGGTGTGCGCGCTACTGAATACTTTCTATCCAGTGTCTCCGCTGCAAATTGCAATGCATGCACGTTTGATATTTAGACAAACTTAATTTTATTTCCAGTTTTGCATTTTTAGTTTGTTCCAAATTAGTTAATTAGTTTTAATCCCTCCAGAAAAAACCTGAAAGTGGAGATGGTTCTCATACATAAAGCCCAAGAGATGGCTTCTTGATTCTAACGAGTGTTTGGGAAAAATAGACACAAAAAGCTACTGTAACTCAGCGGGACAGGCAGCATCTCTGGAGAGAAGGGATGGGTGACGTTTCGGGTTGAGACCCTTCTTCGGACTGGTGTTTCGGAAATGTGGATTAGGTTTGTTTTCGGGGGGAGGGGGGAATACATTCGCCTTTTTCTCTGATTTCAGGAATGAATGCATGTTGACACACAACAGAGAAGGGGGGATCGCTGCGTTTAGGTCTGAGGCGAAGGGAGCCAAGAGGTTCTCGATTTTCCCTGGCGATAGTTTCACTTTTTTTGCATTTTTCCTTCTCTCCAGAGATGCCGCCTGTCCCGCTGAGTTACTCCTGCTTTTCGTGTCAAAGTCGGCTTGTTCAATCTCATTTCATTGCAACTTTCAGCTCTGGATACCCCGCATTGATCCGCGCGTATTTCAGCATTTATATTTCTCAAGCCTCTTTACCTCCCGGAGCCACATGTCACTTAACCACATGTAATTACTCCAGCATTTTGTGTCTATCTTTGGTTCAGTCTTTACTCGAGCGAACGAACAGATTATAAGAAAGTTTTCACGGTAGACACACGAGACATTAAGGTAAACGCACGGGCCACGATGTTATTGCAACGAGTTTAAATGTTTCCATTTTTAACTTGAACAGTTAATTTGACTCGTGGAAAAAAATCAAACATGTTTGATTTTTTTCACGAGTTAACAAGTTTCCCGAGTACCTGCCATTAGCGCCACGAGTCGATAAGTTGCTCGTGCGAGTTCCGATGTTCCCGCTACGTGATCACCACGAGTGAAAACTCGGGGTCACCCGTGGGCCAACTCGCACCGTGAGACAGGGGGTTTTAGGTCCGATCGGAAACCTGTTCACTGCCGTTGGACTGACCCTTTTCACATGATGGTCATAACAATGAACTCTGGAAGGGGTTTGCTACCAGAAGTTTGAAAAAGTACATGTTACCAAGGAAAGTGTAGGGGGTGATTCTAGGAATAGATTGTATCAGGCTCATTCTTGTAGATTGACCCACTTTGGTCTTTAAGGAGTTCATAAGTCCATAAGAGATAGGAACAGAATTAGGCCATCTGGCCCATCAGGTCTACTCCACCATTCAATCATGGCTGATCTATTAGGAGCTCATCTTAACCCCATTCTTCTACCTTCTCCCCTTAACCCCTGACATCCGTACTAATCAAGAACCTATCTATCGCTCCCTATGATATATCAATTGACGGCCTCCACAGCCTTCTGTGGCAATGAAGTCCATGGATTCACTACCCTAAAAGCTAAAACTTTATGCTGCCTTTTCTGTGGAGTTTCTCAATCCTCCAGTATTTCTTCATTTCAGATATCTCATATTTCACATATGTGAGTAAGTACTAAGTACTAATGTTCTTAAAGTGTCCAAATTAATAGAAAAAGCAAAAAATATTTCTTGTTTCTCAAAATGTTCTTTGTAGCCTGCTTTCTTTTGAGAGAAAGATTATACCTACTAACGAGAAAGCATTGCCTAGAAATTCAGACACAGTGATTTTTCATCAATGTTTCAAAATTGAATATCGATTTTTATTTGGAGCGTGTCAAGATAACAACTGTCACTCATGTGACTTAGAAAATCAGTCGGGTATTTATTGCCATGACCCACACATGCTCGCCTATCCAATTTGAGGTTCCTTGTTTCCACTCTCTCCTTCTCGCAGACAACAATGTCTTCACATCCCTGTGATGAACTGACTGATCTTCGTGATCAACCTCCTTGGCCCACGATCCTCACCCCGCCCCACAACACTAGGCTGACCTTCCTAAAGACCTAATCCACCGCCCACAGTCTATCTCTTCTACATTCCAGACCAACTTCAACCCTCTCTCTATATTTACTGTTGACCCCTCTCAATCATTTACCAGCCTCCCTGTTCTCCCAATCCAACAAGATTGGCTGGTCCTTTCCCCTTGCATTCTCTCTCGTTTATGATACTGTTTACAGTGTACAATGTTTACATATTCTGTTGTGCTGCAGCAAGTCAAAACATTTCATTGTTCTATCTGGGACATATGACGATAAAACACTCTTGACTCTCTCTTCACTCTTGACAGTAAACGGGCCAATCTTCACAAATCTTAGTCCAAACTTCCAAGCCTTTCTCCCTTTCTCTCTCTCTCTCTCTCTCTCTCTCTCACATCTCCAACAAAGATATGCTGGGCTTCCAAGTTCTCCCTTCTACTGCACCCCTGGCCACAGAGCTGCTTAGACCTGCGCTCAAGGAGTTCCAAAGCCCAGCCTTTGGAAAGGCGGTCCAGGTGGTACATTTTCAGCTGCTAAAGAATGTAGTACACTGTCCGTTGAGACTGATGTATTTAACACAATGGAGGTTTTAAGCTGTGGGTCATCGATCACAATTATCTTTGCTTTTGTACTATTTCAGTGCACCCTATTGATTGATTGATTGATTAATTGATTGAAAGGTAAAGATGAAAATGACCCTTCAGCCCAACAACTCCTCCATGACCATCGACTATCCGTTCAACTAATTCTATGATCTCCCACTTTCACGTCCTCTCCAAACACACTCGGGACGATCTACATAAGCCAATTAGCCCACAAACCCACACGTCTTTGGGATGTCGGAGGAAATTAGACACCCAGAGGAGGTCCACGTGGTCACAAGGAGAATGTGCAAATTCCACAGAACCCAAGGTCATGATCGAACTAGGGTCGCTGGTGCTATGAGGCAGCAGCTCTACCCGCTGCGCCACTCTGTCACCCATTGGGAGAACATGAATTTAGTGGCAGTGTTAGAGGGGTCTTTATTTGACCATGTGCTTAGTGAGATACCACCATTGTCAAAGGGTTAAAACAGTAGATTAAGCATAACGCTCGTTCTTTATCATCCACCATTTACCAGGGTAGGTGTTTTAGCAGACAGGTTATTTTTGCTTGATAATTTGTAATCATTTCCAGTTGCATCTGATCAGTTGTGAGTAAAACTAATTTACAAGCTCATATATTAATGGGGAGCAGACACAGTTGCCTCATAGATTTATACAACACATCGATGTGCAGATGTAATAACCACAGTGCAATGAATACCAGTAAGTATTGAAAAGTAATCCAATTTCCAACAGACTAATTTGCTGACAGAAAGTAACCATGGAGGGTCTACTTACCATCGACTTGGTGAACACAGGCGCATGGTCATTCTTGTCATCTATGATGATAGTTGCTGTGGCTGTGCCTGTCAATCCCACATCAGTGCCGGCCATATCTTTAGCTATTACAATCAATTCGTATTTGCAGACTTCCAGAGTCTAAGAGAAAAACACAACAAGATAAATCATAAGAATAATATTTAAATATAAAAAGGAAACTGTACTCAGCAAGTAGTGGGCAACACAGTGGTGCAGCAGTAGAGTTGCTGCCCTACACCACGAGGGACCCAGGTTCGATCCTGACTGTGGGTGCTGCTTGTATGGAGTTTGTACGTGCTCTCTGTGACCGCGTGGGTTTTCTCCGGGTGCCCCAGTTCCCTCCCATTCTCCAAAGGCGTACAGGTTTGTAAGTTAATTGGCACCTGTAAAAATTGTTAAATTGTCCATAGTGTGTTATGTACGGTGATCGCTGGTCAGAGCAGCCTTGGTTGGCAGGAAGGGCCTGTTTCCACACAGTATCTCTAAAGTCTAATGTTGGACAGCATCTATGGAGAAAGAAACTGAATTAACACCAGGCCAATGGCCTTCTGTTAGCATTGAAGTTCTGATGTCAGATTTAAATACTTTTCATTAATGCCTGTGTTGGTTGATGCACTAGGATCACACATGGCTTACATTACAAGAAATATGATACTCAGGTGTATGTTGGGAGAAATACACGTGACTGCTAGATGTTACCCCAATTTTCACTTAAATTCTGGACCCTAACCAAACCAAAATAGTCTTTGTCATTCCAGTTCACAAGAGTGCCTCAAAGGTATTAATTACAGTTAACATTGAAAAAGACATAGGATCCTCATCATTGTTCATAAGTTATAGGAGCAGAATTAGGTCATTCAGATCATCAAATCTACTTCGACAATCAATCATGGCTGATATATCTTTCCCTCTCAACCCCATTTACCCGCCTTCTTCCCATAATCCCTGCCACCCTTACTAATCAAGAATCTGTCAATCTCCACCTTAAAAATATCCATTGTCGACCTCCACAGCCTTCTGTGGCAATGAATTACCACCCTCTGACTAAATAAATTCCTCCTCATCTCCTTTCTAAAGGTACGTTCTGAGGCTATGGTCCCTAGTCCTAAATGCTCCCACCAATGGAAACATCGCTTCCACATCCATTCTATCCAGGGCTTTCACTATTTGGTAAGTTTCAATGAGGTTCCCCTCATCCTTCCACACTCCAGCGAGTACAGGCCCAGTGCTGTCAAAAGCTCATAATATGTTAACCCAATCATTCCTGGGATCATAATGATGGACTTAGATTGTAATGGCAATCCCTTATGCTAACTTGTCTGAGCCAACTCTGGAGATGTACTGATGGACCTGTAGGCTACAATCGGAAATCACAAAATGCAGGGCGGGCCTTTTGTTGGTGACTCAACTGTTTTGGGGATTTTATTCTTCAGGACTTTCACATTTAATCCAATTGCTGTCAACATCTTGACCTCAAATAAGTATGCTACAGGAATAAAATGGAATAAAAATCCACAGCTTCCAGCAGACTCCAGCTCATGTTTCTTCGATACCTTGTAGGTAACAGCAAAAGCCAGACCATGGAATAGTAAGTTTAGTTTTGGTTCAGTTTAGAGATACAGCGCAGAAAGAGGCCCTTCGGCCCACCGGGTCCGCACCGACCAGCGATCCCCGCACATTAACACTATCATACACATACTAGGGACAATTTACATATAAACCAATCCAATTACCCTTCAAACCTATACGTCTTTGGAGTGTGGGAGGAAACCAAAGATCTCGGAGAAAACCCACGCGGTCACGGGGAGAACGTACAAAGTACGTACAGACAGCACCCAGAGTCGGGATCGAACCCGGATCTCCAGCACTGCAAGCGCTGTAAGGCAGCAACTCTACCCCTGTGCCACCATGCTGCCCATGGGCCAAGTCTTTGGTTCTTTAGTATTTTCTAGCATCCTGAAGCCACAACTAGCACATTCTATCCTAAGATGTTTTCATGTAAGGCACTGAACATACAAGGTCACAGAGCCAAGATGGTAACTCTCTGTAATGGATTACCTGGCAAAATCAATTGTCAAACATTTCCATTATACATAGAATTCGGCTCATTAAGTCGTTTTATGGCTGGCGTTAAACTAAACATCTAGGAACCAGAACAGCTTCACTGAATAGTCCATGAGTCTTAACCAGACTTTGGTTATTTGTGTTGAAACACAATTTTAAAATTTACTTGCGCATTGGTTTATTTGAGGAATACACAAGTGATTTGCTTGTCTCATTTTCTAAAAGTGGGAAAGGCCATAAGGATAATGCAAAGCTTGGAAGTACGGTAAACAAAGGGGACTATCATAACGGACACCTGGATAACTCTGAAAGGCTGGTTGAATGGGCAAATGACAGATGAAAGTTAATACATAGAAGTAATACACTTTGAAAGAAAGATAAAAGAATGACCATATAATCCAAAAGGTACAATCTAAAGGTGTGAAGGAAAATCTTAACTCGGAGTAGATATACCTAAACCCTTTAAAACGACAGAGCATGTGGCAGAACAGTTATGGATACAAGTAGAATTGATTGCAAAAGCTGGGAGGTTATGTTCAACCTCTACAAAGCTGGAGAATTTTGGAATGACATGAAGGTCTTAAAGATGGTTTGGCAAAAATTGATTAGGATGGTCCCAGACATTGTATACTTTCGCTGCAACGCTGAACTGGAGAAGCTGGAGTTGTTTTTTCGGTAAAGAAATGGGGAACATTTGATAGAGATATACATGACCATTAGTGGTTTAGATGGGACAGATAGTGGAAAATGTTCCAAATAGATAATGGTACCTCTGGACATAGAGCCAAAATGTAAATGAAAAATACAAAGACACCGAGAATCTGAAATAAAAATAAAAAAATATTGGAAACACTCAGTATGTTTTAGAAAGAACTGTAGTTGCTGGAAAAATCGAAGTTAGACAAAAAATGCTGGAGAAACTCAGCGGGTAAGACAGCATCTATCCATAGATGCTGGAAACACTCAGCAGGTCATTCGGCGACAGAAGAAGAAAGAACAAAGTTAATATTTCAAGATGAAGATATTTTATGTTCTGATAATAGGCCTCTAAAACACTGACTCTCTTATTCTTTCTCCAAGGGCTACCTACCTGCCCTGCTGAATGTTTCCAGAATGTCTTGATTTTTATCACTAATATAAAATATTTGGGTTGAAGTCATAATGGAGACAAGGCAAAGGTTGTTTTTAGTGAGAGAGTAGTTTTGACCTGGAATTCACTGCCTGTGGAAGTAGGGGTGGCAGAATCAAGAAGTGCCTTCAGGAGTGAATTAGATAGGCACTTGCATGGAGATTATTTGTCAGGCTATGGGAAAGACTGAGAGGGATCTGGCGTAATCCCATCAGGCCAAATAGTCTCCTTCTGTGGCTTTGCAAATGTGTGATTCAGTGATATATGAGAATCACCACAGGTTTGAGGATTTCAACTAAATTTCAGGGTTACAAATTTTGCTCGCTGCATGTCAATTTGTCTTTCAAACCTAGCAGCAACATCTGCAATGCCATCACTCTCCCTAAAATGGTTACTGGTGCAGTTAATTATGCCATAACTGACACCATCTCACAGCACTCCAAAGATAAATCACAGAGGTGCAACATCAATTCTAATTTTTCTGTCATCTTACGCAGTGGCAATGAAATTGCCAGGCTTGTGACAGTTAGCCCAATGATGAAATTGAAGAGGAGTCTCGTCAACTCAGCAGGCCAGGATGATGGATTAATAAGAATATTCTGTTCACAATTCAAGGAGCAAAGATAGGAACCTCAGAGGTATTTAGTTCACAAACATACCTGTCTCAATTGTAATAGCTATCTCTCATTTAAGACAGACCCTGTGATGCAGAGGTATGGGTCAGTATAGATAGATGACATTGTTTAATATTAGTAGGCCCCCTGTGATATTATTGTCAATTAGCAGGGGAGGCATTGTCAAGAAGAGTACAGCTAAGCCTAGAAGCAACAGAGGCTGAAGAGCAATTTACCGTAAATAATATTCGATTGACTGTCAGAGTAAGCAGGTACTGTAACGTTTCAACCTATCACTAAAAAAAAACAATCAATGGGCCCAGATCGTGCTTGCCCTGTTTAACTGTTTCAAATTATACTGTTAAGCCAACAGAACAAATATGGACAATTAATGCTGGAATACTGCATACTACTAAATATATTATAGATGTTTTGCTGTTCCAAACACATGAAAATATGTGGTACTTCTAGTCGGGAATCTCATTTGGTTCTGCTTCTTACATTAGATAAGATTATGTACGACCAAGATCCCTTGTTCAGGCATTAGTTATCATTACAACTCCTGTCAAAATTCTTATAAATTCAGACGGTTCCAGCCTCAAAAAGATAAGCCAGTGATAAAGCACCATCAGGAGAGTTATTGTAGTCCAATCACATTAAAAAAAAATGAATTCTCCAAGTACAGTCTATTTTATTGCCTCAGTCATGTATACCTTCCTCAATATCTTTATAACATTCAGACTCTGGGAGATCCCTGCTTGACATTATCCTCCTCTCTTTCTTTAAAACAGTCCTAAAATCATCCCTTTACGTCTGGCCTTTTGCTCATTAGCTTTAAACCCTTCTTGGTGCGGGTCCTCAAGTGCACGTTCAGAGATGAATGAATAGAGTAGGACATTTGAGTTAGTTGATGTTAACAATGAAACTATTAGCGGAGGTTCAGAGGGAGGATCCCTGGTGCAACGGGAATGTTGAAGATAGGGAAAGACGTAACACAAAGTGGTAGAAGAATAACTCAACATTATATCAAGATCAAAAACCACTGAGATGGAGCATAAAATGCTGATGGGTAGACTTTTGAATAATTTTTGAATATATTTTGAATAATTATCTACTGACTCGTATAAGATGTTCAGCATGTGCATTTAGTCTTAGTTAAGAGATATAGCACGGATACAGGCCCTTTGGGCCACCGAGTTCTCATCGACCAGCGATCCCTGCACACTAACACTATCCTACACACACTAGGGACAATTTACAATTATACCAAGCCAATGAACCTACAAACCTGTTGGGAGTGTGGGAGGAAACCAGATATCCTGGAGAAAACTCACGCAAGTCACGGGAGAACGTACAAACTCCATATGGACAGCACCCATTGTCAGGATCAAACCAAGGCCTCTGGCGCTGTGAGGCAGTAACTCTGCCGCTGTGCCACCATGCTGCCTAACAGTGTAGTACTATGTTTTTGTACAACTGCTCAATACCAGTAGCTGGTCTCAATGTGCATTTGATTCTCATGCCTGTGAATCTCCGTGGGATATTAAACACTAAACTAATCAAAGAAAGATATAGGTCGAAAGCGAACTAGTTAAGTTACTATGTAAATGCTAGCTACCGTCAGTGACATGACCTTTCATATCATATATCAGTTTGTTGCTTTTCCATTAAGTGGTTTCAGGTCAATTGCTGTTTCTTGCCCCATCTCATCCTGAGACTCACTTATCTGTTTGCTTCCAGCTGTGATGAAGAGTATTTCACCAAAATGTCAACCTGTCCCTGCTCTTTCCGAATGCTGATGGCCTGTTGAATTTACCAAGCAGATTTTGTTTTTAATTTCAGATCAGTCGTATCTGTAGTCCTAAACTCCAGTCTGAGCTCTCACAGCCAGAGACACAACACCCCATTGGATGGACTCACTGTAGCTCCCAGTTCAACGTCTGCAGTAACTACTCCCATCTCACAAAATCCACAGTGTTATATGGTAGAGTATTATGTTCCATTATGAAGATAGACACAAAAAGCTGGAGTAACTCAGCGGGACAGGAAGCATCTCTGGAGAGAAGGAACGGGTGATGTTTCGGGTTGAGACCCTTCTTCCATTGTCCTGTTTAATTAAATCACATCACTGTCAACATTCACGAGAACTGTCCCCAGCCATATGTCTGCACAATCCCATTCTGCCTATCTTTCTTTAATTAGTTGAATGCTAAATTAAAGTGATCTAATAGTTCTCCGATCTCACCAGTTTAATTAAGAGTTGATTAAAAATGTAAAGGGAATGTATTGTGTATTGTTTTGTCTGTTGATCTGCTTCTTAATGCTTCTCACACAATGGGTTAGATTGTACATATACATAGTCTCCGTCTAAATGACACCAGTTACGTGGCTCCCAATGATTGATGCTGTGGCATAACGCAAGGCGTAAACCCTCATGAGCAGTGACTAGACGGCAAGCAGTAGACACACAATGGTCTTGCACAAACTTCTGTCCTCTAGTTTTTTGATTCCCTGACCTGAACAAGACAGTGGCTGTACACCTTATCTATGCCTTGTCTGATTTTAAATATCTGTATAATGTTACCTCTCAGTCTATTAGGGTCTCAACCTATCCAACCTCTCCTTGTTGCTCAAACCCTCTAGACTTAATAACATCTTCAGAAATCTTCATTTCACCCTTCAGAGTTGAATGGCATCCTACCCGCAGTAGGGTGACCAGAACTGCACATTGTATTTCAAATGTGGCCTTATCAACATCTTGTACAGCTGTACCACGACACCATCATGTCAATGGTCAATTCTCTTACCAATGAAGGCAAGCATGGCAAACACCTTCTCCACCACCCTACCCATCTGTGTCACCATCTTGATGAAACTGTGTACTTGCACCCCTTGGTCTCCCTGTTCAGAGCCCTACCATTTACTGTGCATCTCCTGTTCTGCTTTGTCCTATCAAAATGCAATATGCATTTGCCTGAATTAAACTCCATCTGCCATTCCTCGGCCCATTGGACCGGTTGATCAAGATTCCATCGTAATCGTCCTCACTGCCCATCATACCACCAGCCTTAGTGTCATCGGGAAACTTGCTAACCATGCCACCAACAATAGTACCAAATCATTAATATAAATAATGAACAACAGTAGATCCAGTAGCGAACCGTGTGGTACTCCACTCATTACAGACAACAGTCAGAAAACTACCCTATATCACCATCGTTTGTTTCTTACTTTCAAATCACTTGACTAGCTTGCCCTGGACTCCGTGTGATCGAACCTTCCAAACCAGCCTACCACACTTTGTCTTGCCAAAGGCCTTCCTAAGGTTCATGAAGACAAAGTTTACCACACTGCCCTCAATAATCCTTTTTGGCCACTTCATTAAAAAACTCAACCAAATTGGTGATATAACGATTTCCCATGAACAAAGCCATTTTGATTAACTCTAATCTATTCTTGCCTATCCAAACGCTTGTAGATGGTGGCTATCAATGATACAAATATCTCAGATACTGGCCCCATAAGTTATTCATTACCTTCCTACAATGTTCCATGACACACTTGATTAAGTCCTGGGAACTTACCTGTCTAAGTGCATTGTACAACATCCCTCACCTTCCCTTCTGCAATGTGAATCTTCAAGATATCACTATTACCTTTCCCAGATTCCCAAGAATCCACGTCTTGCATCATGGTGAATACAGATAAGAAATATTCATTTAACTCCTAACCCATCTCCAGTGGCTCCATACATAGATGGCCTTATTGGTTTTTAAGAGGCAGCATTCTCTCCCTAGTTAATCTTATGTTCTTAACATACTTGTAAAATCTCTTAAATCTCTTCTTTACATTATCTGTTATAGCTAATTATTTCCCCCTATTTGTTCATGATTTCATTCCTGTGTACTCCTACATCCCCTCCATACTCCTCAAGGAATTCACTTGTTTCCAACTGCCTGTGCCTGGAATATGACTCCTTTGTTGTATGTTTTACATAGTAGGCTTATTAAAAACTATAGGGCATAGATGTAAGGGGGCTCTGATGGGTAAGTCATTCACACAAAGGTTAGTTCATATCTGGAATGAGCTGCCAGAGGAGATGGTGGCGAAGAAAGTGTAACAACATTTAACAAATATCTGGACAGGTGCTTGAATGAGTAGGGCATAGAGGGGTATGGAATTCATTCAGGAAAGTAGGATTAATGTAGATATATAGTGGCCAAAGGGCCGGTTTCTATGTTGTACAACTTGATTGGCACATTGACGCAGCTGGTAGAGCTGCAACCACACAGCATCAGTGATCTGGGTTTGATCTTGACCTCGAGTGCTGGCTGTGTGGAGTTTGCATGCTCTGCCTGTGACTGTGTGGGATTCCTCCTGGTGTTCCGGTTTCCTCCCATCTCTCAAAGGCGTGTGGGTTTGTAGCTTAATTGGCCACTGTAAATTGCCCCCAGTGTGTAAGGTGTGAATGGGTCAGTGTGGACTAACTCGGTGGGCAGGAAGGCCTGTTTCCATGCTGCATCTCTAAACTCAACTAAAGCTGTGTGACTTTATGACCTCATTCTGAATGAATGAATTTACTCGTTGTGTAAAAAATGCACCTTGCACGTCACCATTAAACTTTTCCCCTCTCATCTTATGGCTGTGCCCTCTAGTGTTGGACAGTTCCACCCTGGGAACATGTAGGATTGGAAAATGTTATGCTTGACATGGAGATAAGAAATCACATAGATAACATCACAAAATGATTCCAAACTCATTTGTTGTGACATGATTTAAAATTAATCTTACATTGTGACTGGTGATCTTTGATTGCGATCATTTTATATTTGGGTAAAACTTCCATGGTAGAGAGCCCATCATTAAGTTTTTATAGCGAGGAGGCCAAACAGCTCTTGAGGTGCGGGTTATAAAAAGGTAGCTTGTTCCTTACACCTTAGGAAGGGTTGCATGTAACAATGACTCAGAATTGCATGAGAAACAATCTTTCACTCAATTTCCATGCCTTCATCACTTTATAATATCCAAGAACAATATTTGTCCTACGTTAATTAAAGCACTTTATTCAAACGGAAATTTATGTTGTTTTGTAAGGAAATGCTTGATAGTTAGTCTTGTTTCTCTTGGTATACAGTCAACCATATTGTGACACTGACATTTGACAACACCAGACTGATTTGCATTCAAAAAACGCCGATTATTTTGTCAGGAAGAAAAGATAAATTGTGAATCCACTAAGTAAAGACTACACTGTTAGCTTTGAACTAAGTAAGATTTAGAACATTAATAATTATTTCTTGCATATTTCCATATATCTTCTTCAACATCAAAATTTCAAATATATTTACAGCTTTTATTCTTCATAAAAACTAGTTTCTGCACAATTAAAGACCGAGTCTCATTATTTGGTTTACTGAGCGCTTCACAATGTGAAAGCCCAACTTCAAAGCTATATTTAATGATTAGGACTGCATCTGTTTATAACAGAGGTTTCTAAAGCAGGAGGACATAGGTTTAGGGCAAGGAGTAAGAGATTCAGAGGGGATTTAAGAAAAAAAAAAATCAGCTTGATCCACTCTAATCTGGTGACTACAATTTGGAATGTATTGCCTGATGGATGGTAGAGGAAGGTACTCCCACGATATTTAAATATCTCGATGAGCTCTTGAATTACAGAATTACCGACCAAATGCTGGTAAATGGAGTTGGTACAAATCAGTACATGGTGGGCTGAAGGCCTGTTTCTATGCTGTCCGATTCCATGCCTCTATAACTCATGCACTGTATCTTCAGAGCACCAAATACAATTGACATTTAAAAAAATGTTTTAATCCAATTGAATAGTGTACATGAAATCAGCTGAAAAGCAAAGCACTGTGATGACTTTTTAGTTAATGTGTTCATCGAAATAATGATGTGAGTGTAAGGGAATAAGAGTGAGAGTAGGGGATTTCAGATTTTCATTTGCTGACTGAAAATTTCTCACCTGAATTTGGCAGACACCAAAAGAAAATATAGCGGGGAAGTTATGCATTAATTTGTCTACTTGAATCAATTTTCAGGAAAGCTTTTGAAAGAGTGCCAACAGCGTTGACTAAAACAGCTGGAGACTGTTTAAATATGCACAGCTGGATGTCATGCCTGTTGTAGCAGCCCACATGCCAAGTGAAAGGCCTGTGCTAGAATGATGTGGGACGGTCCGCTTTCCACATATTTTCCTTCACACCCAACAGCCCCTCGTCCACTCTGCTCTCCCTCGTTCCCTGCAGCAACCTTGCTCCGCTACCACTAACAAGCCTCACCTGCGACTGGAACACATGTCTCAGCTGACTGAGTTTTCCCCACAGGAAACCAGCATGCAACCACCACCAAATAGATAATTGTAATGTCCTGAAGCTGAAAGGTATTCAGCTTTACATCTATCATACTTTATGCAATATGCAATACAAATCTGCAAATACTGCTTCCATTCTCTAATTGCATTTTGTATTACCAGCAATTCCTTTCCTATTTAGCTGGCATAGTTGTTCTAAACCCATAGTGTAATTGAAGCACAGTTAGTTTTGCAATTAACAAATTCATTTACCCAGTGAAAAATTGGAAAAGTGAACATTTGTACAGTTTTAATGATATTGCATTGAGTTGTTAATATTGCCATTAAAATCGTTTGAACTTGTGTAAATGTTTTAAGGAGTTATTCACATAGCAGGAGAGGACCTGTATTTATTTAATACTTTGGATGCTGCAAAGACCCAGAGATTGAGGAGCTGTTGTAGATTAAAAGCAGGAACTGAACCATGGAGAAACTTGAGCACTCGGTACTATTTCTGAGAGGTCCAGAAAGGGTAAATAGAAAGGAACAACCTCCGTTAATGACAGGGTCACGAACCAGGGGACATAGTCCTTAAGGTAGAGGAATTTGTGAGGAAATGAAAAAAAGCCATTGTTTTATATCAGACGATGAAAACATTCTAATAGTCTTGAGCATTGATTGGAATGTGCACAGGAAGCAGTCATATTGTGTAGTTGGCAACCCACAGTGAAAAAATATTCCAAGTTATTTTTCTGTCATATGGGTAATATGTGTCTCTTTAATGCCTTGAAGAACTTACTTTTGTATTAATTTGTTCTGAAATGACAAATGGATTTGAAGATAGGAATGAGCACTGGATTAAAACTCTGATTTAAAATTAACAAAGTTATGGAACTGAGTTTCTGAAGAATATTCAAAATGTCCAGATTGAGATTACAACTTGCTTTTGTGTATGATGAGTTGAACTGCCGCTGTAGGTGTATAATAGCAGTTTTACAGTGACAGACCTTCTGCTTCATTACAGCTTGCCTTGGGAACAGCTCCATCCAAGACCGCAAGAAATTACAGCAAACTGTGGACACAGCCCAGACCATCACACAAACCAACCCACCTTCTATTGACTCAATTTATACATCATGCTGCCTCGGCAAGGCCAGCAGCATAATCACGGATGAGTCGCACCCTGGCCACCCCATTCTCCCCTCTCCCATTGTTAATCCTGGCCAAATTGGAGAGGCTGGGACTTCAAAATGGGGTAAAAGCATCAGGGCTGCTGGGAGATTTGGTCAATTTGTAATTGCTCCCTGCAGAGCTAGGACAAGCTGTGGAGTGGTGCCAGTCTATCTAGAGCTTGGATATAATTTGCAAGAAAAGAATAAGAACGTCTACAGACCCTGTCAATTAGGTGCAAAAGTCGGGTTTGAATACATTAGACTGTGTTATTGGGTTAGGGAAATTGGTATGGGTTAATCTATCACCCCCATGCGGTTCAGACCCTCGAGGTCCCGGGACATATAAAAGTCCGCTACCACGAGGTCCAGCGTCGATCTTCTGGGAGAGCGCTTGGGACTGCATGAACTTCGGGAGTGTCTCTGGCTGAGCGAGGCCTAGAGGGCTTGAAGAGGCAAATACGAGGATTGAACCCGCAGTGGGATAGGTACAGTAGTTGAACTGTAATGCGCTTTTGTTAAAATAGAATGTAGTTGTTTCAAATGCTTGATTCAGTGTTTTGACTGAAACTAGACTGGGGGGAAGCTTAGAAACGAGCAATTTACACCATCAGGCAAAAGATATAGAAGTGTGAAAACACACACCACCAGATTCGGGGACAGTTTCTTCCCAGCTGTTATCAGGCAACAGAATTATCCGACCACGACCAGAGAGCAGTGCTGAACTACGATCTATCTCTTTGATGGCCCTCAGACTATCCTTGATCGGACTTTGCTGGCTTTATCTTGCACTAAACATTATCCCTTATCATGTACAGTATCTATACACCGTAAATAATCGATTGTAATAATTGTATTGTCTTTCTGCTGACTAGTTAGCACGCAACAAAAGCTTTTCACTGTACCTCGGTATACATGACAATAAACTAAACTGAGCTGAACTGAAGACTCCTCAGGATTCCCAGATGTCCCAAAGAATATTGGGAATATAATTTGCAAGAAAAGAATAAGGAATGGGGAATATTGTCGAACAGAGTGATCAAGGGGTGCAGGTACATAAACCCCTGAAAGTGGCAACACTGGTAGACTGTGTGGTGGAAGAGGCATTTGGAACACTTGACCTCTTTGGTCAGGGCACTGAATATAGGAGTACGGACATCTTGTTGCAACTGTACAAGTCATTGGTGAGACCATACTTAGAGTGTTGTATAGCAATTTTGTTCACCCAGCTATAAGAAGTTTTAAGATTGTTTTGAATAGGGAGAAGGCTGAACTTGGCAGGAACGCACTAAGTTGGAGTAAGACAAACCACATCTTTATCAGGTAGGAGCTTGGGAGGGTATGCTGGGATCATTTGTTAATGGGTAAGTCTATAACTGACATGTGGGAATCGTCTAAATACCAGCTGATCAAAGTTCAGAACCGGCAAGTTCCAGTGAGGAGGACGGATAAGGATGGCAAAGTAAAGGAATCTTGGATGACCAAAGAGTATTGTTAATTTGGTCAAAAAGACAAAGAAAGCACATGCAAGGTTTAAGAGGCTGGAACCTGACAAAGCTTTTGAGGTATATAAAGAAAGGAAGAGTTACTCCAGCAGGTAATTAGAAGGTCCAAAAGGGGCCCAAAAGGATTTAAGAAAATCCAAAACCTTTTTAATACCTATATTAAAATCTAATATTAATACCTTTATTAAAAACAAGAGGGTAACCAGGGAGAAGATAGGACCCCTCAAGGACCAAGAAAGCAATTTGTGCTTGGCGTCTGGGGATGTAGGCGAGGTAGTAAGCATGCACTTTGCATCTGTTTTCACCAATGAGAAGGACATGCAGGACAGTGCAATCAGTGTGGAGAATACTAACATGCAAGTGCAGTTTGAGATTAATAAGGAGGAGGTGCTGAACATTAAGTCTCCAGGATCTGATGGGATTGATCCCAGGTTATTGAGAGAGGAAATTGCAGGGACCTTGATGCAATTGGAGGAGGATTTCCTGGAATGTATACGGATGAGTTTTTAAACCAATGTGTAGAGGAACCGACCGGAGGGCAGGCCATCCAAGACCTGATATTGTGTAATGAAGGATTAGTTAGCGATCTTGTTGCGCAACGCCCCTTGGGCAACAGTGACCATAATATGGTGGAATTCTGCATTAGGATGGAGAGTGACACGGTTAATTTAGAACTAAGGTCCTGAACCTAAAGAAAGCAGACTTTGAAGGTATGAGATGGGCATTGGCTAGGATAGATGGACAAATTATATTTAAAGGGTTGATGGTGGAGATGCAATGGTAAAGAATTAAAGACCGCATGGATGAACTCCAAAAATTGTTCATCCCTTTCTGGCGAAAAAATAAAACTGGTAAGTCGGCTCAACCGTGGCTGAAGAGGGAAGTCAAGGATAGTGTTAAAGCCAAGGAAGAGGCATATAAATTGGCCAGAGGAAGCGGCAAACCAGAGGACTGGGAGACATTTAGAACTCAACAGAGGAGGACAAATGGGTCCATTAAGAGGGGAAAAAAGGGCATGGAGCAAAGCTTGAGGGGAATATAAAAACTGTCTGTAAAAGTTTCTTTAGGTATGTAAAAAGGAAAAGATTAGTGAAGACAGTTGTAGGTTCCTTACAGTCAGAGACAGGTGAATTTGTATTGGGAAACACGGCAATGGCAGAACAGTTAAACAAGTACTTTGGTTCTTTCTTCACTAAGGAAGACACAAACAATCTCCTGGAAATACTAGGGGACCGAGGATCTAGTAGAAGGGAGGAACTGAAAGGAACCTACATTAGTCAGTAAATGGTGTTAGGTAAACTGTTGGAACTGAAGATAGATAAATCCCCAGGGCCTGATGGTCTGTATCCCAAAGTACTCAAGGAGGTGGCCCTAGAAATCGTGGATGCATTGGTGATTATTTTTCAATGTTCTCTCGAATCTGGATCAGTTCCTGTGGACTGGAGCCAATGTAACTCCACATTTTAAGAAAGGAAGGAGAGAGGAAACGGGAATTATAGACCAGTTAGCCTTGCATCGGTAGTGGGGAAGGTGCTGGAGTCGATTATGAAAGATGTTATAGCAGCGCATTTGGAAAGCAGTGACAGGATCGGTCAGTCAGCATGGATTTATGAAGGGGTAATCATGCTTGCTGAATCTTTTGGAATTTTTTGAGGATGTAACAAGTAGAATGGATAAGGTACAGCCAGTGGATGTGGTGTATGTGGAGTTTCAAAAATAATTTGACAAGTGGGGGTGGGACCCCAGTTGTTTACAATATATTAACGATTTAGACGAGGGAATTAAATATGGCATCTCTAAGTTTGCGGATGACACAAACCCTGGGTGGCAGTGTGAGCTGCGAGGAGGATGCTATGAGGCTGCAGGGTGACTTGGATAGGTTGGGGAGTGGCAGAACCATGGCAAATGCTGTATAATGTGGATAAATGTGTGGAAACCACTTTGGTGGCAAGAACAGAAAGGCAGATTATTATCTGAATGGTGTCAGATTAGAAGGGAAAGTGCAACAAGACCTGGGTGTGCTTGCACATCAGTCACTGAAAGTAAATATGCAGGTACAGCAGGCAGTGACGAACTCTAATGGCATGTTGGCATTCATTGCGAGAGCATGTTGGCATTCTAATGGCATTCATTGCGAGAGGATTTGAGTTTCGGAGTTGTATAGGGCCCTGGTGACACCGCAACTGGAGTATTGTGTGCAGGTTTGGTCTCCTAATTTGAGGAAGGACATTATTGCTATTGAGCAAGTGCAACATAGGTTCACCAGGTTAACTCCCGGGATGGCGGGAATGACATATGATGAAAGAATGGGTCGACTGGGCTTGTATTCGCTTGAATTTAGAAGAATGAGAGGGGATCTTATAGAAACATATAACATTCTTAGAGGATTGAACAGGGTAGATGCAGGAGAAATGTTCCTGATGTTGGGGGAGTCCAGAACCAGGGGTCACAGTTTAAGAATAAGGGGTAGGCCATTCAGGACTGAGATGAGGAAAAACCTTTTCACCCAGAGCATTGTGAATCTGTGGAATTCTCTGCCACATAAGGCAGTGGAGGTCAATTCACTGGATGTGTTCAAGAGAGAGTTAGATTTAGCTCTTAGGGCAAAGGGTTATGGGAAAAAATGCCGGAACGGGGTACTGATTTTGAATGATCAGCCATGATCATATTGAATGGCGGTGTTGGCTCGAAGGGCCGAATGGCCTACACCTGTACCTATTTTCTATGTTTCTATGTTTTTATGTTTATATGAAAATCTTTGTGTCTTCTCCAGCTACAGTGAAGTGCCGGAAGACTAGAGAGGAGCTATTGTTGGTCCTTTATTTAAGAAGAGGTGTACTGTAGAGAGAATCCACAAAATTATAGGCTAGTGAGCCTCACCTCAGTGGTGGGAAGCTATTGGAAATCATTCTTCGGATTAGATTTATCCCATTTGGAAAAGTATGATACAATAGTGGCATTGAAGAGACCTTTGGATATGCATATGTATGTGCAGGGAATGGAGGAATATGGATTATGTGCAGGTCATTAAGAGATGGTCTTGGCAAATTCAGCACCTGTATTATGGACCTTATAGCCTGTTTTGGTGGTGTACAGTTCTCTATCCTCTGTTCTTTATTCTATGTTCTATTCTATACGAGTCCCTATCTCAGTCTTCCTTGACTGAATCTTCCAATTACCCAATCTTTATTTCCCAGCACACACACTATTGTGACTTGGAAATACATTAAAATTGCTTCATCTTTACCAAGGCAATTATTCCAACTTCCCACCTCAGTAGAATTTTACCTTTACCACATATTCCACGGAAGTTAGAAAAAATAACTTTATGAAATGCCTCAAAAGAAGGCATCCAAGGACACTGCAGTATTATAAGAAAGGAAATCCTCTACTTTCAACCTTATCAATTATTAAAACAAGATGCAGAACACCATGATTTGATAATCAGCAAACATTTTGTTATTTTTCTCAATAATATGTATACAAAGCATAAGGTGACTGGCACTCACTGAATAAGCAGAAAACAAGGAAAAGTGAACAATTAAATCACAAAGTGCTGCAGTAACGCATATCTGGAAGACACGAAGAAGTGATGTTTCGGGTCAGGACCATTCTTCAGACTAATTGTAGTATGGAGATATACCTGGAAATATAGTGAGGGCAGGCAAAGTGTAGGGGAGGGTTGGATGGGTAACCCCATGGGTAATAATTTGAACTTTTAAATTAAAATGTGTACAAAATTCCAATTTAAAGTAACAACCCCCATTCCCGTCCATTTTTCTCACCTCTCTTCTCTGTGTCCCACCTGAATGCAATCCATTTATTTCACTATCCTGTCCCTATTCCCCTCCCCTCTTGTCCCCTTCCACCTATATACATTTACGCACCTTCATTCTTTATCTCACAGCCTTTTGGCTTATTTTCATTTCTGGCCTTTGTCCACCCACCTTCCCATCAAGCCCACCAAGTCTCAATTTTTATCTCTAGCCTTTATCCACCTATTTTCCAATCAACCCCTCTTCCCACTTCCTCACCTACATCTACTATCTGCCAGGCTTTGCTGTGGTCCCACCTCTTTTCCAGCTTTCTTCTCCCTTATTACAATCAGTCTTGTCCCAACCCAAAACGTCATCTATGAATGTCTTTTAGAGGTGCTGCCTGGCCCACAGAGTTACTCCGGCACTTTGTGTCTTTTTGTAAACTATCATCTGCAGTTCCTTGCATCTAAAGTAAAATAAATGTTGTTTAAGCTTTTATTATTTCAGCTAAGATCATGCTATTTATGTAAACTGTTGCATTACTAAAGATATCAGGACAACTTTCTGCAAGTTGAAAGGTTCAATAAATGTGCCTTTCGAAGTATCTGGGTGTAACTTTCTCTCCCAACCAATGTTTTTGGAGCAGAATCTGGCTTTTTGACCTATCAAGTTTATTCCAGCATTCAACCATGGCTGATCTATCCTACCCTCTCAACTCCATTGTCCAGCCTTCTCCCCATAACCCCTGACACCCGTACTAATCAAGAGTGTCAATCTCCGTCTTAAAAAATGCATTGACTTGGCCTCCACAGCCATCTGTGGCAATGAATTCCATAGATTCACCCTCTCACTAAAGAAATTCCTCTTCATCTCCTTTGTGGAAGTGCATGGAATGTAGGAAGCTTTAGAAATGTCCCTGATATGGCCCGGGTGCCCACCATGTGGGCCTGACAAAAAGTGTCAGAATCTCATCGAGAATACATTGCAACAATCCTTAAGATAATATTGATAATCTATGTACTTGCACTGCAGGTTAATGCAGGCACACAGGATAAGAATAAGGCACTGGGACAATGTGCATTATATCAGCACTGGTAACTTAATCACAAATAAATCTGTGGGGCTAAAGCTGACATTACTAATGTAACCCCTTAAGATCATTATTAAATTAACAAAAAGCTTCACAGCCATTGAAAAGAGAATGTTGGACCCTTTAATTATAAAAATCCTTCAATTATGCAAATAAAATACTTAAAATCTACCAATGAAAAAGGAATTAGCGACTTTCAGAAACAAGAACGAGGGATTTAGAATATTTTAATGACTAACCTATTTTAATGACTGCCTTAAATTTAAACACAATAGGCTTTAAGCCCTTTAAATATATTAATGATAGTCCTAATGTTCATTAAAAGAGATTCAAACATTTTTCTTTCCCCCAATGGCCATTTCTGGCATAGAGTTTGCTCCACACAAGGATCTTCAGCATCCATTTTGACAACCCATTACCCCCGAGGTTTGTAAGTGTTTGAAACATTCTTGCAGAACAAGGAAGAGCAGAGACATTGCCTCAGATGTGTGACCCTCTTTTCCCCATTGTCTGATCCCAATCCCGCCCCAGGGCAAACGATTTAACACATATTTATTATGAGAAAACTTGCTTGATAGGCTCAATATTTTGGTTAAACATTTGGGGCAGTGGGAGAGTAGCTGCCATACAGGGCTAGAGACTCGGGTTTGATCCTAACTGTACAGAGTTTGTATGTTCTCTCGAAGGTAGACACAATAAGCTGGAGTAACTTAGCGGGGCAGGCAGCATCTCTGGAGGGAAGGAATGGGTGACGTTTTGGGTCGAGACCCTTCTTCAGACTGGTTGGGATAAGGGAAACAAGAGATATAGACGGTGATGTGGAGAGATAAAGAACATTGAATGAAAGATATGCAAAAAAGTAACGATGATAAAGGAAACAGGCCAATGTTAGCTGTTTGTAGGGTGAAAATGAGAAGCTAGTGTGACTTGGATGGGGGAGGGACAGAGAGGGAATGCCGGGGCTTTCTGAGGTGAGAGAAATCAATATTCATACCACTGGGCTGTAAGATGCCCAAACGAAATAAGAGATGCTGTTCGTCCAATTTGCGTTTTGCCTCGCTCTGACAATGCAGGAGGCCAAGAACAGAAAGGTCTGTGTAGGAATGCGAAGGAGAATTAAAGTGTCCAGCAACCGGGAGATCAGGTAGGTTCAAGCGGGCTGAGCGAAAGTGTTCCGCGAAACGATCGCCCAGTCTGCGTTTGGACTCGCCAATGTATAAGAGTCTGAAGAAGGGTCTCGACCCAAAACGTCCCCCATTCCTTCTCTCCAGAGATGCTGCCTATCCCGCTGTGTTACTCCAGCATTCTGTATCTATTTTTGATTTAAACCAGCATCTGCAGTTCTTTTCCTACACATATAAGAGTCCACATTTTGAACAACGGATACAGTAGATGAGGTTGTAGGAGGTGCAAGTGCGTTTTCTCTGGATGCTCCAGTTTCCTTCCACACTCCAAAGACGTACAGGTGTGTAGGATAATTGGTTTCGGTAAAATTGTAAATTTTACTGTATAGGGTGATCGCTGGTCGGCATGGACTCGGTGGGCTGAAGGGCCTGTTTTCATGCTGTATCTCTAAAGTCTAAATTAAGGTCCATTTTGGGCCAATACACAACTTTCAACACTGAGAATAGGCCTGATCCACGTCCCAGCGAATTTCTGCCATGCTTTATTTTAAATAATACAGGAGTAAAACAGAATCTAGACAAGGTAGTACAAGTCCTGCCAAACAAAATAATTTAATCATAGTCTGGAATGTTTTAATCCCTGCCTACAAAAATCAAACCAGTACTCAATTTGGAATTGTTTTGATCAATGTGAAATTCAACAACTTAGCATTAAAACCATATATAAGGTATGCATCTTGAATTAACTTCATATTTTTTTCTAGTATTACTGTTCCTTATTTTACCTATGATTTGTCAAAGAATCAACTGACAATTGTAAATCCAATGCAATGTGCTAATAGAGGATGTTAAGAGATACATCATGGAAACATCCCCTTCAGCCCACCAAGTCCACGTCAACCATCGGCCACCCGCACACTAGTTCTATGTTATTCCATCCTTGCATCCTACACACTAGGGACAATTTACAGAAGCCAATTAACCTACAAACCTGCACGTCTATGGAATGTGGGAGGAAACCGGAGCACCTGCAGAACACCCATGCGGTGACAGGGAGAATGTATTAACTCCCACAGACAGCACCCGTAGTCAGGAATGAATCCAGGTCTGTTGGGCTGTAGAAGACAGCAACTCTACCACTTCGCCACGGTGCTTCCCTTGTCCATTTCTATTTTCATACACCTATAAAAATACTCTGGAGTATCTGTTTAAGTAAGTACAAGGAGAATTTATCCTTATTTGCACCAGATCTCCAAGAGTGTAGCTCATTATAGGTGTATAATATTACTTTTCTTCTGCACAGTTCATTATCATTCCTAGTTTGTTTAAATTATTTCCTTCGAGATGGCCGTTTATGACAATTTGCATTTCTTTCTAACTGGAATTCACTGCAGGACAAACAAAGGAATTATAGATGAGAGAGTTCTCCTAAGATTAGGAAGAAGAAAGCAGTAAAGCAGGGAAGAAATGTTCTGCTGGATCATTCCTTTGTAATTTGCTTCAATAAGTCTTGTAGTAGATTTTAGTTATAACCTCACATGGTGCACAGAGCTGCAAGAGACTATCTGGCTGAATACAATACAAAGGTATAGCAATTATTTTCCTTGAAGCACATATGCAGGTGACACGGTGGCACAGTGGTAGAGTTGCTGCTTTACAGTGCTTGCAGTGCCAGTGACCCGGGTTCGATCCCGATTAGGGGTGATGTCTGTACGGAGTTTGTACATTCTCCCTGTGACCTGCATAGGTTTTCTCCGAGATCTTTGGTTCCCTCCCAACCTTCAAAGAGGTACAGGCTTGTAGGTTAATTGACTTGGTGGAAATGTAAATTGAAGCCAGTGTGTTGTGTGCAATAGTGTCAATGTGCGGGGACTGCTGGTCGGTGCAGGCTTGGTGGACCAAGTGCCTGTTTCCTCGCTGTTTCTCTAAGCTAAACTAAACTAATTGTATACCTTACATCACTCCAAAATACTGTATGATTAGAGGCCCTGCCTTGCCAAATATATGGTATGTCTGAGAGGATTCTCTTGAACTTCTACAGGTGTACAGTAGAGAGCATATTGACTGGTTGCATCATGGCCTGGTTCGGCAACTTGAATGCCCAGGCGCGAAGAAGACTGCAAAAAGTTGTGAACACTGCCCAGTCCATCATGGGTTCTGACCTCCCCACCATCTAAAGGATTTACAGGAGTCGCTGCCTCAAAAAGGCAGCCAGCATCATCAGAGACCCACACCACCCTGGCCAATCACCCATTTCACCCCTGCCATCAGGAAGAAGGTACAGGAGCCTGAAAACTGCAACATCCAGGTTCAGGAACAGCTTCTTCCCCACATCCTTTAGGACAACCACAAATAGGTTCTGAACTACATAGCCTATTATTGTTATTATTGCACTATTATTATTTGTTTATTTGTTATGTGTGTGTGTGTGTGTGTGTGTGTGTGTGTGTGTGTGTGTGTGTGTGTACACACACTGAACTTTTTTTCTCAATTATTATACTGTTTGCAGTATACTATGTTTACATATTCTGTTGTGCTGCTGCAAGTAAGAATTTTGTTGTTCTATCTGAGACTCATGACAATAAAACACTGCTGACTCTTGATTTGGGGACAATCTGCACAATCAGCTTTCCAGTGTGCAGAAGAGTGGAGAATGCAGGAAGTGAATATGAACCCATGTTGTGTCAATTCTGTGAATAGCTCAGCATTGGAGATTGGGCCAATAATAAAAATTATAGCAATGAAATGGGTTTAATCCATTTTTTTTTTAATTTCCAAGAGCTGTTTGAGCTATCTATTTTCTATTCTGATGATCAGACAGTCTCCTACTATAAGTTTCGATATTGCCTGCTCTTTAAAATGGGGAGTCAGTTGATACAGCCATGAAATCATAGTCCTTACACTTTGATCTCAGGCTAGTAATTCAATGACTTTAATTCAATGTCAGAACATCAGTTGGACTGCCGATGCTGATGTTTATTGTGAAGATAGACACAGAATGCTGGAGTAACTCAGCGGGACAGGCAGCATCTCTGGAGAGAAGGAATGGGTGACGTTTCGGGTTGAGACACTTCAGCTTGATTTTTATTGCAATTGCTTGGAGCTGATGGAAGGCTGATCCCTTCAACTGTTAGTGGTATGATGCAGAGGAGTGACCTTCTATTCAATGGGAAATTCAGGGTGAAATATGTGTCACAGATATATGGAGTCATTTATAATCCAGAATAGGGAAGGGTGGTAGTTTTTGTTCATCTTTGGAGCATTAGTGAGTCAGTAATGAATGAAGATTGTTTAAGTAAAGATAACTCAACTGAGGATCCTGCTGCTTTAAGAAGGACAGAATAATCTACACTTCATTCTTTGAATGTTAATATCTCTCATTCCTTTGTGGCATGTATTGCAGCTTGTAAATTTCTAATGCGAAAGGTTATAAATTCTTTAAGCATGCATTACATTCAATAGATAATGAATCAGAACAACAGTGTGTAAGTTCTATGATTATATTGTGTTTGAAGTGGAGGTGCTTATCATCTGCAATTATTATTTATCTCACGATAGACAAATGTCTATCTTTATGATTATTTGGAAGCTTATTCATCACCGAGCCATGATTCTGTTGACTAGTAGTGAACAAGTGGAACCTTATGCTGTTTCCTTTGCCCATTTCATTAATTCAAAAGTGATTGCATGATGAAGGCAGGTGAACAGACATAATTTCTTCCTTCTCTTGCATAGATACAGAGAATATACAACAAATATATAATACAACAATATTCTCCACTTAAGTGTTAAGTGGAGAATTATCTATATCTATATATTAGTAAATCTCTCATCTTGTTTGGATGTCTGCGGGTGAGCGTGCGTGTGAGTGAGATCCTGAAATTACGCAAAAATGGTACACGATAGCGCTACATTTTTTGCACCACATTACTAACAAAAAATATTCCTGTGGTATGTTTTCGACAAGTTGCATTCAGATTGATGTAATATTTTATGTTATTAACATTTTTAGCTATTAAAAATCCAGTTTGAGAAAGATTCAGCTGTGGCAGTTAGAGTTATGACATCACAGTGGGATCCATGGAGTGCCGACTGAGGGTAGGGGAAAGGAGAGGGAGGGAGAGCTGAGGGCGGGAGTGGGGAAGGGGAGGAAGAGAAATGGTATTTAAATATTGAGTTCAGTGGGGGAGTGAGATAGGGGAGAGGTGAGGAGTCGGGGAGCATGGGAGATAGATGTAGAAGAGGGGGGTAGGGAGGGGAAAGGGGTTGTGGAGGGAGTGACTGAGGGTAGGAGAAAGGATAGGGAGGTAGAGATGAGGGAGGGAGTGGAGGAGGGTAGGAGGAGAGGGGAGAGAAGAGGGAGGGTGAAGAGGGGGGGGGGGGTGTGTTGGGAGATGAGGAGAAATGAGCTGTGCCCACACAGTTGGGGGCTATGGGTGAGTGGTGGAATATTGTGTTGGGGAACCTGTTGCATTGGGGTAACGGGTGAATGGTGGAAACGGGTTGCGTTGGGGAAACAGGTGAGTGGTGGAATATTGCATTGGGGGAACGGGGCCCAACAGGTCCCACTTGGTCTAGTATATATATTACTAAAACTTTCATCTTGGTTGTTTATTTGTTTGTTTGTTTGTTTGCGTGTAAGTTTGTCCTGAAAACTCTGCCAAAACGGTACACAACAGCCCTACAATTTTTGGCTCTCCTTATTCACCATTGTCCGGGTGTGTGCAATAGCCAAGTTTTGTTCAGATTGATGGTATATTTTACATTATTGACATTTCAAACTTTACAAAAACCACTTTACAAAAACAATTTTCCAATCGCCCTGCAGTCAGCCACGTTCGACGTCACAACGACGGCACACTGGGATCCCAGATCTTATTTACATTAAAAAATCATGATTTTTTAAATTCTAAAAAAAAAAATCAATTTTAATAAAATTCTTCAATTTTCATTAACAGCTAACATTGTGTTTAGGTTTTGCATTGAGAATACCATTTTTTAAATTGCGATTTTCATTGTGGGAGGATAGGATAGGGGGGAGGTGAGCAATGGTGGAGAAGGGGGATAGAGGGAGAGGATGGTGGTAGGGAGGGGAGAGGTGTTATGGAGTGAGGGAGGTAGTGACTGAGGGTACCCGTGCATGCAGATTTCAAAATAACTGAAAGTCTCCCCGCGCGTGCGCAGTGGACCCGGTATACGTGCGTGCGAGATTTGAAATGACCGCAGCGCTGAGTCTGGGAAAGGACGAGACTGCAGCCTCGTCCACTCCAGGCCGCTCGGCCCATCACCCCCGACAGCCCCTGCCTCAAGCACAACTTCATCGCCGACATCGTGGAGAAATCGGGGCCGGCAGTGGTTTATAACAAAATCCTGGGGAGGTAAGGAGAGAGAGTGGGGGGAATGAGGGGGAGGCGAGGGTAGGGAGGGGAAAGTGGAGGTGAGGAGAGAGAGTGGGGATAGAGGGAGAGGAATGGGGGAGGTACGGAGTGGGGGATAGGAGAGGAGGGCAGTGTGGGAGGTGAGGAGGGAGAGTGGGGGGGTTGGATAGGGGAGGTGAGGAGTGGGGGAGGAGGGGGGTAGGGAGGGGACAGGGGTTCATGAGGGAAGGAGGGGTGACTGAGGGTAGGGGAAAGGGGCTGGAGGGAGAGCTGAAGGAGGTAGTGGGGAGGGGAAGAGGAGAAAGAAAAGGGAGGGTGAAGAGGACGGGGAGAGAGTATGCGTGTTAATGGAGGAGGGGAGGGGGAAAAGAGAGGAGGTGAGGGAGGGGGTGTGCGGAGGAAGCAGAGGAGGGTTAGTAAAGGGTGGGGAGAGGGAGGATATTGGAGGAGGGGAATAGGAGATTGAACAGGGAGAGTGAGATATATTCACATTGATTTCTATTTTACAGTTATTGCCATTTTAAACTTTAAAAACTTCTCAGTCGCGCTCCCATTTGCCGGCCGTGCCGACGCAGTTGGGGGAGGGTTGCCGTCACAACGGGGATCTCTGGCACCATAACGGGAACCCATCAGCCGGGCATGCGCAGTTGTGGGCTCTGGGTGAGTGGTGGAAAATTGCCTTGGGGGACGGGCCCAACGGGTCTGCACTTGGTCTAATTTATAACTTAAAAGTCTATTAGATTTGATGTAACACAGAGCTTCCTGAATTCATGGCTAATTTGCCCTGCACTCATTTAATGATTTTAATCATTGAATTTAGGTGAGTGGGAGCAAAGTCTAAAGGAGATGTGCAGAGTGAGTGCCTGAAACACGCTATCGGGGGTGGTGGTGGAGGCAAATATGATAGTGGCATTGAAGTGGCTTTTGGTTAAGCATATGAAGGCTCAATCTATACTTTTAATATTGTATTTCATGATAAATTGTAAGCGCTGACATAATTTCATCAAAAATGACAACAAGGAGCACAATGAAGGGATATGGATTCTGTGCAGCTAGATAAGAGTTGGTCATTGCATCACGCTCGGCACCAACATTGTAGGCCAAGGGCCTGTTTCTGTACAGTGCTGTTCTATGTTCAATGTCCAGTGCCCCTTGTGCTGAAACCTTTAGCTGGCCAGGTAATTACTTAGCTTCAGGAGAAGAATGCTTGCAGTTTGGGATACGTGCGAGAGAGGTGGATGAGAAATCCTAATGGCATGTTTAATTTCTTGTTTAAATATACTGCGCAACAGCTGGTGGACAAGCTGACACCTTTCGGGAATACAAATAGGTTACTGTCACTGAAGAAGAAGCATGATGGAGGTGGTGGTGGCGGGAGGGGGGGGGGGGGGGGGGGATTTGCATGTCAGAACCGCAGAACTGTTCAATTTTGTATTCAAGAGAGAGTGAGATATAGCTCTTTGGGCAAACGGAATCAGGGGATATGGGGAGAAAGCAGGAATGGAGTATTGATTTTGGACGATCAGGCATTATCATATTGAATGGTTCGAAGGGCCAAATGGCCTCCTCCCACAACCTATTTTCTATGTTTCTGTGTTTCTAATCTTAACACATAAGCCCAGCAGTGTTTCTGATATGTGGGGAGTTGGAAAAATGCCTGACATTCCAACCTGTTGTAGATACATTACAACAATAAGGGTGATGGCACAAATAGTCTACAAGTGTAGTACTTGCAGTTGAATACTCTTGTGTCTAAAGTAGTTTTATAAATTAATCATTATCCTTGTTTCATTCAGTTAGCCAATAAAAAAAATGTCAAAAAAGTTCAGAAAGGAATATAATATGCTAGAAATAAGAGCAAACAGTCACCTTATCAAGTTGATAAAAGATAATTGTCTCTGATTATTAACTACATTTCTCTTCAATAGATGATGCGTGATCTGCTATGTACCCACAGCATTTTCTGCTTTTATTTCAGATTTCCAGCATTTGCTGGTTTACAGCTTTTCAGTTCTACCTCAGTCCTGAAGCTTGATAAATGGGGGGGGGGGGAGACGAGTGGTTGAATTCCCAGACCTGAAAAATTTTTGTTCAGTTTAGCTTAGTTTAGAGATACAGCACGGAAACAGGCCCTTCGGCCCACCGAGTCCTCGACATCCAGCGATCCCCGCACGCTAGCAATATCCTTACACACACTCGGGACAATTTACAATTATACCAAGCCAATTAACGTACAAACATTTGGATTTTGGATTTTGGAATAAACTGGAGATCATGGAGAAATCCCACACAGGTCATGGGGAGAATTTACAAACTCCGTACAGATAGCTCCCGTAGTCAGGATCGAACCCTGGTCCCTGGCATTGGAAAGCAGCAGCTCTTCCACTGTCACTGTGCCACCAGAGAAACATCGAAAGTATAGTCTCGTGCGCTGACAAAATAATCATGATTAAAAGAACAAAGAGCAGGAGGAAAGGACACAAAAGATCTAATACCCAGGCAAAAGACAAAATATGACTGTATTCTCCAGGGGTATCAAGACCATCCATGGCCAAATCACCGAGTGCCAAGAATGGAGGAGAGTTATTGAAGAGCAAAACGCAGTTATTGATGAATGATAAAGGCGCAATCTTTACTTTTAATGTTGTATTTATGAAGCGCTGGTGTCCATGAATTCTGAGCACTGACATAATATCATCAATTATGATATCAAGGAGCGCAGTGCCATGTATGCCAATGCCAATCTAATAGATCAGGAATAATACAGATGTGAGAAAATAAAAACCAAGCTATCAAAGTATTGAACTTCCAATTTCTTGCCAATCTTTTGTAGAAATAAGGAACTGCAAATGCTGGTTTACAAAATAGGACTCAAAGAGCTATAGTAACTCAACAGTTCAAGCAGCACGTCTGGGGAACATGGATAGGCGGGGTATGGTTACATGGAAAGGTTTCAGATCGGGAGCCAGGCTGAAGAAGGAACCCAACCCGAAACAGCACCTATCCATGTCTCCGAAGATGCTGCCTGACCCACTGAGTTACTCCAGCTCTTTGTGTCCAATCATTTGAACAAGAAAGAACGGATACAATTCAGTCAGTCATGTTCACATGAGAAGATGTAGGAATTCAGAGGAGAGATCTTGTTTTGCACCCAACTTACTTTTTGCAGTCTGATCCCGCTGAGTGAAAAGTACTGCTTTCTCCCTGAGCCATTCGATTTATCAACTGTCATTCTTTACAATATGCTGTTGAAAAGGTGTAAATAATTGCCACAGAAACCCATTCATTTTTTTGTCCACCACTAAGTTTTGTCAATCTATACCTGAGCCACTGACACCAATGCTTTTTAAGCTGGAAAAGTGGGCAAATCAAGTTTGACAAGTTTTCATCATGGGGACTGCAGACTGCAGTTGGTGAACATTAGCATTCGTATCGTACTCCTGTCACCTGCCGGCTGCGATTACTGATTTCATGTCTGCCGTCATTTAGAGGCCAAAGAGCTCATTTTTTCCAAATTTACAGAAGGCTGACAGCAGCCAGCTGAATCCATCGAACGCGAATAGAAGCACAAGATAAATGCGGACATGTGCAGCTCACACTGAAATTAAATGGAGCAATGAAATTAGAATGCAACACGCCGCTAACATTCCAAAGTTTTCACATTAACCTGAACCACGAGAGGGTCAGCTTCAATCACAATCTTGCAACCTAATGTGTTGAAATCAGAATAGACATGGGTCTGGAACGTCCCTGGTGGGCACGAAGTAGGCAATCCTGATCCTTTACAGTTGGCACCACATAATTCTTATAGTTTCCACAAATATCATTCAAGCACTCTGCAATGGGCAGAAGTCAGCATAAATTAGCGGGACCCAAAGAAACTTTGCTCCCACATGAAATATGACCACCCAGAATGTTACCTCAGGTCGCTAGGTATAGCACACTCTTTACAGTGTCTTTAATTTAGTTTAGTTTAGAGATACAGCATAGTTTAGTTTTGAGATACAGCACGGAAACTGGACTTCAGCCCACCATTCGATGCTGATCGTTGATCACCCGTTCGCACTAGTTGTCCCACTGTTCATTCGGGCCAATTAGCCTACAAGCCCGCACGTCTTTGGGATGTGGGAGGACCCCCGGAGGAAACCCTCATGGTCATAGGGAGAGCCAGCTGATGTATATCGGTGAGACCAAACGGAGGCTTGGCGATCGTTTCGCCGAACACATCCGCTCGGTCCGCAATAACCAACCCGACCTCCTGGTGGCTCAGCACTTCAACTCCACCTCCAATTCCGTATCCGACCTCTCTGTCCTGGGCCTCCTCCACGGCCAGAGTGAGCAACACCGCAAATTCGAGGAACAGCACCTCATATTCCGCTTGGGGAGTCTGCGTCCTCTTGGCATGGACATTGAATTCTCTCAATTCTGTTGACCCTTGCTGTCTCCTCCCCTTCCCACCTCTCCCTCAGGCCTCGGGCTCCTCCCCCTCCTTTTTCCTTTTTCCCCCCTGCCTCCCCCCAAACCCTATCAGTTTGAAGAAGGGTTTCGGCCTGAAACGTTACCTATCTCCTTTGCTCCATAGATGCCGCTGGGTTTCTCCAGCATTTTGTGTACCCTGGTCATAGGGAGAACTCCATACATACAGCACCAGAGATCAGGATGCATACATACAGCACCAGAGATCAGCACCCGTAGTCAGAATCGAACCTGGTTCTCTGGTACTGTGAGGCTCCAGCTCTACTGCTGCACCACGATGCTGCCAATATGTGTTAGTTGTGTATTGTGTTGTGCTTCTTCAACTCATTCCATTAATTTTTAAAAGGAATTAACTTTGAAGGCAGGCCCTAACATGTAGTACAGCCTATGTAGCAATGCTGATTAGTGATTAAGGTCTCGAATTTTTGTTAATATGAATATCAATATAAAAATAATTTGGAAATTATTTATACATCTTCACTATACCAGTTTAGGAACCTGAGATTGTGGAAGCTTCACAATCTTCCACTTATTTATAATAATAACATGTATTCAAAGCAGCAGAAAAGATATCATAGACCATGATGAGGATTATTTTTAATGCAGTCAAACAAACAAGAAAAATGGCTTTGTTTCCTGTGGTGCTAGGGAATTTCATTCCAATTTGAAAATGGCCCATGTAATTTTAGGAGAAGCAAATGACGTAAGTTAAGCCAGATAGGAAGGGAGGTCCACCATCTAGGGTAGAGATACCATTTGGCATCTGACATCATCAAAAACAAACATTATCAAATATTTGATATTGTGCGGCACGGTGGCGCAGCAGTGGAGTTGCTGCCTTACAGCGCTTGCAGCGCTGGAGACCGGGTTCAATCCCGACTACGGGTGCTGTCTGTACGGATTTTGTACGTTCTCCCCTTGACCGTCTGGATTTACTCCTAGATCTTCGGTTTCCTCCCACACTCCAAAGACGTACAGGTATGTAGGTTAATTGGTGTGTGTGTAAATTGGCCCTAGTGTGTGTAGGATAGTGTTAATGTGTGGGGATCGCTGGTCGGCACGTACTCGGTGGGCTGAAGGGCCTGTTTCTGCGCTGTATCTCTAAACTAAACCAAACTAAACTAAAAAAACTCATATTCGCACAGGTGGGTTCACAAGAAAAGGAGATGGTGATTGCATGGAAGTACAGTATTTGTAATTGTTTTGTTCACTATTTGCAAGATAGTGAACCTTTATTGACCACCTTCATCTGAAATTTGAAGGAATTTAATTAATTTGATGGAATCTCCCACTAATATCCTGAGGGCCACAACTAACATGTACAATTGCACGTTTAAGAAATATTTAGACAGGTACATGGATAGGACGAGTTTAGAGGGATATGGGCCAAACACAGGTACATGGGACTAGTGTAGATGGGACATGTTGGTCAGTGTGGGCAAGTTTGACTGAAGGGCCTGTTTCCTGCCTATGACTCTAACAGAAACATAGGTCGACAATCACATAAATACTCTAATTGCAAGGTCAGTGCCTGGTGTAATGTGATCGGAGGAACCACAAGACCTTGCCATCATCTCTGAGGAACATGTAAGAAGTGTATAACAAGTTGTTTGGTTGAATGCAACCACAATGATAGCAGAGCAACACATTGGACAAACAGGCCACTTCACTTACAAGCTGTAGACCATCCTAAATATTCCCACTCCCTACCACTGAAGGAATATTGTTGTCATGGATACCTTTTTGCTTCCATGCTGTTGCAAGTAAGAACTTAATTGTTCATTGTGAACATTAAACACTCTTTGACTATTTTCTACAGGATGCATTACAGCAATGTACCATGACAGAGCGCTAACGTGGGACAGCCTTCACCACGAGGACTGCAGTTGCTCGAGAAAATACTTTACCACATTTTCCAGGGAAAGTCAGAGTGGACAATAAACACTTGTCTTAGCATCAGTACTCACATCCAATTACCAAATAAAAATAAGTGATAAGGATGGAACAAACATGAATATTCTATCACCTCCAAGTTTAGTTTATTTTTGTTTAGTGATATTGCGTGGAAACAGGCCTTTCGGCCTACTGAGTCAGCGCCAACCAATAATCCCTGTGCACTAGCCCTATTCTACACACTAGGGACAACTTACAATTTTTACTGGAACCAATTAACCTACCAACCTCTTGTGTGTGTGATGAAACCGGAGCACCCGGGGAAAACCCACGCGGTCATGGGGAGAACCTACGAACTCCATACAGACAGCACCTGTAGTCAGGATCGAACCCAGGTCTCTGGCGCTGTAAGGCAGCAACTTTACCACTGTGCCACAGTGCCGGCGTCCTCACAAATTGTCCTCCAAGTTACATACCATCAATACTTAACCTTTCAGAAAGCCAATTATGGATGGACAATTATCAAAGGTGTTACCAGTCACACTCATGTCGTTTGAAGAAGTGAAGAAGAACTCAGATTGGATGCAGCTTGTTTAAGATTTGAATTCACTCACTGACTATGATGGCAGCAACAGTGTATCCATAAACAGCAGATGCTAAGACGAATAGTGCACCAACAAAATAACACACAGGGGAGCAAAACAGAATCTACAAGTAATAAATGTTCTAATTGATGCAATCATTATTCAAGAAAGATGGAGTTGGTGATAAATTACAAACATATTTTGGTAAACAGAAGTCCAATCTGAAATTTATCATTTAAAATTATTTGCTGTTGCTGCAGCGTAACACATTATCCCCAAATCTCAAGCGGATGATGTATAAAGCTGCATGGAATGAACATATAGCCAGAGGATGTAGCAATTATTATCATTTTCAGTTGCTAATTGGTGCAACATGTACACATAAATATTATTCCACTAACTGATGGCTGCAGGAGCCTTTCAGTATATGCCTGTGAAAGAAAGGATTATTTCTTGGAAAAGCACAGACTTTTTGAGGTAAATACTTTTAAACTAGGGCTATTAAAAAATGGTACTTCATCCACTCTCTATGTGGCTGGAAGGCAATTGGAATAGCAGGCCTCAATGAAAATTGATTTGAATTTTTGCAATTGAATTTCAGCCTATTCTACCCTTGAAGCAGAGAACTTCAACTGTTTCTGCAGAAATGTGGGAAATACGTTTAAGTTCACAATGCCAAACATTAATATTCTTTGCACTTCTCAGCAAGAGGACCGTTGTTCAGTCAATCCTGGATTTCCATGTTGGCACGTTGATGAACACTGTGGTCAGTTTTATAACCGGAGCAAACTTGAAAGCAAATGGACAAATGCAAATCAGTCATGCATCCTTGAGGCAAGCTGATCAAAATAATGAACTGTGATTTAAAAGCATAGCGGAAGCATGGACGAATAAATGACAATCTCCACTGTGATCACAAATGCCTAATATCTGCTCTGCAAAAAGGTAAACATCGATTTTGTAGCCCTTTTCTGTATGGACACAATTTGCATTTGATGAGTTAGTTTATTGCTTTGTATAGCTCACAGGAGAATTAATTGTCTATATGGAATGGTATATATATTACAATTAGCAGCATTCCTCTCAATTGGGGTGGCACAGTAGAGCTGGTGCCTCACAGCTCCAGAGACCCAAGTTTGATCCTATCTGCAGGTGCTTTCCATGCAGTGTTTGCACATTCTACCTGTGACTGTGTGGGTTCCCGCTGGGTGTTCTGGTTTCCTCCCACATTCCAAGACATACAGGTTTGCAGGTTAATTGGCCTTTGTAAATCAACCCTAGTGTACAGGACATAGATCTAGTGAATGGGTGATCAATGGTTGGTGTGGAATCAGTAGGCCGAAGAGCCTATTTCATCCACGCTGTATCTCTACGGTAAACTTTGTACAAGGAGTTTGATTTTGGGAAGTCAAACCAGGGCAGGACCATCACAGTGAGTGGCAGGGACATGGGGATTGTTATAGAGCAGAGGGGTCTAGGAATGCAAGTACATAGTTCTCCCAAAGTGATGTCACAGGTAGACAGAGTAATCATGAAGAATTGTGGTACATTAGCCTTCATCAGTGGTACTGATGAAGGCTAATGTGGTTGCTATGTTTCAGTTCTACAAGACGTTGGTGAGACTGCATTGGAGTATTGTGTTCAGTTTTGGTGACCTTGCTATAGGAAGGATGTTGTTAAGCTGTAAAGAGTGCAGAGAAGATTTACAAGGATGTTGCCAGGATTCAAAGACCTGATCTTTTGGGAGAGGTTGAGCAGGCTTAGACTTTATTCCTTGGAGCGCAGAAGGCTGAGGGGTGACCTTATAGAGGTGTATAAAATCATGAGGGAATAGATAGGGTAAATGCACAGAATCTTTTAGCTAGAGTAGGGGAATCAAGAACCAGGGGACAAATATTTAATGTGAGAGGGGAAAGATTTAATAGGACTCGAAGGGGCAACTTTTTCACACACAGAGTGTTGGGTATATGGAATGAACTGCCGGAGGAGGAAGTTGAGGCAGGTACTATAAAAACATTTGGGCAGTACATGGAAAGGAAAAGTTTAGAGGGATATGGGCTAAACACGGCAAGTGGGACCAGTGTAGATGGAGCATCATAGTTGGCATGGATGAGTTCGGCTGACGGGCCTGTTTCCGTGTTCTTTGACAGTATGACTTAGCAGAATTATTGACGAGTCCGTCCATGTATTTCCAAGAGACACAACTAAGAAAAGGATGGAATATTTTTGCTGGCAGTATTGAATACGACTATTGTATTTCTTGGCTTTGTCTGAACACTTGGCAAAAAAATCATAGCTGGTTTGTTGGAAGTTTCATTTGAACTTCAGAGGAAACACCGAGGTAAGCCAAGCAAATAGGAAGCCATGAGAAGAAAGAATCCCAGCTCATCCTATTAAAATCTGCCTATCAAGACTGCTGTCTGTTTGTAATTATACTGCAGAACTCCCTGTGATCAAAAACTGTGAGTGAAACGTACCATATTTATCAGCTCAGTGGGCACAATGGCTTTTTTGCAAAATGGATGTAATGGTTTGAAAAAAATACCCCAGTATCAAGCCATTGAAGAACAAAGAAGGTATTTGTCACACCCAGTAGTTAAACCTAATGCCAACGAGTTTCATAGCCATTTCATAATGAACCCCAAGCATGCCAAGCAGAAGCAATTTGTACTTTTCAAGATCAGAGGAGAAGCCCTCAATCATCTCTGTAGAGAAAATGATGGCAAGGATGAGAACACAAAACTCGTCGGAAATCCACACTCACTTAAGTAGCTATTGGGATGCACCAGAAGCTTATCTTGTACGTGGTTGTCTGCAATTTGAGGGCAGCAGTGAAAGAATGTATGCTGATGCAGAGCTCAAAAACAGACCTCAAGTATCTGGCAATCCATGTTGTGGGCTGCCCTTTTCGGTCAAACCTCTGCCACTGTGATGTAAGATCTCCCGCTTGGAATGTTAACTCGGTTTCCCTTTCAATGGATGCTGCCGATTGGTGTTTCCAGCATTTTCTGATTTTATTTCAGATTTTCAGCATCTGCGTTTTCTCCTGATTTCTCACTTTCTTTTCTGTCATAGTTTGCTGTCAGGCCACAGTTCACAGGGATCCACTTATTGATTTTTTTTTAACAACAAGGCAGAACTGAACATCTAATCACAAACAGTAAACTGGGCAGCAAAAAGCACTACTTTTATCTAACATTTCAGCTTTGGCATTTTCTCATCCCACTCCCACTCTGGCCCATTCTGCATGGTTAAAACATGGCTCAACAAGAACTGCACAACAATTAATCTCTCTGGGCATGTTGTAGCCTTTCCAATTCAGTATCAAATTTTCCAAGTATAGGTAATCTAGTTTCTCGGTATTCTCGGTAATTTCTCGGTAATCTCGGTATGTTTCACAACCCGTCATTTCTGCCAGACATCCATCTGTAACTTTGCTCCGTTTCTATCATCTCGTTGATATAGTCTGGCCATAGGGAGACACAAAGTGCTGGAGTTACTCAGCGGGTCAGGCAGCACCTCTGGAGAAAAAGGATTGGGTGATGTTTCGGATCGGGATCCTACCTCAGACTGAAGAAGGGTCCCGACCCGAAAAGTCAACCAACATTTTTCTCCATAAATACTGCCTGACCCGCTGAGTTACTCCAGCACTTTGTATCTATCTTTGGTTGAAACCAGCATCTGCAATTCTTTGTTTCTACATTATAGTCTGGCCTGCTGGTCATGGCCCATTGCTCTGCACTGAGCAGCGCATAACATAGACAGAGATGCACAATCTGCCATTTTAACTCCATTTGGTCTTGTCCTGGCAGAAATATTCCATTTACTCTACCCACCCCTCTGCCATCTTCTCTGCTAGTGAAAACTAACATATTTCTCATTCTTTCCTAGTTCTAATGAAGGACTCTTATCCAAAACATTATTCCTAGTTCTCTTTCCACAGATGCTACCTGGCCTGCTGAATGTTTCCATTATTTTCTGTTTTTTTTTATTTCTGGCTACTTCCTCAGTGATTGGGAAAAGAAGGATTAATGGGCCTGTCCAATTAGGCGATTTTTCAGGCCACTGCCGGCGACTGTCAAGTGGTAGCCGGTTGCTGAAAACCCGGCGACTGGAACGGCGACTGTCAGAGTGGAACACACACACACACATACACACATCGCTTCCTTCACCAGCCAGTTATGCACTACAACAACCTACGACCTGGTGACCCACTAGGACCTCCAGGCGACCCACCTACGGCACGAGAATTCTCGCTACTCTCCATGGCGGATTCATTCTGGTCGCCGCTAATTTTTCAACATGTTGAAAAATTTGCGGTGACCAGAATGAATCCGCAACTAGTTCCAAGAATGCGGGAACTACTCACGACCATGAAGGCGACTCCACGGCAACCACCTGGGAACATGTGGCGACCGCATAGTCTCCTGCAGTTGCCTAAAAAGTAGCCTAAGAGGGATAGGCCCATAACTTACGCAGCAGCTTGAGGTTAACCCATGATGTATAGGTAGGAATTGCAGATGTTGGTTTACACTGAAGACAGGCACAAAACCCAATCAAGGGTTCCCAGCTAACAATTTTGACTTCAACTTGATTATATATAAGTATGGAAAGAAGGAACTGCAGGGTCTGGTTTACGAAAAAAAGGACACAAAGTGTTGGAGTAACTCAGTGTGTCAGGCAGCATCGGTGGAGAACATTAATTAGGTGACGTTTCAAGTCAGGACTCTTTTTTGGGTCCTTACCCAAAACGTCATCTATCCATGTTCTCCAGGAATACTGCCTGACCTGCTGAGTTACTACAGAACTTTGTGTCTTTTTTCTAATTATATACAAAGCATTTTGATAAGGTGATGAAGCACCTTCTCCTCAAGGTTTCAACCCAAGCTGTTCCATCGTGAATAACAAAAAATGTTGAGAACTTATGTAGTAGCTTTGTATAAGAGTAATAGCATCATTGTACCAAAACGTACCATTGTAATACGCCAACACGCATTTGGTGTCACAACGAAACCCTTTTTTTATTTGCCCTGATGCCTTTAAAATGGAAGTTTTGGTGCAAAGCGATAATGGCAATATGGAAGTTACTAGTAAAGTTGAGAAATGAATTATCCTTGCCCAAATAAATCACTATTGCGATTCACTCTACTTTAAGGCACAGACGTGTCCCTCCTCCCCTGACCTTTTCTACATCTGCTCTGATTGCTATGAGGACTGCTTCCTTTGGGCTCCAATATACTCTCTTATCACCCCAGTGGCAAAAATATGATCTGCCTGCATCTGTCATTGGAAATAGAGCACGTTTTATTCACAAAGCAGCAAACAGCGAAAGGTACCGTAGCTATATTTTGAAGATATGCATGAAACAAATTTTCTGCATTAAGCAGGGAGCTGCGTTAAAACCTTGTTAGTCAGTAGGAAAACATACTACAGCATTAAATAAGAACATTAAATATCTCTTACATAAAGCTATTTGCAGAAAATGTGTTTCAGTAGACTTTTGTTTGTGGTCTACATCAACTTATCTGCTCCTTAAAAAAAATTCACAGCTAAACGTTGTGAACCCACGGATAATGGAATTTTAATTTTCTGCAGTCAATTTGTTTTCTGTCCACATTCACTTTTAAATATACTTCAATTTTCCTCTTTATGCCTTATTTAACTCTGAATTTAAACATCCTTTTTCAATTTACCTTTGCTTCCTCAACCATGCAACCAGACTGTTTCAAAATCATTCACTGGAAGCGTAAGTGCATTACTTTCTTTTCTCATCACTCCAGAAAAAGAGTTTTAAAATATAATTTAACAGCTTCACAAAAGCATTCTTAACCTGATTGAGTGGTTGACTGCAATTTTTAATGTTCCGCTTTAGTAACCCGATACCCATACAAACTAAAGCAAAGGGGTTATGCTAAACCTTTATACATCATTGACATGGCCTCATACGGAGGACTATGTCCAATTCTAGGTATCTTTTTTGGGGGTATGGGGGGGATATCAAGACCTTGGGGAGGTCATAAGAGAAAGTTACTAAAGTTATAGCCTTTATAAGTTCATAGGTGATAGGAGCAGAATTAGGCCATCATCCCCTTCAAGTCTACTCTGCCATTCAATCAAGGCTGATCTATCTCCCCCTCCTACCCCCATTCTCCTGCCTTCTCCCCATAACTCAAGCTTCAGACCCAAGGTCTTCAGCTAATGCAAGAGTTGAAGGGCACTGTTTGTGCTCTTTCAAGCAGAAGTGGTTAAGGGAAAATGTTCAAAATTGGGATCTTAGAATCATACACCATTGTAATAGACCATTCAGTCCAGAGTATCTCTGATAATCAGTGAAGATCCATCTGTAACTAATCCCTTCCTTCAGCTCTTGGAAATTTGAGTGCTGAGGGATTCTGATGCTGGTAGTAAAGAGGTTTTAACTGGTTTGCCTGCCAATAACCATGATAATACTCTGGTTCAAAAGAGCTTTATGGAATTTCAAAGAATCCAAAAGGTATGAACTATAGTACTATGGGATAGCTAGCATCACCTCATAATAAGCATAATCATACTTTATTAGCCAAGTATGTTTTGCAACATACGAGGAATTTGATTTGCCATACAGTCATACCAATAAAATGCAATCAGATACACCAAATACATTTTAACATAAACATCCACCACAGTGACTCCACCACATTCCTCACTGTTTCTCTTTCAAGTTGGCTTAAGGGCCTATGTCCATGAATTTCATGAACGTCTTCACCAACCAGAGTTATGGTTTCTATTTTTTTAACTCTCTACACTGTATTTTAAATATAGGAGAACAATCTGAAAATGTGGTTTATTTTAATGGTGACTGTTCCCTTGGGTCAAGTTGTAGGGGGTCATAAGCATTTCTTGGAAAATGAATATTTTTTACCATATATAACTATATGCTGGTGATCACATATGAATTAAGCACAAAATAAAGAGTAACCTTGAATGATAAATCAGATACTCCCTACAACAAAAATAATCAACTGCAAATGCTAGAAACTGTAAGACTAAAGTGTAGGAGGAACTCAGTGGGTCAGGCAGCATGTTCTGGAAGACATGGATAGACACCTGAGTCTGAAGAAGGATCCCAAGTTCCTCCAGTACTTCGTATCATAGGCTGCAGGAAGTCAGCCGTCAAGCAGCATCTGTAGATCCCATTCCATGTCCTTCACATATGCCAGTTGACCTGATGAGTTCCTCCAGCAGATGGTTTGCTGTTCCAGATCCCAGCATCTGCAGTTTCTTGTTTCAAGATACTCTCTACAGATGGATAAACACCGCAGAATTGAAAAGAACACTGATCGTCTCCCCAGATGTTCACATACAATCAGTTAATGAAATAAGGCATGTATCCTGGATTATAACGAAACTAAAATCTAAATCAAAAATGACCCAAATTTGAACCCAATCCGAGTTTAAAGATGGTTTAACTGTGTAAAGAGTTTAACTGTGTTTAGGCATCTTAGATTTTCATGTGACATTAGAATTGGGTGTCTTGGTTAAACATTTAGCTTGTGTGTTTGTTAACACGTAGATAACTTATTACTGAATATTGAGTTAGTTATTGTCCTAAAGCCTACTGTAAGTGTGCATAAGCAGTTTAGATACAACTTTGGCATTGGGCTTGATTTTCTTGGTTGAGTGCTTATCTTCGTGTTACAGCACAAGTATGTTGTGTTTTAATAGTAATGGTAGAGTATTAAATCATTATTACACTTTGGTATTTACCAGGAAGAAAGAAAAGATGGGCATGGCTTTGAAGTAATTAAATAAGTCCATTAAAAATCAGAAAAGGAAATATATCAAGTAAGCTGACCAAACCTCTAAGAAGATAAAATGCTTGGTACAGATTGATTGCATCAACGGCAGGTTAATTGTTTTACAAAAAAAACAGAGGAGGCAGTCATTTTTATAAATTTAGTCATTATTGAGTCATTTATTTGAAAAATTAGTAGTGCCAGAGGACTGGTGTCACAGAATCATCAAGCACAGAAAAAGATTATTCGGCCCTTCCATGCCAACCATCAACCCATTTACACTAACACTATTTTATGATTTCCACATTCCCCTCAAGTTCTCGTGCTCACTTATATATTAAGGGCCATTTATAGCGGAAGGTTAATTTACCAAACAATATGTCTTTAGGGCTGGGAAGCAACTGGGGGAAACCCACACAGTCAGAGGGACAATGTGCAAATTCCCTGCTGACAGCTGTGGAGATCAGGATCGAACCCAGATGGAGCTCTGTTGTATCCCCATGCCAGAGTGTGAGGGTTTCCTCACACAGCCCATAGATTGGTTGGTAGGTTAATTGGCCATTGTAAATTGTCCCTAGTGTATAAAAGAATGGAAGAATCCGGCCAGCTAATGAGAGCATGCAGAGAATCAAATGGGATTAGTGTAGGATCAATGTAAATGTGCTCCTCATGATTCCTGCTAATGGAGGGAATGGGATGGAAGGGTGGTACTGCAGCTAGTACTAATACCTCACAGCTCCAAGAACCTGGGTTTGATCCTGGTCTTAGTTTCTGTGTGACTAGAGTTTGCACACTCGCTAATTATGATATGTATTTCCTCCCTTATCTTAAGGGCATGTGGATGCATTAATTGACTACTGTAAATTACCCCCTTGGTACAGAATGATTGGAAAAAATAATCAAATGTATATTGATGGGCATGACAGTGAATAAGTTGCATGAGCAAACGGAACTAACAGGAGGAATGAGTCGATCGAGTAGCTCCTCTGGGAGCTGGCATTGGCTTGATGGGGTGAATGGCCTTCCGTGTCATTAAAAGTACAAGATAAGACACCAGAAGAACTGAGAAAGAACATATAATAATGGGTAATAGGCACGGATTTCAAAATACATTTTTTTGTTTGACCAACCTCATATTTTTTTTAATAACTGAGAGTGCAGATAATGGTAAGACAGTGAAGATGATTTAACTAGCTTCTCAAAATATCTTTGCTATGATACCATATAATAGAATATTAAATAAGAGTAGAGAATGTTGAATCTAAAAGTCTTAAGAAGTAGAACGGATTGCAGGCTGCATAAAACAGAAAGCAAAGAGGATCTCTTCAAAGTAGAAGAAGGTCATTGGTAATGTTTAATAAGGATTGACAATGTAGGAACACTGTAGTCTATTAACTATTTGGCCTTTGATATCAAGAATATACTTTCTAACTCTGAAGATGAAATGTTATTAGGGAAGATTGTTGGGCCTGGAAAAATATTACAATAACTTACAAGAGAACACAAATAAAATTAAACAAGGGAGATCACCGTTTTGAAGATGTGAGTCTAGCTCGGACAGAGGAAGAAACAGATCTTGAATAAAGCAACCATGAAAGTGTCAGAGGGATGGAATTGTAAAGGAAGAAAGTCATACTAAACCTATATATAGATTTGTGGATAGACTCAAAATGCTGGAGTAACTCAGCGGGACAGGCAGCATCTCTGGAAAAAAGGAATGGGTAATGTTTCAGGTGGATACCCTTCTACAGGCTGAAGAAGGGTCTTGACCCAAAACGTCACCCATTCCTTCTATCCAGAGATGCTGCCTGTCCCGCTGAGCTACTCCAGCATTTTGTGTCTATCTTTGGTTTAAACCAGCATCTGCAGTTCCTTCCTGCTCATAGAGTTGTTGTGGGCCATATTTGGAGTATTGCTGTACCCATACTGTACCCATCACCACATTAAAGTAAAGGATATAAGAGCAATGAACAGCATCCAGTGAATCTTCACAAGGATGATATCAGAAATGTGGGAACAATTCTTGCTATTGAGGGATTGCAACGTAGGTTTACAAGGTTAATTCCCGGGATGGCGGGATTGTCATATGCTGAGAGAATGGAGCGGCTAGGCTTGCGCACTCTGGAATTTAGAAGGATGAGAGGGGATCTTATTTAAACATATAAGATTATTAAGGGTTTGGACACGCTAGAGGCAGGAAACAGGTTCCCGATGTTGGGGGAGTCCAGAACCAGGGGCCACAGTTTAAGAATAAGGGGCAGGCAAATTAGAACGGAGACGAGGAAACACTTTTTCTCAGAGTTGTGAGTGTGTGGAATTCTCTGCCTCAGAGGGCGGTGGAGGCCGGTTCTCTGGCCACTTTCAAGAGAGAGCTAGATAGGGCTCTTAAAAATAGCGGAGTCAGGGAATATGGGGAGAAGGCAGGAAAGGATACTGATTGGGGATAATCAGCCATGATCACGTTGAATGGTGGTGCTGGCTTGAAGGGCTGAATGGCTTAATCCTGCACCTATTGTCTATTGTCTATATAGTTAGGTATCACAGTGGCACGCTGCTGTCTCACAACACCAGTGACCCGAGATTAATCCTGACCTCATGTATGTCAGTTCGGAGTTCGGATGTTCTCCCAGCAACTGCCTGGGGTTCCTTCGGGTGATCCGAGTTCCTCTCATATCTCAAAATGTGTGCATTGATGGGTTAAATGAACACTGTAAACTTTTGTCAGTGTATAAATGAGTTGTAGTTGGGGAGTTGATGGGAATGTGGGGAGGATAAAATAGATTAAAAGTGGTTGCTTGATGGCCAGCACTGTTTTGGTGAAGTTAATGAAAAGTTTTGAATGAGTGAACACAGAATGACAATTTGCGCTTGTGGGGAAGAAGCCATAATTATAAGGCAGTTGGCAAGAAGTTTGACATGAAAGTCAAAAGAACCTCCTGTGCCCAAAGAATGAGGAGAGTGTGGAATTCACTCCCAGGGATTGGCTGAAGCAAATTGTACGGATGTATTTAAGATGAAGATGGATAAACATATTATGGAGATGGAATTAGAGGACAACAATGATAGAGTTGTTGGAGGAGGCTCAAGGGGAACATAAAACCAGCATGAATTAGTTGGGCTGAATGGCCTATTTCTCTCCCATGCATCAGTCTTTCCTACTGCTTAACAAATTCTTTGGCACAAAAGTAGTTAGTTTTATATATGTAAATTTTAAATTGGCTGAGATAAATGATTCAAGGCTAAGTCCCGCAGTGCTTGTGAAGGGAATACAAGGCAGTGTTATGCAGGAGTCGCATGCCACCTTTGTGTGTTCTCCCATGCTGTGCTCAAAACCTAATGTTGGCAATAAACGGGAGAGGTGAAGCACACAGGACAACAGTAGTGAGAGTGAATACTAATGAACAGGACCTCCAACACAACAAAGGATGACTTGGACGCCGCGACAGTGACCAATGCCAGAATCCAAGTCAGCGGCCAGGTGAGTTCAGCCGCCATGTCATCTTTACTGAATCAGGCCTCGGCTGTCTAGTTTAGGCAGAATTCAGTGCAATCCATCAACACCATTTATGTGTACCAACTGTGCTCTAATATTATGTACAGGTGATATGCAGACTTCAGATTAAGAAGGCTCCTTGCGTATATCCGTCAAACTTGTGGATCAGTCCAATGCATACACGCTCAGGCACGCGTATACACAAAGTTCCCAATTGCGAGTTGATTTGGGACATTGCATGGAAATGTGGAATACGCTGCCCTGAAGGCACACAATGAAGGAAAGCATGATCTTATACACACATTAACCCGAGAGACCTATAGACATGGAAGAAATGTGCACATTCTTTGCACACCCAATCAACAACTCCACCTCCCACCTGCCCATATCTGAACCCCATCTACCATTCCAATCCCTCATTCTCCTGATCCTGGCTGTGCTTCATGCTCACCTAGAGGTGTCCACTTTCTTTCAAATGGCCGCTCTCCTCTGATGCTACTGCCTAGCCTTCCTCTTCCGATCACAAAGGGTTCTTATTTCAGCCCCACCTCACACTTGCCATGTTCTGACACCCGACTCCCTTCAACCTTGACCTTCCTAACTTCCTGAACACATGTCCAGATATGGACATGTGGTCAACTTCCTGAGTGGACCTTTGGGGGCATCACATTTTTAAGCAGTAACTTGCAACTGACACACAGGCATTGGTTTTCAGTGAATTTCAATACACTTGGGCCAATGGCATTAATGTCAGTCGAGCACAGCTGTTTTGGTACTCTAAATGTTTTTTTGAAGTAATGGAGTACATTAGTAAACACAAAGGCAAAATAGAAAAAACACAGAACATCACAGGGCAGCACAGTGGTAGAGCTGCTGCCTTACAGCACCAGAGACCCGGGCTCAATCCTGACTATGGACGCTGTCTGTACGGGGTTTGTACGTTCTCTCTGTGACCATGTGTGTTTTCTCCGGGTGCTCCAGTTTCTTCCCACACTCCAAAGACATACAGGTTTGTAGGTTAATTGGCTTTGGTAAAATTGTAAATTGTCCCCAGTGTGTAGGATAGTGCTAGTGTACGGGGTGATCGTTAGTCGGCACAGACTCAGTGGGCTGAGGGGAGAGTTTCCGAGCTATATTTCTAAAGTCAGGTCTAAATGTGAAATAAAACAGAAAATTTGGAAAATACTCAGATCGGGCTTATCTGTGGAGAGAGAGCCCCATGTTGCTGCTCAATGCTCATTGTAAAATTTCAATTCTCTCTCTCTCTCTCTCTCTCCATTGATACTGCTGGCCTACTAATGAGATTTCAGCATTTTTTGTTTTATTATTAATAGAAAGGATTATATACATATGCAGTTGTCCTTCAAAGTTAAATTCTGAGCTAATTTAATTAAAAGTTTTTTAAATGCTGTCGGTAAGTAACATGACTTCCACAATATCTAAAGAGTGCGTTGATATTGAATGGTATTTGATTTATACATAAATGATGATAGATGAAGACTATGTTTTACTGCCTCCTCTCTGGAATGGTTTACAGTAATAAATTGAAGGACATATTGTTCCTTCTGCTGATTATTTTTTGAGATAAATTTCTTAATGCAAATGTAAATTATATTGTTCCAACTGGAACCATTCTTGATGCCTCCTGCCAACTTATCATTTAACTGCAATCAGTGAAAGGTATGCTTACATTTAATGTCAGGGCCAAATGATTTAAAGTAAAGTTAATTAAGCACATGTTGCTGATACATTGGGAAATAACGAACCACACAATCGGTAATTGTGGGAAGCAGGAATTGTAATTACAGTATCATTGAAACACTGGTATTAGCAGTTAATAAGCAAACTTGTTTCTGGAGGAGGAAGCAGAGAAGCAACATGCTACCTTTAGCCAAGCAGTTATCATGGGTAACTTTAATCTACATAGAGATTGGGCCAACCAAATTGGTAGCAGTGCTGAGGATATGTCAAAGAACTGACTAGAGGACAGGCCATCCTAGACTGGGTATTATGTAATGAGGAAGGATTAGTTAGCGATCTTGTTGTGGAAAGCCCCTTGGGCAACAGTGACCATAATATGACGGAATTCTACATTAGGGTGGAAAGTGACATGGTTACTTCAGATAATAGGGTCCTGAACTGAAAGAAAGGAAACTTTGAAGGTATGAGATGGGAAATGGCTGGGATAGACTAGCAAATTATACTTAAAGAGATGACATTAGAGATGTTATGGCAAAGTTTAAAGACCGCATCGATGAACTCCAAAAATTGTTCATCTTTGATCTGGCGAAAAAATAAAACTGGGAAGGCGGCTCAACTGTAGCTAATGAGGGAAGTCAAGGATGGTGTTAAATCCAAGGAAACGGCATATATATTGGCCCGAGGAAGCAGCAAATCGGAGGAATGGGAGAAATTTAAGGGCATGTCCCACTTTCACGACCTAATTCATGATATTTTTTACTCGTGGACATTTTTCATCATGCTAGAAAAACACCCCAACCTACTTGATGCCACAAGTGCCTACGACTAGCATCGCCGCCTGCTACGACCTACCTATGACCTCCTGCGGCCTCGTGACGACCATGCTGCGAGTATGAGTCAAGGGCAAACTCGGCAGAGGTTGTGAATTAGGTCGTGAAAGTGGGACAGGCCCTTTAGAACTCAACAGAGGAGGACAAAGGGGTTATTTAAGAGGGGGACAAAAGAGAATGAAAGAAAGCTTGTGGGAATATAACAACTGACTGTAAAAGCTTTTTCAGATAAGCAAAAAGGAAAAGATTAGTGAAGACAAATGTAGGTCATTAACAATCAGAGACAGGAGAATATATAATGGGAAACAAGGAAAGGACAAAACAGTACTTTGGTTTTGTCTTCACCAAGGAATTCACAAACAACCACCCAGAAATGCTAGGGGACCGAGGGTCTAGTGGAGGGAGGAACTGAAGGGAATCCACATTTGTCAGGAAATAGTGTTAGGTAAACTGTTGGGACTGAAGGCAGATAAATCCCCAGGGCCTGATGGTCTGCATCCCAGGTGGCCCTCGTGATGCATTGCTGATCATTTTCTAAGGTTCTCTTGACACTGGAAAAGGGGAGGTGCAATGAGTCCTGGATGTGCTTGTACATCAGTCACTGAAAGTAAGCACGCAGGTACAGCAGGAAGTGAAGAGAGCTAATGGCACGTTGGCCTTCATTGTGAGAGGATTTGAGTTTAGGAGCAAGGAGGTCCTACTGCAGTTGTACAGAACCCTGGGGGACTGCACCTGGACTATTGTGTGCAATTTTGGTCCCCTAGTTTGAGGAAGGACATTATCGCTTTTGAGGGAGTGCAGAATAGGTTCACCAGGTTAATTCCCAGGATGGAGGGACTGACATATGATGAAATAATGGGTCGACTGGGCTTTTATTCGCTGGAATTTAGAAGGATGAGATCTTATATAAACATATGAAATTCTCAAAGGATTGGACAGACTAGATGCAGGAAAAATGTTCCCGGTGTTGGGGGAGTCCAGAACCAGGGGTTACAGTTTAAGAATAAGGTATAGGCCATTTCGGACTGAGATGAGGAAAAACTTCTTCACCCACAGAGTTATGAATATGTGGAATTCTCTGCCACTGAAGGCAGTGGAGGCCAATTCACTGGATGTTTTCAAGAGAGAATTAGATTTACCTCTTAGGGCTAAAGGAATCGAGGGATATGGGGAAAAGCAGGAACGGGGTACTTATTTGAGATGATCAGCCATGATCATATTGAATGGCGGTGCTGGCTCGAAGGGCAGAATGGCCTACTCCTGCACCTATCTTTCTATGTTTCTATGCCATTTTAGCCAATCATTACACAGGCATCTAGCCAACAATGTGAAAAAAATGTCCAAAATGTAGGACAATTTCAATAATAGCTAATAACTGTCTGTTCTTCTCTCAATCATTAACAAAGTGATGGAAGCTCTCAGTGACAATACTCCCAATAACCTTCTTACTAATACCCACTTACTAATTCACCAGACCTCGTCAGAACCTTGGTCCGAATGTGAACCAAAGTGTTAATTTTCGGAAATGAGTCGAGGGAAATGCCCTCAACATCAAGGCATCATTTTGACTGAGTCTGGCATCAAGGCCCCCGGTAAAGTGCAATTCAATTGGTGGGGTCAAAGGAAGAACACTTTAGTTGGTTGTGGGTGTCACTGTAAGAGTTTTTCAGGGCAATGTCCGACAGGCAACCATCTTCAGCTGCTTCACCAATATCTTATTTCAATCATATGGGACAATACAGTTGTACAACTAGTAGAGTTGCTGCCTCACAGCTAAAGAGACTCGGGTTTGATGTTGACCTCGGATGCTGTCTGTGTGGAGTTTGGACATTCTTCCCGTTACCATATGTGTTTCCTTTGCGTACTCCAGTTTCCTCCCATATTCCAAAGACATGCTGTAAATTGGCCTCTGTAAATTTCCCTTCGTGAATAAGGAATGGATGTGAAAGTGAGATGATATGGAACTAGTGTGGACGGTTGATCAATGGTCGGTGTGGACTCATTGAGCCAAAGGGCTGATTTCCTTGCTGTATCTTTCAATTAATTGATTAATCAATTTAATTCATCCATTTATAAGGTCAGAAGGAGGGAATATTTACATACGATTGCCTAATGTTCAATTTTATTTGCAACTCAGTAACTAGTGAAGCAATTCATATCTGCATACAGAAAAACCCTGGACTACATTCGACCCAAAGCTGCTAAATGGGAAGTAACATTCACTTTGCAGAATTGTCAGACATCAACAAACTTGAAAACTAAAGATTCAATGCCATTAACATTGTTAAAGTCCCTAATGAGCAGAAACTCAAATGGGCCAGCCGCATAAACATCAACCACCATACTGTAGATCACTTCCCAAATTTGGACTACAAGTTCTCCTCAGTAACTCCATTCCAGGGATAAGCTCAAGCTCCAGGATACTTCTCCAATCTTCACTGGTTTAATGTAATCAATTGAGCCCTTATTAATGCATCTGTTTTTCAAGGATTTGTAAAAAAAACATCTTTCTCTTGCCTCGCACGTGGAAACCCTTAGTTTTTCACCACATTTGTCACCGGACTGTTATCCTTCTTGATTGCAGAGGTGAATTGTTTGGAAGTTACTTCAGCAACAATAGGCTATCAGAGAAAGCCCCATTATTGGAAGGATGCGGAGCCTTTGGAGACGATGCAAAGCCTCTCCAGAATGATGCCTGAATTCGGGAGTAGAATCAACCAGGAAAGGTTTCTTTCTGGAATGCTGGAGATTGAGAGGAGATCAAATAGAAGTAGATATAATTATGACATGTGTGGATAGGGTACACAGTCAAAACCATTTTTGCTCTTCCACTGCAAGGAAGCAAATAACATTTGAAAGTATCAAGTGTCTGTTTCTATGAATAACAACTCAGGACGTCTTGTGCCATTGCTACACTTTCTGACATTTTCAAAGGAATCATTTAAAACTGAAATATCTGATTTTAGAAGACTGTAGAAAACATTGTGAATTTAAAAGAGATATCATCTCATGTCAACCATATTCATCAGTACATTCATGGTATTCCTCAATCCTTCAAATCTCATTAGAATTTAAAATCTAAAGGTATTTTTCAGATTTTGAATGAAAGAAAATGTTCCCATTTTTAGCATGACATTGGTTGGATGTTTGCTGGTTAGATAAAAGGCATATGCTAGCAATAATGCAGACTTCCAAATCCTGAATAGGAATGTCTATAATGATAAATAGCTTCCAAATTGAGCAGAGAAAATAATACAGGTTCACAATTCAATGAAGTGAGGTGGAGATAAAGATGTTGGAGGATATAGGTGGTTAATTATAAAGTAAGTTTAACCCTTAATCAATTCTAAATATTGCAGATCTTTACTGGGGAGAGAGATAACAGACAGTTCACCGTCTAAATTAAGCCAGTATAACTAATTAAAACAGGTAATGTTGGAAGTATGTACGAAGGAGCTGCAGATGCTGGTTTAAACCAAAGATAGACACAAAATGCTTGAGTAACTCAGCAGGACAGGCAGCATCTCCGGAGGGAAGGAATGGGTGAAGTTTCGGGAGTCTGAGGAAGGGTCTCGACTTGAAACGTCAACCATTCCTTCTCTCCAGAGACGCTGCCAGCCCCACTGAGTTACTCCAGCATTTTGTGTCTATAATGTTGGAAGTATCTGTGCGGGAAGAAAATAGTTAATATTTCAGGTGGATGTCCTTTCAAGAAACTGTTGTGTCAGCAGATGACACATAGAGGTCGCTTTTCCTGCACTTTCCTCGAAGGAATAATCATTCTTTGGGCTCAACGGTTAGTAAATGTCTTTATGGACAGATCGAGTGTCTCCAAGGGGCAGTATAACTATATCACTGATGCAGAAAGGGAGGAAATTGGTGGCATAGAGTGGAGAAAGTAAGCAGAACAAAAACACACCAAATCAAAGGACTTTTACAAGTTGTAAATCATCTGCCAATTAGCAAGTCAGATACGAGCATAATTCCAAGGATGTCAACCAAGCTGTAAAATATTTCTGATAGAACATTTTCATATGCAGAAGTTTCCCCAATAAATAACTCCAGGCATCGCTTGCACTTCCGAACTGAATACAAAAACGATGAGTCAACATGATTTTACAGGCAAGATGTAAAGGATTTGGAGAGGGTGCAGAAGTTTAGCAGAATGCTGCCTGGATTAGAGGGTGCCAGTTAGAAGGAGAGTCTCTGGAACAATGGAGGCAGAGGGGAGATCTGATAAAAAAAAAAATTAAATTATGAGACACGTAAATGGTCAGAATCATTTTCTCAAGGTGGCTGCCTCGCCAACAGTCAGTCTGTCCTTTCCATCTTTGTGTTTTAACAGTATGTGTTGAATGCATGTTTTTAGTGTTCTTTAGCTTGTTTATGTGGGGGGTGGGGGGGGGGGGTGGGGGTTGGGGGAACATTTTTCTAATCTCTTACCACGATGGAGATGTGATTTTTTTCCGTATTGTATCTCTGTCCACACTTCAACCTAATATCAAGGAGTTGCCGGCCATTGCTGCAGACCAACTCTTGAGAGCTACACCGTGGGGAGCCTACGGGACTTTAACATCGCGGAGCCCGCGATCCCTTTGCCAGGGATCGAACTCGGAACTCCAACCATGGGTGCTTGTGGACTTAACATCACGGAGCTCGCAGTCTCTGGTCAGAGACTGACTTCGAGAACTCAAAGGCGCAGGAGTTACGACCACCCCGGCCTGGGGCCTTTGGCCAACGACTGCGGGAGCTTCAATCACCATGACGGATGGTTCTGACCACTGCCCGGACCACAGTCGAACCATCGAAAGAGGAAGACGATTGGACTTTTTTGCCTTCCATCAAAGTGAGGAATGTGGGGAATCCGCTGTGGTGGATGTTTATGTTAACTTTTATGTAGTTGTGTGTCTTGTTGCTTTCTTTTTTCGTATGGCTGTATGGTAATTCGCATATCACTGTACCTTAATTGGTACGTGACAATAAAAGACCTTTGAAAACTTTGAAACCTTTGAAATGTCAGATAACAGAGGGTGTAGCTTTAAGCTGAGAAAGGGAAAGTGTAAAGGTGATGTACGAATAAAGCTTTACACAGAGATTGATGTGTGCATGGAATGCGTTCTCGAGTTTGTGGTTGAAGTATTTAAGAGGCTTTTAGTTGGCTACACGATTATGCAGGCAAAAGGAGTTAGTTTAATTTGGCATCATGCAATAGAGTGATACAGTGTGGAAACAGGCCCGTCAGCCCAACTTGCGTACACCGGCCAGCAATGTCCCAGCTACACTAGTCCCACTTGCCTGCACTTGGTCCATATCCCTCCAGACCTGTCCTATCCATGTACCTGTCTAACTGTCTCTTAAACGATGGGATAGTCTCAGTCTCAACTACCTCCTCTGGCAGCTTGTTCCATACACCCACCACCCTTTGTGTGGAAAGGTTACCCCTCGGATTCCTATTAATCTTTTCCCCTTCACCTTGAACCTATGTCCTCTAGTCCTCAATTCCCCTAGTCTGGGCAAGAGACTCTCTGCATCGACCCGATCTATTCTTCTTATGATTTTGATCTGTCCTTGTCAATCTTTTGTAGTCTTTTGGCTTATTTCTTACTCCTTCTTCTTGCACTGCCAAGAACATCCGGTTAAGAGGGGAAGATAGAGGGGAGTAGATGGGCTGAATGGCCTAATTCTGTTCCTATCACTTATGAACTCAGCAGATCAGGCAGCATTTATGGAGGGAATGGATAGGTAAAGTTTTGGACTTGGGACCCTTCTTCAGACTCATGGTTTCTGGGATGAGATGGAGAGTCTGCCAGCTGTTTGGCATAGACAATGATCATTCAGCCATCACTTCAATGCCAACCATCATGACTATCTACTAACCAAATTCGCTGCACTAATTTCATATACTTCAATTTCATTTAGGTACCCATCCAGATGTCTCTAAAATGTTGTTACTGGTCTTGTTTCTACCACCTCTTTTGGCAGATCATTCCAGATAACAACTATTCTTGGATGAAAAGATCTCCACTCAGATTCCATTTAAACCTACCCCTCTCATTTTAAATCAATGATATCTTGTTTCAATCAACCCTGCCATAGAAAACAGGCACTGTCACCCTACCCTATCAATGCCTCTCATAATTTGACATACCTCTATCACGTCACCTCTCAGCTTCCTTCGCTCCAGGGAATAAAGACCAAGCCTACCCAACTTCTTCTGATAACTTAATCCCCCCCAATCAAGTGAACCCACCCAGGGATGCATGAGGTTTTTCTTGGGGCAATTTGGTCGGCACTTGCAAGTTGGGCCGAAAGGCCTATTTCCACGTTGTATGACTCCACGACTCGGGAAATATCCATGTGAAATGGAGGCACTGGAGACTGTGGATGGTGGAATCTGGAGCAACAAGCAGTTTGCTGGGGGAACTCTGTCGATAAGTCAGCATCTGTGGAGCAGAATAGACAGTCGCATTTCGGTACCCTTCATTTGGACTGAGATGTGGATGAAGGATCCCAACCCAAAACATCGACTGAGTTTCTCCAGCAGACTGTGGATAACCATCCTTGTGAATTTATTCTGCACCCCCTCTAGTTTAATCCGAACTTGCGGTGGCTGGAACTGTACAAAATATTCAAAGTCATGAAAGGATGACGCTACAAAACTGAAGCCAGAACCTCTTGCACAGCAGTTTCAAGCTAATTAGTTACCGTGGCCAAAAGACTGTCGAGTAAATTAGTTTATGGATCAATTAAAAGCACAGGCCTCCCACATTGCTGTCTTCTCACTGTAAATTTTCATCTTCCAAATATAACAAAAAGGCTTGCAAGTAATTCAAAAGTTCAATTCAAATGTTTGGGGTGGGTAAATGACAGTGACATATTACCCTGTTTACTTTCTCACCAAAGGCCATGATAGCAAATCCATTTAAATAATAAAGTATAAGCTAAATTGCCACTCAGTCTTTTGGCTGATGAAACAAATTATCTCAAAACAGCTGATCTCCAACAATGAAGGTGATTAGGAGCAAATTAGGGACATTGTTTTAGCTTCAACTCAAACTTAGTTTAACAGAGAGGTAAGGAATAGACCCCGGATAACCATAGGCTAATAAATTAATAGAAATTCTTTAGTCAGAGGGTAGTTAATCTGTGGAACTCATTGCCACAGAGGGCTGTGGTGGGCTAGTCAATGGATATTTTTAAGGCAGAGATAGACAAATTCTGGATTAGAACAGGTGTCTGTTATGGGGAGAAGGCAGGAAAATGGGATTAGGAGGCAGAGATCAACCATGATTGAATGGCGGAGTGGACTCGATAGGCTGAATGGCCTAATTCTACTATAACTTGTGAATGTGAACTTATGATGCAAAAATCATCAGAGAAAAATTTGAGGGACCACATGAATTAGCATTTAGAGCTTGGACTTTTTAAGGAAAGTCCAGGCTTTTATTTGAGAAAACAACGATATATAGAATTATTTTGTGATTATAGAAAGTATTTAACAAGATCCCATGTGTTAGATAAACCAGGAAAGTAAAGAGACAATAGATATTGTATCTACTGGAGAAAGTAAAAGATAATGTTCCATAGGAACTACGGTGGCTGGAAGCTATGTCCATCCAGTAAGGGCCCTTTCAGCTCACTGCTGAACCCCTTGCTTTATGTGATATATACAGGCAGTCTCTGTTCCCAAAATCTGCCCAATAATAATTTTCTCTGTGTCAGAACTACCTGTTTTCCACAGTAACCCACATCATATTGTTCCACATACATTTAATTTAATTGAATAGTCATCCTAGTACTGTCCATATTAAATTCATGGAATATATACTGTATCCAGACAGGAAACATATTATTATCATTACAAGCTTGAAAACTGCTTTACAAATGTATGGGGAGAATTTGTGTAAAGTTGAATTTCAAAAAGTCAGTTCATTTGTAACCCAGGGAAACCCTGCATTTATAACTTATTCTTAAATGTACAATCCTCAACTAGTAAGTTTGCTGTGATATCAACATTGCTAATGCTGTTAATAGTGGAGAAGAACATTCCAGTCACCAACATGACATCAGTGGAATCATTGGGCCGGCACATAATTATCGATTAGATTTCAATCCAAATGGGTGTGATGCAATGCAATGGGGAGGGACAAACTAAGCAAGCAAATACATGGCAAATTGTAGGTTTCTATGAAGTGCAGAGGAACAAGAGGATCTGGAACTACATGTCCACAGATCCCTGAAGAGGAAAGGTTATTTGGACAGGTGGTTGAGAAAGCTTTGGCCCAATTATCAGTATTATCTAAGGCACAATTGCATGAGTAAAACATTATGTTACAACTACATAAAACACCAGGTTAAAATATCATGTACAGTTTTGGACACCACACTACTGAAAGGACATCATAATGGAAGATATAGAAACATAGAAGTATAGAAAATAGGTGCAGGAGGAGGCCATTCTGCCCTTCGATCCAGCACCGCCATTCATTGTAATCATGGCTGATCGTCCCTAATAAATAACCCTTGCCTGCCTTCTCCCCATATCCCTTGATTCCACTAGCCCCTAGAGCTCTATCTAACTCTCTCTTAAATCCATCCAGATGTAATGGAGATTTATCAGTCTGTAGAAAGGGCCCAACCCGAAATGTCTTTGGTCCATTTCCATGAACAGATGCTGCCTGACCTATTGAATTCCTTTGGCACTTTGATTTTTGGTAATTTTTTACCAATATCTGCAATCTTTTGTCTCTCCATTTATGAGGATGCTTCCAGAGATGAAGAATTATCATCTCTGGGTGGTATTGATTAAGCTGGAGTTGTTTCCTCCGAACAAAGGATACTCAGGGAAAATTCTATTGATGTGTATAAAATATTGAGATCTCGAGAGGCTGAACAAGATTTTCCATGACAGCAAGATCTATAACTAGCGGAAACTGATTTAAGTTAATTGGTAGAAGCATTAGAGGGTAGTTGAGGAAATTAAATGCTGATCTAATGAGTGGGACAGGAGTGGGCAGTGAAGAGAAGTATGGAATTCATTGCTTGATAAGTGCTGGAATCATAAACCTTCATCATATCTGAAAGCTATCTGGATGAGTACTTGAAGAACTCCATTGTCCAAGGTAGTGGACTGAAAGGTGGGGTGGGGGAGTGAACTATATAGCGCAATGTTTGATGTATCTGAACACAATGGGCTGAATGACCTTATTCTATATCTTAAATTCCTATGATAGGAATTAGGCACAGATATAGGACGACTGATTGCTTGCATCCACTCCTAGATTTTCCCGGTTGGGGGAGTCCAAAACCAGGGGCCACAGTTTCAGAATAAGGGGTAAGCCATTTAGAATGAAGATGAGGAAAATCTTTTTCACACAGGGGGTTGTGAATCTGTGGAATTCTCTGCCTCAGAAGGCAGTGGGGGCCGATTCTCTGGATGCTTTCAAGCAAGAGTTAGATAGAGCTCTTAAAGATAGCGGAGTCAGGGTATATGGGGAGAAGGCAGGAATGGGGTACTGCTTGTGGATGATCAGCCATGATCACAGTGAACGGCGGTGCTGGCTCTAAGGGCTGAATGGCCTACTCCTGCACCTATTGACTATTTTGGGATTAATCTTAACTCTGCCTTCCCGCCATATCCCAAAATCCCTTGATTTCCAAATGTTCTCCATGAATTCACTCATTGGCTAAGCTTACACAATCCTGTGAAACAGAGAAGTCTGAAGTATCTGAATAGACACCGCATCACTACCCTAAAGATTCAACACCTCCACTGGCGATGTTCCATCGTTGCCGGGTGGATCAACAAAATTCCCTGCAGTTACTTTCCAAAATATATGCTGACAACAATTCCCAAGGGCAGGAGATGCATGGAAACACCATCAACTGCAATTCCCTCTAAGCTGCACAGACTCTTGACTTGGAGCTGCACCTTTGTTGCTTCATTATTGCTGGGATGATATAATAGATTCCTCTGCTCAACAGTACCATGTCAGATACTTCCACAGGGCTTCTGAGGGTCAATCAGGGATAACAAAAAAAAAGACCTATTCAGTATGTCACCCAGATCCCAAAAAGAGAAACTTAAACATATATCTTAAGGGTATGACTTTGAGAGGCTACCAGTCACCCTTAAATGTGTACAGCACAATTATCAGTGATGCACTATGTTTCCAAGAGAGATTCTACAAAGAGTGTGGTGCTTTATAGAGCAAAGTATCGAGATCAAAGTCAAGACAGCCTGGATGGAAGTGGCTGAGAGACTGTGTCCTGTGTACTAATTATGGCAAAAACATCAGGCAGGATCTTTGCAAGTTTACAGAAGGCTGATAAATTCTGCTTAGCCGATAGTTAATTTTGTCGTGTTGCCTTAATAGCATTCTAGTTTATGCTTAAAGCAGAATCACAGCGGGAAAATGCACAGCATCCTGACAGCTGTTCATCTACTATGCCAACATGCTATGTTGCTGCTATGGTAATACATTTTTTTAATGGCCTATAGCATACAGCAAGGAACAAACACAAACAAGGCAGCAATCCAATGTTCCAGTACATCGCACATTCACATAAGGCTCAGACTTGAGTTTAAACTTTCTGTTTGAAGTCATTTACAACTTATCATTCAAAAAACATCAAGAGGGAGTACTCATGCCCAGTCCGTTCTTGGACCCCAGCTCCACCATTAACTCCACCATTTCCAGCACCTTTCACCCGCAATGATGCCACGAGTGCCCAGATGCGCTAAACAACTAAAGCTCAGGGTGAGAAGTTCCAATGCAAAATATAAATTATTTTGAAATAAAGGAGTATGCCACTTTAGTTTGACTTTTCCACAGAACGAAGAGCCTGGTTCCATGTTATATCTCTGAAACTACACTAAAATTACTCCTACTTCTTGTTCCTAGGAGTAGGAGTAATTTTAGAGATACAACATGGAACCAGACTCTTTGGCTCGGTGAGTCTGTGCCGACCACAATCACCTGTACATTAGTTCTATACTACACACTAGCAACAACATACAGAATGCAATTAACCTACAATCCTTGGAATGTGGGAGGAAACCAGAACACCTAGAGAAAACCCACACGGTCACATAAAGAACGTACAAACTCCACACTTACAGCACCCAAGGCCAGGATCAAACCTGGGTGAGACAGCAGCTTTATCAGATGTGCCACTCTGCCGTCTGCTCTGTAGGCTAATAGACCCTATAAGATTGCCCCTCCATTCAATATAATTATGGCTGATCATCCAAATTCAGTACCCAGACTTAACTTTACGTCTACATCTGTCAACTCCTTCAGCCATAATAACTATATCTAATTTTCACCCCTTTTGCATGAATACATCTCCACTTCTTTTCCAACTTCCTCACTTCATTACAATCAATCTGAAGAAGGGTTCCGACCTGAAATGTCACCCATCCATGTCCTCTATATTTGCTGCCTGACCTACTATTTTGTTCAAGATTGTAGCATCTGCAGTTCCTTGTTTCTCTATACCGTACTTATCTTGAATATATATTTCAGAGTCATAACGTCATACAGCATGGAAGCAGGTCATTAGGCTCAACTTCCCCATGTTGATCAAAATGCTCAATCCATACTAGTCCTAACTGCCTGCATTGGGCTCAAATGCCTCTAAACGTTTCTAACCATGTACCTGTCTAAATATCGTTTAAATGTGATAGTACCTGGCTCAACTACCCCGTCTGGCAGCTCGTTCCATACACACACTACCCATTGTGCGGAAAAGTTGTCCCTCTGGTTCCTATTACATTTTCCCCTTTCACCTTCAACCTATGTCTTCTTGTTCTTGATTCATCTACTCTGGATAAAACGCTATGCATCTACCCTGTCTATTTCCATGACTATCTCATAAGATCAGGCCTCATCCTCCTGCACTCAACAGAATAACGTCCTAGCCTACCCAACCTCTCCCTATAGCTCTGGCCCTCAAATCCTGTCAACAAGCTGATAAACCTACTTTGCACTCTTTCCAGTTTAACAAGATCTTTCCTACAGCATGGTGACTAAAACGGAACACAAATATGGCCACACCACCAACTTGTACAACTGCAACATAACTAAACATTTTTAGCTCAATAATTTGAGTGATGATCAATCAGTGATTTGCTCCCAACTGCATCTCTGCTTTTGACCTTCGCTGCTTTCAGGCTGATCATTCTTTGAGTAAAGAAATTGCTTCTCCTTGAAAACACTGCCCAGAAATTTGGAATATCATTACTTGTATCTGAATATGAGGCCCCAGGTGTTGGCTCTGAGGACTCACTCAAGTGGTACCAACACCACTTAACAATAGAGCAGCATCATGATAGTGTCAGGTGTTTGAGTTTAGGGATCTGGCCAGGTTGGACTGGAAAACTGAGGGAGACTCACATAACGAGAGGATTTGAATATAGGAGATAAGAGGTCCTTTTGCAGTTGTACAGGGCCCTGGTGAGACCACATCTGGAGTATTGTGTGCATTTTTGGTCTCCTAACTTGAGGAAGGTCATCCTTGCTATTGAGGCAGTGCAGCGTTGATTCACGAGGTTAATCCTCGGGGTGGCGGGACTGTCATAGAGGAAAGAGTGGAAAGACTGGGCTAGTATTCACTGGAATTTAAAAGGATGAGGGGGGATCTTATAGAAACACTGAAAATCATGAAAGGACTGGACAACCCAGGTCCAGAAAAAATGTTCCCAATGTTGGGGGAGTCCAGAACCAGGGGCCACAGTCTAAGAATAAATGGGAGGCCATTTAAAACTGAGATGAGAAAAAACATTTTCATCCAAAGAGTTGTGCAATTCTCTGACACAAAAGGCAATGCAGGCCAATTCACTGCGAATTTAAAAGGGAGTTAGATAGAGCTCTAGGGGCTTGCGGAACCAAGGGATATGGGGAGAAGGCAGGCACGGGTTACTGATTGTGGATGATCAGCCATGATCACAATGAATGGTGGTGCAGGCTCAAAGGGCCAAATAGTCTCCGCCAACACCTATTTTCTATGTTTCTATGTAAAGTCTGCATCTGCAAGAATTGGAAGGTTAGATATTATGGAGCCTGGAGAACTGGAGTTAGACAAGGTCATATTTGAGATGAAGGAGATTGACACCAAGAATGGATTGACCATGAATGCTGAAGGGAGGTATGGCAGAGATAAAATTAGAACCATGGGCAATAGGATATTGATATGTGCTATCAGAAAAAGATACTTATTTCAGTTTGTTTTTATTTCCATTTAGTTTGTTTCTTTAGTTGAGAAATACAGCATGGAAACAGACCCTTCGGTCCAACGAGTCCACACCAACCATCGATCACCAGCTCACACTAGTTCTATGTTATTCCATTTTCTTATCCTCTCCCTGCATGCTTGGGGCGATTTATAGAGGCCAATTACTCTACAAACCCGCGAGTCCTTGGGATTGGGAGAAAACAAGAGCACCCAGAGGAAACCCATGATGCCACAGGGAGATTGCGCAAACTCCACACAGAAAGCATCCGAGTTCAGGATCAAACCCAGGACTCTGGCCCTACCAGCTGCGCCACTGAGCTGTGTTGTTGTGCTAATTATTAAGATTAATGGAGTCAATTAGTCCTGGAAAGAATGCTCTCACCAGGCACAAGCCCTTTTCTGTGGAATTATATATGTCCTGCCATCTGCCTCAGGATGTGTAGGAACACCTGCCTCTTATTCTCATCCAATATGATGGATGAGGACACATTTTTTCCTTCAGGCCATATTAGGCTCCCAGAAATAATTTTGTGCAGTTTACTTCTGTCCAAAATGAAGCAAGTAACCATTTTGAAACCACGTGTTGCAAAGTAAGACAACACTCTGAGCATTGGAATTTAACCCGAGTGACACAATTAATGGTGTCACTCCTTAACTAGGAAGGGAGAGATGCAACACAAACAAGACGTCCTTGTGCACCATCTACTTAAAGTAAGCACACAAGTGTAGCATGCAACTGGTAAATTGAAAGCTAGCCTCCAGAGCAAGGACTTTGGGATATAGGTACAAATAGCTGGAGTATCTCAGCGAGACAGGCAGCATCTCTGGAGAGAAGAAATGGTTCACGTTTTGGGTCAAGACCCTTCCTCAGACCCGTTTTTGGTTGAGGCCCTTCTTCAGTCTGAAGAAGGGTCTTTACCTGAAACGTCACTCATTCCTTCTCTCCAGAGCTGCTGCCTGTCCAACTTATACTCCAGCTTTTGGTGTCTATCTTTAGTTTAAACCAGCATCTGCAGTTCCTTCTTCCTTCTTACACATTGGAATATAGGATCAGGTAGATCTTGCAGCAACTGTACAGGGTCTTGGTGTAACCTATACCTTGACCATGAATTGATGTTTTGATTGACTGAAATATACCACAAGGAAAGAGGCTCTTTGGCCCCCCCAAGGCCACGGCAAACATCAATCACCTGTTTACACTAATTCCGTTATCACATTTCTGCATCCACTCGCTATCACTTAGAGCAATTTACAGAGACCACTTAACCTGCACATTGTGGGTACGTGGGAGGAAATTGGAGCACCCAAGTGGCTGCAGGGAGCAAGTGCAAGCCCCACACAGATAGCACCTGAGGTCTGGATTCAACTTTGGTCTCTGGCGTTGTGAGGCAGCAGCTCTACCAGTTGTCCCACTGCACTGCCCATCTGATGGCCAGGTCTTTGGTCTCCTTGACTAAAGATGGATGTTTTTCCTATGGACTGAGTTCAGCAAAGGTTCACAGAATGATTTTTGTGATGGCAGGTGTGATGCAAAAAAAAAAAAATTGGGTCAATTAAGGGCATGTCCTACTTCGGCGATTTTTCCCGCGACTGTCACAGTCATAGCAGGTCGCCGAGAAAGTGGCGACCAGACCACCCCCTACCACAATGTCTACGACAAGCTACGACAACCTACCACCCAGTCGACGTCAAGCTACTGATAACCGGCGACCCATTAGGACGTCCATCTACAACCACACCTACGACAACCTACTACAACACAGGCGACAACCAAAGTCAACCTACATCCACCTGCGACAAGCTACGACAAGCAATGACCCTGTCGGCGCCAACTGAAGACAATTCAGTCGCTGGTACCTGTCGCCAGTTGACGTAGGTAGTCGCCAATGGAATTAACCAAAGTCAGCACCTGGCAACAACCGACAACAACTGGCGACAACCTGCGTCATCCTGGCGACAACCAGCGACAACACCTACGACAGGAGAAGACAAGTTGCAACAAGCCCACAGTCGCCGAAAAGTTTTGAACATTTCAAAATCCAGTGGCGACCAGAAAAACGTTATGACTCTTTAGGCGACTTGAGGAGGCTACTCACAACCACATAGGTGACACCCCCGCGACCATGTGGCGACAGCCTAGTCACCTGTAGTCGCTGAAAAAATTGCCTAATTGGGACAGGGGACTTTAGGTTTAAATGCACTGGAGTTCAAAGGAATGAGATGGGATCTTACAGGCACCTATAACCCTTCCTCAGCAGCTTTTACACTATATTCTACAGTCTGGTGCCTTTCTCATTCAGCACAACCCCTTGTACTGCTGTGCTGTTTGCTTGTATGCATGTATGGTGTGATTTGCCTGGATAGCATGCAGAACAAATATTTTCACCATGCCTTAGAAAATGTGACAATAATAAACCAAACCAATACCAAAATTCCAACAGGGCTGAACAGATTCAGTGCAGCAAGGATGTTCCTTATAACTTAACCATATGGGATAAGCCATTAATCGTGAGACGAGGAGAAGTTTCTTCTCCCAGAGAGTGGTGAATCTATGGAATTCTCTTTCACAGAAAGCGGTTGAAGCCAAATTATAAAATATGTTCAAGATAGACCAAGATATTTTTCTTAGTGTCAGAAGCATTAAGGGATAAAGGGGGGGGGGGTTAAGCTGGAACAGGAAATTCAATTTGAATGATAAGCCATGAGCATATTGAATGGGGGAGAAGGATTGAAAGGTTAAATGGCCTCCTTCTGCTCCTATTTCGAAGTGTCCTATGGTAGCCAATTGGACCAAGCAATTTCTGGCCTTGGATCACCAAATGATTTGTAGAAATTAGGGATTTTGGATGACGATCACTGAACGGTCTTGTGCAATTAGAGGGCACCACAATGGCGCAGCGGTAGAGTTGCTGACTTACAGTGCCGTAGACCTGGGCTCGATCCTGAAAATGGGTGCTGTCTATATGGAGTTCGTATGCTCTCCCTGTGACCGTGTGGGTTTTCCCTGGGTAATTCCAATTTCCTCCCACATTCCAAAACATACATGTCTGTAGGTTAATTGGCTTTGGTAAGGTATAAAATTGTTCCTAGTGTGTAGAGTAGTGTTAGTGTGCGGGATGATCGCTGGTCGGCAAGGATTTGGTGGGACGGAGGGCCTGTTTCTGCGCTATATCTCTAAAGTTTAAACTCTAAATTTAATAAACACTGGAAGTGCACAGAGGAGAACACAGAGACGGTATAAAAATGGAGACAGAAAGCGAAATAACAAGGCATTGGGGAGAAGCACAAAGGAAAACTAAAGGCATTTTTAAACTTTGATATTTTTAAATAAACAGTGATAATGTAAAGGAATGAGGGGTCGGTTGACAATAATTTACAATTATCAGATTGCCAAAATGTTGCTTACGCTTACACTGACAGATTTTGTTTGCATCCTTCATGAAAAATATCTAGCATCTCACATGCTTCAGTACATGCTAATGATGAGGCAGACAGTGAAATGCCACTTTCAAAAAGCTAATAGCCAAATGTCACAACTCTGACAGCAGTGGGATTTAATTGTTTATCTGCTCCTTGCCGGAAGTTGCTGCACCATTTACACATAAACAATAAAGTCTAGCGAAGCTGCTCTTTTACTTTGACATTTAAAAATGAACTTAGAAGAGCTCAGAGAACTATTGTGTTCAATTTTAGTCTCCTAACATTTCACTCAATCACTGAGCCATTTTCAAAGTAAACCCTGAACAAAGATGGAAACTTTAATGTACTATGAAGATAATTCTACATTGAAGGAATGTAGAATTATCCTTTCTTTATCAATATTAATAAGAATTATTGCACTTTAAAATTCATGAGCAATAGAAAGCTTGTATTGACAGAGTAATCACATTATTAATTCTCAAATTATCTCAATCTTAAGAGCTGGACAGCAAACAGAAAAAAACATTAATTTGGTTATTTCCTAATATATGAATTTTAAAAGCTTCAAGATCCTTTCTCCTAACATAGGATATATAAATATGCCTTTGCACAATCAGCATTGACTTCTGTTTTAATTTTATATTTTCCATCTTACCTTTCAAAGTATTTTATAAAATGCATTCTACAGCAAGCTTTACTTGTGTATCATCCAAGGCATTGAAACAAAATTCAAGTGTTTCCATTTCTTGCCCATTGCCATCACACTTCTGAACCAATCACCACTACCCAGATCTATTGCCACGTACTCTAGACTCTACCTTACTCTGCTATTGTATTTTATTATGCTTTAATTTATTTTTGCACAATTTCGGATAGCGCTTCAATCTTGCACCATTCTGCTGTTTTGCACTGGACATTGTAGTTATAATTACTGTATGTATATTGTTTACTTTCATTGTGCTCTGCTGAATTTGACAATAAACTGATTTGAATCGGAACCCGAGGGCATTATCAGAATCATAAGAGGTCTTTGTAAGGCAACACCATAGTTAAATCCTCTTCATAGTGAAGACCAACATAATATTTGCCTTCATGTTCACTTGCTACATTTCCATAGGTACACAGAAATGTTGGAGAAACTCAGCGGGTGCAGCAGCATCTATGGAGCGAAGGAAATATGCAACGTTTTGGGCCGAAACCCTTCTTCAGACCTTCGATTTTCCAGCATCTGCAGTTCCTTCTTAAATGCTACATTTCCATGCTGGCTTTCAATGATTTATGTGCAAGGACACCTATGTTCCTTTGAACATCAACATTACTCAATCTCCCACTGTTTTTCTAGTTTTGTGCACCAAAATGGATATTACTGCATTTTTCCACATTTTATTGCACTTGCCATGTTCTTGCCCACTTAGTGGGTCTACATCCACTGCAAAACTATTTACATCCTACTCCATACTCACAATCCCAATTACATTTGCACCAACAGTATTCTTGGAAACATGCCATTTGGTCTCCTCTGCCAAATTGTTGATATGGATTGTGAATAGCGGGAACCCAAGCATTGATAATTGCAGTATCCCACAGCGACAGCTCAGGAGTGGGAGGGGGGTGGGGGGGGGGGGGGGGGGGGGGGGGGGGGGGGTGGGGGGGGGGGGGGGGGGTGGGGTGAAAGATTGTTTGTGAAATGGCTCAGGACTTCATTGAGGTCCTAATGCATGCCCTTCAGATTCTCAATACCACCCCGAATGCATCCTCTCCATTTTGAGTAACCAAGAGCCTAATTCCTAGTACAAACCGTGTCCTTAAAGAAGATTACATAACAATAAGTTTCCTTTTGGGTGGCACAGCCTGGTGGAGCTGCACTTTACAGTGCTAGAGACCCAGGTTTGATCCTGACTTCAAGAGTTGTATGTGTGGTTTGCAACTCCTGTATCCGCACTCTCCCTGTGTCCACGTGGGTTTCTTCTGGGTGCTCTGGTTTCCTCCAATATCCCAACAACTTGTGGGTTTATATGTTAATTGGCCTCTGTACAAAAATACTCCTAATGTGTAGGGGGTGGATGAGAAAGTGGGATAACATACAGGTAGTGTGAACGTTAGATCGATTGTTGGTGTGGACGGGGTTAGTGAGGACCTGGTTCCATGTTGTATCTGTAAACTAAACTAAACATGGATGAATCTATGATGAGTTTAAGAAAGAACTGCAGATGCTGGAAAAATCGAAGGTAGACAAAAAATGCTGGTGAAACTCAGCAGGTGAGGCAGCATCTATGGAGAGAAGGAATTGGCGACGTTTCAGGTCGAGACCCTTCTTCAGACTGATGTCGGGAGGGGGGAGGCGGGAAAAAGGAAGGAAGCAGGTGGAGACAGTAGGACTTGTAGGAGAATGGAAGGGGGAGGGGAAGGAGGGAGGAAGCAAGGGCTATCTAAAATTAGAGAGGTCAATGTTCATACCACTGGGGTATAAACTGCCCAAGTGAAATATGAGGTGCTGTTCCTCCAATTTGTGCTGAGCCTCACCCTGGCAATGGAGGAGGCCCAGGACAGAAAGGTCAGATTGGGAATGGGAGGGTGAGTTGAAGTGCTGAGAAACCGGGAGATCAGGTTGGTTGATAGACTGAGCAGAGGTGTTCAGCAAAGCGATCGCCGAGTCTGCACTTGGTCTCTCCGATGTAGAGAAGTTGACACCTGGAACAGCAGATGCAGCAGATGAGGTTGGAGGAGTTGCAGGTGAACCTCTGCCTCACCTAGAAAGACTGATTGGGTCTATGATGACTCTGCTCAGTCAAGGTATTCTGCTATCATTTCTTATGTTCTACATTCCAGCAATGTCTTACTTACTAATAGGCCAGTAATTCCCTCCTAAGGTGAGAGGGACAAAATGTAAAGGAGATATACTGGGCAAGTTTTCTTTTACATGGAGAATGGTGAGTGCTTGGAGGTGGTGGTGGTGGCAGCCATGATAGAGACATTAATGAGGCTTTTAGATGGGCACATGGATATACAGAGAATGGAGAGACATGGATTACTTGCTGGAGGAGGAGATGAGTCTAACGTCTCATCATGTTCGACACAGACATAGTGAGCCGAAGGAATTTTTTTCATTCTTGACCGAACCCCACTGCAATCAGTCTGAAGAAGAAGTCCCAACCCAAATGTACACTTCTCCATGATATCCAGAGATGCTGCCTGAGCCGCTATGTAACTCCAGCATTTTGTGCCTTTCTTTCTTTAATGTTCTATATGTTCTTTTTTTCTCCCAGCTTTCTATAAAAATTAGGACCACATTTGCTACCACATATAATACAATTCCACGGTCCATAGAATTTTGTGTGAAAAATCATTGAATATTTTGGCTTGAGATTCTTCTCCCTACATTCTTCGAGCTTTATGGCTCCAATATTCTTCATAATGTGTAATTAACCAAGCAATAAGGGATCACTGCTAATGGTTTAATTTGTCTTGTTTAGTTACGCTGTCAGTTTAATTTTTCATGATTCTTATGGCTATAAGATGCATTTTGGTGAAAAATTATAAGCTTTAAGTAGAAAATCAGTTGATGCACACGAGACTCATCTACTGAAGCAGCATTTTCAAGAACCTCTGGTGAAGATGACTCATGATCCTTCAACATTTCCAGTGCAAAAATCGGGTTAATATAAGCAAACTGAACATAGATACGGACTGTTAATTGTGATTGTTGTACATGTGTTTTTTCCAGATTGCGAGGTCAGGGACAATCAGGAAATACCACAGTTTGCATCAAACACTTTCCCCTGCTAATGCTACCATTGCTGTGTCATAAACATTTTCCAGGAGAGTGGCTGATTCAGTCAGTTCCTGTGCTCTGAGCTGGAATATTTCAATTTTGCAAAGTATTTCCACCTGACCACAGACGTAAAGAAGCGTAAATTTGGCACATTGAGATCAGTGGAGTTTAACTGATGGTTCGTAGCTAAGGCACCATGTGGATCTTTTTCTTATTGATATTCTGTGCATTACATTTATTGGAGGAAAATTTCCAGCACACTTTTGAATTCTAAACTGAGTACCATGTGAGATTCTTATGGGCCACATTGGAGTTTCTACACACAAGTGAGGTAGTTTAGTTAGTTTATTGTCACATGTACCGAGGTACAGTGAAAAGCTTTTGTTCCGTGCTAATCAGTCAGCAGAAAGACAATACATGATTACAATCGATCCATTTACAGTGTATAGATACATGATAAGGGAATAACCTTTAGTGCAAGGTAAAGCTAGCAGAGTCCGATCAAGGATAGTCTGAGTTTCATCAAAGAGGTAGATAGTAGTTTAGCACTGCTCTCTAGTTGTGGTGGGATGATTCAGTTACCTGATAACAGCTGGGAAGAAACTGTTCCTGAATCTGGTGGTGTGTGATTTCACACTTCTATACCTTTTGCCTGATGGGAGAGGGGAGAAGAGAGAGTGGCCAGAGTGCGATTCCTCCATGATTATGCTGTGGTCTTGCCGAGGCAGCATGAGGTATAAATGGAGTCAATAGAAGGGAGGTTGGTTTATGTGATGTGTATGTGAAGACTGATGGAAATTTGATGCAGAACGATCTGTTTGTTAATTTGTACTTTTTCTATAAATCAAACTTGAAGTTTTTTTTTGGTTTAAATGAAAATTCTTTAAGGGTATCTGTGTGGGTTCATTTGTCATTTTGACACCTTATTGAAAATAAATAAACCTTACATCAGATTCACAGCACATTGTATTCGTAGATGCTTTGATAGTGTCATTAATACCTTGTGGCAACTTCAATATTACCAAATCATTCTTTGTGATCTCTCAAGCTTTTTAAAATAAATTTTCCATTTGTGCCTTTCAAGATGTTTATTTTCACATTACTTACAAAATAGAGGCCAAATGTCTTTTGTGTTTAAGAAAGAACTGTAGATGCTGGAAAAATCGAAGATAAACAAAAATGCTGGAGAAATGCGTGTGATATTCTATGCATTATATTTATTGGAGGAAATTTCCCTTCAATAAATATAATGCACAGAATATCACCCGCTGAGTTTCTCCAGCATTCCAACGCAGTGTAGCCCCATGCCTCAGTCTCTCAGCTCTGTGACAGTGATCACTGCAACTGTTTTTTTTTTGCAAGGATTTGATGTTGCTACTTACTCATTCTCCTCACACAACTGTCTCAACACTTCTTTCCACCACACAAACCCAAGTGAGGCAGGTTGACAAATGGACTAAAGAAGGATGGGAAGGTGTGTGTGTGATGAAGGGTTTCTGTAAGACGTACAATGAAATGTTAATGTTACTGCATAGCATTTCAACTTAGGGTTCCTCTATATCAGGGTTTCCCAACCTTTTTCGTCCTGTTTACCCTTGGCGACTTTACTAGCACATAACAATGTTATTTCACGTATTTATGAACAACTAATGATGAACAGATATACCAGAACCAAAAACAGTCAGTCAATGAGAAAAAAAAGTACAAATCCAGAATCAACAAATCATCCCCCTGGATAGGTGAAATTTACCCACTGGGGGTAAATTTACCCCAATTTGGGAACCCTTGCTCTATATGTAAGGCACACGATATGTGATGTGGGAGAATGAGGGATATAATCATAGTAATACCACACGGAAACAGACCATTCAAACCAACTGGCCCTTGCTGACCAAAATGCCTCATCTAAGCTCGTCCATTTTCCCACATTTGGCCCATATCCCTGTATCTGTCCAAGTGTCATACCCATGTATCTGTCCAAGTGTCTATTAAATGCTGTGATAGTACCTGCCTCAACTACCTCCTCTGGCAGCCTGTTCCATATACACACCACTCTCTGAGTGAAATGATGGAAGAAGAACGAGCTCCATGCATGTTTCTAACCATCCCAGCATTGTGTCGTATGTTCATCAATGTTCTGCTGTGCATTCATCTATTGGTGACAAATTTGTGCCAGCCTGGAACTTATGGGGAGTCAGAATCTTTATCACAGGATAGAAAAGTCAAATACTAGAGGATACAGTTTTAAGGTGAGAGGGGCAAATGTTAAAATAGATGTGCGGGGCAAGGTATTACACAGAGGGTGGCGAGTGTCTGGAACGCATTGCCAGGTGTGGTGTTTGAATCAGATATGTTAGTGGCATTTGAAAGACCTTTAGATAGGAATGTGAATATACAGAGAATGGGGAAATATGGACGATATGCAAGTAGGCTAGTGATTTTCTTGGCATCATCCTCAGCACCAACATTGTGAGCTGAAGGGCCTATTCTTGTGCTGCACTGTGTTCTAACAACAAATTACACATATCAGCAAAATAAACTAACCCTTGTAAAGCCAAAGGGAGCTAAATTTGATCGTCCCCTTCAAAGACGGTCCAGACTGGCATGTTGAATGAGCCCACACCCATTGATTCGATGGCAGACACCATGCTAACTCCCTGGTTGCCACAAAATGTCTGACTACAGAGTCTGAAGAAGGGTCTCGACCTGAAACGTCACCCATTTCTTCTATCCAGAGATGCTGCCTGTCCCGTTGAGTTACTCCAGCATTGTGTGTGCTATCTGCACTATTTATTGACAGGCACTATCTGATGAATGGCTGGCCCCAGTTAATGTTGTGGTATTAGCAGGGTGCTCAATGTAACCTGATTTAGGAAACATTGAGGAGCAGGAGACCGAGGGCGTCCTGATTTATGGACACTACTCGCAGTTTGGTGAAAGAGGTGGAAAACACCAAGTTGGAAAGATCCACCGGGGAGGAAGTCCTCCAGGTACATGTTTCGAAGGTAGTAAGAGCAGATTAAAATGGAGGCCATGGCCAACCAAGATCAAGCCTTGACGACATGAGTGCTGTTCCACAAGTTCATTGATGTTATATGAGTTGTCAAAGTTCATGAGTTCACTTTTAAATCCATCAATCTAATAACTGGATCACTAATCAATGCAACTCATGAGACCTCAACTCTTATCTACAAATCATTTATATCATGAAGAAATGCATTTAATACTCTATTGGACCTTCCATGCTTAGTATAGAAGCATTGAATTGTAAAATGCCGGTTAATGCACAAATGGACACAAAGTGCTGGATTAACTGAGCAGGTCAGGCGGCATCTCTGGAGAACATGGATAGGTGATGTTTTGGTCGAGAAGAAGGGTCCATGTTCTCCCAGATATGCTGCCTAACTTGCAGAGTTACTCCAACACTTTGTGTCCTCCCATATTTGCTGATTGTAGCCACTGACATACTTTCCTTTCTCTTGCAGGAGAAAACACAATCCACTCGATGGCAACAGGAATGAGCCAAGAAGGAGACAGGTGTATTAGTTTACCTGAGCAGTTTGAAAGGAGGCAGAATTGGCTGTCATCAGAAGTGTTATTATCAAGAGCAGAGCCAGAGATGGGCTAAACCTTCCTGGTGATGGGAACCTCAAATCAGACCTGACGAGTTAGGCCTTCTCAGATCCTTAAATTCATTTGGGTATTAGAAGCTTATCCTTGCATCTTTACCATTCAGACACCAGAGAACTACAACTTCTCCAACTAGCGCAAAAAGACTGACTGCTACCACACATTCAAGCTCAGTTTATCTTTAATTTATTTAGAAACCCTTCCACCAAAGAGTCAAACACCAACTTTGTCCACGGTTTGCACATAGCTTGGATACCATCTATTCCAAAGTAGAACTCTGTTCAAACACTCGTGAAACCAGTCAGGATGCAGCATTTGATGGCTAATGGTGCAGCTTCCATTGCAACACGAGCCACAGTCTCTAAACTTCGGAGTACATAAGCAACCATTGACTGCCACGTCACGCTGCCTTGGAAAAGCTGCTCGCATAACCAAAGATATCGTGTCCTGGTCATTTCTTGTTCGCCAGCTCCTGCCGAGTAGAAGATACAGAAGCTTGAAAGCAGGAGCCACCAGGAACAGCTTCTTCCCCTCTGTTATCAGGCTTCTGAACGGTCCATCCATTAGCAAGGATCCACACCGACCAGTGATCCCCCGCAAATTAACGCTATCCTACACACACTAGGAACAATTTATACCAAACCAATCTTTGGAGTGTGGGAGGAAACCGCAGCTCTCAGAGAAAACCCACGTGGTCACGGGGAGAATGTACAAACTCCATACAGACAGCACCCGTAGTCAGGATCGAACCCGGCTCTCTGACAAAAGCAGTAATTTTACCGCTGCGCCATTGTACTGCCTTTCTGGCAGCTTTAGTTGCAACTGTGCAACAAGACCTTCCAGTGCAATTTGCTCCATGAGTGTACATGCCCACACTGACACCATTTGGAACCTCCAAGGACAGTTGCAGCACCCAATAAATAAAGAGTGTCAAATACCTTCCATTAGAGTTAGAAACAGTGCCGAATATGTCTGGAGGTTGAAATTTGAGTCAAGAAGGTCACTTACAGAAGCTTTAATGCATATTGCACATACCAATGTATCCTATTTTGATGCAGAGGAGAACGATCGAATGCCAGGATTAAAATAACACACGAGAAATGTGGTTTGCATGCATAGAGTGCTTCTATGTAAACCTCACTCATCAGAACATCTGCCTTTAGACATGCTAAAAAGGCAGTGGATCATGACCTTGGTATAACTTTAGACCTGGCCGTACTAAACATTTCACAGTTAGAGGTTCTGCTATTAGTGCTTATACATCTAATGTATGAATCACTGACAAATAGTTGACACCATTGTCACAGTGACATTAGGGCATGTTATTCTCCCTCCAGAGTTCACTGTGGTAATCATAATATTAATCCTCCCTCCCTCAGTTACTGGTGCACTGTCCTTGGCACAATTCCACAGTGAAGTCCTTCTCCGTTGACTCAAATAAGCCCTCCCCCCTCACCTCCCGAGGTAATGCTGGTTCATTCACTCCTCATATTCACAGCCCCTTTATCATAGTGATCATCTTACCTCCTTCTTCTTTCACAATGGCATCTATCTCTTCATGGAGTCTTACTTCAGTCCTTTTTTCAGTTCATTTTTGCACACTGCTTAAATGCCCTGCCTACCCTCAGTCTTTCCTCAGTGTGGCAGCAATGCCTCAGAAGAAACAATGAGCCCTGAAATAATATTATCTTGGGTTACGACCTGAGGTTTGTGTTATTGAAGTCGTGGAGCAGTACAATACTAGAACCAGCCCCTTAGCCCATAAAGTCTGTGCCGCACATAAGGCTAAATTAAAGTAATCCCTCTTGCCTGAACATGAATGAATGAATATGTTTATTGGCCAACTATGTACACATACAAGGAATTTGTTTTGGTGCTCCGCTCACAAGTAACAACACGACATACAGTAACAATTAAGAATGACACATAAAACATTAAACATGTTTCTCCACTCCCTTCATATTCACGTGCCTACCTAAAAGACTTAAATACCACTATAGCATCTGCTTCTACCATCACTGTTGGCAGCACGTTCCAGGCACCCAGCACTCTCTGTGTATAAACATATACCCAAATATCTCATTTAAACGTCCCCCCTTCGCACCTTACAGCTATGCTCTCTTCCGTATTTGACTTTTCCACCCTGGGAAAAGGGATGTGACTGTCTACTCTTTCCGTGCCTCTCATACTTTTATATACTTCTAACAGATCTCCTCTCAGCCTCTGATGCTTCAGAGAAAACAATCCAGGTTTGTCTAACCTCTCCTCCTTGCTAATACCCTGCACCCTAATACCCTGCACCCAGGCAGCACCCTGATAAACTCCTTCTGCACCCTCTCCAAAGTTCCATATCCTTCCTGCAATGGGGCAACCAGAATTTCATGACTTCCTGACTTTTATACTTAATACCCTGACTGCTGAAGACAAGCATATCATATGGCTTCATTAACAATCTATCTACTTGTGTTGCTACTTTTAGGGAGTTATGGACCTGGAACCCAACACACCTCTGTACATGAATGCTATTGAGGTTCCCACCATTAACTGCACACTTTGCCCTTAATTTCATTTCCCAAGTTGCCACACCTCACACTTGTCAAGATTAAACTCCATATGTCATTTCTCTACCTATATTTGGAACTGATCTATATCCTTCTGTTTGCTTCAACAGCCTTCCCTACAGACCACACTCAACCAATTTCTGTATCATCTGCCAGTGACTATTGTTTCTCACTGGGAACAACGTATTGCCAGATCACATGTATAACATCTGAATGTGTAGGAAGGAACTACAGATGCTGGTTTACACCTAATGTAGAGTAACATCATGCTGGAGTAACTCAACGGGGTCAGGCAACATCTCAGGAGAGATGAAATTGGTGACTTTTCGTGTTGAGACCTGACAAAGGGTCTCGACCCGAAACGTCACCCATTCCTTCTCTCCAGAGATGCTGCTTACAACATCGGAATGTCTGGAATCAACACTCAATTAAAATTGACTAAAATCACAAATCATGTTGAAGGCATAATATGCTGCTGGAAACTGCAACTAAAATAAATTAATTGAAGCATTATAAACCTAATCAAATATTGCTGAAATTTAGTTACTGCTCTTACGCAGGATGGCTACAAGCCAATTTGCATACAGCAAAGCTCCCACAACAGCAATGCAATCTTATGTTAACTGAGGGATGCAAATTAGCTGGGGCACCAGAGCAAACTGAGACTGTGTGTGATTTTGCTTCATTGTCTCATCTGGAAGTCAGCACTTCTCACATTGTATCTTCATGCAATATTATAATGAAATGCCAGCCCAGAACATATAGTAACGTCTGGAGTAGGGTTTAAACCTAGAACCACTGGCTGACAGACGAGTAGTACATACTGAGCCATGAGTTGCTCCTGAAGAAAGAGGATTTGTCCACAGATTTAGTTAGCTGTTGTCTGCAGAGGGTTGCTAACTGCAGTCAGTTTCTTTCCACATCTGCACCATTTCCAGGAGCCAAGGTGGCTACATTCTTGTGTAAACAAACATCCTAACGGGCCTGTCCCATTAGGTGATTTTTTTTTAGGTGACTACTGGCGACTGTCATAGTCGTAGCAGGTCGCCGAAAAAAACGGCGACTGGACTAATGGGCCATTCCCACTTAGGCGATCTTTTAGGCGACTGCCGGCGACAACGACAATGGAATTCACCAAAGTCAGCACCGGCAACAACCTACGTCACCTGGCGACAACCTACGCCATCCTGGTGACAACCGACGACAATCTACGTCAGGAGAAGACAAGCTACGACAAGAACACGGTCGCTGACCAGAAAAACGCTAAGACTCTTTGGGCGACTGGGGAGACTACTCACGACCATACAGGCAACACCCCGGCGACCGTGTAGTGACAGCCTAGTCGCTGGCAGTCGCCTAAAAAATCGCCTAAGTGGGACAGGCCCTTTAATGTTAGCACAAGAATGAAGAAGGGTCTCGACACGAAACGCCAACTGTTTCTTTTCTCCAGAGGTATAGGCTGACCCGCTGAGTTACTCCAGCAGTTTGTGTCTATCTACAGTCCTTTCTGGCTCTTTCCAGAAATGATGCAGTTGTGCAAAAGAAACAGACTGCATTAAGAAATCCTCTGCAAGCAACAGCTAACTAAATCTGTGGGCAATCCATGGTACCAGTATACATTTGTTCCTGGTATAATAGTTCATTTGCAATTTTGTTTTGTTAGAAGTTTGATTTTGAGTTTAGCCAACAAATGAAACAATGCCAACAATAAATCTGGTTTCTTCGATTTTCTTTTTGCATGAGTTTTTCATCCCATCAAGTTTACTTTTAAAGTTTACTTTTCACAATTTTTCATGTAAATAGGATGGAGCCAGCCCGTTGCAGATTGGGTATTTGTTTCTCCAATGATTAACGACTGCTTTAAAGTCATTATTTTGCATCCATCCCTATCTTTCTATTGAGAAAAACTACAACAAATTGGCCACGATGGGAGAAGATGGGAAAAGGCTTCAACGCTTAGTATTTGTCTATTGCTTAATTACAACTTTACATCAACAAGGGCAGGCTTTTAAATGATTCAACTCTGCATAATGCTGAAATTATTTTTGGACGAGGCTGCACAAGATGGATAGTAGTAATTTCACTCCTTCAATGATTTGATGCTGTAATACACTGTTGATTTTAGATATTAAAATGTAACTTGCATTTTGTTAATTATTTAGCAACTTTATCTCTATAATTCAATGAAATACATTGGAGAAACAGCTTTCCTTTCAGACAGTGTTTTGAAAAAATATATTAATTAAGATTTATAGCCACAAAATAACTAATTAAAATAGAAAGAGACACAGTATTAAAAATAATGACAAGATAAAATAGGAATAATCTGAAAATTTGCATATTTTAGAATTAATAGAATACAACATTATATTTGCATTAAGAAAGACAGAAACGTTGAGCAGGAGCACACCAAATGACCCTTTGAGTCTTGCCAGCTCTGCTATTCAATAGGATCATGGAGGAAAATCCAAATTTGGAACCCAGGTTCAGGTTTATCAGAATACCACTTGATCCCTTCAGCCTGAGGAATAATATCTTACTCCATTTTTGGTATATTTAATGATCTGGCTTCCATCGCATTTTATGGTAGAAAATTCACAAGTTCACCACGTTCTGTTGAAGAAAGATCTCCTCATCTCAATGTTAAACAGGTTTCCCCTGGTTCTACACTTGGCTGTCATCAGGAACATTGTTCCTCTGTAGTGTCTTTAAAATAAATGAAATTATCCAAGCTAATTTTATATGAATATGTAATATATACATACATAACATAGAGAAACTACTGCAAGCATTGACAAGGATAAAAATATTTTAAGAAGCATCTTAAGGGCAGAATGAGTTTTAGTGGGAGAATTCCAAAGTTCATAAGTTCATAAGTTATAGGAGCGAATTAGGTCATTTGTCCCTTGAAGACTATTCCGCTATTCAATCATGGCTGATATATCTTCCCTCTCAACCTCATTCTCCTGTCTTCTCCTCATAACCCCTGACACCCTTAACACTCCTGACAAAGGTTAGGAACAGGCCAAAACAGCAGAGGAGTTTTGACCCCTCAGAGAGTTATAGGTCAAGATGTTCTTGAACTAACATATTAAGGATAATATTATCAAATAATTAACAATATGGCAAAATCAAATTCCTCGTATGTTGCAAAACATACTTGGCTAATAATTATTATGATTATGATTATGAAATTAAAAAAACTATAGAGGCTGGAATCCAGCAATAAAAACAGAAAATTTGAAAAAATACTTAGCAGCTCTGGCCTAATCTACTGTGTACTTACAGCATTTTCTGTTGTTATATGTTATACTTTGAATTACATTACTGTTGTTATGCAAGCTATTTTCTGCATCACAGAGTACGATGAACAGAAACAAAGCATTCCTCCTTTATCTCATTCCACTTGTTCAGCTACCCTAATCTCTGACTTTACCTTTGTCTTCCCCTTCCTGGTTCCTCCTGGCTTTTTTTTCTTTTTCTTGTGTTACTATCTATCGCCTACTAGCCCTTCTGTCTCACCCTTTCGTAAAGTCATAGAGTCATAGAATCATACAGCGTGGAAATAGACCTTTCAGCCCAACTTGCCCACACATGTCCCATCTACACTAGTCCCACCAGCCTGCGGTTTGCCCATATCCCAGAAAACTCTCCTTTCCAAGTACCTGTCTAATTGTTTCTTAAACGTTGTGATAGTCCCTGACTCAATTGCCTCTTCTGGCAGCTTGTTCCATACACCCATCATCCTTTGTGTGAAAAAGTTAACCCGTATTCTACCCGCTGAGTTCTCCAGCAGTTTTTTTTCTTTCCAGACTCCATCAGCTGCAGTCGCTAATCTCTACAATAAATAATAATGACCCAAGTGATCTGTCAAACCTTTTTTAGAAGATAGACACAAAATGCTGGTGTAACTCAGCGGGACAGGCAGCCTCTCTGAAGAGGAGGAATGGGTGATGTTTCAGGTTAAGACCCTTCTTCAGACTAGTCAGGGGAAAGGGAAACGAGAGATATAGTCAGCGATGTAAATAGATATAGAACAAATGAGTGAAAAACATGCAAAAAAGTAATGATGATAAAGGAACAGGCCATTGTTAGCTGTTTTTGAAGTTTGTTCTCAGGCAATTTATTTCAAGACAATACATTTTTATCATTATCAATACACGGTCTGAAAAGATGATAGAAGACTATTCAGCAGTAACTTTTGAAAGCGATCTAGATAAATATATGAACAAGGAAGACAAATTAGAGTGGTATGTGACAAGGACAGGGGCAGAGTCCAACTAGGAAGCCCATCCAAACAAAAATCAAAGGCGCAGAAAACCGAGTGATCTTATTTTCTACTAAATATTTCATTTCTGTACTGGTTTTCTTGTGATCAAAGGGTGAAACATTATCCAACACATGTATAAAAACATTTACCAAAATAATGATGCATGACTCAAAACTTGTCCCAAATCTATGGTGCTAAGAATGTTATTTGGCAATATCAACCCACTGTACTTAAATTCTCATGGAATATAATTGGGAAATGAGCCCTTCATCCCACCAAGTCAACACACGGCATTAAGAATCCATCCTTATTAGTCCTATATGACTCTCCCATATTTCCTCCCGCATATAGTACGTTTGGTACCATAACATAATTTAAAAGTCATTTGGACAAGTACATGAATGGGAAAGGTTTAGAGTGGTCTGGGCCAAATGTGGGCAGGTGGGACTAGTGTAGATGGGGTCTACTACCATCCTGGTCGACATAGGCCAGCTGGCTGTTTCCGTGCAGCATGACTCTGACTCAATCCCATCAATACCTCTTTCATACCTTGCCCATGCCCCAAGCTAATTTGGAAATTAACTAGATCTAACCAGAGAAGGCGCCTAAGTGGTCACAAGAAGAACGTGCAAGCTCCATCTAAAGTCAGGGTGAAACCTAGTACTCCAATGCTATTAAGCAACAGTGTTAATGCCTGAATCGCGACGAGTACAATGCATTGACATGAGTGCATGGATTGCTTAGGGATGCATCGCAATGCAGAGACAACTTATACCTGAAATGATTAAGTTCCAAGCACCAGGCCTTTTCCAGCTCACCAGGATATTTCCAAACTGATCTGAATGTTCTAATGCCCACTTTGTGGAAATTAGACAAGATTTCTCAAGCAAATCTTCTGGCATTTGTCTATCAATAATGTTATTCCCTGGATTGTCCATACTTGCAATATTCATTTTAATTATTTGCTTCTGAAATGAATTAAGTCAATCTTCAAATATTCTGCTGTGATAGTTTTGTTTTTTAAACTGCATCTCCCTTTATTTTTTTCAATTTTCTGTCAGGCTTCTATGCCTGTGAAATCCAACATGGCGACACCCAAACCACTCACTGCTTTGAGAGACGATTGCATTGTTCAATTATGTATTTATATATTTACCAGGGATGTATCATGAGTGGTGGACTGTTGAAGACACACCCAAGGAAATAGAAGATAAAACTGCATTTATCTCTCCCCCCCCCCCCCCCCCCTTTGCGCTCTCTAAAGGACTTACCGTTACTGTGCAGCCGTTTTACCTTCCTCTTCATCGCGGGTGTGAATTTCAGACAGTGCTCCCCCGCGTGCGTGCGTGTGTGTGTGTGTGTGTGTGTGTGTGTGTGTGTGTGTGTGTGTGTGTGTGTGCGCGGTCGATCCAGCTCACAGTTTCAACTCGGATGGTCGATCCAGCTCGAGGCTTGTCAGGCGAGTGCCCTCGAGCTTGAAGGTCGAAGACACTCTTCTTAACTCGCGGATTAGGTCGCCCAAGTGGGACAGCCCCTTAATTCTACTCCTATCACTTATGACCTTATATTATTTTGGAGATTATGCCTTGGATTAAGGTGTATTATCTACATAGAGAGGTTCATCAGACTTGGATTTTTTTTTCTGGAACGCCAGAGGTTAAGGGGAGACCTGATAGAAGTACATAAAATTATGAGAGGCATAATATGGTGAACAGGCAGAATCCTTTTCCGAGGATGGAAATATCAAATACTAGAAGGCATAGCTTTAATGTGAGATGGGCAAATTTTAAAGATGTGCGGAGCAAGTTCTTTTACACAGAGGGTGGTGAGTGCCTGGAATGTGCTGACAGGGTTAGTGCTGGTTGCAGATACCATAGTGGCAGTTAAGAGACTTTTGGATAGGCACATGGATATGTAGGGAATGGAGGGATATGGATTCTGGGCTGTTAGATAAGAGTTGGTCTTCACGTCATGTTTGGCACAGTCATCGTGGGCTGAAGAGCCTGTTCCCAGCCTGTACTGTTCTATGTTCTATACGGGCAACCCTGTAGAATCCAACTTAAGTTTTTGAGCTCTATGTATGCTATCAAAGATGATACCAATTTTGATTGTTTCAATGTAAATGCTCTCAGAAGTTAATGCTATATGATGGACTATGTTTTAAATCAAATGGAGGCATCGTGGTCCAACAACGAACACAAATCGAAGTTAAGGGTGTTTGTTTAACAGGCAATGAAGCTCTAATATGTGCAAAACATTCAGCACCGAAAGTGTTTCTCTGTTGGCTCACTGATGCAACAAAATGAATGAGCAGATGTCCAATTTATTACTAACAGATTGTTATCCATGTTTCCATGCTTGAAATGTTTGGATAGACCCTATCGTTTTTTTCAGAAACTCAGTCAGAATATTATTACGATCGCAAATTCACAACTCTAAGGCATGCAACTGAGCCATTTTGTTCGGCAGGCAACCACTAGATTTCTATCCAAAGTTTAATTAAAATCCCAATTTCCAAGTGGCCTTTTCCAGTTCACCAGAACGTAATCAATCTGATTTGCAAGGTCCGATGCCCACCCGATGGAAATTGGAGAAGACATCTCAAGCAAATCTTCTCAGCAACTAATCCCTGGAGAAATTATATCACATCTGTGATGTGATATAGTTTCAAACTTTTGTGCCTGTGATAGACATGTTTAACTCTTCACCACAGTCTAAAGTGAGTTTGGGGTTGGGGCAGAGGAGAATTGTTCAATGCTCATTTCATGGACTAATCACAGGAATGCAGGCTGGCACCCTTGGTTTAGCATTGATGACTTGTTGCACTATTAGGCACGCTGTAGTTTGGGTGAAATATTGAACAGAGATGGGGTTGGGGGAAGTTAGCCAATGTTTACCCCTTGATCATCATTTCCAGAAGTGATTTTTCTTCTGTACCCACTTGATGATTGTGTGTCCTTGGAGTGAATAAAATGGCTGCCATGTTTCTGATATCATGATAGGGATTGTGCTTCAGAAGGACCATTGTCTATGAGGCAATTTGGGGCTTCCACAGTCTTAAAATATGCACACAAAAAAAACAGCGTCTTCCCTTTGTGAAAGATACTGAGGATATTTGGTGAAAATGACTTTGTGAATAATACGTCTCTTTGAAATAACTTTTAAGCCACTTTCTACATTAATGCAGGATATATGTTTCTCCAGTCCATGAGAATATTACTGTAACCTGTCATGGATCCGCCAGATTGTAAGCAGGTGGTAGGTTCCTAGAGGGGTAATGGGATTGGTGTGTGAGGGACATTGGGCCGAGGGCCTGTTTCAAAGTTGGGATTCAATTCCCTAGTCTTGGGATTTTCAGTTGAGGGAGCTTTTGTGCAGCTTTCTCCATTGGGTATCCAGAAAGCTTGACATAGATTAGGTTATTTGGGTGATTCACAAAGCTACGACTATAAGAATAAGGAGATGTAATGTAGTATAGGGTAATTGTCGAGAGGCAGCTTAGAGGTTCCTTACAAGGGCTATAATTGGCCTCTACTCTAGGGGCCTCGTTACCTTTCACAATTACGAGATTGAATGAATATGCGACTAACCCAATGCTAAGACATACGTTCCGAATAAGGTTTCAATTCCATACGTTTTTTGGACTAAATGATTTTAACATATCGAGTCCTATTTTATCCAATATTCTCTTCTAACTATCAAGTACTGATCAAGTCTATTTTTTGTGGAAGAGGAAGGGTTTAGTAGCTTTTCGTGGTTTGCTTTTGCAGGGTTGTTTTATGTCTTTCGAACAACTCTCCAATAAATATAACTTACCTAATTCGCACTTTTTTAGATATTTACAAATTAGTCACTTTTTGAAGGCTACTCTACCCCTTTTTCCGCTACCACATCAAACCAAAATTTTGGAAATTTTTTTACAGCTGAACCCGTATCAGAAAGGATTAATAACGACTATTTATGAGTTGATTTTGAAATTACAAATAGATATATTTGATAAAATAAAGAATGACTGGGAAAGAGAACTCCAAACTTCTTTATCTAAAGAGAAATGGGAGAGGATTCTTCAATTAATCAATTAGTTCATTAGGATTCTTCAATGTGTGCAAGACACGCTTTGATACAATTCAAGGTGGTTCACAGAGCTCATATGTCAAAAGATAAGTTGGCTCATTTTTATGGTCATATAAACCCTACCTGTAATGGATGTAACTCTGAAGTGGCCTCTCTGACCCATATGTTTTGGTCCTGCCCACTTTTGGAAAAATATTGGAAAGACATTTTTGATACTATTTCTGTAGCCTTAGGTATTGATTTACAACCTCATCCTATTACTGCAATTTTTGGGCTACCAATGTTAGATTCTACTAATTTGTCTCGCTCCACCCATCAGTTGATTGCTTTTACCACATTAATCGCCAGAAGATCTATTTTATTTAAATGGAAAGTCTCCAACCCTTCCGACCACATTCCAGTGGTATTCTGAACCGATATCATGTTTAAATTTAGAAAAAATTAGGAGTGACATTGTTGAACCCTTGGTTAAATTTGATAAGACTTGGGGAAAATTAATTGAACACTTTCATACAATATAAATTGCTCCCTCTTTAACCGTTATAAAAACTATTTTACCTCTATACGGTGGAATGGACGACGACATACAGACCAAAATTGTTGAAACTTTTAGTTCAGATTTTGTTTTGCTTTGTTTAGTTTTTATTAATTTATTTTATTTTTAGTCTTATTTTATTATTATTAATTTATTTTATTTTATCTTTTTTAGTTTAGGGGGGTTTTGCTTTTTCCTTTTTTCCTTTTCTGTTTGTCTTTTTATTTTCGTGTTTTTTTTGTTTGTTTTTTTCCTACATTTATAAGTTTTCTTTTAAAGATTTAACTATATTTACATAGAAACCGGGAGGTCTATACTCAATGTGTATTTTGACATTGGTCTCATATCAGGTTATACCTGTTATTAATGTAATCCTGATCCCTATGTATCAATATCATTGTTATGTTTATCACTATTTTTTTTGCTCTGTTTTTTTTTTAAATGTTTTATTTTTGTTTTCTTTGTAAAAAAAAACAATAAAAAGATTTTAAAAGAAAGAAAGAAAGAGGTGGGTAAGAGTGTTGTTAATGTTTTTTGTAGGGGGAGGTGGAGAATGTGTCCAGGGAAAGCAAATGGTAATTAGGAGATGTTGGATGGTGGTCAGTGATGATAGTCAAGCTGTAAAATTTTCATATTACAAAGGTTGGGGGTAGCAAACGTTCTCATCATAATCCTGTTCATGTCATAGGAGCGAAATTAGCCCATTTGGCCCATCAAGTCTACTCTGCAATTCATTCAGGGCCAATCTATCTTTCCCTCTCAACCCCATTCTCCCGACTTCTCCTCATAACTCTTGTACTTATCAAGAATCAGTTAATCTCCGCCTTAACAAGAACCAATGACTTAGCCTCCACAGCTGACTGTGGCAATGGATTCCACAGATTCACCACCCTTGGACAATACAAATTCCTCCTCATCTCCGTTCCAAAAGTGTGTCCTTTTGCTTGCGGAGAGTATTCCATTGTGCTCCGTAATTTGCTTTGTTGATGGTGGAACTGTTGTGAGGTGTAAGGAACCGAGTCATTTACTGTAGGATACCCAGCGTCTTGTACCCACAATATATCTGTGGCTAGTCCAGTAGTGTTTCTAGTAAATGAAATAGAATGGAATACTTTATTGTCACATGTGACTAGGTACAGCAAAATTCTTTGCTTGCATACACAATGTATATAAATAGGTGATCCTGGAGTGATGATCTAGAGGACATAGCATTTATAATACCACTGTTTATCAAGGGTTGGAGATGGACTTTGCCAGTTCTACTGCGGTGCAACTGTTACTTGCTTTTACCGCCCAAACCTGAAAGTTGGCTATATCTTACTGCAGGCAGTCATGGATTGCCTCACTTGCTGAGGTTGCAAATGGCATTCAACAATGCACAATAATCAATGAACATTTCCAGTTCTGAATTTCGGTGAAAGGAAAGTCAATTGTGAAGCAGCTGAAGATGAATGGGCCTGGAACTATATCCAAAGAACTCTCACAGTGATGTCCTAGAGCTGGGGTGATTAACTTCCAACAACTGCAACTTATTTTTGCACAGTGTATTACTCCAGCCATTGGAGTGATGATTACTTGATTGACTTTAGTTTCACGAGAGTTATTCCATTAACTCAGCTCTTTGGTCCACGATTAACCTATGCAAGTTCTTCTGCCAGGTCTACATTGGTGGAGCATTTTTTGCATTCATTCATGCAAGGCCTGATTTATTGCATATGATGCTTTGAGAGTCAGTTTCAATTGACCATCAGTCAGGGAAGGGGGAGGCTGAGGATAATACCTGTTGCCTCAGTTGTCACAAAGAAAGCTCATCAATGCCTCTACTTCCTTTGAAGATTGAGGAGATTTGATATGTTAGCGAATACTGTATCAAATGTAGGTCCCTTGCAGTCAGAAACAGGTGAATTGATCATGGGGAACAAAGACATGGCAGACCAATTGAATAACTACTTTGGTTCTGACTTCACTAAGGAAGACATAAATAATCTGCCGGAAATAGCAGGGTGGTCAAATGAGACGGAGGAACTGAGTGAAATCCAGGTTAGCCGGGAAGTGGTGTTAGGTAAATTGAATGGATTAAAGGCTGATAAATACCCAGGGCCAGATAGGCTGCATCCCAGAGTACTTAAGGAAGTAGCCCCAGAAATAGTGGATGCATTAATGATAATTTTTCAAAACTCTTTGGATTCTGGAGTAGTTTCTGAGGATTGGAGGGTAGCTAATGTAACCCCACTTTTTCAAAAGGGAGGGTGAGAGAAAACGGGGAATTAGTTAGTCTAACATCGGTAGTGGGGAAACTGCTAGAGTCAGTTATTAAAGATGGGATAGCAGCACATTTGGAAAGTGGTGAAATCATTGGACAAAGTCAGCATGGATTTATGAAAGGAAAATCATGTCTATTGAATCTTATAGAATTTTTCGAGGATGTAACTAGTAGAGTGGATAAGGGAGAACCAGTGGATATGTAATATCTGGACTTTCAGAAGGCTTTTGACAAGGTCCCACATAAGAGATTAGTATGCAAACTTAAAGCACATGGTATTGGGGGTTCAGTATTGATGTGGATAGATGTGTTAGCTGTGAGGAGGATGCTAGGAGGCTGCAAGGTGACTTGGATAGGTGGGGTGAGTGGGCAAATGCATGGCAGATGCAGTATAATGTGGATAAATGTGAGGTTATCCACTTTGGTGGCAAAAGCAGGAAAGTAGACTATTATCTGAATGGTGGCCGATAAGGGAAAGGGGAGATGCAACGAGACCTAGGTGTCATGGTACACCAGTCATTAAAAGTAGGCATGCAGGTGCAGCAGGATGTGAAGAAAGCGAATGGTATGTTAGCATTCATAGCAAAAGGATTTGAGTATAGGAGCAGGGAGGTTCTACTGCAGTTGTACAGGGTCTTGGTGATACTTCGAGTATTACGTACAGTTATGGGCTCCTAATCTGAGGAAAGACATTCTTGCCATAGAGGGAGTACAGAGAAGGTTCACTAGACTGATTCCTGGGATGTCAGGACTTTCATATGAAGAAAGACTGGATAGACTCGGCTTGTACTCGCTAGAATTTAGAAGATTGAGGGGGGATCTTATGGAAACTTACAAAATTCTTAAGGGGTTAGACAGGCTGGATGCAGGAAGATTATTCCCGATGTTGGGGAAGTCCAGAACAAGAGGTCACGGTCTAAGGATAAGAGGGAAGTATTTTAGGACCGAGATGAGAAAAACATTTTTCACACAGAGAGTGGTGAATCTGTGGAATTCTCTGCCACATTAGGTAGTTGAGGCCAGTTCATTGGCTATATTTAAGAGGGATGTGGCCCTTGTGGCTAAGGGGATCAGGGGATATGAAGAGAAGGCAGGTACGGGATATTGAGTTGGATGATCAGCCATGATCATATTGAATGGCGGTGCAGGCTTGAAGGGCCGAATGGCCTACTCCTGCACCTATTTTCTAGGTTTCTATGTTTACAGGTGTATGGTCTAGAACACACTGACCGGTTGGTTGCATCACAGCCCGGTTTGGCCACTCAAACCCCCAGAAACAAAGGAGATTACAAAAGGTGGTAGACACCGCCTGGTCCATCACATACTGACCAGCACACTAATGAAGGGATCACTAGGAGATACTGTCTGAATAAGCAGCCGATATCATCAGACTCACATTACCCTGACGTTGCCCTCATTTTGCTACTATTGGGAAAAAGATGCAGGAGTCTAAAAATTGTATCACCAGGTGCAAGAACAGCTCCTTCCCCGCAATCATCCAGCCCCTGAACACTATTCAGCATTAACCTCAAAAACCATGATCTTCTGTGGACCATGTATTTCATTGCACTATAGACTTTACTATACTACAGGCACTATTATGGTTACCTAGTATTGCGCTTATTAATTTATTAATTTTTGTATATTATCCATGTGTTATTTAATTTATGGGCCTGTTAAGCTGCAGCAAGTAAGCATTTCATTCTTCCATTGTCAGTTAACGTGCCAATTAAACACTTTTGACACTTGGACTGCAGATCTAATGCTCCTTCTAAGGCATGCAACAATTTTTAAACTTGTATGTTTCCAAAGTATGAATCTACCATTGGCAAGGGCGTTTGTCTATGAATGTGTGGGCAGTGAATATGGTGCTTATACCACCCATCGTGGGTGGACAATTATATCTCTCCCACATTTTCTCCTGACAAATTCCCTCAAGGAATATGCAGCAAAATACAGTTTGAAACTGAAGAAGTCGATGGGAACAGTTGAAACAGCAGTATTGTTGATAACTGTACTGATTGTTATAGCTGAGACGGATAATACTGAGTGGAAGATTGCAATCTTCATGTGGTCCGCCCTGTTTCGACTAATGCAATCAACTCGACGTGCACAAACAGAAGATCAAATAGAACAAGTTGTCCCACAACTTTAGGCTGTGCACGCCACACGAAAGAAGAAGAAGAAGAAGAAGAAGAGGGATATTGCACATGTTAAGAAACAAGTAGAGCTGATGGAGTAAAATTCTTGCACACAACCTCACAAAAGGTTCTGGATGACGGATAAAGGTCTTTATTAACAAGCTGGTGTTTGTTTACTGAAAAAAGTCCAAAATGTGAATAGCACATGGTATGCTGTGCAAATAGTGCCATTCCTTGACATTTAAAGGGCACATTGGTTTATTTTGTACATTAAGCAAGGGCTGAGGAATCTGCCAGTTATCTTCAAAGCAATGGTTGAGCTTTTAAAAGCCAACCTTGGCTTTTATTACATAACCATTTTGTAATAAGAATAGTAGACCCCCCCCCCCTCGGTCATGACTGACCATGGTTGATGCACCCTGGTCGGATGCAAGCCTGGGCGATGTCATATGGAGGACAGGCTGTTGCCCATGCAGCATGTTGCCCCTCTCCACATCGCTGATCGATCCAAAGGAACAGCAGGGCCATTACAGTTTGGCACCAGCGCCATCGCAGGAGCTGCCAGAGTGAGGTTGTAGACAACGACGAACTGCCTTAGGGGTTCCGACTCCAGATTTTCTTGATGTTTACTCCTGGAGCCTTTTCCATGACTGGATATGGCCACAAGGCAGTGGAGGTTTTAAATCAGAGTTTTCCCTCTCCTGAATGGACTGCCTTCCCAGGCTGACGAACCCCATGGGGGCGGGAGCGTCTACCATCCCGTGCAGGTTCATAGCACCTGCCCAGTGCCCAGGTAATAAGAATACTGATATCAAAACAAGTTAGCAAACTCTGCTACATCTCTACCCAATTTGGCCACTGCAATAAAAAGTCAAATGTAATACAAAATAGGTCACCTGTATCATAAATTTGAACATTGTCACAGAAATGTTCACTCCAGCTCAGTGGATTTACAGTTTAAGATCTATAGTTAATCTAGAAAAAAAAGCTTTTCACTGGACCTCGGTACACGTGACAATAACATGAACTAAAATAAACTAATACCTTTCAGCCCACCGAGCCTGCTTCTTCAACAGTCCATGCGCAAAAGCATTTGCATTCCAGCTTAAAAACCCTGGATTGATACAATGTTGATAGAGTGAGGCAATTGACAGTGATATTAGTATGCGAGGGAGGAGAGTCGAATTTATGAGGCAAAATTTGTTGGTTTATTCCTGTGGCCAGAAGGGTTTCTACATGGTTACAGTAAACTCCCCTAACAAAAAAAAACACCATAATGTCCCCTCCTTTATATACATTAACCTCTGCTGCTTTAACACTTACTGCCATTTACAGGTACTTACCAGGTCTGTACATTACGGATTAACTTTTCACATATTATGAAATCTTTATGCTTGTGATCCTTCACTAGGAAATTGGTTCAATTTTAGGGCTGACAACTAAAGATTTATCTAAATTGAACGGATTGGAAAAATCACTGATCTAGCTGGAAAAAAAGTGACTATCGAAATTTTGATGAGTTAGTATATGACTGTCAAAATCACAGACAGGAGGGCAGGGTTGAGAGAATAATTGATGTATGAAATGAATACACCACATTGATATGATTAGCAAGATTATTTGGCATAGATATCAGTCGGCATCTATTCCAGAAGACCATTACTTAACCAAGCCCCAGCACACAGAGGTTTCCAAAATCTTTGCGCAGCAAATACTGGGATAAAGAGTTAGTGAGTGAAAATGAGCATGAGGCACCTGACAAGAGAGTAAGTAACAAAGCAGAGATACATTCTTAATCGATCAGATTGAAAGATCATGTGGATTGAGCAGGAGGTTTTAATTGGAATGAGTCAATTCAATGTCACATCATAGAAGGAGAGAGAAATAAAGAGAGAAAGTATAAGGGGCAGCAGAAAGCAGAAAAATAAAGAAGTAAATAGACCTTTTAAAATCTTGACTGGCACTAACTAACTGCAAGAGGATTTTGGCTTCTCAGACTAGAATGGACTTTTTGTGGAAAGTTTGGTAGCTTCACCCATCCACTGCTTGTCAATGGTAGGCTAGATAGTGAGACACTGTTTTCATGAAGCCAACACTGAGATGCAGCAATTCCGACAGTAAGCTTTGGATTTTATAAGGTGCATAAATAAAGCCAAGCACCGTTAGCCTTACCATTATTTTGACAGGAAAATCAGTCCCTATTCATTGAACCTTGTAGTCTATATGGATGTACTGGATTCCATCTGTCACTTCAACATGTAAACACAAAATATCTGCCACAACAGCAAAAAGCTTACATTTTAGGTGGTATTAACAATTTATTTGGAGACATTATTGGAATATTATCTCATCTTACTATCAGCACTGTCACAATTCAATGACTAGCAATTTTTACAGTTCAGCTAATTTTAATTGAATAAATCATAAAGTACATTTGAACATTTATTACTATTTCTCAAACAAGCACATTTTCTATTAAAATCTGAATCAAAGTGCCTGAAAATTTCTCACGTCATCAAAATCTCATATTCGAGCATACTGTTGCGTTAAAGTACTCCTCCTGCTATAAAATATATATCAAGCTTGCAATATCTTGATGAGTCCAAGGTTGAGCTCAGATTCTGCAGTTTATATCAAAGCAATATGCAACTGAATAACAATTGAGAAACCATAAGACATTACCTAAATCTGTGGTATCAAATCAACTTGACACGCAATGAACTGACCCTTTCTAACTCCTGAACACAAACATTTGCTAAGAGCTAACTCCCAAAGTGTTCTCAATGATCATACTTGGATTATGTTACTTGGATCTAACAATGTACTGGCTTAGATTTGCAAAGCCTGTTGACACTAAGGTTTGTGGCATTCTGTGGGAAGAGGTTCGGCCTCATCCCTGTGCCTGGACTGCTCACTTTGCAGAAGGATCCTGCTTCTGAAGAGACACAATTGCAGGACCTTGATCCAAAATTGAGTTTGGTTAGAGGTACAGCGCAGAAATAGGCCCGCTGGGTCCGCGCCAACCAGCGATCACCCCATACACGAGCACTATCCTACACACACCAGGGAAAATGTACAATCTTTACTGAAGCAAATTGCCCTGCAAATCTGTACATCTTTGGAGTGTGGGAGGAAACCGGAGCACCCGGGGCAATTCCACAGGTCTCTGGCACCGTAAGGCAGCAACTCTACTTCTGCGCAACCTTACCGCCCTCTACAATGTCGGCAATTTATTTGTGTGTCTCCCCACACTGCTCCCCACCCCCCCCCCCCCCCCCCCCCCATAGATGTTGCCCAATCCGCTGAGTTACACCAGCAGATTGGTTGCCACTTCTAAGGAACCTATAAAACAATTGCCTGCAAAGTAGCCAAAGCAAACCAATAGTCTGCAACCAGTGTTACCAATGCAGCAGTCAACTGGGGTGGGAGATTGAAACCTTCACGTGGTCCACCCTGTTTCAACAAATGCAATCAACCTGGCGTGCACAAACAGAAGATCAAACAGAACAAGTTATCTCACAACTTTAGGCTATGCACGCCATACGCAAGAAGAAGAAGCAGTCAATCAATCATAAGGCTCAATTCAGTTTAATCTATTGTGACGTGCACAGAGGTACAGGGAAACACTTTTGTTACGTGCTAACCAGTTAGTAGGAATACAATACATTATTAAAATCGAGTCATTTATAGTGTATTTGACCGTGCAGACCCGTTGGGTCTGCACCCCAAACACAGCTGTCCCCTATCTGTAGCCCCCATGGAAGGCGTGGGGGCAGAGAGGGAGTGTGGGGGGGGGGGGGGGGGGAGTGAGAGGGGGGTAGTAGAGGGGGGGGGGAACGCACTGTCCCATGGGAGGGCTGGTTCCTGAATGCAATACTCCCTCACTCCCGGCTCCCGTGGGGGGCAGAGAGGGAGCGCGAGGAGGGCGGGGGGGGGGGGGGGGGGTAGAGTCTGAGGGTACTGGGAGGGGGGTGGGGATGTCACTCGCAGCGCGAGCAAGAAGACATACGTTTTTTCAGATTTTTGAACAATTTCATTAATAACTCGAGAAATAAAGCATGAATTTTTCAGTTAGGGCAATTTTGAACTCGATGGGGAAAATCTTTACTGGAATATGTAAAAATGTTATCGTTGGCGCATCGTTTTTTCGAGAAGATGTAATTATACACAAACATACACAAATAAATAAATACACATACAAGATCAGACTTTTAATAGGTATATGATATGATAAATACATGATAAGGGAGTAATGCTTAGTGCAAGGTAAAGCCAGTAAAGTCCGATCACAGATCCAAGGGTCACCAATGATGTAGTAATGTCGGAAAGTCAAGATGACATCAAATAATCAAACTAATCCCAAAATGCAGCTGTCCATTTTCCTATACATATCTGCCTGAAGCTGCCTGACCTACTGAATTCCTCCATCAGTTTGATTTTTGCTTGATAGATCAAGGTATAACAAATATGCTGTAACTTTGTAGAGGATTGTTTTAGAGTATTGTGTACAGTTCTGTTCACTCACTACAGGAAGGATGTGTTTGTGTTGAAGAGGGGGCAAAGAAGGTTCCTCACAATGTTACCTTTACTTATGGGCAGAGATTGGAAAGGCCGGGTTTGTTTTCTCTGGAGACAAAGAGGCTGAGGGGAGTCTGATGGAAGTATGTAAGATTATGAATAGATAGGGTTGAGTAAAGATCTGTTCCCCATTGAAGGGACATGAAAAACATGAGGGTATAGGTTTAAGGTGAGAGGAAGGATTTTTAAGGCAATTCAAGGGGGTTTTGTTTACACAGGGAGTGTTGTTGCTATCGGACTGCACTGCCAGAGATTAGTTTAGTTTAGACACACAGTGCAGAAACAGGCCCTTTGGCCCACCACGTCCACACCCACCCGCGAACCCCACACATTAAAGCTACCCTACACACACTAGGGACAATTTACACTTATACCAAGCCAATTAACCCACAAACCTGTACGTCTTTGGAGTGTGTGGAAGAAACCGAAGATCCCGGAGAAAACTCACACAGTCACGGGGAGAATGTACAAACTCCGTACAGACAGCACCCGTAGTCGGGATCGAACCCGGGTCTCCGGCTCCTGCAAGCGCTGTAAGGCAGCAACTCTACAGGTGCGCCACCGAGATGAAAGAATATGATACGATTATTATGTTTAAGAGGCTTTTAGGCAGACAATTAAACAGGCATTGAAGGAAGGCACATGGATATAATTCAATGGGCAAGAAAACCAGCATGGGCATGGTGGCCCAAGGGCTCATTTCTGTGCTGTATGACATTGTGACTCTATGATTTTAAATACACGGATGAACAAGTGACCTCAAATAAATGTGGTTTAAAAATGAAGAAGCTGATCAACATTCCTAGCCCAAAATCAACCTGTTTTTTACTTAAACTAACAAAAAAAATGGTCTCAGATGTCTGCTGTGAACATTTAATATCCAGATGTTCAATGGATTTGCAATTTCTTTCTCAGCTGCTCCATCGGAGATGTCAACCCTTTATTTTAAATGGGCTAACACCTTAAAACAGAAATACCTTAAATTGTATTTGCACGCATTGTGTTTGTACAGCAATATTCACACGGAATCATTTCAAGGCCAAGCAGAATTACCGGAATTTACTGCTTGAAAATGAGTCAGTCAGTCAGTACCTAAGCTCTCTCACTGAAGAAAACTATCCTATTATTCACAGCTCCTTTATCTAACATATGTTTTGTTTTTGAACTATTTGTCTACTTGTTTAAAAAATATTGATTCTACTTCTTACGCCATTTTGTTTCTGGGAGAACATCCCATGTTCAAATAAATATTTCTCCCTTCTTTTCCAAGCAAACTTCTATCGATGCCATTTCAATTCCAAGCCTCACCCGCCATCGGCAATTGATTTCCCCATTTACTGTATCTTATCAAAACCCTTCTGAATTTCCAACGCCTCTTTTTAAATGCTTTGTTAACCTTTATCGTTCTACTAAAAAGAGTCCATGTTTCTTCAGTGTCCCTTACAAGTTAATTCTTAGTATCATCTTTGCAAAGCATCGTATTGCAAATATTCAGGTCGATAAGTGAGAAAAATGTTGATTGAAGTGTAGTTCACCTTTTGTTGCCTGTGATTCAATTGTAAAATCAGCAGAGGTATAATGTTGCTCCAGGTACTTGCTTCACAATATTTCAAGGTTAATCTAAACCTTGAAATGCACTTATGATATTTGAAATGAAATTTTGTCTAAAAAAAAATACCGCCTTTACAAATGCGGTGATAATGAAAAGGGAATAGCTTTAGCATTTCTGCTTCTGCGTTTTAACAATTTCCTCCACAGCTAACCACATGGTTCATGAAACTGGTTGATCAGACATGTTTTATGTATTGCCAATTTAAACTATAATTAAATCTCTCAGTGCTACCAAGCAAATCACATAATATACTAGGACGTGAAATTTCTAATGTTTTATGCTGGTAGACACATATGCAATGTGCTACCGTTATGTCTGTGATATAAATTATTACTCGAGAAACCTTTAACCCATGGTAAATCTTTTTAACTCTCAGAATTCATGTTTGTGGAGTTAAGAATACATTTCAATCATTTTCTATGACTCAGTTCACAAAATGTCATAATGTATTAAGCCAAACCAATCATTAATGCAAATGATTGTGCGAGTGATCGACAAAATTGTAGCCGTATTTTGTGTCGCATTGTTAACTGAAGTTTACAGCTGGCATGCTACTTCGAAACACATGGACGTTTACACTTAATTGAAGGGGCTGGGAGCAGAAGTGTAAGGAAATCAATGTTTTCAGCAGTTTAGATCAGTGAAAGGTGATTTGCCTGAAGCAGATGATTCCTGGGAAGGCATCACAGTGGTGCAGCGGTAGAGTTGCTGCCCTACAGCGCCAGAGACCCAGGTTCGATCCTGACAATGGGTACTGTCTGCACGGAGTTTGTACGTTCTCCCTATGACCACGTGGGTTTTCTCCCGGTGCTCCGGTGTCATTCCACATTCCAAAGATGTGCAGGTTTGCAAGTTAATTGGATTCTGTAAATTGCCCCTGGTGTAGGATAGAAGTAGTGTCCAGGTGATTGCTGGGCAGCACTGATCCTAGAAAAACCTAGAACTAGATGTTAATTGTATTGTATGATAGAGCATGAAAACAGGCCCTACTGGGTCCACGCAGACCATCAATCACCCATTCGCACTAGTTCTATGTTATCCCACTTTCTCACACGTACCCTGCACTATAGGGGAAATTTACAGCGGGCAATTATTCTACAAATCCACACGTCTTTAGGCTGTGGGAGGAATCTGGAGCATTTGGACAAAATCCAAGCAGTGACAGGGAGAATCTGCAAACTCCACACAGACAGCACCCTAGGTCAGGATCGAACCAAGGTGTCAGGCAGCACCTCTACCTGCTGCGCCAATGTGCTCCCTGTTATTGTCTTGCGATATGCACTGACCGCATGATTGAGAAGGAAAGAAATGTCTTCCGTAGTTGTCTCCAATTCCTTGAAATTCTCAGCAATTACTTTGTATGCTTAGTTGCTGAATATATCAAATGTAGTATGGGGCAGAAGTTATGACCTTATTGAATGGCAGAGCAATCTCGACTGGTGGCTTGGTCTGCTCTTGCTCATTTTCGTGTTCTTCCATTATTAATAATCACTTTCCAATAGATAAATTTATGAGCAGTGCATATGACCTTCTGGTTATGGCATGCCATTATTAAAATGAATAAAATTACCTACTTCAAATCCAATCAGAACTATTGATTTCAAAATATATTTATCATATCCATCATCTTGCAGATCCGGAGATCCTTGACAACTTAATCAATGCTCCAAACTCTGAGTGTCAACTTTTGGTGCAATTGGGCAGCGAGGGACGTTAGTTGAACTGTAGTCGCGCATCATGTATCGCATGTCCAATGGTGAACAAGTAGCAACAAGTGGCTTTCACAAAGCCACTGCATCAGTTGTGTAATTACGATAGCAACATTTGGATTTTCGATAATAACCATAAGTAGCAACAAATTATTTCGACAGCAACATTTAAGCCAGTTTATTTCAACGAGTTAGTCCTTGGAATTGGAGGCAATGGCAATATATTTATGAAAAGTTATATAAAATCTACATCTCTTGTCTAATTTATAAATGAGGAACTGCAGAGTTCATTGTAAAAATGACTATACTTAGGTTAGTCATTGGTCACACTAACAGTCTGTTTTTTCGACTTAAATTTTTTTTTTAGTATGTGTTAAAAGTTTGTGTAAATGTTCTCCGGTTTGTTTTATGTGGGGGGAGGAGGAAACTTTTTTTCAGTTTCTTACCTTGCCGGAGATGCGATTGTTTTCCGGGTCGCATCTCCGGCCGATCTGCATCGATGGAGCTGGAGGCCTCCTCGGACTGACTTGAGCCCCACTGCGGGGCGTGGACTTAACATTGGAGCTGATCCCTTGCTTGGGATCGCTCCAAACGTGGCCCCTTGACTTACCATCACGAGCTCGCAGTCTCAGGAGAGGCTAGTCGTGAGCTCCAATGACGCTCAACCAGCCCCGACCTGGGGTCCGATCGCCGGCGCAGAGCAGCTGACATCCCCCCCCAATGCAGGAGCTGATCGCCCCAATGTGGAGGGCCCAAACGGCGCTGGCTACAGGAGCGTAGATCGTCCCGTTAACGGAGTGCTCGAGGCCCCCGACTGCGGGAGAGCCTAGAAGGGAAGAGATTTGAACTTTTTTTTCGCCTTCCATCACTGTGAGGAATGTGGAAGAGTCACTGTGATGGATGTTTATGTTAAAATGTATTTTGTGTGTTCTGTTGCTTTTTATTTGTATGACTGACTTGGCAAATGAAATTCCTCGTATGCTGCGCAACATACTTGGCTAACAAAGTATTATGGTGATTGTGATTGATTGTTTCACAAGAAATAGAGGTAAAATTAGGCCATTCTGCCCATCGGGTTTACTCTGCCATTCAAACATAGCTGATCAATCTTTCCCTCTGAACCCCATTCTCCTCCCTCCTCCCCATAATCTTATGCCCCTGTCCCACTTAGGAAACCTGAACGGAAACCACTGGTGACCTTGCGCCGAACCCAAGGTTTACATGAGTCACCAGAGGTTTTGGTCACGCGCATGGAAAGCCTCGACCGAAGCGCGAGCTGCATCTACCGACCGAAGATCCTACAGGATCTTTGCTACTGACCGCGCACACACACAAACACATCGCGAAGGTGGGGGCAAGGGACAGCGGAGGAGCGCTGTCTGCGCGATGAAGGGGAAGGTAAACAGCTGCCACAGAACACGGCAAGTCCTTTAGAGAGCGCAGGAGGGAGGGAGAGAAGGGGAAGGAAGCACAGAGAAGGGGTGAGAGAAAGGGAAGAGAAGGGGATAGAAGGACAGAGAATGGGAAGAGAAGGGGAAGAGAAGGGGAGAGAAGGGGAGAGAAGGTGGGAGAAGGGGAGAGAAGTGGGTGAGAAGGAGTTTTAAGAAGTTTAATAAAGTTAGCGGGCATTTTACCTTCCGGCGGATCTTCTCGGTCCTGAAAACCACTGAAAACTCCAATGAGCCAATCATAATGGCCTGTTAGCGAAGGAAATTGCCTTCGACTGCCTGTAAGTAAATAGCAACCCCACTCCACTGGCTTCGACCAAACGACAACCTATTTTTAGTCGAGGCATGTTTTGAATTTGTTGAAATAATCGCGAGAGCATAGAAGAAGCCTTGATTATGCGGAAACCACTTTCAACTATTAGGGAGAGTGACCAAAACCTCTGGGAACCTCACGGAAACCTTGGGTGGGGCGCAAGGTCACCTGAGGTGTCTGTTCAGGTTTCCTAATACCACTTAGGAAACCTGAACGGAAACCTCTGGAGACTTTGCGCCCCACCCAAGGTTTCCGTGCGGTTCCCGGAAGTTTTTGTCAGTCTCCCTAATGGTCGAAAGTGGTTTCCGTTTAAAAAATCGGTAATTTTTTAGTCAAAGCTGGTTGCGATGCTAGTTGAAGGTGGTTGCCGGAGGACAAAAACCTTCAGGAACCGCACGGAAACTTTGGGTGGGGCGCAAAGTTTCCCGAGGTTTCCGTTCAGGTTTCCTAAGTGGGACAGGGGCATTAGTGGGACAGGGGCATTAGTGGGACAGGGGCATTACTAATTAAGTTTAGTGGGACAATTCCCATCATGAATGTATACTTAAACTTCTGATGCATCAAGTAACAACATTTCCATACAATGTTTCTATAGAGGAAATGAAAGGGAAATTAAGCATTACTCTGAGCGGTGACAGGCAGTGGACCCTCTTAAAACAATTCTTTCACTATTCTGGAGACTACACTAACAAAGATATATTCCTCACCAATATGATCCCAACTTCCCCACCAGTGAATTTCAGTCATTTTTCCTCCCACCCCTAATTAGACCAGATCCTTATTTCTCAATTGCCCAAGCCATGGTAGATGATGATCTCTGTCGTGACGTCCCACCAATGTTATGCCTTTTTTATCTCCCCATTGCCAACTCTCTGCAGACTCCAATATCCATCCTTATTAAACCGCTCCTCCAGTTCCTGACCTCTAATGGCAGCACGATACAAATAGGTGAAGATTAAATGATGTGAACAACCACTGGCATACTACAAGTCAATACTACATCATGCACTATGGTGTAGTATTGACTTATACCATGGCAACAATAGTTTACATCATCCAAACTTGAATGTGTAAAGTTTGTACAATGACTTCTAGGTCAAAGCAGTTCAAAATGCTCACACGATCACGAATGTCTATGAATATTATAACCTCTTTAGGATATTATTTCCAATATAGGACCCCTTGGTTTCAGATCATTCATTTCAGGGAAGAGGAATTTGCATTTTGAATGTTCCAAACTGCTCTGCATACAAGGTCTACAATCGTGACACATGCAGTTTGCACACAGTTTGGCCCCATGAAGAGCAGCAAGGTGAATAGCCATGTGATCAATTTTCAGCAATGTTTCCTTGAAGGATAGATGTCACCTAGAATATTGAGAGAAATTTATGCATCTCTTTCATAGTGCCACAGGGGGTGGGAGATTGCAACCTTCACATGGTCCGCCCTGTTTAAATGAATGCAATAAGCAATAAGCAAGAAGAAGAAGGTAGTGGCACATGAGCTTTTACCTTCACTTGTGCAGGAAAGCAGATTTAAATGTTTGTCCAACTCTCCAGTTTTCTACTTAAGTAACAGTCTAAGTTATATCCTGATCGTAATCTAGATGTACTTGGATATCAGTTGGGTAAAAGCACAGCCATCAAAAATGGCAAGGATACCATCTATGGAGGGAAAAAACAAGTGAATGAGCATCAGCTGAAGATATTCAGATGTGGGATAAATGGGCGGCAGAGGCACAGCTGATAGAGTGGTTTCCTCAAAACGCCAGAGACCGGGTACAATCCAGACCTCGAGTGTCATCTTTGTGGATTTTTCACGTTCTCCCTGTGACCGCGTGGGTTTCCTCTGGAAGCTCCAGTTCGCTCCCACAACCCAAAGACGTGCAAGTTCATAGGTTAATTGGCCTCTGTAAATTGCCCTTGGTGTGTAGGAAGTAGATGAGAAAGTGGGATAACATAGAGCTAGTGTGAATGGGTGACGATGGTCAGTGTGGACACGGTAGGCAAAAGGGTCTGTTTCCATGCTGTGTCTTGCAATATAAATAATATTCCAAGCAAATGTAGCTCTTCGCCAATTCACTGGTAGGTTAGATAACCCCTTTAGCAAATGCCTTTGGGAAAAACCTAGATATTATTATATGCTATGCCCCTCAACTCATAAGTGAATTCTTTGACCTCAGTAGGAAACTGCCTAGCAGAAACATTAGAATCAGGAAAGGGGAAAAAAATCAAAGGAGAAAGTGCATTTCATTGGCAACGTAGTGAGTTTAATGATAAAGAAAATACTGGGAATATTGCAAGATTGGATTTTCCTATATTAGCAAGGCGAGCCAAGCACATCTCAATACTATGGTTTTCTCTCCATTATTTGTATGTCCTTTCAGATTACCAGAATGTGTGTTACTGACATGAAGCATTCAAAACACACACCTGCTGTTTTCATTTTCTTTTTAGTGAGATCTATTTTAATTTTTTAATTCCCAAGTTGAACTGCGGGTTGCCATTACTAGAATTCCATCTTCCTGGTTGCTACATTCAATTATCCTGTGAGGAAGGCACACAATGGGTTAGCATAAATAGGCAGCAAGCATGTGTGGGGGAGAGGCAGGTTGGCAGATTAAGAAAGCCCCTAAGAAAACACAATGCAAATTACATTCCTTTTCAAAAACTGAACAAATAAAACAGAAATGCTGAAGTGTGACTCTTCGGGTGACTAAATAATCAAACTAAAAAATGAACAAAGATTGTGGACCAAAAACTACAAATAATGGTCTAACAGAGAAGGGCACAGCCAACTGATTAGAACTCAACATAAATGCAGAAAGCTCAAACCATTGAATGGTCGAGAACTTCAGGTTCTTGGTGTAGATGTTATCTACAATTTGAAATGGATCAACCACATTGATCCAGATCAATGGATCTGGACAGCCCAGAAGCCACACCAATGCCTCTACTTCATTCGAAGACAGAAGAAATTCAGGATGTCTCGGATGACTCTTGCAAACATCTACAGATACACCCTTGAAAGCATGTTGTCGTGGTAGCTTCATGGCTTGACTTGAGAACATCTCTGCCAATGCCAGAAGGAATTGCAGAGTTGTGGACCTAGCCTGACCCATCACACAGGCCAGACTCTCCACCCCCCCCATTGACTCCATCTACACTTCACACTACCTCAAAAATAGCGGCCAACATAACCAAAGACTTTGCCCTCTCTCTTCTCCCCTTTCCCCCCTACAGGAAAAAATAAAGAAGCTGGCTCAGGAACAGCTTCTCCCCACTTTGATCGGACATTAACAGTCCTTCCGTAAGCCAGCGTACCGTCCCATTCACTTCTACTCCATTACAGACAATGGACTTTGTCTCTGGAACTGTTGTGCGACAATGCTGAAAACAATATTCTGCTGTCTGTATCTTTCCCTTCACTCTATCTATTGTGCTAGAGGTTTTCTTGAATGTATTTAATTTAGGTTAGTTTAGTTTACAGGTAATTTAGGCATACAACATGGAAATAGGCCCTTCAGCCCACGCCGATCATTGATCTATGTTATCCCACTTCCGCCCATGTTCCCCACTTTGACATCCTGCATACTAGGGACAATTTACGGACAAACCTAAGTGTCTTTGGAATGTGGGATGAAGCTGGAGCACCCAGGAAAATGTACAAACTCTGCACAGTCAGCACCTGTAGTCATGATCGAATCCATGGCTCTGTGAGACAGCAACTCTACCACTGCACCTACTTGCTTTTATGTGCAGTATTATCTGATTTGCTTAGATACATGCAAAACAAAGCTTTTCACTGTACCTCAGTACACGTGATACTGTGAAAGCTTTAACCAAAAGACCTAAAACCATCCTGTGTCTAGCTTTTCATCTACGGTACAAATACGTGGCTCTGATAATTTTCAACCTGCTTCGTTTTTCCTATCTCCAACCAGTTTATTTTTCTTTCTTTAAAATTTGTCTAATAATCCACATGACCTACAAGGTGATGAGCGAGAGGGGAAGGACAAAGTGCCTCTTCAAAAAGGGGCAAAGGAGTTGGAGATGTGATAAACGCTACAAGTAGGCTGATCGTGCGACTGGAGTAGAACACAAGAGGCTGGGAGGAAGATCATTATTAGAAGCTGAGCTGCTGCTTCCTGTGTCAGCACATATATCTTATAATCAGTGTGACAATGGGAGTCCACTGCACTCTGTTACCAAAGAATAAAAACAACCTCTGTGTGCCTGCAGCACATGAAAAAAATATCAATTGATTGGGCATTATTTCCAAACATTTAATCGATAACTAACTTAACGTTGAGAATCTCAATGCTCAGGTGGATAACAATGAAAGTGCTACTCAAGAAATGTTGTGGCCTAGTAACATTTCCTTTTTAACACTTTCACCCTTGTGCTTCAGTGGCAGCTACATTCCAGATTTATTGAAGAAGGCAGACATACAAACGGGCGGGTGGTATTGTAGATAGCGAAGATGGTTATCAAAGATTACAGCAGGATCTTGATCAGTTGGGCAGGTGGGCTGAGGATTGGTTAATGGAGTTTAATCCAGATAGTAAGTTTAGTAAGATAGTAAGATAGTAAGATAAGAGAGGTTTTTGCATTTTGGAAAGTCAAAACAGAGCAGGATTTTCACAGTGAATGGCAGGGCTCTGGGCAGTGTTGTAGAGCAGAGGGATCTAGGTGTGCAAGTACATAGTTCCTTGGAAGTGAGTTCACAGGTAGAAAGGGTGGTCAAGAAGGCATTTGATTCATTGGCCTTCATCAGTCAGGATATTGAGTATAGAAGTTGGGATGTGTTACAGTTGTACAAGACATTGGTGAAGATGAATTTGGTCTATTGAGTTCAGTTTTGGTCACCGTACTGCAGAAACGATATTGTTAAGCTGGAAAGAATATAGAAAAGATTTATAGTGCAAAAGACTTGAAGGCATGAGCAATGGGGTGAGGTTGGCCATGTTAGGATTTTATTCTTTGAAGCACAGAAGGTTGAGGGGTGATCTTATAGAGGCATATAAGATCATGAGAGGAATGAATAGAGTAGGTGCGCAGTAGATGTCTTTTACTCAGGATAAGTGAATAAAGCCCCTGTCCCACTTACGTGTCCTTGGCACGTTAATTACGCGACCTCGTGGTCACGTTGAGGCGCGATGGTCCCGTGAAGGTCTCGCGCAACTTCATGCATCCCCACAGCTATCTGGAGCGTGTGACGTCATTTGAAGATGGACACAAAATGCTGGAGTAACTCAGCAGGACCGGCAGCATCTCTGGAGAGAAGCAATGGGTGATGTTTCGGGTCACGATCCTTCCTCAGTCTGAAAGAAGGGTCTTGACCCGAAACGTTATCCATTCCTTCTCTCCAGAGATGCTGCCGGTCCCGCTGAGTTACTGCAGCATTTTGTGTCTATCTTAAATTTTCTTGGCCCCGCTCTGGAAGTAGAAGTGGGGACGGATCGGAACCGCAACGGCCGTGAGCCCCAGACCGAGCTCGGCGATCGTTTGCCTGCTTCTGCTGCTGTTGGAGGTGAGACGTTGCATCACGCCAGGGTCTTGGGCCTGTCCCACTTTGGCCATCAGTTACGTGACAGGCCGGTGGCACGCGAAGATTTTGTTCGCTACAAAATTTCGCTGCGCCGCGCGATACCGCGCAAAACTACATACCCCTCCGCGCTTCTCAGTGGGACCGGCCCCGCGCGGCCATACGATACCCATGCGCCTCAACGCGACAACAAGGTCGCGTAATTTGCATGCCAAGGACACGTAAGTGGGACAGGCCCTTAAGAACCAGAGGACATAGGTTTAAGGCGGAAGATGTAATAGGAATCTAAGGGGCATCTTTTTCCACACAGAGAGTGGTAAGCATAAGAAACGAGCTGCCAGATGAAGTAGTTGAGGCAGGTACTGTAACAACATAACCACAGTGAAAATCTGCTGTGCAGAAATGGCTTGGGATTAGTGACGGTCAAACTTGGGCAATTGAAAATCTTGGAAATAGTGTGTAAATGTTCAGCTGTGCATTCTTGTACACACGACATGCATCTAAGATTCCTGCATCTCATATTTCATTTGGGCAGCTTACAGCCCAGTGGTATGAATATTGATTGCTCTAACTTCAGGTAGCCCCGGCATTCCCTCTCTCTCTATCCCTCCCCCACCCAAGTCGCACTAGCTTCTCGTTTTCACCTAACAAACAGCTAACAATGGCCAGTTTCCTTTATCATCATTACTTTTTTACATATCTTTCATTCATTGTTCTTTATCTCTCTACATCATCGCCGATATCTCCCGTTTCCCTTTTCCCTAACCAGTCTGAAGATGGGTCATCACCCATTCCTTCTCTCCAGAGATGCTGCCTGACCCGGTGAGTTACTCCAGCTTTTTGTGTCTATCTTCGGTTTAAACCAGCATCTGCAATTCCTTCCTACACATCTGAGATTCTTCCATGTGTTAGCATGTCAGATGCTCAGTAAACCCAGAGCAAATCCTCTGGATTGATTGATTACTACTTTATTATCACATGTGACATTGCAAACCATACACAAAGTATGCAAAGAGTCACCACATATAGGGCACCGACAACACAATCTGCATGGAAAGTCAATATGTTGGAAATAGATTGTATTGCACAATAACCCAACTCTGCAGTCCAATTCTTGGCCCATCTTTTAATTCGACTAATTTCAGACATTGATTCAGCCATCCTGCAGGTCCACCATAGAACCCTTGGTTCCAGAGCCTTTCAGGATTATCCCTTTTGCCAAACCAACAGAGGGCACAGCCTCAGAGAGGAGTCCAACAGTACCAGAACGGCCCACCTAGGATGCCCATGGGCCAAGAATCCTGCCTGCATAGTTGTCTGCGGAAGTCGGCTATGGGAACGTGTCCATTTTACAGCTCCCGTTATCTCTTTTGCATTTAACCTTTTTTGCATGTCATTCTTTCACGAGCTTCAGCTCTTTCCTCCTTTTTTCTGCAAACCTTACAGTATGAATTAATATGTTTCCTCTTATCGAGTAATCTACTTGGCGCAGATGCTCTCTGACCAGTGGAGCATTTTCCAGCATGTCTTGGTTATTTTTAGTTTTTGGTATTTTGCTTTCATTCTATAGAAAGCATTGAGTTTAACACACTCCATTGGAATTGGTGAAAGATATTCAAGGTGTAGTAAAAAGGTGTTATTTAATGATGCCAACTCCTCTGTTGTGTCAGGTCATAAGTGATAGGCGCAGAATTAAGCCACTCGGCCCATCAGGTCTACTCCGCCATTTGATCATGGTTGATCTACCTCTCCCTGCTAACCCCTTTCTCCTGCCTGAAGTAGGGTCTTGACCCGAAACATTACCCATTCCTTCTCCCCAGAGATGCTGCCTGTCCCGCTGAATTACTCCAGCACTTTGTGTCTACCTTCGATTTAAACCAGCATCTGCAGTTCTTTCCTACCCATTCTCCTGCCTTCTCCCCATAACCCTTGATTGCAAATGCTGTTGCCGCACATCTCCGACGTTGCCCAAGGGGTTCAATCCTGCCTTTGGGCAATGTCTGTGACCGCCACTCCCATCTCCTCCCATGTCTCAAAAGACATGGTGATACAATGATGGGGTTGACATCTTTAAAATAAAATAAAACTACAAAAGGAAATCATGAAAGGAAAAAGAAACCAAGTGAAACTACATGACTGAGTTTGCTGGAACATCGCACAGTGGGGATTCCACTGACTTGCTGCACATGATTACACTCCCACCAGAAATCCCTTTGTGCTGCTAACTATATACTGTATTTATGGCGAGCTCCTTGCAGCGTGGCAGGCTGCCTCAGACAGCATGTATGCATGGACAACAAAATTTAAAGCAGGGCTACTGCTGCTCAAAATGAGATAGAGATAGACTTAAAGGCCTCTTATTTCATCTACACTGAAGGGGAGTGGAATAAAAGTTTGCACTGCACACCAAACAGTTCATCAGCACTTTTACAGGTAATGCCTGTATGACCTGATGCATGAAATGAGGCAAAGAAGAACTGAACACTGAAAAGTGGCTAACTCATCTCAGTCCTAAATGACCTACCCCTTATTCTTAAACTGTGACCCCTGGTTCTGGACTCCACCAACATCGGGAACATTTTTCCTGCATCTAGCCTGTCAAATCTCCCCATTTCTCCCCATATCCCATTAAGAATGTTATGTTTCTATAAGATCCCCTCTCATCCTTCTAAATTCCATTGAATATAAGCCGAGCCGCTCCATTATTTCATCATATTTTGGCGACGCGTCGGGGTCACCAGTTTGGCGAGTCGAGACAGTGAGTGAATTCAAATGGTTTTATTTTGTAACGGTAAAACAATGAATAAACTCAGGTCGTAAGACAGCCGAAAACACGATGTTACTTCCACAAGTGTGGCGCCAGAATGATACAACTCGGAAAAACCCCGCGAATATCACCCCCTCCGTGCCCACGTGACCATTGCAGCCAATCCGAGGGTTTGACTACCCAAAGCCACCACCAGGTGTCCCTACAATATGTTAGTCCCGACCTCTGGGAATTAACCTGCACTCCCTCAATAGTAAGAATTTCCTTCCTCAAATTAGAAGACCAAAACTGCACACAATACTCCAGGTGTGGTCTCACCAGGACCCTGTACAACTGCAGTAGGACCTCCTTGCCCCTATACTCAAATCCTCTCAGGTTGTTGGAGGGAATTCTGAACGACAGGATCTACATGCATTTGGAAAGGCGAGGACTGATTAGAGATAATCAGTGTGTCGCTGTGGGAGCGAAAGCACATTGCACAAATGTAATTGTTTATTTGTCGAGGTCATCAAGAAGATTGATGAAGGCAATGTGGTAGGCAATGTCTGCATGGTCTCTGAGAATGGTGCATAGTCATCGTCATGGTAGGCTGGTCCAGAAGGCAAGGTCTCATGAGATCCAGGGTAAGCTAGCCAATTGAATATAAAAGTAGCTAGATCGTAGGTTTTTGGTGTGTATGTATGTGTGCGTGTGTGTGTGTGTGTGTGTGTGTGTATATATACATATATGAATATATGTATTTATTTATATATATTGTGAGTATGTGTTTACGTACTTTAAAAAAAAAAATTCTCTCTTGTTTATTATATTTTTTACAGTGTACTATGTTTACATATTCTGTTGTGCTGCAGCAAGTGAGAATTTCACTGTTCTATCTAGGACATCTGACAATAAAACACTCTTGTCTCAAGATGGTGGTACAATGCAGTTATTTGGCTTGTAACAAATGGTAGAGCGTAGTTATTCAGATTGGAGACTTGTAACCAGTGGCGTGCCACAGGGATTGGTTCTGGGCCCAATGTTATTCATCATTTATCTTAATGATTTCGATGCAAATGTATGTGGCATAGTTAGTAAGTTTATGGATGGCACTAAAATTGTTGATATAGTTAAAAGTGAAGGTGGTTATCTGGGATGACAAAGGGAAATGGATGAAATGGGCCAACCTAGAGTCATAGGTTAAGGTGCCTGGGGGATAATTTTTCATACAGAGGGTGGTGCATATATGGAATGAGCTGCCAGAAGAGGTAGTAGAGGCAGGTACAATTATGACATTTGAAACAATATGAAGTCAGATACATGGATAGGAAAGGTATGGTGGGAACAGGACCAGACACAGGCAAGTGGGAGCTTTAGAGAAAGGTTAAATAAGCTGGGTCTCTATTCCATTGAGCGCAGGTAGCTGAGGGGAGATCTTCTAGTGGTATACAATGTCATGAGAGAAATAGATCAGGTAGATGCACAGTCTTTTGCTCAAAGTAGGGGAATCGGGGACCCGACGACATATGTTCCAGGTGAAGGGGAAAGGATTTAATAAGATTCCGAGAGGTAACTTGTTCACACAAAGGGGGTGGGTGTATGGAACAAGCTGCCAGGGGAGGTAGTTGAGGCTGGGACTATCCCTTCATTTAAGAAACAGTTAGACAGGTACGTGGATAGGACAGGTTTGGAGGGATATGGACAAAGCGCAGGCAGGTGGGACTAGTGTAACTGGGACATTGTTGGCCGGTGTGGGCAAGTTGGGCCGAAGGGCCTCTTTCCACACTGTATCACTCATGTGATGGCTTGAACATATCGGCAAATGTAGTAACTTATATAGTCCAGCCAATGTGGGAAACATTTAGCTTGTGAGAGATACTGGCTATATTTTTGTGTGTGCCAGTTGAACTTGCCTCAAGGATGGTTGGAAAAGTCTACAAAATATACAAAAAACGAAAGCATTGGATTGAAGTGTAAAAAAATATTTCCGTTTGCCATGGAACTAGTTTTTTTTTAAGTGAATTTTACCGACTCCCTCCAGAATCAAATACCTTGGGCTCGTTCCAAAAACAGAGTCAGCATAATTCTCCAATTCTCACTGTGAGATGTTCTTGAGTCATCAAAGTGCATAATAGGAAAATTGCACAGGGATCCACAAGATTACTCCTACCGATATGAAAGTTTGTCTTCTATTGAAACTGGGGGGAAATCTCAGTGAAAGCAGTGTTTATATGTATGTATATACACATATATCAAATGACAAATATATATATATATATATAAAGATATATATTTGTCATTTGAACAAATATGTATTTCCCCACTCGACACCAATCAAGTTGCTCAGAAATTGTACCATGTCTGATTTGTCGTCAACATCTATCCTTGGCAAGAGAGTTCCCACTCAAAGATCCTGCCTGCCATTTAATTATAGAAATTCTCTTACTTGGTTTCCTGGTAAGTTATAGAGATGGAAGATGCACAGCATAACTGCAGTATTTTAAAATATGAAATACATTTACATGTTGGAGTATTACGTTTGCCACACACCAATTAAGCGCAAATTGATCCTCCTTTCCCATCATCCAAGACTCACTCAGTCTCTTTACTTCTCCATTCTGCACTTAGTATTCACTATATGATCTTCACATTGGAGATAGACAAAAAATGCTGGAGAAACTCAGCGGGTGAGGCAGCATCTATGGAGAAAATGAATAGGCGAGGGAGCTCCCTCTCCATGGATGCTGCCTCACCCGCTGAGTTTCTCCAGCATTTTTTGTCTACCTTCGATTATTTAACATTTTTACCAAGTCAACAAAGATGATAAACCTGTACGGCTTTGGAGTGTGGGAGGAAACCGAAGATCTCGGAGAAAGTTCATGCAGGTCATGGGGAGAAAATACAAACTCCGTACAGACAATCACCCAGAGTCAGGATCGAACCTGGGTCTCTGGTGCTGTAAGACAGTAGCTTTACCGCTATGCCACTGCGCTGCCATTTCTAGCAGTTTCAAATGTTATGTCTCTTTGCTGAATAAAAGCTCCCATCAGCTACAAGTACAACTCAAAATAGGCTGTGGGCCGAGCATCGAAAATGTGTCTAGAATTTAACTTTCGTGACCCATGTCTGGGAACTACTTGAAATTTTGCACAGATTTAGATAAAATGTAATTGAGAAGGAAGTCATAACCCGTCAGTTCCAAAAGTTGCACATTAATTAAATAAGCTAATTAGAAAATGAGATCGATAAAGTAAGCGCCATCTAGTGTTCAATGCTCATTTTACTCCATTGGGAGCCTAAAGGGGCTGTCCCACTTGGGCGACCTAATCCGCGAGTTCTGGCAAGTTTTCCCTCGACTCATACTCACAGCATGGTCGACACGAGGTCGTAGGAGGTCTCTGTATCTCTCCTTCATGCTCGAGAGTAGTCCCCGTGTACTCGAGGCCTCAGCTAGGTCGTGGCATATTTTTCAACATGTTGAAAAATGCCCGCGATTAAAAAAAGGTCGCCATGGAAAAAATCAATACTTTTTTTACTCGTAGGTTTAGTCGTAGTAGGTCGTATAGGTCGGCATGAATTAGTAGGTAATCAAGAGTAGTTGAAGGTAATCAAAGGTAGTCGAAGGTAGTCAAAGATAGTCTTCATCATAGTCGAAGGGAGGTCAATGGGACGTCTTCTACATAGTCGAAGGAGGTCTTCAATATGACATTTTTTCAAACTTTCCTAAACTCTTCTAAACTCGGCAATTAGGTCGCCCAAGTGGGACAGCCCCTTAATTCCATGTTGCTGTCTATTTAAACCACATATATATGACCTGTAAATATGACTGTAATTATATATTACATATAATTATATTAGATAAAAATAATATAATGAACATAATTGTGAGTGTATATTTTGAATGAGACTGCCCCAGAGGTCCGGCTCCTGAACCAGCTTAATTAATGGGTGAGGGCTTTTCCTGTGGGTCCCCCCATTTACTGAACCCCACTGACTTCCAGTGGGCAAAGTGAGGGATTACAGCAGTAGTGGGACTGGGGCAGTGCCAGGCTGGGGGAAGGCTAAGGCATCTTCCACGAGAGGAAAATGCCTAACCTTAACTCGCTCCCTTTTCAGAAGCTGCCCACGGCTGGAGCTGGAGCCGTGTTGGGACCGGCTGCAGGCTCCGTACATGTGGCTGCTCAGCGCGTCCACCTCGGCCAGCATATCCTTCTGGATCATCACGGTAATGATGGTGGGGAGCACGCCGTTCGGGCTGCCTTCAGCACCCCTATAGCGCCGGCTTCGTCAGACCAACCACTCACTCGCTGCAGCACCGGCCTACCGACAGCCCGACCGATCCTTCGCAGCGTCCACCGGTGACAGCCCGACCGACTGACCGACTGACTGACCGACTGATCAACCGACAGACCGACCGACTGACTGATTTCTGACTGACCAACTGAGTGACTGACTGATTTCTGACTGACCGACTGACTGACTGACTTCTGACTGACTGACCCCAATCCTAACCCTAACCCTAGCTCTACATTTTTATTTATCATTTTTATTTAACAGTTCACATCATAACTTTACAAAGATAAATCAGTTGTAAAACAAAATTATCCGCAAGGTTAGCATTACATTTATAACCTTACCGGTCGATCCTAAAAATCGAGCGCGGGGCTTGTTTTTCCAGAGGCCCACAGGAGCCGTTGGAGGAAGTGAAGGAGGGGGAGGAGCGACACCCGACCGGTAAGGTTAAAAATCGAGCGCGGGGCTTGTTTTTCCAGAGGCCCACAGGAGCCGTTGGAGGAAGTGAAGGAGGGGGAGGAGCGACACCCGACCGGTAAGGATAAAAATCGAGCGCGGGGCTTGTTTTCCAGAGGCTTACCCAAATCCATAACGTTCCATTTGGAGAAGTGGGTTTTTTTGAGGAAGCCGCTGATTGGTGGAAGAGGACCCGAGGAAGCAGCTGATTGGGTGCAACCCCGGGTTTACTATTTTACATTTCTGCCTTCTGGGAGTGAGGGATTCTGGAGTTAGGGATTTAGTATTTAGTAGTAAAGTTTAAAGTTTTTGTGTTTTTTTTAGTATTTGGGAGTAAGGTATGGCAGTAGAGATTGGCCCCATGGTTTGTTCAGCCTGCAACATGTGGGAGATCAGGGAGATGGTCGGTGTCCCTGGTGACTACGTTTGCAGGAAGTGTGTCCAGCTGCAGCTCCTGGCAGATCGCATTGAACGATTGGAACTGCGGCTGGATTCACACTGGAGCATCCACGATGCGGAGAAAGTCGTGGATAGCACGTACAGTGAGTTGGTCACACCGCAGGCAAAAGGTAGGAGGACAAGAAGGGAACGGGTGGCCAATAGCCAGCAAAGCAGTAGGCAGGTAGTGCAGGAGTCCCCTGCGGTCATCTCCCTCCTAAACAGGTATACCATTTTGGATACTGTTGAGGGAGATGGCTCATCAGGGGAATGCAGCAGCAGCCAGGTTCATGGCACCATGGGTGGCTCTGCAGCACTGAGGGGGGAAAAAAGAGGGGAAGGGCAATAGTAATAGGGGATTCAATTGTCAGGGGAATAGATAGGCGTTTCTGCGGCCGCAAACGAGACTCCAGGATGGTATGTTGCCTCCCTGGTGCAAAGGTCAGGGATGTCACTGAACGGCTGCAGAACATTCTGGAGGGGGAGGGTGAACAGCCAGTTGTCGTGGTGCATGTTGGCACCAACGATATAGGTAAAAAGGGATGAGGTCCTACAAGGTGAATTTAGGGAGCTAGGAGATAAACTTAAAAGTAGGACCTCAAAGGGCAGTACCACGGGCAGTCAGAGTAGAAATAGGAGGATAATGCAAATGAATACGTGGCTTGAAAAGTGGTGCAAGGGGGAGGGATTCAAATTTTTCATGGGGGAGGTGGGACCGGTACAAACAGGACGGTTTGCACCTGGAATGGAATGGAACCAATGTTCTTGGGGGAGTGTTTGCTAGTGCTGTCGGGGAGGATTTAAACTAATGTGGCAGGGGGGATAGGGTGTAAAATGAGGGTAGAAGCATTAGGTCAAGGTGAAAGGTAAAAGTGGCAGGCAGACAAAACCAGGGCAAAAATCAAAAAGGGCCACTTTTCAGCAAAATTGTATAAGGGGTAATATTTGTATAAGGTGAAATATTTGTCGTGTTGTTTTCTGGATGAATGCAGCCCAGACCCGGTACACCTTTGAGTTCTCTTTTGATTAATGGCCAGCAGTTTTCCAGCCTTAGTGGCTCATTTACATTCTGCATGTATATTTGCAGCTTAAAATTAACATTCTTGTCTCACGTTGAAACATTCCTTGTGGGTGGTGGAAAGGCTTTGATGAGTCACCCACTGCAGCATAACTAGCAGGTTGACCCCTTGAAGCCACAGAATCTACCACTGACCCTGTAAGACAGGATCATTCAACATTAACTATTAAAAAAAACACAGGCAAGGGGGTGAATTCCAACAATGGGTGATTATGTGAAAAGAATAAAGGTAATCGCCCTTTATTGCCACATCAAGGCAATGATAAAAATGTGACGATGTTTTGCTATCACCTGCTAATTCCAATCATTGTTTTCATTAATAAATCTTTACATGGAATTAGATTAGAAAACTGATCAAACTCGTCTCCTAGAGGGAAGAACAACAGGCAAAGATTATTAAAGATGCAGCTACACTACACGGACTCAGGCTCTTTTGACCAAATCATTCATGCTCACTACCTTGACCAACTGAGTTAGCCTCACTTGCCTGCTACTGACTGATATCCCTCCAAACTTTCCTAACCATGTACCTGTCCAAGTGTCCTTCAAATGTCATCATTGTGCCTGCCTCTACCACTTCCTTTGGCAGCTTGTTCCAAGTATACACACTGTGTGTGTGTGTATGTGAATAAAAAAAAAAGACCTTCAGGTCACTTTTAACTCTTTCCCTTCCATCATAAATCAATGCCCTCCAGATTGAGACTGCCATACTTTAGGGAAAAGACTGTGGCTATTCACATTATCTCCACCCCTCATGATTTGATATACCTCTTTCAGGTCATCCCCCAGTCTCCTGCATTTCAGGGGAAGAAAAGTTTGAACCTATCCAATCTCTACTTATAACTCAAATCCTCCAGACCTAGTAACATCCTCATAAGTCATTATTGCACTCTTTCCAGTTTAGTGACATGCTTCCCATAGCAGCACATCCAGACTGTACACAATGCTCCAAACGTGGCCTTGGCAATGTCTTGTACAGTTGTAACATGAACACTTAAACACTTATTTGGTGCTGCAATGGCAAGTCAAATTTCACTACACCAATTGGTGTATGCGAAAATAAATGTCCTTTGTATCCTTTGTAAAGGAACATGTGATGAGTGCCTCAAAGCAGAAACATCAACTTCATACTTGCATTCGTGACTTTAATTCCAATATCACACAAAGAGGTTGACACCATTCAATAAAGGTGAGTCTACTTGATTGGTATCAGAGCCACCATCTTAAACATTCAGTGCTTCCATCACCAACATATTGTGACTGGAGTGGCCATCCACATGATGCATTGCAGCAACTAGCCCATAGGATTCTTGCATAGGGTTTCTCAACTCAAATCTTCTAGTCGTAAGAAGGAAGGAGAAATCAGTATTTAGGAACAAGGCCATCTGCAGGTTCTCAGATACCAACCTAACCTGATAATAAATGTTGCCGGTTCTTTCCTATTGCTGGTCTAAAGCCTGAAATTCCTTACAAAATGGCAAGGTTCAAGCATCTTCACCAAACAACTCCAATGGTTCATAGTGGTGATTCACCATTAACACATTACAAAGCATATTGGCGGAAGGCACTAATTGTGGCCAAGTCAGCAATGCCTCTGTCTCACTAAAGGACAAAATTAAATTCCTTTGCAGAAGTTCAGCTTTAATTTGAAATGCAACTTATTAATCAAACAAAATTATAATATCCTAACTGGAAATGCAATGAACAACATTACCTCAGGAGCAGCACTGATTTGATGGTAATTCAGTAAACATAGCATTGGAAGGCAATTATTTAAGCAGGTTTTGGCTTCATATTCTACCTCACCATGTTTTTCATCACATGCATATTGAATGCTGTTTGTCCTCATCACCATTCCAATACTTCATTAAAAATTGTTTGCATTTAAAACATTTTTTTCCTGTGTTAGTTGTTAATTGCTATCTACAGTGCACACAAAATGAATGCTGGATTCTGTTTATTATTTCCGTGGGAGTACACATTTTAGTCTGACATGCCAAAGTCATCTGATATTATTTGATCTTTGATTTCTCTTTTCTATGAGAAAAGAAGGGGAAAAAATCAGTTTAATGCACCAATTAACTAACTCAAAATAATTGGTGCCAGTCAGCCTTTTAAGAGTTTGGGTAGCTGACTGGTCAGCGTGCTAATTGTGGACCATCACAAACATTTGAAATGATGTAACACAGATCAAATAACAGCAGCTTAAATTGGCAACTGAGTCTCAAGCCTGCGAGATTTTTTTTGACTGACGGCTGCGTTGTCGGATAGTCTCTGGTGTGAATTATCGAATCTCTGTCTGCCCAGATCACCAGTCAGACAGAAACAGATAAAGATGCCGTTCTAAGTAAGTGTTTCCATAGTACTGTTTCACCATGTAAGAAATGAAAGTTCACATTCAAGGTTCAGTGTACGTTAAGAGGCTGCTAAGGGAGAAGCAATTTTATTGTGGGGTTTTTTTTCTGTCAGGTGTATGGCAGTATTGTGGTTATGCACTGGATTCAATAATCCAGAGTGCTAGACTTAAATTCAGATGTAAAATTTCAAATTCCACCACCACAGCCAGCAGATGGAAATTCCTTGCGTTCAGTAAATCTGGATTGAAATTCCAATATCAGCACACAAATAATGGATTTCCATAAAAATCCACCTTGCTCGCTGATATCCTTTCAGGAAGAAAATTAATTGTCCTTATGCAGTCTGACATCAATGGTTGTTTGTAGACACGTGAACTGCAGATGCTGATTCACAAAAAAAGACACAAAGTGCTGGAGTAACTCTGAGGTCAGGCAGCATCTCTGGAGAGCACCAATAAGTGATATTTTAGGACCCTTCTTCACACTGACTCAGACTGAAGAAGGGTCCTAATCTGAAATATCACCTATCCATATTCTCCAAAGATGCTGCCTGACCCACTGAGTTAGTCCAGCACTTTGTGCCAATTTTTTTTCAATAAGTGTTTCTTAACTGACCTCCGAAATAGTCAAGCCCCATTTCATTCTAATGACTATCAGTGGAGAAACCTATTAATATTTGTCTTAAATATTAATAAACATAATGCCCAATAGTGCACTCAACTGATTTTGTTCTATTTAGTATTTTTTTTACTATGCATTTCATTGTTAGAAAATAATATTTGGCACGCTTGATTTTACTTCTCAGACCGCTTACCCAATTGAAAAGTGGATGGTTTGTTTTGTTTGAAATGAATATCCATAGAATATCCTATTGTCTATGTTTCATAAGAGAGCGTTAGATAGAGCTCTAGGGGCTACTGGAATCAAGGGTATGGGGAGAAGGCAGGCAAGGGTTGTTGATAGGGGACGATCAGCCATGGTCACAATGAATGGCGGTTCTGGCTCGAAGGGCCGAATGGCCTCCTCCTGCACGTATCTTCTATGTTTCTAACTCCCATCTACGCAAATATTTACACCTGTTGAAGGGTCTAGGACCCTGAAGAAGGGTCTCGACCCGAAATGTCACCCATTCTCCCTCTCTCAGAGATGCTGCGTCCTACTGTGTTACTCCAGCGTCTTGTGTCTATCTGAGGGGTCTAGGAAGATAGGCCATAGATGTAACATTAAATGGTAAAAGGCTGAGGACAAAGATCAGGAGAAACCTCTTTTCATGCAGAAAACTACTTCAATATATATACACACAAACATTTCACATAAAACATAGAACATGCAACATAGAAACAGGCCCTTCATTCCATAATGTCTTTGCCAAACTAGATGCTAACCAATTGTTAACTGCCTGCTCAAAGTTCATATCTCTCCATTCCCTGCACATCCACGTACCTATCCAAAGATCTCTCAAATGCTTTGGTGGACAAAGAGCTGATGATAGCGAATGGATACAAATGGTTCGGCAAGGTGTTCAGCAGGCAGATGATTCATGGCCAAATCCATGGCAAAGGCAAGCAAAGTTATTCACAGAAAGTTGTACAACTGTGTGACTTGCTTCTAAGCTTTTGTGCCCGAGACAAAAAATAGGTTAACACTCAGAATTAGGAAGGATAAATGGGTGATAAACAAAGGATTGAACAGATTTGAAAGATGAACTGTTAGAGATCTTTTAAAAATGCTGAAGTGTTTTGACAGATTAGACCCAGATAAATAGTTTTACTTGCGGGCAAAGCCAGAACCAGGTCTATAAGTGTTAGATAGCCAGTAATAAATCAAACAGCAAGTTGAGGAGAATTCAGCGGAGGTAGTGTAAATGTGAAAGTTGCTACCACAAAAGAGTGGTTGAGATGAATGGTGCTGGTGCATTTAAGGGGGAAGCTGGATAAGTAATTCAGGAGAAGGAAACAGTGGATCATGTTGACAGAGTTAGTTGTGTGAGTATAAGCCAAGATTTGAGAGCAGCACAATTGCTGCATGGACTACTTGGAACAAGAAAGAAAAGCAACCAAGTAAGAAAATAAGAATTCCTTAACATTACTTTACATGGCCTCTGACTCTTCCAACATGCTGAGTTTTCAGTTTAGTTTATTGTCACATTTACCGAGGTACAGTGAGAAGCTTTTGTTGCGTGCTATCCAGTCAGCAGAAAGACAATACATGATTACAATCGAGGCATTTACAGTTGATATATACATGATCAGCTAATAACATTTGTGCAAGGTAAAGCCAGGAAAGTCCGATAACGGAAAGTCCGAGGCTCACCAGAGGTAGATAGTAGTTCAGCACTGCTCACTGGTTGTGGTAGGATGATTCAGTTACCTGATAACAGCTGTGATGAAACTGGTCCTGAATCTGGAAGTGTGTGTTTTCACGCTTCTATACCTTTTCCATGATGGGAGAGGGGAGAAGAGAGAGTGGCCATGGTGAGTTGTCTTTGATTATATTGCTGGCCTTGCCGAGGCAGCGTGGGGTATAAATGGAGTCAATAGAAGGGAGGCGGGTTTGTGCAATGGTCTGTGCTGCGTCCACAATTTGCTACAATTTCTTGCGGTCCTGGATGGAGCTGTTCCCAAACCAAGCTGTGATGCATCCTGATAAAGTCCTGATAAAAAGTGGGTAAATTTCTCCAGGTCTCCTGATTAAATGGCAGCAGGTCTGCTTGGCTCTGCCATCTTTTGCATATGTAACTGGGGAGAAATATGCGGCTCTGGAAGAGTGGCAATGTCTCGATCGTCTACACAGCTGATTGCCAATCCTGGGACAATGGAATCATCCAAGAAGTGCCATTCCATTCCACCCACTATATAGTCACCTACGACCACCCACTTCTACGGCTGAACCATCCACATTTCCGTGAATTGTACTTCTAGTTCGTATTCCTCAGGGGACCGATCAATCCCACTGTTTTTTTCAAAGACAATTTTCATGCACGCTGAGACTTCCTGACCATCTGCCTGCCTCCCTTCCTGTCTGTTGCTCACCCATTCCCACCATCCCTATGACTGCATTTCCCTACATTGCCTGGTGACCAGCTATAACACTGTGCCAGACATGTAACTCTCAGTCTCGAGGGTGCACCTTGGTGCTTCCAGCCAGAGCTCAATGCAGTTGCACCTTTTGTGTTATCCAGACTGCAAGGAGTAACCAGGAATTCCCACCTGCTCCTACCCATAGAACACAAAAATGGCTCCAGCAACCCAAGTAAAAAAAATATATCTGGATCTAATCTGTCAAAACCCTTCAGGATTTTAAAGAATCTCTAACAGTTGGAAGCGCATTTATGCACCATCTTTCAAGATAATGTTCCACCACAAATTGTGATGATGATTTCATTACTGCATTTTTCAAATTGATCCATTATTCTGTGATGACAAGTTTGCCAGAATGTATTGTCTATTCCTTATTTTCCTTGAATAGCTTTCTTGCACTGCTGCCGTTCACTTGATGAAGGTACACAGGGAGGACGTTGCAGGATGTTGATCGAGCCACGGGATTTGGGCACAATTTGGACATCAACCTGCAGGTGGTGGTGTTTCTATGTACCTCCTGCCCTTTTGTCCTGAGTGATACAGGTCACAGGTTTGGGCAGTGCTGTCACAGCAACTCCCAACTCTGGCAAATATTGCAGATGGTACACACTGCAGCCACTGGGCATCATTAACTTATGCAATGAACGTATAGGCCAGAGGATGATAGTTACAACACTTTGATGTGTTGTAAACTATCAGGAAGGACTGAACATGCAGAGAATCTTAATGTAGATAATAAGAAACTCAAAGGGAACTTTTTTTGCCACAAGAGTACTAGACAATGCAACTGGGCATCATACATAGTGGTGGAGATAAAGGCAATCATAGAGTCATAGAGTGATACAGTGTGGAAACAGGCCCCTTGGCCCAACTTGCCCACACTGGTCAACATGTCCCATCTACACTTGTCTCACCTGCCCCGTTTTGGGCCATATCCTTCCAAACCTGTCCTATCCATGTACTTGTCTAACTGTTTCTTAACTGTTGGGATAATCCCAGCCTCAACCACCTCCTCTGTCACAGCACCTTGCAATGAGAAGGAAAGAGTGGTTGGTGCTTGGGTATAGAATTCATTGAAATAAGTTGGGAGAAGATTCATGTCGGCCAATAAGCACCATTATAGGCCATGCAAAAATGAATGGCCCACTATTGTGCTGTATGAGCCTTCAGGAGTGAGGGTGAAATTAACTATTGAAAAACAATACATGTGGACTAAAGAGCAAAGGAAGTAGAATGGGAAGTAGCAGAGTGTGAAAAAGAGCAAAGGAGGGAAGTACAGCGGAAATGAATTCAAAAATTGCTGGCACCGTCAAACCTTCTTGGTTGCTCACAATTCTAAAGGAGCACTGAAATTACCAAAAAACAACAATAAGTGCTGGACTAATTCAATGGGTCAGGCAGCATCTCTGGCGAACATGGATAGGTGATGTTTCAGGTCGGGATCCTTCTTCAGACTGGAGAAGTCTGAAGAAAGGTCCTGACCCAAAACATCACCGATCTATATTATCCAGAGATGTTGACTGACCCACTGAGTTACTCCAGCACGTTGTTTCAATTTTGTAAACCAGCATCTGCACTTCCTTGTTTCTATCGTTAAGACCTAGGCAGTCTTTGTTTAAGTGTAAAATATAATAGCTAAAGGTAAAATAAATCTCACATCTTCTGTAGTCTCCTTGATTTAGTTTATTAAATGTTTGTTATAAATAGTAGTGATTCAATTATTGACAGCTGAGGGATTCTACTGATCACCCTGAGCATTAAAAAATAGTTCCATCATAATTACCTTCTGTTTTCTATTAGCAGCTAATTAATAACACAATTTGCAACTCTATAATGCATTCAACGATTGTCCATTTTGACCACGTATCTCCAGTAACAGACTTTGTACAATGTTTTTTTTTAAATCAAATTGCATAAATTCAATCACCCGAATCACTTTTAATTCAGCTGGAAGACAGCAACAGTTCTAATAGTAGGCATGTATCTGAAGGAGATAATGAGGGTTTGGACGAGAGAGTCTGCTACTTCTAGATTAGGGGTGCAGTAAGAAGGAAGTGAAGAAATTCATTACAAACTAGAAGTTCCCTGAACATGACGAGTGAGTGCGGTTCTGTGCAACAATCACCAACTGAATGTAAAAGTCACGTTAATTTGTAGGTAAGCAATGAGTTATGGTAGTTATTAGTAGCTCAGTTCCAAGGAATAATACATGTGGGAGATTTCAGCAGCAGCTCCTTTAGCTTCGGGTTTCACACCATGATTCAATCTCTCACAGGTTGGTAGTGTGGCAGGGTGGAGGCCAATAGTATCATTTGGCATCGTGCTAAAATAACACTCTTCTTGAGTCTCTCCTTTTTGAATATTCCACCATCCATCACCACTGGCCACATTCGCCAGCCTCCTACCCGTTATACTGCCTCAACCCTTCATAAGGTCATAAGACATAGGAGCAGAACAAGGTTGTTTGGCCCATTGAGTCTGCTCTGCCATTCAATCATTGCCATTCAATCATGGCGGATCAATTTTTTCATCACAATCCCATTCTCTGCCTTCTCCCTGTCGCCTTACCTAGTGGGACATTTCCTTATGAAACCATCAAGACTCTGCATACAGTTTGCATTCAACATTTGTGTATCTGTTCTCAGCTGGAGCACAACCAAGGATGCCACAGTTAACATCAAGGTCTCTGATCATGGCAGAGATGGATAAATATTGACCAGGTTAATAGAATCATCGAGACATAAAGCTGTGCGCCACAGAAATGGGTTTTTTGGTCCACTGAGTCCATGCTGACCATTTTGCCCATCTACACCTATCCCGTTTGCCGGCATTAAGTCCGTATCCTTCCATACTTTGCCTCTTCCATGCCTGCCTAACATAGTAGTTGTATGTGTTTCCATGACCTCCTCCGGTAGCGAGTTCCAGTTATCAACAGCTCTGTTTGAAAAACATTCCCCTCAAATCCCCCTTAAAACTCCTTCCTCTCGCATAAGGCATATGCCCTCTTGCTTTTGATACCTTTACCCATCGGAAAAAGATTCTGACTATTTGCTCCACCTATGCCTCTTGTAAATTTATTAATCAGGTCACTATTCAGCTGCTTTCATACCAGGGAAAACATGCTCAGCCTATTCAACGTCTTCCCATAATTAAGGTCCATTTATCCATGTCATCAGTTATAGGAGCCAAATTAGGCCATTTGGTCCATCCAGTCTACTCTGTCATTCAATTATGGCTGACCTTTCTTTCCCTCTCAACCCCTTTCTCCTGCTTTCGCCCCATAACCTTTGACACGTTTACTACTTAAGAACCTGCCAATCTCCTCTTTAAAAATACCCAATGATTTGACTTTCACAGCTGACTGTGTCAGTAAATTCCACAGATTCACCACCCTCTGACAAGAGAAATTCATCCTTTTCTTATTCTAAAGTTGTATCCAGGTAACGTTCTGGTGAAGACCTTCTGCGGTCTCTCTGGCACAAACACATTCTCCATATTCTTGCTCGTGAGCATTTTCATTATTATTACAACATAAGCGTGAAAAGTAGTTCCACAAGGCTTCTGCAAATCATCCAGCAAAGCACCGGTGAGAAAAAGGGAGAAACAAGGAACTGCAGATGCTGGTTTACTGGTGAGAAACTGGCGTAAACAGCAAAGAAACGGTTTCTCTGGAGTTCTGTTGGCTATCCACCATGTTAGATGGTTGAAATGAAACCTTTCAATGAGAGTGGGTTTACACTCCATTTTAATGCCTTCCATGATTAAAGAACATCCCGCCACCTAGCTTCAAGTCACTTTCTAAAGGTAAAATTCTTTACCTTTAGAAAATGGGGAGATAAAATTCATGATAAAAGATGAAGGGTGAAAAGATTAGTCTTTAGTAATTGAATAAGATTAGTGCCATCGAACTGACAGCATATCTTGCATTTAATCTTGTTTCTTTCCCATTGATGCCAGTGAAAAATAAATTGGCTGCTTTGCAATGTGGGCAGTCGTTTCACTATTAACTGCTCTGAATCGTTACCATGGATCAATTTTACATCAAAGCTTTTCTGGAGCAGGTGCTGGCAGCCCATCTAATTTAACGTGGGAAGAATTAGACGAGAAGCATTTATACCTTATGTTCCAGGCATAATCATTAACTCATTGACTCAGTCAAAAAAATGTTTTTCTTGGGTTGAAAATGAAACATGACTTAAAATACATCATTTGGAGTACAAATCTGGAAATGCAGAGTAAGTAACACAAGGGAACGTCAAATAACCAGAGAAACCCAGGAATAACTTTGCATAAAATCCAGTTGTTAGAGTTTGCAGGTCATAACAGAATGCCCCAAAGCTGTCTTCTCTAGAATATGAATGTAATGGGAGAATTCAAGGAACTTGAACCCTTTCGGTAATCTAACGGCCAGCCATTGGGGATTTTAATGTTCTTAAGAAGGTTCAAGGTTTGCTGTTAATGCACTGATCTGTTGACATTCAGCAAAAGCTCATCTCTAGATCTTTAAATCAAGATTATATAGAGGAATAAATTAGCTAAATAAATTAATTAAGAACAAAAAGGGCCTTCCAACAACCTGTCAAAAAGCCAGCCATCCATGATTGTAAAATAATCACAATGCAATTACGTCATAACCAAGATTGCTTTCACCTCCCCTTTACTCTGTCCTTGGCTCCTGCACTCGCTGGAGTTTAGAAGGATGAGGGGGAACCTTATTGAAACTTACCATGTAGTGAAAGGCCTGGAGAGAGTGAATGTTTAGAGGATGTTTCCACCAGAGGGAGAGTCTAGGACCAGAGGGCATAGCTTCAGAATAAAAGGATGTATGTTGAGATAGGAGATGAGAAAGAATTTCTTAAGTCAGAGGGTGGTGAAAGCCACTTCTAAGTCAAGTACATTTATAAATTATTTTATTAACACAGCAAACGTTAAGGATATGTGGAGAACAGATAACCCATCTGGTCGAGAATATTCATTCTTTTCCCCTGTATTTGGAACCTACTCAAGGATAGACTATTTTTTAATAGATTCAAAACTAATCCAATTTACATATGACTCAAAATATCATAATATTATTATCTCGGATCACGCTCCATTAACATTTAAGATAAAATTAAAAGACATAACTATTAAAACCTCTAACAGGAGACTCAACCCCCAAATATTAAAGGATAAGGCTTGTTATGATTACTTGGTAAAAGAGATTAAATTATTTTTTTAAACTAATGACAAACCTGGAATTTCACCATGACTGCTCTTGGATACATTTAAAGCATTTATGTGTGGTGCGACAATATCAGCACACGCATACTTTAATAAGGAAAATCAAAAGTCTCAACAAAAGTTGGAAAATGAAATAAAACAATTAGATATTGAAAATGCAATATCCCCTTCTAAGGGGCTAAGTAATAAAATTGCATCATTAAAATATAAGCTAAATAAAATATACTCAAATCAGATTATTAAACTTTTTCAACAGACTAAACAAGTACACTTTGAATTTGGGGATAAACCACAAAAATTACTGGCACGCCAGCTTAGAAAATTAGATGAGGAGAAAATTATACATAAAATTAGATCTGAACAAGGAGAAATATTGACTTTACCAAAAGATATCAATGAAACATTTTTACAATATTATCAAAATTTTTACTCATCTAAACTAGCAGGACAATCAGATGGTATGGAAACATTCCTACAAGAATGTCATATTAACAGTTTACATCAGGAAGGTAGAGACTTGTTAAATGCTGATATATCAGTAAAAGATATTGAAGAATCAATTGGATCATTAAATAACGGAAAAGTCGCAGGCCCTGATGGCTTAAGCGTTGAATTTTATAAGAAGTTTCATGATCTGATCTCTCCACGCTTACATACAATATATAAATATGCTTATGAACAAGGAAAGTTACCAGAATCATTAAATGAATCTACAATAACACTTATCCCTAAAGCTGATAAAGATTTGGAAGACCCTGGATCATACAGAGCAATAGCTCTTTTAAATACTGATCAAAAAATACTAACTAAAATTCTATCTCGGAGGCTAAGTTTAGTGATTAATCAATTAATACATCATGACCAAACAGGTTTTATTCCAAAACGCTATTCATCCTATAATCTGAGATGTCTATTCAATGTCATGTACTCAAAAAGAGTGAATGATATTGAACTAGCTGTCATATCCTTAGATGCTGAAAAAGCATTTGACCAGGTTGCATGGCCATATTTATTTAAAATAATGCAGAAATTTCAACTGGGGGATAGATTTTCCAAATGGGTAAAAATCATATACTCGAATCCAACTGCAAGAATATTAACAAATCAAATGCTATCAGCAAAATTTAATCTCTTTAGGGGTTGTAGACAAGGATGCCCGTTATCACCATTACTATTTGCTCTGGTAATAGAACCATTAGCCGAAATGATTAGATCAGAACCAGAAATATATGGATATAATACCAAAACTACAACAAATAAAATATCTCTATACGCAGATGACATCTTAATTTATATTACAAAACCGGAGATTAGTATTCCCAATCTATATAACTAAGTTTAGTACATTTTCTGGAATAAAAGTGAAATTATGCCTATAACTGGAATAAAATTAAATATATTAGAACAATCCCCACTTAAAATAGTCACGGACAAACTCAAATATCTAGGAATTAATGTATCTAAGTCCTATAACTGTCTATTTAAATATAATTACCCTCAATTATTAAATAAACTAAAAAAAAATATTTTATATTGGAAAACACTACCTATATCAATGATCGGTAGAATAAATGCTATAAAAATGATTTTTTTACCACAATTGTTATATTTATTTCAAGCCATCCCTCTATATCTCCCTAAAATGTTTTTAAAAAAAATAGATACTTTGGTTAATAGTTTTATTTGGGACTATAAAAACATTGAATAAGTAAAAAACATCTATGTAAATCTAAAATAAATGGTGGACTAGCACTACCAAATTTCTTATATTATTTCTGGGCAGTTCAGATTAAGAATATGTTTTGGTTTGTAAATTTAGATCATGAACCAAGCTGGCTAAAGATGGAAAAGGAAGACTGTTTGCCTTTTGATGTAGGTTCAATTCTTTTTGCACCAAGGGAAGTACAAAAAAAAAATGTATGGTGACAACCTTAGAATTTATAGCAATAGACGTATTTGGAAACAAATAGTTAAGACCCTACATATGAATAATTTGTCACTTTGTTTGCCAATTATGAATAATCCCTTGTTTAGGCCCTCTGTATTGGACAAGGGGTTTAAACACTGGAATAATTTTAGGAATTAAAAGGATAGAACACCTTTACAAGAAAGGAAAATTTCTTTTCATTTCAAGAGTTACAAGATATCTATGGATTGCAGTCAAATAACATATTTAGGTATTTACAAATTAGAAACTAAATACGCAAGACTATAAAAATAGAAAACCAGGATTATTAGATGAATTGTTTAATAAACACCCAAATACAGAAAAATTAATAGCATATATATATAATACTATTTTGGATAAGGAAATCCCAACTTCTGAAATATATCGACAAACATGGGAAAATGAAATAGGTTTATCTATAACGAAGGAAATTTGGGAAGAAAGCCTACAACGTATACATCGTTGCTCACTAAATGCTAGACATATATTCTTACAATTTAAGGTATTACACAGATTACATTACTCAAAAACGAAACTAAATAGAATTTATCCTAACATTTCTCCTATTTGTGATAAATGTCAGAACTTGGAAGCTAATTTAACGCATAGTTTTGTAACGTATAAAACTCAATTATTATTGGACAGAAATCTTTAGAGTTATCTCTGAAATTCTTAAAATTAAACTGGACCCAGATCCAAAATTAATAATATTAGGAGTTCCGGATTCAAATTTAATATTAACAGTAAACCAAAGAAATTTCTTGGATTACTGTTTGATAACAGGGAAAAAATAATGTTGAAATTTTGGAAGGGAACATTATCCCCCACAATTAAAATGTGGACAGTGGAAATGTTGGAGACGTTGCATTTGGAAAGAATCAGATTTGTCCTAATGGACAAATACGAACTCTTTGAACAGATATGGTCTCCATATACAGAATATTTGAAGGGGTAGCTGTTCTTGGCATCACAACCCAATGGGTACCCAGCAGGATTAGATGAAAATAACTCTCTGTTTTTCTTTTTGTTTTGTATACATGTCTCTATTGATATTGCTATTTGAAATTGTGTTATTCACTATTAAGATGTATACTATAATCTCTTTTTTTTTAAATATATATATATAATACTTTGTTTTAATTAAATACATATAACAGGAATATATACATATATATATGTTTTTCTCTCTCTTTTTCTCTTTCTATATAATCAAAATTATTATTTAATCACTATTCTTATTGATTAAAATCTATTCTTTTCTTTTTCTACTTTCTAAAAATATAGAAGTTTATAAGAATTATTCGTAATATTCGTATACTTATTGAAATAAGTTGGTTGTGTATTTGAAAAGTTGTTATACCGTTGTTACGATGGATTACTTCTAATAAAAATATTATTACAGAGGGTGGTGAATCTGTGGAATTAATTACCGCAGGCAGCTGTGGAGTTCAAGTTAATGGATATTTTTAAGGTGGAGATAGACAGCTTCTTCATTAGTAAGAGTGTCAGGGGTTATGGGGAGATGGCATGAGAATGGGGTTGAGAAGGAAAGATGGATCAGTCGTGATTAAATGGCGGAGTAAACTTGATGAGCCGAATGGCCTAATTCTCCTTCTAGAACTTATGAACTTTCCAATGCTAGAAGTGGTCTGGATTAAAACAATTACCTCTTAGACCCAACTGGGACAAAATGTTAATAACAGCTCTGCATGTATTTGTGTGTGCATGTGTACTTATCTTCTACCGACAAATTCAATACTTTGAATGTGTACTTTTTGCATCATGAAAAAACAGGTCTCTTTTTTCAAAGAATTGATTTTCTATACTTAATTTATAACATCCATATCCTGCAACTGTAAAATTAGCACGTGCACCAAGACACATATACAACCAGCAGCATAAAAATCAATCTACCAAGCAATGATATGCTTAAATCAAAGAAGAAACTATCTTGCATGGACTTAATTGCATATCTGCACTGTGTGATTTGTTAATGTAACCTAAAGATCAAAAAAATGCCTGGTTCAATTGCAGGTCTAAACTGATTTAGTATTCCTAACTAGGACCATAATAGGGTTTCTAAAAATGGCTTTGGTACGCAGTGGCTGGATTTAGAATACAGAAAGCAGCCAAAGTTTATTTTAATCAGAACCCATGCTCTAAGATCCAGGGAAAAAAAGACTCAGCAGAATAACAGATGAATGATTGACAAGATTCACTAATGAAATTAAATTGTATTTAAAGCCGAGGACATAGATAATACATGTGTGAAACCATTTTAAACATAATTAAACCAAAGGCGGCCATTTTGCCCATCGGGTCCTTCCTCCTCAAAGGAGATTAATCCCATTAATTCCACTTCCACACTCCACCTCTTCCAGCAAGTCAGCAACTTGTTGGAAGAAACTCGAAACAATTGGACAAAACCCACAGAGTCAGGATTGAACCTGGATCCTCGGACCTGTGAGACAACATCACTAATTGCTGCATCAATGAACAACCCAGCACTATGGTCCAACAAAAGCAATTGATCTCAGCAGTTGAACCAGAAATAAAACATCAAATATTTGGAAATTGATAGCTTTAATGAACATTAAAATACTTGTGGTAAATTTTTGTTAACATAGTGAAGGGAATTAGAGATAATATATATAAGTATCTGGATAAACAGGGTCTGATCAGGAACAGTCAACATGGATTTGTGCCTGGAAGGTCATGTTTGACAAACCTTCTTGAATTTTTTGAAGCGGTAACTAGGGAAATTGATGAGGGTAAAGCAGTGGATGTTGTCTATATGGATTTCAGTAAGGCCTTTGACAAGGTTCCCCATGGAAGGTTGGTTAAGAAGGTTCAATCTTTGGGTGTTAATGGCGGAGTAGCAAGATGGATTCAACAGTGGCTGAATGGGAGATGTCAGAGAGTAATGGTGGATGGCTGTTTGTCAGGTTGGAAGCCAGTGACCAGTGGGGTGCCTCAGGGATCTGTGTTGGGACCACTGTTGTTTGTCATGTACATCAATGATCTGGATGATGGGGTGGAAAATTGGATAAGTAAGTATGCAGATTATACTAAGATAGGTGGTGTTGTGGATAATGAATTAGATTTTCAAAGTCTACAGAGAGATTTGGGCCATTTGGAAAAGTGGGCTGAAAGATGGCAGATGGAGTTTAATGCTGATAAGTGTGAAGTGCTACATCTTGGCAGGACAAATCAAAATAGGACGTACATGGTAAATGGTAGGGAATTGAGGAATGCTGTGGAACAGAGGGATCTAGGAATAACTGTGCATAGTTCCCTGAAGGTGGAATCGCATGTAGATAGGGTGGTAAAGAAAGCCTTTGGTGTGCTGGCCTTTATAAATCAGAGCATTGAATATAGGAGTAGGGAAGTCATGTTAAAATTGTACAAGGCATTGGTAAGATCAATTCTGGAGTATGGTGTACAATTTTGGTCGCCTAGTTATAGGAAGGATGTCAACAAAATAGAGAGAGTACAGAGGAGATTTACTAGAATGTTGCCAGGGTTCCAGCAACTATGTTACAGAGAAAGGTTGAACAAGTTAGGTCTTTATTCTTTGGAGCGCAGAAGGTTAAGGGGGGACTTGATTGAGGTCTTTAAAATGATGAAAGGGATAGACAGAGTTGACGTGGATACGTTTTTCCCATTGAGGGTAGGGAAGATTCACACAAGAGGGCATGACATGAGAATTAAGTGACAGAGGTTTCGGGGTAACGTGAGGGGGAACTTCTTTACTCAGAGGGTGGTGGCTGTGTGGAATGAGCTTCCAGCAGAAGTGGTGGAGGCAGGATCGATTTTAACATTTGAGAGTAAAGTGGATAGGTATATGGACGTGAAGGGAATGGAGGGGTATGGTCTGAGTGCAGGTAGATGGGACTAGGGGAAAACAAATGGTCGGCACGGACTGGAAGGGCCGAGAGGGCCTGTTTCCGTGCTGTAATTGTTATATGGTTATATGGTTAATTGGGCCATTTGACCAGGCATGGCTAAGATCACTTTGCAATCGCTTTGGGCAGCACAATGGCGCAGCCATAGATTTGCAGCCTTACAGTACCAGAAACATATAAGATTATTAAGGGATTAGACAAGCTGAAGGGACAAAAAAAAATTCCCGATGTTGGTCAGTGCAGAACCAGGGGCCACCGTTTACGAATTAGAGGTAGGCCACTTAGAATGGAGATGGGGAAAAACATTCCACCCAGAGAGTTGTGAATCTGTGGAATTATCTGCCTCAGAAGGCAGTGGAGGCCGATTCTCTGGATGCTTTCAAGAGAGAGTTAGATAGAGCTCTTAAAGAAAACAGAGTCAAGGGATATGGGGAGAAAGCAGGAACAGGGTGCTGATTGTGGATGATCAGCCATGATCACAGTGAATGGCGGTGCTGGCTCGAAGGGCCGAATGGCCTACTACAGCACTTATTGTCTATCGTCTAAATCTGAGTATGATCCTGACTATGGGTGGTGTCTGTATGGAGCTCGTACTATCTCCCTGTGACCACGTGGGTTTCCTCTGGGTGCTCCGATTTCCTCTCACACTCCAAAGATGCACAGATTTGTAGTTTAATTGGCTCCTAAGTTGTAAAATTGTCCCTTGTGTATACGATGGTACTAGTGTACAGAGTCGGGGTTGACTCAGTGAGCTGAACTTCCTGTTTCCGCGCTGTATCTCTAAAGTCTAAAGTCTAATCCATTGAAACTAATTGGCTACATCACATTTACACACAATATATTTTTTAAAAAAGCATGTTCTTAAGCATGGCAGGGTTTTCTTTTATTTTGTTGTAGGTTGACCCATTATTTACTGCCCATCCCAAAACTGACCTGACAAGATGATGTATAGACAGCTGGATTTCTAGGACACCTCAGATGGCAATTAATTGTAGGGTTGGAGTCACATATAGGCCAGACAGTGTAAAAATATCTCGCTTCCTTTCTGTAAGGTCCTCAGAACACCAGTTAGTTCTTTCGTGATCACTCTTACCAGTGCCAGTTTCAGTTTAAATATCTTAAAATTTAAAAGAAGTTTAGATCATCAAACAATTGGAGTTTCATGTGAACTTACTTTTTCTGGATTATGATAAAATCATAAAACTATTAGTATTGAATCGTGAGGGTGGCGCAGTGGTAGAGCTGCTGCCTCACAGCGCCAGAGACACGGGATCTCAGTTGCTGACTCTCCTTGCAGCTCTGCAGAAGGCTTGAGGTGTGCCCTGTTTGAACGGGAGATGTTTGAGATTAAGTGAGACTGGACGCTGCCCGTGTAGAGTTTGTACTCTCTCTCTGTGACAACATGGGTTTTCTCTGGGTGCTCCGGTTTCCACTCCAAAGACGCGCAGGATCGTAGGTTATTTGTCTTCTGTAAATTGCCACCATATGTAGGCGTAGGTGTTTCCCTCGGTGTAGGGCATAGAACTAGTGAATGGGTGATCTATGGTCAGCGTAGACTTGGTTGACCAAAGGGCCTGTTTCCCCACTATATTTTTAAACTAAGCTAGACCATAATACATAAGAGCAGAATTAACCCATCTAGCCCATTAAGTCTACTCCGCCATTCAATCATGACTTATCTGTTTTTTTCACTGAACCCCATTCTCCTGCCTTCTTCCCGTAAGCTTAGATTCAAAATCTCTGGATTATTGGTTTCATCATATCATAACTGACATAAAAAACACATCATTTATTCAGTCCAACAAAAACCCAAAGTCACACGATCCTTTATCATCAATATCAACTGAGTATGAAGAAGGTTCTCGACCCGAAACATCACCCATTCCTTCTCTCCACAGCCTGTCCAACTGAGTCACTCCAGCATTTTGTCTATTTTCATATAGCATATCTGGATGTGATGGAAAGGAGGGCCCAGAACTTCTCAAATACTTAAATGGTAAAGCAGATGGTGCTTATGGGCTTGCCTAAGAACACAGTTGTGGCTGAAACAGCAATCACATTTTGGTTGTTGAAAGTGGGGTGTCTGGGTGAAAAGCAGAGGGGAGAGAGTGCCAGCAACCACATCAAGGTTCGGCCTGGGATTGAATGTGATGGTTCTGCTCTTCAAAGTTGATACTGAATGCTGACGTGACAACCATGCAGTTAAGGAGATTGCATATCCAATGCTACATGACCAAATTTCCAGGCATTGACCTTAGATTCACAGGTGCACATCACAGTCGCAGGCCCTACAGCCCAACACGTTGATGCTGACCAAAATGTTATCTAAACTAATTCAATTTGGGCTGATATCCCTCCAAACCTTTATTTCCCTCTGTATTTTCCCAATGTCCTTTAAACATTGTAACTGTGTCTCCCTCTACTAACTCCTCTGGCAACCTGTTCCATGTACCAACTATGTGTAAAAATAACTTGCCACTCAGATCCCCTTTAAATCTTTAACCCCTGATTGAAAACTAAGCATAGGGTTTAGACCCCCCTACCAGGGGGAAAAAATTATCTGGTCGTCTACTCTATCTGCGCCCCTCATAATTTTACAAGGCTCAGTAATACCGCCCCTCAGCCTTTTTATCACAGAGATCTTTTGTGATCGTTTCCATTTGCTTCAGGAATTGTACACTTCAGGGTCTAGTAATCAGGCCACCTACTTCAGTTAACCAGTTTATTTATTTCTCCGCGCTCACGGTTCTGCAGTTGCAATGGAATATTTCATTTCAAGGTGAAGTATGTTGGCAGATCCATTTAAGGCTGCCTGACATTTTGCACGTGTATCTCCATTACAGTTATCAGCGCTGGCGGAAGCTTTACTGGTATTACATTTAAATCAGGTATATCTGTTGAAGCACTGATTGACATGTTTTTGGTTCAATGGTCATTTTCATAATCTGCCTTGTTGAACGTGAGATTCTGGATCCAATTTATATTCACATTAAACAGAATGTGAAAGTAATTTATTTTCAGAATGCACCACATCCAATATGCAAATCTTCAATGAGTGTCTCTAGTAATGGTATTAGTGAACTTTCTAGCATGTTTACGATGAGATTAGAGCTGAGGCAGGCACAGCCTCGCAATCAGTTTAAAGGTCCTCTACTCCTTATGAAGCACATTCAACAGTTCACTACAATTATTAAGAGATGGACGTGTTAAGATCTGCACCTGAAATGAGCAAAACAATCAAAACTTAAGTATTGCAGCCGTGTGCAATTTAGAAGCACACGTTTACATTAATCTTTGTAGATTTGACAAATTAGATCACTTGTTTTAATAATCTTTCTAATAGTATTTAATAATCTACCTGTCAATTAGTACCACTAAACACTCAATTGCAATTATCTGTAATTAAGATTATAGTTTGAATCATTGTATTTGCATATTTTCAGCATATTTCTTTTCAATTTTGTACATTTAAATGATTTATTCCATAAATCTAATGTTAAGTGCCTTGGACTCTGACCTGGTATCAGACACAGATTAATCTGTAGGCATTACACTAAATAAAACACAGCTGATACAGTGCACCTCACATTATGGTTGTAATGGAAATTTACCCGGACGGAATTAACCGATCATTACCAGAAAATGTGTGATATGGAATAAAAATGAACTCTTATAGGCTTAACGTGAGTAATAAATAACTAAGCACAATACGTGAAAAAAACAACGAATAGTGGCAATTTCTTTCAAGGGTTCATGTCATTGTAATATGGACTGCATTTTAGGAACATATGTCCACTGTAAATTGTGGGTGTATTGCATCTCTTCTCACGGCTATGAAAATCATCTGACTTTATTTAATTAATCGTGCCTTGAACTGGCTTTTGATGCCTAATTGCCTGCACAGTGGCATAGCTGGTAGAGCTGTTGCCTCACAGCGCCAGAGACCCCGGTTCGATCCTGATTTCGGGTGCTGTCTGTGTGGATTTAACATGTTCTCTCTGCGATTGGGTGGATTTCCTTCTGGTGTTCCAGTTTCCTACCAATCCGAAAGATGTGTGGGACATCCCAAAGTTAGGTTAATTGGCCTCTGTAAATTGGCCCTCGTGTGTAGGGAATGGAAGTGAAAATGGGATAACATAGAACGGGTGTGAACATGTGATCGATGATCAGCATGGACTCAGCGGGCCTTAAACCCCTGTCTCGCGGTAATCACGTACAATTAATGTAGCGCAATGTCGGAACTCGCTCGCGCAACTTAGCGACTCGTGGCGCTAATGGCAGGTACCCGTGAAACTTGTTAACTCTTGAAAAAATTCAAACATGTTTTTTTTTTTTTTTTGAATTTATTATTTTTATTTTTAAATTTTATAATACAACTTAGGAGATAGGTCCGTAGGTACAGAAAACAAAACTATTCGTCTAGTCCTGGGTTCAAGCTTCCGTCGAGCCTCAGCGCTGGCCCATTCTACCCCTTCAAATAATCCATGAACGGGGACCATATTCTAGTAAATAATTCAGGTTTGTCGATTAAAACAAATCGAATTTTTTCCAGATTTAAGGTCTCCGACATCTCCATAATCCACATTTTAGTTGTAGGGAATGCAGGGTTTTTCCAAAATTTTAATATTAGTTTTTTCCCAGTTATTATAATTCAGAAAATTTCTTTGGTTTATTGTTAGTTTTAGGTATTGTTCAGATATGCCCAATATTATTAATTTAGGATCGGGATCCAGTTGAATATTAACCACTACGGAAATAATTTAAAAAATATCCACCCAAAATGTTTTAATTTTTATGCAATTTACAAAAGTATGGGTTAAATTAGCCTCAGAGTATTGACATTTATCGCAGATAGGAGAGATATTAGGAAAAATTCTGTTTAATTTTATTTTAGAATAATACAATCTGTGTAATATTTTAAATTGTATTAAAGAATGTCTGGCGTTTAACGAACATTGATGTATATGTTGTAGGCTTTCATCCCAAATATCTTTCGTTATGGGTTGAACTAATTCATTTTCCCATGCTTGTCTATGTGATTCCGTCGACGGATTCTCACTATCTAACAGAATATTCAAACATGTTTGAGGTTTTCCACGAGTCAAATTTACTGTTCAAGTTAAAAATGGAAACATTTAAACTCGTTGTAATAATGTAGTGGCCCGTGAGTTTACCTTAATGACTCGTGAGTCTACTGCGGGCACTCTTTAACTCAGCGAGCAGGCAGCATTTCTGGAGAGAAGGAATGGGTGACGGGATGACGTTTCCAAATTTCTGCTGCGTCTTTGTGCTCCTTTCAGATGGTAAAGCTTCATCTTTAAACTGACATATGACAATCTTAACTCTTCATATTTTACAGGTCTTAACTCTTCACATTTTACAGGATTGGATGCAAAATCAGTGATATTCTCAAGCAAAACATCCAACAGCTTCGTCAGGTTGCATGCGCCTGACTTCACCAGTTTGACCGCCTTTACTCTCTGTTTCAGGGCAGCCTCTTCAGCGACTCACTCCTTTTCCAACAACGAACTGCTGATTTCGGAAGAATCTAAAACACAACTCTGGCTGTATTTAGGACATTTTGTAACAGAGTTTTACATCCGACATGAATTCTTTACTGAGACACATCTGTGTGACCTGGGAGTCTCAAGGGGGTGAGATAACAGTCGGGGTTAATGGGAGACGCAGTGTACGGATGGTTGGTGGAAAGGATCAGGTTGTGAAAGGGGTACGAAAGAATTAAAGATAATAATGATTGCATGTTTTGACTTTTCTGGCTACAAAAACCAATAAAATGTGGAGAGGAAAACTCAAAATCCTCAAACTGCACTTGTTGAATATGACCTTGCTTTGCGATCTTTCCTCTCTAAACCAGATCAGCAGAAGTAGTGGTGTAGATTCCAGAATAAAGGGCTGTTTACGTCGGGGTCAGGGACCTCCACCTCGACCTTCCTTCCATGAGGCCAGCTTACAGGATCTAAGGCACACGCATATGTCTCCACTATAAGGTGGCGACACTCAGAGTTGTCCCAGCCTCACAAACAACTCAACACAATAAATAATGTCAAGCAGCCTGGGGCAAGATGGTTTGCCCATGATTTAAAGTTTAAACATCATCCCATCACCCATTCCTTCTCTCCAGAGATGCTGCCTGCCCGCTGAGTGACCACACTGAGGGAATTCCCATGTATATGAAGCAGAGAGAAACGTGAGTTCTACACGGCTCCACCCGACTTTTAACAATGGATTCGGTGGTTTGTACCCACTCCCCCTCCCTGCTCACCCACCCACCCACCAAGCCAGCCAGCCGGACCTCTCCTCGTTACAGCAGCGGAAGCGACATTTCCAAGAGAATGGGGTAGGGAGATGGGGCAGCGCTGGGATGGGAGCAGGGCAGATGAGGCGCACCAAAGGAACAAACAAGTTGATGGCTGCAAGGGGCAGGCGGCAGTGGTCTTGTGATGATCCCAGCCTAGCTCTGGCACTGGACGGTGCGCATTTTCCCTTTGTAGGTCATATCAATAGACGCGGCCGCGTTGAATTCTATCTTTAACTCAAAGCCGCAGGATGGAGTTGTCTTCTTTTTACACTGTTGCTTCGCCGCCACCTCCTCCTTGCTGCACAACGGCAGTGAGTGCGAGGCCGAGATCCTGCCTAGTTTTTTTAAGTTCTGAAATTGAATAACTTTCAATACTGAATCAGAATATACTTACTGTATGAGATGCTGTCCAGCTCCTCTATTTGATACTTAAAAACAGGCATGGTTGGCTCAAGAATAACTCGGTAGAGGAACTTGGTAACTCGGGAGAGGAACTTGGAACATCGCAGAAATGAGAAGTAAACGGCAAACTTAGTCATACCCGTGGGAACTCGGTTAAACTCTTGATCATAAACTTGGAGTCTCGTATACAACCACGAGTCTTTCACTCGGGGTCACTCATGGGTCAACTCGCACCGTGAGACAGGGCCATTAGTGCCTGTTTACATGTTGTATCTTTCAATCAATCAATTCTATAATCAAATCTTTGTCCTGTTAGATGCAAATATAGATCTTCCTATATTAAAAACAGCATTCAAAATTGGAAGATTTCTTGCATTTAAACACTATAGAGTTTTGAAGTTTTCCTTCCTGCATTGTGAGAAGTTAATTTGGCTAATCACCTCATGAGTCAGTTTTTATTCAAAGTGATATAGTTAAGGGTTCTTGTCTTTGGAAATAGCAGAATATAATCATGATAATTTATATAATCTTGTTATTCTTAAATGTTACTTGCATTATTGATATAAGCTATTAAAACTTGCTGAATTCCATCCCATGGAATCTAGAGCCAAAGAGCACAGATACATAGTTTCCAATCCACCAAGTATCCATCTATACTAATCCCCCTTACCTTGCACTTGACTATTCATGTGCTTATCCAGTTACTTTATAATAATTGCCAGAGTATCTGCATCCACTACCTCCTCAGGCACCATCCCATCCGCTCTCTCACTCCTCACCATAAACCAATGTTTCTCTTGAGGGACAAAAATTCTCATTATCTGCTGTGACAATGCCCTTAATATTTTTTTTTATGCCACCATTTATTAAAATGACATTGTCAATGTTATAGACAAGAGTTACGCTGTAAAGGGTTAACACTACTCATTACTGGCAGAGTAATACAGAACTGGGAAATTATTGTGCAATAAAAATAAATAATGACTAAATGTTTTTATTTTAGTTTAGTTTAGTTTAGTTTAGTTGTAGTATTGCTTGTAAGCCAGACCATTGCCTAAATCTACATCCCTATTCTGTAGCAGTAATGATTCAGCACTATGTATTCTGCTCCCAGAATTGACCTCAATAAAATTAATTTTAGTGTCAGAAGACAATGTGCTGATGGTCATACAGAGCATAACCAGGATATGAACCCAGCATGAATTTCCAGGCACAATAGCCTAAGGATAATGCCAGACCATGTTTATGTAATTTATTTTGAATGTTATCCTTGGATCAATGATAACACCTCTGTCCTTCGGATTAGAACATTATGAATCGAAGCAAGTAACCTGCCGGAGACCTTGCTACTTAATCTAGGCTGACACTTTGGAATATTAGGGAGTTCCTGTCTGTGAGACCTGACATCACTTATGCGTGATATTAAAGATAGACATGGGAAATGTCAGATTAAAAAGTTGTATGCATGCAAATGGGCGTGCAAGATGTCTGGAGCAGCATTGTGCTAGCACCTAATTTGATCATGGTTTTTGCTACAAATTTCAGATGGACCCAAGAAACAAGGCTTCTTGTTAACAATGTACTGCCAGGATAGCTATCTGTATTAAAGAACAACCACCAAATAACAATATTGCTACTCTTTTACCTTGATTCCACTTTCCCGCATTCACTACATATCCCTTATTTCCCTTAATATCCATTAAACTGTTATCCATTATCCGTTAAGAATCACTCTTTCAAACATATAAGGCATTAGAGGCTCCACAACCTTCTTGATTAAAAAGATTTACTAGTGCCTTAATAAAGACATTTCTTATTGATAGTCTGAGCAGCTGGTTGCTTCTTTTATTACTGTATTCTGTGGTTTCAGATACCCCTGAGAGAAAACATCAACTTTATATCCATCCAGTTAAGCCCCGTCAGATTTTTAAACCAGTCAATACTAATACCCTCTTCTGAACCTAAAACACAAAGTGCTAGAGTAAAGGGCTTGTCCCATTTAGGCGACTTTTTCGGCGACTGCTGGCGACTGTCATAGTCGAAGCAGGTCGCCAAAAAAAAAACGGCGACTGGACCCCCCACGACAATTTCTACGACAATGTTTCCGACAAGCTATAACATTCTACCACCTAGTCGACATCAAGCTACAGCAAGCTACCGACAACCGGCGACCCATTAGAACGTCCACCTACGATCACATCAACAACAACCTATGTCCACCTGCGACAAGCTACGACAAGCTACGAGGTTGTAAACAGCCATCAGGCTATTAAACTTGGCTCGGACAAAACTCTGAACATTAATACCCCTTTATCTGTTATTTGCACTTCATCAATTTATTCATTCATGTGTGTATTTACGTATATAATGGTATATGGACACACTGATCTGTTTTGTAGTCAATGCCTACTATGTTCTGTTGCGCTAAGCAAAGAAAGAATGTAATTGTCCTGTCAGGGACACGTGACAATAAACTCTTTTGACGTTTGACTTTGATCCTGACGGCACCAACTGAGGACAAATTAAGGCAATTCAGTTGCCGGTACCTGTCGCTGGTTGATGTAGGTTGAGGTAGGTAGTCGCCAATGGAATCCACCGAAGTCAGCATCGGCGACAACCTACGTCACCTGGCAACAACCTATGACAGCACCTACATCAGGAGAAGTCAAACTATGCTCATAACTGAAGAAAGGTCCTGACCCAAAGCATTGCCTATCCATTTCCTCCACAGATTCTGCCTGACCCGTTGAGTTAATCCAGCACTTTGTGTTTTACTCAAGATTCCAGCATCTCCAGTACCTTGTGTCTTCTTCTTCCAAACCCAAGCTGGTAGAGGACCAGTAGAAACAAGGAATTGCAGATGCTGGTTTACAAAACAAAGACACACAGAGCTGGAGTAACTCAGCGGGTCAGGCACCATCTCTGGAGAGCATGTTGATAGGTCACATTTTGGGTCAGGGCTCTTTGTGCCAGTCTGCTTAAATCACTTCTCGTATGACCATCCTGCCTCCTTGTAATCAATTGAGTGAAACATCATTGCAGATCCTCTATTGTGTGTATTCTTCCTTTGGTGGGGAGATCACATTTTCACATAGTCTTCCAAATGCAGTTTCACTGAGTCCTTATATTAAGTAAAACATGACAGTCCTATACTTGTACTCCTGCAATTCCTCTTGCAATAAAGGCCAACAGTATTGTTTGTATTCCTAATTTCTCACAGAACCTGCATATTAAGATGTAAGATTAACGTATAAGAACACCTAAGTCACTCTGACCTCCTTCTCCACATCCTCCTCATAGTTCACACCCATCCTGCTTTATACCATCAGCCGGGTCTGTATATATTTACACAGTTCCTTCACGTACAGTATCATATAGGTTGTAAACAGCGGATGTTGCAGAATGCGGTCCTCCGTGAGGTTATCATAACAACTTGTCATCCATTAACTGGTCTCTAATCCATGACAGTATATTGCCATCTAATACTATGCATTCTAATGGAGCCACAAGCGACTGCAAGTGCTGTAATATGGAGCACAACACAAAACGCTGGAGGAACTCAGCGGATCAGGCAGCATCTAGGAAGGGGGTGGACAGACGAGGTTTCACGTCGGAACTCTTTTTCAGACTCTGCATTCTGATTTTCTTTTATAACCTCTTCTGTGGCACCTCGTTGAAGGCTTTCTGAATGTCAGCCTACATCACATGAACTAGTTTGCCCTATTTATTCTGCTGGATACAAGATCAAAATATAATGAAACGTCAAGTCAAGTCAAGAGAGTTTATTGTCATGTGTCCCAGATAGGTCAATGAAATTCTTGCTTTGCTGCAGCACAACAGGATATTGTAGTCATAAATACAGATCAGATCAGTGTGTTCATATACCATGGAATATATATATATATATAAACACATCAGTAAACAGATAATGTGCAATAAGTTGTTATACTTCAGTTTGTTTGAATTTGTGTTTGTCTGATGGCTGTGGGGAAGAAGCTGTTCCTGAATCTGGATGTTGCAGATTTCAGGCTCCTGTACCCTTCTACCCGATGGCAGCGGAGAGATGAGTGTGTGGCCAGGACTGTGTGGGTCCTTGATGATGCTGGCAGCCTTTTTGTGGCAGCGACTGCAATAGATCCCCTCGATGGAAGGGAGGTCAGAACCAATGATGGACTGGGCAGTGGTTACGACTTTTTCAAGCATTTTCTGCTCCTGGACGCTCAGGTTGTCGTACGATGCAATCGGTCAGCATGCCCTCTACTGTGCACCTGTAGAGGTTAGAGAGAGTCCTCCTTGACATGCCGACTCTCCGTAATCGTCTCAGGAAATAGAGGCGCTGATGTGCTTTCTTTATGATTGCACCACTGTTCTGGGACTAGCAGAGATCTTCGGAAATATGTACGCCCAGAAATTTGAAGTTCTTGACCCTTTCCACCATATAAACGGGACTGTGGGACCCCATCCTACCCCTTCCGAAGTCTACGATCAGTTCCTTGGTTTTGCTGGTGTTGAGAGCCAGGTTATTGTGCTGGCAACATTTGGTCAATCGGTCGATCTCACTTCTATACTCTGACTCATCCCCATCAGTGATACGTCCCATAACTGTCGTCGGCGAACTTGATGATGGAGTTCGCACTATGTCCGGCTACGCAGTCATGAATATAGAGTGAGTACAGCAAGGGGCTGAGCATGCAGCCTTGAGGTGCTCCCGTGCTGATTGTTATCGAGGATGACACATTTCCACCAATACGGACAGACTATGGTCTGTGAATGAAGAAGTCGAGGATCCAATTGCAGAGGGATGCGCAGAGACCCAGATCTGAGAGCTTGGTAACCAGCTTGGAGGGGATGATGGTATTGAATGCCGAGCTGTAGTCAATGAATAACAGCCTGCCATATGAGTGTTTGTTGTCCAAGTGGTCCAGAGCGGAGTGGAGAGCCAGCGAGATCGCATCCACTGTTGATCTGTTGTGGCGGTAAGCGAACTGCAGTGGGTCCAGGTTTTTGTCGAGTTATGACTTGTTTTGCGCCATGATCAGCCTCTCAAAGCACTGCATCAAAATTGAACAATGTTAGGCTGTGCACATCATATGCAAGAAGAAGACCACAGACGTTAGTGCCACAGGTCGATAGTCATTGAGGCACGTCACCTTGCTCTTCTTGGGCACTGGTATAATTGATGCTCTTTTAATGCAGGTGGAAACCTCAGATCTCAGAAGTGATAGGTTTAAAATGTCCGTAAAAACTCCAGCCAGTTGGTCCGCACAGGTTTTTAGAACACGACCTGGTATACAATCAGGTCCAGGCACTTTGAGGGTTCACCCCTCTGAAGGATCATCTGACGTCAGCCTCTGTGACTGTGACTGTAATGCCATCATGGCGAATGGGGGCTCAGGAAGGCACATCAGTATTCTCCCTATCAAAGCGTGCGTAAAACGCATTGAGCTCGTCAGGGAGTGACGCTTCGCTGACATTTGAGCTGCCTCCTCATTTCGCCTTGTATGAGGTTATGGCATTCAAACCCTGCCACAGTTGCCGAACATCTGACATCCTCCAGCTTAGAGCAGAAGTCCTTTTTGGCCTTTTTGATGGCCTTACCAAGATCATATCTGGACTTCTTGTAGCCCTCTGTATCTCCAGACCTGAATGCCCGGGATCTGGTCTGCAGAAGAATGCGGATCTCACGATTCATCCAAGGCTTCTGATTAGGAAATACTCGGAAGGTTTTTGTTGGGATGCAGTCCTCCACACATTTCTTTATGAAGTCTGTAGCAACTGTGGCGTACTCATTCAGATCCGTTGCTGAGTCCCTGAACATTGCCCAGTCTACAGACTTCAAACAGTCCTGGACTTGTTCCTCTGCCTCCCCCTCCCCCCCCCCCCCCCCCCCCCCCCCCGACCAGCTCTGTACAGTCCTCACCTCTGGGGGTGCGCTCTTTAATTGCTGCCTGTAGGCAGGAAGAAGCAGCACCGCGGTATGGTCGGATTTACCGAAGTGAGGGCGAGGGATAGAGCGGTAGGCATTCTTGATGATGGTGTAGCAGTGGTCGAGGGTGTTTGGTCCTCTGGTGCAGCAGGAGACATGTTGGTGGAAGTTAGGGAGCGATTTCTTAAGGTTTGCTTTGTTGAAGTCCCTGGCTTTGGTGGTAAACGCCTCAGGGTAACCCGTCTGGTGCTTGTTGACCATGGCGTGCAGCTCCTCCAGTGCCAGACTGACGTCTGCTTGGGTTGGGATGTAGACCGCGGTCAGGATGATGGAGGAGAATTCCCTCGGTAGGTAAAAGGGAAGGCACTTCACTGCCAGATGTTCGAAGAGTGGAAAGCAGGAGTTGGATAGGACTGCCACATCTGAGCATGACACAGAGTTGACCATGAGGCAGACGCCCCCTCCTCTCCCTTTCCCAGATGCCTGCGTACGGTCCATACGGTGGATGGAGAACCCTTCATGCTGGACCGCTGAGTCTGGGGAGCTGGGGGTGAGCCATGTCTCTATGAAACAGAACACAGATCATTCCCTCAGCTCCCTTTGGTAAATCAGCCTTGCCCTTAAGTACACTGGGTAAGTTATGCGAGTATTGGGGCAGATGAAGAGAAGGAATAGGCGAACATGGAGATAAGGTTCACTGACATGGGCCAGGACCAGTAGGGAAAGATCAAGGTTTTCAGTTGACCAATTGGTTGGGGTATGGTGGAAGATTGTTGGTATCTGATTGAGATTGGTGTGAGGAGTCCAAGATCAATCAGGTGGAAAGCATAGTTCGGGAGGTGGAGGTGGGTTTGGGCTATGTAGAAGGGTGGAAAAGTGTTTGATTCCAAAGAATCAACTGTAAGTCCAGCACTTGCCCAGAAGAGTTTATTTTGTGTTGTTGGAGATGGTCAGATAATACTCAGCTAATTAGGGCAACATGATGAATGCAGATGCACTTCGATGATGGTTTGTATTAATTTCTCAGCAGGTTCCTGGCTAGTAAGGCCCAAGGCACTTGGACAGGAAACCTATCACTAAAACAAAATTAGGACGGAAATGAATAGATCAAATGTTTCCTCCCACATTCCAAAGACATGCAGTTTTGTAGGTTAATTGGCCACCGTAAAAATTGCCCTTAATGTATAGGAAATGGATGCGAAAATGTGATAACATAGAACTAAAGTGAACTGGTGATTCATGGCCCTAGTGGGCCAAAGGGCCAGTTTCCATCCTGTATTTTTTTAATTGATCTCTAATTGTTTGACTTATTTTGCTTTATTTCAATGCTTTAATTAGTTATGTGATTTAATTAACTTTTAATTAGAAGCATTCATTTTTAATTATTAAATCTATTTTAATTATTTTTAAATGTCTCATTAACTGAGGTATTTAAAAACTGTTAAGACGCCTAAAATTGACTTTGACAGGCAGCATGATATGAAAGGCTGTTTGTGCTTTCTGGGAGCCGGGTCTCGGGAAACTTCCAGAAACCTACTTGCAGTCTGGAGCTCAAACACCTCAATACAAAGCCTGTCAGATGTGAAAGATCAGCTTATTTATCCCTCTGCAAGAATAAGTACAGGCAGCCAGAGACCTTGGGTCACGAACCCAGGCATTAGGCTGGGCCCAGGGAAATCTGGCCAGTGACATATTTCTGCATGTTAGTAAATTGTGAAATGTCATATTCTATTACATTTTCCATTGCAATTAAGCAATATTGATTTACTCATTATGATTGTCAGTATAGTGAACTATTACTGAATAGGTCAGAGCCCATAGTAAATAGTAAAATTAGGTGGTGAATATAAAGGGCAATAAAGTTGATTTCACCAACTTTACACTTATGAAGACAATGTGATCATGCCTTAGGATTTTCTCCACAGGTACACTCAAAGATTTAGAATTCTCACATAATCCTTTTAAGTCCCTTGAAAATATACATGCAATTCTGAGGTTGTGACATAAAAGCAGCATTAATTGAGGGATGTAGAACAATAAAAAAATGTCTTCCATTTCGCATAACAGTTTATCTGCTATCGGTGGTAGGACAAAAGCATGTCAAAGCAAAGCATTTCAAAAGTGATAGGAGTAGAATTAGGCCACATGACCCATCAAGTCTACTCCGCAATTCAATCATGCTGATCTATCTCTCCCTCCCAACCCCATTCTCCTGCCTTCTCCACATAACGTCTGACACCCATACTAATCACAAATCTATCTATCTGTGCATTAAATATATATATCCACTGACTTTGCCTCCTCAACCTACTATGGCAAAGAATTCCACATCAACAATAAATGTAAACATACATGAATTTGAATGTTATACTCCATTCTACTTTATCTATCGACGCACATGACCACATAATATAATTCTTGGCTTCTAATTGTAATAATATCCCTCCAAAATCCAACAGCTCAGAAATCATCATGTTTCATTCAGCATTTAATTATTCCTATCAGTAGCTGTAACTCTTCATCCCATTCATCAGTCCTTTGGAAGAGCATATTTCAGTCCTAATTCTTAATCTTATTCAAAGGTATGTAAAGAAATGAAACAATGGGGCGTGTTGATGAGAAATGTAATATTGCATTTTAGGAAATGGAGCAAGAATTTTGGGTCTGATGAGCCAAATCTTTGACAGCTTAATTCAACTTACACTCCCTTTCTCATTATGCCCTTGAGCCTTTTCCTTCTGGAAATATCTTCAATTGACTTTTAAATCCAGTTTTAAAGTCTGCTTCACTGTCCTCCCCTTTGAGTGATCCCACAATTACGCAACAAATAAAATTTCCACCTGACCTACATTCTTTGTACTGTAAAATCCACTATATCCCTTTTTCTTTCTCTCCCTTCACTGAAAGCAAAATAGTTCCACCTTTTCATAATCTGCAAACCTGGTTTCAGTTTCTCTCTTCTTTGATCAACAATGTGTGCACTGGTTGATGAATGTACATTATTAATGTTTAATCCCAACTCCCAAAGAACTAACTGCAGCTGCCTTCTGTTGCACACCAAAGAGCTGCAATTAAAAGTTTGCATCTTATAAATATCAGCATATTTTCAACACCAGAGGGAATCTTAATATCCATGTGATTGTTACATTCAGCAACACAGTTATGGCTAGTCGAATGAAGAAAAAAAAAATCAGAAAACAAAAACAAATACTCTGAAATAATTGCAGTCCCGACGTGCAAAGATTTAACCCTGTTGTTTTTTAACATTGTGCAGTAACATTCCCCAAACCCTCTGTATCTGCCCACTCGGAGCTGCAGTTTGAATGGCTACTGTTGCACATTTGCGGAGCTGAGCAAGTTGATTTGATCTGTTCTATTGTTATGAGCAGTGTGAATTTTTAAAAGGAACGATGTACGATGGAAGGCAGAAGAGTGATAAGTTATTATCTGTTTAGAATTCTTTCTTCAAAGTGACATTATTGTTTGACCTATTTGTATTTTTTTTTTAATTGCTAACATTGCTGTAATTTCCCCATGGATATGTATTATGCAAAATGCCTTTGAATGTGAGGCATACTGATGGCTGATTGAATCTGGCTTCCTGTGATATTTTCTTCTCACTTTTAGGAAGGACCTGAATAAAATGTGTGCGTTTCTGTGCAGCCTTTTAGTGGCAGTACTGTTTAGTGTTGAGGAGAAATGACTGTGGAGAGGATCTTTTAAAATAAGCAGCCAGCTCCTCATGTTGCAGAGGTTAAGAAGTTAATGGGAAGGCAATTTATTATTGTCCTTAATGGAAACTATTTATTTCCTTGTCTTCTGTTGAAAGTAGCATGCAACTATTCCATCCAATAGTGTCATTATCTATATTAGCTCCCTTGCATAATAACAGGCAGTCAAAATAGAAAATTAAATTTGTGAAAAATGAAGCAATCCACTTTGAATACTGTCCAATTGCATATCCTCGGAATATTTGTATAAACAATTATTCCCCATCATGGAAATTTACTCTGAGATTCCCTCATTCGCCGTGATGGCATTTCAGTCACAGTCACAGAGGCCGACGTCAGAAAATCCTTCAGAGGGGTGAACCCTCGGAAAATGCCTGGACCTGATGGTATACCGGTCGTGTTCTCAAAACCTGTACAGACCAACTGGCTGGTGTTTTTTCGGACATTTTCAACATCTCAGTTGTGAGGTCTGAGTTTCCCACTTGCTTTAAACGGGCATCAATAATACTGGTGCCCAAGAAGAGCAAGGTGACGTGCCTCAATGACTGTCGACCAGTGGCACTAACGTCTGTGGTCTTCTTCTTGCATATGATGTGCACAGCCTAACATTGTTCAATTTTGATCTTATTTGATTGTGCACGCCGGGTTGATTGCATTCATCGAAACAGGGCGGACAACGTGAAGGTTGCAATCTCCCTTTGAAAGGTTGATTATGGCGTATATCAACTCCTACCTCGACAAGAACCTTGATCCACTGCAGTTCGTTTACCGCCATAAGACAGTCAATGGTGGATGCAATCTCACTGGCTCTCCACTCCGCTCTGGACCACTTGGACAACAAAAACTCGTATGTCAGGCTGTTGTTCACATACTACAACTCAGCGTTTAATACCATTATTCCCTCCAAGCTGGTTACCAAGCTTACACGATAGACTCACTACACTTTCCAGCAAAGGCTTCAGACTCAGTTTACCTGACTGCATTTTCAGACGACTGTGACATGCAGATTATGAAGTTAACTAACATAAACTTAAACAAACAACATTATGCAGTTATTATTTTAAGGACGGAGACATCCATAGATAGTGAACAGATTCCACTGTGGAACTGCCCAGAAATTTAATTTCCATTTACACATATTGGTCAACAAACATGTGGTACAGGAAGCATGCTGAATGAAGATAACTGAAAATGATCATGACCGGAAAGTTATTTAGGTCATTAGGGACCCTCTGAACTTTGTTTGGGTAAATATGATTGCAATGTGGTTTCACGATCGTTTCAGAGGCTCTTGATACACATGACTGAGAATGAGCTTCAGAGGGAAGCATAACTTCAATCAAATTCATGCCAGAGAGACATTTGAGAATGGACCTATCTCAATTTTGCTTAAATGTTGTTAGGCAACAAAATAAAATACCTATACTTTGTCAGAAGAGCATTTGAGCCTAACTGCCAATTCAATTTGATATTCAAGGTAACAACAATTGCCCTTCTTACAAATTACTGAAGGGAATGATTCTTAGGCTAAAAATTGATTAGAATATAATTTGTTTCATAATACATAGTATTAGATATTCTATACTAGTCATACCCATTTCACTGTCATCCTGGGGTAACTCAGCGGAATAGGTGAAACCACATTGCAATCATATTTACCCAAATAAAGTTCAGAAGATGTTGAGTTTCACTGTCTGTATAACTCGTTATCACCTCGACCACAGCCAACAATGGACCACTGTGGGCTCCACCTTTCCTTGATCATCGCTACTTTTTGCATATCTTTCATTTATTTGTCCCATCTCTCTCTATATCACCAGCGATATCTCTTTTTTCCCTTTCCCCTGACTCTCTGCTTGAAGATGGGTTCTGACCCGAAACATCACCTATTCCTTTTCTCCAGAGATGCTGCCTCATCCGCTGAGTTACCCCAGCCTTTTGTGTCTATCTTCAGTTTAAAGCAGCATCTGCAGTTCCATCCTATGTATTAGATATTCATTTTTTTGCTTTTCACTCCTTTATAAATATTTAGATGTTTTAGTAACATCTTGGTCAGAAAGACAAATCATAGTTCTGAAAGACAAAGTGCCAATGAGAAAATAAGGCTAAAACAAGTAACAGGTTATTTTAATTGATTGAAGATCTCATTCCAGTTAGTCCCAACACAGAGGAGAAGGTTTGGACGTTCCATCAATTTCTTACTTCCCACCCTTCAAGCTGATTCAATCTTTGTGGATAAATGATAATTTAAAGGTTTGCAAGGCCATGTGAACAGTGTAAATTAATCCCTGTTGGTTTAATTTATCTGAACATTTTCTTTGGGCTGGCAGATTTTGATTAACCATTCTGACCTCTGATACTTGGTATGAGGGTAATCTGGTGCTTAAGTCTATCAAAGCCAACTAATTACAGGGAATTTATAATATGTCTTGTTTAAGCAGACTGCATCGCTATTAATATTAATCATCTCCTTTTATTTAATTTTGTCCAGGTAAATATTCAAACATGGAGCTGCATGTATTATTTTAAGTTATGCCTCTACTCGTGTCACTAGGTGATTATGCTGATGCACTTAGCTCTGATCAGAGAAATTGTTAAGTTTGCTCATTTGTTCTTTCGGGACAGCACCTCTAAAAGGATGATGCATTGGTGGAGATTCAGTGCATGTCACATAATTGCAATTAGCAAAACACTAAATCAGCCATCATCTCTGGAGAACATGGAAAGGTGATGTTTCAAGTCGGGACCTTTCGCCCGATGAAGGGTCACGACCAAAAACATCGACTAGCCATGTTTTCCACAAATGCTGCTGACCCGCTGACTCCAGCATTTTGTACCTTCTTCCCAAATCAGAGTCTCCGTTCAACCAGCCACGTGAGGTGTGGTGGACTGCTGACCAACTTTCAGTATGGCCCCCTTCATCACGTGTTCTCTATGTAACATCCATCTGATATATTTTTGTTTGAAAACCAAAATCATGTGGTGGCCTCCAACAGAAGTAAAAAGAAAACATAGAACAAAGTAAAAGCTAAGATAATAATGTAGTATATAGCTCCCCGTCCATAGGCCACTGATTCATCCCTCCCAACCCTCCAACTTTCAGTTTCAGTTTCAGTTTAGGTTATTGTCACGTGTACCGAGGTACAATGAAACGCTGTTGTTGCGTGCTAACCAGTCACCAGCAAGGCAATGCATTATTACAATCGATCCATTTACAGTGTATAGATACATGATAAGGGAATAACGTTTAGTGCAAGGTAAAGCCAGCAAAGTTCGATCAAGGACAGTCCGAAGGTCATCAAAGAGGTAGCTAGTAGTTCAGCTCTCTGGTTGTGGTAGGATGATTCAGTTGCCTGATAACAGCTGGGAAGAAACTGTCCCTGACTCTGGTAGTGTGCGTCCAATTTATAATTGCAAACCCCTCACCCTACCATCTCCCATCCCGGTCTCATCATCACATTTGTGACCTCTGCCCAGTCCATCACCGGCTCTGATCTCCCCACCATCGAAGGGATCTATCGGAGTCGCAGCCTCAAAAAGGCACCCACCATCGTCAGAGACCCACACCATCCTAGCCACACACTCATTTCACCATTGCCATCGGGAAGAAGGTACAGGAGCCTGAAAACTGTAACATCCAGGTTCAGGAACAGCTTCTTCCCTACAGCCATCAAGCTATTAGACACAACAACCTCAAATAAGCTCTGAACTACAATAGACTATTATTATTATTATTATTATTGCAATACTATTGACTATTGTGTGTACTTGTGAGTATGTGTATACATACACATGCGTACACTGAACTTTTTTTTCTCCTGTTTATCACATTGTTTACAGTTTACATATTCTGTTGTGCTGCAGCAAGTAAGAAATTCATTGTTCTATCTAGACATATGACAATAAAACACTCTTGTAAAACAAAGTGAATACACATGGGTATTAAGACAATAATTGCCAACAATAGAACAGATTGTAGGCTGTGATACCCATTTCAAAAGCATGAGTAGAGAGCAAGCGTTGTGAATTTTTATACATGTATCTGGACAGGTCCTGTCACAACCTGCCTCTTAATAGACTGGGAAAGGAAAACCTGGGAAAGGAAAACGTGGAGGTAAACTCAGAGGAAAAAAAATTAAAGCAACAAGGAAACAATTTACTGGCATACTGTGTGATTAATATTGATGTCACAGAAGAGGGTATAAAGTTAGAAACCAGAAACTGCAGATGCTGATTTACAAAAAAAACCCAACACAAAGTGCTAGAGTAACTCAGTGGGTCAGGCATCATCTCTGGAGAACACGGATGGGTGAAGTTACGGGTCAGTACCCTATTTCAGTCTGAAAAAAGGTCACCTATCCATGTTCTCCAGAGATGCTGCCTGAAGGGCCTGTCCCACTTGCATGCGATTGCATGCGTGGTCGCTTGAGGCGTACGGGCACTGTATGGTCGCACGGGGCCTGTCCCACTTAGAAGCGCGGAGTCGTGCGGGGCTGGTCACAACATCGCGCGGGGCTCCGAAAAACTGACAGTGTCCAAAATCTTCGCGCACCAACGGCCTGTCGACACGCAGGCGCATTGCAGTCGTACGCAGCGTCATGATGGCGAACGCATAGCACGTGGCGTTGCGTGATGGCGTCACTGCCCGGCGTGGTGTTGTGTGATGACGCTACCGCCTGACGTCGTGCAACGCCCAAATTCAGTCGGCCCGCCTCCTGCCCAGCTGATTGGTGAGTATGATGCAAATGACGTCACACGCGAACTTGGCGCGTACTTAGCACGAACTTCGCGTGAACTCCGCTTCTGTTTGGTCACGCCAAACGCATGCAATCGCATGCAAGCGGGACAGGCCCTTGACCCGCTGAATTTTTAAGCTATAAAGTTACGTAGGCTGATGCACTTGAAACTTAGTCATAAGGGCGCATGGTGGAGCAGCTGTAGAGTTGCTGGTTTACAGCGCTTGCAGGGTCTGGAGACCCGATCGTGACTACAGGTACGTGTGCATTTGTACATTCTCCTCGTGACCGTGTGGGTTTTCTATGACATCTTCGGTTTCCTTCCACACTTCAAAGATGTACAGCTTTGTACATTAATCAGCTAGGTATAAGTGTAAATTGCCCCTAGTGTGTGTAGGATAGTGTTAATGTGCGGGGATCGCTGGTCAGTGCGGACTCAGTGGGCCGAATGGCCTGTTTTTCGCGCTGTATCTCTAAACTAAACTAAACTAAAAAAGCATTTCACCACTAAAGTAAACTACTTAACAAATAACCCAAGTTCAGGAAGTACTGATCACATTTCTAAATAAGTATTTAAGATGCAAGAACATAACAAACATGAGAAATAGAAACATGTTAAAACATCAAGACTTGTCAAGCCACCAACTGTTCTCTATTGAGATCACAACTATCTCACATCTTTTCAACTTTCCCACACAATCCTCATATTCCAGGACTGCTCTAGTGCCCAAAAGCTATCAATGTGAGCCATAGATGTGCTCACCCGTTTATTTAATTTTCACACCCAAAGCAATCATTTGTTCCATCACCATTGCACAGTAACTATGGTATGTACTATCTGCAAAAATGTACCCCTGCATCGTAGCTTTAGTGACGGAATCTTAAAAAAAACCTGACCAACCCCAGCTTTTAAAGAAAATGCATAAAGAGCAGGTGTTAATAATTGAATTCCTTTCAGTTGAAATTGGAATCGATTTACTGGTTCTACATAACCTGATTTGAACATGGCAAAATGTATCAAAGATAAAATGAAGCAATGCACCACTCTGAAAGTTCCACCATATGAAAAAAATAATGGGGAAGTGGGGATGAGGCATCTCAGTGCTTCTGAAATAGGAACGTTAAAAGTCTGCAAGTGTTTCCCCAATTATACCCGCTAGGATGTCCATCTGCATGAATGGAATAGAATGGAATGGAATACTTTATTGTCACATGTGACAAGGCACAGTGAAATTCTTTGCTACATACCCGATGTATACAAATAGCGGCCACCTACGGCGCTGACAAAGTTACAAAGTTACACGACGGCTCCTCCTTTTGTTTTCCCCCACAGCTGCCCCCCCCCACGCCGGGTCCTCCATTGTTCTTCCCCTCCCCCATCACGCAGTTCCTCCATGCTCTCATCGATCATGGGTCGACCTTCACCACCGCTGAGGCCCCATCATCGCGAGGCTTCACCGCTGTCGCCGCAGCCGAGGCCTCACTGCTGTCGACACCCCACTTCAAGCCTCCATGGTGCTGACCCCGGCCCCAGCCACTGGCTCCGTCGGCCGTTCCGCCAACTCGCGAGGCCCAGCTTCTCCATCCAACCCACAAAGACCCAGACTTCTACGAGGTGATCCCGAAGGCAACAAGACCGCGGTGCCTCAATAAAGGCCTCCAGCCGCATTCCCAGTCCACAGTCAAGGCCCGTCGGGATGCCTTCTGGCCGCAAGAGGCAAGATATGACTGGGCTGATGATAGCCTGCTGCAAACAATCACTCTCTAGACTGACACATACACAATGAAGAAGACAGTGAAAAAACTGCTCCAGTCTGCATCACGTCATATGTGAGGAGTTTAAAGGTGAACAAAAATTTGAAAAAAAAAATCCAGAAAGAGAATTTAAATATACAGAATAGCCCAATGTTTAATGCTGTTGTATGCATCATTTCTGACTGCAGAATAATACAAAGTAAAGCAGCAAGAAGACTTTACCTATTAAAATGAGTCAATAGAAGTACAAAGTAGGACATTTTTCTGATTTAATGTGACACAAGCTGTCTAAAGATAGAAGTACTCTCTTTATTACCAAGCCTGGAAACTGATCCACCACCATTTTTGTGAAAGGAATCTAGTGCTTGATGCTCAAAGTGCCACAGGCAAAGAAACATTAACATTAGATAACTTACTCCTGAAAGGAAAACAGCTGGAGGCACGGATATAGTACACAGTCAGAACCTTTCTCCCCAGGGTGGCAATGTCAAAGACGAGGGCATACCTTTACGGTGAGAGGGGTAACGTTTAAAGGAGATGTGCAGTGCAAGTTTTTGTTGACACAGAGAGAGGTGGGTGCTTGGAAAGTATTGCCAGGGATGGTGGTGGAGCCAAATGTGATAGTGGCATTTACGAGGTTTACAGAAAGGCACGTGAATATGCAGGACATTGAGGGATATTGATTATGTGCAGGCAGATCAGATTGTTTTTTCTTGGCATCATGTTCGGTATAGATAATGTCGGCCGAAGAGCCAGTTCCTCTGCTGTATTCTTCTACGTTCTATGTTCCAACAGCATATCAGGCAGCATGGGAAAAAATGGGCAGATGATGTTTTGGGTCAGGACCCTTCTTCGGACTGAAGGTAGACACAACATGCTGGAGTAACTCAGCGGGACAGGCAGCATCTCTGGAGAGAAGGAATGGGTGACGCTTCAGGTCGAGACCCTTCTTCAGACTGATGTCAGGGGAGTGGGTGGGACAACGATAGAATGTAGTCGGACACAGTAAGAATGGTGGGAGAACTGGGAAGGGGGAGGGGATGGAGAGAGAGGGAAAGCAAGGGCTATGGGGAGAAGGCAGGAACGGGGTACTGATTATGGATGATCAGCCATCATAGTGAATGGTGGTGCTGCCTCAAAGGGCCGAATGGCCTACTCCTGCACCTATCTTCTATGTTTCTATTTGAACTTAGAGAAGTCAATGTTCATACCACTGGGGTGTAAGCTACCCAAGCGAAATATGAGGTGCAGTTCCTCCAATTTGTGCTGGGCCTCACTCTGACAACGGAGGAGGCTCAGGACAGAAAGGTCAGATTGGGAATGGGGAGGGGGAGTTAAAGTGCTGAGCAACCGGGAGATCAGATAGGTTAAGGCGGACTGAGCGGAGGTGTTCAGCGAAACGATCGCCGTGCCTGCGCTTGGTCTCGCCAATGTACAGATGAAAACCCTTCTTCAGATTGATGGAGTAGAGGGGAGATAGCCGACAGAAAAAGGGAAGGGGAAACGGTGTGGCAGGGGCAAGCAAGTGGTCGGTGTATCCAGGTGTAGACTGGTTGTTTGGCAGATGAGTCAGATGGCACAGCGGTAGAGTTGCTGCCTTACAGCAAAATGCAGCGCCAGAGACCCGGGTTCGATCCCAACTACGGGTGCTATCTGTATGGCGTTTGTACATTCTCCCCCCGTGATCTGCGTGGGTTTTCTCCGAGATCCTCGGTTTCCCCCCACACTCCAAAGACGTACAAATTTGTAGGTTAAGTGTAGGTTCAATGTACAATTGTCCAAGTTGGCGATATGCAGGATATGCAGGGTACTGCCCTGCCGATTACAACATTCAGAAGATTCAGAAGATGGGGAGAAACAGGTGGAGTATCTCTCTAATGATCAGTCTCGGGCTCAGCACATCAATGTAACCACAAAGAAAGTTCACCAACTTCCTGAAAAGCATGAGAAGATTTGGTATGTTACTGAATGTCACTGAAGAGTACGGGGTGATTGTTGGTCAGTGCAAACCTGCTGAAGAAAAGCATCCCCACAGCATGATGCTGCCACCACCATGTTTCACAGTGGGGATGGTGTGTTCAGGGTGATGTGCAGTGTTAGTTTTCCACCACACATAGCATTTTGCATTTATGCCAAAAACTTCAATTTTGGTCTCATCAGACCAGAGCACCTTCCTCCACATGTTTGCTCTGTCCCCCACATGGCTTGTGGCAAACTGCAAACGGGACATCCTATGGCTTTGTTTCAACAATGGCTTTCTTCTTGCCACGCTTCCATAAAGGTCCGATTTGTGGAGTGCACGACTAATAGTTGTCCTGTGGACAGAATCTCCCACCTGAGCTGTGGATCTCTGCAGCTCCTCCAGAGTTACCATGGGCCTCTTGGCTGCTTCTCTGATCAATGCTCTCCTTGCCTGGCCTGTCAGTTTAGGTGGACGGCCATGTCTTGGTAGGTTTGTAGTTGTGCCATACTCTTTCCATTTTCGGATGATGGATTGAACAGTGCTCCGTGAGATGTTCAAAGCTTGGGATATGTTTTTATAACCTAACCCTGCTTTAAACTTCTCCACAACTTTATCCCTGACCTGTCTGGTGTGGTTCCTTGGACTTCATGATGCCCAAGGAACATTGTTTTGTTCACTAATGTTCTCTAACAAACCTCTGAGGCCTTCACAGAACAGCTGTATTTATACTGAGATTAGATTACACACAAGTGGACTCTATTTACTAATTAGGTGACTTCTGAAGGCAATTGGTTGCAATGGATTTTATTTAGGGGTTTCAGAATAAAGGGGGCTGAATACTTTTGCACGCCACACTTTTCAGTTTTTTATTTGTAAAAAGATTTGAAAACCATGGATAATTTTCCTTCCACTTCACAATTATGCACCACTTTGTGTTGGTCTATCACATAAAATCCTAATAAAATACATTTACATTTGTGGTTGTAACGTGACAAAATGTGGAAAAGTTCAAGGGGTATGAATACTTTTGCAAGCCACTGTAAATAAGGAATTTAATTCCTTCCCTTAAACTTTTAAATCTTGCTCAATTAGATAACATATCAAGCTACAAATATCACAAAAGGCAACAGCATACCACTCATTTTGCACAAAACCTACATTCCTACGAGCTAGTGGAAGGTATACAGTTGATCGTAAGATCCTCAACAGCATTGAGGTGCAGAGGGATCTTAGGATCTGGCCCCATAGCTCTGTGAAATTGGCACTACAAATAGATAGAGTGGTAAAGAAGGTGTATGGTATGCTGGCCTTCAATGGTCTGGGGACATGTCGGGGTCAGAAAGTCATGATGCAGCTCTCTAAGACTTTGGTTAGGCTGCATTTGGAGCATCACATATGGAGGGGAGAACCTGATAACAGGATATAAAATTTTGTGAGGCATAGATAGAGATGACAGTCAGAGCTTTTTTCCCCAAGTTCAAAATGACATAGGGCATAACGATAAGGTGACAGAGCCAGAATTTAAAGGAGTTGTGCGGGGCAAGTTTTTTTTGTAATACAGTGTGTAGTGGGTGCCTGGAACACACTGCCAGATACAATAGTGCCATTTAGGCACATTGAAATGCAGGGAATGGAGGCTTATGGATTACATGCAGGCAGAGGAGATTAGTTTATCTCAGCATCATGTTCGGCACAGACATTGTGGGCCGAAGGACCTATTCTGTGTTTTTTCAGTGTTTTTTTTTCCAAACAAAAGACTAACAAGCAACTTTGAGATTGGAAGCGCCTTCAATACAACATGCTTGTTTCTTGACATGTCAAATGGGTTACACTTGTTAATTAATTGCTCCTGGTTATGAAGAATCTCAGAGCAAAAGGATTGCCCCCATGGCTCACAGAAAACTTGGCCTGCAAGCAGAAAATGCACAAGAAAACTTTGGTCGGCCATGGGCAATATCACTTCTTCCATTCCCGGAGGCTGATTTGCAATCATGATTAATTTCCCAAAACAGTTCAGGATGTGTTCATGTGATGCCAACAGCAAAGCTCAATGAGTGTGGCTACAGGAAACAGCTTGAGCCGGCGTCGGAAACTAAAATAGGCAACAAAACTTTGGACAGATATGCATTCTGCTGATGCTGTGACTGAAGTCAACTCAAAATGGATGTTTCAGAAAACACTGTCCTGGGCACAGTTGACTTATTTATCGCTTCATTCAATTAAAATCCCGTTTACAAACATGTTGCATTTATAACTTTACAACTCAGATATGTGTCATTCAGCCGAATATATATTTGCGGCTGCCATAGCCCCACATACGCCTTCTTCCAATCTACCTTATCCTTCAGTTTCCTCCCCCTCAAGTGTATAAAATCATGAGGGGAATAGATCAGGTAGATGCACAGAATCTCTTGCCCAGACTAGGTGAATCGAGGACCAGAGGACATAGCTTTAAGGTGAAGGGGAAAAGATTTAATGGGAATCTGAGGGGTAACTTTTTCACACAAAGGGTGGTGGGTGTATGGAAAGAGCTGCCAGAGGAGGTAGTTGAGGCAGGGATATCCCAACATTTAAGAAACAGTTAGACATGTACATGGATAAGACAGGTTTGGAGGGATATGGACCAAACGTGGGCAGGTGGGACGAGTGTAGCAGGGACATGTTGACTGGTGTGGGCATGTTGGGCCAAAGCACCTGTGTTCACACTTTATCACCCTATGACTAAGTATTTATCTGGTTTTGCAGTTCAAAGTATTCATAACTTACTTCAACCTCTCCACATGGATGCACAGTAAGGTTTTTCATGTAGTGCCATTTAAGGAACTTTTAGATAAGCATGCCGAGGGGATATGTTCAACTTGGCAAAAATTACAACACAAACATTGTGGGCTGAAGGGCTTGTTCCTGTGCTGGACTGTTCTGGGTTCCAAAGATATTTTACCACAATTGTTCATTGAATTGGTTATTGCTTTTTTTTTTGTTAATTTATGAAATTGTGGACATATTTTCAATGCACTTATTCTATCAAACCTCTTCATAATTAAAAAAAAATTGTATTGTCACTTCAATTAGCTCTTAAATGGTGATACCTTCGTCTTAAGATGGGTCTTGACCTAAAATGTCACCCATTCCTTCTCTCCAGAGATGCTCCAGCTTTTGTATCTATCTTTGGTTTAAACCAGCATCTGCAGTTCCTTCCTACACTTTAGTTTATGGTAGTTATGAATGTAGAATAATTGAAACCTAATGTATTATTATCAATGGTAGGCGATGTTGGGGAGGACAGCAGGAAGACAGAGTGAGGAAGGGCTTGGAGAAGTGATAGGTTGGTGCCCAGGGACCTGAAGGGAGAGTCATCAAATGTGATTTTGTTCCACTGGGTCCTCCCCCTCCCCTTTAAACCATGTGACCCCAAAGCTCCTCCCCACCCACACTATAGTCCTCATACCCCTCTCCTTCCGGACCACCCACCACCCACCTACCAGACCGCCTCAGACTCCGTCCACTCACCTACCTTCCTCCAGCCCCAACCCACATCATTGCCGTGTGTTCACCAACCCCCTGACTTCCCCCTCTCTGATACCGAATGGTCTGTCCTCACCTTTGTTCCCCTCCGTCCCCACCTCAATGAGTTCCGCGTCCGCCACCGTGTGGAGCTCTTCTTCCGTCGCCTCCTCATCCAAGCGTCTATCCATGGGAAGGAGCCTTCGTCCCCCCGTGATGACCCCTCCCCCCGTCTACAACAGACCCCCTCCTCTTGGACTCCCCCTCACGGCCATCTTCCGGCTTCAGACCTTTTTATTTTAAACTGCAGACGGGACATCAATCGCCTCAACTTCTCCACTCCCCTTTCTCACTCTAACCTCTCCCCCCGAACGTACAGCCCTCCACTCACTCTGCAACAACCCAGACTGGGGATCAAACCTGGCGACAAGAGCGGTCTGTGGTAGTCTGGCGCGCTGATCTCTCTACAAAGCTGAGGCCAGGCTCCAACTTTCAGACACTCCTCCTACATATCTTTGGACCATGACCCCCACAGACTAGCACCAGGCCATGACCTCAAACACCATCACGGACTTCATCACTTCCAGCTCCCTGCCCTCCCAAGTCTCCAACCTCATCGTTCCCCAGCCCCGCACAATTTTACCTTCTCCCCAAAATCCACAAACCTGACTGTCCTGGCAGACCCATTGTTTTTGCTTGCTCTTGCCCCACCGAACGTATTTCCACATACCTCGACTCCGTCCTATCCCCCCTGGTCAAATCCCTCCCAACCAATGTCCAAGACACCTCACATGCTCTTTGTCTCCTCCATGACTTCCGTTTTCCAGGCCCCAACTCCCTCATCTTCACCATGGATGTCCAGTCGCTCTACACCTCCATCCCCCATCAGGAGGGTCTTAAAGCACTCCCTTTCTTCCTCCATCGCAGAAACCAACCACTCCCCATCCACTGATACTCTCCTCCGCCTAGCGGAGCTGGTCCTTACCCTCAACAACTTTTCCTTTGACTCCTCCCATTTCCTCCAAACCCAAGGCGCAGCTATGGGCGCGCGCATGGGCCCTAGCTATGCCTGCCTCTTTGTTCGAGGCGTACCCTGGCCCTATCCTCAAACTCTACCTCCGCTACATTGACGACTGCATTGGTGCTACCTCCTGCACCCATGCAGAACTCACTGACTTCATCCATTTCACCACTAACTTCCATCCGGCACTCAAATTCACCTGGACCATTTCCAACAACTCCCTACCGTTTCTAGACCTCACCATCTCCATCGCAGGTAACATAGAAACATAGAAATTAGGTGCAGGAGCAGGCCATTCGGCCCTTCGAGCCTGCACCGCCATTCAATATGATCATGGCTGATCATCCAACTCAGTATCCTGTACCTGCCTTCTCTCCATACCCCCTGGTCCCTTCAGCCACAAGGGCCACATCCAACTCCCTCTTAAATATGGCCAACGAACTGGCCTCAACTACCTTCTGTGATAGAGAATTCCGCAGAATCACCACTCTGTGTGAAAAACGATTTTCTCATCTCGGTCCTAAAAGACTTCCCCCTTATCCTTAAACTGTGACCCCTTGTCCTGGACTTCCCCAACATCGGGAAGAATCTTCCTGCATCTAGCCTGTCCAACCCCTTAAGAATTTTGTAAGTGTCTATGAGATCACCCCTCAATCTTCTAAATTCCAGCGAGTACAATCCGAGTCTATCCAGTCTTTCTTCATATGGAAGTCCTGCCATCCTATGAATCAGTCTGGTGAAGCTTCTCTGTACTCCCTCTATGGCAAGAATGTCTTTCCTCAGATTAGGAGACCAAAACTGTACGCAATACTCCAGGTGTGGCCTCACCAAGACCCTGTACAACTGCAGTAGAACCTCCCTGCTCTTGTACTCAAATCCTTTTGCTATGAATGCCAACATACCATTCGCTTTCTTCACAGCCTGCTGCACCTGCATGCCTACTTTCAATGACTGGTGTACCATGACACCCAGGTCTCGTTGCATCTCCCTTTTCCTAATCGGTCACCATTCAAATAATAGTATACTTTCCTGTTTTTGCCACCAAAGTGGATAACCTCGCATTTATCCACATACTGCAACTGCCATGCATTTGCCCACTCACCCAGTCTATCCAAGTCATCCTGCAGCCTCCTAGCATCCTCCTCACATCTAACACTGCCCCCCAGCTTCGTGTCATCCGCAAACTTCGAGATGTTGCATTTAATTCCCTCGTCCAAATCATTAATGTATATTGTAAATAGCTGGGGTCCCAGCACTGAGCCTTGCGGCACCCCACTAGTCACAGCCTGCCATCCTGAAAAGGACCCATTTACTCCTACTCTTTGCCTTCCTGTCTGCCAGCAATTTCTCTATCCACATCAATACTGAACCACCAATACCGTGTGCTTTAAGTTTGTATTCCAATCTCTTTTGTGGGACTTTGTCAAAAACCTTCTGAAAGTCCTGATATAACACATCCACTGCTTCTCCCTTATCCACTCTACTAGTTACATCCTCAAAAAATTCAATAAGATTCGTCAGACATGATTTATCTTTCGTAAATCCATGCTGACTTTGTCCAATGATTTCACCACTTTCCAAATGCGCTGCTATCCCATCTTTAATAACGGACTCTAGCAGTTTCCCCACTACCGATGTTAGACTAACTGGTCTGTAATTCCCCGTTTTTCTCTCTCCCCTCCCTTTTTAAAAAGTGGGTTACATTAGCTACCCTCCAATCCTCAGGAACTACTCCAGAATCTAAAGAGTTTTGAAAAATTATCACTAAGGCATCTGCTATTTCTGGGGATACTTCCTTAAGTACCCTGGGATGCAGCCTATCTGGCCCTGGGGATTTATCGGCCTTTAATCCATTCAATTTACGTAACACCACTTTCCGGCTAACCTGGATTTCACTCAGTTCCTCCACCTCATTTGACCCGTGATCCCCTGCTATTTCCGGCAAATTATTTACGTCTTCCTTAGTGAAGACAGAACCAAAGTAGTTATTCAATTGGTCTACCATGTCCTTGTTCCCCATGATCAATTCACCCGTTTCTGACTGCAAGAGACCTACATTTGTTTTAACTAATCTTTTGCGCTTCACATATCGATAAAAACGTTTGCACTCAGTTTTTATGTTTCCTGCCAGTTTTCTTTCATACTCCATTTTCCCTTTCCTAATTAAGCCCTTTGTCCTCCTCTGTTGGTCTCTGAATTTCTCCCAGTCCCCTGGTAGGCTGCTTTTTCTGGCTAATTTGTACGCTTCATCTTTTGCTCTGATATTAGCCCTGATTTCCCTTGTTATCCACGGATGCGCTACCTTCCCTGATTTATTCTTTTGCCATACTGGGATGAACAATTGTTGTAGTTCATCCATGCAGTCTTTAAATGCCTTCGATTGCATATCCACCGTCAACCCTTCAAGAATCAATTGCCAGTCCATCTTGTCCAATTCACGTCTCATACCCTCAAAGTTAACTTTCTTTAAATTCAGGACCCGTGTTTCTGAATTAACAATGTCACTCCCCATCCTAATGAAGAACTCAACCATATTATGGTCACTCTTGCCCAAGGGGCCACGTACAACAAGGCTGCTAACTAACCCTTCCTTATTACTCAATACCAGTCTAGAAAAGCCTGGTAACAGTAACAGACTACTGACCGACATCTACTACAAACCCACTGACTCCCATGGCTATCTGAACTACACTTCTTCCCACCCTGCTTCGTGTAAGGATTCTATCCCCTACTCCCAATTCCTCCGTCTATGCCACATCTGCACCCAGGATGAGGTTTCCAAACCAGGGCATCGGAGATGTCCTCATTCTTTAGGGAACGGGGGTTCCCCTCTTCGACTATAGATGAGCGTCTCACTAGGGTCTCCTCTATATCCCATAGCTCCGCTCTCACTCCCCATCCCCCCACTAGTAACAAGGACAGAGTCCCCCTTGTCCTCACCTTCCACCTCACCAGCCGTCGTATACAACAGATAATCCTCCGACATTTTCGCCACCTCCAACGGGATCCCACCACTGGCCACAGATTCCCAACTCCTCCCCTTTTGGCTTTCCACAGAGACTGCTCCCTCCGTAACTACCTGGTCAATTCGTCCCTTCCAACCCAAACCACCCCTCCTCTGGTACTTTCCCTTGCAACCACAGGAAATGCTACACTTGTCACTTTACCTCCCCCCTTGACTCCATCCAAGGACCCAAGCAGTCATTCCAGGAGAAGCGGAGGTTCACCTGCACCTCCTCCAACCTCATCTATTGCATCCGCTGCTCTGGGTGTCAGCTGTTCTACATCAGTGAGAGCAAGCCTTGGCTTGCGATCGCTTCACCCAACACCTCCACTCGGTTCGCACTAACCAACCTGATCTCCTGGTGGCCCAGCACTTCAACACCCCCTCCCATTCCGAATCCGACCTTTCTGTCCTGGGCCTCCTCCATGGCCAGGGTGAGTCCCAACGCAAATTGAAGCTTTGGTAGTTTACACCCCAGTGGTATGAACATTGACTCCAATTTCAGGTAGTCCTTGCTTTCTCCCTCCTTCCCCTCCCCTTCCCGGCTCTCCAACAGCCTACTGTCTCCGCCTCTTCCTTTCTTCTTCCCGCCCCCCCCACCCCCCATCAGTCTGAAGAAGGGTCTCGACCCGAAACGTCGCCTATTGTGTGTGTGCGTGTGTGTGCGTGTGTGTGTGTGTGTGTGTGTGTGTGTGTGTGTGTGTGTGTGTGTGTGTGTGTGTGTGTGTGTGTGTGTGTGTGTGTGTGTGTGTGTGTGTGTGTGTGTGTGTGTGTGTGTGCATGTGGGTGCGCACGCGCACACACTGAACCTTTTTTTAACATTTTATTGGTTACATTGTACTATGATGCAGGAAGATTGTTCCCAATTTTTCCCGATGTTGGGGAGGTCCAAAATAAGGGGTCACAGTCTAAGGATAAGGGGGAATTCCTTTAGGAACGAGATGAGGAAAACATTTTTCACACAGAGAGTGGTGAGTCTCTGGAATTATCTGCCACAGAAGGTAGTTGAGGCCAGTTCACTGGCTATATTTAAGAAAGAGTTAGATGTGGCCCTTGTGGCTAAAGGGATCAGGGGGTATGGAGAGAAGGCAGGTACAGGATACTGAGTTGGATGATCAGCCATGATCATATTGAATGGCGGTACAGGCTCGAAGGGCCGAATGGCCTACTCCTGCACCTATTTTCTATGTTGCTATGACGTGCTGCTGCAAGTAAAGGGCCTGTCCCAGCAGCATGCAACTCCATGCGATGAGTGCGACCTAACGTGGTCGCTTGAGCCGTCCGGCATCGCGGGGCCAGTCCCACTTCGATCGCCGGAGCCGTGCGGAATTGTGCGGAGTTCGTCCCAACATCGCGCGGGACTCTAAAAAACTGACGATGTTCAAAAATTCCGCGAGGCAACGGCTTGTCGGCTCACAGTAGCCTCGACACATTACACACCGCCTCGACGTCGTGCCTCCGTGACCCTCTCTGTAGGTGCCTCCGTGACCCTCTCTGTGTGTCCCTCTGTGCCCCTCTCTGTGTGTCCCTCTCTGTCCTGGCGAATTTACCTTTAAGACTTAGCTCCAAGTTCGCCTCACTTTGCGCCGCGTTGCGCCACTCACCCCACCTCCACGCGGCCCCCGCTGCCGGTTTGGTCGCGCTCTTCACATGCAGGCGCATGCTGTTGGGAACGGCCCTGTACAGGGATCACCCGACCTCCGCGCGGCCCCGCTGCCGGTTTGATCGCGCTCACCGCATGGAGTCGGATGCTGGTAGGACAGGCCCTTAAGAATTTCATTGTTCTATCTGGGACATATGACAATAAAACACTCTTGACTCTGTACCTGTAAGTGCTAGAGTCCACCAGCTAAGTCAAGTCATAGCAGATGTTGCAAGTGATGAGAAGGTGAATGAAATTCCCTGCAGCAGCATCCAGGGGTGGCACAGTGGGGCAATGGCAGAGTTGCTGCCTTCCAACACCAGAGAACAGGATCCTGACTACGGGTGTTATCTGTATGGAGTTTGTACGCTCTCCCTGTGATCGTGTGGGTTTTCTCCGGGTGCTCTGCTTTCCTCCCACACTCCAAAGAAGTGCAGATTTGTAGGTTAATTGGCTTCTATAAATTGTCCCCAGCATGTAGGAGAGTGCTAGTGTACAGGGTGATTGCTGGTCTCCGTGGACTGAAGGGCCCGTTTCCCCACTGTATCTCTGTAGCTCTAAAGTCGGGGGGGGGGGGGGTTTGCAGGGTTGCAGTTGAATCACCTGAGTTTTAGTAGACCAATAAATTATTGGCAGAACTTAATTTTTTTTGTCCATGGGCAGCCAGGTTGCGAAACCTTCTAATGATCCCTGCTCGGCACGGACTCAGAGGGCCGAAGGGCCTGTTTCTATGCTATATCTCTAAAGTCTAAAGGTGTGCATACCTCACCACTGGGTACTTCTGTGCATCTCACAATTCTTTTTTTCTTTTTTTCTATATAATTTTGCATTTATATAATAACCATATATTACAAAATTAAAGAAAATAATTTCAACATTTGAGTCTTTAAACTATTTTTAAAATGTTACCAATAACAAAGAAGCAGTGAGCACAATAATCATTACTTTACCACCTTCAGTTTGTAGCATATAATTTTTGTTTTCTTTCGACACATTCGTACAAAATGGTTTGGCCCTTCAGTCAGAAACAAACATAGTGTACTTTCTGCAAACCTTTAACTATAAAGCTGGACATTGATTTTTTTTTTGTTCTTAAGGATTCAGTGGAAACCAATTTCTCCACAGCAAATAGCCTGAAAGCACTTACAGCAATTGCAGTTATTTTTCTAAAGTTGCTACAAGATGCATCTCGTGGGTGAGCATTCCTATCAGCATTGCCAGTTGTTTCTCTTCATTTTTCCAAACTGTGTTCATTTTTGAAGAAGAGGTGCAATATCCAAGGCCAATGGTCCTCCTTTGCTTTTAATTGATCAATTGGTTGGGTTTAGATTGCTATATAACCGTTTCATTTTCATCCTTGCAGCATCTCAAATCAAGCTGCACATTATCACGAAGATAGACACAAAATGCTGGAGTAACACAACAGGGCAGATAGCGCCTCTGGATAAAAGGAATGGGTGATGTTTCAGGTCGATATCTTTCTTCAGACTGAGTCAGGGGAGAGGGAGAAACAGAGATATGGAAGTGTAAGGTGTCATTGCAGATGCAAGTAGGCTTATGGAATTTTTCAAAAAGGTTTTCATTGATGGTTTCAGGAAGATGACATTGTTATTTTGATATCTACTGTCTAACAAAATTCTGGTTTTGCAATTTTACAGCTCAATGTTGACCTCACTCAGGGGGTGTTAGCGCACATTATGGGTTCAAGATCCAATATGGTGATTTAAGCACAAATGTCTGGGCAGATTTGCCAATCCAATATTAAATGAATACTCATTAATTCAAGCCCCTGATTGCTGCCTCACATGTTAATAAAACAATTGATGGCACAGTTTCAAAGAAAAGGGGAAATTATTGAAATGTACCAACCAAAATTCATTGCTAAACCAGATTCACTAGTCATAGAGTCATACAGGGTGGAAACAGGTCCTTCGGCCTAACTTGCCGACACCGACCAACATGTCCCATCTTCACGAGTCCCACCTACCTGTTTGGTCCATATCCCTCTAAATCTGTCGTATCCATGTACCTGTCTAAATGTTTCTTAAATGTTGCGATAGTACCTACCTAAACTACCTCCTCAAGCAGCTCATTCTATGCACCCATCACCCTATGTGTGAAAAAGTTATCTCTCAGGTTCCTATTTTAATCTTTCCCCCCTCACCTTAAACCCATGTCCTCTCACACTCGATTCTTCTACACTGTGCATCTACTCGATCCATTCCTCTCAATGATTTTGCAATTTTCACATTGTGCCTTGTAAGAGATAGTCATAAACAGATTCCAATATTACAACATTATACATCAAATATAAGGTGATTTGTGGTACCCCTTGATTGCACGAGACCCTAAATAAATGTGCTTTTTCTTTTTTGCAAATATGTAAATACCCACGGCTGGAGGTTCTTGTGATGAACCTATTAACGGACCTGTTTAAAATCTCTCTACAATGCTTTTTAAATGGTTATTACCTTTACTGAAAGCCTGAGCCGAAGTGACTATTTTGTATGAACTCATAGCATTAGAACATGAAGACCGAAGATCAAGCAGGACATTGTGTCTGTATTTCTTTCTTTTCTGAATTGAGGTTTCAATGGTAAACATATTTTGCATAGAGCCCTGCACTTGACTCTGTTTCCCCTCCAGCAACTCCTTGAAGCAAATTTCACATTCCCAGCACAAGTGATTATTATAATTTGTAGTTGCCTGCCTTTACAGAACAGCTACTTTATTGTGCTTTGAAAAGCCTGTACAGTGGTGATAGAAGGGGTGGACTCTGTCCGTGCTGTTACTTGAAGTGGGCGTTTACTTTCATGTGCTTCGAAAACAGAATAAAACACAGGATCCGGAATGAAACAATGGCACAGCATCAATCTAGTCTGAGCCTGACAACATGTGCAACGTTTGCAAAGGTTATGCGGTAAGCATTCGTGGAGCAACCGCACGTGGAGAGGCAGGCGCCATGCTACCGTGTTAATTGGGTTTCTTTTGGCTATAACAGTATAGCTCCTACAGCGATGACAAACTGGCTACATTTGCTGAACAATAAAATGCATCAGAAATCACCAAAGACTGACAATCGAGGGAGCAGGGACTACTGGGTTTGTCCAGCCACTCATTTATCCAAAAAAGAGAAAGGCAGCATAGCATCATGCATGAGCCTTGATATCAGAATTATTCCACTGATACTATCTAGGATCACTAACTTGAAAACTAGCCTGGACACAAAGTGCTGGAGTAACTTAACGGGTCAGGCAACATTTCCGGAGTACATGCATCGATAACATTTTGATTTGGGACCCTCCTTCCAACGCAAAAGGTCACCCATCAATGTTCTCCAGAATTGCTCTGCCGGACCCACTGAGTTACTCCAGTACTTTGTGTTCTTTTTTGTAAACCAGCATCTGCTATTTGAAAACTAAACTGTTTGTTTCTCTTCAGACTTAATTAATTCTGATTTATTTTGAAGTTTGAGCCCAAACTCTTCTATCCCATTATGGTGCATTAATCAGACTTCATTTACTCACATACAGCCTAGAGCATTCACCAGGATGTTACCTGGGCTTGCAGGCAGGGGTTATGGGGAGAGGATGATACTTGTTTCTCTGGTGCATAAGTGGCTGAGGGGTGACCTTATTGAAGTGTATGGATAAAGCAAACACAGATAGTCTTTTTTCCCCAGGGAGGATTCTAAAATTAGAGGGCATAGGCTTAAGGTGAGAGGGGAGAGGCACCTCGCGGCCAACCTTTTCACGCAGCGGATAGTCCATATCTGGAATGAGCTGCCAGAGTAAGCTGCAGAAGCGGATACAATTACAACTTATAAAAAACATTTAGGCAGATATATGGATAGATAGGGCATCGTGGGATATGGGCCAAATGCAGGCAAATTAGACTAGCCCAATTCTGCCAACTTTGTCACTTGGGCCAGGGAGGGCTGGAGGGCCTGTTTCTATGCTGTACAGGTTGATGGCTCTATGCAAAAAGGCAAGGTATGCTACAAATAATTACTGTATTGATATGATTTGCCTAAAATAAAACATCACTATGCTGTTTTGCGTTTCTTTATAAAGTCAACCTTTCCTCCTGCTGTACCAATTTATAATTAACCAACAGGCACCCATTCTTGCTTCTGAGCATAGTCATCGTGAGGGAGAGTACGAAGGTCTGTGTGAGAGAAAAAAGGAGAGAGAGAGAGAGAGAGAGAGAGAGAGAGAGAGAGACAAAGAGAGAAAGAGAGAGAGACAAAGAGAGAAAGAGAGAGAGAGGGAGAGAGAGTGAGAGAGTGAGAGAGAGCGAGAGAGAGCGTGTGAGAGAGAGAGAGTGTGAGAGAGTACGAGAAAGGGAGTGAGAAAGCGAGAGAGAGTGAGAGAGTGTGAGAGAGAGTACAAGAGAGAGAGTGCAAGAGAGAGAGTGCGAGAGAGAGAGTGCGAGAGAGAGAGTGCGAGAGAGAGTGCGAGAGAGAGAGTGCAAGAGAGAGAGTGCGAGAGAGAGAGTGTTTGAGAGAGTGCGAGAGAGAGAGTGTGAGAGAGTGCGAGAGATATTTCACTACCCTATCTGGATTTCTCTACCCTGAGTATATCCAAGGCAGTTTAATAAACGTTTACATATTAAGAGAATGAAAGCATATTGAGTTAATGTAGGGAAGCGGCAAGGTAAAAAAGTCAGCCATGATCTACAGAGTGGCGGAGCGGGCACAGGGGAATATATGGTCTATCCCTGCCACGTTTTCTTATGCTGAATGTATTAGTGAGACAATGTTTCTACCTGTTTTACATCAACCTCTTTTTGACCGACCATCTAAACATATTGATAGTGTTACCATCGCTGAGCCTCTGCCATCACTTCACAGAAACACAACCGGATCAGGCAAATAAATATCGTGGTGATAAGGTCAGATCAGAGGTGGGTATTGTGTGGGTATCACAAATCCTGACACCCCAACATCTTTGCACCATCGACAAAGCACAAATCAGGAACATAACGGAATCCTCTGAATGCAGGTAGATCCAATAACTCAAAATGCTTGGCACCCTGCAGGACAAATTATTTATTCGGAGCGAACCTGCCTAAGCAAATGAAAGAAATCGATGAGGAGGCAAAGACTATCAGCCTCATGAAACCTTTCATATTTGGCCAAAGGAAACAAACTGGCTGGATGAGAAGGGGGTTTGATTCGGGAGCGGGAACAAGCAGAGGCAGGGGTATGGTGAGAAGGTATTATTACCCCTCACAGCCCAATGTCCACCCATATGTTGGAAGGAGGAGACCGTCACGGTCATTTGCTGAGGTACAAAAACTTCATTCCATCACAGAGAAAACTTTTGGGGAACCTCCGGTTGGTGGTAGATTACAATTGTTTTATGATGAATGGTGCTGTATAACATCTGATTGGTTTGTATTAGATACTGTGTCAGGTTCTACAATAGAATTTATGGAAGGAGTTGATCCACCTGTACAGAATAAACCTAATCGGGTTTTGGTGTTTTCTGCACCTGACAATTCTCAGATAAGAAGTAAAAAATGTATTTGAAAAAGGAGTAATTGAAAGGACGGGGAATCATCCGCAACAATTTGTGTCAAATATATTCCCCAGGCCAAAGAAAGATGGGGGTTGTAGAGTCATTCTGGACCTCACAAAATTGAATTCATATGTCCAGTATAGGCATTTCAAAATGGACACCTTCAACACTGCAAAGGAGTTGTTGTCAACAGGCTGTTACATGGCTACTATAGACTTCAAAGATGCGTATTATTCAGTGCCAATTCATCACCATTATCGCAGGTACTTGAAGTTTAATTGGATGGGTCAGCTGTGGCAATACAAAGCATTCCTAATGTGTTAAGTTCAGCTCCCAGGCTGTTCACAAAATTATTGAAACCAGCACTTGCATTATTAAGGGCTCAAAATCACATTGTCATGGCTTATCTTGATGATATTTTAATTGTTAATGCCACTCAGGAATCAGCTGAAGAATCAGTTTCAGCAACTAAAAGCCTGTTTGAAAGGCTAGGATATCTGATCCATCCAACAAAATCTAAGCTACAGCCATCCCAAACAATTGATTATTTGGGCTTTGTCATTAATTCAGTTACTATGTCAGTAACTTTGCCAACAGATAAAGTTGAGGATATTACAAATGCGTGTAGTTGCCTTGCTGACAAACCTTATCCCTCCATCCGAGAAGTAGCTAGGGTTATTGGTAAGATAGTAGCAGCATTTCCTGCTGTCGAGTTTGGTCCTCTGCATTATCAAAATCTTCAAAGGGCAAGAGCACAAGCACTAAAAGAACGTGCAGGTCATTTTGATAGGTCCATGCAGTTACCAACGGAAGCTTTACCTGATTTACAGTGGTGGATTGGGAATGTTGCACAAGCTGCTAAAAACATTTTTGTTCAGCAACTTTCAGTGGTATTGCAAACTGATGTGAGGGCTCTTGGATGGGGGGCTACGGACAATGACACCAGCTGTGGTGGTAGATGGACTGTCCAATGAGGATTTAATTCTCCAAACATATGGTAAAAATTATTTGGAGTTATTGGGGGCATTTTATGGATTGAAAGCTTATTGTTCTACAATGAAGGACTTGCGTGTTCAATTACAAGTAGACAATACCACGGCTGTAGCATATATCAATCACATGGGGGGAGTAAGATCAGTATCATGTGATTATCTGGTCAACCTGATGTGGCATTGGTGTATATCTAGGAATATCTGGCTTTCAGCTATCTATCTCCCAGGGAGAGACAATATTGTGGCAGACAACAGATCATGAAAGTTCAAAAACAATACAGAATGGATGTTAAATCCACAAGTTTTCAAAAAGATTGTCAGTCGGTATGGGTTACCAGACATTGATCTGTTTGCGTCCAGATTAAATCACCAGTTGCCTAAATATGTCTCATGGGAGCCTGACCCAGGAGCAGTAGCGGTGGATGCATTCTCGCTACATTGGGGAAGTATATTCTTCTATGCTTTCCCCCCATTCTGCCTGATTAGGCAATGTCTCACCAAAATAGAGCAAGACTCCGCCACAGGCGTTTTGGTGATTCCAAACTGGCCTACACAGCCATGGTTCCCATTGGTGCTCAGAATGATAACTCAACCATTCATGACAATCCCCAGCTGCAGTAATTTGTTGGTACAACCACTAACAGAAGAAAGTCATCCATTGCATGATCATATTAATTTGTTAATCTGCAGGTTCTGACCAGACCATTACAAGGGCTTGGACTGTTGGATAGGACCATGGATGGCATAACTGCAGCTTGGAGAGATAGCACTAAGAAACAATATATGCCTCATATAAAAAAAAGGAAGCTTTTTGTATACAGTCAGATATATCTTATCATACTGCAAACATATCGGATGTATTGGAGTTCCTTGCTATGTTGCATTTTGATCAGCACCTAAGTTATAGTGCCATTAATAGTGCTCGTAGTGCTTTGTCTTCCTATTTAGGACAATTTTCAGAACATCAGTCTATCGGGTCTCATCCATTAATATCCCGATTTATGAGAGGAATTTTTAATAAAAATCCTCCCAAACCCAGATATACAGAAATTTGGGATGTCAGTATAGTTCTCACATTGCTTCGGCAGTGGGCTCCAATTACGTCACTGTCTTTTCGGAAGTTAACATTTAAAGTGGTAATGCTCATGGCATTAGTGTCAGCACAAAGAGTACAAACATTGCAAATGTTACGTTTAGATTCAATGCATTTGTCTGCAGATAACATTACTTTTTATGTTTATGATCTAATCAAACAAAGCAGACCGGGAAAGTCTGGAACCAAGGTAATCTTTAAAGCATACCCCGTTGACCAAACATTGTGTGTGATTAAGCATCTGACTCGATATATTGAAGTAACCACGAGTCTCCGGGGTTGTGAGACAGCAATGCTTATTACCCACAAAAAAACATATAAAAAAGTGTCAGTACAAACTATTTCTAGATGGTTAAAACAGGTTTTGGATTTCGCTGGAGTAGACACTGATGTGTTTAAATCGCACTCCACCAGGGCGGCATCCACATCCGCAGCGAAGGCACAGGACGTGCAGCTCAACCAAATTTTAGAGGCCACAGGATGGTGTAAAGAAGAAACTTTTTCCAAGTTTTACAATAAACCTCTCACGGTGCCAGGGTTTGGACACGCAGTGTTGGGTTCTGTTTGATTGTTTGCTTTGTTTTATGTCATTGTTTCATATCTTTTGTTATAATCTCCCTCTGGGATAGAGGGGTTATTACTTTTCTTTTCTTTTTATTATTATTATTAAAATACTTATTGCATAATTTCAAGCAATGTTCAATATATATTATTTACTCACTACTGTGTCAACTGAAGCAGTGTGTCGTATGGAATGAATCTACGGCATGAAAATCACAGAGCTTCAAAATCTTCACGTAGTCACTCGCGTGACTCCGAAGTAAAATAGTAAGATTAAACGAGAACTTACCTGTTTGAAGTTTAATCTTTATTTTATGAGGAGTTACGATGAGGGATTACGTGCCCTCCGCTCCCGACCCTCATAATCTAAACGATCATCGGGTAGTTCTAGTCTTGTGAGCCTTACTATCTTACTTCGGCTATTGGTTCTGTGATTTTCACGCCGCTGCTTTGAAGTATGCCGAGCATGCGCCTGGCGGGGCTTCTTCGCGTAATCCCTCATCGTAACTCCTCATAAAATAAAGATCAAACTTCGAACAGGTAAGTTCTCGTTTAATCTTACTATTTCATAGGTTCACACAATACAATTATTGGTCCAATTCCACAACAATGAAACCATCGGTTTCATGATAGTATTGCCCAAAGAACCCATGACAGACAACAGAAATAAAAAGTAGAAATGTATAGGAAACCTATTTAGAAATAATAAATTAAAAATATAATAAAACAAAACGAATTACACCACAAAGCATTTGGATGGAATAATATGTTAATCAATTTGTGGTAATTTGCAGTAACACAAAGAAATAATTAAATGATAAAATCTAGTAAGGAGTTAGGGCATGAGGCCTAAAATTTATAAAGTAGTAGAGGTTGTGTTTCTGCCTGCAGTATATCAATGTGAAATATATTGTTGCGCCTTTTACTGATCCAGATGATATAACGCGTGAAAACACCACTGCTAAATTCAATGGTAAAAATTAATTTGCACTTCCCATGGTTTTTTATTTTTACTTTAGAGCTTAGACTTGCAGCGTGGAAACAGGTTCTTCGACCCACCGTGTCCCTGCCGACCGGCAATCACCAGCACTATCCTACGCACTAAGGACAATTTATAATTTACAGAAGCCAATGAACCTGCAAATCTACATGTCTTTGGAGGTGGGAAGAACCTGGAGAAATCCCACATGATCACATGGAGAATGTACAAACTCTGTACAGCCAACACCTGCAGTCAGGATCAAACAGGGGTCTATGGCGCTGTAAGGCAGACTGCCGCCATTTCTTTTGTTCAAATTTTTGCCCAATTCCGACATGATTTCTGTGCACTGGGTTGGGTGAGGTCACACATGCCTGTGTCTATTCATTTGCTCCAATACTCAGAGCTGCAGACATACTAAAATAATGTTGACTTGCGGCTCTGTCTAATTGTCAGCTATAAAATACTGTCGGAAAGTCAGTCATTATAATACCCTTTTGTGACAGATTACTGATAGGTACTTTTATTTTATCAGATGAATGCACGCCAGAATTCCAGCAGGTTGATTGCAATTTGATCTTGCAATCTAGAAGAGTATACCAGATAGCCCACTTCCATTCATTTGAAGCCCCTGAAACATTATCTTTCTAGTTGAATTTCCTTTGTTATGTTTACCTTAATTTTGTTTTGCAGCTAGATTGTGAATAATATTATAGGGCCTGTCCCGCGGCAATTTTTTTCAGCGACTGCCGGCGTCATTTCAGGGTTGCCAAAAGATTTTGAACATTTCAAAATCCAGCGGCGACAAAAAAATGTTGCGACACTTGAAAAAACACCGCGCGTCATCACGCCGTAAATTTTTCGGTGACCTGATACGTCAGTCAATGATGCCGGCAGTCGCCGAAAAAAATCGCCAAGTGGGACAGGCCCTTTAGTCTGTAGAAAGTGACAAAATCAGAACACAGATTATTTGCTACAAATTTGCCTCTGACTGCAGCAAACATTCCAAAAACCAGAGGACATGGGTTTCAAGAAATAGTTAACATAGGTTTAAGGTGGGGGAGGGGAAAGATTTAATAGGAACCTAAGGGGCGACATTTTTTCACAGAAAGGTGGTAGATAAATGGAATGTGCTTCTGCAGGAGGTAGTTGAAACAGGTACTATCATGACGTTTAAAAAACATTTGGATAGGTCCATGGATAGGATCAGTTTAGAAGGATATGGGCCAAACGCAGGTATGTGGGACTAGTGCAGATGGGGGGTGTTGGCGTGGGCAAGGTGGGCTGAAGGACCTGTTTCCATGCTATGACTCGAAGAAGTGTGAAAGTTAATGCATCTGTGGAGTGTGAAATAATAGTGTTAATATTTTAGGTCAATAAACTTTCTTCAGTACAAAACTTGGCATGACGTCTGCTGCTCTCTCTAGCAAACATTATCTGTTTTATTTCAGAATACCTGCATCCACAATATTTTACTATTGAATTCAGTGCAGAACCAAGGCCAAATCAGTCATACACCTATAAATGATAACATTATTTTTGTCAAAAACAGTTCAATGAAGATTTTGAAAGAAAAACTGTACCTTGCTGAATTTCTTTCATCTGATAATTCCAGAACTTCGTGTTGATAATTCAAAAGTTCTTTAGGGAACCTGACTGAAGTATTTGAAATAAAGTGGAACAGCAAAGTGCTGAGAAGTGTTCTTCAACTGCATTATGGATCTACTCTACTGCTTGCTAACATTTGAAGAATAGTCTCGACTCCTACACATCCCCAACCCACTCTCCTCCTCCGTTCACACCAGCGTGCTGCCACTACACAGCCTTTCAGCTGGTGTCCCGTGGAGCAACCTAAGGCCGGATGGACAAGATCTCCCTCCAGCGCATTTTGAATAGTCAATGGTTTGCAAGCAAAAAATAAGTTCCTTTCTCTTCCTTGACTGGCAGAGATGCTGCCTTTCCCGTTGCGCTATACCAGCATTTTGTGTCTATCTTCAGTCTATTTTATAATCTGGATAGTCCATTCAGAAGCACAATATTATAAGCCATTGATCAGGCATACCATTTCTCACTGTGCAATGGATGTACAGATTAATTATATTTTACAGGAATATCTTCCATCTAATTACTAATAGAAAGACTATGACTGCAAATGCCAGCAGTAATATTAACATACTATGCACCATGTTGTGTTTTGTTATGAATACACAAGAGACTGCAGATGCTGGAATCTTGAGGAAAACATAAAGTGCTGGGGGAACTCAACATGGCAGCATCTGGCCCTCGTTTCTGGCCTGATCTGAAACACCACCTGCCTAGTTTCAGTTTCAGTTTAGTTTATTGTCACCTGTTCCGAGGTACAGTGAAAAACTTTTGTAGCGTGCTAACCAGTCAACAGAAAGAAGATACATGATTACAATTAGTCCTTTTACAGTGTATGGAAATACGATAAGAGAATAACATTTAGTGCAAGGTAAAGCCAGCAAAGTGCAATCAAGGATAGCCCAAGGGTCATCAATGAGGTATATAGCAGTTCAGCACTGCTCTCTGGTTGTGGTAGGATGATTCAGTTGCCTGACAACAGCTGTGAAGAACCTGTCCCCGAATCTCGTGGTGTGCGTTTTTGCACTTCTATACCTTTTGCCCGATGGGAGAGGGGAAAAGAGGGAGTGGTCAGGTGTAACTTGTCCTTGATTATGCTGCTGGCTTTGCCAAGGCAGTGTGAGGTATAAATGGAGTCAATGGAAGAGAGCTTGGTATGTGTGATAGTCTGGGCAGCGTCCGCAATTCGCTGCAATTTCTGACGGTCGTGGGCGGAGCAGTTCCCAAACCAAGCTGTGATGCATCCAGATAAAATGCTTTCTATGGTACATCTGTAGAAGTAGGTGAGTGCCTATTCACTCCCGAGATGCTGCTTGACCCATTGAGTTCCTCCAGCACGTTCTGTTTTGTTTGGCATGCTGCTGAATAGGGACAGGATGTAATGTGAATTATTTAGTCGAAGGTCAGACTGCGTGTTCTGATAGGTAAGCACAAGTGATGTTTATTCACAGTTTAATCAACAGCTAATCTGGGAATTTTGCATTTTATAATATGCTTACTCATTTAAGATTTTTTTTAATGAAATCTTATTTGGATCTGGCAACACCTGATACAACCAGAACTTTAACATTAACTTATTTATCTCATGAAGTGTCGGAAGCTACCATGCAATGTCTAATTTGAACCAATTCCATGAATTTAGCTTTACCAGTTTAACATATTATCTTCCAAGATGCAGCTTCTGATATGCCAAGAGTCAAGTCAAATGTGTTGAATGTAGTGAATGCATTTGATATGCCAAGAGGCAAAAGAAAATAATGTTTCATTGTTATATGTACCAACAATGGAACAATGCCTGACATGCTGCAGCTTAGCATAAACCCATAAACACAAATAGCACACAAATAATATATAATAATCAAACATACAATAAATGACTATCATTGCGAAATCTAACTGTCTCTCTCTTGTAAGACGCAATACATTGCTATGTCATCAGTCAAAATGTAGAGACAACGAACCGCAGATGCTGATTTATGAAAAATAGAAAGCTACGAAGTGCTGGGGTAACTCAGTAGATCAGGCAGCTTACCGGAAGAAGGGTCCCAACTCAATACGTCTGCTATCCATGTTCTCCAGAGATGCTGCCGCACCTGCTAAGTTACTCCAGCATTTTGTGTATTTTGATTATTTATTGCTAAGTAAGCAATGGCTGGTAATATTGAGTCACCACACATCCAGGGAATGATGAGCACATTGAGAGAGCAGTTCCATCGTTTGGTCAGGCAGCAGCCTGACTGCTTGTAATCACAAAATCATCACTTATGACCCAAAACATTACTAATCCATGCTCTCAACAGAGATAGTGCCTGACTCCAGCACTTTGTGTCCCTCTAGCTGATTCAATTCACCCCATGAGAAATGGCTGAGATACAATAAAGATTATGGGACAGTTAACATCCCAGCTGTACGATGGACACTCCAGAGATGGTTAAGCAGGTGTTTTAGGCATGTAGCAAATAACATGGAAGCCTGCTCCATTGTGTCATTTTCACAAAGTGCATGTCAGATCCAATCCAGTTAATCATCTCACACAACCAGTTTATTCTCAATCAGCAGCAAAGATCTTTGAGAGTGCTAGCAAATTCATTCATGCCCAATTCAGGTTTTGCCAGATCCAGAAAGCTGAAGTTAGAAATGGGCAGAGCATGACTGTTTTTGAAATCAAGGTAGCATTGAATCAAAAGTGGCATCAAGGTGCCCTGGTAAAACTTAAATCAATGGTCATCAAGGATACAACTTTTCAATGGTTGGTGGTGTACCTTGCAAAAAGAGAGATGGTTATGATTATAAAAGTGCAATTTTCCCAGTCCCAAACATCACTGCAGGGGTTCCTCAGGGGAGGGTTCCCAGTCAAACCTGCATCACTTTTTTCATCAATGGCGTTACTTCCGCGATAAGGCTAGATATGAGAATATTTGCTTACAATTGTATGAAGTATGAAGAATTCCCATTACAATTCTTTCAGTAATGTAGCAGCACATGTCTGCAGGCAGCAGCAAGGCCTAGACTGGCACGGGCTGAGAGGCAGTGAGTATAGCAGGGATGGATTTAAAGGGAAAGAGAGTACAGGAAAAGTTAAGAAAGACACCAGAGAGCTTACGAAGGGATAGGAGAGTATGGCCAAGTGAAATAGGAATTGATGTGAAAGGTGATGTGAATAATGGATTAAAAGTATTATGTATGAAAGCACGAAGTATAAGTAAAGTGGAAGAGCTTGAGGCTCAGTTAGAGATTGGTAGATATAACATTGTGGGGATTACAGAGACATGGCTGCAGGAAGATCGGGACTGGGAACTGAATATTCAGGGTTATACGTCCTATAAAAGGACAGGCGGGTAGGCAATGGAGGTGGGTGGGTGGGTTTGTGGGTGGGTTTATAAAGGGTGAAGGATGAAATTGAGTCCCTTGCGAGGGGTGACATGGCGACTGACGATGTAGAGTCGCTGAGGATTGAATTGAAGAATTGTAAAGGTAAGAAGACACTAATGGGAGTTATCTACAGGCCCCCAAACAGTAGCCTGGTTATCGGGTGCAAGTTGCAGCAGGATTTAAACTGGCATGTAACAAAGGTGATGCCACTGTGGTTATGGGAGATTTCAATATGCAGGTATACTGGGAAAATCAGGTTGGTTCTGGATCCCAAGAAAGGGAGCTTGTAGAATCCCTCCGAGATGGATTCTTAGAGCAACTTGTAATGGAGCCTACCAGAGAGAAGACAATTCTGGATTTAGTGTTGACTAATGAACCTGATTTAATATGGGAACTCAAGGTAAAGGAACTGCTAGTAATATGATAAGTTTTAATCTGCAATTTGAGAGGGAGAAGGTTAAATCAGAAGTGTCAGTGTTGCAGTTGAACAAAGGGTACTATGAAGGCATGAGAGAGGAGCTGGCCAAGGTCGACTGGCATGAATGACGGTGGACATTTCTGGGCATAATCCAGAAGATGCAGGATCATTTCATTCAAAAGAGGAAGAAAGATTCTAAAGAGAGTAAGAGGCAACTGTGGCTGACAAGTTAAGTTAGGGATGGAATAAAACTAAAAGAAAAGATGTATAACATAGCAAAGAGTAGTGGGATGCCAGAGGATTGTGAAACTTTCAAAGGACATCAGAAGGTAACAAAAAGAGCAATACGGGATGAAAAGATGAAGTACGAGGGTGTTGGCCAAGAATATAAAGAAGGAAAATAAGAGCTTCTTTTGGTATGTTAAGAGAAAAAGATTAGCAAAGACAAATGTAGGTCCCTTGAAGGCGGAAACAGGTGAAATTATTATGGGGAACAAGGAAATGACAGAAGAGTTGAACAGGTACTTTGGTTCTGTCTTCACTAAGGAAGACACAAACAATCTCCCAGATGTACTGGAGGACAGAGGATCTTGGGAGACAGAGGAACCAAAATAAATTAGCATTAGGTGAGAAATAGTATTGGGCTAATGTTATCCCACTTTTCACAAAAAGAGCGAGAGAGAAAATGGGGAATTATAGACCAGTTACAGTGCTTCCACAACTCAATTTCTTTTTTCCTTCAATAGAATCCCAAATTTCCTGGAATTTTATGGTATTTCCTGATATTTAAAAAAATGCTTCCTGTGTGTTATTTGTTGTTTTTTATTTGCAGGTACACGTTAACAACACAAAGAAGAACAAGGCAAAACAGATCTCTATATCTGCCTCCCTCTTTGTTCAGTGTTACACAAGGCAGCTTTTGTTGCCTCCAACAGCTTTCGTTGTTTTTGTTTTTTTTAACCTGCTATCATGTGTCTCAGTCTCTGCTCTCTCTCGATCCCACTCTCCCTCCCTCTTTCCCTCCCTCCCTCTCTCTCTCTCTCTCCCCTCCTCTTTCCCTCCCTCTCTTCGTCCCTCCCTCACTCCCACTCTCCCCTCCCTCTCTCTCTCTCCCTTCTTCACTCCCTCCCTCACTCTCCCTCTGCCTCCCCTCTCCCTCTCTCTCTCCTCTTTCTCATTCCCTCTCCCTCCCTCTCTCCCTCCCTCCCTCTCTATCTCCCCCTCTCCTTTTCCTCCACCTCCCTTTCTCTCCCTCCCTCCCCCTTTCCCTCCCTCTCCATTTCTCTCTTCCACCCTCCCTTATTCCCTCCCTCCCTCTCGCTCTCCCTCTCCCTTCTCTCTCCCTCCCTCCTTCTCCCTCTCCCCCTCTCCCTCCCTCCCACACTCTCCCTTCTTTCTTCCTCATCTCCCTCTCTCCATCCACCCTCTCTACCCTCCCTCTGTCCCTCTCGGCCCCTTGAGCCCACCCACCATTCTGTAAGATCAAGGCACATCCCAATGTAACTACAATCCCAGCGACCACTGTTAAATTTGCACACTGCCTGAAAAATAATCAAAGACTCAACTTCCACTGAGAAAGAGAATTCCAAAGACTCATTGTCATATGAGAATTTTCCCGAACAGTCTGTGACCCATAATGCTGTGGCCATAGCGCTGTGTTTAAAGCCCATAGTGCTGCAGTTGGTAGCTGAAAATGGACCAGAAAAAAAGTACGACTCTTTGGGCGGCTACTCCCCACCAAACAGGCGTCACCAAACATGATGCCGAAAAAAATCACGTAAGTGGGACAGGCCGTTTTACGCACTAGCCGATAGTAAGAACAAATTTTACAGTGGTTGTTTCTTGATTAATTAGTCTTTTATTGAAGTAATATAAACAAAGAAGTGAATTATATCAAGTATTTCTTATTCCAATACAAATTGTAACTTTTCATTCTTACTAACTGTTTCATCCGTGTCGTGCCTTGTAGAGTCGTGTGAGAGTGAGAGTGGTAAAAACTGTTGTCTCAACCATCCCTCAAGTCTAAAATACTCCCAATCTCTGTGGCTACGCTAGCCTCCTCAGATGTAGACACACCCATCTATGTATTAAATCCCACCCATAAACATACAAAAAATATAAAACTAGAAATATCTAGAGAGCATGGATTTACATTGAAACATATAAGATTGTTAAGGGTTTGGACACCATAGAGGCAGGAAACATGTTCACGATGTTGAGGGAGTATAGAACCAGGGGCCACAGTTTAAGAATAAGGAGTAAGCCATTTAGAACGGAGACGAGGAAACACTTTTTCTCACAGAGAGTGGTGAGTGTGGAATTCTCTGCCTCAGAGGGCGGTGGAGGCGGGTTCTCTTGATGCGTTCAAGAGAGAGCTAAAGAGGGTTCTTAAAAATAAAAATAAAATCAGGGGATATGGGGAGAAGGCAAGAATGGGGTACTGATAGAGGATGATCAGCCATGATCACATTGAATAGCGGTGCTGGCTCGAAGGGCCTACTCCTGCACATATTGTCTATTGACATGGTGATAATATACTAACAGTTACTAACTTAAGCATAAATGGCTCCTACAGAAGTAATACGGTGCATTTGGATAGCAGTAAAATGAATTGGTCTAAGTCAGCATGGATTTATGAAGGGGAAATCCTGCTTGACTAATCTTCTGGAATTTTTTGAGGATGTGACAAGTAAAAATGGATGATGGCGAGCCAGTGGATGTTGTGTATCTAGACTTTCAGAAAGCCTTTGATAAGGTCGCACACAGGAGATTAGTGGGCAAAATTAGAGCACATGGTATTGGGGGTAGGGTATTGACATGGATAGAGAATTGGTTGGCAGACAGGAAACAAAGAGTATGAATAAATGGGTCCCTGTCAGAAAGGCAGGCAGTGGCAAGTGGAGTGCCGCAAGGCTCGGTGTTGGGGCATCAACTATTTACAATATATATTAATGCTTTAGATGATGGAATTTAAAGTAGCACTAGCAAATTTGCAGATGGCACAAAGCTGGGTGGCAGTGTGAACTGCGAAGAGGATGCTAGGAGGTTGCAGCGTGACTTGGACAGGTTGAGTGAGTGGGCAGATGCATGCCAGATGCAGTTTAATGTAGATAAATGTGAGGTTATCTACTTTGACGGCAAGAACAAGGAGGCAGATTATTATCTCACTGGTGTCAGATTTGGAAAAATGGAAGTGCAACGAGACCTGGATGTTCTTGTACACCAGTCACTGAAAGTAAACATTCTGGTACAGCAGGCAGTGAAGAAAGCTAATGGCATGTTGGCCTTCATAATAAGAGGATTTGAGTATAGGAGTAAGAGGTCCTTCTGCAGTTGTACAGGTCCCTGGTGAGAACACATCTGAGTATTGTGTGCAGTTTTGGTCTCCTAATTTAAGGAAGGACACCCTTGCTATTGAGGCAGTGCAGTGTAGGTTCACGGGGTTAATCCCGGGATGGCGGGACTGTCATATGAGGAAAGATTGGAAAAACTGGGCTTGTATTCACTGGAACTTAGAAGGATGAGAGGGGATCTTTTCGAATCATATAAAATTATAAAAGGACTGGACAAGCTAGATGCAGTAAAAATGATCCCAATATTGGGTCAAGTCCAGAACCAGGGACCACAGTCTCAGAATAAAGGGGAGGTCATTTAAAACTGAGATGAGAAAAATCTTTTCACCAAGAGAGTTGTGAATTTGTGGAATTCTCTGCCACAGAAGGCAGTAGAGGCCAACTCACTGGATGAATTTAACAGAGAGTTAGATAGAGCTCTAGGGGATAGCGGAATCAAGGGACATGGGGAGAAGGCAGGCATGGGTTACTGATTGTGTATGATCAGCCATGATCACAATGAATGGCAGTGCTGGCTCGCAGGGCCAAATGGCCTCCTCCTGCAGCTATTTTATATGCTTATGTTTCTAATCAAGAGAATATAATCTGTCCATGATATTCAATGCATTACCATCGCTGTATCCCCCATCATTAAAGACACTGAGAGGTACCGTGGACGAGAAACTTAACTGGTCCAGACACATAAATAATGTGGCTACGAGAGCAGGTCAGATCAGAGACTGGTCATCCTCCAGTGAGCGATTACCCCACTGATATGGCAAAGCATCATCTACAAGGCACGCAGCATGAAAAACAAAGCATAAGCCATACCCATATGCATAACAGATTAATCTCTACTTGTCTGGATGAATAAAGTTCTAATAGCACTCAAGCTTCTCCAAATGATCCAGGACCAAACAAATATACCATCTAAAAGCACAAATATTCTGATTGATGCTTTGCTCAGAAAGTTGCAGTGGTGTCGGTATTGGTTTATTATTGCCACAGTTACTGAGGTATAATGCAAAGCATTGTTTGCAGCTATCCTTCCAAACCTTACTGTACGTGAGCACACTCGACCCATACACAAGTACAACAGATAGTGCAAAGAGAAAAAAAGAGTGCAGAATAATGTGTTCTAGCATTATAGCATTACAATTACAGAAAAAGTGGTGATTTTGTTATGTACAAGGTCTACAATGGGAGAGGTTGGAAGATCAGGACACACCCTAGTTTATGGGAAGATTGTTCAGTAGTCTGATAACTGTGGGACAGAAACTGTTCCTGAATCTGGTGGTACAGACTTTCTAGGGTTTGCATCTTCTGCCCGACAGGAGAGGGGAGACAAAGGAATGACTGAGGCTCTTATACTTTCACTTGAATGTATAAGAACACAAAAATTAAGACTGAGCCTTTAAATTTGACAGAGACATGTTCTGCACAGGAAATGTGTGCATTTTTTTTCAAACAATCATTTTATAGCTTGTCAGGGCCAGGTATTAAAATATAAACAGCACAAGGATAAATGCTGCAGAGTTCTGTTCACCCACCATTTCTATGGGACAGCTGCAAATACAATATGGTCATTGGTAAAGGAGAAACTAATCAACATCAGGGTCTTAACTGAGAGGAGAAGAATTAGGCCATTCGGCCCATCAAGGGTACTCCACCATTCAATCATGGCTGATCTATTTTTCCCTCCTAACCTCATTCCCCTGCCTTCTCCCAATAACCTCTGACACACGTACTAATCAAGAATCTATCCATCTCTGCTTTAAAAATATCCACTGACTTGACCCCAGAGCCTTCCGTGGCAAATAATTCCACAGATTCACCACCCTCTGACTAAAGAAATTCCTTCTCATCTCCTTCCCAAAGGAACATTGTTGGCAGAGGTGAATTGTGCAGCGATTCTTGCAGACTACCCAGTGCTAGACCGAAGATAATTCCGGAGGAGTAAAAACACAGTGGGGCATCAGTCTTGCTCAAACTGGAAGAAAAACTTTATTGACACACATGTGCTTGACACGTCAATAACAGCACCTCTCATTGGCTGTCATCATTGTCAGTTATTCACTACCTGCATCAAGTTTGTCTGAGTAACAATACAACATTCTTACAAAATTCTTAAGGGGTTGGACAGGCTAGATGCAGGAAGATTGTTCCCGATGTTGGGGAAGTCCAGGACAAGGGGTCACAGCTTAAGGATAAGGGGGAAATCCTTTAAGACCGAGATGAGAAAGACTTTTTTCACACAGAGAGTGGTGAGTCTCTGGAACTCTCTGCCACAGAGGGTAGTTGAGGCCAGTTCATTGGCTATATTTAAGAGTGAGTTGGATGTGGCCCTTGTGGCTAAGGGGATCAGAGGGTATGGAGAGAAGGCAGGTATGGGATACTGAGTTGGATGATCAGCCATGATCATATTGAATGGCGGTGCAGGCTCGAAGGGCTGAATGGCCTACTCCTGCACCTAATTTCTATGTTTCTAACATTAAGATTAACTTCTTTACAATTGAGAGCATATTTTTCATATATGTTAACATCCCCACTTGCTCTTGCATTGTTATCTTAACTCAAAATAAAACATCCTAAGGTTTTCTACCTTACATCACGAGACTTTTACATACATGGTTACTCTCCAAACATAAACTTTGCAAACTCCATCAACTTAAATTTTGTTGCAGGTTTTGTCATCACATCTGCTACCATCTGGTCTGTTGGGCAATACTCCAAACTTATTTTGCCATGATTCACAGTGGACCTCACAAAGTGATATTTTATGTCCACATGCTTACACCTCTGTCTACTTACAGGATTCTTTGCTAACGCAATTGTACCCTGGTTACCCTCATAAACCTTGGGTGTTGGGTACTGATGTCCATCAATACCTTCTAGTAGTTGTACTAGGTACATACACTCTTGTAGTGTTGCGGCTAACGCCTTTTACTCAGCCTCACAAGTTGACAGTGCAACGGTGGGCTGCTTTTTGGTTTTCCATGAAATCAAAGGACCATTTTTGTTTAGGCTTACACAATAACCGGTTGTACTACATCTGGGTTACATCAGCCACCCAATCTGCAACACTGTACGCTTGTAACGCCAGTTTCTCGTCGTCACATTTCCTATAACACAACTCTTTCTCAATTGTGCCTCTCAGATATCTCAGTACATGTTTTACAGTAGCCCATTGCTCTTCCGTCGGCTCAGTAAAGGACTGTGACAGTTTACTACAAAACTGAGATCGGGCCTTGTGCATGTAATCAGATAGATTAGACTACCTACTACCTCTCTGTATTTTCTGACATCAGTCATCATTTCTGCATCATCAGTGTAGTTCAATTTTTGTTCACAAGTTGTCGCCCTCAGTTTACAATCTTGCATATCAAACCTTTCAAGTATTTTCTCCACATATTTCTTCTGTGACATTCTCACACAGTTATCACTCTGGTCAAAATCAATGCCAAGAAAATGTTTCAGTTTGCCCATGTCTTTCATCTTGAATTTGGCTGTGAGCATCTCCGTCACAGCTTTCAGTGCATTTTCATCACTGGCAGCAATAATCAAGTCATCGACCCATATTATCATGATCACTTTCTCATTTTCTGTTTCCCTTGTGTAAACATAATGATCAGCTGGGTTTTGCACAAAGTCGTTTTCAGTCAGATACTCGTGTAGCATTTTGTTCCAATTTCTACCCGACTGTTTTAACCCATAAAGTGACTTTTCTAGCTTATACACCAACTTTTCATTTGCGCTGGATTTTACATCATAACCTTCTGGCTGTTCCATGTAAATCTCGCTATCTATTGGTGCATGTAGGTAGGCAGTTTTGACATCGATCTGATGTAAAATCAGGTTTTCCTGTGCTGCCTTTTGCATCATCACTCTGATACTGGTCAGGTTAGCAGTAGGAGAAAATGTCTCCTCATAGTCTACACCCAATTTTTGACTGTATCCTTTGGCTACATACCGTGCCTTGTATTTATCAGATCCATCCTCATTGTTCTTGATTGCATATACCCATCTACCCCCCCACTGCTTTCTTACCCTCAGGCAAGTTGGTTAGGGTAAATGTGTCATTTTCTCTCAGCGACTGCATTTCCTCATCCATTGCGTTAACCCATTCCTTTGAGTTAGTTGAGGTTACAGCTTCCCTGAATGTTAGGGGGATGTTACACATCAATCTGTAGCAATAATCTATGTTAATCAATTACATGATCATCACTCGCCTTGCCAGATACACATTCACTTATGTGACCTGGTTTCTTACTCACTCTAGAAGGGTAACGTGCAGACTCATGTTTGGTTTCACCTGTCTGTGCTTGGCTATTCAACTCAGGCCTAGTTACTGGATCTTGGCACTGCGTGGTGTCCTGGACTTTCATCAGTATTTTTTCTCATCCTACTGGCCCTATTCTGCACCTCAAAGTCATCGTCACCGGGGGGGTCATGTCAGTCTGTGTCTGCCGCTCTACAATTGTTTTGGTCACAAACTTCACCAATCTGTGCTTCTTTACTTTCCCATTGTCAGGATAGTAAACCATGTAGATGGGCTATTCTTGTCGTACCCGACAAAGATTCCCTTCTCACACTTTAAGTCCAGTTTTCTCTTGTCCTGTTTATAGGCATAACACTCTGCCCCAAACTTTTTCATCCTAGACAGGTTGGGCCGTTTTCTTGTCAGCATCAAGTAAGGCGTCTGCTTTGTGCGCTTGTTAAAGCATCTGTTCCTCACTTACAGCTGCTGTCTGCACTGCACAGGTCCAAAACTGTTTAGGTAACTCGCTCTCTATTAGCATACACCTGGCCATGTCAAACAGGGTACGCCAATTTCGCTCAGCAGTACCATTCTGGCGTGGTGACTATGGTGCTGAGGTCTCATGTCTAATGTCATTTCTGCTGAGTAGTGCCTGGTAATTCTTTCCCATGAATTCAGTACCATTGTCAGACCTCATACATTTAATCTTCCCGTATGGGGCTGTGTCAGCAAGAAACTTCTCAGTGGCTTGCATTGTGTCACTCTTACTCTTTAAAAGTACACAAACACTGCACTGGAATAATCATCAGTGAATGATAGCGCAAACCTGTGCCCCTCTCTGGACTCTGGGTCTATCGGTCCCGCTAAATCTGTGCGTACCAACTCCAAAGCTGCTTTGGCTCTTACATCAGGGTCCCTGTTCCTAGTTTGGATAAACTTTCCCTGAGTACACACTTCACAGTGTAGAGCAGGTTTGTCCTTAATTGCCATACCTTCAACAATACTCTGTAATTTTTGAATATCTTCATAATTACAGTGCCCTAGAATCTCATGCCATGTCTGCATATCATAACTGCTCTTACATTGGTCATCACATTCAACGTTTACCGTGTGCGAGTAGTACAGTCTGTTGTACTCATGGAATTTGGTACCGTCCTTGTGTTGCAGGACGTCTTCCCCGTCCCTGAAGATTACGGTTGCTCGCTGGAAGTGGCTGCTTTTACAGAGAAGATGTCCTGCGGGTATGAGGGGATGTACAACGCCTGCCTCAGTGTAGTGTTGTGGGCGGTGGCTGTCGTCCAAAAAACCTCCGCGTTCCTCTGCGCTCCGCGACTCCATCACACCTTGTGCCTGTCAGCCACGCAGCGTGTCTCGGACTGGAACATATCGTCAAACTTCTTGAACTTGCTATATCATGATGATATGCGAAGTTGCCCTCGTATCGACCATCAGCCCTTTCAACTCGACACCACGCTCTGACTGGATCTCCGCGTCCCCTTCACTCACCAGGAAATATTCCTTGTTGCTAGTCTCCACGGAAAACTTGTGTGCGTGTCCGCCGCCGCTTCCGTCTGCAGGTTGCGGTCCCGATGTGTGGTGCTTTTACTGGGACTACACCACTGCTTGCGTCGACATGCTCTGGCTTTATGTCCCTTTAGGCCACACTGAAGCACACAATGTACGCGCTCTCCGCACCCCGTCACTTGCACTTGTCGTGGCGGGTCTCACACTCGGTTTGACACGCGCCTTCATGACATTGTCGTCGGATGCTGCTGCACGCATCTTTTCCGTGTCTCGTAGCTCCGTAGTTTAGTTTTAAATTCGGCAAAAGGCATTGCTGCTCACTTTGCATAACATGGATAGCAAATGGTTTGAAAAATTCAGGCAGTCCCTTCAGAATCATTGCAACTAACACTCCGTCACTCAATACCTCACCAGCGTTTCTCAATGCTTGTGATGGCTGTCTCTGCCCGTTATAACATATTCAGTTTACACTCTCGCTGCTCAACTTTTGAAGTGAAGTCAGCTCTGTATACAGGCTTATTTACGTGGCTTTCCTTACCCGCATAATAAATCTCTCAAAAAATAATAGCCTCTGCATTTTTGGCCTCGTCTCTTCTTCATCGTCGGTACGCTCTTCCAAGATGGTATCCTTTAGCCCTTGAAACGAAGATGGCCCAAAAAATTTAGTCTCCCACAGCTCATATTTCTTTTCATCTCATCAAAAACTAGCCGAGACCCGCAGCTACTCGACTCGGCGCTCCGCCTATTCATGGTGTAACATGGCATATTAACTCTCACCGGACACGCGGTACGTCGCCACGTTTCTCTCGGTGGTAAAGTCCTGGATAACTGTCTCTGGGTACCTCTGGGTAACTCTAGGTAACTCTGGACCCACAACCTGTTGGCAGAGGTGAATTGTGCAGCGATTCTTGCAGCCTACCCAATGCTAGACCGAAGATAATTCCGGAGGAGTAAAAACACAGTGGGGCATCAGTCTTGCTCAAACTGGAAGAAAAACTTTATTGACACACATGTGCTTGACACGTCAATAACAGCACCTCTCATTGGCTGCTATCATTGTCAGTTATTCACTACCTGCATCAAGTTTGTCTGAGTGCCAATACAACATTAAGATTAACTTCTTTACAATTGAGAGCATATTTTTCATATATGTTAACAAACATCCTTTAATTCTAAGGCTATGACCTAGACTCCTACTAGTGACAACATACTCTCCACATCCACTCTATCCAAGCCTTTTAATATTCGATACGTTTCAATGAGGTCCCCCCACATTCTTCTAATCTCCAGCAAGTATAGTCCCAGTGTGGTCAAATTCTCATCATATGCTAACCTACTCATGCCTGGAATCATTCTTGTAGACCTCCTCTGGACCCTCTCCAGAGCCAGCACATCCTTCGTCATATATGGTGCCCAAAATTATGCACAATGCTCGAAATGCGGCCTGACCCGCACCTTATAAAGTGTCAGCTTGACATTCATGTTTTTGTATTCTAGCCCTCTTGAAATAAATGCTAGCATTGAGCTTGCATCTGGGCCGTACACTCATCTCCCCGCTACCTTCAGGTAGAAGGTACAGGAGCCTGAAGACTGCAACGACCAGGTTCAGGAATAGCTACTTCCCCACAGCCATCAGGCTATTAAACTCGGCTCGGACACAACTCTGAACATTAATAACCTATTATCTGTTATTTGCACTTCATCAGTTTATTTATTCATGTGTGTATATATTTATGCAATGGTATATGGACACACTGATCTGTTCAGTATTCGTGCCTACTATGTTCTGGTGTGCTGAAGCAAAGCAAGAATTTGATTGTCCTATCAGGGACACGTGACAATAAACTCTCTTGAACTCTTGAACAATTGCCTTCTTTACTGCCGATTCGACTTGCAGATTAACGTTTGGGAATCCTGCACCAGCAATCCCAAGTCCCTTTGCACCTCTGATTTCTGGATTATTTCCCCATTTAGAAAATAGTCTACTCCTTTATTCCTACTACTAAGATGCAAGACTCCACACTTTGCTACACTATATTCCGTCTGCCACTTCTCTGCCCACTCTCCCAACCTGACCAAGTGCTTCTGCAGAGTCCCTGCATTTTCTGCACTACCTGCCCCATCACCTGTTTTCATATCACACAAACGTGGCCACAAAGCTTTCAATCCCCTCGTCCAAATCATTAATATACAACATGCTGTACTTACTGATCCAGCATGGCCAGCAGAGATCAACAGAAGCTGCTGTAACAACAATGGGAGCTCGGCTACAAGGAAAACCCAGAGAACACATCGAGGTAAGTGGGGGGGGCGGGGATTCGGAATAGGCTGAGAACCCAAGCCTTTTGTCCCCCTCTGCCCAGCACTCTTCTGGCAAACGTCCATTCCCTGGAAAACAAGCTGGATGAGGCAAGGGCGAGGGTCAGATTCCAGCGGGACATAAGGGACTGCAACATCCTCTGCCTGACTGAAACTATGACTGACCTCACTGATTCCGGATCAGGTAATCTGTCCAACCGAGTCCTTCACTGTCCATCGTGCTGACAGAACAGAAGCATCTGGGAAATCCAAGGGTGGAGGAGTCTGCTTCATGACCAATAACAACTGGTGCAACTCTGGAAATATCAAGACGCTTTCCCGTTCCTGCTGCCGGAGCATAAACGGAGCATCTGACGATCTCGTGTCGCCCATTCTACTTACGGGAGTTCAGCTCAGTGATCGTCACAGCCGCCTACATTCCACCGCAGGCGGACACCGACGTGGCACCTTCGGCCCTAAGCGATGTGCTGTGTCAACATCAAAACAAGAACCGGATGCGGCTATGTTGGTGGCTGGAGATTTTAATAAATCAAATCTCACGCTGAACTTCTACCAACACATCACGCTGTGGCACCAGGGGGGAAAGAACATTGGACCACGCTATACGCCATTCCGGAAGGGCTACACGGCCGTTTCAATCCCTCCCCTAGGTAAATCTGACCACGCTGCCATTTTCCTGCTGCCAGGAGTATAAACAGAGGATAGTTCGGGAAGCGGTAGAGACGAGGGACGTAAAGCGGTGGTCCGACCAGTCAGAGGCCATGCTGCAAGATGCACTGAGCGATGTCGACTGGAATATGTTCCAAGCAAGTTCCAGCGACGTCATTGAGTTCGCGGAAGCAGTCACGGACTTCATTGCAACAATAACCGACAACATCGTCCCCCACGGTAAGGGTTAGCATCTTTCCTAATCAAAAACCCTGGGTAGACGGGTCCATTCATGTTGCCTTGAATGCATGCACCGCTGCCTACAACTCTGGCCTGGCCAGATCTCCCCTTCACAAAGCCATGCTGATTTTGGCCTATTTTATCATGAACTTCTATGTAACATCATCCTTTATAATGGACTCTAAAATCCTACCAACCACTGATATTCACAATTTATTTGGAGAAAATGAAACAAATATTCCTGCTCCTATTCTTGGGTGTTCAGATTGACTGACCATCGCGAGTGCAACAGCATTAGGCCAGAAGGTAATTTCATTCTTCTCCAAGTTGGAATTTTGTTGGCAACTTTAAATTGATTGAAACATCAGAAAGGCTGCACTCTGTGTTCCTGCTCTTCCCTGCACCGTCATCCTTTAATAGTCCCATTCGCACCAACATAAATGTCTGCTCCATTAGGTTTCAGTGTGTCTAGCATGATTGTAAACAATTATTATTTCTATTTGATAAAGGTCTGATAACCAAAAAGTGTAGGTGTAAGGTGATTGGCACAACACACCAAAAGTAAAATGTGGTCATAAATTTCCATGAGTGTGGATTTGCATGTTCTACTTATGGAGATGGAAGTAAATCCAATTTTAGGTTTCAGAGAACATGGCATAAATGTTTGATAGAGAAAAACGTGCACAGAACTGTGGACAGTGTAGAGCAGAGAGTAAGGGGGGTCGTTCCCTAAGAGCCAGCACTGGGCTCAGTGCATTAAGTGGCTTGCAATGCTGTATTATTCCATGAATGAATAGAAGACTGTATTTTGCTATGTAGACAGTGCACAATGACATGACTCATGGTGAGTAGAGCCACATGAACGATGTGTTGTCTTCCACACAAGAACCCTTCTTATCCTCAATTCATTAAAAAACGTACGTTTATTATTTTTTTCTGGTGCATTCAGTTAGAATGGTAATTGTTGTGTCCTACATTAAGAGCAGCAGATATTATGGTGCAATAAAGCAGAGTCCAATGAGACAAATTGCAACAATTCAACATAATGCATGGTACATAGTTTCTACTATCAATCATATTTGGCAGTTTTGAATTGCCTTGCAGGTGTTTTCAGCACATTGAGGCAGCATATTTTTCTTCACAGTATATAAGATGTACTTTGACAACAGTATAGATGACTGCAATGTTTAGAATGGTATGGTGACGTAATCATTATTTCGCAAACTTGACACATGATTTACCTTGCTACAGAACTCCTCCAGTAAATCTTCTTTGTTACCACTTGAATTCTGAAGCATAAATTGCCTCTGCGTACAATATTACTGGGATAATGCTGAGCATCATCTTTAAGTCAGCCTTTAAGTGCCTTATAAACCATATACATGGAGAGGGTTTTGGCATGATTCCTCTGCTAACAAGAGAGCAAAAACCAATCTATCTATGAGGGTGGTGCTGATTTACAATACGAGGTATTACAACAATCAGGAGGAGCATTAAATACACTTCATCTGTTTTAATAAAAGCTATTTCTTAAACAAAAAAAAACAAGTAGGTTTGCAAATGATACATTGTACCAACAACTCGCATTCCATATTACACACAACATCCAGAAGCATTGCAAGGCATCCATGAAAATGTAGCCCAAGGCTGATCAGGTGTTAGGGAGCTAAAAATTAAGGAGGATTATTAAAGAATTATTAAGAGTGGAAGGGTTTTGGTAGCTAACGAGGGTGTCAAAAGGAAGAAAGACCAAATGAAAATCAGACCTAGTGATAGAAATTTGAAGAGGAATTGATGGATGAGGATCAGGAACTGTGAGCATTTGGGATCTGAGATCTGGTCGACAAAGGGCCAACATGGGTCAATGAGGTCAAGGCTGGTTTAAAATAAAAATACAGATAACTGTGATTGTGGTGTCAGAGGGTAGGGAATGGGAGAATGGTCAAAATGGTGTGGACATGATGCCAAAGGCAGGAACGAAGGGAGATAGGGATGAAGATAAGCGATATATAAAGGTGAAAGTATTCATGGCATTAAACTCTATTTTGATCACCGATGCGGTGCACTTGTACATCGTATTCTTTTCGCCTGATAGAATTCACTCGATTAAACTCATTCTGCACATTTGACTCTATTAACTTCAAAAAACTGAATATACACAAAGAGTGCAACTGTTGACCAGACAAATTTCTCTCCACAATTCTAGTCCTTCTCGAGCTTTTATCTTTGTGATGGAGAGGATGGGTTCAGTTACTTAACATGGGATTAAATCGTGGTTGGGTTTCTTTTTCTGGATCAGCCTGAGACAATATTTAGGTATGAGAATGGGGATTGAAAGTAAAGGTTTCGAACTGTGGAATCCACAGCAAATGTAGTATTGGAATTTTGGAAACTTCCACTTATACCAATAGTAATAGATTGTAAGATACCTAGCTCAAAGGAAAACGAGATTGGGCAGTAAGACATAATCTACTGAAACTGAATATTGGAAACAATAACATGCATCTTTCAACTTCCAGTTTCACGTCATCCTCCTGATGGAGAGGAATAAGATGTTAACAAATGATCACATGACCATAAGACATAGAAGCAGAATAAGGCCATTCATCCCATTGAGTCTATTCTGCCATTCAATCATGGCTGATCAATTGTTCCCATGCAGCCTGCCTTCTCCCCATAACTGATGCCCTTATTAATCAAGAACCAATCATTCTCCACTATAGAAATACCCAATGACTTGGCCTCCACAGCTGACTGTGGCAATGAATTCCACAGATTCACCACGCTCTTGCTAAATTAATCCTCCTCATCTCCAATACAAAGGCGTGACTGTAGCGGCACCATACGTGGTGAATAAAGGTGAGACATCAGGTCGGTTCAAACGGTTGTTTATTCATTAATGGCACGTTAGGTGGGTGCGCTAACTATATTACAAAGTTGCTGTAGCTGAGCGAGGTTGTCCTCTCGGGCTCAGCTACCTGTTGACTCTCCTAGGTCTCGAGGTAAGAGACCTTAAGTACCAGGACACTCCCTCTAGCCCATGACGTCACGTGCCCGCCCTCGTATCTCCTGACGAGGGTTCGAGCGTAAGTGGCTGACGCCACATGACCTTTTATTCTGAGGCTGTGCACTCCAGACTCCCATTCCTAGTTCCATCCTTTCTACATCCACTCTGTCTAGACCTCTCATTATTCCGTAGATTTCAATGAGATCCCCCCCCCCCCCCCTCATACATCTAAACTCCAGCAAATAGAGGCCAACAATTCTGCATCAGCACTTCTGTCCCTTTGCATCTCGATTTCTGAATCCACTTCCCATTTAGAAAGTAGTCAAGGACTTTATTCCTTCTAGCAAAGTGCATGACACAATCATTGTTGAATGACAAAACAAATAGGAGTTTCTCAAAAGATTCATGTAAATACAATGCTGAATTGTGGTTGCAATTAATCTTTTTATTTAATATTACACAACTCTTTGCTTTGTGCGACTGTATGTCAAACGGAGTCCAACAGAAGTAATTTTCCCATGAATTTAGATGTTATGATTTCAGTTACGAATTGTTGCTTATTACTTTGCTTTTATCATGGAGTTCCAGACCTGTACACCTAGGAAACTGGCCCTTCGACCCAACTCTTCCATGCCAACCAATTTGTCTAACCAAACTAGTCATACTTGCCTGCTCTTGGCCTTTATCCCTCCAAATCTTTCCTATCCATGTATTTGTCAATGTGTCTTTTAAATTTCAAAATTGTTCCTGCCTCTTCCACTTCCTCTGGCAACATGTTCAAAGTATGCACCACCATCTGAGTGAAACCGTTGCTCCTCAGATCCCTGTTAAATCATTCTCCTCTCACCTAAACCTATGCCTCCAGTTATCGACTCCCCTACCAGAGGGGAAAGATTGACTATTCACCTTACCTATGTCCCTCATAGTTTTACATACCTCCAAATGATTTAAGTCATAAACAAATGATCTGAGGATGGTGAAGGAAGTGCTGGTACCACAGTGCCATATACCGCATAGTTCAGCCAAAAGTAGAACAATGAGCAAATCAACACAATAACCAAAGAGAGAAGAGGCACTCACCTCACGGTCTAACATTGAAGGTGGCACCACAGTGACGATATCTCCCTTCTCTGAGTCTATGTAGAACATGTTTGGAGATGGTGTCTCTGGTGTTTGTTGTACGATACTGTAGCGGAGAACAGCATTGTTTGTACTTGGGTCATCGGCATCGTGAGCTGTCATTCGCATCACGGTAGTTCCTAGAAAGAAAGCCACAATGATAATTGTTAATTGTAACTTTTCCAATTTCACCAGTTAAGATAAATATTGCTGGGTATGCTGCTGATATACTCCTATGCAGCCAGTGTCAGTGCTGCATTGAAGCCAATGATAAATACTGTATATAGTGCATCGAGGCAATCAGCTCCTGCTTCGGGGGGGATGTCAGCTCCCCTGCGCTGGACGATCGAACCTCGCATCGGGGCTGGTCGAACCTACCACGACATTGCTCCAGACATCCACGGCCTCACCCGAGACTGCGAGCTCCCGATCTGAAGTCCGCAGGTCGCGGTTGGAGCAATCCCAGACAAGGGATCAACTCCGATGTAAGTTCACGCCCCACGGTGGGGCCCGAGGTCAGTCCGATGAGGCCTCCAGCTCAATCGATGGTAGGCCGCAGAGGGACCGGAGAATGCAATCCGAAAATTAATCGCATCACCGGCAAGGTAAGAAACTGAAAAAAAGTTTCCCCCTCCCCCTCCCCCCACATAAAAATAACCGGAGAACCTTTACACAAACTTTTAACACATACTAAAAATTTAAAAAAGACGAAAAAACAGACTGTTGGCAGGACTAACAATCGTACGTCGCCAATGATGGTCAATTCATGTTTACATGTCCGCCCCCCCTGCCAGAATGGAACAATCACTATTTCCAGAAACAACCAGCCTATACATTTCCAATTTTCTATTTGCAACAGGCAGGAAAGACACTCCCTCAACTCCATATCTACATATAGATGAGTTTTGGGAGGAATTAAACTCAACTAGGATGGCAGAAATTATTAGATTGCTGACGCTTGAACTGTGGCCATGACATCCCACTGGAGCATATCATCACCAGAATGGGAGGAGGGGGGGGGGGGGGGGGGGGGGGGGGGGAAACTAAGAAGTGCAGAAGTTCAATTTATTCCTCAGTAGGTAATTCAGTTCATCGTGAGGTTAGATAATACTTGCAAAGGTTTTATCAGTAGTCACAAGAAATACTAAGCTAACATTTTCATAAAAATGTAATATTTGTGAGATGTGATCTTTTATGACCCCATGTTCTGCTGTGAGTTGGTGAATTATTTAAGAGATTCTACGGACAGATCACACTTTGCAAAACTCACAGAAGTCTTTCTCTTTAATGCAACCATATCATGGTTTAACATCCTTGAAATGAGACCCCATGACAGAAGCCTCGAGGCCTCCCGCATCCAGTTGGATGGAATAACATTATTTAAAGTAAAGCAAATACTTGTTCGTCCTAGGATTGCAAACAGTTGAACAAGTCATGGAAGATGATTGGAATTCAAACCTCCCATTAAGGTGACCTGGAGCAGACCTCTTTGCTTGCACTGTAACACAAACAATGCTGCATTTTCACTCATTCAACTTTCGAGAAACAATTCCTTTTGGGTCTTGTGAAACTTCAGGCTATTCTTATGATGTGATCTTCACCCATCTTCGTAGGGATACACATCTACTGAAAGTTTCTCGTTTAAAATTTAGACCCTCAGAATATAGAAAATGAAGGGGAATCTTCAACTATACGTAAAACATTTCCCTTTTGAGAAATGCATGACCAACATTTGAACAATAAGAGGACGTTGGCACACTATTTTCACAAGAGCCTGGGGTTTTGCAGTAAATGGACAAGGAAAATATCTAATTTTAAACATTAATTATTTTTCTCTCTCCGCGGATGCTGCTTGACCTGCTGAATATTTCAAATCTTTTCCAAGATTTTTTTTTTCATTTCAGATTTGCACTGATCTAATAGCTATTAGTGGTATAGTTGCAAGTGATAATGAGCTGCTATTATTCTGGGTGACTTGATAATTAGAAAAATCACTGCAAATAGTGATAAATGATTTTGGGCAGAAAGTCAAGATCTAGAGTTATATTGGATGAAAATAAGAAATAGCAAGGGAAAAAAAGTCACTGTACTGGAGTACATTCCCAACAATATTAGGACAAGGTATAAATAAAAATGTATAATGGGGACATGACAAAGACACTGCAATAATCATGGGTAGCTTTAATCTTCATGTACACTAGACAAATCAAATTAACAAAGTTTACATTTATTGTCACATGCACCAATTGGTACAGAGAAATTTGAGTTACCATATAGCCATACGAATAAAAATAACACAACACACGATAGAATTTAACATGAACATCCCCACACAGTGGAATCAACGTTTCCCATTATGAGGGAAGGCAATAAAGTTCAGTCATCTTCCTCTTTGTTCACCCGTGGTCGGGGCCTTCAGAGCCCTCTGAAGTCGCCGCTACGGTGGCCCGATGTTCAGGACCTCTCGCCGGGGTGATCGAAACTCCAACATCGGAATGGAAGAACATTCTCAGCGGCTTGGAGTTTCCGAATTGGCCATTTTTTACCAGAGACCGCGGCTCCCAAAGTCTACAGGCCGAGCTGGGCGGAGATTCAACACTGGCGGCCCTCGGCAAAGGGATCCCAGGACTCCGTGATGTTAAAGTCAGCGCCGCCTGCAGCTAGAAACTCCGCAGCCATAGCTCTACGATGATGAAGCAGCAGAACCAACACTCCGGAGCTTCAACACGGCAATCCCCAGTAAGGCAACGTCCCGCTCCGCAATGGTAAATCAGTGCTGCGCCGCTGCTGAAGCTGTGGCCGGTCTCCGGCAGGAAAGTCCACGCCAATCCAGATGGTAGGCTACGAGGGTGGGCGGCGAAGATGCGACTCAGAGAACAGTCGCATCCTCGACCAGGAAGTGACTGAGAAACGGTTTCCCCCTAACCCACCTCCCCCACATAAATATACTAAGAAACCTCCAAAAACATACTTTTAAATAGACTAAAAATAAGAAAAAGACGAAAAAGCAGACAGACTGTTGGCACAGGCTGCCAATCATACGGTGCCCCTGGTGGAGATAGCCTTAATGATGAATTCATAGAGTGTGTCCTAGAAAGTTTTCTGGCTCAATTCATTGTCGATTCAACTGAGGAATGTGATGTTTTAGATCTGGCGATTTATAATGAGAGGAAATTAATTTTAAAAACTATAAGAAAGAACCTCTGTTGAAGGATGATCAGAACATCAGAAATGCTATAGTCTGAAACTAGTAAGGGTCTCGACCCAAAACATCACCCATTCCTTCTCTCTGGGGATGCTGCCTGTCCCACAGAGTTATTCCTGCATTTTGTACCTATCTTCGTTTTAAACCAGCATCTGCAGTTCCTTCCCACACACTAGTGTTTTGGAGTTACATACAGTAACAGCAAATATAAATGTGTGGATGCAGAATTAACCAACATGGACTGGGAAAACAGGTGAAAAAGTAAGATGGTAGCCAAGCAGTGGATGAGATAGAAGGGATTAATATTGTCAACAATGCTATGTTTCATGGAAAAGTAAAGATTTTATGAAAATTATGATTTGTCCATGGCTGAGTAAGAAAGATTTGCGCACTTTTATATTGAAAGAAAAGGATTACAACATTGCAAAGATGGGGAACATTTCTGGAAACAAAGGATGAACAGCAAATAATAAAGAAAATAGCTTATGAATATAGAGGAGAACTATAAAAGCAGTGAGACTTACTAGAGGTATATAAAAAGGAACAGAACAGTTGACATACTAACAGTCCCATGGAGTAGGACATAGAGAAATTAGTAATGCTAAAAAATGCAAATAAAACAGACTTAAAATAAATATTTTGCATCTATAACACAATAGAAGGAGTTTGTATTTTATCCCTGTGACCACATGGGTTTCCTTTGGATGCTCCGGTTTCCTCCTACAATCCAAAGACTTGCAGGTGTATGTTAATTGGCTTCTGTAAATTGTCCAGGTATGTTGGAAAAAACTAATGTACGGTAATCACTGGCTGGCTGGCTCAGTGGGCCAAAGGTCCTGTTTCCACGCTGTATCTCTAAAGGCTATGGCCTTTAAACAGTTTATAGGACAATAGTCTGCCATAGACACCAACCGGGAGGAACAATAACACATAAAAAGGCACTGAAACTGTTGCAATAACAGGAGAGAATCAGGGTGGAAAAAGCAGGGAGGAACTAAAACATTTTTTTAAAAGTAAGGAAAAGAACAGGAAAACCGACGGGAATAAAGACTGACGTCCTCTGGACGACAGCCTCCCTCATAGGATCTAAACCAAGTGGCTGCAGAGGGACTGGACGTATTTATGCTAGGCTTCAAAGCACCCTCAATTCTGGAGTAAAAAAGCAGGGAGACAGAAAGGTGGACATCATAAGCCACTTAACCTAACATCTATCACTGGGAGCATGCTGGGATTAATTATTTGGAAAATAATAATATAACCATGCAGAGTCGACATGATTTTATGAAAGGAAACTGTATTCGTCAAATGTGATAGGGTTCTTTGAGGATGTAACCAGCTGTGTGAATGAATAGGTACAACTAATGGAGGGCAATCAGATCTCCCAATGTTGTTTGATGAGATGCTGCACAAAAAGATACTACACTAGATAAGAAATGAAATTGGGAATAATAAACAAGCATGTATAGAGCAGCGCTTATCTAATGGTAAAGCAAGTCAAGATGGATAGGTGATTTCATGATGGTAGCTCGGGAGCAACAAGAATCAGCTCAACAATTTGTAATCCGTTTCACATGAAGCCAAATTCACTGGTGATTCAGAGACAGGTAGGAACATAAGTGGAAAGATGGACATTAAGTCTGCAAACGAATACAATACAAAGGTCAATTGAATGTTACAAATTTAACAAATGGAGTATGATGTGATTATCCAGTGTATGAGCAAGAATAGAAAATAACAATATTATCCAAATAGAGAGATTATACGGCAAGGTAAATCAAAAAAATCTAAGTGTTCTTGTGTATGAAACACATTAGGTTACTATACAGTTAAGAGGATGACAAATCAAATGTTCTTAATGGCAAGGGGATTGGAGTTTAAAAATAAGGTGAAACCACCTCTTTATTCAGGGATGGATATACTTACAATGGAGGCCATTCAGAGAAGGTTCATTAGGTTGTTAATTTGAGACATGGAAAGGTTCAACAGGTTGACCCTGTCACTATTAGAGCAATTGACCTTCTTGAATCATACAAGGTTCTGAAGGGTAGATTCCGAGGAGATGTTTCCCTTTGTGTGGAAATCTATCTGGTTTGTGAACCAGAATATGTCCACCTACAGTTCTTTATCCACACCCTTTGATACTCAAATGTATGGAGCCAATTTTTAAGAGAGTACTTTTTTTTCAGAGGGATGTAAACCTTTGGAATTTTCTATGTCAGACAGATGTGGAAGTAGAGTTTTTCAATACACTCAAGGTGTAGACAGACAGATGCATGGTCTGGAGAAAAGCAACATTTATGATGAACCGACAGAAGAATGGAGCTTGAGGCCAATTTCAAAACTGTCATGATCTCATGAAAGCAGACTCCAAGGGCCCTATTATTAAAGAAGACACCCAATGCAGGAGTAGCTGAGCAGGTCAGGTCATGGATAGGTGACATTTTGGATTGGTACCCTTCTTCAACTTGCCCTATATTTAAATATGCGCTCAGCACCGGTTGTAAGAGACTAAAGGTAATGTGAAGGCATGTCTTGCCTGGTTCTCCAGGAAAATTTGTTTCCCAGCCTGGTATTTTCTTTTTGCATAACCTCTGATGACATGGCTCAGGGAACTTGTAGCTACGACAGGGACAATGGTTCACTCCCAGATTATTTAAGTAACACAGACCCACATGGTCCAGAACCATACCTGCAGGCTAGATGAGGGTTAGAATCAATTGATATCCCATATGTTTGCAGAGGATTCATATGACCCTCTAAAGCCTGACATAATCCAGATCTCTAAACAGTTTGGGCCTCAAGCAGACATGAAGGGATGAGTAAAGCTGATGCTATTTTAAAAATTACTCCCTTGTATGTCCTTGCGTTTTAACAGTGAAAAAAAAATACCATTACTGGTCTTCAAAGCCAAACAAATTTATCGAGTGTAATGAGTATACACACCTCTTATTGCTGACGACACAAAGTTGCTGCCTTTTCCCAGCTACTCCAATGGGCTGTTAACATCACATTACAGCAAGCAAATGCCTTCAAATTCAAAGCACCATTCCTTCAACTCATAATTCCCTTCATGAGTTCCATGCCATATTTTTCAAGAAACACGAGGTTCAAATTGGATGGCAGTACTTTGAATATTTTCCATATCCAAATATTGGCACAGTTTAAATGAGATCAGAATTGGAATCGTGCTTCGATACATATTCCTGGTATAAACAGTTTAAAGGTGACAATCTATAGTTCTATGCGAAACGGCCTCTTTTCACCCCAATCACAAAATGTTCAAATGAAATGCCTGTGATCTTTTACATACAGGTAATCTGAGTGTTTGTGAGTCGAGGATCTATTTATATCAGTGTACTTGGATAAAGATTGCGTTCACAAATATAAACAGTTTCACATTCCAAAACATTATTTTGGGAATGTGAGCTTGATTTTTTTGCTGCTGCTTTTTCACTCTATTAAGTTTTACAATTCATCTGTCCAAAAATGAATTGGACTTTCCTCATTGTTTCCCTCATTTCTTTCCTGCATCAGCACCCATGTTTTGATGTTTTTGGTATTTATATGTGATTACATTCAATGCATTGTCAACATAATTTTATCCTTCCTCCTTAACCTTCATTCACCAAGCAGAGAACTGAAGGAACAAGGACGTCGGTTATTCTGCTGCGCATGTTGAAATGCCTAAACTCTACATTCACAGGAACATGGATACAGGATTAGGCTTTGTGTAGGAGAGAACTGCAGTTGCTGGTTTAAATTGAAGGTAGACACAAAATGCTGGAGTAACTCAACGGGGCAGGCAGCATCTCTGGAGAGAAGGAATCGGTGACGTTTCGGGTCGGGTCTGAAGAAGGGTCTCAACCTGAAATGTCACCCACTCTTTCTCTCCAGAAATGCTGTCTGTCCCGCTGAGTTACTCAAGTAGGATTAGGCTTTGTTGGACTTATTCTGCCCCATAATGAAATCAGGGGTGATGCGGAACTCACCCTTTCTCCATTCCTTTGGTCAACAGAAATCTATCAAACTCACTCAACATTAATAATCCAGCTGCCAACTGCCACTTACGAAAGGGACTTCCAAATTTCAACTTGTGCATGTGGACACATTTTCCAACTTCACTAAACTCTCGAAAAACTTGGTTTGAATTTGTTAATAATTCCCTTTAATGCTGAATTTATTGACCACACGAATGCTCTCTCCTTTTCACCATCAATTACCACTAATATCTGATAGCATTGCTCTGAAACTTCCTAATGAACTTGAAACGGAACATGGTTTCTGTTATCTCTGAATTTAACCTTAGGAATCCAGGCATGATTCTGGTAAATGGATCGATCAACAACCTGGGAGTCCCAGGGATCATGGATGGCTTGTTTTCACTTTCAACAGTTTTGAAAGTTAATGGGGCAATATGGAATCCACAAACTCTTCCACCGGTAGGGCAGTATGGGCCAGAGGGGATGTTTTTGTGCCTGACGTGTGGAGTTGAAGTTTTCAATTTCAACCCAAATGCTCCTTTGGCAGTAATGTGTCAGGGATTCCTAACATTGCGATCATCCATTTGAATTCATATTCTAATTCCCACAGCAACCGATCTGTCTTCAGCCTCTTCCATTGCCAAGGTGAAGCCGAACATAAACTAGAGGAAACAGCATCTCATATTCCACTGGGATGGTCTGCAATCTGATAGTGATGCTTGATGTTTTATCATTAATGTTTTATTAATGTTTAGTGTTTTCTGAGTCATTCGTAACGGTCACTGTATGTCATGTTGTTACTTGTGGGTGGAGCACCAAGGCAAATTCCTTGTATGTGAATACTTGGCCAATAAACTTACTTACTTACTTAGCTGAATGTTGAAATCTATAATTTCAGGTAACCCACACCCCCTATCTACACTGCACCAAAGATCCTAGTGGAGCAAGATAGACCACTCCTGCTAAATGCAATGGGATGACGTGTAGTATGTAACGGAACGTAACGTGGGCATTTTTTTCATCCATTTCAGTGAGGAGAAGATTTTTACCAAATAACTTTTATTTTTATGAGGATGTTTCCGTAACCTGCTTCCGTCTCCGCACTAGTTATCTTTGCTCCGCTGTGGGATCTTTGGTGCTGAGACAGAAGCCGGTTAAGGAAATGGGGCCAAAAACTACCCATGAATCTGCCCATGACCGTACTACGCCTTTTTCGTCGAGTGATCTATCTTGCTTGCTATAGGATCTTTGCACTGCACCTCTCACATACCCCATTCCTCCCATCTTATTCCCTGGTCCCCTATCATCCTGTTTCTTTTTACTCCTCCCCAAACACCCTCTTCCCACTGGGCCCACTCTTTGCCCCCACTGTTCACCAACTGCTCTCTCTCTCCTGTTCCCATCCGCCACCACCCCTCATTCAATTCAATTCTTCACCTTCCTTTCCTATCAGATTCCAAAATCTGCAGCCTCCTGTTCTCCGTTTATCACCTCCCATCCCCTGTTGGTTTCTCCACCCTTCTCACCCAACACTCACCTCCACATGACTCATCTGTATCCACCTATCACTTGCTAGCTCTTGCCCCAATCTCCCCCCCCCCTTATACACGCTACTTTCTCTCCACTCTTTCAGTTGAGATGGAGGGTCTTGACCCAAAATGCCAAGTACTCAGTTCCCTCCATAGATGCTGTCTGACCTATTGAGTTATTTACTCTTTCCCCAGCCATTAGTAGGGTTGCACACTTTTTCAAGGAAGCTTTGCGGTTATCTTCAAATCTTATCCTTTGTCCACCTGTAATCTCTTCCTGGTTAGTTTGGAAGAGTGTGTCTGCATAAAGAATCTGGTTTTAGGCTTGGAAACCATGCAGCCTCTCCAAATCTGCTGACCAAGTAAAATTAGAACTTCAATTGTTGACCTGAGAGAAAACACTGAAGTTGGTTTGCTTATCGCTTCACTGGACTTGGAGTCTTTTACACAAGCTGCGTCGACAACAAGTTCAGTGAGATGCATATTGCAGGTAATACAATGTAGATGGTCACTGAGGAGCATATAGGGGGTCAGGGATCATTGATGCTTGGTAAACCAGGAGCTATGTGCCTGGTTTGAGATCTTGAACCTCAAAAATCCTTCTGTAGTTGACCAAAGGCTGTGCTGCCAAACAGAAGGTGATGATCAATTTCATCATCAATGTCTGCATTTACTAAGGAGTATGATGAGATATTGCAAGTGAGTTGTAGCGCTGTGGTGTAAAAACATCATGAGAAATGTCAGGACATTGACAAAAACACAAAGTGCTGGAGGAACTCAGCATGTCAGATAGCATTTGGAAAGGGAATAGATCGACAACGTTTCGGGTCAGGACTTCTTCAGACTGATCAAGTCCTTCCTTAGATACTGTCTGACCACTGAGTTATTCTAAAGCCCCTGTCCCACTTTCGTGACCTAATTGGCGACCCCTGCCGAGTTTGCCCTTGACGCATACTCGCAACTCTTGTAACTCTTCCTCATGCGAGTGAGTGGTCTGCGCATACTCGTGGCTTCAAATAGGTCCCGGAGTTTTTTCCAGCCTGATAAAAATGTCCATGAGTTAAAAAAAAGGTTGGCATGGATAAAATTGATACTTTGTACTTGTAGGTAGGTCGTAGGTAGGTCGTAGTAGGTCGTGATGGTAGTCATAGGTAGTCATAGGTCGGCAACTGGCCCGAGAAAAAAGGGCTAGTTGTAGCTAGTTGTAGTTGGTCTTAGGTGTGAAAGACTGAGGTCAAGGGGGGGTCGTAGGAGGTCGAAGACATAGTCATAGGAGGTCATAGTCATAGTCGTAGGAAGTACTTCGGCTAGTCAACACGACCTTGACATTTTTTTCAACTCTTCTAAACTCGTGGATTAGGTTGTCCAAGTGGGACAAGCCCTTAACACTTTGTGTTTGTTCATGATTCTTACAACTGCAGTTGTTTGTATGGAGGCCATTGAGCTTTTCCCAACATTAGTCTTCACTGTTGGTGTTTGGGTTGTACACCTTATAGCTAGAACCATGGCAACCATACCATCACATTAACATATCAATTAACCTTAAGATGAAGAGAGAGACTCTGCCAACCCTGCTAGACAGTGTCAAGGATGCAAACTTTCCTTCATTTTGCTGGTGCTCCTCAGAGAATCACCAGCAACAACCCCCTTGCTGAACCATTTATTCTTGACTTCCATACAATGTATAAGTTAGAAGTGAAGTAAGTCCAGGGGCAAAAGTTAAATATTCTGAGTTGTGGGGCTTAACCAGTCTCTCAGCTTTATACCAGCACAACGCCATCCAAGTGAATGGAAGCACCAATCTGTAAGTGTAGGTATGTAGGATGTTTAATTTTCTTTATGTTATATATTTGACGTTTTCTAGTTAAAAAATAATTGCTTAGATCTATCGAAATGCTTTTAAATGCTGCTGATTATCAGAGACATTTAAAAATAGACCGTCCATCAGTATGCATAAGAGTGTCTGGAAGAGGGACTGCTGCTTTTAACCATTTGGTGAATAACTAGCAACAGTGTGAGGTACTCCACATGGTGTTGGAGAGACTGAACATTCAGACCAGTGGAAAGGACTCTAGTTGATTTCTCTTGAACTATGTTGAGTTTCCTCAACACTGTTAGTGGAACGCATAGAATGAGAAGCGGAGAATACTCCATCATATGCTTGATTTTTGCCTTGCAGATAGTGGAACTGTAACTTTCTCCAGATAAATAATACAACAAAACTAGGCAATCACAGCAGTTTTTAAAGTTACTGATCTGGGTATCCAAACATCAGAAAAATTACCTTTTCTTTCATCTCAATAATATCATATACCTTCAAATTTATCCCACCCCATTTAAATCTCCTTCAGGCCGTTATCAGTTCCAGACAATTGCAATCGTGCTTTCATGAGCAATGTTACGGATATTTTATTCTCCATATTTTCTACGAAGCCCATTCAAACCTCTGACATCCATACACCATCACCAAGTCTTAACTACCCATGAGATCACTTGGCACTGGCCTTCAGATTCATTCATCTATCCCTCAAAATTTTAAATCCTCAATCTTGTATTTCAATCTGTCCATGATCACCTTATTCCAATCTTTCTAAACACATCTTTCACACGATTACACTCTGTCCCCTTTACACTTTTGATTAAAACTTGCTCATCTCAACATTAACAGACATTCTCATCTTCTGAAATCCCCTCTTTAAATGTCACCACCCTGTCCTACAACCCAGTTCTTTACCACACTACCTTCTTTAAAAGGCTAAATATAAATTCATATAATTTTTCTTAATGCTCAGAAATGTCTAAACATATTTAGATTATGGAAGTTGGGAGGTTATGTTGCAGTTTTGCAAGACATTGGTGAGGCCACATTTGGAGTATTGCGTTCAGTTTTGGTCACCCTGTTATATACGTTGTTAAGCTGGACAGGGTGCAGAGAAGATTTGCAAAGGATGTTGCCAGGACTCGAGGGTCTGAGCTATAGGGGGACATTGAACAGGCTAAAGGCCTGTCCCACTTGGGCGTTATTTACGCGTCATCCCACTTGGGCGTTATTTACGCGTCATTTACGCGTCAACACGCAATGCGCGCATAACACGCACATGGCGTGCATTACGCGCGATGGCGCATGGCATCATGCTCGGTGAGATGTGGTAGACTTTATTCTGCGGAGCGCAGGAGGCTGAGGGGTGATATTTTAGAGGTATATAATATCATGAGAGGAATAGATAGGGTAAATGTACCCTGAGTAGGGGAATCTAGTCATAGGTTTAAGGTGAGGGGGGAAAGATTTAATAGGACCCTGAGGGTGAATGTTTTTACATAAAGGGTTCTGGTTATATGGACTGGCTATATGGACTGAGCTGCCAGAGAAGTAGTTGAGGCAGGTACTATCACAAGTTTAAAATAGATTTGGACAGATACTGTATATGGATATGGGGGTACACGAAAGGCTGGAGAAACTCAGCGGGTGCAGCAGCATCTAAGGAGCGAAGGAGATAGGCGACTTTTCGGGTCGAGACCCTTCTTCAGACTGGGATGAGGAGGTTGTGAAACTGTCTCCGTAGGGAGGAGGAGAACTTCTTCAAAGTAGGCATACCTTGAGGAGATATCGCAGTGGAGTAGACAAAGTGTTAAAGAAGGAACTGCAGATGCTGGAGAATCGAGGGTACACAAAAGGCTGGAGAAAACTCAGCGGGGTGCAGCAGCATCTGAGGAGCGAAGGAGATAGGCGACGTTCCGGGTCGAGACCCTTCTTCAGACCCTTGTATATGGATAGGATAGGTTTAGAATGATATGGGCCTAACGCCTATGACAACTTTGACATAATGTACTTAAGTGAGATATGTCAAAACAAATCCTGAAGTGGGGATTATATCCTGTTACATTGCTGCTCAGAACCTTGGTGGTTCGATGAGTATAATTAATGTTAGTTTGCATTCCTGAGATGCTTAATCACCATTTTTGACTAAGTTAAATGCTGTGGCAGTTTAAAGAAAAACAGCTTAGAACATTGGCATGTGGTGCAACGGTAGAATTGTTGCCTTACAGCGTCAGAGACCCGGTAATGATCCTGACTACAGGTGCTGTTTGTACAGAGTTTTTACGTTCTCCCTATGACTGCGTGGGTTTTCTCCAGGTGCTCAGGTTTCCTTCCACATACCAAAGACGTGCAGGTTTGTAGGTTAATTGACTTTAGTAAGTTGTAAAAAAATGTCCCTGGTGTGTGTAGATCAGTGTAAGGGGTGCTCGTTGGTCGGTGCGGACTTGGTGGGCCGAAGGGCCTGTTTCTGCGATGTACATCTAAAGTCTAAAGAGTTTCCCCGACGCCCTAAATTCTTGATCCCACTATCAGAACCTCTGCCACTTACCAATTGGCAGCACTGAGGTGGAGTCACTTTAAATATTTACAGTGTGTGCAGTTATTCCCAGAGCTTCTGAGCCACAATAATAACAGTACAATGTGCAGCAAAACAAAACAAAATCAGGTTATGATTTAAAGAATTATCTGGTCGAGCCTCAGATAGTATTGCAATGCTGGATGAAATAATACTGGAACATAATTTTTTTTTTTGACACTGATGGATGTAACAATAATTAAATCTGAGAATAGAGTCATATGTTACAGCTATTGTGAGAGCACATGAGCAGATTCATGATGTCGTTTTGTGTATGATTGCGATTTTTGCTGCGTATATCCCAGTTTATACAAATATACTCTGTCACTAAATATGCATCATTCAACCTCATGCCTTCTTAACCCCCTTCCTTTGTAAAAGTAACCACTTATTCTTTCATAGAAAATGAAACATAGGCCATTTTCCTGATCATTGTATCCGAGCCTCTCTCCATACCCTCTGATGGAGCCAATGCTGGCCTCAACTAAAGAGCTGTGTGAAGAAACTGTCTTAAAATTTATCCTTAAAGACTTCACATCTAGTGTCCTAAGCAGAGTATTAGGCCATTCAGACCATCAAGCAACTAACTCTGTGAGACCACTAAATCATGTCAAATCCTTTTGCTATGAAAGACTATTTTCACTGCCTGCTCAACATTCCCATCTCCTGCATCTCCCTTTCTCGGCCACCATAACCCCTGGATTATATTTTGTCAGGTCTCCTAGTCACAGCCACCACTTAGTGTCATCCGCAAACTTGGGACAATCCAGCTTAGTAAACAACTTATTCTTTCAGCCAGGGGTAAATCTGATCCTTTCTTAAGTGGAAGCTGAGGCCAAGAAGGCACACCAATGCCTCTACTTCCTCAGAAAACCATCTTCCTCCATTACACAGTCCATCACAAAGTTTGAAGAAGGGTCCCGACCTGAAACGTCACCTATTCCATTTCTCCAGAGATGCTGTCTGACCCGTTGAGATACTCCAGCATTTTGTGTCCATCACACAATGCAGCCTCCCCGCTCCCCCATCGATTCCATCTACAGTATACTTCATTCTGTCTCAGCAACGCAGACAGCATCAAATCAAGAATGACTCACACACATCAATCATTCATTCTTTTAAAGAAGGAACTGCAGATGCTGGAGAATCGAGGGTACACAAAATCTAAGGAGCGAAGGAGATAGGCGACGTTTCGGGTCGAGACCCTTCTTCAGACTGGTCAGGGATCAGGGAAACTAGAGATATAGACGGTGATGTGGAGAGATAAGGAACAATGAGTGAAAGATATGCAAAAAAGTATCGGTGATAAAGGGAACAAGCCATTGTAAGCTGTTTGTGGTGTGAAAATGAGAAGCGGTGCGACTGGGGTGGGGGAGGGAGATAGAGATAGAGGGAATGCCAGGGCCCGAGGGCTGAGGGAGAGGTGGGAAGGGGAGGAGACAGCAAGGGTTAACAGAATTGAGAAAATTCAATATTCAAGCCCAAAGGATGCAGACTCCCCAAGCGGAATATGAGGTGCTGTTCCTCCAGCTTGCGGTGTTGCTCACTCTGGCCATGGAGGAGGCCCAGGACCGAGAGGTCGGATGTGGAATGGGAGGGGGAGTTGAAGTGCTGAGCCACCGGGAGGTCGGGTTGGTTATTGCGGACCGAGCGGAGGTGTTCGGCGAAGCGAACAGAGGTTCACCTGCACCTCCTCCAACCTCATCTACTGCATCCGCTGCTCCAGATGCCAGATGATCTATATCGGTGAGACCAAGCGGAGGCTTGGCGATCGCTTCGCCGAAAAACGTGAATCAACACTACATGTTGTACTTGTGTATGGCTTGATTGTACTTGCATACGGAATGATTCGAGTGGATAACACACAAACAAAACTTTTCAGGGCATCTTGCCAGACGTGGTAACAATGATAACCCCGACCCACTATACAGACCTAAAGGAATTAACAAGCCTACAAGCCCTCACAACTCTCTCTCGGCCAGTAAGTCTTAGAACTCACCTTTTCAAAGACAATCCTTTGTCCCTTCAGCTTCCCCTTCCTCTTCTCTGTGTCACAACACATGCATCTTTTCTAACTTCAATCACAATAGTATTTCTGATCTAAGGCCTCAGACCTGACATGTTAACCATTTTCTCTCTTAATAGATGTTGTCTGAACCACTGATAGACACAAGCTGCTGGAGTCACTGGGGTCAGGCAGCATCTCTGGAGAAAAAGGATGGATGATGATTCGGTGATGAAGAAGGGGTCCTTCTTCAGACTGAAAGTAGAGGGGTGGGAACTGGAGGTAAGAGAAGGCCAGAATAAAGCAGGGCTGGCAGCTGATGACTAAGGAAGGGTGGAGCCCATAATGGTCCATTGTTGGCTGGTGAAGGAGTGATAACGAAGGGATTAAAGAATGCAAACAGTGGAACTAGTAGGACAACTAGAGTGGGACAGAGGGGTGAGGGAGGGAGAGCAAGAGTTACTGGTAATTGGAGAAAGCAATGTTCATTCCACTGGATTGTTGGCTGCCCAAGCAAAATGTGAGGCGCTGTTCCTCCAATTATCTTGTGGCCTCAGTCTTACAGTGGAGGAGACCCAGGGCAGAAAGGTCAGTTTGGGAATGGTCTGAAGCACTGCTTATTTTCAGAATTTCCTGTTTTATTCTCTATCCTGTAACTACAGGTCTATGGTTTTTATTTTCTGATTGCCTTCACACAGTTGGCTGCTCTGGAACATAGAACAATACAGTACGGGAACATCCCTTCGCCCCACAATGTCTATGCCAAACACAATGCGAAGATAAACGTATCTCATCTGCTTGCGTGTGACCAATACCCATCAATTCTTCGCATATCCATGTGTCCATCCAAAATCCTTTTAAACACCACACGACATCCAGCAAGATTTACAGTTGAATGAATAAGTTTGAGTGAATGAATACGTTTATTGGCGAAGTATCCACCCGCAACTGACAACACGACATACAGTCACAGTTAAGAATGACACATAAACCTTTAAACATTAATAATAAAACATTATTGATTAAACATGTGAAATAAATAAAATACCAGAGCAAATGGAGGCTTGAGTAGAGCTACTACTCGTGGAAAAAAAGCAGTTTTTATATCTGGCTGTGGCAGCTTTGACAGTCCGGAGTCACTTTCCAGAGGGTAGTGATTCAAAGAGTTTGTGGCCAGGGTGAGGGGTCGGAGATTAGACCTAAAAACAGCAATGCTGACAATTGCTCCCCCAAAAAGCAGTTGATACTAATAGTCTGGTCATTTAACTAAGTATACATCCAGGATCAAACTTGGATCCATCTAGTCTTTATTCTTCAACCATTCAGTTGATAAACTTACTGATATCTTGGCCCAGCTCAAAAAAGGTAAAGGCTGCCACCAACATAAATTATTTTTTTTGATTTATTTCTATCACAGGTCCAAATATTTAGCTGGTATCCCCATCTAACCTTCATAGGCCTCTGCTCATATCCTCTCAGTTGGTGCTGATGAAGGTTTATCTGATAACGTGGTGTTTGATTTATCTTTTCACTAATCCAACTCCGGACTACTTCGAGGTCAAACTGTAAAAAGTTTTTCACAACTTTTCAGTTACGGGCGTATCAAGGTAAGGGCGAGAGCTCGAGTAGTCGATGGGCTGCCTGTAGTGAGACCACAGATGAATGAACACGACTGAAGCTTGCCTGAAGCTATGGTGTACAGTATGTAATATCAATACAAGGCTCTTTTTCTCAGCAGTGAGATTCAGAAAAATGAATACACCTGTACATATTTTTAACATAAAATTTCACCTTGTGCTACAAAGCAATGGAGCATCTAAAAATTCTCATGATGACAATGCAAACACGATCAACATAATGTCAACTCTGAAAGAAGTCATCTTAGGGACACATAGAAACATAGAAACATAGAAATTAGGTGCAGGAGTAGGCCATTCAGCCCTTCGAGCCTGCACCGCTATTCAATATGATCATGGCTGATCATCCAACTCAGTATCCCGTACCTGCCTCCTCTCCATACCCTCTGATCCCCTTAGCCACAAGGGCCACATCCAACTCACTCTTAAATATAGCCAATGAACTGGCCTCAACTACCCTCTGTGGCAGAGAGTTCCAGAGACTCACCACTCTCTGTGTGAAAAAAGTCTTTCTCATCTCGGTCTTAAAGGATTTCCCCCTTATCCTTAAGCTGTGACCCCTTGTCCTGGACTTCCCCAACATCGGGAACAAACTTCCTGCATCTAGCCTGTCCAACCCCTTAAGAATTTTGTAAGTTTCTATAAGATCCCCTCTCAATCTCCTAAATTCCAGAGAGTATAGAAACATAGAAACATAGAAATTAGGTGCAGGAGTAGGCCATTCAGCCCTTCGAGCCTGCACCGCCATTCAATATGATCATGGCTGATCATCCAACTCAGTATTCCGTACCTGCCTTCTCTCCATACCCTCTGATCCCCTTAGCCACAAGGGCCACATCCAACTCACTCTTAAATATAGCCAATGAACTGGCCTCAACTACCCTCTGTGGCAGAGAGTTCCAGAGACTCACCACTCTCTGTGTGAAAAAAGTCTTTCTCATCTCGGTCTTAAAGGATTTCCCCCTTATCCTTAAGCTGTGACCCCTTGTCCTGGACTTCCCCAACATCGGGAACAATCTTCCTGCATCTAGCCTGTCCAACCCCTTAAGAATTTTGTAAGTTTCTATAAGATCCCCTCTCAATCTCCTAAATTCCAGAGAGTATAAACCGAGTCTATCCAGTCTTTCTTCATAAGACAGTCCTGACATCCCAGGAATCAGTCTGGTGAACCTTCTCTGCACTCCCTCTATGGCAATAATGTCCTTCCTCAGATTTGGAGACCAAAACTGTACGCAATACTCCAGGTGTGGTCTCACCAAGACCCTGTACAACTGAAGTAGAACCTCCCTGCTCCTGTACTCAAATCCTTTTGCTATGAAAGCTAACATACCATTCGCTTTTTTCACTGCCTGCTGCACCTGCAATGCCTACTTTCAATGACTGGTGTACCATGACACCCAGGTCTCGCTGCATTCTCCCCTTTTCCTAATCGGCCACCATTTAAATAATAGTCTGCTTTCCTGTTTTTGCCACCAAAGTGGATAACCTCACATTTATCCACATTATACTGCATCTGCCAAACATTTGCCCACGCACCCAGCCTATCCAAGTCACCTTGCAGTCTCCTAGCATCCTCCTCACAGCGAACACTGCCCCCCAGCTTAGTGTCATCCGCAAACTTGGAGATATTGCCTTCAATTCTCTCATCCAGATCATTAATATATATTGTAAACAGCTGGGGTCCCAGCACTGAGCCCTGCGGTACCCCCACTAGTTACTGCCTGCCATTGTGAAAAGGACCCGTTTACTCCTACTCTTTGCTTCCTGTTTGCCAGCCAGTTCTCTATCCACATCAATACTGAACCTAATACCGTATGCTTTAACTTTGTATACTAATCTCTTATGTGGGACCTTGTCGAAAGCCTTCTGGAAGTCCAGATATACCACATCCACACTGGTTTCTCTCCTTATCCACCCTACTAGTTACATCCTCGAAAAATTCCACAAGATTCGTCTGACATGATTTACCTTTTGTAAATCCATGCTGACTTTGTCCAATGATTTCACCACTTTCCAAATGTGCTGCTATCCCATCTTTAATAACTGACTCTAGCAGTTTCCCCACTACCGATGTTAGACTAACTGGTCTGTAATTCCCTGTTTTCTCTCTCCTCCTTCTTAAAAAGAGGGGTTACATTTGCTACCCGCCAATCCTCAGGAACTACTCCAGAATCTAAAGAGTTTTGAAAGATTATCACTAATGCATCCACTATTTCCTGAGCTACTTCCTTAAGTACTCTGGGATGCAGCCTATCTGGCCCTGGGGATTTATCGGCCTTTAATCTGTTCAATTTACCCAACACCACTTCCCGACTGACCTGGATTTCACTCAATTCCTCCTTTGACCCACAGTCCCCTGCTATTTCAGGCAGATTATTTATGTCTTTCCTTAGTGAAGACGGAACCAAAGTAGTTATTCAATTGGTCGCCATATCCTTGTTCCCCATGATCCACTCACCTGTTTCTGACTGCAAGGGACCTACATTTGTTTTAACTAACCTCTTTCTCTTCACATATCTATAAAAACTTTTGCAGTCAGTTTTTATGTTCCCTGCCAGTTTTCTTTCATAACCATATTTTTCCTTTCCTAATTAAGCCCTTTGTCCTCCTCTGGCTGGGTCCTCTGAATTTCTCCCAGTCCTCTGGTATGCTGCTTTTTTCTGGCTACTTTGTACGCATCATCCTTTGCTTTGATACTATCCCTGATTTCCCTTGTTATCCACGGATGCACTACGACCTTCCCCGATTTATTCTTTTGCCAAACTGGGATGAACAATTTTTGTAGTTCATCCATGCAGTCTTTAAATGTCTTCCATTGTATATCCATCGTCAACCCTTTTAGAATTAATTGCCAGTCAATCTTGGCCAATTCACGTCTCATACCCTCAAAGTTACCTTTCTTTAAGTTCAGAACCATTGTTTCTGAATTAACAATGTCACTCTCCATCCTAATGAAGAACTCAACCATATTGTGGTCACTCTTGCCCAAGGGGGCACGTACAACAAGACGGCTAATTACCCCTTCCTCATTACTCAAAACCCAGTCTAAAATAGCCTGCTCTCTCGTTGGTACTTTGTACTTGTAGGTAGGTCGTAGGTAGGTCGTAGTAGGTCGTGATGGTAGTCATAGGTAGTCATAGGTCGGCAACTGGCCCGAGAAAAAAGGGCTAGTTGTAGCTAGTTGTAGTTGGTCTTAGGTGTGAAAGACTGAGGTCAAGGGGGGGTCGTAGGAGGTCGAAGACATAGTCATAGGAGGTCATAGACATAGTCGTAGGAGGTCTTTTACTTCGGCTAGTCAACACGACCTTGACATTTTTTTCAACTCTTCTAAACTCGTGAATTAGGTTGTCCAAGTGGGACAAGCCCTTAACACTTTGTGTTTGTTCATGATTCTTACAACTGCAGTTGTTTGTATGGAGGCCATTGAGCTTTTCCCAACATTAGTCTTCACTGTTGATGTTTGGGTTGTACACCTTATAGCTAGAACCATGGCAACCATACCATCACATTAACATATCAATTAACCTTAAGATGAAGAGAGAGACTCTGCCAACCCTGCTAGACAGTGTCAAGGATGCAAACTTTCCTTCATTTTGCTGGTGCTCCTCAGAGAATCACCAGCAACAACCCCCTTGCTGAACCATTTATTCTTGACTTCCATACAATGTATAAGTTAGAAGTGAAGTAAGTCCAGGGGCAAAAGTTAAATATTCTGAGTTGTGGGGCTTAACCAGTCTCTCAGCTTTACACCAGCACAACGCCATCCAAGTGAATGGAAGCACCAATCTATAAGTGTAGGTATGTAGGATGTTTAATTTTCTTTATGTTATATATTTGACGTTTTCTAGTTAAAAAATAATTGCTTAGATCTATCAAAATGCTTTTTAAATGCTGCTGATTATCAGAGACATTTAAAAATAGACCGTCCATCAGTATGCATAAGAGTGTCTGGAAGAGGGACTGCTGTTTTTAACCATTTGGTGAATAACTAGCAACAGTGTGAGGTACTCCACATGGTGTTGGAGAGACTGAACATTCAGACCAGTGGAAAGGACCCTAGTTGATTTCTCTTGAACTATGTTGAGTTTCCTCAACACTGTTAGAGGAACGCATAGACTGAGAAGCGGAGGGTACTCCATCATATGCTTGATTTTTGCCTTGCAGATAGTGGAACTGTAACTTTCTCCAGATAAATAATACAACAAAACTAGGCAATCACAGCAGTTTTTAAAGTTACTGATCTGGGTATCCAAACATCAGCAAAATTACCTTTTCTTTCATCTCAATAATATCATATACCTTCAAATTTATCCCACCCCATTTAAATCTCTTTCAGGCCGTTATCAGTTCCAGACAATTGCAATCGTGCTTTCATGAGCAATGTTACGGATATTTTATTCTCCATATTTTCTACGAAGCCCATTCAAACCTCTGACATCCATACACCATCACCAAGTCTTAACTACCCATGAGATCACTTGGCACTGGCCTTCAGATTCATCCATCTATCCCTCAAAATTTTAAATACTCAATCTTGTATTTCAATCTGTCCATGATCACCTTATTCCAATCTTTCTAAACACATCTTTCACACGATTACACTCTGTCCCCTTTACACTTTTGATTAAAACTTGCTCATCTCAACATTAACAGACATTCTCATCTTCTGAAAACCCCTCTTTAAATGTCACCACCCTGTCCTACAACCCAGTTCTTTACCACACTACCTTCTTTAAAAGGCTAAATATAAATTCATATAATTTTTCTTAATGCTCAGAAATGTCTAAACATATTTAGATTATGGAAGTTGGGAGGTTATGTTGCAGTTTTGCAAGACATTGGTGAGGCCACATTTGGAGTATTGCGTTCAGTTTTGGTCACCCTGTTATATACGTTGTTAAGCTGGACAGGGTGCAGAGAAGATTTGCAAAGGATGTTGCCAGGACTCGAGGGTCTGAGCTATAGGGAGACATTGAACAGGCTAAAGGGCCTGTCCCACTTGGGCGTTATTTACGCGTCATTTACGCGTCAACACGCAATGCGCGCATAACACGCACATGGCGTGCATTACGCGCGCATGGCACGTGGTGAGATGTGGTGGCATAGGCAGTGACTCGCGGTAGCGCCCCAGGATTTTGGGATTCTCAAAATCCTCGCTCGCCACCTGCATGACGCGCAAATGACACCCAAGTGGGACAGGCCCTTTAGACTTTATTCTGCGGAGCGCAGGAGGCTGAGGGGTGATATTTTAGAGGTGTATAATATCATGAGAGGAATAGATAGGGTAAATATACCCTGAGTAGGGGAATCTAGTCATAGGTTTAAGGTGAGGGGGGAAAGATTTAATAAGACCCTGAGGGTGAATGTTTTTACATAAAGGGTTCTGGTTATATGGACTGGCTATATGGACTGATCTGCCAGAGAAGTAATTGAGGCAGGTACTATCACAAGTTTAAAATAGATTTGGACAGATACTGTATATGGATATGGGGGTACACGAAAGGCTGGAAAAACTCAGCGGGTGCAGCAGCATCTAAGGAGCGAAGGAGATAGGCGACTTTTCGGGTCGAGACCCTTCTTCAGACTGGGATGAGGAGGTTGTGAAACTGTCTCCATAGGGAGGAGGAGAACTTCTTCAAAGTAGGCATACCTTGAGGAGATATCGCAGTGGAGTAGACAAAGTGTTAAAGAAGGAACTGCAGATGCTGGAGAATCGAGGGTACACAAAAGGCTGGAGAAACTCAGCGGGTGCAGCAGCATCTGAGGAGCGAAGGAGATAGGCGACGTTCCGGGTCGAGACCCTTCTTCAGACCCTTGTATATGGATAGGATAGGTTTAGAATGATATGGGCCTAACGCCTATGACAACTTTGACATAATGTACTTAAGTGAGATATGTCAAACAAATCCTGAAGTGGGATTATATCCTGTTACATTGCTGCTCAGAACCTTGGTGGTTCGATGAGTATAATTAATGTTAGTTTGCATTCCTGAGATGCTTTAATCACCATTTTTGACTAAGTTAAATGCTGTGGCAGTTTAAAGAAAAACAGCTTAGAACATTCTGTGGCATGGTGGTGCAACGGTAGAATTGTTGCCTTACAGCGTCAGAGACCCGGTAATGATCCTGACTACAGGTGCTGTTTGTACAGAGTTTTTACGTTCTCCCTATGACTGCGTGGGTTTTCTCCAGGTGCTCAGGTTTCCTTCCACATACCAAAGACGTGCAGGTTTGTAGGTTAATTGACTTTAGTAAGTTGTAAAAAAATGTCCCTGGTGTGTGTAGATCAGTGTAAGGGGTGCTCGTTGGTCGGTGCGGACTTGGTGGGCCGAAGGGCCTGTTTCTGCGATGTACATCTAAAGTCTAAAGAGTTTCCCCGACGCCCTAAATTCTTGATCCCACTATCAGAACCTCTGCCACTTACCAATTGGCAGCACTGAGGTGGAGTCACTTTAAATATTTACAGTGTGTGCAGTTATTCCCAGAGCTTCTGAGCCACAATAATAACAGTACAATGTGCAGCAAAACAAAACAAAATCAGGTTATGATTTAAAGAATTATCTGGTCGAGCCTCAGATAGTATTGCAATGCTGGATGAAATAATACTGGAACATAATTTTTTTTTTTGACACTGATGGATGTAACAATAATTAAATCTGAGAATAGAGTCATATGTTACAGCTATTGTGAGAGCACATGAGCAGATTCATGATGTCTTTGTGTATGATTGCGATTTTTGCTGCGTTATATCCGTTTATACAAATATAGAATATGCATCATTTATTTCTTCCCCTTCCTGTTTCATAATGAAACATAGGTTTCCTGAATTTGGAGCATGGTTCTGCAGCTGTAAAAATTAACCACTGAATTCATTAGTTCACAAGTTCCTGGAGCAGTATTAGGCCATTCAGACCATCAAGACTACTCTGTCACTAAATCATGGCTGATCTATCTTTCCCTCTCAACCTCATTCTCCTGCCTTCTCCCCATAACCCCTGATAACCTTATTTTGAGGTGTCCACCACTTTGGGACAAAGCTTAAAAGTAACCACTTATTCTTTCACAGGGGAAATCTGATCCTTTCTTAAGTGGAAGCTGAGGCCAAGAAGGCACACCAATGCCTCTACTTCCTCAGAAAACCATCTTCCTCCATTACACAGTCCATCACAAAGTTTGAAGAAGGGTCCCGACCTGAAACGTCACCTATTCCATTTCTCCAGAGATGCTGTCTGACCCGTTGAGATACTCCAGCATTTTGTGTCCATCACACAATGCAGCCTCCCCGCTCCCCCATCGATTCCATCTACAGTATACTTCATTCTGTCTCAGCAACGCAGACAGCATCAAATCAAGAATGACTCACACACATCAATCATTCATTCTTTTAAAGAAGGAACTGCAGATGCTGGAGAATCGAGGGTACACAAAATCTAAGGAGCGAAGGAGATAGGCGACGTTTCGGGTCGAGACCCTTCTTCAGACTGGTCAGGGATCAGGGAAACTAGAGATATAGACGGTGATGTGGAGAGATAAGGAACAATGAGTGAAAGATATGCAAAAAAGTATCGGTGATAAAGGGAACAAGCCATTGTAAGCTGTTTGTGGTGTGAAAATGAGAAGCTGGTGCGACTGGGGTGGGGGAGGGAGATAGAGATAGAGGGAATGCCAGGGCCCGAGGGCTGAGGGAGAGGTGGGAAGGGGAGGAGACAGCAAGGGTTAACAGAATTGAGAAAATTCAATATTCAAGCCCAAAGGATGCAGACTCCCCAAGCGGAATATGAGGTGCTGTTCCTCCAGCTTGCGGTGTTGCTCACTCTGGCCATGGAGGAGGCCAGGACCGAGAGGTCGGATGTGGAATGGGGAGGGGGAGTTGAAGTGCTGAGCCCACCGGGAGGTCGGGTTGGTTATTGCGGGACCGAGCGGAGGTGTTCGGCGAAGCGAACAGAGGTTCACCTGCACCTCCTCCAACCTCATCTACTGCAATCCGCTGCTCCAGATGCCAGATGATCTATATCGGGTGAGACCAAGCGGAGGCTTGGCGATCGCTTCGCCGAAAAACGTGAATCAACACTACATGATTAGTACTTGTGTATGGCTTGATTGTACTTGCATACGGAATGATTCGAGTGGATAACACACAAACAAAACTTTTCAGGGCATCTTGCCAGACGTGGTAACAATGATAACCCCGACCCACTACACAGACCTAAAGCAATTAACAAGCCTACAAGCCCTCACAACTCTCTCTCGGCCAGTAAGTCTTGGAACTCACCTTTTCAAAGACAATTCTTTGTCACTTCAGCTTCCCCTTCCTCTTCTCTGTGTCACAACACATGCATCTTTTCTAACTTCAATCACAATAGTATTTCTGATCTAAGGCCTCAGACCTGACATGTTAACCATTTTCTCTCTTAATAGATGTTGTCTGAACCACTGATAGACACAAGCTGCTGGAGTCACTGGGGTCAGGCAGCATCTCTGGAGAAAAAGGATGGATGATGATTCGGTGATGAAGAAGGGGGTCCTTCTTCAGACTGAAAGTAGAGGGGTGGGAACTGGAGGTAAGAGAAGGCCAGAATAAAGCAGGGCTGGCAGCTGATGACGAAGGAAGGGTGGAGCCCATAAATGTCCATTGTTGGCTGTGAAAGGAGTGATAACTAAGGGATTAAAGAATGCAAACAGTGGAACTAGTAGGACAACTAGAGTGGGACAGAGGGGTGAGGGAGGGAGAGCAAGAGTTACTGGTAATTGGAGAAAGCAATGTTCATTCCACTGGATTGTTTGGCTGCCCACAAGCAAAATGTGAGGCGCTGATTCCTCCAATTATCTGTGGCCTCAGTCTTACAGTGGAGGAGACCCAGGGCAGAAAGGTCAGTTTGGGAATGGTCTGAAGCACTGCTTATTTTTCAGAATTTCCTGTTTTATTCTCTATCCTGTAACTACAGGTCTATGGTTTTATTTTCTGATTGCCTTCACACAGTTGGCTGCTCTGGAACATAGAACAATACAGTACGGGAACATTCCTCTACGCCCCACAATGTCTATGCCAAACACAATGCGAAGATAAACGTATCTCATCTGCTTGCGTGTGACCAATACCCATCAAATCTTCGCATATCCATGTGTCCATCCAAAATCCTTTTAAACACCACACGACATCCAGCAAGATTTACAGTTGAATGAATAAGTTTGAGTGAATGAATACGTTTATTGGCGAAGTATCCACCCGCAACTGACAACACGACATTACAGTCACAGTTAAGAATGACACATAAACCTTTAAACATTAAATAATAAAACATTATTGATTAAACATGTGAAATAAATAAAATACCAAGCAAATGGAGGCTTGAGTAGAGCTACTACTCGTGGAAAAAAAGCAGTTTTTATATCTGGCTGTGGCAAGCTTTGACAGTCCGGAGTCACTTTTTCCAGAGGGGTAGTGATTCAAAGAGTTTGTGGCCAAGGGTGAGGGGTCGGAGATTAGACCTAAAAACAGCAATGCTGACAATTGCTCCCCCAAAAAAGCAGTGATACTAATAGTCTGGTCATTTAACTAAGTATACATCCAGGATCAAACTTGGATCCATCTAGTCTTTATTCTTCAACCATTCAGTTGATAAACATTACTGATATCTTGGCCCAAGCTCAAAAAAAGGTAAAGGCTGCCACCACATAATTTTTTTTTTTTTGATTTATTTTCTATCACAGGTCCAAATATTTAGCTGGTAACCCCATCTGACCTTCATAGGCCTCTGCTCATATCCTCTCAGTTGGTGCTGATGAAGGTTTATCTGATAACGTGGTGTTTGATTTATCGTTTCACTAATCCAACTCCGGACTACTTCGAGGTCAAACTGTAAAAAGTTTTTCACAACTTTTCAGTTACGGGCGTATCAAGGTAAGGGCGAGAGCTCGAGTGGTCGATGGGCTGCCTGTAGTGAGACCACAGATGAATGAACACGACTGAAGCTTGCCTGAAGCTATGGTGTACAGTATGTTATATCAATACAAGGCTCTTTTTCTCAGCAGTGAGATTCAGAAAAATGAATACACCTGTACATATTTTTAGCCTAAAATTTCACCTCGTGCTACAAAGCAATGGAGCATCTAAAAATTCTCATGATGACAATGCAAACACAATCAACATAATGTCAACTCTGAAATAAGTCATCTTAGGGACACATCTCCGATTATCCTACTCAATCTCAAACATACAGGCTTATTTCCTCAAAGCACCATTATTTGACTTTTTAATCGTGATTTCTATTAATTTGCCAGTTATAGTTTCATAGCAGGCAGCAATAGATGGCAGGCCTCCAGAATAATTTATAAACTTAAATAAAATATTGCAATGATAAATCATTTAATCAGAGGTGTTGTTACAATGCATGATTACATTGCAATCCCATCAAGATTTTAAATATTATTGGAAATAATATGTGAGATAAGCAGTCCATGTTAATATTTGAATCAAATTATTTCACTTTGAACATCAGTTCAGATATGTGCATGAAATAAATTCTGCATCAGAACATAGTGCTTCAGTTCATTTATCTTTATTACAGCCAAAATATGTTGAATGACCCCTCCAGCCCCACTGCTATTTATTGATCAAGTGAATGTTTTCAAGCCAATTTATCTTCTGAAGAGGCATTTGCTATTTTTTGTGAGAATGCTTTGCATTGCTCAACAGTTTGGAGTCAGAGTCTGTAAGTAAATCGTGTCTCAGGAGTGTTGTAGCAGAAGGAATTAAAAATCCATGCTAAGGCCAGATTCAAAGTACTTCATTATGAGTTGTCAAAATAGAGATGTACTCTATCGTCGAAATTTAAATGAAACTGGAAGGATTTGTACAGCCCTAGAGTGTAAGCCATAGAACAGGGCAGCACAGGATCTGGCCTCTCCGCCCACAATGTTCATGGCAAACATGATAGCAAGTTAAATCAATCTCCTCTGCCGGCATGTGAACAGTATCTCTCCATCACCTGCATATCCATGAGCTATCCAAAAACCTCTTAAGCACCATTATCATGTTTGCTTCCACTACCTCTCCTGGCAGCATTTTCCAGACACCCACCACTCTCAGTGTAAAAAAAACACCCCCACATATTTTCTTTAAACTTTGCCACACTCAACTTAAAGCTATAAGGTCCTGTTGCCTCTTTAGCCCATTTATACTGTATATATTGAGTGCCGGTTTTATGGAGCATTTAATTATTCCATCCTCATGTGACCTATTATTCCTCCAGCAAGAACGTATATCCCCAAGGACGACAAAATTACTTCACCAATAAAAACATAAATATAATGAGGTTAATCAGGAATGGAATATAATTAGTCATTTTTATTGGAGTAATTTTAAAATAAAATATATCATAGTCTGGTATTGATTGGCTAATAAAGGTAATAAATGTTTCTGTTATATGCAAGTGTCCACTAATGAGCCATTGACTTTACTGTTTTAAAGAGCCGCTGATGTCTCTCAGGGGAAGAAGTGAGTGATTGTATTAACTACTTACAGCTCCATACTTAAGTGCTGCATAACATTTTCATCTTTGGATACTGTGATGTGACATTTTCAATGTACTGTACCAAAGGTAAAACAAAAGACTAAAATAAATACCCATAGCTAATGTACCAAACATTGGATAGGAATGGTTTGGAGGCTTATAGTGCAAATGCAGGCAGGTGGCATGAATGTAGATGGGGCATCTTGGTTGGCATGGGCAAGTTGGACCAAAGAGTCTGTTTCCATGCTGTATGACATTTAATTATTCCAACCTCACGTGGCCTATTATTCCACCAGCAAGAACTCATAAAGACTCCAAAATTGCTTAACCATTAAAAACATAAATATAATGAGGTTAATCAGGAATGGAATATAATCATGCTTTATTTACACTGTCAATGCAGGCTTCTGAAACTTGCTGTCCTTGGTCAGTTGAAAATGCAGGCCGTATTTTGCTGTAGAAGTTAACCCAGCTGCATCTGGCAATAGCTGGACATGCATTTCCACATTTAAATGTTCACTTTTTTTTTTGCATGCCAAATTGCTGAAAGTGCAAGGTGAAAATGCTGCCACGATTGTCAAGGCTAAACCTAAGTGAACAATTACATTAGAGGCAATTCAGCTCCAACAGTAATTTCTATCCAAAGAGCACATCAGTTAAACACATCAAAAGTACTAAAGCTTATGAGGCTGCAGTGGACCCACTGATAGAATTGGACATCCATTTTTAATGGCTCAAACAGCAACAAGTATATTTTGTTGGTAATGGCCCAACACAACATGATTTGCCACATAGGGTCATAGAATCATATTGCATGGAAACAGTCCCTTCGGCCCAGTTTGTCCATGTTGACTAGGATGCCCCATATAAACTAGTCCTGTATGCTTGTGTTTGACCCATATTCCTCTAAACCTTTCCTATCCATGTACCTGTCCAAGTGCCTTTAGTGATTCATAATACTTTATTGGCACATGTACCTAAGTATAGTGAAATTCTTTGTTTTGCATACAATCCTGTAAAAACATGACATAGATAAGCACAAACAAGTGCAGTGGAAGAATAGTAGATTTCACCAAGACAGTACACAAAGAGTCACCACTTTTCTGGCACCAACTTGTGCCTTCAAGTTTCAAAGTTCTTAAGCGTACAGTTGTATCTTGGCCTGAAAAGCCCATTGTCCTGACAGCGGAACTGGGAGCTGTTATTGTACATGCCTCAACTACTGTACCCCCTACAGCAGCTCGTTCCATATACCTACCAACTCCCGAGTGAAAAGGTTGACCCTCGGGTCCCTATTACATCTTGGCCCTCATCTTAAACCAATGTACTATGGTTCTTGATTACCCTATCTTGTGTAAAAGACTGTGCATTCACCCTATTTATTCCCCTTAAGATTTTACACACCTCTACAACATCAGCCCTCAGTTTCCTGTGCTCCAAGCAATACAATCCCAGCCTCCCTAATCTTTCTCTGTAGCCCAGGCACTTGAGACCTGGTAATAACCTGATAAATTTTCTCTATATTCTTTCCAACTTAATGACATCCTTCTGAAAATATCTCATAATAATTAGTCCAACTTTCCTTAAAAAATGTGTTGCCAACAAAGTTGTATTGTTGCTTTAAAGCAACTGGAAAATTCATCTGATTTAGTTTAGTTTCGTTTTAGTTTCGAGATACAACGCAGAAACAGGCCCTCTGGCTCACCGAGTCTGCACTGCCCAGCGATCCCCGCACATTAACATGACTGTACACATACAAGGTCAAATTTACACACTTATACCAAGCCACTTAATCTACAAACTTGCACAGCTTTGGAGTGTGGGAGGAAACCGAAGATCTTGGAGAAAACCCAAGCAGGCCACAGGGAGAACGTACAAACTCCGTACAGACAAGCACCCGTCGTCAGGCTCGAACCCGGGTCTCTGGTGCTGTAAGGCAGCAGCTCTACCGCTACATCACAGTGCCGCACAAATGATGGAGGTGATGATGGAATTAGTTATCTATGTGTTGTGTTTTAATTATGTGGACGATACATGATACAATTAACAAGTGCAGTGAGAAACATTAATTTGTTTCAGTACTGTTTATTCTCTGAGGAAACACTGTATAACACTGCCAAATAGCGCAATCACACCTTTACAAAAACATTATTTTTGTGTTAAAATTTGCTGTACATGCATATTATTCAACACCAGAGGGCCCTCTAATGGGCTAAGCACATTGTAGCAATTACACTGTTACGTCTTCTCTTGTCCTGCTTCCAATGGTTTTATTAATGAAACATTGTAGAGGAAATGTTTTATTTTATTTCTGGAAATAAAACTTAACTATCAAATTCCATACATGTCCAAGTAATTAACCAGTCATAAAACACAAACTTACCTAAACCTGGCAGAGCTGCTGCGTCACAGTGCCTCACACTCCAGTTAGGGTCCTGAGCTTGGGTGCTTTCTGTGTGGAGTGTGCACATTCTCTCTGTGACCATCTGGGTGCTCTAGTTTCCTTTCACATCTCTAACATGTGCGGGTTTGCAGGTTAATTGGCCTCTATAAAGTGCCCTGAGTGTGTAGGGAGTGGATGAGAAAATGGGAGAACTATCGTGAACAATGGTCAGTGTGAACTCAGTGGGCTGAAGGCCTGTTTTCATGCTGTTGAATAAAATAAAGTAAACTAATCTATCGCATAAAAGTAAATAATGCTTAGGTGTCAGGTCCCACCAAATCCCTTTACAAATGGAATGAACGGGGCTGTTTCTCAATAGGTCCCCGCTCCTATATTGCTATTTTAAATCTATTAGTTATTATTACACAAAAAACAAAATGCACAGGAAACTTGAATTGCTTTTACACCAGAGAGTTATTGTGGCAGTAAGGATAATCTGGAATTGACAAAGGCTTCATGTTGTTCACGGATAGTTGGGGTTGAATTGCAAGCAATTATTAATCAAAAAATTTCCAATGTGTTCTTCAACTACTAAAGGAAGGTTTAAATGGTTTATGAGTACCAGCAGAAAATACAAGGTAAAAATCACCGCTTGAAACAATGATCTGACTGCTATATTCTTTATCTTATTTGTTGATGTTACTTGTTTTCACAAAGCACATTTGGAAAAGCAAACTCCTTTATTTTTTTATCTATTAGGCAGCAGGTGCACTCAGTGTGGCATGGGTAGATGATGTCAGTGAAAGGGTAAAGCAAGAGGTGAAAATGGGTGGAAATGTAACACAGAAGCAATTTTAAGATGTATTTTTCCAAGCAAACACACAAAGAAATGCCTTTTCCTCTGAATATACAGAAATGCAAGTAACTTAAGTATATTGTATAGGAAGGAACTGGCTTAGATGCTGGCGTAGACCGAAGATAGACAGAAAAAGCTGGAGTAACTCAGCGAGTCAGGCAGCATCTCTGGAGAGAAAGAATGGGTGACGATTCGGGTCTGAAGAAGGGTGTCGACCTGAAACGTCACCCATTCCTTCTCTCCAGAGATGCTGCCTGACACGCTGAGTTATTCCAGCTTTTTGCATATTAATTGTTATTAAGTTGAGAATACCTTTCAGGTGCTAACCACGACTGTTAATTTTGGAGTTCCTTTTTGTTTAATTAAACTAAGTGAAGGCATTACAGTTCCTTCTGTCTTTTAAGCCATGACATGGTTAATTTAGGATGATCATGTTGAAAATCTGGGGATCATTTTAAACTTGAATAATTGAATATCTGATCCTATATCTCTCCAATCCAAAATGCATCTATTTACCTCTACAACATTATGCTATCTCGTCCTATCTGCTGCTGGCTCACTTTTCACCTCCAGATGACCATACCAATGTTATCCAGAGTGATCTCCCATCCTTATAAATTTCTGTTTATTCAATGAAATTACCCTGGAAGTTAATTTGCAGTAAATAGCATTCAGCTCTCAGCAATATGTTCATTGACTATCATTGACTAATTGGTATCCCTAACTCCTCTGTCTCAAGGTTTAAATTCATATCCCCTCATGGTCTCACTATTCACTATTTTTGTACCTTCTATTGGAATTTGCCAATTGCCCCAATTCGGGTCTCTTGGAATCCCTCACACAATTCTGTATGCTTCATCATTGATTTTAGTTTAGTTGAGAGAAACAGTGCCCACCGAGACGCACGACCAGTGATCCCCGCACATTAACACTACCCTTCATACGCTAGAGACAATTTTACATTTATACCAACTCAATAAAGCTTGATATCTGTATGTCTTAGGAGTGTGGGAAGGAAACCCAAGGTCCCTGTGAAAACCTACACAGGTCATGGGAAAACTTACAAACTCCATACAGACAAGCACCCGTAGTCAGGATCGAACCCAGGTTTCTGGCACTGTAAGGCAGTGGCTCTACCGCTACTCCACCATGCAGCCTGACATTCACCTTCTGTGGTTTCAGTGTCTTAAGTATTCCACTTCCCATCGCCTCTTTCTCCATTAATGTTCTGCTTAAAAACATCCTGTTTGACCAGACTTTTAATCAGCCCTCCTCATTTCCAATATCAGTAGCAATTTCGCATTTAGCATATGTTTTATGATATGATATTCAATATTTCATGTTTCTCTATTAATAATCTACTGGATTGTTTTAATTATTTGTGTCAGAATCTATTGCAATAACAGAACTATATTTACTTATCACATGTGATATTTATCCAGAAAGGAATGAATTTCATTAAGTAGGCATGGGGGTAAATCTTATTGCACATAGGTAAATATCAAGGGTATATATATTTATGAACAATTCTTGGAGTAAGAAAAACTTGAAAATGTCACTCTTTGCATTATAAGGTATAGGTGAGTTTTTAATACTTTTAAAATATAATTTATGCATTTCATACTCCCTGACACTGAGCAATTCCATCTGTGTGGATTGCAATTCCTTCAAATAAACACTTCAAAACATTAAAAATTGAAAATAATTTTATTTTAAAATACATGAATTTTTAATCTTTTTTTCATTTTGATGTTGCAATTTCCAAAGCCCAGCTGATGCCAACTTGTCAGTCACATGTGCAACTGAGACAGTGCCAAAGGCAGCAATCTGCATTTCTATACATTCATCGAGGAGGTTGAGGTAGTGGTGGAGGTAGGGACACATAACCACTGACATTCGAATAGCATGGGGTCACCATAAATATTGCCTGAATCCTGAAGAGGATATTCCTGTCTTGTTATTAAACTTTCTCAGAGTTGACCACTAATATCCAAAGTATCACCCTGCTGTATTGAAAATGCCCATTCCATAATCCAATTTTACTGTTTGTTTTGTAAAATATTTAAAATATTAGCTCTTTTTTTTCTTCCTTTTATGCTGTCTACAAGATATTCATTGAAAGATACAGTATGGAAACAGCAGCTATGGCCCATCAAGACCATGCTGACTGACCGACCAATCACCTCGTTCACACTAATTCAATGTTACTCCACTTTCGCATCAATTCCCTCCACACTAGTGGCAATTTACAGCGGCCAATTAACTTGTTAATTGACCAATTAATTTCCTCCCACATATCTTTAGTATGTGGGAGGAAACAGGAATACTTCTTGAAAACCCACGCAATTACAGGTAAAACATGCAGGTTCCACACAAGTCAGTATCCAAGGTCAGGGTCGAACCCGGGTCTCTGGGGCTTTGAGGCAGCAGCTTTATCAGCTGCACCAGAGTGCTCCTCTACTATCTTTAATTTGATGAGCTGCTCTGCCAGGCAGAAACCATCAGAGGTTACATAGAAACATAGAAACATAGAAATTAGGTGCAGGAGTAGGCATTCAGCCCTTCGAAGCCGGCACCGCCATTCAATATGATCATGGCTGATCATCCAACTCAGTAACCCGTACCTGCCTTCTCTCCATACCCTCTGATCCCCTTAGCCACAAGGGCCCACATCCAACTCACTCTTAAATAAGCCAATGAAACTGGCCTCAACTACCCTCTGTGGCAGAGAGTTCCAGAGACTCACCACTCTCTGTGTGAAAAAAAGTCTTTCTCATCTCGGTCTTAAAGGATTTCCCCCTTATCCTTAAGCTGTGACCCCTTGTCCTGGACTTCCCCAACATCGGGAACAATCTTTCCTGCATCTAGCCTGTCCAACCCCTTAAGAATTTTTAAAGTTTTCTATAAGATCCCCTCTCAATCTTCCTAAATTCCAGAGTATAAACCGAGTCTATCCAGTCTTTCTTCATAAAGACAGTCCTGACATCCCAGGAATCAGTCTGGTGAACCTTCTCTGCACTCCCTCTATGGCAATAATGTCCTTCCTCAGATTTGGAGACCAAAACTGTACGCAATACTCCAGGTGTGGTCTCACCAAGACCCTGTACAACTGAAGTAGAACCTCCCTGCTCCTGTACTCAAATCCTTTTGCTATGAAATGCTAACATACCATTCGCTTTTTTCACTGCCTGCTGCACCTGCATGCCTACTTTCTAATGACTGGTGTACCATGACACCCAGGTCTCGCTTGCATCTCCCCTTTTTCCTAATCGGCCACCATTTAAATAATAGTCTGCTTTCCTGTTTTTGCCACCAAAGTGGATAACCTCACATTTATCCACATTATACTGCATTGCCAACATTTGCACTCACCCAGCCTATCCACGTCACCTTGCAGTCTCCTAGCATCCTCCTCACAGCGAACACTGCCCCCCAGCTTAGTGTCATCCGCAAACTTGGAGATATTGCCTTCAATTCCCTCATCCAGGATCATTAATATATATTGTAAACAGCTGGGGTCCCAGCACTGAGCCCTGCGGTACCCCACTAGTTACTGCCTGCCATTGTGAAAAGGACCCGTTTACTCCTCTCTTTGCTTCCTGTTTGCCAGCCAGTTCTCAATCCACTTCAATACTGAACCCCTAATACCGTATGCTTTAAGTTTGTATACTAATCTCTTATGTGGGACCTTGTCGAAAGCCTTCTGGAAGTCCAGATATACCACATCCACTGGTTCTCCCTATATCCACGCTACTAGTTACATCCTCGAAAAATTCCACAAGATTCGTCAGACATGATTTACCTTTTGTAAAATCCATGCTGACTTTGTCCAATGATTTCACCACTTTCCAATGTGCTGCTATCCCATCTTTAATAACTGACTCTAGCAGTTTCCCCACTACCGATGTTAGACTAACTGGTCTGTAATTCCCCGTTTTCTCTCTCCCTCCCTTCTTAAAAAGAGGGGTTACATTTGCTACCCGCCAATCCTCAGGAACTACTCCAGAATCTAAAGAGTTTTTGAAAGATTATCACTAATGCATCCACTATTTCCTGAGCTACTTCCTTAAGTACTCTGGGATGCAGCCTATCTGGCCCTGGGGATTTATCGGCCTTTAATCTATTCAATTTACCCAACACCACTTCCCGACTGACCTGGATTTCACTCAAATTCCCTCCTTTGACCCACAGTTCCCTGCTATATCCGGCAGATTATTTATGTCTTCCTTAGTGAAGACGGAACCAAAGTAGTTATTCAATTGGTCCGCCATATCCTTGTTCCCATGATCAACTCACCTGTTTCTGACTGCAAGGGACCTACATTTGTTTTAAACTAACCTCTTTCTCTTCACATATCTATAAAAACCTTTTGCAGTCAGTTTTTATGTTCACCTGCCATTTTTCTTTCTTAATCTATTTTTCCTTTTCCTAATTAAGCCCTTTGTCCTCCTCTGCTGGTCTCTGAATTTCTCCCAGTCCTCTGGTATGCTGCTTTTTCTGGCTACTTTGTACGCATCATCCTTTGCTTTGATACTATCCCTGATTTCCCTTGTTATCCACGGATGCACTACCTTCCCCGATTTATTCTTTTGCCAAAACTGGGATGAACAATTTTTGTAGTTCATCCATGCAGTCTTTAAATGTCTTCCATTGTATATCCACCGTCAACCCTTTTAGAATTAATTGCCAGTCAATCTTGGCCAATTCTCGTCTCATACCCTCAAAGTTACCTTTCTTTAAGTTCAAACCATTGTTTCTGAATTAACAATGTCACTCTCCATCCTAATGAAGAACTCAACCATATTATGGTCACTCTTGCCCAAGGGGGCCACGTACAACAAGACGGCTAATTACCCTTCCTCATTACTCAAAACCCAGTCTAAAATAGCCTGCTCTCTCGTTGGTTCCTCTACATGTTGATTTAGATAACTATCCCGCATACATTCCAAAAAATCCTCTTCCTCAGCACCCCTGCCAATTTGATTAACCCAATCTTATGTAGATTGAAGTCACCCATTATAACTGTTTTGCCTTTGTCGCACGCATTTCTAATTTCCTGTTTGATACCATCCCCAACTTCTCTGCAGGTACTGTTAGGTGGCCTGTACACAACACCCACCAGCGTTTTCTGCCCCTTAGTGTTTTTGTAACTCTACCCATACCGATTCCACATCCTCCAAGCTAATGTCTTCCTTTCCATTGCTTTAATCTCTCTCTAACCAGCAACGCTACCCCACCTCCTTTTCCTTTCTCTCTATCCCTCCTGAATATTGAATATCCCTGGATGTTCAGCTCCCAGCCTACGTCACCCTGGAGCCATGTCTCCGTGATCCCAACTATATCATAATCATTAATATCTATCTGCACGTTCAACTCGTCCACCTTATTACGAATACTCCTTGCATTGAGGGACACAAAGCCTTCAGGCTTGTCTTTTACAACGCATTTTACCCCTTATACAATTTGCTGAAAAGTGGCCCTTTTTGATTTTTGCCCTGGTTTTGTCTGCCTGCCACTTTTACCTTTCACCTTGCTACCTAATGCTTTCTACCCTCATTTTACACCCTCCTGCCTCTCTGCTCTTGTACCCATCCCCCTGCCACATTAGTTTAAAAATCCTCCCCGACAGCACTAGCAAACACTCCCCCAAGAACATTGGTTCCATTCCATTCCAGGTGCAAACCGTCCTGTTTGTACCGGTCCCACCTCCCCCAGAACTGGTCCCAGTGCCCTAAAAATTTGAATCCCTCCCCCTTGCACCACTTTTCAAGCCACGTATTCATTTGCATTATCCTCCTATTTCTACTCTGACTGGCCCGTGGTACTGGTAGTAATCCGGAGATTACTACCTTTGAGGTCCTACTTTTAAGTTTATCTCCTAGCTCCCTAAATCACCTTGTAGGACCTCATCCCTTTTTTTACCTATATCGTTGGTGCCAACATGCACCACGACAACTGGCTGTTCACCCTCCCCCTCCAGAATGTTCTGCAGCCGTTCGGTGACATCCCTGACCTTTGCACCAGGGAGGCAACATACCATCCTGGAGTCTCGTTTGCGGCCGCAGAAATGCTATCTATTCCCCTGACAATTGAATCCCCTATTACTATTGCCCTTCCCCTCTTTTTTCCCCCCTCATGTGCTGCAGAGCCACCCATGGTGCCATGAACCTGGCTGCTGCTGCATTCCCTGATGAGCCATCTCCCTCAACAGTATCCAAAATGGTATACCTGTTTAGGAGGGAGATGACCGCAGGGGACTCCTGCACTACCTGCCTACTGCTTTGCTGGCTATTGGCCACCCGTTCCCTTCTTGTCCTCTTACCGTTTGCCTGCGGGTGTGACCAACTCACTGTACGTTGCTATCCACGACTTTCTCCGCATCGTGGATGCTCCAGTATGAATCCAGCCGCAGTTCCAATCGTTCAATGCGGTCTGCCAGGAGCTGCAGCTGGACACACTTCCTGCAAACGTAGTCACCAGGGACACCGACCATCTCCCTGATCTCCCACATGTTGCAGGCTGAACAAACCACGGGGCCAATCCCTACTGCCATACCTTACTCTCAAATTACACTGTATTAAATATTAAAAAACACAAAAACTTATCCTTTAAACTTTACTACTAAATACTGAATCCTTAACTCCCAGAATCCCTCACTCCCAGAAGGCAGAAATGTAAAATTGTAAACCCGGGGTTGCACCCAATCAGCTGCTTCCTCGGGTCCTCTTCCACCAATCAGCGGCTTCCTCAAAAAAAAAACAAAAAAAAAAAAAACCCACTTCTCCAAATGGAACGTTATGGATTTGGGTAAGCCTCTGGAAAAAACAAGCCCCGCGCTCGATTTTTAACCTTACCGGTCGGGTGTCGCTACCTCCCCCTCCTTCACTTCCAACGGCTCCTGTGGGCATCTCGAAAAAACAAGCCCCGCGCTCGATTTTTAACCTTACCGGTCGGGTGTCGCTCCTCCCCCTCCTTCACTTCCAATGGCTCCTGTGGGCCTCTGGAAAAAACAAGCCCCGCGCTCGATTTTTAACCTTACCGGTCGGGTGTCGCTCCTCCCCCTCCTTCACTTCCAACGGCTCCTTGTGGGCCTCTGGAAAAAAAACAAGCCCCGCGCTCGATTTTTAACCTTACCGGTCGGGTGTCGCTCCTCCCCCTCCTTCACTTCCAACGGCTCCTGTGGGGCCTCTCAAAGGTTCCAAGTGATCCCTTTGAAATAGTCCCCGATAACAACCAACATTAGGAATGGTAGAGTCAATGGAGATTCCTTCAAGCTCAGAGGCAGCTTTCTTCAAGGTTGCCAGTACAACTTAAATTTCAATTGAAAATTCTTGTTATCAATCCTCTGCCAACCTATATCCTGTGCGATATTTTCAATTTATCATCTCAAATTGACATTGAACCCATCAGTATTTCAACCAATATCCAATTTATTGTTGGTCAAAATTACATTGGAACAACATCTTGTCTATGTGCTCATAACTTAACCTGTCATTGCTGGTGAGACCATAATGAACAGCATTTGTACAAATACCTCAGTTGAGCACCTGCAATGTTAAAAATTCATTTTTCGTAAGATATGATGAGATGGAGTACAGGAAGGACGGCACGGTGGCGCAGTGGTAGAGTTGATGCCTTACAGCGCTTGCTGCGCCAGCGGCCCGGGTTCAATCCCAACTACGGATACTGTCTGTACGGAATTTGTACGTTCTCCTTGTGACCCCGTGGGTTTTCTCCAAGATCTTCGGTTTCCTCCCACACTCCAAAGACGTACAGGTTTGCTGGCAAATTGGCTTGGTATAAGTGTAAATTGTCCCTAGTATGTGTCGGATAGTTTTAATGTACGGGGACTGCTGGTGGGTGCAGACTTGATGGGCCGAGCGGCCTGTTTCTGTGCTGTATCTCTAACGTAAAAGGAGATAGAATGCTGAGTAGCATGTTGTCCAGAGAACCTCTCCCTCAACGTCAGCAAATGAATAGAATTTGCGCCCCAGTATATATCAGTGCTGCTGATGTGAAGATTGTCGAGGGCTTAACGTTCCGAGGTATAAATCTCACCAACAATTTGGCCTGGTCCAACCACATTGATGCCACAGACAAGAAAGAACACTGCCACCTCTGCCTCCTCAGAAAAATGGCACGCCTGCACGCGCAATATATGCAAAGAGAATTTCACAGTGCAGTTGCGTATGCGCATGCGTATATTGACTATTAAAAACTAAGGAGATTCCGCATGCCTCCAATAACTCTTACCAATTTCTACAGCTACACACCCTACAGGTTGCATTACAGCCTGGTACGCAGCACAAGCACTCTGCCCAAGACCACAAGAAATTGCAGTGGGTTTTGAATGCAGCCCAATCCATCACACAAACCAGGCTCTCCTACAAAACATGGGCCGTAGAACCGGGGGGGGGTGCTGAGTTTTTTGGGGATGGCCTGTATTATTATCCCCCAGTTATGGCAAAGATTTAATGACCGCATGGATTAACTCCTATCTCTCATGTAGGCCCTGCATTATCTTAAAAATACTTCAAACAAAAAACATTGAAATTATACTTACAATGCACTAAAACATGATTTTAATGCATCAAATTTCAACAAGCCTACCGTGAGAGGGGGGGGGGCACCCCCTTCCCACACCTTCCCCCCACTTGGTCGCTCCACTTTGTCGCCAGGTACCACCAAGGACAGTGATCAGGATTGCTCAGCCCCCCCACTTTCAAAAACGCTCTGCGGCTCCTGCAAAACACCAACTAGAGGGCAGGCCACCCTAGACTGGGTATTGTGCAATGAGGAGGGATTAGTTAGTGATCTTGTTGTGAAGAGCCCCTTGGGCAACAGTGGCCATAATATGGTGGAATTCTGATTTAGGTTGACACAGTTACGGTAATTCAGAGACTAGGGTCCTGATCTTGAAGAAAGGAGACTTTGAAGGTGTGAGATGGGAATTGGCCAGGATAGACTGGCAAATTATACTTGAAGGGTTGACGGTGGAGATGCAATGGCAAAGATTTAATGACCGCATGGATGAACTCCAAAAATTGTTCATCCCTGTCTGGCGAAAAAAATAAAACAGGGAAGGCGGCTCGAGGGGAATCAAGAACAGTGTTAATTCCAAGGAAGAGGCATATAAATTGGCCAGAGGAAGCAGCAAACCAGAGGAATGGGATATATTTTTGAACTCAACAGAGCAGGACAAAGGGGATAATTAAGAAAGGGAAAAAAGGGCACAAAAGAAAGCTTGCGGGGACTATAAAAACTGACTCTAAAAGCTTCTTTAGATATGTAAAAAGGAAAAGATTAGTGAAGACAAATGTAGGTCCCTTACAATCAGAGACAGGTGAATTTATAATGGGAAACAAGGAAATGGCAGAACAGTTAAACAAGTATTTTGGTTCTGTCTTCACTAAGGAAGACACAAACAATCTCCCAGAAATACTAGAGGACCAAAGATCTAGTGGGTGGGAGGAACTGAAGGGAAATGGTGTTTGGCAAACTGTTGGGTCTGAAGGCAGGTAAATCCCAAGGGCCTGATGGTCTGTATCCCAGAGTACTCAAGGAGGTGGTCCTCAAAATCATGGATGCATCCGGCACTCAAATTCACCTGGACCATTTCCGACATCTCCCTCACGTTTCTAGACCTCACTATCTCCATCGCAGGTAACAGACTACTGACCGACATCTACTACAACCCCACTGATTCCCATGGCTATCTGGACTACGCTTCTTCCCACCCTGCTTCCTGTAAGGACTCTATCTCCCACTCCCACTTCCTCCATCTACACCCAGGATGAGGTGTTCCAAACCAGGGCATCGGAGATGTTCTCTTTCTTTAGGGAACGGGGGTTCCCCTCTTCCTCTTTGGATGAGGCTCTCACCATGTCTCCTCTATATCCCGTAGCTCCACTCTCACTCTCCCCCACTCGTAACAAGGACAGAGTCCCCTTTGTTCTCACCTTCCACCCTACCAGCCGTCACATACAACAGATAATCCCCCGACATTTTCGCTAACTCCAACGGGATTCCACCACTGCCCACATCTTCCCATCTCCTCCCCTTTCAGTTTACTGCAGAGACCGTTCCCTCCGTAACTCCCTGGTCAATTTATTTCTTCCCACCCAAACCACCCCTTCCCCTGATACTTTCCCTTGCAACCGCAGGGAATGCTACACTTGTCGCTTTACCTCCCCCCTCGACTCCAACCAAGCAGTTTTTCCAGGTGAGGCAGAGGTTCACCTGTAGCTCCTTCAACCTCATCTATTGCATTCGCTGTTCCAGGTGTCAGCTGCTCGGTGAGACCTACTAGCACAGGCTTGGCTCTTCGCCCAACACCTCTGCTCGGTTCGCATTAACCAACCTGATTTCCCGGTGGCTCAGCACTTCAACTCCCCCTCCCATTCCGAATCCAACCTTTCTGTCCTGGGACTCCTCCGTGGCCAGAGTGAGTTCCCCGCAAATTGGAGGAGCAGCACCTCATAATTTGCTTGGGTAATTTACACCCCAGCGGTATGATCATTGACTTCTCCAATTTCAGGTAGTCCTTGCATTCTCCCTTCCCAGCTCTCGCACAGCCTATTGTCTCCGCCTCTTCCTTTCTTTTCCCCGCCCCCCCCATCAGTCTGAAGACGGGTCTCGACCCAAAACGTTGCCTATTCCTTCGCTCCATATATGCTGCCTCACCCGCTAAGTTTCTCCAGCATTTTAGTCTAACTTGGATGGATTGGTGATCATTTTCCAAAGTTCTCTTGACTCTGGACTGGAGGATAGCCACTTTTCAAGAAATTAGGGAGAGAGAAAATGGGGAATTATAGACCATTTCCCTTCAGTTCCTCCCTCCCACTAGATCTTCGGTCCCCTAGTATTTCTGGGAGATTGTTTGTGTCTTCCTTAGTGAAGACAGAACCAAAATACTTGTTTAACTGTTCTGCCATTTCCTTGTTTCCCATTATAAATTCACCTGTCTCTGATTGTAAGGGACCTACATTTGTCTTCACTAATCTTTTCCTTTTTACATATCTAAAGAAGCTTTTAGAGTCAGTTTTTACCAGTTAGCCTTACATCGCTGGTAGGGAAGATGCCTGAGTCGATTATTAAAGATGTTATAGCTATGCATTTGGAAGGCATTTACAAGATCGGTCAGTCAGCCCAATTTGTGAAGGTGAAATAATGCTTGACTAATCTTCTGGAGTTTTTTGAGGATGTAACAAGTAGCTTTGATAAGGGAGAGCCAGTGGAAGTGGTGTGTCTGGACTATCAAAAAGCCTTTGACAAGATCCCACACAAGAAATTAGTGTGCAAAATTAGAGCACATGGTATTGGGGGTAAGGTATTGACATGGATAGAGAACTGGTTGGCAGACAGAAAGCAAAGAGTAGGAATTAACAAGTCATTTTCAGAATTGCAGACTGTGCGGTGCAGCAAGGCTCGTTGCTGGGACCCCAGTTATTTACAATATATATTAACAATTTAGACGAGGGAATGATATGTGACATCTCCAAGTTTGTGGATGCCACAAAGCTGGATGGCAGTGTGAGCTGCGATGATGATGCTATGAGTCTGCAGGGTGACATATAGGTTGGGTGAGTGGGCAGATGCATGGCAGATGCAGTATAATGTGGATAAGTGTGAGGTTATCTACTTTGGTGGCAAGAACAAGAAGGCAGATTATTATCTGAATGGTGTCAGATTAGGAAGAGGGGAGGTGCAATGCGACCTGGGTGTGCTTGTACATCAGTGACTGAAAGTAAGCATGCAGGTTCAGCAGGCAGAGAAGAAAGCTAATGGCATGTTTGCCTTCATTGCGAGAGGATTTGATTTTAGGAGCAAGGAGGTCCTACTGCAATTGTACAGTGCCCCGATGAGACCACAACTGGAGTATTGTGTGCAATTTTGTTCTCCTGATTTGAGGAAGGACATTATTGCTATTGAGGGAGTGCAGCATAGGTTCAGCAGGTTAATTCCCGTGATGGCAGGACTGACATATGATGACAGAATGGATCGACTGGGCTTGTATTCACTGGAATTTAAAAGGATGAGAGGGGATCTTACAGAAACATATAAAATTGCTAAAGGATTGGACAGGCTAGATGCAGGAAAAATGTTCCCCATATTGGGCGAATCCAGAACCTGGGGTCACAGTTTAAGAATATGAGGTATGACATTTAGGACTGAGGAAAATGTTCTTCACCCAGAGAGTTATGAATCTGTGGAATTCTCTGCCACATAAGGCAGTGGAGGTCAATTCACTGGATGTTTTCAAGAGGGAGTTCGATTTAGTTCTTAGGGCTCAAGGGATATGGGAAAAAAGCAAGAACAAGGTACTGATTTTAGATTATCAGCCATGATCATATTGAAAGTCGGTGCTGGCTCGAAGGGCCAAATAGCCTACTCCTGCACCTATTTTTCTATGTTTCGATCCTCTCCACATCTACCCTATCCAAGCTAATCTCCTGTATTAATTAACCTGTATAGCATGCCTGGCTCAGAAGACCAGCACGTCAAGGGCAAAGAAAACATGGACCTCAACAGACCCTTCATCTCCTTGCCCACTTCAACAAGAATATAGTCCCTCCACTAATGCAGTTCCTCCACATCTCCCATGATCCCAACATGGCTATGGTCTTTAGCAACTTAAACTTGGGAGTTGTACTCTGATTGTAGTGGTAATCTCCTTGGCCATTACCATTATCTCCAGATATACTCCATGTTTATAAAAATAAAATGCAAAATGATCCAGCTTAAGATTTATCTAAGCTAAAAAAAATGGTTTGAGATTTGCCTCGTTCACCATTGATTGTATATTTTAACTACTTTATGACTAACTTGATCATGATTATGTCTGAGGTAATGAACGGTGGAAAACTTTTCCCCAATACTTAACTATGATTAATTACAGCCAACAGGATTCATAAAATTACAATGTGTGAAATAATGGCCAAAAGAGCAGAGTAGATTAATTTTGCTGGAAGAAAAAGATAGTTGACATTTCAGATGGGATATCTTATCACAATATCTACTGCACTGAAAGACTTCATAGCAGAAAAGCCAACAAATGAAAATATATAATGTCAACAGCATTGTGGCAATGATTGATTGATCATTCCACTAATGTGGTCTGAATACATTCCTGAAATCCGACTGGATTTCATTGTTTGCTCAGCAAATCTCTTACACCTGTAATTTCGGTGCATTAAGTAAATAGTGCTGGAGGTTTCATCAGTGTTTAAATATCAGGATTTGAGTTACACTAGCTTCATAAGGCAAGCATTTGGAAAGGTTATTAAATAGAATGTGCTTCATGAAAATGAAATTATTTTTTATTATTTCCTCTTTTCAACTCCTAAGCCACTAAACTGCTTCTGCAGTTTAAATGTTTTCTGACATTTAAAATGTCTTCACTTAAATTTCAATGTCTATTAAATAAAACTAGCTCTGAACAGACAACTCAAAATGTCCCAGTAGATTTTAAAGGTCCAAAATGGAGTCTTATTCTCAGCATTTATCTCACCACAGTCAGTGAGTTTTGTCAGCTCTGAGCCAGACCACTGCATGAAGTGTTCTACAGTGTTCACAAATTTTAATGCAGTGGGGAAAGAGAATGTGTCAGCAATAGATCCTATCCACAGATAGACACCATGTACTTGCCGGTCGGTAACGGACTAAACTTCACAGTGGTGTGCTCATCCCACTTGTCCAGTTGAAGGTGTGAAAGCCAGATTGACCGCACTTACAGTCAAGAATCATTAATTCAACAGCATAGAAACAAGCCTTTTGACTCAACTCGTCCATGCCAACCAAGATGCCACATCTAATTTTGTCCCATTTGCCTGCATTTGGTCCGTATCCCTCTGCACCTTTCCTATCCATGTGCCTGTCCTAGAGTACCTTTTAAATGTTGTTATTGTACTTGCCTGAACGACCTCCTCTGGCAGCTCGTTCCATATACTCACCACCATCTGAGTGCAAAGGTTGCCCCTCAGGTTCATAATGAATGTTTCCTCTCTCACCGTAAACCTTGTTCTCTGGTTCTTGATTCCCTTTCCTTGGGTAAAGAATGCTGTGCATTCACTTTATCAATTCCCCTCATGATTTTATACACTTGTACAATATCAGCCCTTAACCTCCTGTGCTCCAAGGAATAAAGTCTTAGCTTGCCCAACCTCTCCCTAAAGCTCTCAAGTCTGGGCAACATCGTCGTAAACCTTCTTTGCACCCTTTCAGCTTAATGACATCCTTGCAATAACAGGGTGACCAAAACTGGACACTATGCCCCAAATCACTGGGGACCTAAAGATGCACAAAATAAAATGAGGGAGAGGAATATATTTATAGTTAAGTCATGGGAAAAACCTTAGGTTCACAAAATATGTCAAGTAATGCGAATACAGGGACTTTAAAGGCTGTGAACAATTCATTTAACATAAACTGAGGTATTCAATCATTAAACACTGCATTAAACAAGTAACCAACCCTGTATTTATTTTCTGGAATAAATGATTATTCCAGGTCATTTTACACCTATGCAGAAATTCAACTGTTCTCTTATAAGCATGTATCAGCTTTGTATTTTCCACATCAGATAAGCATGGGATGTCAACGTATCCAATGTAATGCTCCTTTTAGTTTATTTATTACTGTAGACTATGCTGCCTGGGTAGTTTCTTCATTGGGTGTTCTTATGGCAATGAGATACTTCCTGGACTGACACACCTGTGAGGTAAGCTCCAGACTTAACTTTCAATTGATCTGGAACTGTCCATCTGCACATCGCATCAAATCATTCCCTTCACCACCACAGATTGTCACCAACCCTCCAATTTCCTGATCTCTCACCTGATCCCCTCTCCCCCTCACCACCCCCTCCCCACCCCCTCTCCCACCCCCTCCCCACCCCCTCCCCCACCCCCCCATCCCCTCCACAACTCCATCCAACTAACATGTAGATTTGCATTTCTTACAATCCTTGTAAGGAACTTCATTGTTGCTCCCAACCCTTATACATTATCATGGTTGGCAATCAGTCTGATTCTTCTTTCCACCTCAATCCAACTACAGCATAACCAGTGGTTATTGCCTCTGATTATTCCATCCCCATTCAACCCCCTTCTAACCCCAGATATCCAGCCACCAAGCTGCAAGCCTTTGCCAAGAATCTTTAATTTCCATATGCATTAGTTCCCTAAAAATGAAATTCTTACTTGAAATGAATGGTTTGTAATCCAGAGGCCGTAACCTAAATGTTCATTGTCACCAGCTGCAACAGTTAGTTAGATCAACTTCTTGGATGCATCTGAATAGTATGTGTTTGGACTTATATTTACTGAATAAAAAACACTAAAAAGAACATTTCCAATTCTGCAGCAATATAGAAAAGTACTCCTTGGTTAGGTTTAGTACTATGTGTGGTGTGTGGAAGACTGCTTCACCCCATTTCCTGTAATTTGCCACAATAACAACCTTATTCTGTATTATCAAGACATTATTTCCATTTCCCTTGCTCAACTTCAATGAGGGAGGTAATAGACTTAAAGGTCTAAACTTTAGTTCACTTAAATATAACTTTGGCCTATATAAAGATAGTTTCAACCAGACATTCACCTGTTTGGCTAAAATCAAATTCCAATGTGTTCTTTTTAATGCAATTTTACAGCATTTACACTTGTATGCTTTTTCAGATTACATGGAACACATTGAATTGAAGAAGAATATTGTGTTTTTGATGAAGTTTCTGTGAACTGGTTTGTGATTTTTTTTAATACAATTAATAATTTAAGATTACCAAAGCTCCTAAAACATCCATAGAGACCTGCATAATCATTGATAACATTTGTTTGCAAATACACAGGACTAGATGTTGAAATCCAAGGTGCCAAATATCAATTTACTCCCGATGGTGATGGGAGCCTTCTGCACTCACCTATGCTCCTCCGATGTTGAGAAAAGCTAGGCAGTCACGTCATTGGGGTTATCAAGTGGGCACCTACTTTCATCAACGTTTCGCTGATTGAACCCACGACGTCTCCAGTAGGCTCAGCGGTGCATTCTGGCGTCCCAGAACCACCCCCCTCTGCATCTGTCTAGTCGGTTGTTTGGGAGACCAAATGGGGTCTTTCCTCTTCAGCCAGAGCCACTGGCTACTCCGCTCTGCTACCCGTGATGTTTCTTTGATGGCCTGGCGTAGGGCTTGTCCGCTGATCCCCAGGTCCTTCATCAGTATTAAAGTAGATGTTGCCACAAATCCTCGACATCCAACTTCTACCGGGCAGATCTTAGCTCTCCAGCCCCGCTGTTCTGCCTCCGCTGCAAGCTCTGTATATCGCAGTTTCTTTCTTTCGAAGGCTTCCTGCACAGCATCCTCCCAAGGGACTGTGAGCTCCACAAAGTACACCATGCGCTGACAATTTGACCAGAGCACAAGATCATAGGGTGAATTTCACCTTTTCTCACTAAGACTAAATGTATCTGGATGTATTGGTCAAACATTCATTCCATTAAGGTTAAGTCTGAGGTAGAATTCTGCATGTGTATGAAGGAACTGCAGATGCTGGTTTACACCGAAGATAGACACAAAGTGCTGGAGTAACTCAGCGGGACAGGCAGCATCTCTGGATAGAAGGAATGGGTGATGTTTCGGGTCGAGTCTGAAGAAAAGACCTGAAACGTCATCCATTCCTTTTATTCAGAGATGCTGCCTGTCCCGCTGAGTTACTCCAGCATGTTGTGTCATTCTTCGGTAGAAATCTGCATTATGTGTTAGACACTCAACACACGGCAGATGTATGTATGTTGAACTCTGTTTTTGAAATTCAATTCCATTTATTTTAAATGCAGACTGAATTTCAGAAGAGGGTTCAACAAGTATATAATCCTACATCATGCATTCAGCACACAAGAGGAGATTAGTTATGTTGCCAATGCCTGCAGCATTAGCAGTCAAGAATAAATTTCTCCCCAGTTGTATCCAATGCCTAAAGATCTATCTCTCTTGCTCCACATCTTGACACATTGTTAACAGAAATTATAACATTTTTTTAAATTATTCATCACAAAGTTTCTGTTCAGAAAATTGAATATATTGTTTCTTCATGCACAGAGTAAAAACAAGCACTTCTAACCTGGGCACAAGACCTTATGTTCAATGATATTAAAACAACATATTCAAAGTCGCACCGCACAAGAGTGTAGGAAGGAACTGCACATGCTGGCTATACACTGAAAGATAGACACAAAATGCTGGAGTTGACCTAGTCTGAAGAAGGGTTTCAACCCAAAATGTCACCCATTCCTTCTCTCCAGTGATGCTGCCTGTCCCACTGAGTTGCTCCAGCATTTTGGGTCTAGCACTGAGTAATGCCCGTTGAGCCATCTTGTCCATGCCAACCAAGATCAGGGAATTTCTCCATGCTCCACACTTTCGGGTTGAGAGTGACACAACCATCTCTGCCACAGTTTAAGCCATAGTTTCCGAGCCACTTGACAATGCATTAAAATTCTTTCATATTATTACACAAGGGAACTTTCCTTCATTAGACTGCATTGGATTCAAAAATAGGTCCATCCCAAAGTCAATAGAACAATGTGGGAAATGCAATCTATTTTCGATATTAGGAAACAAAACATTTAAAAACTCAAAGTGAAGCATTTAGGGTTGGATAGGGCTGCATGTGATTGGACACTTTTAATCAGATTATTGTTGATCATCATTTTAACCTAGACAGTTTTGCAGTAATTCACAAACATAGGTTTTTATCAATTAACTTAATTCAACTAAGAGAGCAAGAAGTTCAACTCTAATCATCAAATCAAGAGTTGTGAGTTACATGGAAAAAACTACTTTGAGTGTCTCGAACTAGGCTGTTTTATCCAAAAGATTTTGAATGTATTGGTATCAAAGATTATAATAACGATTTTAAGAGATATTAGGTTAAGCGCATAAATTGTTCACCTTATCTGTGTTGAAAAGTAGGGTTCTGCAAATGTATTTATCATTTTAATTGTGGATTCTTAAAATCATGTCTACTTGCGGAAAATGTTTGAAGCATGGTCTATATCTGTTAAATTCAGATCACTCTACTAGCCAGATGTCAAAATATCACAAAAAAGTGCTATATCCATGAAAAAGAAAATAAGAAAATAAGTGTCGAACATGTCTGAGTGCACTGTAAATTTAACTATAAAAATCTTATCATTCCACAGGGAGTAAGTGAAGACAGTTTATGGAATAATAGGACTTGGAGGTGATTTATACTTATGGATTAAATGTCAGTTTTAAAAACTTGCTCATTCAATCACGGGGAAATGAGAGGAGAGCTGCTCTATCTATGATTTAAAAGCTGAACAAGGTTTCAAGCATGGTCTGAGAATGCTGAAACTCTTCACTTGAAAAACTCAAATGCTCAACATCAAGTAAAAGTGGAACTGGTGGAGGAGTCTTGTTACCTCGAGTGACTCGTTTTCTCTTGGTCTTAATCAAAATGGCTTTTCGGGTAACTCAAATAACCTCAACAGATATGGTTTGCAAGAAGCAGATTTTTTTTCCATGCTACAATTAACTCCATCTACCTGGGCACAATTGGAAGGAAAATGTCAGTCACTTTGTGGAACTCTTGAAAAAATATCAACTGTTATAATTCAATGCCACAGCCAATGATAAATATCTTGACTTGCAAATTTAGTTCATTTTTATGATTCTCCTTTTAGAATTATATGCACATTTGAATTGATCATGCTGCTTTCAATGCAGCCCACATTTGTGGTCTCGCATCTCTCAAGAACAATGACCCTTCTGATCGCCAGCCTGTTGTTGACTGTTCATTACTGATGCAAATCAATCTATTACTTCAACATGCTTCTGTAACGGTAATAAGAGCTGAGCAAACAATTTGCCCACACTGTCTGAAGACACTCCTGTAAAGAAAAACAGAAGCGATTAAATCTAATGTTAGCAACGAACAGGCCCACATCAGCTTGAATTGGTGCCTAATTCTTATTTTTTGCAGCTGGTATAAACACGGAAAATGCATCTTAATTATCTCCAATGGATGTTTCATAAACATATTAATGTTCTATTGGTTGCCAACTGAAAACCAATTACAAGTCATCACGAACCAGTTCACGATTGCCTGATTTATTTACGGCCTGTACATACGATCGAGCATTTAGGAAATTGCTGAGATGGATTTACCAACTGTAGTGGGGTTGTATGCATTTGTTTTTGACACCAGCTGAAATTTTGCCACATCAATACCAGCGAAAACACATTCCAGTTAACACATTAATGTTCATTTTGCATGTCCTTTCTGGATTTCTCTCACTCGCTGGATTATTTGGACATACTCGTGGGCGGGGCTGTAGTTGCGTTCAAGGACTTAAGACGGAAGAGGACCCGTGGGAAGTGCTCTGGAGCACTCACCGGATTCCGGCGACGAGGATCACGCACACCACTCCCGAGCATATTCCTGGCAAACGTCGGTTCTCTCAATAACAAAGTGGACGAACTGCAACTCATGCGCCGGATAAACAAGGACTTCTCTCAAGCCATTGCCCTGTGCTTCACCGAGACCTGGCTGTGTGAGTCGACCCCGGACAGCGAGCTGCAACTGGCTGGCTTCCAACTTCACAGAGCAGACCACGAAGTGGAGGCAGCGGGGAAATCAAGAGGCGGTGGAATTTGCTTCTATACCAACCAGGACTGGTGCAACGACATCACGGTACTGTCAAACTTCTGCTCTCGCAACCTAGAATCCTTCGTTATAAACTGCAAACCCTTCTACTCTCCGAGGGAATTTAGCTCCTTTATTCTCGCTGGAGTTTACATTCCCCTCCCCCATGAGGCGCAAGCATAACTCGCTGACCAGGTAATGAGGGTAGAGAGTGACTTCCCGGACTCCGTGGTCATTGTTTTGGGGGACTTTAATGAATCTAACGTCAGCCGTGACCTTCCAAAATACAGACTTCATGTTACCTGCCCCACCAGAGGGAAAAGAACACTTGACCACTGTTACACGTCAATCAAGAACGTATATTGCTCTTTTCACCGGGCAGGTCCGGGTCTCTCTGATCATTGTCTAGTTCACCTTATTCCGACCTACAGGCAGAAACTAAAAGCTGCTAAGCCTGTGGTCAGAACAACGAAAAGGTGGACAAGCGAGGGCATTGAGAACCTACAATCCTGCTTTGACTGCACGGATTGGAATATGTTCAGGGAAGCAACCACAAGCCTCGATGAGTATACGGACACTGCATCATCATATGTCAGCTTTTGCGAGGACAGTTGCATTCCAACTAAGACCGGGACATGGTTCAACAACAACAAGCCCTGGTTTACTGCAGAACTCAGACAGCTCCGACAGTCTAAAGAGGAGGCCTACTGGAGAGGGGATGCAGACCTCTACAGGCAGGCCAAGTACAAGCTGAGAAGAGGAATCAGAGCTGCCAAAGAAAGGTACTCTGAGAAGTTGAGGAGCAAGTTCTCCGCTAGTGATGCTTCTTCAGTTTGGAAGGGCTTGCAAGAAATCACCAGCTACAAGAGGAAAGCCCCCCACTGTTTGGACAATCACCAGCTGACCAACGACCTGAATGAGTTTTACTGCAGGTTTGACAAGCAGAAATGTAACCCTGGTACCCCCTCCCCCCTCCCCCCTCCCCAACAAACACAGCCAGACCCCCGTCTGCAAAGAATAGACCCTTCTTCACACATGTCTCCCCATTCACCACTTCACACCTACTTAAAGCAAGACTCCAGTCTGAAAAGAGTGGAGTCTTTCCCACCCCAACCAACACTTCACACCCACTCATAGCCTGACCTCAGTCTGCAAAGGCTGGGCCCTTCTACACCCACTCCTCCCCATTCACGACTTCACACATACTTGAAGCAAGACTTTCGTCTGAAAAGACTGGGCCCTTTCCCACCCATCCCTCTCCAATCACCACTTCCCACCCAATTACCCACACCCTCCGTGCTGCACAACATAACTTCTCCATCATCAATAAAAATAGAGGAGGTGGAGAGGCTTTTCAGAAGACCGAAAAGCCAGAAGTCTCTATGACCAGACAATGTTTCCCCCAATACTCTCAAGCTCTGTGGCGAACAACTGGTACCGGTCTACACAGACATTTTCAACCAGTCCCTGCAAACCTGTACTGTCCCTGCCTGCTTCAAAGTCTCCACTATTTTCCCCGTACCCAAAAAGACAAGGATTACTGGTCTTAATGACTACAGGCCTGTCGCACTGACCTCCATAGTCATGAAGACCCTTGAAAGGCTTGTGCTTGCCAAGCAGAAAAATATCAAGAACCCCCTGCTGGACCCTCTGCAGTTTGCATATCGGACCAATGATGATGTAGTCAACCTGGACCGGCACTTCATCCTCCAGCACCTGGACTGCCAGGGGACCAATGTGAGGATTTTGTTTGTTGATTTTAGCTCTACATTCAACACCATTATGCCAGAGCTACTACACTCCAAACTTTCCGAGTTGATTGTGCCTGAACCCCTCTGTCGGTGGATCACCAGCTTCCTGACAGACAGGAAGCAGCATGTAAGGCTGGGAAAGCACATATCGGACCCACAAACCCTCAGCATAGGAGCACAGCAAGGTTGCGTACTCTCCCCTCTCCACAACTTTCTCTACACCAATGACTGCACCTCCACTGACTCCTCTGTCAAGCTTCTCAAGTTTGCGGAAGACACAACCCTGATTGGACTGATCTAGAATGGGGAGGAATCTGCCTACAGACAGGAAGTGTCACAGCTGGCGTCCTGGTGCCATCGCAACAACCTGGAGCTCAATGCTCTTAAGACAGTGGAATTGATTGTAGACTTTAGGAGAGCTCCCCCTCCTCTCACCCCACTCACCATCAACAACACCACAGTCACATCTGTGGAGTCTTAAGTTCCTGGGAACCATCATCTCCGAGGACCTTAAGTGGGGGTTACCATCAACTCCACAGTCAAAAAGGGCACAACAGAGGATGTACTTCCTGTGCTAACTGAGGAAGCACAATCTTCCTCAGGCAATAATGGTCCAATTCTATACGGCCATTGTAGAGTCTGTCCTCACCTTCTCCATCATGGTCTGGTTTGGCTCAGCCACCAAGCACGACAGCTGGAGGCTGCAGCGAATCGTCCGATCAGCTGAGAAGGTTATTGGCTGCAACCTTCCCTCCATTGATGAACTGTACACTGCAAGGGCCAGGAAACGAGCGGGTAAGATCATCTCTGACCCCTCTCACCCTGGCCACAAACTCTTTGAATCACTTCCATCTGGAAGGCGATTCCGGACTGTCAAAGCTGCCACAGCCAGACATAAAAACAGCTTTTATTTATGAGTAGTAGCTCTACTCAATAACCAAAAATCAGTAGCCTCCTTTTGCTCACGGTATTTAATTTAATTTACATGTTTAATCAATAATGTTTTAATACTAATGTTTAATGTTTTATGTACCATTCTAATTGTCACTGTATGTCATGTTGTCACTTGTGGGTGGAGCACCAAGGTAAATTCCTTGTATGTGAATACTTGGCCAATAAACTTATTAATTAATTCATTCATTCATAGAGTGGCACGGTGGTACAGTGGTAGAGTTGCTACCTTACAGCGATAGCAGCGCCAGAGAGCCGGGTTCGATCTCGACTACGGGTGCTGCCTGTACAGAGTTTGTACATTCTCCCCGTGACCACGTGGGTTTTCTCCGAGGTCTTCAGTTTCCTCCCACACTCCAAAGACAAACAGGTTTGCAGATTAATTAACATGGGTTTGTATACTTGGTATAAGTGTAAATTGTCCCTAGTGTGTGTTGGCACGTTAATGTGTGGGGATCGCTTGTCCATGCGGACTTGGTGGGCAGAAGAGCCTGTTTTCGCGCAGTATATCTAAACTAAACTAAACTGGAGACTCACCATGCAGCCCAGCACCAGTTTCGTTTTTTAAACTATCAATAGCAAAGCTAGTCTGCAGTAAATCCTTAAAAAACCCATTATTGGACAGAGGGAAGCTCGGGCTAAAAATGATAAATGGTAAAATTATTAGGTAATGGTAATGATACATTTTTAGCATGAGCTTACCTTGGTAATTTGGTGAATATCAGTTTTATTATTAAGCATGGCAAAGCGAGATTTAACATGTTTCTTTGGACTATATCTTCTGCAGGGATCTTTGGCTGGATTGTAAGTAATCAGTTCAGGATCTCATTTCCAACTTACGAATGGTTCCCAGGAAAGGAGCCCAGCTGTGACCCAGGGAGGAGCTGTATGGTATGGTATTTATTTGTCACATGTACCGAGGTAAAATGAAATTCATTTTTGTATGCAGTTCAGAAGAAGTATCACCATACATAAGCAGTTAGATACGACATGTTGCAAGTTTCATCCAACCAGACAGCTGACCAGTTACTTTTACTTGGCAGTGGCCTTAATTTCAGCTAAACTCAAGTCAGGATATGAAAGTAACTAATCAACATAGTTTCTAGCCTAGTTTGTGAAGGCTATTTCAATGAAAATTGAGACTTTCATTCCAAAAAGCACCTTGGAAATTAATATCATCAGTGCAAAGCAGATAATCGAAACTCATTCAACATTCTTCAAAATGAGAAATAGAGCTTAATTTATGCCTGTGAAATAACGAGAAAATATGAAATATTGCTCTTGGTGAGTAGAGAAGATCTGCAGATGCTGGCTTATACCAAAGATAGACACAAAATGCTGGAGTAACTCAGCAGGTCAGGCAGCATCTCCGGAGAAAAAGGATGGGTGACGTTTTCGGTCGGGACGTTTCTTTAGAGTGAAAGTAGGGGGGGGAAACTGGAGGTAAGAAAAGGCCAGAATAAAGCAGGGCTGGGAACAGGAAGGGTGGAGCTCATAATGGCCCATTGTTGGCTGGGGAGGAGGTGACATCAATGGGATACAAGGATGCGAACAGTGGAACTAGTAGGACAACTAGGACGGAGGATGGGGGAGGTGGGGAGAGAAGGCAAGCAGGGATTAGTTACAATTAGAGAAATCAACCCTCAAACCACTGGGTTGTTAGCTGCCTAAGCAAAACATGAAGATGTTCATGTGTTGTTGTTACTAATTTTCAAACTGCTATTTTTACTGTGTGGAGCTCATTTGTGGAAATACCGAATCAAATCAGGAAGTCAAATATTTCATATTTTCCCATCTGCATCTAAAATGTTCTTTAAACAATTGGAAACCAATTCTATGAGATCACGAAGCATTAATAGCAACGTCAATACTTCATAATCAGTAAATGTCATAATTTATTCTGTACTATTTATAAAATGGCAATTGTCACATTGCTATCATAAAACAACGAAGGCAATAGCCCAATCGCTCACCAGATAGCTTGTTCCAGTAATTCACATATCTTACTTAGCATGTGTGGTATAGTTAAGCAATATAAATAAACTGCTTCAGGGTTAACACTATCGTGAACATGTAATATTTCAGTTTTATATTTATAAAACAGATAAATCATGAGCCCCTTTCATCAAATGAACCTATTTTACCTTGTACCAGAGGCACATCTCTGAAAGTGAGGGGCAGTTACAACACTGACATACTGTACATAACTCTATGTACCATTAGTCATTACTGATGGTTTTTTCCTTAAAGCTGCAAGCAAAGGGTAAATATGCAGTGAAGCATCCAAGAACACAATATCAGAAGCCTTTGCGGCCATGTGTTGCAATTCAGCTGTCCCCCTTGTTCCCCTGCCCACTGCCTGTCTTCTTGCCAAAGCCCTGCAAGTTATTTCCTTTTGGATACTTTTCCAGCTTCCTTTCGTCTAGTTTCAATTGATCCTACCTCTGCTTTTACCCACGGCAGTGCATTCCTGCCCTGAGCACCCATTATGTTAGAAGACTTCTCCTTACACCACTTTTGACTATTTTGCCAATTACCTCAATTCTATGTCCTCTCATTCTTGTCCCAATCGCCAATGGGAAACATTTCTCTCTATCCATTCCATCTATGCCTTATAAGATTTCAAATATATGCAAATCATCCTTCTCTGGTCCAAGCGGAACAAACAAATCTTCTCTAATTTCTCCACAAAATTAAAGTATTGCATTCCTGGAATCTTTTTCGTATATCTCTTCTGTACCTTGTTTAAATTGTGTCGGTTTAAAAAAGGTTAATTATGATTTCCTTGTTCTTGCTGTCAATCCTTCTAGTTCCCATATGTTTTCCTAATTCCTTCCTTAACCTGCTTCGTGACTTTCAGTGAACATTGCACATACCTCAGTGGCAGCACGGTGGCCTAGCTGGTAGAGTTGCTGCCTCACTGCACCTGAGACGCGGGTTTGATCCTGAACTCGGGTGCTGTATGTGCGGAGTTTGAACGATCGCCCTGGTGTTTCCTCCAGGTGCTCCTCTTTCCTCCGACATCCCAAAGACATTAATTGGCATCTGTAAATTCCTCCCAGTGTGTAGAATACGAAAATGTGATAACATAGAACTAGTGATCGCCATGGACTAAAGGGCCTGTTTCCATGCTGAATCCCAAAACAAAACTAAATTTCCCTGGATCAGCTTGTTGTTAAATCTCTTTTAGAGTTATGTCCGCTAGTTTATATCGCTCATTCTTTCTACCAAAATGTAAAACTGCACATTTCTCAGCATCAAATATCATCAGCCATTTATGCAGCTATACCAAAGCCTGTCTATATCTCTTAATAACCTCCTCACCATTCACTACACCTCTAAGTATTAAGCTATCTGCACATTTACTGATTGTAGCCTCTGTAATCTCTGACTCCATGCAAAGAATTCCCTTTGGTGTTGGCCAGAAATTTACTGATCAAGAAAACACTTCTGAACACACCTCAAAAACATGTCGGCCATCCCTGTCTCTTGGATACATTATTGCTATCTCAGTCTATATTTGGAGCATTGAAGTCCCTTGTTATCACCACTCAATGTTTCTATACATCTCTGCAATTTCTCTAAATGTTCTTACAAATGTCTTCTTCAATCTCCTTCTTACCAGTTGGCAAACATACAACAGTCCCACTGGTGCTAATGTGACTTCATTGTTTCTTAACTATAAACAGATAAATTGTGTCATTAACCATCTGCTCTCCAGCACTGTAATATTTTCCTTAATCTATACTGCCACTTCCCTTTTTTTCTTCTTCTTTCCTACATAACTTGCATCCAGTAATATTTTAAACAAAGTTTTGTCCATATTTTTGTTAACCTGGGTCTCCATTATCATCAAATAATCTGGTTAATTATGTCAATACAATTCATATTTTTCACACATGCACTTTCAGTCCAATGTAAACCTACTGGTACTCTTTTTCAGTCTGGCCCGCTCTGAAAAAAATGGTATTCCTTCCTCTGTTATTTATCTCTCTCAATCTTTCCTTTTCACCAATTTCTTCTATTCAAGGCTTTGTTCTAGTTGCCAATTTAGTTTAAACCTCACCCACTAGCCAAGCACGTCGTGAGAATATTGACCTCAACTCTGATGAAGTGCAGCCATCCACTCTGACCATTCCATCCCAGCTAGAACTAGTCCCAATAACCCAGGAATCTAAAGTACTTCTTTCTTACATCGTTTCTTGTGCCATAAGTTTATATATGCTCTCCTTGTATTTCTATACACACTAGCACAAGGCAAATGAAGTAATCCAAAAAATATATCAACTTTACAGTCCTGTTTCCTAATCTCTATCTTTATTCCTTAAAGTTTGCTGGGAGAATCTCAATAATTTCCATAACTCTGACATCTTCGATGGAGTATATCTTCCTGGATACACACCTGCAGCCACAGAACATCTTTCCACTCCCCTTATGTGTAGAGCATCCTATAACTTTTGCTCGATGACTTTCAACCCACCTCTTAATCCAGCAACCCTGGTTACTATAGTTATGGCTCTGGTTGCATTCCACATTGGAAAGTTCCCACTCCTCCAGCAATAACACTAAGACTTGCGTGTTGGTCAAAGAGAAAAATGCCCCCTTGAACCACCTTCTCCACTCTTTTCAATCTCTCTGGTGTTCACCCATTCCCTCTCCACCTTTAGTCTTTTGAGCTGTGGTGCGCAAAACTTTGCAAACCTACTACCAAGGAAAAACTCAGCTGAATGGATAGGTTCATGCGTATTCAGATGTTGTTTGAACTCAAAATCTAAAACTCAAACTTTTCCAGTTCAAAGTATCCTTGAGTCACATTGGGCATTTTAAAGTTAACGCAGCCTCCACTGCTCAGCCCAGGAGCATTCAAAGTCATCATTCAACCACATTCTGCAAACTCTCGTACTGGAAGTCAGCAGTCTTTCACTGGCCTATAATGACATATTAGATCGGCAGCGTCTTCAAGAAGGTAGTCGCTATTGGTATACAGAGGGATTGATTGAAAGATATAGCGTGGAAGCAGGCCCCATTGTCTCACCAAGTCTATGCTGACCATTGATCACCCCATTACACTAGTTTTATATTATCCCACGTTCACATCTGCCTCCTATATGCTGTAGAGACCTTCGGGTCTACTTCACTATTCAATCATGGCTGATCTATATTCCCCTCCCGACACTCTCACTGCATGCACATTAGTATGATCGCAAATGTGATATCTTGCACTTTCAAATGTGCACCTGCCAAGGAAGCCATTTTTGAGCTCTGACGGCATCCGCAATGTCTGAACCCCTGGTGCTAACCTTCCTCTGAACTAGATCTGCCTCTAACAATCGAAAATGATGTTTTTTAGTTCACCGACTGAGACCTCAGATAGGTTTGTTAAAACACCACTGAGTGCTGTTGATTCCACTCAGTGTATGGATTGTAATATTTTGTCAGCTGATAATTTGCCAGTATAATTAAAAAACACACTGAACATCTCTCCTTATTCGTGTCAAGATTATGAGATTAAGCCAGCCATCCACAGTGGGGCTCTGTGCACCTTATTCAGCAGTTGATCACGTGCATGTTTCCATTTGTTAAAAACACCAATCCTTCCAACAATACCACAATTCCAGACTGTGTTAATGGCTGAAAAGAATAATTACAGTCAAAATTGCCGTAGATACATTTCACTTTGTAACAATTCTAGAGGGAGAAGTGAGTAGCAAGGATGATCACTAATTGAGTTGATGAGAAGCAATATAGATAATCCCTGACATGTTGTAACATAATTAATATTCTGTAAGGTACTGCAAATTTACATACTATTCTACACCACTGCACCTGATTATGTGACAACTAAGCTAATGATAGACTTGCCCTCAAATTTATTAACTGGTTCCATTTTTGAACTGTATATTCAAATTTCCACCATTAGTAGTTTTGATGCGTATATTATTAGAGTGCAAAATGGTAAAGAAAGAATTTACATTGACATTGCATCTTATACTACATTCAAGATACTGCAATGCATGATTAACAACCAAGGAATTGCTCTGGAAGTGCAGTGATTTATTATGCCGGCAATTGGGGCAGCATCTTGCAGGCGACCAAGATGTTACTGTATGAACAGCAAACAAGTTCACTCGTCTATTTCTTTTTAACGATTTTAGTTGCGTGGAGGAATGCTGACTAGCAAGCTGGAACAAGTTTCTGCATAACACCAATCTTTAACATCCCACTGAGTGGACAGGGTGATGATCAACTCGACATTTCATTAAAAGGAGGCTTCGCTGACAATGCAGAAACAAGGAACTGCTGGTTCACACAACAGGACACCAAGTGTTGGAGTAACTCAGCGGGTCAGGCAGCATCTCTGGAGAACATGGATAGGTGATGTTTTGGGTCAGATCAGTTTCCCAGACTGGGAGAGAGGAGGCAGAACAAACAGTGACAGGTAATAGATGGAAATATACTCAAAAACTAAACTGAACGACATTTTTCCAAATGCATCCCCTATCTGTGACAAATGTCTTTCTCAAGAAGCAACTAAAACACGCTCCTATGCCTCTTGCATAAAACCCCATAAATTTTGGAAAGGAATCTTTGAAATCTTCTCAAAATTATTAAAAACAAAACTGGACCCCCATACAGAATTGATTATTTTTGGAACAACAGGAGCCTGTTCTGAGCTATCAATATTTCAAAGACGTTTCCTCAATTATGGCCTGATAATGGCAAAAAAACTTAAGACTTAAATTTTGGAAAAATGCACCCACCCCAACTCTTAAAATGTGGATCACAAGCATGTCTGAGACACTACATCTCGAAGATATGAGACTCGTCTTAGCAGGAAAATCAGAGCAATTTTTAAAGATATGGTCTCCTTTCATCGATTCATTACAAACATAGGATGGTGCAACACAACTTCGGAATTAAACAGATTTACGGACAGGGTGATGGGTGGGGTGAGAAACGAAATAGGTATATCAACACGTTTTGGCCTTTTTTAAATTATTTTTTGTTTTGGCTTTATTTTTTTATAAGTTTTTACTTAGTCATTCTGTGACTACACTCTTTGGTAGGTTAGGGGTTTACACATTCACTAGCTCTTTCACTCTCTCTCTTTCTTGCTCTTTTTCTCTTTTTCTATTTCATTTTTGTCAAAATTAAAATGGAAGATGTACAATAAATGTATTTTTGTCATATGCCGTGGTTTATACTACTGTACACTGCTTCTAATAAAAATATTATTAAAAAAAAAAATTATTAAAAAAAAGGTGGAAATTGACACAAAATGCTGAAGTAACTCAGCCGGACAGGCAGCATCTCTGGAGAGAAGGAATGGTGACGTTTCTGGTCAAGACCCTTCTTCAGTCTGGAAAAGTGTCTCAATCCAAAACGTCACCAATTCCTTCTCTCCAGAGATGCTGCCTGTCCCACTGAGGTACTCCAGCATTTTGGGTCTATCGCGGTTTAAACCAGCATCTGCAGTTCCTTCCTACACATGTAATACAGGCAAGGGGATGTTGATTGACAGATAGTTGGAACAAAGGCCAGAAATTAAAACAAGAATGGTTAAAGGTTGAAGGTGTTGAAGGACAATGCAGTGCGCATTTAGTTCTGCACTAATATGGTAGCCTAGATTCTATCATTAAGTCCTGAAATGATTCTTGAATCTAAATTTAGTATCTTGAGCAATATTCTTGGATAAGCTATTCAACAAAACCTGGCATGATCTACATCATGATGTTACAATATCCAAATCAGTTACAGTCAACACACTATGATTTTGTAAGTGGTTCGAAGCCATTTCTTTAAATTAAATGTATTTAATGAAGATAGACACAAAATGCTGGAGTAACTCAGCAGGTCAGGCAGCATCTTGGGAGAATGAAATAGGCGACGTTTCAGGTCGAGACCCTTCATCAGACTCAGTTTGATGAAACATAGAAACATAAACATAGAAATTAGGTGCAGGAGCAGGCCATTCGCCCCTTCGAGCCTGCACCGCCATTCAATATGATAATGGCTGATCATCCAACTCAGTATCCTGTACATGCCTTCTCTCCATACCCCCTGATCCCTTCAGCCACAAGGGCCACATCCAACTCCCTCTTAAATATGGCCAACGAACTGGCCTCAACTACCTTCTGTGGCAGAGAATTCCACAGATTCACCACTCTCTGTGTGAAAAACGATTTTCTCATCTCGGTCCTAAAAGACTTCCCCCTTATCCTTAAACTGTGACCCCTTGTCCTGGACTTCCCCAACATCGGGAACAATCTTCCTGCATCTAGCCTGTCCAACCCCTTAAGAATTTTGTAAGTCTCTATGAGATCACCCCTCAATCTTGTAAATTCCAGCGAGTACAAGCCGAGTCTATCCAGTCTTTCTTCATATGGAAGTCGTGCCATCCCAGGAATCAGTCTGGTGAACCTTCTCTGTACTCCCTCTATGGCAAGAATGTCTCTTGTACTCAAATCCTTTTGCTATGAATGCCAACATACCATTCGCTTTCTTTACAGCCTGCTGCACCTGCATGCCTACTTTCAATGACTGGTGTACCATGACACCCAGGTCTCGTTGCATCTCCCCTTTTCCTAATCGGTCACCATTCAAATAATAGTCTACTTTCCTGTTTTTGCCACCAAAGTGGATAACCTCACATTTATCCACATTATACTGCATCTGCCATGCATTTTCCCACTCACCCAGTCTATCCAAGTCATCCTGCAGCCTCCTAGCATCCTCCTCGTAGCTAACACTGCCACCCAGCTTCGTGTCATCCGCAAACTTCGAGTTGTTGCATTTAATTCCCTCATCCAAATCATTAATGTATATTGTAAATAGCTGGGGTCCCAGCACTGAGCCTTGCGGCACCCCACTAGTCACTGCCTGCCATCCTGAATAGGACCCGTTCACTCCTACTCTTTGCTTCCTGTCTGCCAGCCAGTTCTCTATCCACATCAATACTGTGTGCTTTAAGTTTGTATACCAATCTCTTGTGTGGGAGTTTGTTGAAAGCCTTCTGAAAGTCCAGATATAACACATCCACAGGTTCTCCCTTATCCACTCTACTAGTTACATCCTCAAAAAATTCAATAAGATTCGTCAGACATGATTTACCTTTCGTAAATCCATGCTGACTTTGTCCAATGATTTCACCACTTTCCAAATGCACTACTTTCCCATCTTTAATAACTGACTCTAGCAGTTTCCCCTTTACTGATGTTAGACTAACTGGTCTGTAATTCCCTGTTTTCTCTCTCCCTCCCTTTTTAAAAAGTGGTGTTACATTAGCTACCCTCCAATCCTCAGGAACTACTGCAGAATCTAAAGAGTTTTGAAAAATTATCACTAAGGCATCTGCTATTTCTGGGGCTACTTCCTTAAGTACCCTGGGATGCAGCCTATCTGGCCCTGGGCATTTATCGGCCTTTAATCCATTCAATTTACCTAACACCACTTTCCGGCTAACCTGGATTTCACTCAGTTCCTCCATCTCATTTGACCCGCGATCCCCTGCTATTTCCAGCAAATTATTTATGTCTTCCTTAGTGAAGACAGAACCAAAGTAGTGATTCAATTGGTCTGCCATGTCCTTGTTCCCCATGATTAATTCACCCGTTTCTGACTGCAAGGGACCTACATTTGTTTTAACTAATCTTTTGCGCTTCACATATCGATAAAAACTTTTGCAGTCAGTTTTTATGTTTCCTGCCAGTGTTCTTTCATACTCCATTTTCCCTTTCCTAATTAAGCCCTTTGTCCTCCTCTGTTGGTCTCTGAATTTCTTCCAGTCCCCTGGTAGGCTGCTTTTTCTGGCTAATTTGTACGCTTCATCTTTTGCTTTGATACTATCCCTGATTTCCCTTGTTATCCATGGATGCGCTACCTTCCCTGATTTATTCTTTTGCCAAACTGGGATGAACAATTGTTGTAGTTCATCCATGCAGTCTTCAAATGCCTTCCATTGCATATCCAGGGTCTCAACCTGAAATTTCACCAATTCCTTTTCTCCAGAGATGCTGCCTGACTTGCTGCGTTACTCCAGCATGTGTGCCTATCTTTGGTGTAAACCAGCAGCTGCAGCCCGTTCTTACACATGTGTTAACATCAATTGTTTATCAAAAATATTGAAACACCTGCTTGTTTGAATAAACTGAAGCCCACAAATGCAATAAAGTAGAATTGACTAAAGGATGATGAATGCAGGTTGAAAATATGCTGATAATAAGCAAGCATAAAGAAAACCAAAGGAAAGCATTCATGGAACTTCTAAGCTGTAAAGCATTAGCTCAACTGCTGTCAACTACACATTATTATATTGTCCTTTTATTGTGTACACAATGATTTATTATGATAAAATTACCTACAATGTACTTAAAAATATGAGCAAATGACAATCTCTCCATGGAACTAATTTAATTACATAAATGGTGGCTATTATCTCATACATACAACAGCAAAACAAAAGCATTGCCCCTTTGTAGAAATAGTGCCATCACTCTGCACTGAAGACATCATGTCTGACCATTTAATTTAACAGCTGCTGCAGACTTGGCCAAATCACAGTTTACACTGAACGACAGCTCATCCATTACCCCGTGAAGGTCCAGCTCTTTGTTACATTCTGTGCACATTTCTTGATATTTGGCTCAGCACTTTTGAAGCCAATCCCATTATTCTCATTCTAATCACACAGGCATAGCTCGAGCCTGAATATGGCCACAGTACTCTTGACTGACTGCTTCAGGCAGCCAAATCCATCCTCTCTCTTTATTGTTAATTAAGTGTCATGACCCGAATTTGTGAATTTCTCAATATCTCTCGTGTTACACCCAGTTGATTAGAATTTTCAACCTCAGTCCACCACTTTTCAAAGCCATCCCACAGTCCACAATAACAGCTCATTTTGGGCTAAACCAAATCACCAATACAATTTCCCGTCCAAAATGCCGTTGCTTTTGTGTGAATGAAGAGAAGACTCGGTGCTTAGAAACGCGTATCTGTGGTTGATAACAACACTTCAACAAAGTAAATGGTTTATTCATCTTAAAATGGGAATATGTATCCTTGTTCGGTGTCTGGGAGGAAGCAGTGTCACAGGGATGGTTAAACATATTTTGGGCATGATATTGCATGACCCATTGGGTTACTCCAGCACTTTGTGTCTTGCATGACATAATTCCACTTTGAACACCCACCAGAGCAAAGTTGGTCTAAAGAAGGGTCTCGGCACGAAAAGTCACGCATTACATTTGCTCAGAGATGCTGCCTGACCCACTGAGTTACTCCAGCTTTTAGTGTCTATCTTCAGTATAAATCAGCATCTGCAGTTCCTTCTTACACATGACACAATAGTCTGCTTACATGTATCGAACCCCATAAAATGCAGGAAGCACCAGCAGAGGTGAACTGGAATAATAACTTGCATTTGTGTTAAGAACTCGAGGGGTCAGGAAGCATCTGTGGAAGGAAAGAACTGATGACTTTTCAGATGGGTCCTCAAGGGGCTGTCCCACTGCGGCGACCTAATCAGCGAGTTCTGGCAAGTTTGCTCTCGACTCATACTCGCAGGATGGTCATCACGAGGTCCTAGGAGGTCCTTGTAACTCTCCTTCATGCTCGAGGGTGGTCCCCGCGTACTCGAGGCCTCAGCCAGGTCACGGCGTATTTTTCAACCTGTTGAAAAATGCAAGCGAGTAAAAAAAGGTCACCATGGAAAAAATCGATACTTTTTTTACTCGTAGGTTTAGTTGAAGTAGGTCGTAGTAGGTTGGCATGTTATTCGTAGGTAATCGAGGGTAGTCGAAGGTAATCAAAGGTAGTCAAAGGTAGTCGTAGATAGTCTTCAACATAGTCAAAGGGAGGTCGAAGGAGATCGTCTTCACTCTCCACTATTCGGTGTCCAATTTTCCCAAACATAGTCGGAGGAGGTCTTCTACATAGTCGAAGGAGGTCTTCAACATGACATTTTTTCAAACTCTTCTAAACTCGCGAATTAGGTCGCCGCAGTGGGACAGCCTCTTCAGGAGGCTCGCAACCCGAATCGTCAGCCGTCCATTCCCTCCACAGGAGTTGCCTGACCCGCTGAGTTCCTCCAGCAGTTGTTTTTTTGCTCAGCATTCCAGCATCTGCAGTTTCTCGTGTTTGCTTTTACGTTACACGTCTCTTCTCACAGAAGTAAGTGACAAGGTGAGACAGAAAAGAGTGGAGCACAAGAAGGAAAGCATGGACAAAGGGATACATTTGAACGAAGTTGAAGTTACTTTGGCAGAAAGTTGTGAGTGGTGGAGTAGTGTGCTGGAGATGGATTGCTGCCCTGACTCACACCCACACACCATGCCCACCACACTTTCCTTCCTGACGCAGAAGGTCAAACAGGCTGAGCCCCCCCCCCCCCCCCACCCATGCTGTACATGAAAGGCTTCCTGTACAGCAGGACAGGCTCGGTATTACAAGACAGCCTCTGGCATTCTGGCTGGAGGATCTGTCCTTAGAATGCTCCGGTCATCCTTTGACACTTGCTCACAAAGAATGTAATAGGCTTTTTATAAAGTTTTTATATTTCTCTAAAATAGACACAAAATGCTGGAGTAACTAAGCAAATGCAGTATCGCTGGCGAGAAGGAATGGGTGACGTTTCGGGTCGAGACCCTTCTCTTCGATTTAAACCAGCATCTGCAGTTCCTTCCTGCACATTTTATATGTCTCTGTTTAATCAGGTAATTTAAAATGTATTAGAATTAATTCAAACTTTTTAAATGATTTAATAATTGAATGAAATAACAAATAATTAAAAACATTAAGTCAAATTAATAAAGCACTGAATGTGTGCACTTGAGGGTGGCAGTAGAGTTGCTGCATTACAATCCTGACTGCGGGTGCTGTCTGTACGGAGTTTGTACATTCTCCCCGTGGCCTGCATGAGTTTTCTCCGGGAGCTCCAGCTTCTGCCCACATTCCAAAGACGTCCAAAGATGCCAATCTCAAGATGCTACTATAGCGCACTCATTTGTCTTTTGTACAAAAATTTAAAAAATTTGGATTGAAATCTTTGAAATTCTTCACAAAATTATTTAAAATAAAACTAACACCAAAGGCAGATTGGATTATTTTTGGAATAACGGAAGGTAGCCCAGAATTAAATGTGTTTCAAAAGAATCTATTTGAATACGGTTTAAAAATAGGAAAAAAGTTAATTTTAAAATTCTGGAAAAATGCCCCTATACCAACAGTAAATATGTGGATTTCAACTATGTTTGAAACACTACATCTGGAAGATATTAGACTCCGCCTGGCAGGAAAATCAGATCGTTTCAATCAGACGTGGTCTGCATTGATAGATTTTGCTACAAGGATAGGGTGCAAGAGTACCTCAAAAAGGTACCGGCGTCGGGTCTTAGAAAAGGGGGATGAAAAACTATCGAAAAAAAGGGTTGGTAAATTCCTTTTCTCTAAAAGCCTTAAAATTAAGGGGTACAATGATTGTAACAATATTTACGGGATGTACACCGATGTACCTCTAATAAATTTTAATTTTTTTTTAAATTATTAAAAAAATTATTCATAAATTTGAAAAATAAAACACATTCCAAAGACGTACAGTTGTAGGCTAATTGGCTTGGTAAAATTTAAAATTGTCCCCAGTGTGTATAGGATAGTCTTAGTGCGAGGGTGTTTGCTGGTTGGTGCCGACTCGGTGGGTGGAAGGGCCTGATTTTTGCACTATATAGAAACATAGAAACATAGAAATTAGGTGCAGGAGTAGGCCATTCAGCCCTTCGAGCCTGCACCGTGATCATGGCTGACTCAGGTACCTGGTAGCCACAAGGGGAACTGGGTGTGGATTTCCCCCTTATCCTTAAGACCCCTGTCCTGGACTTCCCCAACATCGGGAACAATCTTCCTTCTAGCCTGTCCAACCCCTAATTTTTGCACTATATCTCTTAACTAAACGGAACTGAACATTTTCCACAGAACTGTGAAGTGGTATCATCAATGCTATGCCATCCTTCTCGGGCAAAATCGATGGAGTCCAATGTCATATGCTTCCACGTGATTCATTGCTTTATCACTATTCTTGGCGGAAAATCGAATGCCAAAGCAGACAGGCAGATGTCCCTTCAGAAGGTCTCAAACGTCCATGTTTGTCCATGCATGTAGGGTGTCACAGAGCACAAAAATAGGCTCTTCAGCCCAACTCTCCATGCCGACCAAGGTGGTTTCCTGAGCTATTTCCATTTGCCTGTACTTGGCCCATATCCCTCTAAACCTTTCCTATCCATGTATCTAGCTAAATGTCTTTTAAACATTGTAATTGTACTCCCTCCACCACTTTCTCCTGGCAGTTCATTCTGTATACCTACAATCCTCTGTGTGAAACACTTACCGCTCAGATCCTCACTGAAAACATTCCCCTCCAATCTTGAATCGATGGTCTCTCGTAATAAGAATCCCCTATCCTGAGGAAAAGACTGAGACAATCCACTTATCTATTTCTCTCACGATTTTATATGCCTCTTATCAAGTCGCTCTTCAGCCTCCTTCGCTCCAGAATCTACAGTTCTCTTCTGACCATTTATACCCTCCAACCTTAAAGTAGAATTGGTGATTTCCAAAACAGTTCCCCTTTGAGCGGCAAGCTATCAACCAGCACAATTCAGACCAAATATCTCTGTTGAGTAAACATGCAGGTACAACAGGCATCGAAGAAAGCCAATGGCATGTTGGCCTTCATTGCGAGAGGATTTGAGTTTAGGAGCAAGGAGGTCCTACTGCAGTTGTACGGGGTTCTTGTGAGACCGCATCTGGAGTATTATGTGCAATTTTGGTCCCCTAATTTGAGGAAGGACATTCTTGCTACTGAGGGAGTGCAGTGTAGGTTCACCAGGTTCATTCCCGGGATGGCGGGATTGATGTATGATGAAAGAATGGGTCAACTGGGCTTGTATTCGCTGGAATTTAGAAGGATGAGTTGGAATCATATAGAAACATATACAATTCTTAGAGGATTGGACAGGGTAGATGCAAGAAAAATGTTCCCGATGTTGGGGGAGTACAGAACCAGGGATCAGAGTTTAAGAATAAGGGATAGGCCATTTAGGACTGATATGAGGAAAAACCTTTTCACCCAGAGAGTTGTGAATCTGTGGAATTCTCTGGCACAGAAGGCAGTGGAGTGCAATTCACTGGATGGTTTCAAGAGAGAGTTAGATTTAGATCTTAGGGCAAAGGGGATCAAGTGATATGGGGAAAAAGCCAGAAGGGGGTACTGATTTTGGATGATCAGCCATGATCATATTGAATGGCGGTGCTGGCTTGAAGAGCCGAATGGTCTACTCCTGCACCTATTTTTTATGTTTCTATGTCAAAATAACAGAATAATCTAGACTTGCTTCTTCCCATTCTATTCTCCCTCAGCCAACACCAAAGTTATAAGGGAATCTAAAATGCATCAGGGGGACAAAACTGAATAAATGTTTATGCTGTGACTGAATGGAGAAAAACTTTCTTCCCTTAAAGGTTAGACTTACCTATTTTGGAGGACTGGGTGGATTGATTGCATTTAATACTGAACTCAGTAGATGGATTTTAAACAAATTATGGATGTGGGATTAGACAGGAAAATTATGATATAGAACATCAGTCATAACCAAAGGACAAATTGTTATGTTTTTTTTCCTGCTTTTTGCAATATACCACAATGGAATGTGGAGTGGTAATGAGTAATATTGATGTAATGAGATCAATGACACTATGATGGGCATATGCATGCAACGGGTCTGAAGATACATCACCTATCCACGTTCTCCGAGGATGCTGCCTGACCCGCTGAGGTACTCCAGCACTTTGTGTCTTTTGTTTTTATAACATCAGCTGCACTTAGTTTGTACAAAGTATTAGAAGCTTTGTCTCGATTAGTTGTTCCATGTTCATCTAATAATCTAAACCAGACAAAGGTGGCACCACAACATGGAATGAGAACGAAAACTAAAGTAGGGCTGGAAATGTTCTGTCACAGTTTCATATAATAGCAATGGAATATGCTGTTTATGAATTTAAAGTTAATGAAACTGAATTTCAGATGCTCAGTGTCATCAAACTAATCTATCACTTATTTAGCATTTACAACCACATTTCGACTCTAATGGCTTTGAATATCTATATTGGCTGGGTTTTTGCTGAGGCGGGTATGTGAAATTGCTAATAGCAACCAGCTAATAGCAACCATCTAATCCCACAGAAGCAAATACAAAATTGATAGGATTGGGTGTGCAAAAACATCTCCCTGTAATTGCTCTCACCTTGTTGGGTTTGTATTTAGTTAACATGGTGCATGTATTGGATCTTTTAAATACCTAACTAAACGTTTTGTCAGGAAGCATCTCAGCTTGGTTTGAGAACAGCTCCATCCAAGACGGCAAGAAATTGCAGTGAAGTGTGGATGCAGCCCAGACCATTACACAAACCAGCCTTCCCTCCGTTTACTTCATTTACAGCTCACGCTGCCTCGGAAAGGCCGGCAGCATAATCAAGGACGAGTCACACCCTGCTCACTCCCGCTTCTCCCCTCTCCCATCAGGCAAAAGGTATAGAATGTGTGAAAACGCACACCACCAGAATCAGCAACAGTTTCTTCCCAGCTGTTATCAGGTAACTGAATCATCCTACCACAACCAGAGAGCGGCGCTGAACTATTATCAACCTCTTTGGTGACCCTCAGACTATGATGGCTTTGCCTTGAACTAAACATTATTCCCTTATCCTGTATATATACACTGTAAATAGATCGATTGTAATCACGTATTGCCTTTCTGCTGACTGGTTAGCACTCAATGAAAGCTTTTTCATTGTGCCTCGGTACACGTGACAATAAACTGAACTGAGCTGAACCATTTTGTTCTAATGTCCCCTCTACACTTGCATCACAAATCTATAATTATCTCCAATCTTGTTGGTTTTGTGTTCTTGGGAAGGTTGATTGTTAACTTGTGCTTGTCCATGCAGCTTTCAAAATGTGTGTGAAAATTGCCATTGCTGTCCTCAGCAAAGGAGTTGTTGTTTGGTTTCACTGGGTACTTGCAATAGAATGGATTTGTCAGACATTAAGCCTAATTTCAGTCAGTAAATGTATTTGACTTATTATTCTAAAGAGCAAACTAGAACACAAGTCTCCACATATATCTTTCCTCCATGTATTCTCCCTTCTTCTTATGTGTCTGGAATTACTCTGTTGCTCGCTTGTCAGTAATAACATTTCATTTTGTTCTTATTTTAAGCTATTTATAATCTAGTATCGAACAGAATGAATCTCAAAGAAAATAATCAGGAAAGCACTTCAGACTTGCTCGATGACTGGTAAATTACTTTCACAGTGCACAGAAATGAGGATTAATGTCTTCCCGACTTGTATACTAGAGCACATTTAGCATCTTAAGCATCATGTCAAATATTTCTCCAATGGCCCTCTTGTCATGCATCTTCAGTTTATGTTGGTTAATATTAATGACTTGCAGGAGCAGAACCCGAGACTAAGTTTTAATTCTAAATACATAATTATAAATACTAGATACCCCAAGATCTCTGGTGAAGGGCAGCACGGTGGCGCAGCATTAGAATTGTTACCTAAAGGGCCTGTCCCACTGTGGCAAGCTAATTTGCGAGTTTAGAAGAGTTTAGGATAGTTTGAAAAAGTGTCATGTTGAAGACCTCCTTCGACTATGTAGAAGATCTCCTTCAACCTCCTTCGACTATGTTGAAAACTAGCTTCGACTAGCTTTGGGAAAATTGGACACCGAATAGTGGAGAGTGAAGACAACCTCCTTCGATCTCCTTCGACCTCCCTTCGACGATGTTAAAGACTATCTACGACTATCTTTGACTAACTTCGACTACCCTAGACTACCTACGAATAACATGCCGACCTACTATGACCAACTTCGATTAAACCTACGAGTAAAAAAAATATAGATTTTTTTTTCCATGGTGACCTTTTTTTACTCGCAGGCATTTTTCAACATGTTGAAAAATGCACTGTGACCTAGCTGAGGCCTCAAATATGCGTGGACTACTCTCGAGCATGAAGGAGAGTTACAAAGACCTCCTAGGACCTCGTGTTGACCATGCTTCGAGTATGAGTCGAGGGCAAACTCTTCTAAATTCGCCAATTAGGTCGCCACAGTGGGACAGGTCCTTTATAGTGCCTGAAGTGCCAGAGACCCGGGTTTGATCCCAACTACGGGTGCAGTGTGTACGGAGTTTGTACATTCTCCACATGAACGCGTGGGGTTTCTCCGAGATCTTCGGTTTCCTCCCACACTCCAAAGACGTACAGGTCTGTGGTTAATTGACTTTGGTTTGTATACTTGGTTTAAGTGTAAATTGACCCCCCCGTGTGTAGGCTTGTGTTAATGTGCGGGGATCACTGGTCAGTGTGGACGCGGTGGGCCGATGGGCCTGTTTCCGTGCTGCATCTCTAAGCTAAACTAAATTGCACATAATAAAAATAATTGACCTTTTTTTACAACATCACATTCCAAACAGGGTGTGAAGACTCATTCTTGGTTCATGCTATTGTAGACGAGCGGCAGCAACTGGGGAGTAAAAGTAGGATATAGCCGACTAGATATTGGGCAAATATCAGCTCTTATTGAATCCTCATTCAAATCTAGAGAAAAAATAGGTGAAGGTTTCTACTCATCGCCATGCATAGGAGAATCGAGAGAGAATTCCTAAGCTATCATAATCCCTACTAGTCAGACATCTGCAAGAGAGGACTGATAAACCATCTTGGATTGGGCTTCACCTGGACAATCTGATTCAACAGAGATTGTTATTTCATTTTCATCTTATCACAGAGGTAAAACCATTCTAAAATCTATCCACTCTCCAATGAAAGGTTATTGGCCTGAAACAGTTTGTTGCTTCACAGAAGCTACCTGACCTTATGAGCATTTCCAGCATTTTCTGTTCTATTTCAGATTTACAGTGTTTACATTTTTTTTCCTTTGCGATTTGAAATCTGTGACATATAAAGTGCAGCAGACACAAAAGACACAGAGGATACAGTGGACAACTCCAGGCAATGAAACATCTCAGGGAATGAAGGAAGTGCTACAATGGGATCTGAATATCCCAAAATGCAAATGATTCGGCAAGTTGAGGCAAACAGTTGAGAAGGCAAATGATATATTGAGCTGCTTTGCAAAGGTTTTCTGCAAATATGTCAAGCTACGATTATACATAAACGATAATTGTTGATTCGCTATCTCAAGACTCCTTTCTTGGCCCTTAATGTGACACAGTCATAGTTTTTTTTTTTTTTTGTTTTTTTTGTTAGAAGTACAGTAGTGTGGTACTTAAGTACCTAATACATGCATACATATTTCCATTCTTGTACAACTTCGTACTTTTGTTTCAATAATAAAAGAACAGTGAGAGAAAAAAGAAATAAAGAGTGTCGGAATAGATAGACAAGCGAGTAGAAACAGATAGCCAAAGAAATACAGGACCGAGATAAGAAGCTAAAAAGATTGAAAGAAAACGAGAAAGTAAAGGAAAGAGAGATTAGGAGAGATCTACCTATTTCGTATTTTTGCCCATCCGTCACCCGGTTCTAAACCATTTAATTTCTTATGTTGCACCATCTGCTTCCAAAAAGTTGATAAAAGGAGACCAAGTCTTTAAGAACAGGTCTACTTTGCCTAGTAGGAGGAATCTCATTTCTTCAAGGTGTAGCATTTCAGGCATGTTTGAGATCAACATTTTGAATGTTGGCGTGGTAGCGTTTTTCCAAAATTTGAGTATAAGTTTTTTTGCTGTTATTTGACGGTGATTAAGAAAAGCTTCTTGGAATATAGTTAGTTTACTTCCCTCTTCCATTGATCCAAAGATAATCAGTTCTGTATTGGGGTTCAATTTTGTGTTAAATAGTTTTGTAAAAATTCCAAAAATTTCATTCCAAAATTTATACAGTTTTATACAAGAGACAAAGGAATGTGCTATAGTGGCATTTTGAGTTAAACATTTGTCGCAGATGGGGGAAACATTTGAAAATATTTTATTCAGTTTTCGAATAATATAGTCTATGTCAAATTTTAAATTGAATTAGGTTATGTCTTACATTAATTGAACATTTATTTACATATAATAATTTTTTTTCCCATCTATCATTCGGAATTTTTATCAATAACTCTTGTTCCCAGTCCCTTCTAATTGCCTCTGTCATTGGTGTTTCTATATTTAGAATTGTATTATATAAGTAAGATATTAAATTGCTTGATTCTGCCTTTCTATTCATTCCTTCCTCAATGTATCTGGAGTTAAAGTTTGATATCCTTGTATATATTTTTTCAAATAATCTTGAATTTGAAGATATTTGAAATATTAATTACTTTTCAAATTATATTTTAGTTGTAATTGTTGGAATGATAAAAGTTTTCCCATTTTATACATATCTCCCATTGTTTTAATTCCTATTCTTTCCCAATGGATAAACGTTTTATTAATAATGGATGGTTTGAATGAGGGATTATTAGCTATTGGCGATAATTTTCTTAATTTTAAAGTTAATTTTATTTGTTTCCAAATTCGTATTATACTATGAATAATTGGATTCTTCTTATATATTATATTGTTCAGTTTCATCGGGGAAAGAAGGATCGCTCCGATATTATAAGGGGAACAATCCTCTTTCTCCATTCTTATCCAATCTACCTGTTGGGCAGAACTGTCCAACCAATAGATTATATTTTTAATATTCACTGCCCAATAGTAATACAATAAGTTAGGAAGTGTCAGTCCCCCTGATTCTTTAGATTTACACAAGTATTTTATTTTAATTCTGTGTGATTTATAATCCCATATGAAGTTTATAATATCAGAGTCTTGTTTTTTAGGTAAGTATATTGGTATTGATTGAAATAGGTACAATATTTGTGGTAAGAAGATCATTTTTATCGCGTTTATTCTGCCTATTAAGGACATCGGCAGTGTTTTCCAAAATTTAATCAACCCATTTAATTTAGGTAATAAAGGCATATAGTTTGCGTTGAGTAATGATTTATATTTCCTAGTGATTTGGATGCCCAAATACTTATTTGGGCATCCAAAAATATTTTTTCTGTTGCAATTCTAAAGGGGAATTTCAACAAATGTGTCGGTTCTTGACGTTTTATCGTCATAATTTCGCTTTTGTTCCAATTTATTCTATATCCTGAAAAAGAACCAAATTCCTCTATTAAGTTTAGTATATTTGGTATGCTAATTTGCGAATTTGTAATATATAGTAATATGTCGTCTGCATATAATGAAATTTTATTATTTGAGTGTTTGGTATTATATCCATAAATATTCGGATGACTTCTTATACTTTCTGCTAAAGGCTCTATCACTAGTGTAAATAGCAGGGGCGATAGTACGCACCCCTGCCTATTGCCCCTTGCTAATTTGATTTTCGATATTATTAGTCAGTATTCTAGCCGTCGGCTTATCATATAATAATTTTACCCATGAGATAAAGTTATCTCCCATGCTAAAATTTTGCAATACTTTGAATAAATATTGCCATTCTACTTGGTCGAAAGCTTTTTCTGCATCCAGTGAAATAATTGCTAGTTCTTCTTCAGTATTATGTGAGTACATTATATTAGACAGCCGTCTCAAATTGTTAAAAGAGTATCTCTTCGGTGTAAACCCTGTTTGGTCCGGGTTTATTAGTTTGCTAACATATTTACTCAATCTTCTCGCTAGGGTCTTTGCTAATATTTTTTGATCTGTATTTAGGAGTGCAATAGCTCTATACGAGCCTGGGTCTTCTAGATCTTTTTCCTTTTTTGGTATAAGTATAATCGTTGACTCAGTTAATGTTTCTGGTAGTTTATTTTCTTTAAAAGCGTATATATATAAATCTTGCAGGCGTGGAGAAATTATCTCATAGAATCTTTTATAGAATTCATTACTAAAGCCATCTTGTCCTGGCGTTTTGCCGTTCTTCAACTTATTGTTTCTTCTATTTCCTGCAGTGTAATCTGGGCTCCTAATCCCTCTTGTTCCACCATATTTAATTTTGGAAGATTACAATTGTCTAAGAAATTTGTAATTTAAGTATTCTTTGCAGAGGTTTTCGATGTATATAAATTTTGATAAAATTGAGCAAATCTTTTATTAATATCTTTAAGTAGTGTTAGTAATTCCCCTTTGGCTGATTTAATTTTAGTAATTGTATTTTCTGTTTCCCGTTTTTTCAGGTGGCGTGCTAAGAGTTTATGTGGTTTATCACCAAATTCGAAATTTTCTTGTTTTATAGTTTGAAATAATCTTATTATTCTGGCCGATAAAATTTTATTTAATTTATATTTTAGTATTGTTATCTTATTATGTTTATTTATAGTTGGTTCTTTAGCATTTTCTAAATCTAATTGTCTAATTTTTTGTTCTAACTGCAATTGTTCAGTATTATTTTTTTTATTTTGGAAAGCTTGATATGAGATTATAGTTCCTCTAATAAATGCCTTAAAAGTTTCCCATAATAAGGAGGGTGAAATATCTGGTGTATCATTTGTCTCAAAAAAGAATCCCATCTGCTCTTTTAAATATGTACATCCTTGTGAATTGTTTAAGATTTGGGGGTTAAACCCCCCCAAAAAATGATTTTTTTTATCAGGCATTCCATCTAATTTTAAAGAAAACGTTAGCGTGGAATGATCAGAAATAATACTATTATGATATTTAGAATTATATGTATATGGAATTAGTTTCGTGCCAACTAAGAAGTAATCAATACTTGAATATGTTTTAATGTACCATTGAATAAAATGAATATTCCCTACCTACTGGATTAGCGATCCTCCATACATCTGTTATGTTGGTATTTTTCATGTATGTATTTAGGATTTCACTAGTTTTAGATTTTATGGTAATCCTTTTTTGTTTTGCTGATTTATCCAGATATGGATCTAAAACACAATTCAAATCTCCCCCTATTATCACATTTTGATAGTTAAGTTCTGTAATTGTATCTAAAATTTTACTAAAGAATTGGGAGGTTGTCAAAATTAGGAGCATAAATATTTATCAAAGTAAGTGGAGTAGAATAAATGTATCCCATGACTATGACGTACCTCCCCTCTTTATCTGGTATGGTAGTCTTTAATTTAAATGGTATACCTTTACGAATGATAATAACCGTACCTCTAGATTTAGAAGTAAATGAAGAGTAGTATGTTTGCCAAATCCAATTTACCTTCAATCTTATCTGTGTTTGATATTTCAAATGTGTCTCTTGTAAGAAAATGATGTCACTGTTTAAGGCTTTTAATTGGGCAAAGATCTTACCCCTTTTAATTGGTTCATTAGCACCCCTTATATTCCAACTACAGAACGTGATTCCTCCAGTTTTCTTTTGTTTATCGTCTTGCATTATGAATCATAAAGGTTAATACCTTTACTTCATATGGTGCAACCAAGAAACTCATAACTCTAGGTGGAGGATGGTCATCCCCAGCTGTTGTTTTGTTGGCATCTCCCCTTCAGAATAGACCTTGAAAAATACCAGAAAGTGTAGAGTCGTGAAAAGATACTTAACAAACAAAAAGTGATATTATAATATCCAAAAATAAAGATATTATAATTAAAAACAGACCACCAACAGGTAGTAGAAAAATTCTTATTGACTTCCGTAGATGTTTTTATATGTTTCGCTCTGCTCCCTTGACCAGTTATTATTAATTGGAAGAGAGAGTGATACAAAGTTCAGAAATATATATATAAACTAAAACACACTCCAATAGATTGATTAGAAATATATCTTCAAAGAGAAAAAACAAAATAAAAAAGTTTCCGAGTATATATTTAGATATAACAGTAATTATGTTAATTATATATCCATATCTATTGATATGCCTAGCTCTATTACAATTAAGTCTCAAACCTTTGTATCAAACACCAGCAGGTTCCAAGGGGTTCACCAGATTCAGACCCTTGGGTAACTTCCAAGCGTCTGAGTCTCCTCCCCCCTCTTTGCGCGCAATTTAGACTAAATCTACTATATCCATAAAATTTGTTAGTGTGTTATTAGTACTTATCAATCATATTAAACTTGTTATTCTTATATTTAGCAAGTAATTAACATCATGAAATAAACATCAGCCATTATTACGCTATGTCTTAATATTATACAATTTTATTAATTATATTTTATGTTAGTATGTAATTGTGTGTTTCTTAAATCATAAATTTCTATATACAAGTCCACTGATAATATTTTTCCATATTCTCAAGATATTTTCCCCGCCACAATTTTTCTTCTTTGTCAATCCTTTCTTGAAGTAAAACATAAAATCCGACCTTGAGTTAACATTCCAAAGATAAAATGGCTAGACAACGCCTCGCGGAAAGTTCTCCATCTTAACCAGAGCAGTATTTTTTGTATGTTAAAAAAAAGAAACACAGTTCTTTCTTCGTCATTTCTCATGATCAGTAGTCCTCCTTTGTGATACTTTGTGCATAATTAAATGCCTCTTCTGGATCCGTGAATGCACGTTCAACATGGTTGAAAGTAATTCTCAATTTCGTGGGATATACTATCCCATATCTTACTCCCGAGACCTCTTTCAGTAGCCTTCTAATGTTTGTAAACTTGTCCCTCTCTTCCATGACTTAAGCTGGAAAATCACAGAAGAATCTTAGTTTGTCTTCTTCAAATATCAAATTCACACCATATGGAATTTTTTTCATAATTCCTTCCAGGGTTGAAATGTCATAGAATTTCAGAATAATCTGTCTTGGGGGGTCAGTTGGGCTTGCTTGAACCTTACGTCGGAGCCGGTGAGCCGTATCTATTCTCCGGGCTTCAGGCTGCTTAAGCACTTGTTTGAGTAAGTTGGCAGCAAACTCCTGATAGTTTTGCCCACTCTCCTTTCCTTCTTTTACTCCAACTATCCTCAGATTTTGTCTTCTTGATCTTGCTTCCAAGTCCGTACATTTATGCTTCATTTTAGCAAGCTCCCTCCCAGTGCTTTCTTGTTTCATTTTTAGTCTCTTTATCTCCTTAGCCATCTCAGTTATCGTCTTATCCATTCCTTCCATAGCCGCCTCAGTAGACTTTAACATTGCGTCCAGCTTTTTATTACAGTCCTTATCAACCCGCTTAATTTTTTTGTTTAAATCCTCCTCAACCTCAATCACATGTTTGGTTAAGTCATCAATTTTCCCCATCAGCGTATCATTATCTTGTTTAATTTTTTCAGAGAGGCTTTTGTCGAGCGTGACATTCCCATCTTGTATCACTTTAGAAATAACTTCAGTGACTGAAGTTAATACTGACTTTTCCAATTGTTCCATATGCACTCTTTGTTCCTCCATTGAGGTCATTTCTGTAGAAAGATTTCGAAAGTCAGCTTCTTCTTCTGAGCTTCCAGCTGATGCTTGAGGGGATTGAGGAGTCTTTCCAAGTTTTTTCAAGTAGTCTCTTGTGGCAGGTCTTGAAGCAGGTTTTACAGGCTTCTGGCGAGGATTCCCTTTTTTCATTTAAAACTGCTGTTATTCTCTGTTATCAGCAGAGTTTCTGATAACACACAATTAAATAGCAGCTCTGGTAGTATATTTTAGAACTCCCCCGACTTCCAGCTCGTATTTTAGCACATTAAAACATTATTTCGGGAGCAGAGCAAAACAGGAGCATCTCTCACCCCACCATTGACGCCGCCGGAAGTCCTCGACACAGTCATAGTTACACAACATGGAAACAGAACCCCATGACCCAACTCATCCATGTCAACCAAGTTGTCAAATCCCACATGCCTGTACCTAGCCCTATCCCCACACACCTTAGGAGTAGAATTAGGCCATTTAGCCCATTAAGTCTACTTGGCCATTCAATCATGGCTGACCTATCTCTCCCTCCTAACCCCATTCTCCTGCCTTCTCCCCATAACCTCTGACATCCATGTACCTGTCCAAATGTTATTTAAATGCTATAATCGTACCTGTTTCTACTGGTTCCTCTGCATTGGGGTACATAGGTATCTAAGGAGCCAAGTCCATAGCTCTTTCAGAGTAGGAAGACATGTAACTAGAGAGGTTAAACAAAAGGCACTTGTTATACTTTCCTTTATCATTCAGGGCATTGAGAGGTGGAGTAAGAAAGACACATTAGGCAGCATGTTGAGTATTATATCAGTCTGGTCACCTTACTACAAGACAGGTGTGGAGACTGTGTCTAAAACAGGATGCATACCAATGTTGTCAAGGCAACAATTACTTTAAAAAACAGAACTTGAAATAAAATGATAGGGTAGCGCTGTTTTTTGAAATAAATTGTTAGCTTAACAACTTTAGTCTTCACTATACCTTCTTTCCTTTACGGGAGATATTTCATTCAACTTTTATTTCCAATTTATTGGGCTTTCTGTTAAATTTCCAACGTACATTTTTGCTTTACCATTCCTGTATTGTACTTTGTCAAAATTATTCAAACTTAATAGGCTAATCAATCTTAGAGTCTCGCAGCATAGAAACGGGCCCTTCAGCCCAACTCATCCATGCCTGATTCTTGTGCTAGTTCTTAATACCATAGGTGCCTCATTAATGATGCCAAGTTCAGTGATGGGAATAAAATAGAACCATAGTAACAAGAACAGAAAATGCGAGCAGTGTTGATCAGGTTAGGCAACAAGTGCCGTTTTTGATCAAAAACCCATCATCGGGATTGGAAAAGTTAGAAGATAGTGTCTTTAAGTTGCAGGGAGGGAGATATGGAAAGAAGTGAGGTAATGTCTGTGATATAGTGAAGACTAAAGTTGTGAAGCTAACAATTTATTTCAAAAAACCAGCACTACCCTATCATTGTATTTCAAGTGCTGGTTTTTAAAGTAATTGTTGCCTTGACAACATTGGTATGCATCCTATTTTAGACATTTGCTCTGTTCTCGCCACCATTCCCGTGCGCTGCATGTTAAAACACGTTTGTTTTTTGCAGTTTCCATCTTCAAAGAAGGTTCATTGACCCGAAATAATGATGAAACGAATAATGATTTCTCTCTGCACTGACACTGTTGGACCTGCTGAGCACTTCCAATGTTCTCTGATATTGGGGTACCAGGTTCAGTAACAGAGTAGAAGAAATGTGTCACCTGAAAGAGTGTTCATTCCACAGGAACCCAAGCTTCAGAATTTAAATGTAACATCTCCAAGATTGCAGATGGCTCAAAACTGGGTGGCAGTGTGAGCTGCGAGGAGGATGCTATGAGGCTGCAGGGTGACTTAAATAGGGTGAATGGGCAAATGCATGGCAGATGCAGTATAAATGTGAGGTTATCCACTTTGGTGGCAAGAACTGGAAGGCAGATTATTATATGAATGATGTCAGATTAGGAAAAAGTGAGGCACAACGAGACCTGGGTGAACTTGTACATCAATGACTGAAAATAAGCTTGCAGGTATAGCAGGCAGTGAAGAAAGCAAATGGCATGTTGGCCTTCATAGTGAGACGATTTGAGTATAGGAGCAAGGAGGTTCTACTGCAGTTGTGCAGGGCACTGGTGAGACTGCACCAGGAGTATTGTGTGCAGTTCTGATCTCCTAATTTGAGGAAGGACATTTTTACTATTGAGGCAGTGCAGTGTAGGTTCACCAGGTTAATTCCCGGGATGGCAGGACTGACAAATGATGAAAGAATGGATCAACTGGGCTTATATTAACCGGAATTTAGAAGGATGAGAGGGGATCTTATAGAAACATATAAAATTCTTAAGGGGTTGGACTGGCTAGATGTGGGAAAAAAGTTCCAGTTGTTGAGGGAGTCCAGAACCTGGGGTCACAGTTTTAGAATAAGGGGTAGGCCATTTAGGACTGAGAAGAGGAAAAAACATTCACCTAGAGAGTTGCAAATCTGTGGAATTCTCTGTCACATAAGGCAGTGGATGCCAATTCACTGGGTTTTTTTTCCAAGAGAGAGTTAGATATAGCTCTAAGGGCTAATGGAATCAAGTGATAGAAGGAGAAAATAGGAATGGGGTACTGATTCTGGATGATCAGCCATATCATATTGAATTGGTGCTGGCTCAAAGGGTGGAATGGCCTACTCCTGCACCTATTTTCTATGTTTCTATGTAATTTCTCTCCCGCAGGAAAATAATATAATAAAATCATTTCCATTCATTCCCTCATCATTTTGTATCAGGTAAAAAAAGTTAATTTAATTTTTCATAAAAAAATAAAATTGACTCTTTAGATCAGGGGTAGGCAACCCGGGCCGAACGCGGCACGTAACCCAAAATCATCCGGCCCGCAGGTGTTTTTTTTCCCCGTAATCATCCGGCCCGCTGAGCGCCAGCCCCAAACGCGGCCGAGCTCTGGCTGTACCGCATTCTGCGCAAAGCCGCCAGCACGGTCGTGCACCTTAAGAAAGAACTGCAGATGCTGGAAAAATGGAACGTAGACAAAAATACTGGAGAAACTCAACGGGTGAGACATGCAAGGATTGCATCAGGCTGCCTCACCCGCTGAGTTTCTGCAGCATTTTTGTCTACCTTCTGTGAACACGTGATTTGATGCCGGCCATCCGCGGCGGGATGGGGGCGGGATCCATGTGTAAACATGATAGATGTGACCCGCCATCCGCTCACAGACATGCGCCCCGGCCCCTACGCAGAACAAGGTTACCGACCCCTGCTTTAGACTAAAGATACCTTTACTGTGAAGATTAATGTGAAGAGATGAAAAGTAGATATGTTTATAATGCACATATTTGATATTTGTGTTGAATGTGAAGGGTTAAACTGAAGGAAAATAACAAAATAAAGGACCACATTAAAGCCTAGTTTGAGTCATTGAGGACAGGACCTTTTTACTGTAGGAACAAGGAACTGCGGATGCTGGTTTACAATTAAAGAAACCTAAAGTGCTATAGTAACTCAGCAGGTGAGGCAGTATCCCTGGAGAATCCAATCTGAAAAAGGGTCCCAACTTTAAAAAAAATCATCTATCCATGTTCTCCAGGGAAGCTGCCTGAACCGCTGAGTTATTCCAGCACATTGTGTCTTTTTACCTTTTGAACTGTACTTTTTCTATCTGATGACAAAATCCATGAAATGTACAGTAAAAAAATGTCCTCAATGAAACAAACATGCCTTTACTATGATCCTTTATTTTTTTTTATAGAATGAAGTAGAAGAATCTATGCTCTGCATGTTATATATTCAAGCCTGAAGCTAGTGTACTGCATGAATCAAGCGTTCTCGTTACAAAGGCTGGTTTGTTTTTCTTTCTCAAGCTCACGCACTGAATTGATAATGTTCCGACAATGTCAATGCTCTTATCCACCAGCAGCAAATAGTAGATCTCCTAACTGCTGAAATCTAATACTCCTTGGAATAAATCTCATCTGGTCAACGGTGATAATCACATTTCATTAAAAACATATGCCACATTGGCCCTATGGTAAGATGCATCACAGCACTTGATGGCATGAACTCAAATCTAAGCCCAGAACAATATCTATAATAAGAATAATAAGGTCATGATTAAAGGTTGGCCCATTAAGCACTGATTAAGATATAGTACTTAGGCAGTAAAAGAAAAGTACAACGCCTCTCTTAAGTGGTCACAGAGCAAAAGTGTCAGGGATAGCAGAGGCATCAATTATCATCTGGCTGATCAGATATTTCTAAAACCAAAGTTATTTCTGAACATACATCTGTGAGCAGACCCTGAATGTTGTGGGTATTTTACATATAATACGAGAATACTTCCTTTGAGCAATTTTGACTTATCTAGAATTTTTGGGCGGCACGGTGGAATAGCACCGGAGACCCGGGTTCATTCCTGACCATAAGTGCTGTCTGTATAGACTTTGTATGTTCTCCCTGTGACTGTGTGGGTTTCCTCTGGGTGCTCCTGTTTCATCCCAGAAAGACGTGCAGGTTTGTAGATTAATCGGGTTCTGTAAAGCGCTCCTGGTGTGTGCAGGATGTGAAAGTGGGATAACTTGGAACTAGCATACAGGTGATCGATGGTCAAGGTGGATGCGATGGACCAAAGGGCCTTTTTCCATGCTGTATCGCTAAACACTAAAATATATTTTCTCCAATTCTGTGCAAAAGATGGCAGATTTACCGAGGTATGAATTTAAAGCAACCGATCAATCAAATAATTATTCTGGATGAATCTATACAACAGATGCTGGCAAAACTAAACCTGTAATCAGACATATACTTTCCATCTGGATTCTCTCTTCTTCCACAGCATAAATACCTGGCTGATGATACATTCCTTTCATAGCAATGAGTTGTAATCTTCTTCTTCTTGCGAATCAAACATAAACCAAAGGAATAGTTTGATCTCAAGCTGGGTGTTGAGCAGCCAGGTTGTTGTCTCTGCATCAATGTCTGCCAGGCCCTGAGCTCCATTTGGTAGGTGGTAGAGCGGGCACCCAGAGACGACATGGTTGGCTGTCTGTTGTTCAGCTCCGCATTCACAGGCTGGGCTTTGGCGGAGCTCCCATTTCCACATGCAGGCAAACCTCAGCTTTACAATCATGTTGTAAACCTGATGTTCAGCAAAACTGGCCATTCCATTGTGGGGGAGTGGACATTTCATTTAGTGTGAACAAATTCTGAAAGCACTCGGAGATAATCATGGATTTTCCTAGGTTGAAAACTCCACTTCAAGGTACAATTGCTCACACAGCAGGACCAGGATTCATCTAATGATAATCCAAAACAAGAGAATGTTCACTCCGGCTTTATGAGAGTCATTTGGAGCTACCCAACAGATCCATTCTGCCTGGTGGAGAGTGTTAGAAGGATATCGGGGTAAAAGAGAATGTGAGCATCGATATGAAAGCAAGTTTATAGGTTTCTCAGTTACTTGGAGACTATTAAATATAAAAAGTGGTGCCTGACAAGGAGTGGGGAAGCATAAGAACAGGTGTGGTGTGAAAGCCATCAGTGCAAAAAGGTTCAAGCAGCTGGTTTGCAAACCTTCATAAAAGCAAAATGTGCAATCATGCTTAACTCCCCCAGCTACTGGCCTCTGGTAGGATTAATGCAAAAAATTATTACAAAGGACTCACTGAACAACAAACTGCATAGAAATAGATAAAGCAAAATGCAGGTATATGTCATTCAGCCTAACCATCCTGAGAATATCTTTACGTAGACATGAATAAATAGGTTTAAATAATTTCTCCCAAATTTTCCTTAATCCACTCATTCAGAATAACATGGACTGGATTATTTCTGCTGCAGAAAATAATTCCAGTCATAGTTCTCTGAGTGAAATTGCATTTTGTGCTTTTTATCCTACATCCTTGGCCATTCATTTCAGGAAAATTACACTGTCAAAGCAGTCCAAAAATATAAGTGCAAATTCATCCAACACTAATTTCATTTCTGCAATCAATCATAATCTTAATCATACTTTATTAGCCAATTATGTTTTGCTACATACAAGGAATTTCATTTGCCATACAGTCATAGCAATAAAAAGCAACAGAACACACAAAATACATTTTAACATAAACATCCACCACAGTGACTCCTCCACATTCCTCACCATGATGAAAGGCAAAAAAATGTTCAATCTCTTCCTTTCTTTGTTCTCCCGCAGTCGGGGGCCTCAAGCCTTCTGTCGACGGAGCGATCTTCGCTCCCGTAGCTGGCGGTCGGGCCCTCTGCTTTGGGCCGATCAAGCTCCTGTATCGGGGGGGGGATGTCAGCCCCCACCCCGCGCCGGGCGATCGGACCCCGGGGTCGGGGCTGGTCGAAACCTCTTGCATCGTTTGGAGCTTTCCCCACATCAGCCTCTACCCGAGACTGCAAGCTCCTCGAAAGTGAAATCTGCAGGCCACAGTTGGAGAGTCGATCCCAGGCAAGGGATCGGCTCCGATGGTAAGTCTAGGGCCCTGCGGTGGGGCTCAAACTCAGTCCCGAGCAAGGCCGCCAACTCCATGATGTTAGGCCGCAGAGTGACCGGAGATACGATCCGGCAAACAATCGCATCTCTGGCCCGGTAAGAGATTTTTTTTAATGTTTCCCCCGACTCCTCCACCACCCCCCACATAAAACAAACCAGAGAACATTAACACATACTTTTAAAAAAAGAAAAAAAATAACAAAAAAAAAGACGAAAAAGACTGACAGACTGTTGGCAAGGCTGCCATCGTGCGGCACCCCCCCGGTGCTATATTCATTTAAAATAAAATAAATCAATTACATTGATTTAAAATAAAATAAAATGCAAACTATTCTCGCAAAGCCCTAAAGTCAAATTAATCACACTCAGTCGGTGTCTGCAAATTGTGCTGCTTTACTGATCTCTTAAAGGTTTCTTAAAGGGCAACACTCTGGTGCAGCTGGTAGAGCTGCTGCATCACAGTGCCAGAGACCCGGATTCAATCCTGGCCTCGGGTGCCATCTTTGTGGAATTTGCATGTCCTCTCTGTGACCACCTGGGTTTCTTCTGGGTTTCCTCCCAATTCCCCCAAATATACGTAGATTTGCAAGTTAATTGGCCTCAGTAAAAACAAAAATAATGCTCCTAGTGTGTGTTGTTAGTGGATGAGAAATTGGGTTAATGGTCACCATGATCAGTGTTTCCACACTGTATCTCTAAATTAAACTAAATTTAAGATTCTTTCCTATAAGGCACAATAAACTTTCAAAAGGCCATTTAAACACCTTTAAATATTCAGGAATATTGAATCTACTAAAGATTGAATGTTTTTTTCACACTCATAGTTGTTCTCTGCCATTTAAAATTAAGTTACTGCAAAATTATTAAAGACGCTTATATTTTATGATCAACCCACTTTGCAATATTTTATTTAAAGTGCACTGGGTTCAAATATAGTGACAAAAACATTAATTATGCAAGAAGATAAAAAGCAACACAATGAAATGCTGCTTCATTTCATTGGTTCATGGAAGATGTTTGTTTGAGGAGTTTCAGTAGGATCAATTACAAAGTCAGCTATGTTAAGCAAATTCCTTGCGACCTTGCAGAAACAAAGAGCGACAGATGCTGGTTTACACAAAAGAACACAAAATGCTGGAGCAACTCAGCGGTCCAGCCATCATCTCTGGAGAACATGCGTAGGTGATATTTCAGACGGCAGGACCCTTCTTCAGACTGATTGTCGAGGGGGGGAGGGAGGGGAGAAAACTGGGAGAGGAGAGAGGCAAGACAGAGGTTGGGTGGTAGTAGGTGGACACAGGCAAGGGGAGGAGGTTGATAAGTAGATGTGTGGAATAAAGATTAAAGTAGAAGGTGTGAGACAGACTGGTTGAAGAGTTGCAAATTGTGAAGCCAGAAGAAATAGTGTAAGAGGAGTGTGAGGGTGAGGGTGAGCAGAGATATTGGTGTGTCCAGGTTGGGCTCGGGTGGGGGGGTTGGGGACGAAAGGAAAAGGGGAGGAGGGTTGTAAAATTGACGAATTCATTGTTCATTCCATTGGGTTGTTGCCTACCCGAGTGGAATATGAGCTGTGAATATGAAACTGATACTGCATGTCCTGCTGACTTTAGAGATACAGTGTGGAAACAGGCCTTTCAACCCACTGAGTCCACGCTGACAAACCTCTACATCCGTGGAATGTGGGAGGAAACCAGAGTACCCGGGAAAATCTACACCGTCCTTGGAAGAATGTACAAATTCAGTATGGAAATAATCTCAAATATTCTGGACTTTCCCATTAGAAGAAACACCCAGTCCATATCCATCCTGTCAATACTCTTTCGAGTTCTCTGTCAATATTCTAAACTCTAGTGGATCCAAGCCTAGTCGGTCCTACCTTTCTCATGAGATAACCCACCTACTCCATGTGTATTAGCCTGGTAAACCTTACTGGAATAGTTTCCAATGAATTAACATCTTTCTTTAAATAATGATAATAACACTGTACAGTTTTCCAAATGTGCCAATGCCCAATACTATGGAAGCCACGTAGAACCATTAGTTACTAACTACTGTGGTACCATTGCACAATTACTAAAATTACATTCTCGGATTTTAACATCTACTTTTCTAACATTCTATTAACTTTTCTAATCACTTTCCTCAAATACATCATACATAGTATTTTGTGTATCGCACACAAGGACAACTAGGTCCCTCTGCATCTAAAGTTCTGCCCTCTCTCACCATTAAACAACATATCGTTGTTTTTAATTTCCCTGCTAAAATGGCCAACTTCAGATTCATTTCACTTTGTATTCCACTTGCTAGAAATTCTGTCTATTCACTATAACTGTCTATTTCTCTTGGTTACCTCCTTAATATCCACTTCACAATCTTCTTACCAATCAATTTTTGCATCAATAGCACAAATTTAGCAACGAACCCTTGAGCCTTCATTCAGGCTATTTATATAAATTGTGAACAGCAATAACCAGAAAATTACATGATAAGAATCACAGAAATATATAGCACAGAAAAAAGTCCTAGGCCTACAAATTCCACATTGACAATTGAGCACTTGTTTACACCAATCCTAATTTATGTTGCCTTCATGCTCATCAGTTCCCCATTAGCTCTACCTACTCACCTAGTTCAGTTCAGTTTTGTTTATTGTCACGTGTACCGAGGTACAGTGAAAAGCTTTTGTTGCGTGGCAACCAGCCAGCGGAAAGACAATACATGATTACAATCAAGCCATTTATAAGATACATTAAAAGGGAATAATGTTCAGTGCAAGGTAAAGCCAGTAAGGTCCAATCAAAGATAGTCTGAGGGTCACCAGTGAAGTAGATAGTAGTTCAGGATCACATACTAAGATCAATACGCAATGGCAGATCAGGCGGCATTCTATGCTGTCACAGGATGAAAAAGCAAACGTCACAGAGAGGACCAGACATCGGTGTTGAACCTGCCTCTCTGGTGCTGTGAAGCAACTGCTCCGTTCACTGCACCACGGTGTTACCCAGTCACTGTTTCCTGTCAGCCAACCATTCTTCCATTCATACCAACATGTTACCTCCTGCACTATGAGCATGCACTATGAGACACTAAACTGCATCTCGTTGTACCCATACCTGTATCTGTACAATGACATTAAATTTGAATTGAATATTCTCTGCCATAAGCTTAAATGCAACACTTCATCAAATACATTCTGGAATCTAAGTACAGCACATCCCCTTTATCCACAGAGCCTTACTTCAAAGATTAATTGGTCAAACAGGATCTCCCTTTCACTAACCCATATTGACCTTGCCTGATTCTCTTGATTTTTTTCCTAAGTCCTCCTTGAGTCAGGTTATTACTTTTGCGATATTTTCACTAGCTCTTTTTTTACATGGTTACGTACTTTTATTTAAGTTTGATATGACTTTAACTTTTTGAATTAAATGTGAGTGATGGAGTCATTCCCTGTGAATTTTTATTACCCATTGCAATGTGTCTATTCCTTCTAATCTGAAAGATCACCTTAAATATCTGCCACTGCATCTTGACTAACTCATCCTCTAACCTAATTTGCCAATTCATTTTGTCTAGCTCTGCTTCAATGCCCTCATGTTTTGTGCTTATTTAAGTTTAAACTAGTCTAGTTTGGATACCTTCTTCTCTCCCTCAAAAATCCGATCATATCATGATCACAAGTATCTAGGGATACCTTCATGATAAGGTTATTAATTAGTGTTACCTTAATGCACATTACCAGCTCAAGAATGTGCTGTTCTAAGAAATGTCTGGAAAACAATCATCTATCCATCCTTTTCCCATCTGATTTAGCTGACTAAATAAATGTATATTTAAATTGTCTATGATTATCATTGTATCTTTAATTTATTATTATTTTGTTCATCTATATGTATACTGTTAGAGGCCTTGTGCATGAGGTCTTGTACATTAGTGATTTCTTGTTTTGTTTTATTGTCATTCCTATCCAAACCATTATACACCCTGGTCACTGAGGTTTTAACCGGTATCCAGATTATATGAGTGAAATTTAACAAGCCCTGGTTTTGCTTGGACTTTTCCCACAACTTGTACACAATAACAAATCTCTAAAGTTTAGTTTCAACGTCAAAACGTTTGTAACAGCTGAGAAGCTAAAGAAGTATTTGAACAATGAAGAAATGAGGCTAAATTTACTCCGACGAATACTGCATGAAGAAGGGTCCTGACCTGAAACATCACCTCTCCATGAATCTAAAGAAGGGTCCTGACCAGAAACATCTCCTATCCATTTCCTCCAGAGATCCTGCTTGACCAGTTGAGTTACTTTGTTTTTGTGCCAAATACTTTCTTCCTTTGACAAATCCCTTGATTGGGCCATACATTGCCAATAAGATTACTGTGTTCAATACTACTTGACAAATGGTAAACTTTCATAAAGCCAATAACATATATTCAACATCTTATTTGATACTTTACTCAGTTAGTTATAATTTTATAAGATAGGAGGTTAAACCAGTAAAATATGCAACAACACATAGGGCCTGGAAACAAAAATAGATAAAGAGGGAATTGCAGATCCTGGGTTACAAACCGCACGGTAGTAGCTCGGCAGGTCATGCAGCATCTCTGGAGAACATGAGTCGATGGCACTTCGGATCGTGACACATCTTCCGAATCTACTGAGATTGTGAAATGTGATTTTAAATTCTTCATTCCAAGGGCATGGATACTGAGATTTCCCTAATTATTTAACAAGAAGCATTGAAAATGGTTGGTGTTGGAAGGCATCGCAGATGCTGGTTTGAACCGAAGATAGACACAACATGCTGGAGTAACTCAGCGGGACAGGCAGCATCTCTGGAGAGAAGGAATGGGTGACGTTTTTGGGTCGTGACTTCAGCTTCTCTCGGAAAATAATTGTGAGACCTCTTTCAAGCACAATAAGTTTTGATTTAAATGAAATCACTACTTTAATAAATTAAGCTTTGAGTTTCAATAAAAGGTCACCAACCTGAAAGTAAAATAGCTGTTTCTCTCTCTGCAGATGCTGCCTGATTTTCCAGCATTTTCTGTTTTTTATTTTAGATTTATGACACGTTCAATGTTTCACTTTCCTCCCCAGGGCATATTCTACAACTACCAAGGTTATCTGGGCTCCCGGTATAACAAAAATAAATCAAATTCTTCTGAACAGTACAGGATTCATTTGTATAAATGGCAGTCATTAGGCATGAGTTTGACCAGGCCACCATGAATAGTGGTAGTGCAGCAATGAGCTTACTGTAGCTCCAAGGACCGCTGATTGATCCTGACCTCAGGTGCTGTACATGTGGAGTTTGCAAGTTCATCCTGTGAGAACATCAGTTTCAGTTGGGAGCACCAATTTCCTCCCATGTCCCAAAGACACACGGACAGCTAACATGGCAACTGCTCTGCCCAAGAACGTATGAAATCGCAGAGAGTTGTCAATGAGGCCCAGTCCATCATACAAACTACAAAGACAGGAACCTGGCATGGGGGGGGGGGGGGACACCAAGAACAAATGGAGACCGGTGTGGAGGGGGGCGCCCAGAATGAAGGGAGACCCTGTGTGAGGTGGGGGGGGGGGTGGGGCAACGAGAACTAAGGGGGACTGGTGGGGGGGGGGGGGGGGGGAGGGGGGATATGAAGAAGGGATGAGTACTTTTCATAACTTTGTCGACACATTTGTGGCGGCTCTTTTGTGTACGTTGTTTATTTAGCCAGAGGGTGGTGAATCTGTGGAGCCCAAGACATTGGGTATGTTTAAAGTCATTAATGGTTTCGTGGAGAAGGCAGGCAAATGGGGTTGAGAGGGGGAAAACGACCCAGTTGGTATGAACACTGAATTCTCCAAATTCAAGTAATACCCCCTGAACATAATCCATAGCTCTCTATGCCCTGGATAGGCACAAAACTCTGGAGATATGGAAGGGTAAGGTGTGAAAACGACAGATCAAAGCAGACGATGATTAAGGAAATGTAGAATAGTTCATTGTTAGCTGAGTAGAAGGCGACAATGAGGCACACAATCGGTAAAATTAATCAGGACATTGAAACTTGTCAGAGAACTAGGGTGGAGGAGGGACAGAGAGAGAGGGAAAGCAAGGGTTACTTGAAGTTAGAGCAATCAATATTCATACCGCTGGGTTGCAAGCAAAATAAGAGGTGCTGTTCCTTCAGTTTGCGTTGGGCCTCACTCTGACAGTGGGGGTGGGGGGGGTGGGGGCAGGACAGAAAAGTCAGTGTGGGATGGAGGGGAGGGGGGGGGGGGGAGTTAGTGTTTAGAAACCGGGAGATTGTGCAGGCCTAGGCAGACTGAGTGGAGGTATTCAACAAAACGATCACCGAGCCTGCACTTGGCCTCTTTCTGCCTGTTTATGAGTCTGTCTGAATGCCTGTTAAATGTTGCTAGCACATCTGCTTCTACCACCACGCCTGTTGCAGTCACCTGCCATTCTCAATGAGTAAAATAATAACTTGCCTTGTAAATCCTTTTCAAGCTTTCCTCCCTCATCTCAAAGCTATGCCCTCCAATGTTTAACATTTCCACCATAGCAAGAGACTGAATAACTACATAGTCATGTAAATACATTTCCAGGTTAAGGCCATTGATCCCAGGAACTCAATCATCAACCAGTGCTTTAGGAGACTGACTGTACAACATTCCAAATAGTTGTGTTCACTCCAATGCATTATGTTTTGGGCCTGTTCCACTAAGGCGATTTTTCAGCGGACTGCCAGTGACTGTCAAGTTGCCAGCAGTCGCCTGAAACACCGGCAACTGGAACGGCGACTGTCAGAGTGGAACACACACACAAACACATCGCTTCCTTCACCAGCCCGTTATGCAGGCAGGGGACAGGTCAAGCGGGGGAGCGCTGTCTAAAAAATTCACACGGTGCAAAGCCAAGGTGATACAGACACACACGGCGATGAACAGAAAGGTTGGTGCTGTAATTAATATGGCTAGCACAGTGTATGGTAAGTCCTTTAAAAGAGGGGGGAGGGGGGTGAGAGTGGGGAGAAGGAGTGGGGCCAACTTTTAATAAGCCAGAGATACATGGCTGTGAAGCTCGGCGGACATTTGACCTTACCAGTCAGTTATCCTTGGTTCTGAAAATTACTGCTTATCTTTTTATTCCCAATGAGCCAATGAAATTCACCAGTCAGCACCGGCTACTACCTACGAGAACTTCCGATAACCTTCAACCTCCCAGCAACCCACTAGGACCTCCTGGCGACCCACCTAAGGCACGAGAATTCTCGCAACTCTCCATGGCGGCTTCATTCTAGTCGCCGTTAATTTTTCAACTTAATGAGGCCACACCTAGGCCACCACCTGCGAACATGTGGCGACCATGTGGCGACTGCAAAGTCTCCTGCAGTCGCCTAAAATGCCACCTAAGTGGGACAAGCCCATTAGGAAATCTAGTGTCAATGTCGGAAGTTCATTTCAGAATGCTCAGAGTGAATCATTCACATCTTCTGTGCATTTGAAATAATTTCATGCTCGCTGCACTTTAGAAACAAACGGGAGTCTATCAGAGACTTCAAGCCATTTGCAATCTCACTGTATTCAAGAGTCAAGAGTGTTTTATTGTCATGTGTCCCTTATAGAACAATGAAATTCTTACTTGCAGCAGCACAACAGAATGTGTAAACATGTGTAGGAAGGAACTACAGATGCTGGTTTAAACTGAAGATAGACACAAACTGCTGGAGGAACTCAACGGGACAGGCAGCATCTCTGGAGAAAAGGAACTTGTGACCCTAAACGTTACCCATTCCTTCTCTCCAGAGATGCTGCCTGACCCACTGAACTACTCCAGCATTCTGTCTTCTTTTGTTATCCAGCATCTGCAGTTCCCTGTTCCTATAACTATAATGTTTGTATTAAATTCTAGGTGCTTTCATAATTTCAGTACTAGGAAACTTCACCAACCATAGCTGGATGAAGCTTGCAGTACTGGGTTCCGTAAAACACGTTGAATGTACTCTTCACATCAGCTGATATCATTGTGATTTTGACAGTTGTGGAATGCAGTGTGATCAAGTAATGGAACTAACGTGGAAAATTCATTTGATGCAACATTTTCTTGGTTTGCATTAATATTGTATGCAGTTTCTATCCATAAGAACCAGAAAGAATCATGTACCATTTTTTTTTAAACTGAGCCTTATTTACAGTAAACTGCAAGGTGTGATTGGGTGAATGGAAAATCTTGTATAGACTTTGCCTAAAAGTGTTGAGGTACAGTGAACCTGAACTCATGAGTAAAAGACAAAATGCTGGAGAAACTCTGCGGGTCAGGCAGCAACCATGGATGGAATGGGCAGGTGACATTTCAGCGTGAAGACGAGTCCCTATGTGAAACATCGCCTGTCCATTCCTTCCACAGTTGCTGCCTGATCCTCCAACACTTGGGTTTTGCAACCTTAGAGGGTTGACGCATTGTCCAGTAGTTGAGAGTGGATGGAGTTGTGACCACTGCCCAGTCCATCACTGTCGAAGGGATCTAACGTAGTCGCTGCCTCAAAAAGGCAGCCAAAATCATCAAGGACCCACACCATTCTGGCCACACACTTATCTCACCACTGCCATCAGGTTGAAGGTACAGGAGCCTGAAGACTGTAAAGTCCAGGTTCAGGAATAGCTGCTTCCCCACAGCCATTAGGCTATTAAACACAACGAAAAAAGCTATGAGCTCTGAACTGCAAAAGACTATATTATTATTTATCATTTGCACTATATTTGTTATTTAGTGAACTTTTCCTTTTTTTTCCCCCGTCATATACAATGTTTACATATTCACATATTCTGTTGTGCTGCAGCAAGTAAGAATTTCATTGTCCCATGCGGGACATATGACAATAAAACACTCTTGACTTGGCTTGACGTGAGATTCAGTTGATCCACGGGCTCAACGATAAATTACAAATGACAGGCAAATACCTTGTTATGGTCGAATACCTTATAATGGTAGTAACTTTGTAAAATGCCCTTTTTTAAATTTAAGTCTTATCCAAGGTAGTGACAGAGATTGGCTTTGCAGGTTTTCACCTACCATCCAGTGTATGAGGACGTTTCAAGTCAAACGTTTGACTTACCCTCGAAGGACTGATTCTCACATTACAGAACCCACGTTAATGTGTTATTCATCACAATATTTAATGCAGTCAGGATCAATGCTGTTTTTGTCAGAGAAACATCAAGGAAATATGTAGATAATTTTTTTATATTGGAATTTGGCAGCCAAATACTTTGCTATGATAATAAAAATAACCTTGAGAAAGGTCATTTTTCAAGCTTGTGAAATCAAAATAAGTGAAAGTGAAACTACTATATTATTTGTCCATGCAATCAAAAGCTGAGAACTTGTTCTATTTCAAGCATTTCTCTTCAAATCACAGAAGCAAGTCACCAAGGAGATCACATGTTGTTTTACATTCAGAGCAGTTCACTTGTATTGAATGTCCATGAACTATAATAATCACAATACATTTTTTTGCATTTCACAAATGAATATACCCCAGAATGCATTTGTGAATGAAAAAAGTCAACATTTCATTTGATCTGGTGAAGGAAATACCAATTAAGAGCAGTTGAGATTGTAGAGGCTAACTACATTTGGCCATTTCAGGCAGAATTAATATAACAACACATTCCCATAAATTAAACATGATGAGACCCATTTCTAGTCTTGCATCACTTGTAAAATACTATAAAAGATATAACTTTACCCAGGAGTAAGAATTACTATATCATATTTACACCAAAAATGATCTTTGTTTAAGAATTGTCATAGTGCCTGATTTTTGTAATAATTTTCCTCCAAACAGAATTGCAGGAAGTGTTATTTTCAATGCTGCAGACTATTATAAACAACAGGTATTTTCCCAAAGCAAAGGATAGTTCATACAATAATTGAAACCTCTTTTTCCCTCAAGACCTAACGATAAGCCATTTGTTATGTGTCTCTGGGTAGTAAAAACACAAAATCATTAGACTGTTTATCGTGAAATGACTCTTTTTGCTCCATCAAACCTGCAACAGATATACACAGATTTTCAGTGGTTCCAACTTGTTGAAAAATGTTTATTCTTTCCATATATTTATAAAATGAACTATTTAGTTTTAAGGAAAGATATAGCACACTTTTTCAAATTTTTGAGATGACAAAGCAGCAAATGAAAAAAATTGTCATGTAATTTGTATTTTCAATGACTCGAATGTTCAATTGACCGGTTAATAGTTTGGTGTGTTCTGGTTAACAGCTGCCCATACTTTGGTGTGTTCCTGACTACTGCCCCTGAGCAGAGGTTAGAAGCATGCTGGAGGCCAGTTACAGATACATCTCACTGCATGATGTCTGTGGTGCTGAGGCAAGGGACCAGATGCACTCTGCATTTGGTTCTTTAGTTTAACATCAGCCTTGGCATATGCATACAGCAAGACCAAATTATTTTGAATGGCATCAGGGTCCCGAATTGAAAAAAATAAGTGCAAGTGAGTGGGTATATTGTTTTCTCCTCCTTTTATTTAGTTTTAATTTAGTTCAGACATACAGCGCAGAAGTAAGCCCTTCGGTCCACTGAGTCCGTGCCAACTAGCGATCCCTGCATACAAATACTATCCTACACACTAGGGAAAATGTACAAGTTTACCAAAGCTAATTAACCAACAAACCTGCACATCCTTGGAGAGTGGGAGGAAACCGGAGCACCCGAAGAAAACCCACGCAGGGTTTAGCTCATGGGGGGAATGGACAAACTACGTACCGACAGCTCCCATAGTCAGGATCGAACCCGGGTCACTGGCGCTGTAAGGCAGCAACTCTACTGCTGTGTCACCTTGCCGACCTATTACTACAATTTAGTATTCTTTGAATGTGATATTTAGTAATAGTTAAAATGCCCTTGACCACAGTGAGCTCTTTAGGGCCTGAATTCATCGATCGGCCAACACCTCATTGTCACTTGCGAATCCCTCAGCTTTATAACATGGTCAGATGCAAAGCCCAGTGCTCAATTTGAAAGATTAAACATATTATTCTACGATTTCTGAGTTAATAAGTTCGTCACAGGAGCATAATTAGGTCATTCGGAGCATCGAGTTTACTCCGTCATTCAATCATGATCCATCTTTCTCTCTCAATTCCATCCTCTTCCCTTCTCCCCATAACCTTTGACACCCGTACTAATCAAGAACCTGTCACTCTCCACTTTAAAATACCTAATGGCTTGGCCTCCACAGACATTTGTGGCAATGAATTCCACAGATTTTTCACCTGCTGACTGAAGACATTTCTCCTTATCTCCTTACTAAAGGTATGTCTTTTTCTTCCGAGGCTGTGCCCTCTGGTCTCGGACTCTCCCACTAGTGGAAACATCATCTCCACATCCAGTCTATCCAGGCCTTTCACTATTCTGTAAATTTCAATAAGCTGCCAGAGGAGGTAGTTGAGGCTGGGACTATCCCATCATTTAAGAAACAGTTGGACAGGTACATGGATAGGACAGGTTTGGAGGGTTATGGACCAAGCACAGGCAAGTGGGACTAGGGTAGCTAGGACATTGTTGGCCGGTGTGGGCGAGTTGGGCCGAAGGGTCTATTTCCACACTGTATCACTCTATGATCCTATAAGGTGCTCCCCCCATCCTTCGAAACTCACTTCTAAATGAAGCATCACACTCAGACAAAGTGACCACAGGTAAAGCCCACATAAGTATCTCCCATATACCCTGATGATAGTATTGTACAGAACTTGTACAATTCTGGAATGGATCAAACTGATGTCCAAGCAACATTTCAAGATAAAAAGAGCAGCCATGGGAATTAGAAGATGGACATAAAATGCTGGAGTAACTCAGAGGGAGAGGCAGCATCTCTGGAGAGAAGGAATGGGTGATGTTTTTGGGTTAAGACCCTTCTTTAGACTCAGATTTTGGGGCGAGGGAGTCTAAAGATATGGAAGGGTAAGTCATGAGAACAGCAGATCAAAGCAGACGACGATGAGGAAATGTAGGAGGATTCATTGTTAGCTGAGGGGAAGATGACAAGGAGGTCTACAATCAGTAAAATTCATCAGAAGGACAGTGAAACTAGTTGGAGAACTAGTGTGTGGGAAGGACGTGGATGAGGGAAAACATTGGTTACTTGAAGTTAGAGAAATCATTACTCATGCCGCTGGGATGTAAGCTGCCCAAACGAAATATGAGGTGCGTTCTTCCAATTTCTGTTGGGCCGCACTCTGACAGTGGAGGAGGCCTTGGACAGAGAGGCCAGTGTGGGAATGTGAGTTCTAGTGTTTAGCAACCGGGAGATCATGTAGGCCTAGGCAGACTGAGCAGAGACGTTCAGCAAAAAGATCGCCGAGCCTGTGCTTAGTCTTGCTGAAATGTAGGAGCATACCTGGAGCATTGGATAAGGTAGTAGGAGATGCTACCTTAAGTACCAATTAATCTCTGCCTCACCTGATTCAACCTGTAGTTTGTAATTCGTGGGCACACTAAAAATACTGGCCCCATGTGGAAACAAAAGGTAGTAAGGAGGCAATTCAGCCCATTGAAGCTTTACTTTATTTTAGATTCTAGAGATACAGCATTGAAACAGGACCATCGGCCAACTGATTCTAAGCCAGCGATCACCCAGAATACTAGCATTATCCTACACACTAGGGACAATATAACATTTACAGAAGCCAATTAACCTACAACCCTTTACGTCTTTAGAGTGTGAGGGAAAACGGAGTACCTGGAAAAAATCCAAACGTTCACAAGGAGAACGTACGTACAGACAGCAATCTATAGTCAAGGTCGAACCCGGGTCGCTGCGTTGTAAGGCAGCAACTCTACCACTGCGCCGCAGTATCACCCATTGGTTTAGCAATGAGCAATCGAGTTCAGTTCCACTTTTTTCCCCATTGATTAGTTACCCAACTCGCTTTTTGCAGGTCCCATTAAAACTGAATCCATTGCACTTTCTGCAGCGTATTCTAAATCCTGATCTCTCACTCAGTCATTCCTCACATTGCTTCTGCTTTCTTTGCTGTCTGGTTATCAACCTTCAGCCATCAAAAAGCATATTTTTATTTATTCTATCAGAATCTTGACAGTGAGCAATGACTCCATGCGGTTTGTAACAAGACCTGAATCTTTTTACCATTGTACCAACAGCCTGTCTGCATGAATCTTTCAGATTGCCAGAAGCTCCATTGTTAAATGAAGCTCAGTGAAACATTATCCTGTTTTAAAATGGCTTGGCACAATTGTGAAGATATGTTTATGTTAAGGAATTAAATTAAAATAGTCACCACAGGCTATAACAAATGATAACCTAACCTTTATGACAGTCTGCATCCATACTTCAATCTCTTCCTGGAATTAGATGGCCATCACAAGGTCAGTTTGGCTTTACAATCATGCCAGGAATGCTTCAACATGCTCCATCAGCAACAGCTTTCTGAGAGGTTTTCATCCGAGATCAGCTTGCCAGAGAATGAACAATTTTATTTTGATTACAAAAAAATTGCAAAAGAAATGGCCAATTCATTGCCACAGAAGCATTGAAGTCTAAGTCATTGGTTATATTTAGTGGAGATTGATGGGTTCATGTTTAGTAAGGGTGTCAAAGGTTATGGGGGGAAAGCAGGAGAATGGGGTTGGGAGAAAATAGATCAGCCATCAGCGAATGGCAGAACAGTCACGATGGGCTGAATGGCCTAATGCTGCTCCTATCCCTTGCGGTCGTATGAAAGGGCGCTGCGTGAAGGATACATCTATCTCACCTCATGCATCGGTCTCACCTCCTTGAACATTACACATATCCTTGGCATGTGTAAACAGCTGCACTTATCCAGTCTGAAGAGAGATGAGGTTTGCTTGTGAGTATTAAAGGGGCTTAATCCAATATCCCCCATTATTGAGCAATTGAGTTATGATGTACAATTAGCCTGAATCTATTGATTGCAACACTGGCAGCATTCTAGGTTCATGCTGCAGTCTCTAATCAATGACTTCAGTATGCAGCTGTAGATGTTATTGTATATTGTTTCAGCACTTCAGTCAAGTACCATTATCCTGAGTGTCTGGCACCACCAAAGCTATAAACCAGCCTGCAAGTCCTAAAGTGGAGGTGTGTTGTGCTGCAGCAGATTCTGCTGGTCAATCGGGGAATGGATTTGCCTTTGGAAAGAGTATGAAATGGTAGAACGTCTGAGAGAGTGGGATCGAGGATTCTCAGATACTGCAATGGGTGGCTTTGTGAGGTGTCAAGCAGTCCTCCATATACAAGCTCAGTGCCAAAGGTCAGGTCCTGAGGTCCTGGATACAGGTCACAGAGAGTTAAATGACCTCACACATGGTCAGGCTCAGTCAATATATGCTCAATACAGGATGGTGCAGTGACACATCTGGTAGAGTTGATGTCTCACTGCACCAGAGAACCGGGTTCGATCCTGACCTCGGGTACTGTCTGTGTGGAGTTTGCACATTCTTCCCAGACCAGTGTCGGTTTCCTCTGGGTCCCCACCTAAGCTGGGATGGCCTAAATAATAAGTGGGGTGGGATTGTCCAATGAAACATTTGTTTTGTTACAAAGCCAGCCAAAAAAGCTAGAATTTACCATCAAAGAGAATGAATAAAGCATTGATCTTGTAGCATATCTTGCCGCTGTGCACATAATGGCTACACTTGTGGATCCAACTATTATGGAGCATCTGATAGATAATGTCACAGTTTCTATTGCAAGTTGAATCTCAATATCACACAGAATCACATTGGACAATTGCAGGTCAGCTTTCCAACATATTGGAATAATATGTTATAATGTTTTAATTGGAATTATTGCCTTCTGCTGGCTTATATTTTTGCTCTATGGTTCATGAGGAAAATGTAATGACGTTGGATAATATAGATCTAGGAGCAGTGGAGCAGCGGTACAGTTGCTGCCTTCCTGCACCAGAGACCCAGGTTCGATCCTGACTACGATGCTATCTGTACGAAGTTTGTACAGTCTCCCTCTGACCACGTGCATTTTTATCCAGGATGCTCCAATTTCCACCCACACTCCAAAGACGTACAGGTTTGTAGGTTAATGGGCATTGGTACAAATTGTAAATTGGCCCAAGTGAGTAGGATAGTGTTAGTGTGTGGGGTGATCGCTGGTTGTTGTGGACACATTGGGTCAAAGGCTTGTTTCCACGCTGTATCTCTAAAGCCTAACATAAAGTCTAAAGTAAACTAATTGGTCATAGTAAGCTGGGCAAGAGGGGCTGCCTATACTTTAGAGCACCATCATTTTCCTTCTCGACTTGCTCTTCCTCAGCTTCTCTCCTGAGGGGTGATGGCATACCTTCTTTCAAGGATGGTAGGTCTTGCAGCATGTCCCACACTTGCGTAACTCTTTGCCTGGCCAAGAATTACAGAGCTCATATAATCAACGAATCATTAATATGAAACAATAGGAAGCCATTTGATCCAGCAATCCACAATACAACAATCCCATTTCCCAATTCTTTTCCCACAGTCCTATCGATTATATTTCATTAAGTTCTTGTTCAATTCCTTCTTGATATTCCTGAACCACACTTTGCAGCATCCTGACAAACAATGAGCTCCAAATCACCACACGCAGAATAAAAAACTTTTACGTAACATTGCCTCATATGTTTAAATCTCAAGACTTTAACTCTCTCTCTCTCTCTCTCTAGTCTTTGAACCATCCCTAGTGGGAAACCGCTTCCTTCCCTTTAACTTATCTAAACTAGCAATGGTATTCCCCTCATCAATGTTCTTTCTCCTATGAAGAACAATCCCAGAGGAGATATGGCAGTGAAACTGTTGTTCAATGCCGCCAATAATCAACATGGGCTTCCTGTGGTGGTGTGGCACTCATTCTATGCCTTCGTCAGTTTGTGAATCATTTTATCAGCCTTTGAAAAGTAAAGGTCACACTTTGATTTCTCATGATAGCTGAAACACAGATGGCACAGAGAGGTGTCACTGATTTATGTGATATAACTAGTGCCAGAACAGAAAAAGTATTGACCTGCATTGCACTGGCCAAGAGGCAGAGGAGGTTTGCTATTGCTGAGTTACGTGGATGACCTATCAGGTATCTTTTGATTTGTGATACAGGTTAAATGAATTAAACATGGGAAGCCAAAATCCCTGTAACCCTCCAACCCATTTCACCTCCTTCTTTCTTGCAAAGTGAGTAAAGTAGTTGTCCCACTAGAAATGGAGACATTTTTGCAACTGTGCACTGCAAATTGTGAGATATTAGTAATAACTCAAAGAAGAAGAAGCTCGATTTTTAAGTTCTAATTTAGTCACAATGATTTCCTTGATAGCCAGTGGCAACGCAGTCCTTGGTCCGCACTGTTTTTGCATTTGTACCTTAACTTTAGGGGAGTCAACCTTGCTTCCAAGAGGGCGTGCTAGCCACAAAAGCAGTTCTACAACCTCATTTTACAAGCGCTCCACACTTTACATGTATCCATACACTGTAAATGGCTCGATAGTAATAATGTATTGTCTTCCCGCTGACTAGATAGCACACAACAAAAGGTTTTCACTGTACCTCGGTACACATGACAATAATAATAAATTAGTATTGGAAATCGGATGTCTCTCTTGTTGTTCCTTGTTGAGGTTAACTGGGTGAATTGCTATATTAATCTCTGAGCAGTGGGGTTCTTCAGGTGAGACATCCCTCCTTCTTTTGGTAATTTGTCCTGCCCTGGTCTTTGGGTGGTAGAGCGATGACACGGAGGTTAAGTAACTCCACTGATAATCCAGATACAAGTTCAAGACTACCCAACTGTTGATTGTGAATTGAAATAATAATCTGTATTTAAAGCAAACAAAAGCAACGGCAAGCACGGAGACATCAGATTGTCGTATAACACCCATCCAGTTCACAAATGTCCTTTATGGAGAGTAAATATGTCATTCTGGATATGGTCTGGATAATATGTGACTCCAGGCCCAAAATTCAATTGTTCAAATATCTTCTGAAAAAAGACTTGCATTGCAGTCAGCCAAAAACTCATCTTAAAAACAAATTGAAAATAAATTCAGCCAGCCATATTGTAATTCATGTTCATGAAGTTCATGAAGAGCTCGTTTCCATCGAAGTATTGAAGCAGGAGCTGACCAGTTCCTGTCAGCCTTTAAAACCAGAGATACTCCAGGCACATACAGAACATTCGCAACAACCTGAAAGTTGCGGTGACTGATCTTCTCGGAGGATGTTGGTTGAAGCAATGAACGCTATAATGACATCTCCAGTATCAACCATGTGATGCATGACCAACAGTGTTTACTGCCTATGTGCTCAAGCCCTGATTAAAAACATGTCCCATTAATAAATACCTGCACCACTAGTGCCATCCTGGATCACGAAAGTCACAAATATAGCCTCAGCCTGAGCCATAGCCTCAGAATATAAGGATATACCTTTAGGAAGGAGATGAGGAGGAATTTATTTAGTCAGAGGATGGTGAATGCGTGGAATTCATTGCCGCAGCAGGCTGTGGAGGCCAAGTTAATGTATTTTTTAAGGCGGGGATTGTCAGATTCTTGATTAGTACCGGTGCCAGGGGTTATGGGGTTAAGGCAGGAGAATGGGGTTGGGAGGGAAAGATATATCAGCCATGAGTGAACCGTGGAGTGGACTTGATGGGCCGATTGGCCTAATTCTGCCCGTCACCTATGAAATGATGAACTTGAGAAAAAATGTACGCAGAACACAACTCGTGCAAAGAACTGTGGTCAACACACAGACAGATCACGTGTAATATCAAGGGACATCAGCTGGAGATCTTTAAATATCGTTTGTATGTTAACGTGACTTGTAGAGAATACAACACAGTGGAACATTGCTTATGAAAAGAATTATTCATTTCACTTTCAGTCAAGTCAAAAGAAAGCTAAGGAAAATAAGTACAAGACACAGACAAATGGTTTGGGCTGTTCAAATGACATTGTTATACATCAGAGTTTTGCTGTTGACGGATCTATCACAATATTTGTAATGTATGTTGAGAAAACTTAGATAAATAATAATTCTATAGCCTACAGGAGACAATGTACTAATACATCAGCACACATGATTAATGCTTTAATCTATATTTTGGCAGAAGGGAAATATTGGTTAGGTTTGCATGAGGTGGATACCTGTCAGAGTATTCTAAACAGAGACTGATTTATTTTGTTTTAAAGTTGATAATGCATGCTCTTTAGTTTTGGTTGAAGGCATCAAGTTTATTTTTGGCATTCAGTACTCCCATGTTACAGGGTGTGGAAGAGTTGTAAAGGGAAGCTCAATTACCCAGAAACTTGATGGTGTAAGGTATACTATACAGGAGGAGGGTAGACAACACAACATGTATTTCATTGTAATAATATTTTTATTAGAAGTAATCCATTATAACACCAGTATAACAACTTTTCAAATACACAACCAACTTATTTCAATAAGTATACGAATGTTACGAATAATTCTTATAAACTTCTATTTTTTTAGAAAGTAGAAGAAAAGAAATAATTTTAATCAATAAGAATAGTGATTAAATAATAATTTTGATTATATAGAGAGAAAGAGAAGAGAGAAAAAAATATATGTATATATTCTTGTTACATATATTTAATTAAAACAAAGTATTATATATATTAAAAAAAAGAGATTATAGTATACATCTTAATAGTGAATAACACAATTTCAAATAGCGATATCAATAGAGACATGTATACAAATCAAAACAAAAGAGTTATTTTCATCTAATCCTGCTGGGTACCCATTGAGTTGTGATGCCAAGAACAGCTACCCATTCAAATATGGAGACCATATCTGTTCAAACAGTTTGTATTTGTCCATTAGGACAAATCTGACTCTTTCCAAATGCAACGTCTCCAACATTTCCACTGTCCACATTTTAATTGTGGGGGATAATGTTCCCTTCCAAAATTTCAATATTATTTTTTTCCCTATTATCAAACAGTAATCCAAGAAATTTCTTTGGTTTACTGTTAATATTAAATTTGAATCTGGAACTCCTAATATTATTAATTTTGGATCTGGGTCCAGTTTAATTTTAAGAACTTCAGAGATAACTCTAAAGATTTCTGTCCAATAATAATTGAGTTTTATACGTGTTACAAAACTATGCGTTAAATTAGCTTCTAAGTTCTGACATTTATCACAACTAGGAGAAATGTTAGGATAAATTCTATTTAATTTCATTTTTGAATAATGTAATCTGTGTAATGCCTTAAATTGTATCAATATATGTCTAGCATTTAATGAGCAACAATGTATATGTTGTAGGCTTTCTTCCCAAATTTCCTTCGTAATAGATAAACCTATTTCATTTTCCCATGTTTGTCGATATATTTCCGAAGTTGGGATTTTCCTATCCAAAATAGTATTGTATATATACGCTATTAATTTTTCTGTATTTGGGTGTTTATTGAACAATTCATCTAATAATCCTGGTTTTCTATTTTTATAGTCTTGCATATTTGACTTAATATAGTTTCTAATTTGTAAATACCTAAATATGTTATTTGACTGCAATCCATAGATATCCTGTAACTCTTGAAATGAAATAAATTTTCCTTTCTTGTAAAGGTGTTCTATCCTTCAAATTCCTAAATCAATCCAATGGCTAAACCCCTTGTCCAATACAGGGCCGAAACAAAGGATTATTCATAATTGGCAAACAAAGTGACAAATTATCCATATGTAGGGTCTTAACTATTTGTTTCCAAATACGTCTATTGCTATAAATTATAGGGTTGTCACCATATGGTTTTTTTTGTACTTCCCTTGGTGCAAAAAGAATCGAACCTACATCAAAAGGCAAACAGTCTTCCTTTTCCATCTTTAGCCAGCTTGGTTCATGATCTAAATTTACCAACCAAAAATTCATATTCTTAATCTGAACTGCCCAGAAATAATATAAGAAATTTGTTTGTGCTAGTCCACCATTTATTTTAGATTTACATAGATGTTTTTTACTTATTCGATGATTTTTATAGTTCCAAATAAAACTATTAACCAAAGTATCTACTTTAAAAAAAAACATTTTAGGGAGATATAAAGGGATGGCTTGAAATAAATATAACAATTGTGGCAAAAAATCATTTTTATAGCATTTATTCTACCGATCATCGATATAGGTAGTGTTTTCCAATATAAAATATATTTTTTTAGTTTATTTAATAATTGAGGGTAATTATATTTAAATAGACAGTTATAGGACTTGGATACATTAATTCCTAGATATTTGAGTTTGTCCGTGACTATTTTCAGTGGGAATTGTTCTAATATATTTAATTTTATTCCAGTTATAGGCATAATTTCACTTTTATTCCAATTAATTCTATACCCAGAAAATAGTTATAACATTGAATAGATTGGGAATACTAATCTCCGGTTTTGTGATATAAATTAAGATGTCATCTGCGTATAGAGATATTTTATTTGTTGTAGTTTTAGTATTATATCCATATATTTCTGGTTCTGATCTAATCATTTCTGCTAATGGTTCTATTACCAGAGCAAATAGTAATGGTGATAACGGGCATCCTTGTCTACAACCCCTAAAGAGATTAAATTTTGCTGATAACATTTGATTTGTTAATATTCTTGCAGTTGGATTCGAGTACATGTTTTTTACCCATTTGCAAAATCTATCCCCCAGTTGAAATTTCTGCATTATTTTAAATAAATATGGCCATTCAACCTGGTCAAATGCTTTTTCAGCATCAAAGGATATGACAGCTAGTTGAATATCATTCACTCTTTTTGAGTACATGACATTGAATAGACGTCTCAGATTATAAGATGAATAGCGTTTTGGAATAAAACCTGTTTGGTCATGATGTATTAAGTTATTAATCACTAAACTTAGCCTCCGAGATAAAATTTTAGTTAGTATTTTTTGATCAGTATTTAAAAGAGCTATTGCTCTGTATAATCCAGGGTCTTCCAAATCTTTATCAGCTTTAGGGATAAGTGTAATTGTAGATTCATTTAATGATTCTGGTAACTTTCCTTGTTCATAAGCATATTTATATATTGTATGTAAACGTGGAGAGATCAGATCATAAATCTTCTTATAAAATTCAACACTTAAGCCATCAGGGCCTGCGGCTTTTCCGTTATTTAATGCTCCAATTGATTCTTCAATATCTTTTACTGATATATCAGCATTTAACAAGTCTCTACCTTCCTGATCTAAACTGTTAATATGACATTCTTGTAGGAATGTTTCCATTGCATCTGATTGTCCTGCTAGTTTAGATGAGTAAAGATTTTGATAATATTGTAAAAATGTATCATTGATATCTTTTGGTAAAGTCAATATTTCTCCTTGTTCAGATCTAATTTTATGTATAATTTTCTCCTCATCTAATTTTCTAAGCTGGCGTGCCAGTAATTTTTGTGGTTTATCCCAAAATTCAAAGTGTACTTGTTTAGTCTGTTGAAAAAGTTTAATAATCTGATTTGAGTATATTTTATGTAACTTATATTTTAATGATGCAATTTTATTACTTAGCCCCTTAGAAGGGGATATTGCATTTTCAATATCTAATTGTTTTATTTCATTTTCCAACTTTTGTTGAGTCTTTCGATTTTCCTTATTAAAGTATGCGTGTGCTGATATTATCGCACCACGCATAAATGCTTTAAATGTATCCCAAAGCAGTGATGGTGAAATTCCAAGTTTGTCATTAGTTTCAAAAAAATAATTTAATCTGTTTTACCAAGTAATCATAACAAGCCCTATAATTTAATATTTGGGGGTTGAGTCTCCAGTTAGAGGTTTTAATAGTAATGTCTTTTAATTTTATCTTAAATGTTAATGGAGCGTGATCCGAGATAATAATATTATGATATTTTGAGTCATATGTAAATGGGATTAGTTTTGAATCTATTAAAAAATAGTCTATCCTTGAGTAGGTTCCAAATACAGGGGAAAAGAATGAATATTCTCGACCAGATGGGTTATCTGTTCTCCAGATATCCTTAACGTTTGCTGCATTAATAAAATAATTTATAACTATACTTGACTTAGAAGTGGTTTTCCTTTTCATTGATGATCTATCTAAATAATTATCTAAGGTACAATTAAAATCACCTACAGTTATTAGATTATGTTGAGTGGATATAGGGATATTGTTAAATATTTTCTTGAAGAATAATGGATTATCAAAATTAGGACCATATATATTTATAAGGATTACTTTTTTAGAATATAATTCACCTGTAATTATTATATATCTACCCTCAACATCTTCTATTATTGAGCTTTGTTTAAAAGGTATACCTTTACGAATAATTATTGCTACCCCTCTAGACTTATGTGTAAATGAAGAGTGATATACTTTGGAAATCCATTTTGCTGTTAATGTATACTGCGCATCTTTTTTAAGGTGTGTCTCTTGGAGAAAAACAATATCAGATTTCAATCTATTTAATTGAGCTAAAGCCTTACCTCTTTTAATTGGTTCGTTAATTCCCTTAACATTCCAACTACAGAAGGTGATTCCATCACCCCCAATCCTAGTGTTTATGTCATACATTTTATTATTAAGGTGGTTTATAATGGAGTAGATGTCTCAGCTTATCTAACCCAATCCTATACCCAAACATCAGATCGATTAAATTTAATACCTGTGACATTGTCTTATACACACGTCTCCTTGAACTAACTATATAATACCAATCATATTTAAATCCATATAGTATATAATATGAAATGAAATACATAATATAAAAATAATAATAATAAATGTGTGTAAAGTAAGCGATGTTAATAAAGTGTAAGGGGAAAAAAAAGTGACTACAACTATAGTTAGTGCAGTTAGTATTGGTGTAAGCCACACTAGCGTGGCTACTAATCTACGGACTTCCGTGCAAAAAAAAAGATGTTAATAATTCCAGCTCCGTTTTTGCCTTAAGGGCTATATATGTCGGGGTGGGGTATTAAATGTATACACTTAATAATTAATAATACTACTAATATCAAATATAGTTAGTGTCATAGCACTATATTAGAAGAGCTAACATACATTTTTGAGGGATAGTTAATACAAAACTATATTTATTAATAATCCATCCATCCCTCCTTGACCCCAAGATAGAGTCCATGTCCATTGTTCCTCCTCCTTCCCTGCGGATCCTCCTTCATTGTGAATCCTCCTCCTTTTCTGTGGGTGGACAGTATCATCAGGTAAGTGATCAATAATCAGTATCATCAGGTAAGTGATCAATAATATTCAGTGTCCTTCATCTTCATCTGCTTCTTCCTCTACTTCTTCCTCTTCCAGTTTCTTCTGAATGTCTCGAGCAAATTCAAGAGCTTCTGTATGTTTGGTGAAGTGGTGCTCCTTGTTATCAAAGGTTTCCTTTAATGTTGCCGGGTACATCAGGCCATATCTCAGATTCTTTATGTTCCTCAGGATACCTCTTGTGTCTGTAAATAAAGATCTTCTCTTGGCCACTTCCGCAGGGTAATCTCTAAAAATACTGATGTTGTCTCCCTCATATTTGAAATTTTTCTTACGTATTATTATCTTCATCATATCTTCAAAAACATGATCGTAAGCCACCTTCACAATCATCTGTCTTGGGGGAGCAGCCCTCCTAGGGGTACGTCTCAATGCCCTGTGTGCTCGGCCCAGCAGAGGTTCTAGGTCCAAGTTCAGAATATCTTTTAGGAGTTTTGCAGCAAATTTTCGAGGGTCTTGATTTCCCTCTCGGCCTTCACTCAACCCAACAACACGCAGATTCTGACACCTTTGATGTCCCTCCAAGTCAATGCATTTCTCAGTTATTTTGTGTAATAATTCTGATAAACGCTTGTTCTCAGCAAGACGCTTCTCGGCTGATTCAGTCAGTTCTTTTATTGCGTTGTTTTGTTGGTTAAGTGAAGTTATAATAGGTTCTAACTTGGTATCCAGCAGCACCTCCATCTCACCAGTTTTACGGTTTACATCATCCAACTGTTGTTGCAAATCAGTACCCGCTTTATCTTTCCATTCGTCCATCATAGTATTTACAGTGGCTATAACTTCCTTTTTGGACTCTTCTTTCAAATTCTCATGATACACCAAAATATCACATCAGCTCTTAAAATCTTTATTTCCCCTTTATATTATTTTTTTCATATCCTTAAGCATTTGTTTTAGCTCACCCATAATAATTTTTTTTGAGGTCGTCCATCTTTAAAATATCCTCCTGGGAGGCACTCAAACTCGAGCCCGAGGCTCCAGTGAGGCCTACTTCCCTTTTCACAGGCTTTTTCCCTTGGTGGGGGGGGGGGGGGGGGGGGGGGGGGGGGGGGGGGGGGAGCGATGCATCTTAGTAAAGTCGCGCGCCTGATGACGTCACGCAACTTTTTAATGTTACCGGAGCTGTTCACACCCGTTCTCCTCTGGTGAGTAGCTTCAGATAACCCCTTTAACCCCCGTTTTTTATACAATTTTAGCGGAGCTGAATGGCGCGAGTTCCACTCACTCCATAGCGCCACCGGAAGTCACAACATGTATTTCCCTCCGAAGATAGATACAAAATGCTGGAGTAACTCAGTGGGACAGGCGGCATCACTGGAGAGAAGGAATGGGTGACATTTTGGTTCGAGACCCTTCTTCAGACTGATGTCAGGGGAGTGGGTGGTACAGGGATTAAATGTAGTCAGAGCCAGTAAGACTGGTGGGAGAACTGGGAAGGGAGAGTGGATGGAGAGAGGGAAAGCAAGGGCTACTTGACTTGAAGTCAATGTTCATACCACTGGAGTGTAAGCTACCCAAGCAAAACATGAGGTGCTGTTCCTCCAATTTGCACTGGGCCTCACTCTGACAATGGAGAGGCCCAGGATAGTATTTCCCTCCTCCTACTCTCTGTTGCTCAAGCTGCTCCTACTCTCTTCAGCCTTTCATTAGAGAGTTCCTTTTCCCTACCCCAAAGGCTGTTAGCTGCAGGAAACCTGAGACCAAACCAAAAACATAGACAAAGACAGCAGATAATTAATCCCAGAAGTCAAGATTTCCTGAAGAACATATGAAATATTAATGAGTACACACAGAAGTGAACCAAAAACCTTAAAAAGCAAAGGAGCAATTAATCTGGAGGGGATCATTGTTTTACAATGTGATCCCCCATGATTCTTGTGGGGTGTGGGTCAGGCAAAAGGCAGGCTGCTTTTTATTTTAAAAATTGGATCACCGTTTAAAAAATACAATTGATTCTCGAGACATTAGAACACAGAAGAGTGCAGCAGAGAAACAGGCCCTTCAGGCCACAAAGTCTGCGCCAAAAACAATGCCACGTTAAATTAATCTACTCTTCCTACCCATGAACCAGCTCTGCATGCGATCTACATCCCTTCATTCCCTGCATATTCATGTGCCTATCCATAAGCCTCTTAAATCCAATTATCATATCTGCTTTCACCACCATCTCTGGCAGCACGTTCAAGGCACCAACCACCCTCTGTGTAAAAAACTTGCCTCGCACATCAACTTTAAACGTTGCCCTCTCACCTTCAACCTATGCCCTGCAGTCTTTGATATTTCCATGCTGGGAAAAAGTTTCTGACTGTCTATCCTATCTATGCCTCTCAAATGTCCGTAGATATCCATTAGGTCTCCCCACAGCCTCCGATACTCCAGGGAAGGGTGGCCTCAATCACCTGCTTTGCCTATCACATCTTTGAATAGCTTTTATATTGGATTCACTTCAGGAGAAAATATACTGAATCAGAAGCCCAAAATTTGTTTTAAAAGGTATAATGGAAGTGGATCTAATCATCCATGGTATTTAACAGTGGGGAACAATGGAAGTTCTAAAGAACAACGACATCCAGGGCAATTTCAATCTTAGACACAGAGTGGTGTGTGCCTAAAACACGCTGCCAGGGATGGTGGGGGAAGCAGATATGATGGTGGCATATCATAGGCCTTAAGATAAACACATTAATATGCAGGGAATGGTGGGATATGGAATACATTACGGCGGCGCAGTGGCGCAGTGTAGAGTAGAGACCTGGATTCGATCATGGCTACAGGTGCTATCTGTATGGAGTTTGTACATTCACCCTGTGGCTGCGTGGGTTTTCTCTGGATGCCAAAGATGTGCGGGTTTGTAGATTAATTGGCTTCTGTAAATTGACCCTAGGATGTAAAACTGGGATAACGTAGAACTTGTATACAGGTGATAGTTGGTCGGCACAGACTTGGTGGGCCGAAGGGCCTGTTTCCCACTGTATCTCTGAACATGCAGGCAGATAAGATTTGTTAAACTTGACATCCATGTACAGCACAGACATTGCAGGCCAAATGCCTGTTCCTGTGCTGTACTGTTCCACGTTCTCAGTTTTATCCTGAGCAAAGACCTTATAACGAAGTCTATGCCAATACTCGGCTAGACCTTCCATTCACAGCCAATCCTGAATAGGGTACAAACTGTGGAAGAAAATCTTTCCTTATCTCTGAGGCCAATGGAAATTCACTTCAATTATGAAATCCTGCTGATTCAGCGATATATGACAAACAGTGCAGCATCATCAAAGGCTTCAATCCCCTGTAACATTTGTCAGGTTGTCTGGTTTGCATTCTTGGTGTACCACTGTATGGTCATACAGCACGGAAACAGGCCCTTCGGCCCAACTTGCCCATGCCAACCAAGATGGCCCATCTACACTAGTCACATCTGACTGTGTTAGGGCCATATCCCTCTAAACCTTTACTATGCATGTACCTCACCAAATGACTTTTAAATGCTGTTATAGTACCTGCCTCACCTACCTTCTCTGGCAGGTCCATGTGTGAAAAAGTGACCTCTCTGGATTCTATTATTATTTATCTTAAACCTATGTCCCCTGGTTCCTAACGCCATATAGGGACACAAAAAACTGGAGTAGCTCAGCGGATCAGACAGCATCTCTGGGGAAAAGAAATAGCTGATGCTTCAGGTCGAGACACTTATAACATATAACAATTACAGCACGGAAACAGGCCCTCGCGGCCCTTCCAGTCCGTGCCGAACATTTGTTTTCCCCTAGTCCCATCTACCTGCACTCAGACCATACCCCTCCATTCCCTTCACGTCATATACCTATCCACTTTACTCTTAAATGTTAAAATCGATCCTGCCTCCACCACTTCTGCTGGAAGCTGATTCCACACAGCCACCACCCTCTGAGTAAAGAAGTTCCCCCTCACGTTACCCCAAAACCTCTGTCCCTTAATTCTCATGTCAAACAAGAATGAGGGGAAAGGGAAACGGGTGATATAGATAGTGTTAGAGAGAAATATAGAACAAATGAATGGAAGATATGCCAAAAAAGTAACAATGATAAAGGAGACAGGCCATTGTTAGTTGTAGTCTAGGTGAAAACGAGTTAGTGCATCAAATTCTGAACTCTGGTATGTACGTTGCAATTGCCGCCACACAATAATAATATAGTGGGAGGGCAATCACAGAGATTAGATTCAAATTGAATCCAGGAGCCGGGCCAACTGCATGGAAGGATCCAATTAGAGAGCAGACCCAGCCAACAGAAGATGGTGAGTGGGAGATCACAGCAGGTAGAGCAGGAAGGATTCTGATCAAGGGCCAGGGATCAAAAATACATTTTTCTCTTTTTTGTCCACAAATAAAGCACAAGTAAGGCACTTTTGTTCAGCGCTTTTCATCTTTCTTCAGCAGTAAGTTTTAAAAACTGAGTATTTAGAACCAGTTAACATTAAATCTGTGATGTACACTCTCTTGGCATTGGATATATGCCCTAATTCCAAGATCCCTCCATTAGGACCAAGAGTAGATAGACTTGAGGCTTACAGTTTCATGCCGAGTCTCAATGCCTTTGCATATTTGGGAATTGAAATGGTTCCTTGCATCAATTAGATTAGATTATTAGACACAATATAGAGAATTATTTCACTCCTACAGTTCATGTTGAAGAAAAATACTTCTCCAAATCTTGCTAGGATAAAGGAGAAAGGTTTCACTCAGACATCGGGGAATGGGCAAAGATGCATCAAAGGATGATCAGGGGGTGAAAACATGACAGGGGTTAAGTAACTGGATTTGAAAAAAAGACATGGATAATTGCAGCACCTTTTTAATGCACTGGAATGTTTCCAGGCCTAGGATTTTACAGTCAATGAAACAGCTTTGAATATAGTCATTGCTGTAGAGGAAATGCAGCAGTCAATTTCATAGAGTCACAAGGTCATGTCATAAGTGATGAAAGACTGGTTAATTGTAATAGGTACCGAAACAGAACAAATTATCACACAGCAGCACAACAGATTTGTAAATATAGTATTCAATAGATAACATAACAAACAAACAAACATTTGAATTAAAGAAAAAAAAAAACAATATAATGCAAAACAAAACAAAAGCGCAAAGTCCCTAGTGCAACCAAGACAGTTCATAGATCAAAGTTTGGTTGGTGTTTGTAGTGTTCAGTAGCCCTATTGCTGTCAGGAAGAAGCTGTTCCTGAAACTGGATGTCACGGTTTTCAGACTCCTATACCTTCTTCCTGATGGGATGATTGAAATGAGGGTGTGAATCCTTGATGATGTTGGCTGCCTTTTTGAGGCAGCATCTTCTGTAGATCCCTTTGATGATGGGAAGGTCAATAGTTGTGATAGATCAGGCAGCGTTCACCACCTTTTGTAATCAGCTTAATTCTTGGGTGTTCGAGGTGCCAAATGAGGCCAAGATGCAACCAGTCAATAGGCCCAGCTCGCCCGCCACGGACTGAGGACCAGCTCGCCCGCCACGGACTGGGAACCCACCTGCTCGCCTCCCTAGAGTAGAAGAAGTCAGACGGAGAGCCGGTAAGCAGACCAGCTGCGAGAGGCTATGCAGTGCGTCGATGGTAGAATGGGCCGCTGGAGGCCCTTCAACAGCCTGGGGCACGGCTCGACCGGGCACGGTTCCAGCAAGCCGAGCACATGGCCTGCAGTGGTGGAGCAGAGGCAGAGGAGCAGCGGAAGACACCAACGGATACACCAACGGGCCGGGCCGAGCTCGCATCGCCGCCAGAACAACGGTCTTCATGATTAGCTCAAGATCCCTGCATTTCCAACCACTGGGATTTGAAAATAGCGCCAAACTGGCAACTGTATACGGTCTCTATGTACTACTGCTATGCACGCGCTGTATCTGAAATGCTTGTCTAAGATGTATCTAAGTGCTTATGGATGGGGCTACTGAACGGTACACAAAGGGTATTTCACTGTACCTCGGTACATGTGACAAATAAAGTATAATACCATACCCAGAGAAATTCAAGAGAGTATTTATCGACATATCAAATCTCAATCTTCAGTCTGAAGAAGGGTCTCTACCCAAAACGTCACTAATCCTTCGCTCCATAGATGCTGCCTCACCCACTGAGTTTCTCCAGCAATTTGTCTACCTTCTTCAATCTTCTAAGTAAGCAGAGGCATGTTGAGCCAGTGCAGAGAGGAGAGCCAAAGAGATGGCATCCCCTCCATTAATCTATTGTGCCGATAGGCAAATGGTAGTGGTGTACAACATACTCCCAAAAATTAGCAACAAAATAAAGACGACCTAGTCAAGAATTTTAAGGTACTGGTTGAGAAATAATCACAGGCTGGGACACAGGAACCAACTCACATGCTCTACTTTCAACAGAGGAATATTTTATGTCAGATTGAAAGATCAGATCAGGCTTCAGTTTCAACATCTCACCCGAATGATCGCAACTTCAGCAGTGTTCCCTGAGCACTGCTCTGCCTGGTTTTTGTGGAAAAATCTAGAAGGACAATTGAACACCTAATCTCTGAATCAGACGTGAAAGTGGTTGTAATTGGGCCACAAGGAAACATAACTGCAAAATACTTTTGTGAGAGGCCATTGGATGCAAATAGCCTTGAAAAGTTTGGTAACCAAATAATTCTAAATATTCTTAAACATTTGTGCAAATTATTTACAAAGAAATGAGATTAACAAAATGGTAGGATCCTTGGTTTCACCCCATCTCCACCTAACAAGGAGAAATGCATAAACAGTAGAAACAATAAATTGCAGATGCTGATCGACACAAAAGGATACAAAGTACTGGAATAACTCAACGGGTCAGTGCATATCTCTAGGGGATATGGGTTGGGACCCTTCTTCAGACTGATTGTGGAAGGGGGGGGGGAGAGGAGAGAAAGAACGATAAAGAAAGCTGGAAGAGAGGAGAGGCAGGACACAATGCCACAGGTAATAGGTGGATACAGGTGAGGGGGTTGATAAGCAGATGGTTGATTACAGTGGGGAAGCAGTGAGAGAGGGTCTCTCACAGCACTCCCATCGAAGATAGAAATGCACACCACACTCAAGCCTATAGTGCGAAGAACAGGGAGGTCCTAACAAGCTGATAAGGCTTAAACAAATGGATCCCAAAGGCTGCATATAACCCAAACAACTATAATATTGCATAGTTTCCTTCAGTGGTTTGCAAGATAATAGTGGTAATTATCATAAATACATCTAAGAATTAAAAACTCAACTTATAATGTTCAACAGTGGGAAAAACATGTCGACCAATATTCTTCATTTGTTTGAAGTAAAGATTTGTGGATTCTGATACATTCTATACACGTGACTTGCACTGGCACCTGATAAAAGTCACACGTGAAAATATGTACTACATTTGTTTGAAGTCGCAAAGCCAGAAGGCACAAACTGAAATAGATTGGAAGCTTTAGGCATTGTTTCCCCACTTTACTGCAAAAAAAAAGTAATTTTCATCAAAATTAATGGCAGCTAGCCGTAATGTATCTGTAATAACATTTCTTCCACATTTTTCAAGTTGACAAACAGCCACCTGGACAGCATAAAGGATGAAACATCAATAATCCAAGCCTGTGAACATAATTCCAGTGTATTCCAAAGCAATACAAGTTGAATAATTTACCCTCAGTTGCCTACAGGTATAAGATTACTAGTCACTCATCCAAACTTCCTTCTGAACATGTTTTAGGTGTTCCTTTTCAAACTATGTAAGATCCTTTTGTTGTGAGAATAACCTCCTAAAATACAACTGAAAATGGAGGAGCAAAATAAACATTTTATTATGTGGCATGATTGGGTTATTTCCCTTGGTTTGCAGAATTTTTACAAACATTAGCCGCTGGAAGATCAGAAAGAGAGAGGACAGGACAAAGGGAAGGAGATGGGGACAGATGAAGATACAGATTAAAAGAAGGGATGTAAAAGAGAACAAAAAAGCGCATCTTTTAGGACTCCCCAAATGTGCTGACTGTTGTGACAAAGGGAATGTGATGCAAACTCACAGCTGCAAGATAAATAGCCATGATTATGTCATGGTGATCAGGCACTTCATTACCCCATGAGGCTTCAAGTTCAAGTTCAAGTGAGTTTAATGTCATGTGTCCCTGATAGGACAATGAAATTCTTGCTTTGCTTCAGCACACAGAACATAGTAGGCATTTACTACAAAACAGATCAGTGTGTCCATATATCATAATATAAATACATACACACATGAATAAATTAACTGATAAAGTGCAAATAACAGATAATGCGTTATTAATAATCAGAGTTTTGTCCGAGCCAGGTTTAATAGCCTGATGGCTGTGGGGAAGTAGCTATTTCTGAACCTGGTTGTTGCAGTCTTCAGGCTCCTGTACCTTCTACCTGAAGGTAGCAGGGAGATGAGTGTGTGCCAGGATGGTGTGGGTCTTTGATGATACTGCCAGCCTTTTTGAGGCAGCGACTGCGATAAATACCCTCGATGGAAGGAAGGTCAGAACCGATGATGGGCTGGGCAGTGTTTACTACTTTTTGTAGTCTTTTCCTCTCCAGGGCGCTCAAGTTGCCGAATCAAGCCACGATGCAACCGGTCAGCATGCTCTCTACTGTGTACCTGAAGAAGTTAGAGAGAGTCCTCCTTGACAAACCGACTCTCCGTAATCTTCTCAGGAAGTAGAGGCGCTGATGTGCTTTCATGATGATTGCATTAGTGTTCTCGGACCAGGAAAGATCTTCAGAGATGTGCACGCCCAGTAGTGTGAAGTATGGTTAACTTCCTACTTTAAACTGACTATCAACAGTCACCAAAATGGTTCTTCCATCTCAACCATTATGTTTTACTCAAAGTATCAGAACATAGGTGAAGAGGTCCTTTTTGTGCTTTAAGGTAGTCATGGATACGTTAGGCTGAATGGCTTGTTTATTAAGTGTAAATTCAATGGATTTCTATATCTTATTCAAACCATTTCACTCATATCGATGTTGGTGCTGTTTAATTGAATCCAACAACCAGACCAACATCATGTCATAGAGGACCCAACATTTCATTGGTTACTGCTATACACTAATGGGCCTGTCCCACTTAGGCGACTTTTTAGGCGACTACAGGAGACTATGCGGTTGCCACATGATCAGCAGATGGTCGCCGGTGATCACCGGAGTGTCGTCTGTATGATCATGAGTAATCTCCTCAGTCGCCCAAAGAGTCGTAGCGTCTTTCTGGTCGCCAAAAAATGTTCCAAAAGTTGAAAAATTTGTGGCGACAGTGGCGGCCTTTGGTTTGACGCCAAATGAGCGTAGCTTGACGTCAATGCTGTTGTAGGTTGTCGGCAGGTTAATGTAGGCATTCGCCAGGATGTCGTAGGGTGTCACCATGATGTCGTCGGTTGTCGACAGGATGTCGTAGGTTGTTGTCAGGTGACGTAGGTTGTCGCCAGAGCTGACTTCGGTGAATTCAAATGTCATATTCGCCGGCAGACGCCTAAAAAATTGCCTAAGTGGGCCCGGCCCATTAGTCCTGTCGTCGATTTTTCGGCGATCTGCTACAACTATGTCAGTCGCCAGCAGTCCCCCAAAAAATCGCCTAAATGTGACAGGCCCATAATTCGTCTCTTCTGATTATCAATGGTGCAAAAGACTAGCTTCCTATTTTCATCACAGAAATAAACTATTAGGTTCTCAAATCTACACTGCAATTTCTCAACATGGAAAATTGATTTACTATTTAATCCTGACTTTTATAATAGCATTTTCTCCTCAAGCAACAATGCTGCAACATTTTATTTAGGAAACTATACAATCTCCTGGCTTGCGATCAAGATTTCTAAATTTTGCACGTATATATTTTGCAACTTCCATTTCCTTCTAGTAAATCAAATAACCACTTAGCAACGTGTGGGAAAAAGCATCAGTGTGGTAGGTTTGTCCGTTGTAGTCAAATTTGCATGCAATTACAATGTCTCAAGTTCTTTTCTGGGTCTGGAGCCAAAAAGATCCCATCAACAACTTTAATTAGCTCATCTAAGCAAGCTGCAAGGAGATGTGTCTCAAACTCTTTTCAGCCTTCCCACCACCAGCGGGATGTGCAGTAATAGGTATGAAGGAAATGCAAATGCTAGTTTACACCGAAGATGGACACAAAATGCAGGAAGAAGGGTCTCAACCTGAAATGTCACCAATTCAAGCAACGCAAGAATTTCATTGTCCTATCAGGGACACATGACCATAAACTCACTTGAACTCCTTCTATCCAGAAATGTTGCCTGTCCCATTGAGTTACTCCAGCATTGTGTCTATTTCAGGATATGTAGTAGTATCCTTTAATAACTAGTATTTCTCACACTGATTCTATACCATGCTATAGACTCATACAGAATGGCAACAGGCCTGTATAGTAAATAGCTTGTGTTATTTTGCTAGAGTAACACTAGCAAACCTGTAAGTCTGGATATTGATCCCCTACCAGTTCAGGTGCCTGAACCTGCCCCACTTGTACAGGTCATCTCAGCCACAGAAGAGATCCCAATGGCCCAAAAATCCAAATCCCTGCCCCCTGCACAAATTCCTCAACCAAGCATTCACAGTTTCAAAACTTTGCGCAGTGTTCCGCTTGTGAAAGTGGAAAATATAAAAATACAAACTGCATACATTTCAAAAATCTGCATAAAATGAATGGAAGGCTTTAATTATAGCTGCTACTACAGGGGAGTGTGGCTTAAAAAATAAATGCGAACAGATAACATAAGTGTATTTCCCATATCATGGATCATCAAGGTTGTCAACAGAAGGTAGCTTTGCTGCACCACAAGGTAGTCAACAACAATTTTGAAAGGGCACCAATAATATTTTCTTTCAGGTTTTTCTAGTTCTTCATGCTTCAGAAATTGTAACAAAATACACAGAAGTGTCTGAGCTAGGTTGCCAAATAGTTTAGGGATAGCCCAGGATTTACCTAATGGCCGTGTTCTCACAACTGAATCAGAAGTAATTAGTTTAACCCTATTCTAGTCTCAATACAAAAAAAATAGGTTGAATCTCCAGTGCTGTACTGAACACCAGTAAATCAATTAGCTGGTCACAATAGCAGTGGTCTTTCTATCCTAGCTCTGTGCCAATTATCACATTGTTTGCTTCCTGCCTTTGGTTGCCTTCGGGTTATGTGAAGTACTGAAATGCAATGTTCTTGAAAAATAAACCCAAATAAGACCAAATGGTACATTAAGCCAAACCCAACAGCTTTTTTCACCACCTTAAAAAAAGTTCTTTGCAGGGTATCAATTATCTGTTCATTTGATTACCAGCACACGTGCATGCAACATTATTCTACTCCGACAATTATTTGACCGGAATGTCCTAAGTAAAAACGAATGATTTAATTTAAAATATTTGAATGTTCAGCATTTTCAGTTCATTGATCGTTGTAGTAAATACAAGTCAATACATAAAAGCGTTGTGGCATTTCATTTCAATCTGCTTAATTAATATGTTTGGCTCTAATTATCGAGTCCCAATTTCATATTTATAGGAAAGGAGACCCTATATTGTTTGGTCAAATATTTCTTGAACAAGTAAATGGCATTATGAACATGCACTTCTCTTGACAAAAAAGTAACGTTACTTCACTTCAGTCTTAACTACATTCATTCTAATTTTCCACGTCTTACAAGCATCCAGTCATTAGTTTGTTGACTCCTTCTATCCTCAACCTTTGCTTCATTCAATAAGACTTGTCACTTTGAAGGCAAATTGGAAAGTCACAGGGTTTTTGTTAACTTGTCCACCCCCACATCTTTTCTTGATGTGGAGACAGACTGCACACATTACTCTGCAACACAGAGCTCATTATCTCGTGTTGGTTCCATTAACCGTGGGCACAGTCTCAGTTTGTAAAGCCTAGACATGTCCAACAAATACTAAGAATCTGTCTAAAACCATGGCATCCATCATGTTGATTTAAGTAATCATTTCCTACCTTGATAGTCATCAGCTCATTTAGCAATCTTGCACCTCCAACGTGCAAATTGTTCTAACTACTCTGATGGGAAAGATTGAAAATCCCACTAAATCGTCTTATATATTTGGACATTCCTGACCCTCTAGTCAACACAGTGCTTACTTTGTAAAATTATTTCAAGTATATTGTCCTTAAGCTGTGATTTTTATAAACTTAAACAGGGCGGTATGGTGACGCAGCAGTCGTGTTGCTGCTTTACAGTGCCAGATACCCGGGTTTGATCCTGACTACGGGTGCTTGCCAGGATTGAATTCTCTCTGTGACTTGCGTGGGTTTTCTCCGGGTGATCCGGTTTCCTCCCACACTGCAAAGACGTGCAGGTTTGTAGATTAATTGACTTGGTATAATTGTAAACTGTCCCTAGTCTGTGTAGGATGGTGTTAGTGTACGAGGATCACTGGTCGGCACGGACACAATGGGCCTGTTTCCGCGCTGTTTCTCTAACACTACAACTCAAAGATTTTATCACCGTTTATTTTTAACTTAAGGGTGTAAGACACATCTTTTCTTTGCTTTTGTGGGATGTGGGCACAATCAGCAAATTGTCCATCGTTAATTGCCTTTGAGAAAGGTGAACCACTGCAATCTTACAGAAATATATATAAAAAATTGCAAAGTCGGCATTTATTAACTTTACTAATTGGCCTATAGAAGCTGGTGATGAGATGCCGACGAACGGATGCAGTCCTGGTGAAGATGCTCCAACAGCGCAGTTGTACAGGCGGTTCATGATCAGATCCAGTATTGATGAAGGAATGGCAATATACAGTATTTCCATTCCAGGATAATATGCAACTTGCAGGAGAACCTTGAAAGGAGGGGGAAGTGATTATGAGGAGACCTGATAGAGGCATAGATAGGGTAGACAGTCAGAACCTTTATCTCAGGATGGAAATATCAAATACTAGAATGCATAGCTGTAAGGTGAGAGGGCAAAGATTAAAGGACATGTGCGAAGCAAATTTATAAAACAGATGATGGTGAGTGTTTGGAATGCGCTGCCAGGGGTGCTGGGGGAGGCAGATACTATAGTGGCATTCTTAAGAGACTTTTGGCTAGGATCATGGATATGCAGGGAATGGAGGCTTATGGATTGCGTGCAGGCAGATATGAGTTGGTTTTGGTTTTGCACAGACATTGTGGGCCCATTCCTGCACTGTTACTGTTCCATATACTACGGTGTGGTTTCCACATACCTGCTGCCTTTTGTGGTGGAGCTTGTGGTTTTGCCAATACTGGAATGTAAAAGATACATAATGTACCACAATATGCTTATAGTGATGGGTGGGATATCAAGGACATGGACTGCTTCATCTTGGATGACATTTGGTTTCACCAGTGTTGTTGGAGATGCCATTGCAGAGTAATTCATCTCACTTCTGATATTCTAGATGGCGGGAAGAAATGATGTAAATCACTCATTGCAGATTTCCCAGCCTTTATTTTGCTATGCTGAAATAATTTACGAGGATGTTGCTAGGAATTGAGGGCCTGAGCTATAGGGAGAGGTTGAGCAGGCTAGGACTCTATTCCTTGGAGCGCAGAAGGATGAGGAGTGATCTTACAGAGGTGTACAAAATCATGAGAGGAATAGATTGGATAGACTATCTGGGTTTCTGTCCCAGAGTAGGGGAATCGAGAACCAGAGGATGCAGGTTTAAGGTGAGGGGACAAAGGTTTAATAGGAACCTGAGGGGTAACCTTTTCACACAAAGGATGGTGGGTGTGTGGCACGAGTTGTCAGAGGATGTAGTTGAGGCAAGTACTATTGCAACATTTAAGAAACATTTAGACAGGTACTTTGATAGGACAGGTTTAGAAGGATACGGACCAAATGCAGGCAGGTGGGACTAGTGTAATTGAGCCAAATGGCCTGTTTCCATGCTTTAAGACTCTAGGACCAAGCTGATCCAGTGCATTTACAATGCTGGAATTTTCCTGACATTGTGACAAAAGAAGGAGAAATCTAATCCGATTGTTTAACAAGCAAAGTAAACTCAGCCTTCAGCAAATTGATGGAAGGTGTTAATCTCGAACAACAATTGGCTTTAGATTTCAATGTACCCTAAATTCAAAAGCTAAACTCTGAATGTGTTGTGAGATTGGCTGCTTTTGATATCAAGTGGTTATGAAATCAGTGGGCATGAATAGAAAGAATGTCCACTGACACAGTTGTATCGAGTACATAGGTCTACTATACCTCTCATGATTCTGCGCACCTCTACAAGATCAGCCCTCAACCTCCTGCGCTCCAAGGAATTGGGTCCTAGCCTGTTCAACCTCTCCCTAGAGCTCAGGCCCATGAGTCGTGGCAACATTCTCATTAATCTTCTCTCCACCCTTTGCCAAAGGCTCAGCTCGTTCTATCAGTCTCCTTATACCATGCATGAACAATTAAATTTGCTGAAAAATTGCTTCTTTCCACTTGACAATATTCCCAACATTCTGTATAGTTTAGTTTAGATTAGTTTAGAGATACGCCATGGAAACAGGCCCTGCAACACACCAAGACCACACCGACCATCAATCATCCGTTCACACAATCTCTTATCCCACTGTCTCAGCCACTCCCTACACAATTGGGCCATTTTTTACTGATGCCAATTAACCTACAAACCCACACGCCTTTGGAATGCGGGACTAAACCGGAGCACCCAGAGGAAACTCACGTGTTCACAAGGAAAACATGCAAACTCTGCACAGACAGCACCCAAGCTCAGGATTGAACTCAAGTCTCTAGGACTATCGATTATTTAATCAAATAATTAATCGAATGGATTTTAATCCAGTCAAATTGAATGATTGGTGACTTCCCATTCAGGATGTTATATGATGAGGAGAGGAACTGTCCTCTATTTTCAGCAGTGTTTGTTGCATAATTAAATCAATTTGGTTGAAGTTCAGGAATGTAGATGATTTAGAATAGCACACGTGATTAATGCATTGCATCAAAACAGCAGTAATTCTGGTCTATTTTACTCTCCTTCCAACATGAGATAAATAAAGATAAATAAAGGACAACATGATAATGTTGATAATGTTTAATTTCATGATCTTTCATACTCTACAATGTTGAGAATGGTGTAGGAAGGAACTACAAATGCTGGTTTACACCAAAGATTTTTATAAAAATGGAGAGAAAGAATGGGTCGAGAATGGTACGGAGTTAAGGGCCTGTCCCAATTGGCAATTTTTTTCAGCGACTGTCAACGTCATTGACACGTATCAGGTCACCGAAAAAGTCGTGGCGTGATGCGGCGTGATGACATATAGACGGGCGTTGTTTCCTCAAGGTAGCCGCTGGATTTTGAAATGTTCAAAATCTTTCCGCGACCTTGATCCATCAGTCAATGACTCCGGCAGTCGCCGAAAAAATCGGCAAGCGGGACAGGCCCTTAAGACATCAAGTTTTGAACGTCTTTGTCACAGAAAGTCAAGGATCGAGAGTCTGCTTGATACCAACATTGCTGTCGTTTTACATGAACCACAGCTTATCAGTACTTAAAAAAACATTTTCATTTCTTCCCCTTCATTACTTAAATCAAACTTGAGTGTGCAGCCGAGAAACCCAATTAGACAGAAGTATCTGAGCTTCACATAATATCTTCTTCTTTATGGCTGTTAGAATGCAGTTAACCTCCAAAATGCAAATTTGTGCGTTACATCTATCGAGGAAAGCCTATGTTTTTATTTTCTGCGGGTTTTTTTGCTAAGATTGCTAAGGTGCATTCATAAGAGCTGAATTAACATTCACTCAAATGTTGAAATTTCTATATATAGTTATAATATTACGACTTTTACTGTAAGACTTATATTAATTGGTTCCCTTCACTGATCTGATTAGAATTACTAGCTGCGGAGGTTAATTAATCAGTGAATCCATTTTTTAATTAAAATTACAAGATGACAAGGACTGATTTATTGCTTATTTGTATTGGTAGAATGGTATTGGCAGCAACCTGTCACTCTGCATTTTCATCTAGCAGAGTTCTATGTACAACCTCACAAAAGAAATGATAAGATATACTGGGCAATGTTATGTTATTGATGGCTGTTTGGAGACATTGCATGGAGGCAGCCTAATTGCATGGAAAATCTCACTTACAGTGAGGAACTGGAAATGGTAAATAACCAGAAGTAGAAACTCACCCTCAGGCACCTGCACTAAACCTTTGATGCAGCATAGTTGTGAATTGTATTCAGCTTCCGAAAGTCAATTCCACGGGCTGCAGCGAAATTTCAAAAGTACAGCTCCCACAAAACTACATGTTGACAGGAAGCTACCAGTAATAATTTCTGACCTCCAATGTTTGACCAAAGTGTTTTCAATCAGATACTCCAAAAAAAAAACAGACACTGGGATTATGATGCATGATTGTCTAACACTTGTTCAGTATAACACAAGCGCCACTTAGATATAGCCTCTAGTTCTTAAATGTACATTATGGGTAGAACAGGAGCTTATCATGTATCTACACACTATAAATGATTCCATTGTAATCATGTATTGTCTTTCCGCTGACTGGATAGCACGCAGCAAAAGCTTTTCACTGTACCTCGGTACACGTGACAATAAACTAAATTAACTAACTAAGCTAGGAGTCATCCTACACTGAACATAACCTGGGAATGGCTGCCCACAGGAGAGATTGAGCACCTCAGATTTCAGATACCGCACAGGAATGAGGTGGAAAGGAGTTGCTTGTATCCACGAGAAAGAGGCCTTTTGGACACAAGACATGAAAGCAATAGGCAAAATGTGTGGGAAGGAACTGCAGATGCTGGTTTATACCAAAGATAGATACAAAATGCTGGTGTAACTCAGTGGGTCTGGCAACAGCTCTAGAAAAAAGGAATATGTGACGTTTCGGGAAAGCAGTGAGCGTCGGAGAGGCGGTGGACATTAGTGCTGCTCCTCGTGGCGGCGTTGCTTCCGGGTCTCGGCCTCGCAATGATCGGGTGGTCCAGTGATGTAGTCCAGCGATGTAGTCCCAGGCCTGTGTGCGGTCGAGTCTTAGAGTGTCGGTGGAGGGACCGGTCTGGAGGCTTGTGATCCTTAGTAGAGTCCAGGTAGGCATTTGTTGAAAGTATGGATCTGTGTAGCAAGAAGTAAAGTTTGCCGTCCATTGCAGGTCTGGGTAAGTGAGGCCTGGAGCTGCGGGAGAGTGAGGGCCCGCTGGTGCCAACACATGGCAACCAGCATAAAGCGCAGGACATGGAAGGATAGCTGTTGTGAGAAGCGGTGGATCAACTGTCGGTACTTGTAACCTACCTATACCTGTCCACTGACACTCTCCTCCGCCTAGCGGAGTTGGTCCTTACCCTCAATAACTTCTCTTTTGACTCCTCCCATTTCCTTCAATACAAGGCCGAGCTATGGGCACACGCATGGGCCCCTGCTACGCCTGCCTCTTAGTCGGGTACGTCAAACAATCCATGTTCATGGCGTACCAGGGCCCCATCCCCGACCTCTACCTCCGTTACATTGACGACTGCTTTGGTGTCACCTCCTGCACCCACACACAACTGACTGACTTCATCCGTTTCACCACCAACTTCCATCCGGCACTCAAAATACACCTCGACCATTTCTGACACTTCCCTACCATTCCTTGACCTCACCATCTCCATCGCAGGGGATACACTCCTGACCGACATCCATTATAAATCCCACTAACTCCCACAGCTACCTGGACTACTCTTCCTCCCACCCTGCTTCCTGTAAGGACTCCATCCCCTATTCCTCCGTCTACGCCGCATCTGCTCCCAGGATGAGGTGTTCCACACCAGGGCATCACAAATGTCCTCATTCTTCAGAGAACAGGGATTCCCCTCCCCCACTATAGTTGAGGCTCGCACCAGGGTCTCCTCCGTACCCCGCAACACTGCCCCCTCTCCCCATCCCCACACTCGCAACAAGGGCAGAGTCCCCTTGGTCCTCACCTTTCACCCCACAAGCCGGCACATACAACTCATAGTTCTCCGCCAGTTTTGCCACCTCCAACGTGACCCCACCACTCGCCACATCTTCCCATCTCCCCCCCTGTCTGCCTTCCACAAAGACCGCTCCCTCCGCAACTCCCTTGTCAATTCTTCCCTTCCCTCCCGCTTCACCCCTTCCCCGGGCACTTTCCCTTGCAACCGCAAGAAATGCTACACTTGTCCCTTTACCTCCCCCCTCCACTCCTTTCAAGGACCCAAGCAGTCCTTCCAGGTCCGACAGAGGTTCACCTGCACCTCCTCTACCCTCATCTATTGCATCCACTGCTCTAGATGCCAGCTGATCTATATCGGCGAGACCAAGCGGAGGCTTGGCGATCGTTTCGCCGAACACCTCCGCTAGGTTCGCATTAACCAACCCGACCTCCCGGTGGTTCAGCACTTCAACTCCCCCTCCCATTCCGTATCCGACCTCTCTGTCCTGGGTCTCCTCCACGGCCAGAGTGAGCAACACTGCAAATTGGACGAATAGCACCTCACATTCAGCTTGGGGAGTCTGCATCCTCTTGGCATGAACATTGAATTCTCTCAATTCTGCTGACCCTTGCTGTCTCCTCCCATTCCCACCTGTCCCTCAGCCCTCGGGCTCCTCCTCCTCCTTTTTCCTTTCTTCCCCCCCCCGCCTCCCCCCACCCCCCCATCAGTCTGAAGAAGGGTTTCGGCCCAAAACGTTACCCATCTCCTTCGCTTCATAGATGCTGGTGCACCCGCTGAGTTTCTCCAGCATTTTGTGTACCATGTACTGATCTAATTGCTTCATAAGCGTTGTGATAGTTCCTGCCTCAACAACCTCCTCCAGCAGCTTGTTCCATACAATTTTGCATTAAGGTATGATATTTGTTTAAAATTGATGTCCTCAAAAGGTGAGAGCGGCTTGTATTGTACACTGATTTTACAGAGGATGTTCATGGGATCTGCATGTTCATTTCCTTATAGTCTATAGAAAGTCTATATATTGTTCTACAAACTGGATTAGTGCCAGCAACAGAACATGGGTTGCAAGAGATTGTCAGGTCTTCAGATGCTGTGGGCACAGCTGTAATGTGAACACCATTTGTGCATTGTCAATATTTACTCTGTAATGAAAGTGCTTAAACTTTCATCAATGCAATTCAAAAGGTGCCGTTTCAACTCTTCAAATGATTGATGTTGAAACACTCTGAAAGATAATACTGCTTTTAATATTTATGGTCATCTTCAATTATAGCAACATAAATTTATTATTATTCCCTCTTCTAAACAAACAAAAGTAAATTGACCTTTAGAAAGAAAGGCATATCGGAATGAATCTTTTCAAGCCCGAGTGAAATAAAATGACTTTCAATGTTTGACTCAGTTGGTATAAAGATTCATTTAAAGCTTTAGGGACAAGAATATCATTTTATACAAATTGATTTAAACTTACTAATCATTCTCTTAACTTGAAAGAGAAAGTGGACTCATTTTCCTCCCCACTACCATCCATCCTTTAAGGAAGAAATACTTAGGTATAACAATGGCCAGAACAAAGGCATGTTTGGCCAGAACCTACAGCCAGAATAAAAGCACGTTTGCAGGTTCCATGATGAAAGCTCCAGTATAATGCAAACTGTAAGAATGCTCGTCCGCAATTAAAGTATCCATTCCTTTACAGAGATTTGCTCAATCAAATGACAGTAAGGAGCAAATTAACAAAGCATTACAAGGGAAGAGAGGGTAAGATAATACAGGCTGCAGGTAAGAAACAAGACCCAAAATAATAGACATTTGGTACAGGGGAGATTTTTGAAGATGACGAGAGTTGCAACTTGGTAGAAAAAGTTTGTGCCGAGGTATAACACCTTAAAATCCAGGTGAAGATATAGGTGGTGAATGGTCCAGCCAAACATTATGGCTAAATATAGGAAAATGTGTTTAAGGACCATATTGTTTATTAATAATTGTGTTCTTGCTTGAGACAAATTAATAGGCAAATTATTATGTTAATAAAGTGTGAAACATCTGAGCCATTAGGAACATAAATAAAATCAATGCTAAAAATTAACAAATTATTTTGAGGTAAGCACAATAGCATTTTTGTACTGTGTGTTAAGGATTTTCACTTCAGCTTGCACCTTCACTCCTGTTCTCACTTAATCGGTCTGATCTAACATATAATGTTCACTGTGGTTTTATTTCTCCCTCACATTCCACCTTTTATTCACCCCCATCTCTACATTTGCTTAAAAGTTATTGCTGCATCTCTGACTTGTTTGGTTGTTGAGAAAGGTTGTGTGAAATGTGAACTCTGCACCATAGTTATTGCGTGACCTGCTGAGTGGGTTCAGCACTGTTTAGTGGTATATTTTTATTTCCAGCATCCAAACTGTCTGGCTTTTGTTCATGACTCATCCAGCTGTTATTCCAAGGGTTCATGCCAGATCCTGCTCCTACTGAGCACTCCAACCTACTTGCGATTCAGTGACAGCAAACTGAAAACATGATAAGGGGAACCGTCAAATTGAGAGAGTGAAAAGAAATAAGTAATAAAAATTTAAAAAAACAATACATTTGTTGTTCAACCAACTAATGCCACACCTTTAAGGACTAACCTGTTGTCCATAATATAAGATAAGGAAAATATACAATGATTCCAGGAGCTAAAGAAATTAAACGTTCTAATTTGAGGATTCTACTTGATATGGTGAAACATTTTAGCTGTGAGATTTACAATTTAATCCCAGCTATGAATAATGAGTTCTTGCAGGAGTTTATCAGAACAGCTTTAAATTTCAATCAGCCAAGAATTCAGGGATCAGTAGCCAGGCAGGAGCATAGATTCTGATGTATATCTGTGCCTGCTAATTTTGAAATAATTATATTGCAATCACATGTTTCCTCCTCCAAGAATGAAGGCAACAATTAGTTCTGATGCCCTCCGCAAATTGGGCAACAGTTTGAGAGAGACAAAATTAATATCGTTGCCAAAGTACATAATTAACACAAAGGATTGCCGAGTTACATGCGCGAACAATCGTCGACTGAAAAGAGCAAGCGTTCCTTCTTCTCATTTCCTGACACCCGGCAGAGCTGCCGAGATCTACAAAATGACAGAGGTGAGGATTGTGGATTACAGCAGAATGCAAACAATAGACACAAAACGCTGAGGTAACAGCGGGTCAGGCAGCATCTCTGGAGAAAAGGATGCGTGACGTGGCATGTACAATTTGAATTGCTCCAAATAATCGGAGGCAATCTTTTCTGGAAATTGTTCCATACTTTTAACTTTGGCTTCATACTTCTGTTGTAGGAGGCCACTCAGCCCACTGATCCTCTACTATTCTCAGAGCAGTTCCATCAGTCCCACTGCCTCTCTAATTTCCCTGTAACCTTTCAACTCCCACCTGATTTTTCTGCCGTTCACCTAACTAGGAATATAGAAGATGGGAGGTCATGTTGTAGCTACAGTATATAAGACATTGTTGAGGCTTCAGTTAGAGTATTGTGTTCAGTCTGGGCACCGCATTATAGGAAAGATGTTAAAGTTGAAAAGGGTGCAGAGAAGATTTACAAGAATGTTGCCAGGACTCTATTCCTTGGAGCACAAGAGGATGAGGGGTGATCTTATAAAGGTGTATAAAATCATGAGAAGAATAGATCGGGTGTACACACAGTGTCTCTTGCCAATAGGGGAATTGAGAACAAGAGGGCATATGTTTAAGGTGATGGGAAAAATATTTTATAGGAATCTGAGGGCATCTTTTTTCACACAAAGGGTGGTGGGCGTATGGAACAAACTGCTGGAGGAGGTACTTGAGGCAGGACCTATCGCAATGTTTTAGAAGCAATTAGACAGCTACATGGGTAGGACAGGTTTAGAGAGATATGGGCCAAACACAGGCAAGTGTAGATAGGACCTGTTGGTCAGTGTGGGCAAGCTGGGCTGGAGGGCCTTTTTTGATACTGTATGACTGCCTCTTTGACTACGGGTAGCTTACAGCAGCCTGCCTGTGTATCCAGAGTACAAGGAGGAAAGCCATATTGTCACATGGAGAATGTACACTTTCCACAAAGACAGCACTCAAGGTCAGGATCGAACCTGTACCATTGGAAGTGTGCAGTTAATTGATAGTGTTTGATAACGAAGACCTAAAACCCAACTCATGGTCTAGTCGGCTGGATCTGCTCCCTCTGGTGGGTTTCTGGGAGGTGAACTTCAAATCACAGCTAAAAATCCTCCAAATCCAATGGCGGGATAGGTGATTAACATCCTCTCCTAGTCTTCCATTATTCCTCTGGCCATCACCAAAACACATTCAGTTCTATCATGACAAGGGATTATAACGGGGAATGGAGAAAATGATTCAAGGATGTTCTCTAAGTCTCCATGAAAATTTGAAAACATCCCTATTGAATTGATGAAAATCTGGGCTCACGACTTCTTAAAGTGGTGATGGGGTGATCAGGGTGGCACTGAGAACCTCAAATCCTTCCATAGGGAGAACAGGGAAGTCCAGCAAAAATAACAGAAGGAACACACCTCATTCCAAGCAACCCAACCTTCCATTTTCACACTCTATGGCAGATTCTATAGATCCCACATTGGTATCAAGGACATCATGGTTGCCTGCAAGTAACCACCCAAGAAGAAAAATCATGCAAAAAATGACAAGACTAAGTAAAGAAAGGAACTACTTGTTAGGTGTGAGTGTGCCATGTTGCACACTGTATAAGTGTTGTTTCACTCACTTGTATGCTATGCTGTATGTAATGATTCCAGAAAGCTCTTGGCTTGAAAACACTAGCTCATCATTGAGCCACGGAACTGTGCCTGAAATCTAATTAATAACTGCCCTGGAAAGCAGACAAGGTGTAGATGTTAGACAGGCACAAAGTGCTGGAATAACTCAGCGGGTCAGGCAGCCTCCCTGAAGAAAATGGATCGGTGACATTTCGGTTCAGGACCCATAACGTCACCAACCCACACATTCAGTTTTCCCAACCATATTTCTCCCAAGTTGTATCAGGATTTATATTTCCACAAAATAAACAATGCAGAGAAAATGTGTCATAAAAGAGTAAAGTAGAATTTAGCAAGCAACATTTCCGGCGAAAGATACAGAGACACACTGGGAATTCCGAAACACATAATAAAAGATGTGCTTTCCCTTGCATGAAGCAGAGGCTGGCGACAGTCATTTCTATTCCATTTCTAATGTCCACACTGCCAAGACAGGCAATAATTATTTTGATCGCTGGAGCTTATTCACACTCATGGAGCCATTGCGTGGTAGCAAAAGAACTCCATGAACTGTAAAATATTTAAGACAGCCATGGATCGTGTGCATGTGGAGAAAGATAATTATTTCCAGAGTCCAACAAAAATGTCTATATTCTATATTTACCGTTCGCCAAGAGGAGAGAGAGAGGGGTGGGATGCTCCCTTAGCTTAGTTTGATTTAGTTTAGAGATACAGAGGCGGACCAGCGATCCCTGTACACTAGCACTATCCGAAACACTGGGGCCAATTTTACAATTTTTACTGAGGCCAATTAACCTTCAAAGCTGTATGTCTCTCGAATAAAGGAGAAAACTGGAGCTCCTGGAGAAAACTCCACACAGATGGCACCCGGAATCAGCGATGAGTAATAGTGTTAATTGATGGTAAGCTTTATTTACAGAGCAAACTGTAAAACTGCTATATGTCTGAAAGTTCCAAGAAGGAGTTGAATTGGAGCGTGGTTCAAGACACAGATTGTGACTTTGGAAAAGTCGAAAGAAACTTGACACCATCCACGTGAAAACAACCCGCTTGACTCAAAAGTTCATCGACCACATTCATTCCATTTAGCGCCAGCACAGACGGCTGCAGTGTGTACAACCTACGACTTGCAGTTACTCACCAGAATACTCCATCAGCAGCTCCCATCTCCACAACCTCTACCTCAGTGAAGGCTAAAGGCAGCAAGGGCATGAATATTCCACTGCCACTGGGATCCCCACCCAAGCACAGGGAATTGAATCCGAACAGATTGTGGTTCAGAAGGCAGCATGGGCTCAGTGGGCCAAGTGAACTTCTAAGACATACAAATTCTATGATTCTATGAATCCAGATTTTAGGGGCCAAGCAATTGAGATGATCCTTCACCAATAAATATATGTATCAAATAAATAACAACTATTACATAGTATAGATTGGAATAAAATACATGATTCCTGGTATGTTTGCTGACTGGCCAACATTGACTACTGTGGCAGATATTAATACCATCGTCACATACTAGACATGTACATCATTCATTTTCCACCACTTGTAAATGATGGACATGTTGCATAACATCTGAACTCCAAGTGTTCAATATCCAGTGGAGATACTTGCATCAAAGCAGTGTATATTATTATGAATTGAAGAATGGATTGCACAGCAGCTCTCAGCTGAACATAGACCATCCTTTGTTGCAGGATCTCCAATGTCACGTCTTTCAACAGCTGCTTTATGAGCCAGGACATATCTTTCCAAAAATCAGAAAAGAAAGCTAACAGCCTAAAACACCACCTTGTTAAAACGCACCTGCAATTTTGTCAATGTTTTGTGTACTGCACTTGTTTCAAAAAATAAATCCATAGTCTGCACTTTGCAAACTATGTGTTTTGTGCAGTTGTCTCTTTGAAACTACACCTGGAGTGGACTATCAGCTTCATAGAATCTAAAAAAAAAAATCAGACTTAACTACTACACCCCAAATGCAAGAAACCAAAGACAACTTTATCATTTTTAAATTTGCCTTTTAGTATTTATTTGCATTTAAAACATTTAATAAGTACTAATCTTCTTAATCCAAGACATAGGGGGGGTAGAAATTCATCCTAAATTCACAATCTAACAACGTGTGCCTGCCAAGACCTGCTTCTAATATTTAGTTCCACTGACACTAATGGGCCTGTCCCACTTAGGCGATTTTTCAGCGGACTGCCGGTGACTGTCAAGTTGTCGGCAGTCGTCTGAAAGACGGCAACTGGAACGGCGACTGTCAGAATGGAACACACACAAACACATCGCTTCCTTCACCAGCCCATGTGAATTTTTTAGACAGAGCTTCACCCACTTGCCCTGTCTAAAAAATTCACACAGTGCAAAGCCAAGGTGATACAGACACACACCGCGATGAACAGGAAGGTTGGCGCTGTAATTAAGACGGCTAAAGCACAGGGTACGGTAAGTCCTTTAAAAGAGGGGTGGAGAGGGCGGGGGGGGGGGGGGGGGGGGGGGGGGGGGGGGGGGGTAGAGAGCGGGGGGATAGTGGGTAGAAGGGGGGAGAAGGAGTGGAGACAACTTTTAAGAAGCCAGAGAAATACGGCTGTGAATCTCGGCGAACATTTAACATATCCTTGGTTCTGAAAACTACTGCTTACCTTTTTTCCCCCCATTGAGCCAAAGAAATTCACCTGTCAGCACCGGCTACAATCTACGAGAACCTCCGAGAACCTTCGACCTCCTGGCAACCCATTAGGATCTCCTGGCGACCCACCTACGGCTCGGGAATTCCCACTACTCTCCATGGCGGCTTCATTCTAGTCGTCGCTATTTTTTCAACATGTTGAAAAATTCACGGCGACCATAATGAGGCCGCAACTAGTTACCAGAATGCGGGAACTCCTCGCGACTATGAAGACAACTCCCCGGCAGCCACCCGCGAACATGTAGTGACCATGTGGCTACCGTATAGTCTCCTGCAGTCACCTAAAACGTCGCCCATTTTGGCAGCCCCATAAGGTACAGAAGAAAGGATAGATATAAGTGCTGTCAAACTGTACCCAGCACATCTTTCCTAATTTTAACTGAAGAAGGTGAGCTATAGTGAAGTAATTGCCTTTACTGAAACAAGAATGTCAGAATGACCTCTGCCATCACCTCATCCCCACACTCATCCTCATGCCACTCCACCAAACAATATATTCCTGGCTGTTTGTTAAACGTGTGCTGCATCGCAATCTACCACTTTAGTTTAGAAATTCAGCACAAAAACAGGCCCTTCGGCCCACTGAGTCCGTGCTGACTAATGATCTACATACACTACCACTGCCCTACACACTAAGTGCAATTTACTGAAGCCAATTAACCTGCAAATTACATCTTTGGAATGTGGGAAGAAGGGCGCCTTGGGAAAACCCACATGGTTATGGGGGGAACGTACAAACTCCATACAGACAAATCCCGTAGTCAGGATCAAACCTGGGTCTCTGGCGCTGTAAGGCAGCAACTCTACCGCTGTGCCACCCTAGTCAATTGCAGCACAGCAACAGGATCTTAAAGTGAATTAATTTTCATGGATGTACTTCAGCCATTCATCTTGCTCCCGACATCTGCACCATCGAGGCGTCTCCCCTCCATCTCAGCACTGACGACCTAATTTCTTTATTCAATACCACTTGCTCTTCCATCCTGGATTCTGTTGCTCCTCTTAAAATGAAAAAGGATCATGGAATCTAAATGTTATTTAGAAACCCCATTCCACACCAAACCCTCAAACTCCTCTATTTCACCCCCTCACCCCACACATTCCACACCCTCCCCCCACTCCTCCATTGTACTCCCTCCCCTCACTCCCCATCCCATCCCACCCCCTCCCCTCGCACATTCCACCCCGCCACCTCTCCTCCCTCCCCATTCCAGCCCCCTCCCCTCATTCCTCACTGTGCCTCCTCCCCGCCCACACTATTCCAGCCCCTCTTCCTCTCATTCCACATTTCCACCCCTCCCCTCACTCCCCCATCCCTCCCTTCACACCCCATGCCATCCCCTCATACCCTTTCCACCCCCTCTCCTCACACCCCTCCCCCCCGCCCTCTAAATATCAGGATTATTCTCTAAATCCGCTCTCTCAAAATATCTATCGAATCACCTGAGTCTGATTTTACTGGGAATAAAGTGCCGGAGTCTGTTCAGTTTTTACTGACAGTGCATTTTCCCTGTGGCACTCAAGATGTGCCATGCATCAGACACCAAGTGCCTTCCCTACCTACCTTGATGTTGCATGCTTGTGTCCAAGATTAATTCTCATGACATTATTAAAAACCAAGGTCTGGGTTTCAGACTACAATGCATGGTAACCTGATTCTGACCCCTTACTCTTTGAGGCTGCTCTTTATAAAATCGCAGTTTAATCTCAACAATATATATTTTCAAGGCCATTCACTTCAGGAATAGCAAGCATTGTTACTGGTATTTGTATTGTGTTGGTCTATTATTGTTATATGTACAGAGATGTAGTGAAAAACTTTGCTTTGCTTACTATCCAGGCAGATGGTGAGTACAACAGGTCGTGAAAAAGAGAAAATAAATTAAAAATTAAAAAATAAACATAAACATGAACTTTTTTTAATCTGCACTTTCTCTGTGGCTGAAAAACTATCCTCTGCACTTCATTTATTTTCTCACCACTGCTTTATTTTCAGCACCACGGTGCTTCTACATGTTTTCTGCTTGTATGCTCTAGATTTTCATTTAACTGGAAACCTTTGGCACTGTTTCATTTGGCTGAACTGTAATCCAGGGGTGCATTCAAGCACATTGTAATGCCCAGCACACTTCGTAATGAACTGCAATGGAATATACCAGTGATAGTAAAATAACCATTTAATGTGGGCTCTTGACATGCTGACCTGCTGAGGCATAGATAGGGTCAGTGGAAATGCCCAACACTAGATGGAATAGCTATGTACAAGGTGAGAGTGGGAAAGTTCCATGGAGATGTGTAGGGCAAGTTTTCTTACACAGTAGGGAGTAGCAGGGGCCTGGAACGCAATGCCAGGGGTGGTGTTGGAGGTAGATATGATAGTGGCATTTAAGAGACTTTTAGAAAATCACTCGGAAATGTAGGGAATAGAGGGATATGGATCATGTACAGGCAGATGAGATCAGTATAACCTGGCATCATGTTGATACACAATCATTGTGAGCCGCAGGGCCTGTTCCTGTGCTGGACTGTTCTACGTCCAAAGGGCCTGTCCTACTTGGGTGCAATTTGCGAGTCACGCAGGTGGCGCGCAAAGATTTTGTGAATCCCAAAATCCTGGGGCGCTGCGCACGGCCGCGTGTCACCGCCTACGTTACCACGCACCGTGCGTCGTGACGCGTAAATGATGCCCAAGTGGGACAGGCCCTTAAGTTCCCTAAATGCAAAATGAAAGTGAGTAAATAAATGGCTAGCATAATGTTACCATGATGGCCTCTCAGCCGATAGGACTGATCGCATGTTTTAACTTGTGACAATTCATGATTTGCCTTGAGAGCGTTTCAAAATCCAGAGCAACATAATGCTATAATTCCAGATATAAAATAATTCTGAGCTATTCAATCAATTTAATTGGCTGACAATGCCTGATTTAATTGTAGTTGCCAAACAGCTATTAGTCAATCATTACCCATGGAAATCATGTTCAGACAGGACAAGCTCTCTTTGTGGTCTCCACAATTAACCATGCAGTTATTCATCTCATGAAACAGACAGTATTGAGTTCCAGCTCAATGCATGTCTTTTACACTTCTACCTCGTGTCAAAACAGTAAAAGATTAAAGAAATTAGCATCCAATAATTTGAACTATCCGAATGTAAATCTGAAAAGGCACGCAGCGCACTTCAATCCTTTGGCAGAAGCAACACTATTTACACCTATCCTAGGTGTAATAACTCTCTTTGCATAAATTTAAACCACCGGGGGAAAAACAACAGCAATCTCACCAGGCAAATTTAGTTATACAATAAACAAAGAGCGAGAATAAGATTTGCAGATGCTTAACAACAAAAAGCAAAAGAAATAGACAGAGAGGATAGACGCACAATGCTGGAGTAACTCAGCGGGCCTGGCAGCATCTCTGGAGAAAAGGAATAGGTGACACTTCCAGGTCAAGACCCTTCTTCAGACTCTGAAGAAGGGTCTCGACCCGAAATGTGACCTATCACTCCAGCATTTTATGTCTATCTTTGGTGTAATCCAGCATCTGCAGTTATTCCTACACAGAGATAGACAGGGACTGGCTACATGATTGTGTCTGCATCTGTGTAAAATTATATTTCTGTGACTGCGTGCGGTGTGCACATGTGCTCCTGAGTGTGTGTGAGAGTGAGACAACATTATGGTGCAAGGACAAAAACAGGCACGTAGACACCCACTGAGATAACAAAGTGCAAGGTGACAGCGGCCCAATATATCCTATGATATAGTTATTCATAACATTTTAGCACAAATTAATGTGGCTAGACCTGATACCACGATGTTCTCTTTGAATTCCCTGAAATCTAAAAAGCTCTGCTACTGAAACATCTGCTGCAAATTATCCCATACTCGGAGCCTTCTTGACTTTATCCTGATATGCACAATTGGAGTGTACTCTTTGAGTTGGCCATTCCTATTGCTTAAATGTGTAGGAAGGAACGGCAGAATCTGATTTATACCAGAGATAAACACAAAATGCTGCCATCACTCAGCGGGTTGAGCAGCATCTCCGGAGGAAAGTAATAGTTGACGTTTCGGGTGAGACTCCTTCTATTAACGCTTCCAAAGTGATGGGAGTGTGCAAGAGAAGGTGGTGGTGTTGGTAGCAGGGAGGATTGGGAGAGTACCTAAATAAAAAGGGTACAATGGGATTAACAGAGTAAGATTAAATATCACACAGGACTCCAAGAGTTACTTTTCCTTAATTGCAAGCAAAAAAGCAAAAACCAATTCTGGCAGTGCGAACATCAAATGATTCAGACCACAGTATTTTAAATGACCTGAATGGAAGACCACAATGTAGGCACACGTTTGTTCCTTTAGGATTAGGTTTATTATTGTCGTGTGCACTGAGGTAGAGTGAAGAGAGTTGTTTTGCATGCTTTCCAATCAGATCAGATAAAATGATAATAAGCACACTTAGGTCAAACTAAAGTACAGTAGGAAGTAAAAATGTGAAGATACAGAGTGTAGAATATAGTTCTCAGCATTGTAGCGCATTAGTTCCATAGACAAAGTCCATTGTCTGCAATGGGGTAGAAGTGAATCAGACAGTACCATAGCTTAAGGAAGGACCATTCGGAAGCCTGACAACAGAGGGGAAGAAGCTGTTCCTATTCCTGCTGTTTGGTGTTGCTGTCCAGAATAAAAACAGAACCCACAACATTAGAAGCAACCTACAGGCCACATGGATCTTTGAAGAATGCTATGACATGATGCTTTAGGTGTAGACCCTTCAATGAAACACTAATAATATCCACTTGCCCACTTTTCCTGTAGCTACTGCTAAATCCAGTGAGCATTTATAGCAAAAAACAAAGGTGCTGGAGAGGCAGCATCTGAGGAGGGAATGGACAGACGTCAGTTTGGGTCAAGATCCTTCTTCAGACTGAAAAAATTTACAGCTGTTACAGATTTCCATCATCTTCAGTATTATTTAAATTATGTAAGGGTTTGGTTCTGGAATACTGGTTTCAATCAGATAATATAGAATTGAATAAAAAAATGGCTAAATGAATTTTTATTTCCACATGTACTTAAATGTAATTCTGGTTTACTCAGTTGATTCATTGGAACTTGTTTCTCAGAACAAATAGCAAAACCCATTTTAATAAAAGGAGTCTTAAACAGTGATTGAATGTGAGAAAGCAGTAGCCGGCACTCAAATAGAACATGTTTTATTCAGTTGCCAAATAATAAAAATCTGGTAAAAGGCCTCTGTACTTGACACTTGCAAAATGAAGTGTCCACATTTCCACAGCGTCTGCTGATGAACTCTCCTCCCACCAAAGACAATATTATTGTGGAATGACTGTGTTTGATCAAAATAATTAAGTAAAATTAACATATTCACCTTTTGCTGAATGGTAATTTGCACTTCATTAATCAATGTACTTTACCAAATGCTAATAGAATTTTAAGAAGAGTGTACATGGAAGATGTACAAACTTGAATACAAACCCAATAGAATTGCTAGACTTGATAATGAAGTATCTTATACTATTGCACAGAATAACTATGAGTTATAACAAGGATATTTCTTTGCCATAGTAAAATGATGAAAAGATTATATGACTTTTGGAATATCACAACTAACATTTGTCATGAATGACCTCAAGTGGGAAGTAAGTGGGTGACGGAGCTTTGTGTTAAGGTGGATTATGTATGTGGAGATGAGAGTTAGTCTTGGCATCATGTTCAGCACAGGCATGAGGGCCGAAGGGCCTGTTTTTGTGTTGTACTGATCTATGGTCGGAGCTGCGTATGAGGACCTAGGAATTGACTCAGAGGCCAGAACATTGTTGTTGGGTTTCCCAATGTGATGCCATACTGAAGCTGGTATAAACAGTGATGGGAGAAGGGGCATTATCTATTAATTAATTGCAAGTTGCAATTAATATATAATACCCTTCCCCCATCTGTGTGTGTGTGTGTGTGTGTGTGTGTGTGTGTGTGTGTGTGTGTGTGTGTGTGTGTGTGTGTGTGTGACAACCACACACACACACACATATATATATATATATATATATATATATATATATATATATATATGTGTGTGTGTGTGTGTGGTTGTCACACACACACACACACACACAGATGGGGGAAGGGCATTATATATTAATTGCAACTTGCAATTAATTAATAGATAATGTATGTGTATGTGGAATATCCCTTTCAGATCTGACATATATATATATGTCAGATCTGAAAGGGATATTCCACACTAAAGTGACATTCTTCCAGGTGCAGGGGAGTGTTTCTTTTTGAATATATATTTTTTTATTAGAGTATTTAGACAGTGGATTAGCAAACATAAATTATGATAGAAATATTTCATGTTCAACATGCATACATTATTAATATTATCAGTTGTATCATTTTGACTCTAATAGTTTTTTTTTATAGAGAAAAACAGTATGAAAAATAGAATAAGAATCTATATCAAAGAAGAAAATCATAAAGAAAGGAATAATTTACTATTAATACATCGTAGGAGATAAGATCAAGGAATATAAGATATAACTTTTCATCTATTCCTAAATCCAAGTTTCAGTTAGGGTTCCCTGCCGAACCATTCTACCCTTTTAAGTAATCAATGAAAGAAGACCATGTTCTAACAAAAACTTCTTGTTTGTCCAATAGGCAAATCTGATTCTTTCCAGGTGTAGGGTCTCCGACATTTCCATATCCACATTTTAATTGTGGGGGATATAGGGCCTTTCCAAAATTTTAATATTAATTTCTTCCCAATTATTATACTGTAGTCTAGGAAATTTATTTGGCTTGTTGTAAGAGTTAAACTTTGTTCTGATGTTCCAAGTATTATTAATTTTGGGTCCGGATCCAGTTTAGTATTAATAACTTCAGAAGTTATTTTAAAAATCTCAGTCCAGAAATTCTTAATTTTTATACAATTTGCAACAGTATGTGTTAAATTAGCCTCTGGATGTTGACATTTATCGCAGGTAGACGATATTTGTGGGAAGATTCTATTTAGTTTAACTTTGGAATAATGTAATCTATGTAAAACTTTAAATTGTATTGGAGCATGTCTGGAATTTAGCGAGCATTGATGTATGTATTGTAACTTTTATCCCATATATCTTTCGTTTATAGATTGATTTATTTCATTTTCCCATGTGTGTCTATATGATTCCGTTGATGGTATCTCACTATCTAAAAGGGTGTTGTAAATATAAGTTATTAATTTTTCTGTATTAGGATGTTTATTCAGACATTCATCTAAGATTTCTGGTTCCCTATTCCTATAATCTTGTGTATTTGACCTAACATAATCTCTGAGTTGCAAGTATCGAAAAACATTATTTGAGGTGTAACCCATAAATCTGTTGCAGTTCTTGAAATGAGAGATAAGTGCCTTTTTTGTAAAGGTGTTCCACCCTTTTGATTCCATAGTTTTTCCATTGTATAAAGCCTTTATCTAGTATGGAAGGTTTGAATAAGGGATTATTTACAATAGGGAGATAGAGTGGTATATTATCCAGTTTTAGAGCCTTTTTAAGTTGTTTCCAGATTCGTATACCACTATATATTATAGGGGTTTTCCCCATAAGTTTTTTTGTGCAAATTTTGTCGGTGCAAATATAATCGAACCGATTTCAAAAGGTAGACAATCCTCCTTTTCCATCCTTAACCATTCTGGTTGTTGATCCATTTCTTCCAGCCAAAAAATTCATGTTTTTAATATAAACTGCCCAGAAATAGAACAAAAAGTTTGGTAGAGCTAAACCTCCATTAATCTTTGATTTACATTAATGTTTTTTATTTATTCTATGATTCTTGTAGTCCCAGATGAAACTTGTAACAGTGGAGTCTACTTTAAAAAAAAAAGATTTTGGAATATATATCGGGATGGATTGAAATAGGTACAATAATTGCGGTAGAAAAATCATTTTTATAGCATTAATTCTACCGAACATTGAGATAGGAAGTGTTTTCCAGTATTGAATATTCTTATTTAGTTTATTCATTAAAGGTGGAAAATTTGATTTAAATAAAGAGCTATACCCCTTAGTTACATAAATACCTAAATATTTAAATTTTTCGTCAACTATTTTAAAAGGTGATTGTTGTAGTATATGTATATTATGATCCGTTATTGACATGATTTCGCTTTTATTCCAGTTAATTCTATATCCTGAGAAATGACCGAATTGAGTTATTAGATTTAATACAATAATTGGTGATCTAATTGTGACCTCAGCTGTTCATTTCACCTTTCACCTTCCAGTCTTCTAAAAATATATCTACCGTTGCTTTAGAAATATCCATCTCTTCGGAAAAGAGTTCCAAAGTGTTTCATGAATCACAGCAAGAAAGGAAAATATCCCATCTCTGCTGTGAAAGATGATCCCTTAATTTGAAACAGTAATTCTTTGCTTTGGATTCTGTCCATATCCAAACTATAAAGACACTTCGGGATCTTCTATGTTTCAATGAAGTCCTCTCTCACTCTACAATGGATACAAGCATAAACTGTCTATCCTTTTCCCTTGAAACAGCCTGACTATTCTGGCTTTAGTCCAGTAAAACCTCTCTAAACTGTATTTACATTCTTCATTGGAAACCACAACTGTCCACTGTACTCCATATGGGGTTTCCCTCATGTCCTGTATAATAGAACCATAGTCTTTCGACTTCTTGCATTGAATTCCTCTATCAGTAAGTAATAACATTCTGTTAGCTTTTCTAATTGAATGAGGAACTTTTTGAGTTATGTATTTTCATTATAATGCCACTTTAGCAGAACTTGTTTTTGATTTACAAAGCTGTCTTTAGCTTAAAATATGCCATGCCATTCTCTAAGTACAGAGATTCACTGTAATAAAATATCATGTAATATATCTTGCTTAGCCTTCTTAAATAATAACATTTTGCTTAACAGTTTCTGGGATCACATCCCTTTTGTAAATCAAGGAACTACTGTACTGAAGGCACCTCCACCCGCCTTCTGCCTTAAATAGATTATGCATGAAGATACACAGAACCTTCTGCATCAGAAGAACCTAGACAGGCTGGTGAAACAGTGTGGCTGCGGGTTCCATGTACTTTAAGCAACGGGGTTATGAGGTGATACTGGGTCAGCAGTAGGTCTCCTGACAGGAGAGTGTTGAAAGTGGCCTCGGTGAGGACATGAAAGCAATGAATGAAAGCCTGCACTTTGAGGGAAGTCGGCAACACAGGAAAATGTTTACTCTGCCTGCTCCTGTGAACTGAAGGAAAAGTCGATGAAGATTGTTCGCCTTGGAGTGTGGGGTTGGGCGATGACTCTGATGTGAGCGGGAAGCAGCAGACTGCGAGATGAAGCAAAGATCAGTGGCTGCAAAGATCAGAATGGTGCTGTGGCCAGTGAGCTCAGAGTGACTGGAAAGCTAACCATTATGCCTGGAGCAGTCAAGTCACACGTGTGAGGCCCAACGTAAGGTCGCAGGTAGTCACTCATCTCAGAGAGGACAAAGAAAATGCAGTTCAAGTGTTGTCTCTTTAAAAAGGACCATTTTAGGGGAAATGGAGTTAGTAAAAAAATATGTTTTCACACTGCATAAATAGCCATATTTCAAACCAATGATGTTAAAAACTTTCCAATGATATAATAACCATTACCCATCTCCCAGCTTTCCTATTGGCACTTTTGAGTGTCAACACACATGATCATATAGCATACAGAAAATACAGCATAGAAACAGGCCCTTTGACTCACAATGTTTGTGTCGACATGATGCCAAGCAAAACTAATCTCTTCTGCCTGCACATGATCCATTCCTGCAAATCCATTTGCCAATCTAAGATTCTCTTAAACGCCACGATCATATCTTACTGCACCACCACTTCCAGTACAACATTCCAGACATCCAACACACTTCATGGAAAAAAAAAATGCACATCTCTTTTGCCTCTTTCACCTTCAAGCTGTGCCTTCCAGTCATTGATATTTCCACCCTGGGGAAAAAGGTTCTGAATGTCTACCCTATCTATGCCTCCCATATTTTTTTATACTTCTATCAGGTCTCCCCTCATCCGCAGAATCTGTGAGAAAGTTTGCCCAATCTCTCTTTAAAGAGAATGTCCTCTAATCTAGACAGCATTCTGCTAAACCTCTTCTGCATCCTCTCCAAAGCCGGTAATGGGGGAACCACAATTGGACAAATCACTCCAACTGTAGCCTAACCAAAGCCTTGTGAAACTGCATCATGATTTCCCGGCTCTTATACTCAATGCCTTGACCACTGAAAGCAAGCAGACCATACCCCTTCTTAACCACTGATATGATTATAGTCTCCGAATTAAAAGATGTTCTTTTCGGAAGGAGATGAGGAGGAATTTATTTAGTCAGAGAGTGGTGAATCTGTGGAATTCTTTGCCACAGGCTGTGGAGGCCAGGTCAGTGGATATTTTTAAGGCAGAGATAGATAGATTCTTGATTAGAACAGGTGCCAGAGGTTATGGGGGAGAAGGCATGAGAATGGGGTTAGAAGGGAGAGATAGATCAGCCACGATTGAATGGTGGAGTAGACTAATGGGCCAAAAAGCCTAATTCTACTCCTATCACTTATGACGTTGTGATTAACATGGCAGTTGTCTGCTGCACTACTAAGTTTATTATTTTGGAGAGTCCTGCATTAGTGAGAGCAAACTTGGGAGAATAAAAATCATATCCTCAAATGAAGTGATGAATGTTGCAAATGACACAAAAGCAGTTGGAAATGTGTGAAAAATTGCCCTATTCCAGGTTAAGCCAATTTGAAAAACTACAATGTTGTTCCTTTTGAAGTTGAGTGGATTAATTTCTTGCCTGTGAAGTATAAATTATCTGCCACTGCATAAGACTCCTTTTATTTGCACTGTATAAAATTATGTACTTTTTAATATACATCCTTTCCAGATGACAAGGTGATACCAAGTGATGTACAATGATTCTGTGAGCAGCATTTAGACTGGTATTGTCTGGAAAATTTTGCCTTGCCTAACATTTATCAACACAGCAAAAAAGTGCTGCTTAATTTTGTCAATTGTTGATCATTTGCAATAGATTTGTGTGTTATGTAATTTACATTTTTGATTTGGAATCATTTCAAAGTGAGTACTATTGATTTGCAGTGCAGAGGTTTGTACATTTTTCAAACAATGGATCATCATTGTTACTCATTGTACTAAATCACTGACATTCAAAATCCTATACATAATGAAAATATATTGACTGGAAGGACAGGAACCCCTGTTGATGTTTAACTCCCAAACAAAAAATCTGGTCAAGCTTGTATTTAATAATTTGCTGTTAACCATTTCTATAGAACTAAAATGATTGAACTTTTATCCAATCTATTAGAGACACAAAGGAATGAACAAAGAGGAGAGAGGAATCCAAGGTGAAAGATAGGAATGGATTCAAGTTGAGAATGAGAGGGTTGAGGATCTGGATCACACTCCCTGAAAGCGCTGAAGACAAAACTCCAATCACTCATCATGTACTGGATATGAATCTGATTGTCGAAAAATTGGGCCCATTTGCACCTGTCTTTTTTTTACGGTGTAAATATAAATGAAATCAATCTTTTTTGAAGAGTTTTCACCAATTTCTGATGGAGGTCCCACCAATTAAGAATTGGACCAAACACTTCCAAAGCATCATTCAACCCAAGGCAGATTTGGAATATAGAACAGGGCGGCACAGGAACAGGCCATTTGGCCCACAATGTTGCCAAGCTGAACATGATGCCAAGCTAAATTGGTCTCATCTCCCCTCACATGATCCATATCCGTCTATCCCTTGCACCTTCATGTGCCTATCTAAAAACCTCTTGAACCTCACTTTCTCCATTCAATTTTACACATGATGACATCTTCCACAATATTAGCTCATTTTAATTAATTATTCGGTGGCAGAAATTACACCACAAAGATCTCAAGCCAAGCTCTTCACAATTAACTCACAATAAAGCAAAGAGCACATCAAATATAGTTGTGAGCTATGCATGATTTTAACGGGTATTCTCCAGGATTTTGTTTTCATGTCTAAAAAAAAAATCACCCCCTATCCACTTGAATTATGTTTTGTTACAAGAAATAAATATTTTGTGCTTGCAGAACTTTGTAAAGATTAGGCGGTGTGGTAGTACAGCGGTAGAACCCGGGTGCTGTCTGTCCAGAGTTTGTACATTCTCCCTGCGACCCCGTGGGTTTTCTCCAGGTGCTTCTCCCAGGCCTGCATGGACATTACTTGACCAAAGTGCAATGCGTATGAGTAAAGTGGCAGCTCCCTGATGAGCAAAGAGCAGCATCAATGAAGCATTAAAGGGGAGCTAATCACAATTTTACTTCGGAGTCACGTGAGTGACTACGTGAAGAAGAGCCCGCCTCACGCTGGTAACGGCATGACGTCGACGCTGACGGCAGAAGGTGGAGCTGCAGTAAGGAGCAGCTCCTCGCAGCGGTCGGAACGGCCCGCAGGTAAGTGAAGTTACATCGGCGCGGGTTTTAGGTTACGCTGGATGTTCCAACAGCGAAACTAAAAGTAAAAATTTAGACGCTAACGTGCTGATGAGCACAAGATAAAATTTTAACAAAATGGAGAAAATCGGGAAGGAAGGCTTTGCGGGTGAAAAGAGCCTCCCGGGGTGAGAGTAAATATACGGGAAGCGAAGCTAGAGTGGACCCGGTTCCGATACCGTTGGCCACTGATTTTACCCGATATAGAATTTCCAGATTCTCCGGAAATTATAAACCATGGAGGAAAGTGTTCCTAAGAAATGCAAAAAAGAAAACTGTGAGGCCCGTGGATTCTGATGATTCTGATTTTGAAAGACCTCCAGTTAATAAAACTATGTGGCTAAAAATGGAGCATATGGAGAAAGTTCTCCAAACTATTATGAGACAAGGGTCACAGTACCCTCATGAATCCCAGAAAATCCCTGAGGGGTTTCAATATGATGAATATGGCTGTGGGCCAAGTTGGGAATATGATACTCCAGACCCACGATTTGGGCTGGAAGAAGTCTCATGGGATAATATCCCGATGGAATTAGGGCTGCAGAAGGCAGACCCTGCTGAATTTGAAATGGTTTTTGAAAGCACGCCACAAAGTAAAAAGAAAAGGCTTGATCTGCCTGGGATAGCACAAAGTTTTGCTATACCTGAAGGAAGTGGTGAGGATATGGAAGAAAGCCTGGCTGCCAATATAAATTATATGGTATCTCACCAGCTTCATAGTACTGTGATGAATGAATTATCAGAATTATATAAAGCACCAGGCAATTGTGCCTCATTGGAAGTGCCTACGGTGAATCCGATGGTATGGGCATCTATGACTCCAAGTATGAGAGCCCCAAGAAATGAAATTTCAAAAGGTGCTAAAATTATTTTCGGCTGCCATCACGGCATTTGGCAGGCAAATGGAGAAACTGGAAATGGACAAGATTCAAAGAGATACTTTGGGTTTAATGTGCAATTCGTTTTATGAGATCAATTGCATGAGGAAAATGGCGATTCGGCCCATATTTCACCCTAGATTTGCAAGCCTGTGTCAAGAAAGTGGAGTTCAAGCTCCTGGATATTTGTTTGGAGAAAATCTGCCGAAACAACTGAAGCAGTTGGATGAAGAAGCTAAATATTTTAGCACTATTAAGCCTTTTGTCTTTGGACAAAGGAAAGGGTTTTCGGCCCGAAGGAGTTTTGATTTTCGTTATAGAGGCAGAAATTTGTCACGAAGGTATTATCGTGCTACACAGGCCGCTGCTTCCCTGCATTCGGGAAAGAGGAGACCATCACGCTCCTATGGAGAGGTATTAAAGACTTCTATCCTTAAAGAAACTGTGGATGAATCTCCAGTTGGAGGGAGATTGCAAAAATTTTATAATGCCTGGCTTAATATTACTTCTGATCGGTTTATATTACAAGCAGTTTCAGGAGCTATTATTATTTTTTTAAAGAAGGGGTCAATCCTCCTGTACAGAATAAACCTGCTTATGCTTATGTGTTTTCTCCAGAAGAAAGAATGGAGATTGATGTGGAAATTGGCAAATTATCCGAAAAAAGGGGGTAATTGAAAAAACTTATGAACATAAGCATCAATTTGTCTCTAATATATTTCGCAGAGATAAGAAAGATGGTGGTTGTAGAATTATTCTAGACCTTACAGATCTAAATAAGTTTGTAGAATACAAACGTTTTAAGATGGAGACATTTAAAACTGCAAAATATTTGATTTCAGCAGGTTCTTATATGGCTAAGATTGATTTAAAAGACGCCTATTATTCTGTACCAATTCATCATCTTTTTCGGAGATACTTAAAGTTTTATTGGCAGGGGCAATTATGGCAGTTCAAAGCTTTACCAAATGGATTAAGTTCAGCTCCTAGACTCTTTACAAAACTGTTGAAACCAGTTTTAGCTCAATTAAGAGCACAGAAACACATTGTAATGGCTTATCTGGATGACATTCTGATTGTTAATGATAGTCAAGAGTCAGCTGAGCACTCAATTTCAGTTACTAAAGCTTTGTTTAAAGAGCTTGGATTCTTAATTCATCCAATTAAATCCCAGCTGCAGCCAGTTCAATCAATTGATTTTCTGGGGTTTGTAATTAACTCAGTAACTATGTTAGTTACGTTGCCAGCAAAGAAGACAAATGATATTTTGCAAATGTGTAATTATCTCATTCACAAACCTTATCCCTCCATCCGAGAAGTGGCAAAAGTCATTGGTACATTAGTGGCAGCTTTTCCGGCAGTGGAGTTTGGGCCATTACATTATCAAAATCTTCAAAGGGACAAAGTAAGGGCTCTTAAAGATAAGGCAGGTCACTTTGACAGACCTATGCAATTAACAAAGGAAGCAGTATTGGAATTGCAATGGTGGGTTGAAAATGTCCCACAAGCTGCTAAAAAGATCATGATTAAACAGCCTGAAATGGTTTTGCAAACAGATGCTAGTGCTCTCGGATGGGGGGCCACAGATTTATCTACCAGTTGTGGAGGTAGATGGAAAACTGAAGAGCAAGAGTTGCTCCAACAGTATGGTATTAACTATTTGGAGTTATTGGGGGCCTTTTATGGGCTTAAAGCATATTGTTCTGCTAAACAATGTCTGCATGTATTAATACAATTAGACAATAAAACGGCTGTGGTTTACATTAATCACATGGGGGGAGTTAGATCAGTATCATGTGATTGTCTGGTCAATGAGATATGGCAATGGTGTATTGATCGGCAGATATGGATTTCAGCAAGCTATATTCCAGGTAAAGACAATGTGGTAGCAGATGGAAGGTCCAGGATTTTTAAAGATAATACGGAATGGATGCTTAAGCCAGCAATATTTAAGAATATTGTTAAACAATTTGGCTTGCCAGAAATTGATTTGTTTGCATCCAGGCTTAATCATCAATTGCCTCATTATGTGTCTTGGGAACATGATCCGGACGCAGTTGCAGTAGATGCATTTTCATTACACTGGGGAAAAATGTTCTTTTATGCTTTTCCACCATTTGCTCTGATCCAGAGATGTTTGAAGAAAATAGAGCAAGATTCAGCTTCCGGATTGTTGGTAGTGCCAAATTGGCCAACTCAACCTTGGTTCCCAGTTATGCTAAATATGATTAAAGAACCATATATGCAGATTCCTAACTGTAGTGATATCTTGACTAATCCAGTAACAAATCAAGGTTACCCATTATATGCATATATGAATTTGTTAATCTGCAGGTTTTGACCAGACCACTACAGGAACTGGGATTGTCGGACCAAACTTTGACAGTTATTGGTGCATCATGGCGACATAGTACACAGAAACAATATATGACACATATTAAGAAATGGGAAGAATTTTGCACACAGTCAAATATTTCTGATGAATCTGTGAATGTTACTCATGTTTTGGAATTCCTTGCCAATTTGCACTTTGGGCAACATTTAAGTTACAGTGCCATTAACACTGCACGTTGTGCCTTGTCGTCCTATTTAGGACTTATGATTGGTGAGAAGTCAATTGGGTCGCATCCATTAATATCACGATTCATGAAAGGAATTTTTCACATGAATCCGCCAAAACCTAGATATACAGAGATTTGGGATGTGAGCATAGTTCTTGCTCTACTTAGAGAATGGACGCCAATTGAAGGGTTGACATTGGATAGGTTAACATTGAAATTGGTCATGTTAATGGCACTGGTCTCAGCCCCAAAGAGTGCAAACTTTACAAATGTTGCGTTTAGACTGTATGCATGTGACTACAGATAATGTTGTATTCTATGTTTACGATCTGATCAAACAAAGTAGACCAGGCAGATCTGGAACAAAGGTAACCTTTCAAGCTTTTCATGTTGAGCCTGCTTTGTGTGTGGTTAGACATTTGAACCAATATATTTAAAATTACGGACACTTTTCGAGGAAACGAAAAGACATTGCTGCTTACGCACAAAAAGCCACACACAAAAGCTTCAGTTCAAACTATCTCAAAATGGTTGAAACAGGTGTTGGTTTTAGCGGGAGTAGACACTGATGTCTTCAAATCTCACTCCACCAGGGCGGCAGCTACGTCCGCGGCGAAGGGGCGGGACGTACCTCTCGAGCATATTTTAAAAATCGCCAGGGTGGAGTAAAGAAGAAACTTTTTCAAAGTTCTACAACAAACCTGTTCACACTATGACAAGCTTTGGACACGCGGTGTTGGGAGCACTATAATCACCTGCTTTGTTTGCTATTAATTGCTATAATCAGTTGTGTAGTCACTGATATCTTTTGTCATTGTAATCAAATTTCCCTCGAATATAAGGAGGGTATTATATGGTCTTTCAACCATTAAAAAATTTAATTGTGAAAAAGATCTAACTTTTGTGTGCTTTCTCATGTATGTGTTTACTTAGCCGGACTGTCGTACGGATTAATTCTACGACATAAAAAACACAGAAAGCTTTAAAACTCTTCACGTAGTCACTCACGTGACTCCGAAGTAAAATAGTAAGATTAAACGAGAACTCACCTGTTCGAAGTTTGATCGTTATTTTACGAGGAGTTACGATGAGGGATTACGTGCCCTCCACTCCCACCCTCGTAAAATAAATGATCAAATGGTGGTTCTAAGTCTTTTTATGAGCCTTACTATGTTACTCCGGCTTTGGTGTTCTGTGTTTTTCATGCCGTTGCTTTGAAGTATGCCGTTACCAGCGTGAGGCGGGCTCTTCTTCACGTAATCCCTCATCGTAACTCCTCGTAAAATAACGATCAAACTTCGAACAGGTGAGTTCTCGTTTAATCTTACAATTACCATTCCAATTATATCCCATTGTTATGATTTTTGTTTTGTGACTTCTGATTTTAGTTTATTACCACTCTAAAAATGTCGTCAAATTTCAGTGCAGATATGTTCTAGCCCAAATGCCTCTGGACAAAGAGCTAGGAAACGGGATGAGTGTGGGTATGATGGGCTATATGGCCTCCTGTAGTTAGTAGAGTTTATGGCATGATATTAAAGCTTTTAACAAACGCATGTCAAGTTAATGTCATATTTTCCTCAAAAAACATATTCTGTCATCTTGAGAAAAATACTTTTGCAGAGATTAAACTCAAATAATTATGCCTAAGATTGCATAATTAATCGATGTACTTTCAGATTTAAAACATTCATGAGTACTGCACAGATGCAAATGAACAGCGCTAATGCCAACACTTTGCTTTGCACCTATGAATGAGCAGTAAAAATACACCCTCCTCTTTAGACCTTGTTTACATTTCCAGAATCACAGGAATAGAAACTTGAACTGGCACAGAGACAGGTGATTAAAATGTTGGATTTTTTTTGGAACATTAACCAAAGCTCTTTTAGAGACGAGGTGAAGTAGGAAATTAGTCCTTGTTCTAGCATATGAACAATCGACACAGTTGAGAAACCACTAAATGGAAAAATCCTTTCAAACATCTTTGCTCCCATTCAAGTGCGACAAGACGATTAAAATAGCTTGCAGGTGCCATTCTTTCCATCATTCTGCACATGCCTGTTATAGTTCAAGTGGTGGTACTACAGTGGGAGCTATATCCTGGGTTGACAGTAGAATAAAAAGGATTAGGCAATAAAAAAAGACCCAAATTGTAAGATGTGATGGAATTTTCTGCAGTTTGCTTGCAATCAGCTAAATAACCCAATGGAACATTAAAGTTGAATTGTAGGACCATGAAAAGTAAGTACTAGATCAATCTTCCAATCCTACTTCAACCTGCAAGTGGTACCAGAGGGGGTTTGCAAATGTCACATACCTTTCCAAACAAGAGGAGCAGGGTAAAATCACAACTGAGGTCCATATTGAGGAAACAAACAAAAGCCATTGATCTCAGCCAAACTTAAGAGGCATTTGAAGACACATGGGGCAATAAATAAAAGCCAACATGGATATTGTATGGAAAACTCACCTCTCACTAAGTTGATTGTCAAAGTCAAGTCAAAAGAGTTTATTGTCATGTGTCCCTGACAGGACAATGAAATTCTTTCTTTGCATAGCACAACAGAACATAGTAGGCATTGACTACAGTTATATACTTAAATAAACACATTAATTAATAAATTAATAAAGTGCAAATAACAGATGGAGGGGTATTAATGTTCAGAGTTTTGTCCGAGCCAGGTTTAATAGCCTGATGGCGGTGGGGAAGTAGCTATTCCTCAACCGGGTTGTTGCAGTTCTCAGGCTCCTGTACCTTCTACCCGAAGGTAGCAGGGAGATGAGTGTGTGGCCTGGGTGGTGTGGGTCCTTGATGATGCTGCCAGCCTTTTTGAGGCAACGGCTGTGGTAGATCCCCTCGATGGAAGGAAGGTCATAGCCGATGATGGACTGGGCAGTGTTTACTACTTTTTGTAGTCTTTTCCTCTCCAGGGCACTCAAGTTGCCGAACCAAGCCACGATGCAACCAGTCAGCAAGCTCTCTACTGTGCACCTGTAGAAGTTAGAGAGAGTCCTCCTTGACAGACCGACTCTCCGTAATCTTCTCAGGAAGTAGAGGCGCTGATGAGCTTTCTTAATAATTGCATCTGTGTTCTCGGACCAGGAAAGATCTTCACAGATGTGCATGCCCAGGAATTTGAAGCTCTTGACCCTTTCAACCATCGACCCGTTGATACAAACAGGACTGTGGGTCCCCATCCTACTCCTTCCAAAGTCCACAATCAGTTCCTTGGTTTTGCTGGTGTTGAGGGTCAGGTTATTGTGCTGGCACCATATGGACAGTTGCTCGATCTCTCTTCTGTACTCCGACTCATCCCCATCAGTTATACGTCCCACTACAGTGGTGTCGTCAGCGAACTTGATGATGGAGTTCGCACTGTGACCGGCTACGCAGTCATGAGTATAGAGTGAGTTCAGCAGGGGGCTGAGCACGCAGCCTTGAGGTGCTCCCGTGCTGATTGTTATCGAGTCTGACACATTTCCACCAATACGAACAGTCTGTGGTCTGTGAATGAGGAAGTTGAGGATACAATTGCAGAGGGATGCACAGAGACCCAGTTCTGCGAGTTTGGTAACCAGCTTGGAGGGGATGATTGAGTTAAATGCTGAGCTGTAGTCAATGAATGACAGCCTGACATATGAGGCGCATATTGAGTTCCTTAACTAGAGATACTGGGTAAGGCGAGATAGGCTGATTACATAAATGGATTTTTAAAAGATATTCGATAAAGTAACATACAATGGATTGAACACAAAATTGATAGAGAAGAATCAAGTTAGTGGCTGCATGAATGCAAGACTGGTTTAGAGTGTGCTGGTAAAGATACATTTACAAAGGCAGGAGAAATGTGCTCTGGGTGACCTAAAACTCAATGTCTTTAAGATCTATTAACGAGACAGGTTGGCTATCAAAGGCAACATTCCGGATTTTAAAGGTTTCACATCGCTTGGATAAAAGACAAACCATACAAAGGAGAGAATATATTTTAGTGGGATACTAAGGGTACCTAATAAATGGGCAGACACATGACAGATGACACTTAGTACAGAGTAGTGAAAAAAGATTCATTTTGGGTGAGGGACCGAAGAAAAACAATACAATGAAAATTAAAACTGGCTGTGTTAATATGGATTTGTAAATAAGGTATAAACGGAGACTTGATGTTAAGGCTTTGGGGGGGATACTGCTAATGAGGGAGAGACAGAGAGAAGTGCTGGGATCGTGTACACAAATAAACACCTTGAAAACGGTCATGTGTTTGACATCTGGTGTGATCATAGCTGAAGATAACGTCATGGCTGTGCAGTGTAGCATTGAGAAGATAAGGTGTCTCGGAACTGCCATTTTGCAAAGGGATTCTAGGTTGAGAATGAAAATATGAACAGGCAACATCATTAAGAACCCTCTAGCTGGATAAGAAATGAAGATGTGTTTTGTTTATTCAGCCCTTGGATAAGTGACAACTTGAAGTTGTGAGAGCCTCGGGTTAGAATGAAAGCTTCCTTTAGAAGATTGAAGAAAAATAATAGAATGAAAAAAGGGGAGTCTGAGGCATCGGCAGCCACAACCCTGGAACAAGCATCGCAAGAAGGAAGAATCTATGTTTGAAGCTCAGGGTAGACTACCAACAGTGAATCTGGACAATTCATTCATCTGGGTAATATCGGAGTTCAAGTCATAGGTTTTGTGATTTAGCATTGGAAGTGATAAACTGGAATGGTAAAACGAATGAGAAGCTATTAAAAGTCAATAGTTTGCATGGCTGCTTAAGTAATTCAAGTATTAATAAAGATTAAGTTGCACTAAACCTTGGTTTAGAGTCTTTTATTCGGCAAGTCAGTTGATGCCCTGTAGAGGTAATAGGATCAAAAAAGCTATATGGCGATTTTCAAAACAGTGAAACAATCAATGAAAACCACACCCCAATAAATCCATTGGTTCGGCCGCACGTAAACTGTTTTGATCAATTCAGGAGTACATTCAAGGCATTTGGGAGAGTGCAGCAAAATTTACTTGAATTATCCCACCAGCGAAAGGCCTGTTAAATGGAGAAATTAGAGAAATAGTAATTGATCTGTGTTAAAGCAGGGAAGGCCAAGTGGAGTTCTGATAGAATTGTGACTGGTCAGAGTAAACAGGAGGAAAATGTTTTCCGGGCAGATGGGTCAGTGACCAAAGGACACCAACAATCTGGATCTGCTGAAAGGAAATAAAATATTCAATGACTTGTTACAGACTGGATGACACTGTCAGCTCATGTAGACACCAAATCTTGTGTTGAATCATCACAAAGTTGACATTTCATTTTTAGGTACATCCAATAATGCTCCTGGATTTATCCTTCACAACTGGCCAGCATTTCATTCTTGATGATGGATGGTGCAGAGGTTGCTGCAAGGTTGGGGACCCCACTAACTACAATGGAAATTGCAGCAAAATTGCTTAATGGGCAGAGGGGTAGTTAGTTCCATATTTTAAATCAATTCCATTTAGTTTACTTTGTTAATCATAAGCTAAGGGAGACTCTATGCAGTGATATCTACCAGATAACAAATGTTGACAAAATGAAAACAGATTAATTCTGCCTTAACTTCCTTGGTTTTCATTTCTCCTGCCTATTGTATGAGTGAGAAAGTGGTTGTGGGTGTGAGTGTGAGTGTGGGTGTGGGTGTGGATGTGGATGTGAGTGTGAGTGAGAGAGAGAGAGAGAGAGAGAGAGTGAGAGTGAGTAAGAGTGTGTGAGTGTGTGAGAGAGAGATATAGAGAGAAAAGTATATATATATATTTGGAATATATTTTTGGTTGGAGTCACAGGTTTATCTTCTATAATGCTTGACATTTAACTTGCAGTTACCCCAGCATTTTGTTTCCAACTTGCTTATTAATCTATGTGCCCATTCCACTTCGGCCAGATCTATTGTCATTCCTTTATAATTCCCATTTGTTTTAAGTTTATCATGTTTATTTCAGAACCATGTTTTTCACTCCCAACAGTTAAATTCTAATAGGCAATGACTGTTACTTCCAATGGGATCTTTAACACTAAGATCAGTGTTAGTGAAGCTGTCTCATTCCTCATTACCATCTCTAAAGTGGCCCATTCCCTGGTTGGCCCCATAACATATTGCTCCAGGTTATTCTCATGGCTACCATTTTCAAATTGATTAACCTGATCTATATGAAGATTAAAGACACATACTTAACACCATCTCCCCACCCTCATTCTTTGTTAATTTATACCGCTTCCATTAGTGTGGAAAAATGAGGGGAATAGGGATAATCCTGGAAATTATATGTCAGTGAGCTTAATTTCAGTGTTAGGGAAGCTATTGGTGAGGACTCCTGACAGGTGAGATTTGCTGGCATTTAGAAGAGGATGCGCTAATTAGGGGTAAGTCAGCATGTGCGGGACAGGTCATATTTTACAAACTTCATTTAATTTCCTGTGGAGGTGACTAAGGTGCTCGATAAAGGTAGGGCAGTGGATTGTGTCTACATGACGTTTAGCAAGGACTGTCATAGTAGATTGATCTGGGAGATTAAGAGGCATGGATGGTTTGAATTCACAGCTGGCTTACACAGAGATGACGGAGGGTGGTGGTGGAAGGGTGTTGTGACTACTATTGGTCCTTGACAGCGGTACACTGCAGAGTTCAGCGTTGTGACCTCTGTTGTTTGTGATTGGGATGAAAATGCAGATGGATCGTTTGGTGTTGCACTTTGGTTTGTCAAATGCAAGGGAAAAATATTCAGTCAAATATTCAGACCCTTAACAGCATTGGTGTGCAGAGGAATCTTGGGATCCAGCCCATAGCTCTGACAGCGAGGCCCAGCACAAATTGGAGGAACAGCATCTCATATTTCGCTTGGGCAGTTTAGACGCCAGAGGTAAGAATATTGACTTTTCTAACTTCGTAACTATTGCTTTCCTTCTCTCTCCATCCCTCCCCCATGCTAGTTCTCTGACCTGTTTGACTATCCTCCGGATTAAATGTTATATCTGTATGCTTCGTTGTCACCTTCCTCTAGCTAACAATGATCAATTCTACATTTTCCTTGAACCTCATCCCCTTGGATCTAATTTTTTCACCTTATCCTTCCTTATTTCTGCGTCTCCCTCTCTCCTGACTCACAGTCTGAAGAAGGATCTTGACCCAATTATTCTATCCAGAGATGTTGCCTGTCCCGCTGAGTTACTCCAGCAATGTGTGTTTACCCATAATGTTAAAATGTACCCTCCAATATCAGTTTTATAGTATTTATTCTACTAGAGCTGCAGCAAAGTGGTGCAGCGGTAGTTGCGTCCTCACAGCGCCAGAGGCCTGGGTTAGATCCCGACTATGGGTGCTGCCTGTGCAGAATTTGTATGTTCACCCCGTGACTGCGCAGGTTTTTCCTGGGTGCCTCCCACATCCCAAAGACGTACAGGTTTGTTACAGGTTAATTTGACTTTGGTTAAAATGGTTAATTGTCTTTAGTGCGTAGGATGATGCTAGTGTATGGGATGATCGCTGGTTGGCGCATACTCGGTGGGCTGAAAGGCCTGTTTCCACGCTATATCTCATAACTAAACTAACCTAAACTAGAGCATGTTACTGTGGGAATATGGAACATCCCCAATCTGTTTAGAAAGCATGCACTAAAGTGTTCTCTTCAAGGCTTTGCTCATTCTTCATCCTTAATCACTTGACAGAATATGATGTTGTGCCTTAAAAATGATTTGTTGAGTGACATTTCAGATATCATGACAATTCAAAATCAACCGTTCTTTAAACCATTTTCACGGTTAAAGATTCCAGTCATGTATCAGGAGGATATATATATCAATAAATGCGTTCCCTTGATGTTAGGACTGAGCTTATACTTTTCTTTAATTTTCTGCGATGGAACATTTCTTCAGGCAACGTACAATTACTTACTACATTTAAAGGCACATAACCTTTAAATCTGTGGAATTCTCTGCCACAGAAGGTAGCTGAGGCCAGTTCGTTGGCCATATTTAAGAGGGAGTTGGATGTGGCCCTTGTGGCTGAAGGGATCAGGGGGTATGGAGAGAAGGCAGGTATAGGATACTGAGTTGGATGATCAGCCATGATCATATTGAATGGCGGTGCAGGCTCGAAGGGCCGAATGGCCTGCTCCTGCACCTAATTTCTATGTTTCTATAACCTGGTACATTCACTTGGGTAACAAGCCAGATATACAGTGGCTTGCAAACGTTTTCATACCCCTTGAACTTTTCCACATTTTGTCACGTTACAACCACAATCTTAAATGTATTTTATTGGGATTTTATGTGATAGACCAACACAAAGTGGTGCATTATTGTGAAGTGGAAGGAAAATTATACATGATTTCCAAATTATATTGCAAATAAAAAACTGAAAAGTATTCTGCCCCCTGGACTCAATACTTTGTAGAACCACCTTTCGCTGCAATTACAGCTGCAAGTCTTTTGGGGTATGTCTCTACCAGCTTTGCACATCTAGAGACTGAAATTTTTGCCCATTCTTCTTTGCAAAATAGCTCAAGCTCAGTCAGATTGGATGGAGAGCGTCTGTGAACAGCAATTTTCAAGTCTTGCCAGAGATTCTCAATTGGATTTAGGTCTGGACTTTGACTGGGCCATTCTAACACATGAATATGCTTTGATCTAAACCATTCCATTGTAGCTCTGGCTGTATGTTTAGGGTCGTTGTCCTGCTGGAAGGTGAACCTCCATCCCAGTCTCAAGTCTTTTTCAGACTCTAACAGGTTTTCTTCTAAGATTGCCCTGTATTTGGCTCCATCCATCTTCCCATCAACTCTGACCAGCTTCCCTGTCCCTGCTGAAGAAAAGCATCCCCACAGCATGATGCTGCCACCACCATGTTTCACAATGGGGATGGTGTGTTCAGGATGATGTGCAGTGTTAGTATTCACTGCCATACTCTTTACATTTTTGGATGATGGGCTCCGTGAGATGTTCAAAGCTTGGGATATTTTTTATAACGTAACCATGCTTTAAACTTCTCCACAACTTTATCCCCGACCTGTCTGCTGTGTTCCTTGGGCTTCATGATGCTGTTTGTTCACTAATGTTCTCTAACAAACCTCTGAGGCCTTCACAGAACAGCTGTATTTATACTAAGATTAGATTACACACAAGTGGATTCTATTTACTAATTAGGAGACTTCTGAAGGCAATTGTTTGCACTGGATTTTATTTAGGGGTATCAGAGTAAAGGGGGCTGAATACTTTTGCACGCCACTCTTTTCAGTTTTTTATTTGTAAAAAAATTTGAAAACCATGTATCATTTTCCTTCCACTTCACAATTATGCGCCACTTTGTGTTGGTCTACCACATAAAATCCCAATAAAATACATTTATGTTTGTGGTTGTAACGTGACAAAATGTGGAAACGTTCAAGGGGTATGTAAACTTTTGCAAGCCACTGTATTTCCCAATCAAAAGTTAATTTGCCATATTTTGTAGAGGCTACAAATTGCCCTCCCTGCAAACTCGCAGAGAGATCACTTGTGGAATAGAGTTTATTGGCCTCATCAGGATTAAGATTGAATTTGGGTTTGGTGGTATTTAAACTAAACATTAACAAACAAGTGAGAAAATGACATTGACTGCTGATAACACCTTTAGTCACTGAAAGTTAAAACTGTACTCACAGAGACAAGAAACCTCAGATGTTGGGATCTTGAACAAAACACAAATGTTGGAGGAACTCAGTAGGTCAGACAGCATCCAAAGAGGAAATAGTCATCTGTCCATTCACTCCAGAGATGCCGTCTCACCCGCCGAGTTCCTCTAACATTTTGTGTTTTGCTTTTGATTAAAACTGGTCTGATGGGATGATAACTGGTTAGAATAGATGTACATAAGTGATAGGAGCAGAATTAGGCCATTTAGCCCATCAAGTCTACTCTGCCATTCAATCATGGCTGATCTATCTTTCCCTCTTAAACCCATTCTCCTGCCTCCGCCCCATAACCTCTGACACCCGTGTTCTTATTTGCAGCATAGAGCATTCTTGAGCAATTTTTCCCAAACCAAAGGTACATTTTATTACCTACTTGGGCACATTTAAGCAGATTAAAGACTAAGAAATAATTCAGCTTGATTTTAACTATATTATATTCCCATATTTATTTTTTCCAATAATTAATAAATGGAACCCTTGGAAAACTGCCAAGAAATAGTAACCGTGCCCAACAGTGCAAAGGAGCAACCTTAAATGCAACCAATCTAGTCATTAATACAGATCCACAGTGTCCGTGTTGTAACGGCACTTTATTTTAATTCTTCACTTTAGGCAGTTGAGCAGCTCAGAATTGTTAAGTGTGAAACTAAGCTCAAGTAAAAATACTGGCACTGTATTATAAGGTCAATATTATATCACTGGAACAGTCAAAGAGTCAGAATGCATTACTGAATGAATCAGGCAATTGGATCTTCAAATCATTGGGTCACATAGTGACAAAATTTCTATTCACATTCATACTTCATCTCGGTCAAATCCTAGATGTTTATCTGCTCCATTTTCAGAGGTAATAATATTTGGGAGATAAAGAAAGGAGCACTCCAGGATTCTGGCATTGAATGTCAATTGTAGAAGCCTGATCAGGTCATCTGATGATGCTCTTGGGCAATATTGTCATGCAGCTTTGCTGTAGGATCAAAACACTGCTCACAGAATCCACATTGAAAAATGTGCTATCTTTAATAAGTCAAAAGAAATTGAATTTTCTTTCTGGAAATGAGGTGATCTTAGTAAAATGCCAGCAAAAATGAGCCATGAACCATCCACAAAGTCCAAAAAAGGCTTCTGCAAACTCTTCTCGTTGTAGAATGGAAAAACAAAATTAGAATAGCTGCTTCTTTGTTGTAATGGTTGGATGCACAACTCATCTTATCTCCTCACCTGCACCGCCCCCTGCCCACTTTCCCTCACCCAAGCATCCTTAACCACAACTTGTTCAGATCTGTTATCACGTATTGGATCAGTGACCATAACTTTTTGGTGCTCCCTCAGATGCCATCACTCATGTTATTTATATTCCTAATCAGTGGCTGAAGCCCACAGATAAGTAGGTAAAGCAAACAGATTGAAACCAAACAGAGGCTCTGATGATGGGTCCCAACACAACCATCACCAGTTTCTTCACAAATGCTGCCTGACCCACTGAGGATAGCCCAGCATTTTATGTCTGTCGGAACAAACAGGCCATTTCATTGTGATCAACATCAACACAAAAGTGAACATCAAACTTTACAATTTATTTAGTATTTTATTTTTAATATTACAGTATTTGGATAGATAACTGGAAAGGCCAGCATTTATTGTCCATCCTTCTAGTACTTTAGAAGATGTGGAGAACTGCCTTCTATGAAGGTGCAGAAATGTATTTCCAAGACAAGATAGTGTTCATGTTGAAAGGAAACTCACTGATGGTGATGTTTCCATGTGTCTACTGACTTTGCTCTCTTTAGTGGCAGACTTTAGGATGTCATGGAAGCGTAATCTCTGCAAATGGGAAAGAGAGTGTAGGAAAAGTCATGTTTAAACTAACAGGGCAGGGGGATGGGACCCAATGCAAGGAGACAGAGGGCCATAAAAGGAGGACAGAAGCAAAAGGTAGAAGGGAGATAAGAAAAACAAACCTGAAAGCTTTGTGCCTTAATGCAAGGAGCATTTGAAATAAGGTGGATGAATTGAATGTGCAGTTAGTAGTTATGGGATATGATACAGTTGGAATTATGGAGACATGGCTCCAGGGTGACCAAGGCTAGGAGCTAAACATGTAGGGGTGGGTGTTCGATATTCAGGAAGGATCGTCAGAAAGGAAGAGGAGGTGGGGTGGCATTGCTGGTCAAAGCGGAGATTAATGCAATAGCAAGGAGAGACATTAGCTTGTAGAATCGATATTGGTAGATGCTGTAGAATCGGTATGGGTAGAACAGCGAAATAGCCAAGGGCAGAAAATGCTAGTTGGAGTTGTATACAGGTTCGATCCTGACTATGGGGGTTATTTGTACGGAGATTGTACACACTCCCTGTGACTGCGTGGGTTTTCTCCGGGTGCTGCTTGTCTCGCTGAGTTACTCCAGTATTTTGTGTCTATCTTCGATTTAAACCAGCATCTGCAGTTCTTTCCTATACAATGGAATTCTAACTTCTTGCATTGGCTTTGGCCTAATGTGCATTGTTCTAGCAGCTTTTCCAGCCCACCGATGAATCCATTTTGCTGTGAAGGACTATAACACCTATGTGTTGAGTATTTCAAATGATGCTTTGCTCTTTAGTGGATTTAAAGATTTTAATTGGATTTAAATATTTTGTACAGATTTATGAAAATAATGTTGAGAATATCAATAGTCAATTCTGTTAAAGAGCAAATAGAATGACAACTTCTGGGAGGTTTCAGAAATTATCCACTATTCAAGTTTTGTTACATACCATCAAATAAAGACTCATCTCGACAGAAGATAATTTAGTTGCATCTTCATTATTTTACAACAATCTCTTTGACAAGAAACACATTTTTTGCAAAGGTGGATTTTCACTCCTTCAGGCTTTATTATTTGAGAATTTTAAATTTAGTTGCATTCACTCTTTTTTAAATCGCTTTTTTTCTTTTCTTTATTTCACTTTCTGAACATTGATTAATTATTTAACAGGCATATTTCTTGATTTGCACAATGCATATCTGGTCCAGATTCTTCCATCTGATTGATAATACTGCCTGATCTGTTAAAATAAGCACCACGTAAGCTGCAAAAGAGTCTACCCCCGAGCTCCAGTGCTGAAAGCCATAGAAAACTGGCTGGCCAGTGTATTTCAAAGGTAAGTCTGGATTAGCGCAATTATTACAAGAATAATTATTGCTTTAAAAAAAAAATCAATTTGTCACAATGATTGCCATGTACTTTTAATTCACTGACATACAATTTCTTGGTATTGTAAAACAAAAAAAATCAGGTAGGAAAGATATTAACTTCATTAAATGCACACAAATTAAGGGCAAGAGCCCGCTATATTTAGGGCAATAATGCAAACCACAAACATGCTAACCCTGTGCAATGAAACAGAGATGAAGGAGAAATGCACTTTTAAAGTATTAGAAGGAAGATATTGGTCCAATTCAGACCTGGGGTTAATGACTCACTTCTTGCAACAAAAAAAAACTGATCACAGTGCGAGAGATATCGGAATAAACTTAATTTTGTTTGGGCCTTGGGCTATTTGATCATCGCAGGAAGGATATTGATCAAGTAGAGTAAATTAAGGTGGATGGTGATATTATGGTCTTTATAAAACTTAAACCAAAGTAAGTGCATATTAATGTAATGGGCTGACATGCAAACCAAACAGCGCAAAGAAAGCAAAATAATGGAATGAGAAACAAAGCTGGGAGGAGGATACTTGGATGAAGAAGCAGATAAAATGCAACAGCAGGGGTTGCAACTTCACCCAGAGTTGAAGCAAATTCTATTCTTATCATGTCTGCTGATTCAAATGGTAAGACTGTTAGCATTGTGACGTGTCGTATGTGCTTTGTACTACACTGTATAAACTCTCAATTACTACACCCATTTTGAAACCATCTCCTGAATCTCCTGTGTTATTAATTGGCAAAAGACATCCGCAAGCAGAGATCCAGCACCAGTAATACAATTCACAACTACTTACAAAGCTACATTAAAACCAAGGCTCTGTAGGCACAGTTGCAACATGACCTTCCCTTGGTAGATTTGCAAAAACATTTGACAACCAGAAATTCGGTTGCTTTTCACGATTAAACAATAATGACCTTTCATTGGTTCAATAACGTCATTCAACCACAAATAAAGCTTTCAGTTTTAGCAGTTACTTTATATATTGGCTAGAATGTATGACAAATATAAACTATTAAGTGTTAGCAATATGACCTTTTTTTAAATGTCACACCATGCAGGCTTTCATTTCAGTGCATGTCATGACAGAAGTAATTTTGGTTCTTCAATATTTTCCAACTGCAAATGTGTTGTATATTATCAGAACAGTGATTGAAAAATCAACACTAAGATGGAAATACAGAATCCTGCAAACCTATAACCCAAAGGTAATCACTATCACTTCATATATATTTATATCTTATGCGGTTTGTCACATTCATATATAGGTTAATATTGGGATTTTGAATTCCACCAGCACCAGTCTATCTTATTAGCTGCCAGAAGCTGTCATTCAAACATCTGTCAGTCCAAATATTGATTTAAAATAATCAAAATCAACACCAATATGAGAGCAGGGTATCAGATGAGAAAAAGTAATAAGACAAGGGGAAAAGTAATAATACTAGAGGCATTGTTATGTTAAAGGAGCCACTATATGTGGTGATGTTATGAAGGTTACATTGAACAGTGAACAATAAGGAGGTTGTAATAATCAAAACCTTTTCATCAACAATGGTTTACAACATTAATATAGCGTGATTAACCATTTTCTTAGTTGTCATAGGATATGCTTTGGTAACTACTACTTACCTCGATCAAAAGGCCTGTAATTGATTTCATTTTTAAAATAATAACTCACATCATTCCAGCCAAACATTCCACTTAGCACACATGCTGGACGTCTGTGGAGATCATTTTTTTCGACCCGAGGGAACTTCAGGGATTGTTGTCATGGGAATTAGATGCACTGAGATGTTGGGAACGAGGCTCTGCCTGGCTTCAACTTGAGCAGAAGGCAATGGAATGAGTGATAAATACAGTAGGAAATTAATAGAAAAGGAAAGAATCGTGATGAATGTGATGAAATGCAATATGTTACTCGCAAAACAAACCACGATCAATTATATTCATATATAGGAGGTGCTATATCATACTCCAAGCAACATCTGATGGCACAGTGGCGCAGTGGTAGAGTTGCAGCCTTACAGCGCCAGTGACCTGGGTTCGATCCTGACTACGGGTGTTGTCTGCATGTGGAGTTTAAATGTTCTTCCTGTAACCGCATGGGTTTTCTCCGGGTGCTCCGGTATCCTCCCATATTCTAAAGACACACAGGTTTGTAGGTTAATTGGCTTCTGTGAATTGTTCCTCGTGAGTAGGATGGAACTAGTGTACGAGGTGATCTTTGGTCGGCACAGTCTTGGTGGAGCCAAAGGATCTGCTTCCACGCTGTATCTCTAAACTCTAAATGATGAGCACATTGAATGGACATCTAAACTCAATATTGGACTAGATTGTGCTGAACCCTGGTTGTTTGACCACATACATTGACGATTAATGGATGTGTTCTTTGACATTCTGTTCATGACTGGTGTGCATTGAGCTGTGATAGGCTCATAAAGTACCACAGTTTAATGCAGAACAATAAGGTGCCCTTTGACAGTTCACTACATCATTATGTGTATGATTACATGTTATGATACACATTGAAAAAACAGTAAAGTGTAAATAATTAAACTAGTAATTAAACTATAATTAAATACGTTAATTTAATAAGAGTGCTCACAACACTAATAAATAATGAAAATCATTAAAATACAGCAAAATAATTCAACAATTAATCTTGCTACATAAGGTTGCCCATTTCCCCCATTCAAATCAATGGGGTGGTTATCACAATGACATCCAGCCCCTCTCTGCAGCAAGAAAATGCTCTACTGTTTCAGTGATCCCAGCAACAAAGCAGATGGTCATTTGCATCAGCAACTGTCCTCCAGTACATTTAGGACTTCGCAAGTAGTCACGAGTGCCAGGATTTGACCTGGTTATGGCATTTTGTCGGCTGCTTCGCTAACGTCAGATGAATAAATGAAATAAATTACAGCGCAGAGTTTGAGCAGGCACATCCTAATAATTTTACCAATCCACGTTATGGTCAACGTGACCGGGAACTTGAATCTGCCCAAGAACACGAACAATGGGTATAACTGGAGAAATTATGCATTCAGGTAAATGTCATGCTGTTTCAGCAAATTGCCAAGGTGACAGAGAAAGGTCTTTCAATTGTACTTGAATGAAAGGCAAGAAGAACTTCTTCAAAGAATATTGAACAGACAATATATACCAAAAATCAGACCAAGCAAAACTTTTTTCATAGTTGGTGTCTAAAGCCTGAAGGCACAGGGCTCAAGTAAGAGATAGGTTGTGGGAATCGTGGAAGAAAGCTTTCAACCAGAGGCAGTTGGAATCTGGAGTACTCTGCCTGAGGGATTGGTGAATGTTGAGACAAGAATGCTGGGCGGCACGGTGGCGCAAAGGTGGAGTTGCTGCCTTACAGCGCCAGACACCCAGGTTCGATCCTGACTATGGGTGCTGTCTGTACCGAGTTTGTATGGCGTTTGTATAGAGTTTGTACGTTCTCCCCGTGACCTGCGTGGGTTTGTTTTGGGTACACCAGTTTCCTCCCACACTCCAAAAGTGTACAGGTTTGTAGGCTGATTGGCTTGGTAAAATTGTAAATTGTCCCTAGTGTATATAGGATAGTGTTAGTGTGTGGGGATCAATGGTGGGGTGGACTTGGTGGGCCGAAAGGCCTGTTTCCATGCTGTATCTCTGAACTAAACTAAATTTAAGGCTTCTTAAATCTCCAAGGCAGAGAAGGCTAGGAACATAGAAGTACTGGTACATATAATTAGCTTTGATGTGGATGGTTTGCATGAATATGGAGGGCACAAAGACCAGCTTCTGCAAATAAAGACACAAAATGCTGCAGTATTTCAGCAGGTCAGGCAGTTTTTGCACTTTATGATGCTATTACTGTAATTCTGCAAATTAATTAATGCGGAATCAGCAGAAAAATACAATTTGATAAACTCCACAAGTTGGAAAATTTGAATTCACCTGGATGAATGTAAAATGTGTGGTAGCTTGTGAAAAGAAAGAGAAGCAAAGTTGCAAACTGGAACACACACTCCTGCAGATGGGAGGTGCCAGAGAAAAAAAGATTGTCAGCACTATCACAATAAGTCAGCATTCAGTAAAATGGTGAACATATTAAAACATAAAAACCCCAAAACACCCAAAGAGACATGATAGTTGATATACTTCTTCCAAGAATTGAGAGGGAAAGATAAGTGAAATACATATTCCCTGAATTGTGATCATTCAAGAAGAAGAAGAAATAAATGGAAATAAATCCGCAACAGATCAATATAGTTCAAATAAATAAACTCCTGAAGCTCAATAGGTCATCTCCCAGTGCACTGAGACAAGATAGGACATCTTGTTTCACTCCCTTCTAGGCTGCCCCCCCTCACCCTTTAAGCTAAGATGGATACTTAGTAAAATAAAGGAGGATTAAAGTTTAAAAAGACAATGTGCTGGAGAAACTCAGCGGGTCAGGCTGCACCTGAGGAGGGAATTGACAGGTGCCATTTTAGATAATTGTTATCTGTCCATTCCTCCCACAGATGCAGCCTGAACCGCTGAGTTCCTCCAGCACTTTGTGTTTTGCTCAGATCTCCAACATCTGCAGTCTCTTCTGACTCCAGGGCTGAAATTAAAATGTTTTCAAAGGAAACTAAAGCAGGGTGGCACAGTGGCATAGCGGTAGAGTTGCTGCCGGGTTCGATCCTGAGTATGGGTGCTTGTCTGTACGGAGTTTGTACATTCTCCCTGTGACCTGCATGGGTTTTCTCCAAGATCTTCGGTTTCCTCCTACACTCCAAAGACATACAGGTTTGTAGGTTATCTGGCTTGGTATAAATGTACATTTTCCCTAATGTGTAGGATAGTGCTAGTATGTGGGGATTGCTGGTCGGTGCAGACTCTGTGGGCCGAAGGGCGTGTTTCTGTGCAGTATATCTAACCAAACTAAACAAAAAAAGCATTTCACCACCAGAAAGGAAGGTTAGAATTCAAGCTGGGTGCAACTGTGAAACCCAAATCAACAGTACATTCTTTCAGCTCAATATTAGTTTGTACAAGGCTCCTGATACCAAATCCGTTGACAACCTTGTTGAAACTAATGTGCCATGATTGAAGTTCTAAGCCATAGATTCAATCGAGTGAATGAAAACTTCTTCATACAAGGATGTTCTCTGGATTTCAGTCTGCAGGTGATTTAAATGCCATTCTACTTAATGTTCCAGAGAGAAAACACTCCTGCAGGAGAAATTTCATTCGATTGTTGAAAGCAAACTTATTTTAAGAACTGCCAGGAATTCCTTTCATGTTTGACATTCAAAACTAGATAATCTAAAAGGAGAACAACTTGCACGGTGCTAACTTGTATTAAAAAAAATGATAACACAGTTACATCTACTCTTAAAACCCGAGCATACAAAATAAGCATGGGAATAGTTTGATGTTTATTTTATAGTATTTTGCATCAAGTATCTTTTGAACTCTAAAAATAATTGGCATCCATCGAAATATTTATTTCAATTTTGATTAATACTTGATCTGTAAAAACTAGACGTGCTAAATATTAAGCTTTTTGTCTGTTACTGGATTCTCCACTGCCAGAGTGATGCAAACTAGAGGAACAGCACCTCATATGCAGCTTGAAGGTAGATGAAAATGCTGGAGAAACTCAGCGGGTGAGGCAGCATCAATGGAGCGATGGAAATGGTGATGTTTCGGGTCGACCCGAAACCTCACTTTTTCCTTCACTCCACAAATGTTGCCTCACCCGCTGAGTTTCTCCAGCATTTTTATCTACCTTCGATTTTTCCAGCATCTGCAGTTCCTTCTTAATCATATTCTGCTTGGGTGGCTTTCAACTTAACGGTATGAACATTTAATTCTTGAAGGCTGTATTTAAAAAAAAGTTCTGTCCCAGGATGACAGCATGTCCTCCAGAGATGCTGCCTGACCTCCTGAGTTACTCCAGCAGTTTGTGCCTTTTTTCGTAAACCAGCATCCGCACTTCTTTGTGTTTACTGGATTCTGACTAGTTGGTCATAATAAAGAATTCTAAAACATTTTTGAACTGATAAAACATCACAAGGTACTTCACAGAAGCATTATCAAGCAAAATAAAAACAGAAATTGTGGAAACATTCAGCAGGTCAGGCAGCATCTCAGACTTAAAATGTTAATTCTGTTTCACTTTCCACAGATGCTGACTGACCTGTTAAGTGTTTCCACTATTTTATTTTCAGATTTCTAGCATCTGTGGTTTCTTTGATTGCCAAAAAAACGTTGACACCAAGCCATATTAAAACATGGAAAGATGAACAAAGCTTCATCTAAGAAGTAGGTCTTTATGAGCATCTTGAAGATTGATAACAAGGTGGGGAGATTTGGAGAGTTTAAGTTCTTGCCAATGACAATGCCAAAGGGTTAAAGTTATTTGGCTAAAAATCATATTTTACTGTTCCAGTTAGCATAGATTTTGATCTGCAGTGTTAAATGTATTATTCTGCTTTTGAAGTTTGTTTTTGTCCAACAGAGAGGATTTAATATGTGAGGCAGTGTTGATAGCAGAACTATTGATGTTCTTCTCCTATTATGTTCTTGATAGTTGGCTGGTCAAAGTGCTCATTTTCTGCTATCACACACTATTTAAAGTGGTCAGGATGTACAATCCATGTAATTGGCAATCTTTGAATTGCTTATCACCCTAGGTAGTAATTGATAGGTACAATTTTTAAATTCCTTTATTCAGAGACTTTGTGGTGCAGATCTGAAGCTGTTATTTTTTTGCCCAGTTGGCAGTCTCTCCAAGGTCACAGGGTTGTGCAACAAATCAAAGCTTCATTGTAGCAGATCAACACTTGGGCATTTCATTGTTGATGTGAATATTTTGAAGACAACAACTTTGAATTATTAAAAAATACATGCAGCTGCAGAATGCAGCATTTGACTGAAAATTGCCAGATATGGATCTCAGGCTGTGCCATGTTGGACCATATATTTTTCCATGTCACCCTATACTTTAGGCATAATTATCTACAAAAAGATGTTCAGTTTTATAGAGATCTTATAGAGACGTACAAAATCATGAGAGGAACAGATCCGGCAGATGCAGATTCACTTGCCCAGATGGGGGAATTGAGAACGAGAGGACCTAGGTTTGAGGTGAGAGGAAAAAAGATTTAACAGGAACCCAAGGCATAACTTTTTCCCACAAAGGGTGGTGGGTGTATGGAATGGCTAATGGAGAAGGTAGTTGAAGCAGGTTGCATCACAATGTTTAAGAAACATTTAGACAGGTACATGGATAGAACAGGTTTAGAGGGATATGGGCCAAACACAGACAAGTGGGACTAGTGTAGATGGGACATGTTGGCCGGTGTGGGCAAGTTTGGATGATGAGCCTGTTTCCACACTATCAGACTATGACCTAAATGGTTCTTTTCCATTTCAGCTTCAACATAACATCAACCCACATCCCACCTCCCTTCATCATTTACACAATCCATGTAACATAATTACCCAGTAAGAAAAAAACAGAGAGTGAAAAAAAAACATTCAAAATATGGCAATGCAGTAAACCCTCACAATAACAGGCCTCTGTAGAGCCGAGTTCAGGTATAGCGGACCGAAGCTCCAATTTTACCACTCTCTACTTTCCGCAAGTTGCCAAACGAGCTGGCATCACGTGGCGTGACATGACGTAATGGCATTTTAAATGTAATCGTGATGGCAGGGAACTAAATGGAAACTTTCCATTTTGGCACAGGTTTGTGGACCAGCAAGTAAATCAGTAAGACACAAAAAGCTGGAGTAACTCAGGCAGCATCTCTGGAACGAAGGAATGGGTGACGTTTCGGGTCTACAATTTAAACCAGCATCTCCAGTTCCTTCCTACACAGTAAATCATGTAAAGTCTGCTTCATGAAGCCAATTCTCAATCACCTAAGAGCATGCAGACTGAAGAAGTTGTTGAGAAGGGTTGCTTATTGTGCATGGATCCAAATTGGCGATTATCCCATAAACGCACCTTGGTTGTTTTTCAATGTTAATTTAATTAATTGTCTCAAACCACACTCCAGTACCATGCACCTCACTGAAATAATCCTGGCAATCAAATAATACTACATGTGTGCAAATCAAATCAGCCTATGATCCTACGGATTAAGCTGAGCCAGTCTCAAGTAAAGATCTATCTACAAGAAAATCTTACTTCCTATATCTTTACATGATATTATGTACAAAAGGATAATTACTGAGGTATTCCGACAGGATTTTCCCTTTAAGAAGGAATCAATGTTTTACCTTTTACATGTGGACAGGAAAGCTTTCATTGAGCCAGCAAGATCTGAAGGTGGTTTTGTTTTAAAAAAAATGCTGTTATAAATATGTATTTACAGTAAAATATGTGGAAGCATCAGCAACTATCTCTTTTTATCCATGTATATTGAAGGTGAGTCTTGCATCACATTAACACCGAATGACACCGTTTGAATAACTTTGGTTAGAGTATTAGTTTAAGTAGGATTTTTTTTTAACTCAGTTTAAGTATTTTATGTTACTTCAACAAAGAAAAATCATAAATGAAGTCAAATGCCAAAAAAAACCACCAAGGCTAAAATGAATGAAAGGGTCTTTTGGGGTGAAATCATTTTGCGTGCTAGTTTCTGATTTTTGAAATCCTCTACAGATAAGGTTCTCAGGTGGAGAGAATAATGAGCTGAATCATGAAACCGTATTCCATTTCCATACTTGCCAGACAATGATTTGCATTGCATTCAATTTAATGCATGGAAAATCACAGCTAGAGAATGCAGGGTGAAAGCCTCACTCTGGAATAGGTTTTGAATTCATCACCGTTAGATGAAATCACACATCTCACTTTCATCATTGTTTAGTTTAGTTTTGAGATACAGCACGGAAACAGGCCCTTCGGCCCACACCGACCAGCGATCCCCACACACTAACACTACCCTACACCCATTAAAGACAATTTATTTTTTACATTTACCAAGCCAATTAACCTACAAACCTGTACGTCTTTGGAGTGTGGGAGGAAACACTCGATCTTCGATCTCGGAGAAAACCCATGTGGGAGAACGTACAAACTCCGTACAACAGCACCCGTAGTCGGGATTGAACCCGGGTCTCTGGTGGTGCATTCGCTGTAAGGCAGCAAATCTACCGCTGCGCCACAGTGACTGCCCTGAAAGATAACAACTTTCAAAAGAAGCCCTTCTGTACAACGCTATCCTCTAAATCCCATCACAAGTTTCCACAGAATTTCATCTGAGCCTTCCTTCACCCCCATGTTCATTGTTAATCATTTCATAAATTAGTTCACATTAGACAGATTTTGCATAATTACATCCCAAGGCAGTAAACTTCATTTTTACAGATTACCACAATAATTATATTTACAAACTAAAACCATTGAAAATGTTTGTTGAATAAATCAGATTACTCTTCAAAACCTCTGAACAGCCGGCAAATGGAGGGACAAATTATAGAGCCAGTTCTCCATGTTCCCATTAATTTTGTTCCTTCAGGAACAACTAACCAACCAGTGTTGGGAAATCCGACAGCAATCAATGGGAAAGCCAATTATTTTCAGTCACCCAACAGCTATTTCAGTAGATGTGTTGGAGTAACTCAGCGAGTCAGGCAGCATCTCTGGAGAAGATGGAGAGGTGATGTTTCGTGTTGCAACCCTTGAGAGTGCAAGAAAAGACTGGAAGTGAAGACAAAACAGGACAAATCAGAGTTGGCAACAGATTACCTCAGGCAAGGAGTTTCCCTGATAGGCTGACTGTTGACTAGAGACAGGCTTTAGCCCATGAGAGATCCATAGTTGTGAACTGTCGGGGGGAGAAAGAGGGGGAGAGGACAAGGGGGAGAGGACGAGGGGGGGAGGACGAGGGGGGGAGGACGAGGGGGGGGGAGGACGAGGGGGGGAGGACGAGGGGGAGAGGACGAGGGGGAGAGGAAGTGGGGGAGAGGAAGTGGGGGAGAGGAAGTGGGGGAGAGGAAGTGGGGGAGAGGAAGAGGGGGGAGGAAGTGGGGGGAGGAAGTGGGGGGAGGAAGTGGGGGAGAGGAAGAGGGGGAAGAGGAAAGGAGACAGAGAATGAGAGAGGGGGGCAGATGGAGGAAGAGTGGGAAGGGAGGGGGAGGGAGATGGGTGTTTGTGGAAATTACCTAAAATTGGAGAATTTAAAATTCATACTGTTGAGTTGTAAGATACCCAAGCAGAATATTCAGTATTTAAGTAGCCCTGTCATTGCTAAGATCAGCTTGGGATCAGTGTGTTCACCCACACAATTACTGTTTTCTTGCAAGCTGTTTATCAGCAATATATTGTTGCCTTTTTAAAATCTTGCACCAGACTCTTATTGCTATCACAAACATTCTTCTCGCTGGAATGACTGACCACCAATAAATGCTTAACCAATGAAAAACATGTTTTTTTTTTAGCAAGAACAATTTCAAATGGGAAATCTGAAGTTAAAAATACAATATTAGGATTCATATACTCAACTGGACATGCATGCCTATAGTCTAAATCAAAATGTGTCTTGGCCAGCAATAATAGAACTGCTGCAGTCTATTTTGTTGTCACTTTCAATTTACCAAATGGAAAAGCGACAACAAATAAGAAACGACAACAATAGACCACACTCAACATTTTATGCTGTTTTGGAGATGTGTTTTAAATTAATCATTTCACGATAAAGATCTATTTTCTGGCTAAATACTCTTTGACACTAAAATAAGGATTCTTTTCCTTATTTTACAGAAAGTATGAATCTGCAATGCTGTCGTTTTGTGCAAATGAACAATTTGTTTCTCAGCCACATTCACACATATTTTTAATTAAGTTTTTACTCTTGTGCAATTTGCAGGAAGTTGCCATGATTAAAGTCATAGTGTGGAAACAGGCCCTTTGGCCCATTATGCCCATACCAACCAACATGTCCCATCTACATTAGTCTCAACTGCATGCGTTTGGCCCATATCCCTTTATCCATGTACCTGTTTAAATGTTTTTTAAATGTTGCGATAGTACCTGCCTCAACTACCTCCTCCAGCAGCTGATTCCACACACCAGCCACCTTTGTGTAAAAAAAGTTATATCTCAAGTTCCTATTAAATCTTTCCCCCCCCCCTACACCTTAAACCTCTCTCCTCTGTTTCTCGATTCCCCTACTCAGGGCAAGAGACTCTATGCTTCTACCTGATCTATTCCTCTCATGATTTTGTCAAAGGTTGAAAAATTACCTCTTAAATGAAAACCAAAAGTTAATGACAATGGTTATTTTATTTATTTAGTGTTGGTTTGGGAATAAGGTTAAGGAATTCCATGTGCCTCAGTACTTGGCACCATGTTTTTCATTGAAAGTACAAATAACTTGGACTTAACCAGAATAGCCACACATAACAGGTAGACTAATGATACAAAAGTGGTCAATGTGATTGAAAGTGACAAAGGAAGTAGCAAGTCCAGAATACATGAACAGGAAGGTCATGTATTAAGCAATACCTGGGGCACAGTAGGAGTACTGCACACATTTCTGGCCACCATATTACTGAAAGGATGTAATGGCACCAGAAACGGCACAGAGGAGATTTGCAAGGATATTGCCAGGTTGAAGAATTAAAGGTGCTGTATCGAGCTCTGCCACTCACTTCATCTTTTACATATTTGTACTGTGGCACCGGAGTCACAGACTCGCTAAAAGACAAATTCTGGCATGTCCAACTTCCCCTTCTCCAGAGAGGCTGATTTACTCCAGCACTTTGCATCTATCTTCGGTGTAAACCAGCATTTGCGGTTCCTCTCTACACATTCCCCCCACACTACTGGACTCACCATTAAGTCCATTGGTGGTTCTGAAGAGCTGGATTCCCGTTCAATCTTGCTCCTGAGTATTACACTTGCTGCGACTGGGTTATAAGAACCAACCCTATTCATTTGATTGAGGTTACTGACCTTCATTAAATAAATGTTATATTTTATTAAATTATCTTAGTGGACTATAATTTAAACTTTTTTATATATTCAACAGGTCCCTACCTGAAACGTCACCTATCCATTCCCACTACAGGTGATGCCTGAGGTACTCCAGCACTTTGTGTTTTGACCTGGGCTGTCCTTGCTTTCTTTGAAACAATGGAGGCTGAGTGGCATTTAAAATGATGACAACCCTGGACAGTATAAATAAAGGAGCAGGAGACAACAGGTCTTGCAGATGCTGGCTTACAAGAAGAGACGGCAAGTGCTGGAGTAAAGGGCCTGTCCCACTTGGCCATCATTTACCCGACAGGCCGGTAGTGACAGACGCGTCATCATGCATCCACACAGCCGTCTGAAGAAGGGTCTCGACCCGAAACGTCACCCATTGCTTCTCTCCAGAGATGCTGCCGGTTCCGCTGAGTTACTCCAGCATTTTGTGACTATCTCCAATCGTCTTGACCCCGCTCTGGGAGTAGGAGTGATCCTGACCCGCAACAGCTGTGAGCCCCAGGCCGAGCTCGGTGATCGTTTGCCTGCTTCTGCTGCTGTTGCGCCACGCCAGGGTCTTGGGCCTGTCCCACTTTGGCAGTCAGTTACGCGACAGGCCGATGGCGTGCAAAGATTTTGTGCAGGACGAAGTCCACACTCCTCCACGCCACTCCACCACACCACTCCGCGCGCCCGTCCCGTGCTACCCACACGCTACCCACACGCTACCCACACGCTAGCAGGTTGCGTAAATGGCACGCGAATGACAGCCAAGTGGGACAGGCCCTTAACTCAACAGGTCAGGTTGAGATGGAGAGTTACTTCAGCACTTTGTAACTTTGTTGATAATATCGGAACTATTTGCCTACCTGGGGCAGTCAGTAACTATTGGAGTTAATTGACAGAAGGAGTAGTCAAAAATTGAGTGAATATCATTTCACTCAGCGCGAGCTGGGGCTTTGAAATTCACAGCTTGAAAGGGTGAAAGATGGAGGCCCTCAGCAGATTTATAAACTAACTGATCGAGCACTTAAAGAGCTATAAACTTCAGGGCTATGGACCAGAGTTTGTCAATGTGATTTTTGGTAGACTGGGGTTGATGGACCAAATGTCCCCCTACTTGATGCTAATTTCTTATGGCGTTATGATTAATTTCTCAGACAGAAACTGAAAATGCAATAAAAATGTGATATTGTCATCAATACATTTAACAATATAAAATATAGTGATACATTCTTTAAAATATAAGCGAGAAGAATTCTCCACTCACCCTAATGAATATTCTGCTTCTCTGAATTGTGATCATTCACTTTTCTTAGGAGATGAATTACATGGTGGAGAATATATGACGGTACAGACTATACTATGCACAATCTGCTAGCATAAGTGTTGATGGCTAATGTTATTTCTTTATTTCATTCTATCCAATGATTCAGGAGTTTGGCCTCAAAATACCCATATGGTAAAAGTCAGGGATCTGGCTGAGGTTCTTACTCACTCTAACGTGGTTAGTCTGAGATATATAATCCGAGATAGGGTGGTGAATCTGTGGAATTCTTTGCCACAGAAGGCTGCAGTGGTGAAGTCAGTGGATATTTTTAAGGCAGAGATAGATAGATTTTTGATTAGTATGGGTGTCAGAGGTTATGGGGAGAAGGGAGGGGAATGGGGTTAGGAGGGAGAGATAGATCAGCCACGATTGAATGGCAGAGTAGACTTGATGGGCCAAATGGCATAATTCTACTCCTATCCCTTATGATCTTATGAACTAATACATAATTTAATGTAAAATGACACAATGGTTGCCATGGGCGAAAACAACATCTGTATCTCAACAGTGCTTGAATTTTACAATCTGACCTCATAATTTAGTTATAATTATTTTCAGTTCTTAGGAAAACAACAAACACATGTACTGTATTTAATAAGAAAAAACACACGTTGGATCTGAAGAAACAAAATAACCAGGCTTCATTTACAGCCAAAAAAAGACACAAAGTCTGGGATAGCTCAGCGGGTCAGGCAGCATCTCAAGAGAACATGATTAGGTGATGTCTTGGGTCTGGACCCTTCTTCAGAGATTGCAACTTGAAATGTTACCTATCGGTGTTCTCCAGTGATGCTGCCTGAACCGCTGAGTTACTCCAGCACTTTGTGTCTATTTTTGTGTACACCAGTATCTGAAGTTCCTTGTATATCCTTTTTATCTGGCCTAATGCTCAAAGGTTCATCAGTAAATTAACAACAAGATCCATGTAATTGCTTTGACTATTTTTGGAACAAAATTAACTTGTGCTTTAAATTTGAATGCGTTGAACATGGGATGGTTAATTGGCAATACTGGGTTGACTCCGAGTTATAGTAGATCCCCCACAAAAACTTGAAATCTCATGCAAAAGCTTTTTGAATGTTTTTTTATACAAAAATATGTACATAACTCATATGCTTTATTGATGGTAGAATAATTTGCAGTAACACCATCTTATTCCCGTATGAAAGCTAACCAGCTGTACAAGAATGTAACTGAAGAAATAAACTGAGCCACTCCAGTCTAAAAAATGTACATAAACCAGCCATAAGCCTCCCCAGTATAACACTCTGTCCCTCCCCATTTCAGTGGCATTCTCCGATAAATAACTCTGTCACCTTTAAAGATTACTTGTGGCCGCAATTATGAATAAGTAACTGCAATGTTGCAGAATTACAAACTGAAGAGAAAACCACAAGGAACAGTAGAAATGAAGCTAAAATCAAACACCCGGCTGTCACTGGACCAGTTTATTTAATGTTAACAGCCAAATGTCTCGATTTAAAAAATATCAAGAGGTTAATGGAAAGTCAATAGACAATAGGTGCAGGAGTAGGCCATTTGTATAATCAAGTCCTACTTGATTATTAATCGTCATTAGACAGATTGTAAGTTAATTCATTTAACGTGGTTGAGAAGCTATGGAACACCATTTAAAAATGTAATAACACAAAAGTACAGGAAGAATTTACTGTCACCTAGAAGGTAAAATGTTTGTAAATTTAATTATTCTGGTCCATCCAGTTTGCTCAACATTGTTCTGCAAACTGTGACAATGATAAAGGATATCCTTAAATCCACCCCCTCTCCACCTCAATCCAGACCTTCCATATTTCCACATATTTCCATAAAATCCACATTTTGTGACCTAGGAGAAAAGACAAGGAGGAAGAATAAAAACACAAGATTCTTCTTCTGAAGAAGGGTCGCGACGCAAAACGTCATTGATTCTTTCTCTCCGGGGATGCTGCCTGTCCCGCTGAGTTATTCCAGCTTTTTGTGTCTATCTTCGGTTTAAACCAGCATCTGCAGTTCCTTCCTACAATTTAAACTCTATCGTGTGTCGTGTTCTTTATTTTTATTGTATGGCTGTATGGCGATCACATTTCACTGTGCCAACTGGCAAATAAATGTATCTTGTATCTTGTATCTTGAAAAACCCAGACTGATTTGAGAGTTTTGTGTGGTGAGAATCTGTAAAATTCCACTCCATTCTCTATGGGTGGCCAAATTCAGTCAAGGAAATTGGCCCAAACCTGATTCAGGTATTCCTACCAACTTAGAAGATGAATTAGATACCCTGCTGGAAATAAGTCTAGCTCTACTTGGTATAATGGAGTGTCTCAGGATGCACACTGGTTGGGATGGATGGAACCCTGAGATACTGTTTGGATCTTGCATAGGATAAGCCAGGTTCATATTGCCCATTTGAATCTGAATTCTGAATTAGGTTTCTGAAACCACAATAGAATTCCTTTATGCATGACAGGGTAGCCTTCAAGGTAATTTAATGGCAGGCTTCTTATCCTTTGTAGGTTAACGTGTCTATGGGGATTAGTAGGGTGAACACATGCTGCCATAACCACTTTACCATCCTAGCCGAGTGCCGAGTCCAACACCTGCTTGTGTAAGGAGGAACAGCAGATGCCGATTAAATTGATGACAGAAGATACAAAAAGCTGGAGTAACTCAGCGGGTCATGCAGCATCGCTGGAGAAAAGGAATAGGTGACTTCAAACAGTGCTTGCTTATCGGGTAGAAACTGTGTTTGCTTAACAGGTAGAAACTGAAGCCGACGTTTGAATTTATCCTCAAACTCAAACATAATTTTTGCAAAAATAATAACCTAATTTGTTCTTGAAAGCTTATGTTGTAAACAAGTAGTAAGGAAAGTGGCAGAACTTAAACAAGTGTTTAGATTTCCAGCATTCAGTGAAACAAGTTAAAATTCAAGACATTAGCTGCTACCATATTTTCAAATGAAATGCTCTTGTAATCCTCAAAATCTTTCTTTAGTTACAAATTTAAAGACACTAAGCAGGCAAATTGCACAATCCCTGTATATGTTTATCTCGTTCAATTCCCAAAAGATACTGACACGAACTGGCTTGTGAGATTCTTAACACGAAAAAAAATTGCAGGCTGTTTATTGTTAAATCATAAGAATGGTGTAAATTGGTTCCATAACTGAAGCAGCTGTTAAAGACTCAGGCTTGATTCCAGAAGGGGATTGACAGAGTAATTTATGTCCAGGACCAGAATAAATATTTAATACAATTTATTTTATCAATTCAAATAACCCATGACAGCTCCGCTTGCAACATTGGTCAAAATTCTTGTCTGAAGAAGGATCTCGACCCGAAACATCACCCATTCCTTCTCTCCAGGGATGCTGCCTGTCCCACTGAGTTACTCTAGCTTTTTGTGTCTATCTTAGCTCTAATCTATCTTCCTCAGAGCTTCTTGGTGCCAATTTGCTGTTTGATGCCTGCCTAAACTTCAATGGCAAGACTGCATTTTGTAGCAGGCGAGAACAATTAGCATGTTGGTCAAGTTCTGCATAAGAATCAGCTGTCAGAGTCTTGGCAAGCAGCTAAGCTTCAGCCTCCAGTTTTGCTGGCTGTCAACACTGATAGATATTATTAAAACTTTACAAATTATTAAAATGTAAATGAACAAAACCACTGTTTTTTTAAACAAAATAATAAATTAACATTTGTATGCTTAACTAAGCTTAAGTTAAACGTTAATAAATTGATTTAAAATAAACATAAACAGCTCCCTTCTCTCCATTCCTCTCCGTTTAAATTAATGGAGGCCTTTTCCAGCACTTGGTTCTGATGTGTTACAATTCTAGCAGACAGATACCCCAGAGTAAGTGTAGGAATGAACTGCAGATGCTGGTTTACACCGAAGATAGACACAAAATGGTTGGAGTAATTCAGCGGGACAGGTAGCATCTCTGGAGAGAAGGAACGGGTGATGTTTCGGATCAAGACACTTCGTCCAGTCTGAAGAAGAGCCTCGACCCGAAACGGCACCCATTCCTTCTCTCCAGAGATGCTGACTGTCCCGCTGAGGTACTCCAGCATTTCATGTCTATCCCCAGAGTAAGTAGTCAATACTGTCACTACCTCACTCTCGTTTTGGACAGGCTCTCTGAGGAGTGAACTTGAGAAGCTAACAAGTCTGACCTTCCACTTATGTGTGGATCTGGTGGCATGGATATGATAGACACAAAATGCTGGAATGACAGAATAATGAGGGCCTCATCTATGATGGTATGGAACACCTCATCTTGGGTGCAGATCCGGCGTAGGCGGAGGAATCGAGAGCAGGGGGTTGAGTCTTTATAGTGGGAAGAAGTGTAGTATAGATAGGTGCGGGAGTCTGTAGGTTTATAATAAATGTCAGTCGAAAGTCTATCGCCTGTGATGGAGATGGTGAGATCAAGAAACAGTAGAGAGATGTCGGAGATGGATCCAAGTAAATTTGAGTACAAGATGGAAATTAGTAGTAAAGTTAATGAAGAGTGAGTTCTGCATGGGTGCAGGAGGCAGCAGCGATGCAGTTGTCAATGTAGCAGAGATAGAGTTTGGGGATAGGGCCAGTGTACGCCTGGAAAAGAGATTGTACGACGTACCCTACAAAGAGGCAGGTACAGCTGGGGTCCATATGAGTGCCCATAGCTACGCCTTGGATTTGGAGGAAGGGGGAAGAGTTGAAGGAGAAGTTGTTAAGAATATGGACCAGGTCTGCGAGGCAGAGGAGAGTGTTGGTAGAGGGAAATTGGCTGGTTCTGCGGTCGAGGAAGAAAGTGGGCTTTAAGATCTTCCTGGTGGTGGATGGTGTAGAGTGACTGAACATCCATAGTAAAGGGGACTGGAAAATGGAAGTCATTGATGAGACGAAAGGCATGGGAGGAGTCATGAACATAGGTAGGGAGGGATTGGACCAGGGGGGATATGATGGAATCGAGGTACGTGGAAATTAATTCAGTGGGACAGGAGCAAGGATATGATGTTAGTTTTATACAAAGCTTTCGTCAAATGTTGGTAGTAACTTAATTTACTTTTACGAATGCTTCACATTAAATTCTTAATTTTTTTGTTTCTCTTGTGGTAAGTAACATACTGTATTCGCACCTTGTTTCTATGATGCTCTCACGTACTTGATAGTCTTGCTATTTGAACAAGCTAAGCTTTGCGTGATATTGTCAAACATTTATTTGATCAACGGAGACAATGACATCAACTTTTCCACCTTCAGTCACCTTTCTGGGTAGCACTGCTAGATGGACAGTTGCAAGATTTTACTCAATTTATTGAATTTAATTGATTGAAAAATATTGCATAGAAACAGGCTCTTAGGCACACCGAGTCCTTGCCAACCATCGATCACTCGTTCACACTTGTTCTATGTTATCCCACTTTTGCATCCACTCCCAACTCACGTGGCAAATTAAAAGGGGCAATTAACCTACACATCTGTACGCCTTTAGGATATGGGAAGAAGCCGGAGTACCCGGAGGAAACCCACAAGGCCATAGGGAGAACGTGCAGACTCCCCACACTCCCCAGACAGCACCCGAGGTTAGAATCAAACCTCGGACTTTGGAGCAGTGACTGTGAGGCAGAGGCACTATCAGCTGTGCTACTGTGCACTCTCATGGCATGAGATATTGAAAATAATTTTGGCAACTTAATTAAGGCCTGATACCTGTACTAACCAATAATCTATCTATCTCTGCCTTTAAAATACCCACTGACGGCCTCCACAGCCTTTGTGGCAAAGAATTCTACAGATTCACCGACCTTTGACTAAATACATTTCTCCTCATCTCCTTCCGAAAAGAACGTACTTTAATTCTGAGACTATGACTTCTAGGCCTCGACTCTCCAACTAGTGGAAACATTCTCTCCCCATCCACTCTATACGTCTTTCACTATTCTGTATGTTTCAATGAGGTCCCCTCCCCTCATTCTTCTAAACTCTAGCGAGTCCAGGACCAGTGCCGACAATTGTTGGTCCTTGGCATCAATGAATTGAGGATGGAAACCTGAATTCCTCTGTACTACATGATTGTCACAGCAAGGAGCAGGGAATTTTGCACAGAGCTTACGCACCTCATGGGGTAAACAACAAATAAAGTATTCATAAAAAGCAAATCCCATTTTGAAATGTTTCCTTGTTACTGTAAAACAGCTGATAGGGAAGGGGAAGAGGCAGTGTGAGGTAAATTCAACTCAGTGTTTTAAAATTAGCTAGGAAGTGCAGAGGAAGACAAACGTTGCTGCCCCAATCTGCCTGAACATGGTTCCCTCAACTTTGGTTACAGACCCCAGGACACACCTTCAAGCTTGTTCAGCAGCACAGCCAATCAGAATTTGGAAGGCCAAAACAGTATTTAGATGCCATTTAGTATCTGCAGGCCCTGATCCCAAATGTAAGTCCAGGCATAAATCCATAGGCTTGTCACATGTGTCTAAGTGGGTATCAAATGTTTTCCCTATTAACTGGTCAGTTATTGATGTAAGTCATGTCATATTGACTTATTTTTGTGGTGGTTTAGTTTAGTTTTAGTTTAGAGATAGTTTAGAGATTGTGGTCTTGCAACTCACATGAAACAGGTGCATTAATCCACAACCACCCGTGCTGCATTTGATTGTAATTTGATGGCCATTATTTTGCTCTATAAATCATAGTTGGGCTGCTGCTCACCCTATTGAAGTGTACCTCAGAAACCATTTCTGGGAAGCATTCACATGAAGATCAAAGCAGAAATCAGGAATCTATTGCCCTTTTGTTCCCAATTTTTCCAGAAGACATCCTCTATTAAGACTCATTTTTGATACAGTGGAGGTTGTTTAACAGTATATATGACATCATGCGGTTAGAAATGTTGTTGTACTAAAATGGAACAGCCCTGACTATCTGCACTGGCATCTCGCTGAATTGAAATAGAAATATTGATATAAGTTTGAGTAACTGTGTGATTTTGCACTGAGATCACCAGAAAAAGTCAGGGCTGGTCAATTCAGTATAAATACATTTTTAACAGTGTGATAAGTCATATTTACTACTAAACAATTTCCACTTTATTAAAAATAAACCTTCATGAATGGCGTCTTATTGTTTTAAATTTTATTTATGGTCGGAGATCCTCTGTTAATGTCTTATCTTGTTGCCGCCTTAATCTCTCCAATCTAACAGCATTATCTTTATTGTACTTTCTTGACCAAATATAAGATTGGCTTTGATATCTAGTTTTACTTTTCTTGATTCTGCTCCTGTAGTTCTCATTAATAATTGTTCAATGTCATTTGGCTAAAGACATACTAATGACTATAACTTAAATTGCTTGAAACTCTTTTCAGCATTTTGAAATTGAAAATGATACATTTCAAGAGTAAAATATGACATCCTTTACATTGTTCTGTATACTCTGAATATTCAAACTGATGGTCTGGGTGAGATTCAGGGTTGCTCAATTCACATTGCCTTATGCAACGTTACTTGGAACTTGGAACACATTTTCCATGGAGTGTTTCTGTGAATGAATTTGCTAGTCTTCCCATCAGTGCACTTGATAATAGACAATAGACAATAGACAATAGGTGCAGGAGTAAGCCATTCAGCCCTTTGAGACAGCACTGCCTTTGAAAACATCCAGAGAATCCGCCTCCGCCACCCTTTGAGGCAGAAAATTCCACAGACACAGGTGATAAAGGCACCTACTGAATAAATAAATTCCAGCATTGCCTGAATCAGGAAGTACAAACCAGAATAGAAAATTCAATATCAAATTTAGTCCAGAAAGTAAAATAAAGATAGTGAAAGACTTCTGGATTTGGGCAGATAAAGGAGCAGCACGAAAAGGCTTTAAAAAACGATATATTTGTAATCTCTTACAATAATTAAAGTTTGAAGTTGGATTTCATGCTTTCATCCTTCAATCCCTTCTGCCCTATAGCACTACCACCATGAATCTTGAGGTCATCTGTATCCCCGATCAGACATACAGGCTTGAAAAATAGCACCAAGTATTTAAAATTTACAATACTCAGTTAGTTCTACCTGAGATGCAATGAGGTTTTCAGAGTGCGCCCAACATGCTAAGTGATTATTGGTGACCCATTGCTGAACCTATCTCGTACAACCATTAGGGTGCACCCTCAGAATACATGGATAATTAAGGCTTTCCCATCAAGCAGGTGTCAACCTGAAATAAATATTGAACTTATTGCAAATTACAGTGCAAACTCTTTTGAAAGTACATACAATAGTATGCGTAGAAAGGAACTGCAGATGTTGCTATTTACCTAAGATACACACAAAGTGCTGGAGTAACTCAACGGGTTATTCATCATCTCTGGAGAAAAAGGATGGGTGACGTTTTGGGTCTGCTGAAGGGTCCCGATCCGAAACATCACCCATCCTTCTTCTCCAGAGATGCTACCTGACCCGCCGAGTTATTCCAGCTTTGTGTCTATCTTTGGCACATACAATAGCACTTCACCTTCACTGGAGGAGAGCAATGAAATAAAGTTTAAAAAAAATGTTACTTATGAATTCATAATGTTGTGATAGCTGGCAACAAAATTGGGAAATACTCCTTTCTCTTGCACAACAAACCTTTCCATTAACAAGTATTAATTAAACAGCTTCAAGATCAACACAATCTTACAGAATGGTATAATCGTTTCTCAGTAATTATAATGTTTGAAAACAGACTTTGTAGTGTGAAGAAGTTCATATTTTCTATCCATTTTCATGAAAAGAATATTATGGTAATTCAAATAAAAAGGGAACGTACAGTTTTCCTTTGTATGACTATTATTTCTATTTGCTGAACAGATATCTGAAAAGCATCATTCTCTGAATCCTGACATCTGAGGTAAATAGTTTGTATCAGAAAATTAGAAAATAGAGATTGTCTATTTACTGAAATTGTGGTTCTTTTCTGAATTCATTGGTGAAAGTCCATTTCTGATTAATCAAATATTTCCAACCTAAATAAATTTCCATTTCAACTTTCCATCCCACATTTCCAATCTCACATTGGAGATAAGATTTAATTTCCTTAATATTCTACAACATTCATTTTCTCACCTATGCTTCCGAAGATTATTTCTCATGCAATTAATTACAATGGCAAAGATAATCTTAACACATGCAAAGATACAATATGACCTGCATTAATAAAGATTGCCTATGTGATGCAACACTGATAAAATCAGTGTGCCATTCCTCAAACACCAGTGCACATTAATAGTAAGATTAAACGCGAATTTACCAGTTTGAAGTTTGATCGTTATTTTATGAGGTGTTACGATGAGGGATTACGCGAAGAAGCCCCGCCTGGTGCATGCTCGGCATACTTCAAAGCAGGGGCGTGAAAAACACAGAACCAATAGCCGGATTAAGATAGTAAGGCTTACATAGACTAGAACTACCAGATGATCATTTATTTTATGAGAGTTGGGAGTGGAGGGCACGTAATTCCTCATCGTAACTCCTCATAAAATAACGATCTAACTTCAAACTGGTAAGTTCTCGTTTAATCTTACTATTTTACCTCGGAGTCACGTGAGTGACTACGTGAAGATTTTGAAGCTCTGTGATTTTCATGCCGTAGATCATTCCATACGACACACTGCTTGAGTTTACACAGTAGTGAGTAAATAATATATATTGCTTGAAATTATGCAATAAATATTTTAATATTTTAATAATAATAATAAAAAGAAAAGTAATAACCCCTCTATCCCTGGGGAAATTACAACAAATGATATGCAACAAAGCAAACAATTTGAACAGAACCCAACACAGCATGTGCGACCCTGGCACTGTGACAACAGGTTTATCATTAAATCTAGAAAAGTTGCTCTTTAGACCATCCTGCGGTCTCCAGAATTTGGTCGAGCGGCATGTCCTGCACCTTTGCCACGGACATTGATACCGCCCTTGTGGAGTGAGATTTAAACACATCAGTTTCTACTCCAGTTAATCCAGAACCTGTTTATCCATCTAGAAATAGTTTGTACTGTCACTTTTTTATATGTTTCTTGTGGGTAATGAACATTGGTGTCTCACAATCTCGGAGACTCTTAATTCAATATATATTAAATCAGATGCTTAATCACACACAATGTTTAGTTGACAGAATATGTCTTAAAGATTACATTGGTTCCAGCCTTTCGAGGCTTGCTTTGCTTGCTTAGATCATTGACATAAAACGTCATTTTATCTACGGACAACTGCATACAATGTAACCGTAACATTTGTCATGTTTGTACTCATTGTGCTGATATTAATGTCATCAGCATAGCCACTTTAAATATTAACTTCTGAAAAGACAGTGACGTAATTGGAGTCTGGTTCTTGGATCTTGGTTACTTGGTCCTCCAAAATATTCCAACTGGAATTTAAACTGGAGGTGGTGAAGGGAGGGGTTAAGCCAGAGAGGGTTATTGGGAAGAAAGTGCCACTTTAAATTTAGTTGCATCTGGCTGGGCAACCGTGGTTTGGTGGAGATTATTCCATGCTTTAATAGTGCATGGGAAGAACGAATTGCTGTACACATCTGTCTTTGTGGCTGGGACCACAAATTGGATTGAATGCCCTCGTCTGCTCCTAATTGGTTTGGGGTTGGTGTAGGTCTTGTGATCTATGTCTAGCTGACCATTTAACATTTTGTAAAAACAGGTCAAACGGTGAGCTTCACGTCTGTCTTGGAGAGGGTTCCACCCCAGAGAATTCAGAAGTTTGGTGACACTAGCTTCTCTCTCATAGGTGTTAGTAACAAATCGAGCGGCCTGTCTTTGGACACGTTCGATGGATGAAATGTTTTTATCTGTGTATGGATCCCACGCTGCAACTGCGTAGTCCAGATGAGGTCTAACGAGGGTGAAATACATCTTCTCCTTGACAGAAGCTGAACAATGATGGAAGTTGTGCCTCAGGAAGTTTAGGACGCCTGTTGCTTTCGCTGTTGCATGATGAGTCTGACCATTCCAACGTAGATCATTCTGCAATTTGATGCCAAGATACTTGGTTTGTTTGGATTCTTTAAGGGTGACACCAAGTATGTTGTAAGATGTGAGGCCTGGATTCCTCTTTCTGGTGACACGCATGGTTTCACATTTGGAAGGGTTGAACTGCATGCCCCATTGTTGTGACCACTCGACCATAGTATCGAGGTCGTACTTGCAACTTTTTCATGGATGTCATTGATGTAAAGCAAAAATAGTTGTGGGCCAAGTACTGTGCCCTGGGGTGTACCACTCAACACTGGGTACCAATTGGAGCTCTTTCCGTTCACACACACACGCTGAAGACGTTTTTGTCAGGAAACTGGAAATCCAACGTTTCGTGTTGGAACGAATACCGTAGAAGCCAAGCTTCCGAAGCAGTCTCTGGTGTGGGATGACATCAAATGGTTTAGAAAAGTCCAGTACAACTAAATCCATGATGACATTACTGCCTCCTAAATGCATGTTGGTTGTCAGCAAGAATATTATGTTTGCTCACGTAACGCATCAGATTACTATCAATGATATGCTCGAACAATTTACACCAAGCACTTGTTAGTGACACAGGACGATAATTTGCTGGGTTGGTGGTTGAACCCTTATTAAAGAGAGAAGTGATGTTGGCCTTCCTCCAATCCAGCGGTACATCGCCCGAGTCAAGCGATTGTTGAAAAATGAACTGTAAAAATGATCGTGAGGGCATGATTTTGTATCTGATCTGGTCCAATTGCTTTTGTAGTATTAATGTTGAGCAATAGCTTCTTGACACCTTCAACCTCAATTTTAATAGCAGGCATATCAGCATATGGGCTGGGCGGAAGGACTGGAAATGATGAAGGCTCCACATCTTCCCGGGTGAAAACGTGTTGCAATTGGTTCGCAAGAGCTTCTGTTTTCGCCTGGTCCTCAGTGATCAGGCAGTTGTTCACTTTTAGCATCTGGACACCAGTGTTGTCTGTCCGTCTGGATTTCACATATCTCCAAAAATCCTTGGGTTGTTCACCCCCAAGAATAGAGGAAGCATGTTGTCTATGAGCACTCCTAATTGCATGATCGACTTACTTTCGCACACTAGTAAAATTGTCCCAGTCCAATTTTGTACCCCCTTTTTTGGCCCGGATATAAAACATCTCTTTCTTACTGCAGAGACGTTTCAGTTTTGCCGAAAACCAAGGAGCACGCATACGGCCCTTGATTAGTTTTTGAGGAACATGATTCGTGACAATATTATTTAAAGAGTTTTTCAGCCACATCCAGTTGTCTTCTACGGATCTACTATCTGGTTGCAGGTTGAAGAAATCTTTTGCCAGTTTTTTAGCTAAGCCTTTAAATTCCTCGCTGTTCATTTTTTTCCAGAGGGAAATTTTTTGCGGTGGTTTTGAAGGGACTTTAAGCTTTAAGCGCAATTTTGCTTGGATAATATAATGATCACTAATTCCTGCACACGATGAAACTTCCGAGTCCATTGCCGAAGCATTGTGAGAACTATACTGACATCCCAGATTTCTGTATATCTGGGTTTGGTAAGATTTTATTAAAATTCCTCTCATAAATCGGGATATTAACGGATGAGACCCGATAAATTGTCGTTCTGAAAATTGTCCTAAATAGGAGGACAAAGCACTCCGAGCTCCATTAATGGTACTATAACTCAGGTGCAACATAGCAAGGAACTCCAATACATCCAATATGTTTGCAGTATGATAAAATATATCTGACTGTATACAAAAGATTTCCCATTCCTTATATGAAACATATATTGTTTCTTAGTGCTATATCTCCAAGCTGCAGTTATGACATCCATGGTCCTATCCGACATTCCATCAGAACCTGCAGATTAATAATTAATACGGTCATGTAATGGATGACTTCTGCTGTTACTGGATGTGCCAACAATTACTGCACCTGGGATTTGTCATGAATGTCTGAATCATCATTCTGAGCACCAATGGGAACAATGGCTGTGTAGTAATGGTCCCTGGATAAGGGACGTATCAGATATTGAACTGATAAGAACAGATATTACACTTGATCTTAGCCAAAAGGCCGAGAAGCAATACCAGTTTGGAACCACCAAACGCCTGCGGCGGAGACTTGCTCTATTTTGGTGACACATTGCTTAAGCAGGCAAAATGGCGAAAACAGAAAAGACTATACTTCCCCAATGTAGTGAGAATGCATCCACTGCTAATGCTCCTGGGTCTGGCTCCCATGAAACACATTTAAACCACTGGAGATTTAATCCAGAAACAACAGATCAACATTTGGTACTAATACTGTCTGACAATCTTTTTTTTTTTAAACTTTTTGAATTTTAACATTCATTCTGTATTGTCATTGAAATTTCGTGATCTGTTGTCTTACCACAATATTGTCTTCTCCCACAGCTGTGGTATTGTCTACTCCCAATAACTCCAAATAATTCATACCATGTGTTTGGAGAATTAAATCATCTTGGACAATCCATCGACCACCACAACTGGTGTCGCTGTCCTTGGCTCCCCATCCGAGAGCACTCCCATCAGTCTGTAATACCACTGATGACAACTGAACAAGCACATTTTTACTTCTAGTAACTTGTGCAACATTGCGAATCCATCATTGCAATTCAAGCTCAACCTTTTTAGTTGGTAACTGCATGGACCTAATCAAAGACCTGCATGCTTTTTACGCTTATTCTCTGGTCTTTGCAGACTTTACCACTATCACTTTGCCAGTAACCGTAGCTACTTCTTGGATGGTGGGATAATGTTTTTTACCAAGACAAGTACAGGCATTTGTAACATCCCCAACCTTAATAGTTGGTAAAGTTACTAACATATCAACTGTATTAATGACAAACCCCAAATAATCAATTGTTTGGGATGCCTGTAACTTACATGTTGTTTGGATGTACAGAACCTTAGCCTTTCATTAGGCTGACGGTTGCTGAACCCAGTTCTTCAGCTGTCTCCCATTTACAATTAACATATCCTCTAGATAAGTCATTACAATGTGATTCTTAGCCCTCATTAACACCAGTGCTGGTTTCAATAATTGTGTGAGCAATCTGAGGGCTGATTTTAACCCATTAGGTAATTCCTTCAGCTGACTCATCCAATTAATTTAAGTACCTGAATAATAAGGCAATTTTTTAGGTCTAATAATAGCCATATAGCAGCCTTGTGATAACAACTTTGTTACAGTGTTGAAGTGTACTTTATTTTAATTGCCTATATTGAACTATAAATTTAAGTTAGTGAGTCCCAGAATGACTTTGGAACCCCCATACTTGTGTCTGGGATATATTATCTCTACCTGACAAGTTCCTGGTACATTCAAACACCAAGCCGATCAGATTAAATGCAGAATTACAAAACAATTGTAATCTTACAACTGACGGGGGAGAGAGAAGAACTTTGCCTTCCATCACAGTGAGGAGGAGATCCACTGTGATGGATGTTTGTGTGAATTTAATTGTTTGCGTGTTTTTTTATGAATTGTTCTGTTTGTTTGTTTGTATGGCTTGTAGAAACGGAGTTTCGTTCGAGCCTCTCTGAGGTTCGAATGACAAGTAATAAAATCAAAATCAAAATCAAAATCAAATCAAATCAAACGAGAGGTTGTTTCCCAGAAATTCCATGTGTGATGGAATGACGTTTCTGTACTTCCGTAAATGAACCAGAAGATCTGCTTCTCTTAATATAGGGGTTCGTATTCAACCTGTTTGTTTTCTCAAAGCAGGGATGAGAAGTTTTATATGGCAAATATCCTCAATTGTTTGGGTAGTTTTTCATCAATCATAAATCTGGTTATAGCTTTCCCACATAATCCTGCATTTTTTTGGGGTATAATGTTAGCCAAATGGCAATTTTCATCATACAATTGGGTTTGAATATGCATTGCAGAGTAACGCAAGCATGTCTTAAAAGTATTGGACATTATCGACCCATGTATGTCTTCCCCAAATGCAGTGATGCCAACTGAATATTAGCTAGAGGACATGCTGGAACACATTTGCTGTCCTCGCATCGTTACACTCATGGGTGCCCCATTACTGAGTTACTGTTGGCACCCTGAGCGAGGCACAATAGACAGGTGTTTTATATATTTTTTACTGTTTCAGTCATAACAGTTTCTTGGAGTAGGTGAGAAACCAAATAATGTTGGCCGCCAGGTTCATCCATAGCCTCACCAGTCCATACCGATATAGCAAAACTTGGTGCTACATCGGGAACACCCGGAGCGTTTCAATTGTGCTCTGGTGTATACACATAAGTAGGGACACCAGCTTCAGGGTCAGTTTCATCCTGCCCTGGTACTCCTGAGTTTTTGCTCTAGGGGACTTCATCCAGACCTAAACAAGGCACTGGTGAATGAGATTCTCATTTTTCATAGGCACCATACTCAGTGTATGGAAACTCCTTTTGGAGCCCTCCTTAGAATCTCATGGGTCTTAAAACCCTTAATTGTTTAGAATTTTGAGCATTTTATCTTGCTCTAAATACTTCATCCAGACCTATGTATGGCACTGGTGAATGAGATTCTCATTCTTTATAGGCACCATACCAGGCACGTGCCGTGAGTAATCAGCCAGGGTAGGCAGTGGCTTTTAAAAATCTTGAAAGCATGCGCAGATTATTATCTCCCCGGTGAACTGTCATTCGGCTATTTTTAAATCGTGGAAACCGCGCATGCGCAGATTGTTCCCTCGACTTTTATCATGTAATTTGTTTTCAATAGGTCCCACAATATTTGTTTATCACTTAATAAAGTATTTAAAAACATATAGCTAAAAAAAATGTACTTGCCATATTATTTGTGCACAAAATCCATTCTGCGTAAAAATATCCATAAGGTTGCTTCGTGCAACGCTTCAGGTAATCACTATCCACCTTTGAAAATCCCGCTAAGAAACTTGCGCATGAGCATGCGCAGTAGGCTGGTGCGCATGCGCAGTGCGGAACGCAGCACATGCACGCAGTTGGTTCACAGTGTGGAGGCGGAGTTTCAGATGCCTTTACGGACCGTTCCCACTGACGGCTTGAAGCAGCGTCGACGGCACGTGAGTAGCACATACTTCCGCGTTTAAAACGTACTGCTGATGAAAGGCACTAATTTTAGTCAGGGTAGGCACTGCCTACCTTGCCTACCCTGACGGCACGTGTCTGCACCATACTCAGTGTATGGAAACTCCTTCGAAGCCTGCCTTAGAATCTCATGGGTCTTTAGAACCCTTGACTGATTAGAATTTGGAGCATTTTATCTTGCTCTAGGGATCTTATCCAGACCTAACCAAGGTACTGGAGAATCAGAATCCCATTTTCATAGGCACCATACTAAGCGTATGGAAACTCATTTGGAGCCTGCGTAACAGGAAGACATACCTGGGTCAAGAACCCTTGACTGAGTCAAGTGTGGAGCATTTTCTCCATTTCCAGCCTCCCCCACATTCTTCTCCTCCCTTGGAGGAGAGTTACTTTTTTACTGTTTTGTAAACCATAAACCATATATGTTTAAAATTGTAATTCTGACAGGCACATTCTGCTTGCAGAATATTTGTATTAACCTCAGTATCACACAGGGTTATATACATTTCCTTAAGGAAACTGCATCTGGTAACATATAATCAGAGCAGACTTTATTTAATAATTACTGGGTATTTGGAGCCGGCATTTAGCCTAGCCGTTATCTCCAAACCCGATCTAAATAGTGGTAAATAGCGGGAGCCGGCTTTTAAAGCAGCCCTTATCTCCCAATCCGATCTAAATCGGAAAATGCAGTTCCAGCGCGTTCTATTCAATTACCGCAGTTTAAAAATACATTCACTCTAGCTGGCTCCGTATTTCGAGCCAGAGTTACAGAGTTTTTTTTTTAAATTCAAAATACATCAGCACTCTAGCTGGCTCTGCAGACCTACAGAGCTTAAATCCACTAGCAAGAAAGTTCAACAGCGACTTACCTGCGGGTTAAACTTACGCTGGTGGGAGCTGCGCTCTCCACCTGGTCGGAACTTCACATGCGTCGACGTAATGCCGAGTATGCGCCAGGCGGGGCTTCTTCACGTAGTCACTCACGTGACTCCGAAGTAAAATCTTTATCTAATTGACAGTTATCTGACTGGTCAAGAAACAATTTTAATTCACTGGAATATTTTAAAGTTCAAGTATGAGCTAATGCTTTGGTCATAGTTTAAAGACTGACCCTGGAAGATTGTGAATTGAAATTTGCAGGTTAAATATAAAGTAATAGTTTTTGAATTGTGTAATACCAAAATGAGGATACAGATAATCTGTCTTTAATTCTAAGGCTAATTATCTTCCCTCTCCTTCCAAAGATGCTGATTGTTGCAGTGAAAGCTCCACCGCTGTAGTGATACATTGAAGGAATCCTTACTTGTATGTCAATCCAGATAGGCTGGGTTTATTGATTATTATACAGTTGTGAACAAAGGGTGAATTTGGCATCATCAGAAAGACGAGGATTGACAGATTCTTGATTAGTATGGGTGTCATGAAAGAAGGCAGGAGAATGGGGTTTAGAGGGAAAAATAGATCAGCCATGATTAAATGGTGGTAGATTTGATGGGCCGAATTGCCTAATTCTGCCCCTTATAAACTTAAAAAGCCAGTCTTGTGCTTTAAATATGAACCAGTAAAATAATGATCTGGAAGTAATAACCAGAACAATAGTCGCTAGTCAAGCGACTACGTACTTGACCTGGTACCTAGCAGTCAAACTGTCACAGGAACTCAGTTTCTAAGAAAGCCCCAATAGAAGTGAATAACTTTGATCAGTTCTTGTAAAGAGTAAGTCTACTATGCAAGGCATCCTCCGATGTGTAGAGTGTCAGCACTGTTCACAAAAGGGTAGTGACCGAGGGAAGATTTAGTAGCACAAAATCGGGCAGTGAGGAGAATTTGTTCAACAGTAGAATTGTATATTAACCCAGTGTTTTGTGCCATGGCTGTCACAACACCAGTCAGTCCTTGATCAACATCAAAACATGAGCCCAATCTTGTTCAAGATGCAAAACACTAGCAGTCAGGAAAACCTGAGAGAAACTACTACACATAGCACTTTACACATTGCAAAACCTATCCACAGAGCCATAATAAACAGATCAGATCAACACTATACAGATGTATCACATTCATTCGGGAACTGCACTTCATTATATGCTGGAAAAGAGGGATGGGTCCTAGGTAGACATGGCCTAACAACATCTGGCACTTGTATACAACACAGAAAGCTGGAATATTTGTAACTTTAGCCAAAGGTGTGACCAGTTTCAATTCTTAAGGTATCCCGTTATAAATGGCATTTCTTACCAATTCAATTTGATTCCATGTAACATTAAGAATGGTTGATGGCAAGAGAAAGGCAATGGATCCTGGAAACATGCCAGTTGTAATGCCAATTACCAATGTTAAAGAACCAGCCATGCCTTGTTATTCAATGGATAATTAAACGAGCAAACCTGTTACTCAATGGATAATTAAGTAGTAGTATCTCCACAATCATGCGGAAGACTGATCACTAGGTCTTTTACACGGAAAGTAGAATAATCTATTTGACCAGTTATTTCTGTCACCTCCAAATCCTTCCAGTAATGAGGCGACCAGGACTGCATGCAATACTCCAAATGAAGTCTAAACACTTATACAGCTTCATTAAGACTTCCTATCAAGAAATAGTCATTAAGCAATGCAAACTCCCAAATAACGTACGAATGCTCAAATTCTACCAGAATGATTTAGCTCCATAATTGAAAGTGGCCTTGATCCAGAAATAAACACAAAAGCTAATTAGCCGAAAGACGAATATAGCTTCTCCTAACTTCACGCAAAGATTAAATGAAAGCTCTGAAAAGAAAATGAACAGAAGTTAATGGAACTTGCAGTGGTTGGAGTCATATCTAACACAAAGATACCATGGAGTTCACTGTGGGACAGTCACTGGGGAGCATACATTATTCAACTATTTTCACAAACTTTGTTATTTAAAAGGTAATAGGGAAATTACTTGTGTTGTTTCCAGCATGTTCAATTTCATTTTAAACTTCTCATATAATGAAACAGGCAAGGTTATGGAAGAATGCAGGGCAACCAATGCTGTTCTTTTTTTAAGAAGGGAATTAGAGGTAATCCAGGGAATTTTACTTCGGAGTCACATGAGTGACCATGTGAAGACCCCACCAGCATGCATGCATGACATATCATTTAACGCATTGCGCAGCGACAGGTGGGAGGAGCAACCCAGCGGTAGGTTTAAAACGGACCTGCAGGTAAGTTTCACTAATCTGAGGTCGTTTTCCGTTCTGGCGAATTGTGTTTTACAGAATGGAGTACAGATGGATATTCCAAAAGCAAAGTCCAAATGAACCGCAACAAAGCTGACTGCAGAGCACCGCGGGAATGCGGGCAGTCAGCAGCAGCCGACTTCACCTGGGTTGCTAACCATGCGGTCAGCAACCTCCGACTTGGCACCGGCACAGTCCGTAGGGGTACCTCGGACTGATGGGAAGGCAACATGAAAGTCGGATAAGCCCGTAGACCTGGACGGGTCGGGCCGGGAAGATTTACCGCCTGCTGGTAGCGACCCTGGCTGTTGATCCCGCATGGAACGGTTGATGGAGCAAATGCTCCAACGTGACATGCTCCAACAAGCAGAGCCTTGTCACCGTGGGTCTCCTCGGACACCCACGACAGCACCTTGTACAGGGCTGCAAAATGTCTCCCTCTCCTCGGAGGGGAGCAATGGGAGTCCCTACTGGGCTGGCTCTGAAGATGGGGGTTCGGCTGAAGACACTTCTAGTGTGCTAGGGGTGTAGGAAGAACAGAAGCTGCTCGGCATGGTCTCTAAATTTGCGATGCCCTCGCAAAAAGGACAGCCGTTACAGCCACAGCTGGCAGCAAGCATCGATTACCTCACGTTTAACCAGCTGCAGGAACTGGTAATGAATGACACAGCTGCTAAGAATTTAGCACCAGAAAACTGTGTTTCCCTGAATGTTCCTGCAGTGAACAATGCAATCTGGAGACATATCGGTGGTGGCATCAGAGCCCAGGAAATCAAGATGCAAAAAATCCTTAAGCTGCTGGCCTCCAGTATAACGGCATTTGCAGATCGGTTGATGGAAAGGACATGTCGGATAAACAGCAAGACGCACTGGCGCTTTTCTGCAACACGCAATTCGAGATAAATTGCTTCAGAAAGAGTGTGATCCGACCTGCCTTGAACCCAAATTTGCGGGGTTGTGCAAGACCAGCAGCACACAGCCGCCTAATCTACTATTCGGAGATAACCTGCCGAAGCAGGTCAAAGACCTTGACGAGGAGGCAAAGGCCATTGGGCTAATAAAAGCACCATCAACTGCCAAGACCTCACATCTCCGCCGGCAGAACCCCTACGCATCCACCAGCAAACTATGATACCTGGTGAAAGCTCGAAGGCCGTACATACAGGACAAAGGTCTTTTTTAGACCAAGGCCCAAAACGGCCTACGTGGAAAATGCGCCAACCCCACACTCCAGCTCCTCTACCCCCCCAGGAGACAAGGACGGAAGAAATGAACACAGCTCCACCGGTAACCATGGAGGTAGGTGAGTCTGGTTTCTTCTGGAACATAGGGTGTGTAAGTTCTTCACAGGTTTGGGGAAGGTTACACTTATTTTGGAGTGCATGGAGTTCCATAACTTCTGATCCTTTTATACTGCTTAATATCCAGGGATATAAAATTGAATTTATTCACAAACTCCTTCCTCGGGTTCAGCATGCACCTAGCCAAACGTTTGTGCTTTCACAACAGGAAAGATTGGAAGGTCATGCAGAACTTTCATACAAAAGGAGTAATTGAGAAATCCAAACATGAATCTCTTGAGTTTGTGTCTATTATTTTCACAAAAAACAAAAAAGATGGTGGATGCCGCATCATCATTGATTTGACACAGCTGAATACATTTGTGCAGTATACACATTTCAAAATTGAAACTTTTGTTACTGCCAAACAATTAATTTCCAAAAGATACTTCATGGCTTGCATCGACCTAAAAGATGCATACTATTTGGTACCTATAGAGAAGGGTTACCGCAAATATCTGAAATTTAACTGGATGGTGCAGCTCTGGCAGTATAAAGCGCTGCCTAATGGATTAACATCAGCCCCCAGACTATTTATTAAAATATTAAAACCTTGGTGTTTCTCCGAAAACAGAAACATATTGTCATGGCATATCTGGATATCTTAATTGTGGGAAAAACTCTGGAATTAGCCAAATCGGCTGTTTCAACTACCAAGCTCTTGTTTGAAAAACTGGGGTTCATCATCCATCCAGATACATCTAAGTTAACGCCTTCTATGACAATGGACTACTTAGGGTTCACAATTGACTCTGTTCACATGTCTGTGACTGCCAAAGGACAAAGCAACAGACTTAATAGAGGCCTGTAACAGCTTTGTTGTCATCAGTCAACCATCTATTCGACAAGTAGCTAGGGTGATTGGTAAGTTCTTGACTGCTTTTCCAGACGCACAGTTTGGATCTTTGCACTACCAAAATTTACAGAGGACAAAGGTGCGAGCACTCAAACATCATGCTGGCCATTTTGACAGGCCAATGCAGTTACCAGCTAAAGCAGTTTTGGAATTGCTCTAACCCCATTATAATCAGCAATCTAGTTGTGTTACAAACTGATGCTAGCGCTCACGGCTGGGGTGCAACTAATGCCATCTCTAGTTGTGGTGGTAGATGGGATGCACATGAGTTAACTTTACTTCAAGCACTTGGTATTAATCATCTAGAGATGTTGGGTGCGTTCCACGGACTTCGGGCTTACTGTTTGGACATGCACCACCTGCATGTTCGCTTGCACCATGGTGACATATATTAACCATATGGGTGGAATTAAGTCGATATCTTGTGATAATCTGGTTAACACAATTTGGCACTAGTACATCGATAGAAATATTTGGATATCAGCTACTTACCTTCCAGGTAAGCTCAATACAGTGGTGGACACCAGGTCACGCAAATTCAATGACAACACCGAATGGATGTTGGACCACCAAGTGTTTACTGATATTGTAGCTTAGTATGGAACACCAGATATCGATCTATTCGCGTCTAGGCCTAATCACCAGTTGCCAACATACCCTGGGGCAGTGGCAATGGACGCATTCACGCTGCACTGGGGAGAATTGTTTTTCTATGCATTTCCCCCCTTCTGCCTCATCAGTCGGGTCTTGCAGAAAATACAACGAGACTCTGCGTCGGGTATTTTGGTAGTACCCGACTGGCCTACTCAGCCATGGTTCCCTGTGGTTATCGACATGGTCTCGGAACCATGTATGCCCATCTCCAAGCGCCCGAATTTATTGGTACATCCTGTGACAGGTGAGAGTCACCTGTGCCATGACAGGACAAATCTGTTGATTTGCAGGATCTAAAAAGACCACTCCTGGAATTTGGACTGTTGGATCGAACCATGAACATTATCATCGTGGCTTGCAGAGAGTCCACCAGAAAACAATACCTTTCATTTATAAGGAAATGGGAGATATTCTGTACCAGGGCGAACATCACATACAAAACGACTACTGTGACGAATGTGCTAGAATTCCTTGGCCAGACTTCACTTTGATGAAGGCTTGAGCAACAGTGCCATTAACTGTGCAAGAAGTGCCTATCATCTTACTTGGGGCAGGGATTAGGACACCACGCTGTTGGATCTCACCCTCTAGTATTGAAACTCATGAAAGGTATTTTCAACCCCAGGGCTTGATATTGGTGTTGTCATAACGCTGCTCAAGGGTTGGGCACCAGCAACGTCCCTGACTCTGGCAAGACTAACATATAAAATGAAAATGCTGATGGCACTAGTATCTGCACAACGGGTCCAGTCACTGCACAGATTAAGACTGGACACTATGGCAATATCTACGAACAACATAACTTTCTATATTTTTGAATTAGTTAAACAGAACTGGCCTGGGTCGTCTGGCCTCAAATTGGAGTTCCTAGCATACCCCATAGACCTCCGTCTGTGCATAGTGACTCATCTATTGCATTATTTAGAGGTCACCAAAAGCCTAAGAGGCACAGAAATTCATTATTAATCAGTCATAAACGTCCTCATAAAAGGGTGTCCGTGCAGACCATTTCGAGATGGCTTAGACAGGTTTTGGGTGCTGCAGGAGTGGACACTGATGTTTTTAAATATCATTCCACCAGGGCTGCAGCAACATCGGCAGCGAGAATGTTGGAAGTTCCCATGGACCACATCCTTGCAACGGCAGGATGGTCTAGCGAAAGAACTTTTCAACAATTTTATAATAAACCCGTTGCCAGACCTGGGATATTTGCAGACTCAATTTTAAGTTCTGTATTATGATTTACCCTGAATATTAGAGGTTATTATTATTTTGTTAATAAATGTATCATTGTGTTTCAATAACCGATTCATGCCTGAATACAGTAACATATTTCCTCCATTGGTCAGTTATGGCAGTGTGTGGGCATGGACTCGTTTTCCACGGCATGAAATAAAAGAGCTTTAATATCTTCACGTAGTCACTCATGTGACTCCGAAGTAAAATAGTAAGATTAAACTAGAACTTACCAGTTTGAAGTTTGATCATTATTTTATGAGGAGTTGAGCGAATACGTGCCCTCCACGCCCAACCCTCTATGATAGGTCAACTGGTATTCTAGTTCTCCTATCTTACTATGTTTAGTTCTACTTCTGTTATCTGTGATTTCACACTGCTGCTTTGAAAAAGTCACGCATGCGTGCTGGTGGGGTCTGATCAGGAACAGTCAACATGGATTTGTGCCTGGAAGGTCATGTTTGACAAACCTTCTTGAATTTTTTGAAGCGGTTACTAGGGAAATTGATGAGGGTAAAGCAGTGGATGTTGTCTATTTGGATTTCAGTAAGGCCTTTGACAAGGTTCCCCATGGAAGGTTAGTTAAGAAGGTTCAATCTTTGGGTGTTAATGGCAGAGTAGCAAGATGGATTCAACAGTGGCTGAATGGGAGATGTCAGAGAGTAATGGTGGATGGCTGTTTGTCAGGTTGGAAGCCGGTGACCAGTGGGGTGCCTCAGGCTCTAAGTTCATCCACCTTTCTTACAATGCTCCTAGCATTAAAATATACACATTTTATAAACCCACCATCCCTTATTCTCTGTCTATTATCTTTTTCCTCTTTCTCGCCTACATTTTGGGTCCGAGTGCTTCCCTTCTCTGCCTCTTGCCCTACACCCTGTCCCCTAGCCCCCTCTACCCAAGTCCCTCCCCCCAGCCTTTCTAGTTTAAAGTCTCCCCAGTAGCCTTTGCAAATCTCCCTGCCAGGATATTGGTCCCCCTCGGGTTCAAGTGCATCCCGTCCGTTTTGTACAGATCATGCCTTCCCCAAAAGAGGTCCCAGTGATCAAGAAACTTGAATCCCTGCCCACTGCACCAGTCCCTCAGCCACGCATTTATCCTCCAGCTCATTCCATTCCTACTCCCACTGTCACGCGGCACTGGCAGTAATCCTGAAATTGTTACCCTTTTGGTCCTTCTCCTTAACTTTCACCCCCAACTCCCTAAATTCTCCCTTCAGGACCTCATCTCTTTTTCTGCCTATGTCATTGGTACCTATGTGTACCACAACATCAGGCTCCTCTCCCTCCCTTTTCAGAATCTTTTGGACACGTTCCCACACATGTGAGACCCTGGCACCAGGGAGGGAGAGGGGATCTTACTATAATCTTACTATTATAGGCCAGTAAACCTCACAAAGTTACTGCAGAGGATTCTTCGGGATAGGATTTACTCCAATGTGGAAGCGGAAATGGGCTAATTAGAGACAGTCAGCATGGCATTGTCAGCAGCAAGTCTTACGAAGGATTACGTTTTTTGAGGGGATAGCGAATAGGAGATAGAAATGTTTACCTTAATTTTTAGTAAGGCATTTAATAAAGTTTCAATGGTAGGCCAATCCAGAAGATTAAGATACATGGGATCCACAGTGAGATGTCTTCATGGATTCAGAACTGGCTTACTCGTAGAAGACAAGTTTGTGGTGGAAGGGTGTTATTCTGGCCACAGGTCTGTGGCCAGTGGATTTTCTCAATCAGATTTCTCTCCCATGTACTCTCCCATGTTCTATGTTCTGTGAAGCAATCTCTAGATCACTTGATACAACATGCAGAACTTAAGGGCGGCATGGCGGGGCAGCAGTAGAATTGTTGCCTTACAGGGCCAGAGACTGGGGTTCGATCCTGACTATAGGTGCTGCCCGTATGGAGTTTGTACATTCTCCCCATGACCGCTTGGGTTTTCGCCAGGTGCTCCGGTTTCCTCCCACACTCCAAAGACATGCTTGTTTGTAGGTTAAATGGCTTTGGTAAGAATTGTAAATTGTCCCTAGTGTGAAGGATAGTGCTTGTGTATGGGGACCACTGGTCAGTGTGGACTCAGTGGGCTCATATTGGGCACGCTTCCACGCTGTATTTCTAAACTAAACTAAATTAACCCTGCGCTGATAACTAGCAGTAACATCTTCCCAATGTAAATGACTAAGCATTGTCGAATCACACCAGCTCTCCTAGACTTCCACCATGAGCAACAATGCCAAGTCAGCCACCACCAAACACATGACAGTATTGACCAACCATATTATCTCCATGACTACACAAGCAGTATGGCACTGGTGCATTGCAGCAAATGATTCAGCCGCAATTTGCACCAAGTGATTCATGTTTGGTGAAATATTAATTTGTTGTATGGGTGCATTAAAACACTACTGTAGTTTGCCACCAGTCAATAGAAATCAAATCACTCATCATTTCCACTGTCACTATTGAAGAACATAAGATAGGTGCAGAGATAAGCAAGACACTCCTAAATCCAGTTCCATTATTGATTGAGACTCCTCTCTCCTTCCTGATCCATATCATCCAAATATCTATTTTAAACTTAATAATTGATCATCTACAATCCTATAACTGAAGACATTTCTCCTCATCCCAGTTTGAAGCACCCAACCTGCTTATTCTGTGGTAATGCCTAGCTCTGGAAATGCATTGTTCAAACTTTTTATTTGAGCGATATAGTTTTTGTTTTTCTCTATAATGTTTTAGCCACCAAATCTCATATAACTTTAGGCACACATTTACCAATTCACTTTGGAGAAGTTTGCAGTATCAAAAGTTCACAACATTTTCTTTCTTCATAGTTGTTGACTAAAATAACATTATACATAAAAAGACATAACATGCTGGAGTTTGAGCAAGGGTCCCATCCACGTATCATGTATCAATGCCTAAAACCAACGGATGTGGTTAGCTTGCAGGTCTTGGTTGGTATTGCTCCACCAGCAGAGCAGTTGCCGCAAAACTGAACGTAGTGGGCAAGTTGGGGACACCCACTATTCCTGTCACCCCCATCACCCAGCCCCAAAGCGGCTGAAGTTGAGGAAGAGCTTCCTTCACACAGTCCAGCCACTGCCACAGTCTCCTCAAGCAACCAGACTAGCCTTGCGGGAAAAGAAACGCAGTGAAAACCACCACCACATAAAGATGACAATACCAACCAAAAGCTACCAGCTGGTCACAGGTGTGACTGGAAGACCTGGAAGTCCCTCAATAGGATTCATACAGGGGTGGGCCGATGCAATACCAATATAAGCAAATGGGGCTATGCAGATGCGGCAGACACAGAATGTGAATGTGCAACATCCGTACAATCCATCCAAGATGCCCACTTCTTGGTGAACAATGCTGCCTCGAAGATCTAGCAGTGGCAAATGAGAAGGTTGTCCACCTTGCAAGAGCCTGGCCAAACATTTGAAACATAGATGAAGGACACGAGAGAAGAAGAATGTTAAGAAGAGTCCCGTCCCAAAATGTCACCTATCCATGTTCTCCAGAGACGCTGCTTGGCCTGCTGAGTTACTCCAGCACTTAATGTATTTTTTTCAGCACAGTGTCTTTTTTTTGTAAACCAGCATCTGCAGTTCCTTGTTTCTACTTTACTGGAGTAGCTCAGTGAGTCAGGCAACATCTCTGGAGAACATGGATAGGTGACATTTCGTGTCGGGGCACCTCTTAAAAATATACATGATTTTATAGCTAAATCTAAATTAATCCTTTCCATAAGACTCATGAAACAATGTGAGTATTCAGTCATTTTGGAGGAAATTCTCTAAGATCCTATAGAGAAAGATATTCATGCGAGGTAGGCTTGGAGGAGAGGATGCTCCTCAACCTGAGGAGTACCTTCAGCAACAGACTGGTTCCAGCAAGTTGCAGTACAGAATGCCACAGGAGATCCTTTTTCCCCTGTGGCTAACAAACTCTACAACTCCTCCCCCTTCTATCACGGGGTAGACTCCTCCTCCCCCCCCCCCCCCCCCAACCCCCAATCTTTGCACATCCCCAATCATTTCCACTCGTTACTTTAATTTCATGTTTCATGTATGTTGTGGTTTCTACTGTTGGCAGACCAATTTTCCTCCTGGGATAAATAAAGTCGCAGTGTATCATATAGTATACTGTATAAATCTAAATTTAAGGTTTAGCAACTTTAGAAAGTTTAACATAGAAATAAGTTGTATACTAAATCAACCTCCTTCAGAACCAATCATAAATTTCTACAAAGGTATGTCAGCATGGATCAGATAAACCCATCAATCTTACAAAAACTCCAGAGAACTGAGCTTTAAATATAATCTCCTTCAACATCAAAGAAAGTTAATTCCAGGGTAGAGAACCTTTGGGAAAACATAGAGAAATCTTTCCTGATCCATCATTGAAATTAACTAATTACTGATGATGAGTCACTATCACTGTAAATGTAACTAATCCCTTGACCTCCCGCGCACGCCAAGCACTCCCTTGAATAGATCTTTTCCCATTCTCATTTATTTTCACATCACTGGCAGTGATTTTATCACCCAACACTCACACTCACACACAAATCTAACAGTTAGCACTGCCTTCACTGTCTATGCGGGCTATTACTTCTTACAACCTTACTTCTTACAAACTTGGTTAGATTCTCCAGACGCGATATATATTCATATTGAACAAATTCCAAGAAGGATGTTATTTTATTAAAGATGGCTCAGGGAAGGCACGCTACAATGATCAGAAGCACAAGGGATTGTCCTCAGAAGTGGGATTAAACTGATATCAAAGGCAATCCAGTGGAAACATGTGAATTTTAGGGGTTTGCACAGAGTAAATGCTGAAAGGATAGTTCATGTTCTAGGAACAGAATTAGGGCATTCGACCCATTCAGTCTATGCCATTCAATCAAAGTTGACCTATATTTCTCTCTCAACACCATTCTCCTGCCTTCTCCCCATAACCTTTGACACTCTTACTAATTAAGAACCTGTCAACCTCTGTCTGTGGAATTCTCTGCCTCAGAGGGCGGTGGAGGCAGGTTCTCTGGATGCTTTCAAGAGAGAGATAAACAGGGCTCTTTAAAATAGTGGAGTCAGGGGATATGGGGAGAAGGCAGGAATGGGGTACTGATTTGGGATGATCAGCCATGATCACATTGAATGGCAGTGCTGACTCGAAGGGCTGAATGGCCTACTGCTGCACCTATTGTCTATTGTCTCTGCTTTAAAATTACCCAAGCACTTGGCCTCCACAGCCGTCCATGGCAATGAATTCCACAGATTCACCACCTCTTCCTCTCATGGGGCAGTCCAGAACAAAGGGCATCCTCAGAATAAAAGGGTGCCCATTTAAGACTGGAATGCAGAAGGATTTCTTCTTTTAGAGGGCTGGGAGTCATTGGCATTCCTTGGCTCAGAGACCTGTGTGGCCCGATCCTCCTGCATATTTAAAGCCGAGATCAATAGGTTTCTAATTAATAAAAGAATAGGGGGCAAGGGGATGCAGCAGGAAGGTGAATTTGAGGAATTTCAGATCTGCTTTATTGTCGTAGAGTCAGAGAGTCATACAGTATGGAAACAAACCTTTTTACCCATCTCGTCCATGCCGACCAAACTAGTTCCATTTGTCTGCATTTGGCCTTTTCCCTTTAAACATTCCTTATTTATGTGTTTTTGCCCCAAAGAATGATGGAGCATTTTAAAGGGAATGAACAGCCTACTCCTGCTTATATTTCCTAATTTCTTATGTTCTTAACTCTGGGTATTCACAAAATCAGGTGAAGATATCTAAAGCATACATCAGATCTAGGAATGGTAACATTTGAATAGAGAGCCCATCATGATTCCATTAATTTCAGCAATTTTTACAACATCTTGATATCTCCTTCAATCTTGATCCTGGTGCAGAAGTAGAGTTGTTGCCTTACAGTGCCAGAGACCCGGGTACGATCCTGAGTATGGGTGCTGTCTATACGGAGTTTGTACATTCTCACTGTCACCACATGGGTTTTCTCCGGGTACTCTGGTTGACTCCAACACTCCAAAGACATGCAGACTTGTAGGTTAATTGGTTTTGGAAAAATTGTAAATTGTCCCTAGTGTGTAGGATAGTGCCAGTGTACAGGGTGATCTCTTGTCGGCACGGACTCAGTGGGCCATAGGGCCTGTTTCTACACTGTATCTCTAAAGACTAAAGGCGCTTCTGTGTGGCACGTTTTGAAATTCCTGCATTGAAGAGGCTATATAAATATTAGTTATTATTGTTGACACAATGTGCAGCATGATCAACTTTACTTTGATTTCAGACTTTCAAGATCAATCCTCTAACTACTTATAGTTGGTGCATTCATGTAGGCAGAATAACAGACCCAAAAAGAGAATGCTACAATACCTTGAGCAGAAATAAAGATCATCCAATTATTCTATTCAGTAAATGTGGCGCTCTTGCACTCCACATGCTAAACCAGCCATGTACAACAACAGGTGAAATCTACTTACCTATGTGAAAATATTTAGGTATCAGTAAATAGTCTACAATTCAGTCAGTGTTCTGCATTCAATAATTTTCCATTATGATATGGAATATAAAGCATTAGGAATAGCTGATACTTCAATGCAAGTTATAATTTCATTTGATGCGGTCAAGTGTGCAGCAAACAGCATCCTTCCTTTTTGTCCAGCTACACCTGTCTTTCACAACCATCAAAGACTTAGAATGCAACAAAACACTGCATGGTTGCGTCTTGCTATGAGTTTGGCTTCAGGAATTAAATAGGCAGTGCATTAGACATAAATATTATTTTGTTTTATTATGATTAAATACTGACCAGCACTTAAGTCAACTTGGGAAATAGCAAAAAATGTTGCTGATGATAATAACTTGATGTTTACTATATTCGTACAAAATTACCCCAGATAAGACCAAAATAACGGAGTAATCAACTGAGGTAATAAATGAGAGTTAACTTTATAAGAAGATATTGAGCATTTGATTGCACTCATCAAGTGGAGTTTAGAAGTTATCATGACCAGCAGTATCAATGTGACAAATCAGGATCAGATAGGGTGACACAATGGTGCAGTGTTCTGTTGCTGCTTTACAGCGCCAGAGACCCGGGTTCGATCCTGACTACGGGTGCTGTCTGTCCAGAGTTTGTACGTTCTCCCTATTACTGCATGGGTTTTTCTCTGGGTGCTCCGGTTTCCTCCCACACTTGATAGACATACAGGTTAGTAGGCTAATTGGCTTAGTTAAAATTGTAAATTGTCCCTAGTGTGCAAGATGGAGGTAGTGTATGGTGTGATCACTGGTCGGCATGGACTCGGTGATTTGAAGGGCTTGTTTCTGTGCTAAATCTCTAAAGACTAAATTCTACAGTTGCTCATTCCAGGAATATTCAAGATTCAAGAGAGTTTATTGTCATGTGTCCCTGATAGGACAATGAAATTCTTGCTTTGCTTCAGCACAACAGAACGTAGTAGGCATGACTACAGAACAGATCAGTGTGTCCATATACCATTATATAAATATATACACACATGAATAAATAAACTGATAAAGTGCAAATAAACAGATAATGGGCTATTAATGTTCAGAGTTTTGTCCGAGCCAAGTTTAATAGCCTGATAGCTGTGGGAAGTAGCTATTCCTGAACCTGGTCGTTGCAGTCTTCAGGCTGCTGTACCTTCTACCTAAAGGTAGCAGGGAGATGAGTGTGTGGCCAGGATGGTGTGGGTCCTTGATGATACTGCCAGCCTTTTTGAGGCAGCGATAGATCCCCTCGATGGAAGGGAGGTCAGAGCCGATCATGGAATGGGCAGTGTTTACTACAGTGTTTGCCGAACCAAGCCACGATGCAACCGGTCAGCATGTTCTCTACTGTGCACTTGTAGAAGTTAGAGAGAATCCTCCTTGACAAACCGACTTTCCATAATTGTCTCAGGAAGTAGAGGCGCTGATGTGCTTTCTTAATAATTGCATCAGTGTTCTCGGACCAGGAAAGATCTTCAGAGATGTGCACGCCCAGAAATTTGAAGCTCCTGACCCTGTCAACCATCGACCCGTTGATATAAACGGGACTGTGGGTCCACATTCTACTCCTTCCAAAGTCCACAATCAGTTCCTTGGTTTTGCTGGTGTTGAGGGCCAGGTTATTGTGCTGGCACCATATGGACAGTCGCTCGATCTCTCTTCTATACTCTGACTCATCCCCATCAGTGATACGTCCCACAACAGTGGTGTCATCAGCGAACTTGATGATGGAGTTCGCACTATTACCGGCTACGCTGAATATCTGGATAGGTTCATATATCCATATCTGGATAGGTTCAATTAATGTAACACTTCAAGTGCAAACAAGTAACATGCAATACAATAAAGTGCAAAATTAAAATGTTAGATTTTACCACTAAGTGAGCAGTTCACATATTTACATACATATTCACATTCACCTTTTATTTTTTGGTCTCTATGTTGAAAGGCATGTGGTATCCCCACCTCTCGTGTTTCTCTTTTTTATGAGTCACAAATGCCAACAGCCTCTGAGCATCTCAACAAGATCTCCCAAGCTGCTGAAGTGCTAACCACCGTGCTGTTGCCAGAAGCTGGTTTACAACGACTAAACAGTTGTTCGCTAAGGAGGAGGAGATCAGAAAAATGATGCATCCTGGATACAAATGACTGGTTCCGAAATGTATCATGGTTGGCTTCATAACGAATTGCCTCAGGGGCCATCTCTGAAAGAAATACTGCAGCACTGATTTTAACAGATGAGTTTGTGCTTCTGGCAAATTCTCCTCGAGGTCTAGTGAAAGGTCGGCTAACCAATAGATTATGATAATGGGTGCTCCAAAGTCAGGTATTACCCAAGAGAATCACAAGGAAATTTTGTCTGAAATGTTTGATTTAATTCAATGCCTGGAGATTCTAATAAACAGCAAATGCACCTTGAACTCTGTGTTGTGGATCAGCGCTGAAGAGTATTTGAGTTTTTTTCCACCCTTCCTCAGGCAGAGCACAGAGCTGTGGTATTTAGGAAATTTGTCCAAACTGTTTGCCTTCATAGCTCATTATTAGTAACCTAAAGCAGAGGGAGATGATGCACTGTACAAGTAAGACTTGGGACCAATTTGTGAAAGGGATGTGTGGATACAGGGGAGAAGGGCTAGACGTCAAGGATGTTCGAAAGTTCACTGTTCCTCATCACTGCAACTCTTGGAGGAAAATCTAGAGTTTAGAGTTTACAGAGAAACAGGCCCTTTGGCCCACCAGGTCTGTGATGACCAGCAATCCCAGAACACTAGCACTATCCTACACACGAGCGACTATTTACAATTTTTACTGAAGCCTATTCACCTGAAAACCTGTACGTCTCTGGAGTGTGGGAGAAAACCGAAGCACCTGGTGAAGATCACGGGGGCAATGTACGAACTTTGTACACAGCACTTCTAGTCAAACCGGGTCTCTTGCATTGCAACTCTACTGCTGTGCCACCGTGCTGCCTGTCTGATAGCAGACTCATTTTATAAAGCACTTCACATAAACGGTTGGTAATGATGAAGCCTGGTATTGTTATTTAGACTAGCAATATCAAAGGTCAGGTATTGAGGATGGAAGTTTCTTATGTTAGTCTACTCTGTGGCATATTGCAATGAAGAAGTGGATAATAAATACTGGGATGTGATGTCTGAAGATTGAGTTAGAGCATACACTCATATACATGTGATTTGCTGCTTAGAGAAATTCAGTTATAGGTGGGCAAGCAGATAATGTTATAACTGCAGGACTACCAATCTAAGAGAAATGATCTGTGCTCATGCAGTGGTCATGTATATGGTATAAATATACAAGTATTCTTTTAATAGTTCTGCTAACCAATATACTCCTGGCATTCACTGGACTTTGGCAAAGATTTGATCTCCACTCTTAAGTTGTTTAACAATTAACTACTTTTCTTGGAGGAATGAGACACGGTAGTTGGTTCTTCCTGAGATCACATCACTTGAGATAATATAGTTGCGAATTAAATTTGAAAAAATAATCAAGTACAACATCGGGCACTAAAGCAATAGAAACCACAACTTTGGTAAACCAATATCTGAACCAGACAGCCAGCAGTGAGCTAGGCTAACACAAACATTCAACACATCGGTCTCAAAATCAGGACAGATGGACTTGAAATGGTTTCCATTTTCATTTTAGTTCTACTTAAGTCAATAAACAATTGTCTGAATGGATTATTGATTTACGGGAGATCATCTTTACAGAACAAACATTGTTGGTGCTCTGTACTGCCAATCTGGGCATCATTAACGCAGACACCTGAACAACCACAAGAAGCCTTGAGTACTTCGGTGGTTGTTCATGACAAAAGATTCCAGTGATCTGACGCGATTCAGAACAAATTAATACAACATCCGTATCCAACATCAGTATAAAGACAACATTAGTACAAAACAATAGAAACAAGTTAATTGAAGACGCCATTTTAAGATGACAAAATTCATTCCGCCATCTTATGACAAAAATAACATTTTATGATGTGATAAAATCATAACATTGGTGACATACAAAGTTAATTCATTTTACAGAGCATCCTATTAAAAATATTTCTTCCAGGAAAATAACAGGCAAAATTTATATGAACTAAAATATTCTGCTACGATGTACAACAATAGAGATGCTTAATGATTCTGGCCATCTCATAAATTCCACGCGGAAAACATTTTTTGGCTATAGATTTAACTTACCGGTGGGAGATGCTTCCAGAACGTGGCCCACGTATGGTCCTTCCCTGAAGAGGGGTTTGTTATCGTTCTGATCGATAATAGTGATGTACAGTGTGGTTGGTCCTTCAAGGAGCTTTCCACTAGGGTCAGTAAGTTCAACTTGCAGCTATTTGAAGTAGAGATGGATTGAGTGAGTTAAATTACTACAGTGACAGAAGCATGCGCCAACAATTCTTTCACATCAGCAATTTTCTTTCCACAAGCCCCAGGCTGGGTTAACAAGTTAGTCTCCTGAGAATTCCACCAGAAATAAGGAACAATCAAAATGTTTCTTTCCTCGTGACAAATCAATTCACGTCTAGATTGCACTTGACCTGTTGCAATTGGTTGCAATAGTGACAGGGATCTAGCAGCAAATTGAATTTAAGTTTATCTAGTTAGCAGCAAAAGGGAGATGGAGTAGGCAATTGAATTGTAAGGAAGATAACTACAAGACATTATAGGAGAGAAACAGGTAGCATTTAGCATGTTGCATTTTTGGTGGTTCTTTGAAATGATATTCCAATTACTTCCCTCACTCTTTAGAAAATTTAGGCCTTAGAAAATGTCCTTTTCAAGTTTCCATCTAATGTATAATGTAAGATGAATAAATCTGCTGCCATCATGTTCTTAAGCTGAGGTAAGTCTGCTGGTGAGATGAATGAATGAATGAACATTTCAAGTTTTCACAGACATATTGATCTCCATCTCTGTCGAAAGACCAGAGAAAAGAAACAGTACATGAACAAACCTGCGTCACAAATTTAGCAAATAATAATAATTTCCAGATTCCAGAAGCATAGTATTTTTGACCTTACAGAAAAATCCCTCTTGAATTATAAAGATACATGCAATCTGAACTAGAGTTAGGTAATACCACCGGGTGGCGCCAGCAATGGCTGCCTCGCCAACGGTCTGTCAGTCCCTTTCTTCGTTGTTTTTTTTAGTACGTGTTAAATGTATGTTTTTAGTGTTCTTTAGTTTGTTTTATGTGGGGTGTGGGGGAGGGGGTTGGGGGAAACTTTTTTCTAATCTCTTACTTCGACAGAGATGTGAATTTTTTCCGCATCGTATCTCCGTCCACACTGTGGCCTAACATCGAGGAGTTGGCGGCCTTTGCTGGAGAGCTCTACTGCGGGTGCCTGTGGACTTTAACATTGTGGAGCTCGCGGTCTCTGGTCAGAGAACGGCATCGGGAATTCCAAGCCGCAGGAGCTTCAACCGCCCCGATGCGGGAGCTTCGACCGTCCTGACATGGGAGCTTCAACCCTTCCTTACCCCACCCCCCCAAACCGAAGTGGGGGCTTCAACCGCTGGCTGCGGAAGCTTCGATTGCCCTGACTGCGGATGGTTCGACTGCCCAGGGCGGGAGAAAAATGAGGGAAAAAGATTGGACTTTATTGCCTTCCATCACAGTGAGGAACATGGGGAATCTGCTATGGTGGATGTTTATGTTAACTTTTATGTAGTTGTGTGTCTTGTTGCTTTATTTAGTATGGCTGTATGGTAATTTGCATATCACTATACCTTAATTGTGACAATAAAAGACCTTTGAAACGTTTGAAACCCAAATAACATTCTAGCTTCTAGTTTCAAACTTGGTGGGCTCAAGCACCTTTTATTGAAGGATGACAACATTGAAGGAGGCCTTTGCATCATCTATTAAAATGTACACCTCAGCATTTTCAATCATAAAACACAAGATACATAAAACATAGTGAGGAGTGGAAAGGATTGGGGATGTGCAAAGATTCGGGGAGGAGGAGGGGTCGGGGAGTCTACCCCACGACAGAAGGGGGATGTTTATCAAACTGTAAAATGTTTTACAGTTTGATAGCCACAGGGAAGAAGGATCTTCTGTGGCATTCTGTACTGCATCTTGGTATATCATGATACTGGTCTAAGCGTAATTTCAAGCATGGTGTTTGTAGGATAGGTTATATAAACTTCAGAAGGAACATATCGTTCATTCATGGCTGATCAATTCTGAGCAAAATAGATCCAGCATATGCCCTAAACAGTTGAAATATTTATTTCCAGAGGGTTTCTTCATTAGGAATCATGCCCTTAATTAATGTATGCAATGCATCTGATACATTTCACAGTGCATGCAAGACATGCAATAAAGATAAAGAAACTGACAATTTCAACAGCAGGAGAATTCATTCACGGACTGAGCACAGACTCTAGGGCCTGTCCCACTTAGGCGATTTTTTTGGCGACTGCCGGCGACCGTCACCCATCACAGTCATATCAGGTCGCCGAAATACTGGCGACTGGACTGTTGAGATTCTGCTGTTGGAATAAGTCAGGTCACACACAGTGATTAAGATCCAAAGACTTTATTAGCATTACAGCAGAGGTAACTTCATCTTAATATGTAACACAAGACAGAGGGAGAAAGGGCTGAGAAGCTTTCTGTTAAACTAGTGGGCATAGCTACAACGTATGACTCATAACATGAGTGACACTGATCTACATCCTCCCTCTTAAAGAATTAAATGTCAGTACAAAACCATTGACTTAATAAGGCATGTATGGCAATTGATAATAAGCTGGAGGAAAGTCAAAAAAAGCCCGGATACTTCACGGTGGGCTTGCAAACACGACCAGCACGTGTGCGATAAATACCATCTCAGACTTTCCCCACCGCGGAGAGAGCCGATGGCTTCACGGGTGACTGAGATTGAACCAGCATTCCTGGTGATGAAACAGGGGACTGCAGCGCAGGTGGAGGGGGCATTGCCACTGGGAAAGCAGCCGTTCATGAAGTGGGTTGTTGCGCTGGTGTAGGTGGTTCAATGCTGCTGGGCACGGACAGCAGTACACTTGTACGGTCTGGATAATACGGAGGTGGAGTTGGCTCATTCACAGGCAGGATATGTTGTCTGTTACGCCTGTTGGTGCTGCCAACGGCACTGACCAGATATGAGTGTGCCTCAGAAGCAGTTCCTGAAATTATACCGATACGTTCATGGCCTTTGTCAGTTTGCAACCGAACCACATGCCCCTTGGCTAATGGTGGCAGTGGCCTACTTGTCTTGTCATACCACTGTTTTTGAATGTCACGCTTTTGTTGTAACCTGGACTGGACTTCCGATGGTGGAACCACCTGTGGGATCAATGCCTGATCCGCCACAGGCACGATGGCTCGGGTCTGCCTTGACAATAAATGTTGAGCGGGTGAACCCAAAATGGGAGATGTCGGGAGAGACGTTGCGTCGGTTGAGTAGATCCAGGTACACGTTGGAATTAGATCTGTACGATGATTCCATGAGCTGTTTGGTGCACCTGACAGCCCGCTCAGCTAGTCCATTCGACTGTGGATATTCAGGGCTGCTGGTGATGTGGCGAAAACCCCAGCGTGCAGCAAACTCCTTGAAGTGTTGGCCGGTAAATTGACTGTTATTATCTGATAACACAATGCAGGGAGCTCCGTGGTCTGTAAAATGGCAAGCAAGCTTCAAAACTACCCCCGCGAGAAGTGGGGCTGCTAAGAAAAATAGTAGGATTAAACGAGAACTCACCTGTTCGAAGTTTGATCGTTATTTTACGAGGAGTTACGATGAGGGATTACGTGAAGAAGAGCCCGCCTCACGCTGGTAACGGCATACTTCAAAGCAACGGCATGAAAAACACAGAACACCAAAGCCGGAGTAACATAGTAAGGCTCATAAAAAGACTTAGAACCACCATTTGATCATTTATTTTACGAGGGTGGGAGTGGAGGGCACGTAATCCCTCATCGTAACTCCTCGTAAAATAACGATCAAACTTCGAACAGGTGAGTTCTCGTTTAATCCTACTATTTTACTTCGGAGTCACGTGAGTGACTACGTGAAGAGTTTTAAAGCTTTCTGTGTTTTTTATGTCGTAGAATTAATCCGTACGACAGTCCGGCTAAGTAAACACATACATGAGAAAGCACACAAAATGTTAGATCTTTTCACAATTAAGTTTTTTAATGGCTGAAAGACCATATAATACCCTCCTTATATTTGAGGGAAAAATGATTACAAGTGACAAAAAGATATCAGTGACTACACAACTGATTATAGCAATTAATAGCAAACAAAGCAGGTGATTATAGTGCTCCCAACACCGCGTGTCCAAAGCTTGTCATAGTGTGAACAGGTTTGTTGTAGAACTTTGAAAAAGTTTCTTCTTTACTCCACCCTGCGATTTTTAAAAATATGCTCGAGAGGTACGTCCCGCCCCTTCGCCGCGGACGTAGCTGCCGCCCTGGTGGAGTGAGATTTGAAGACATCAGTGTCTACTCCCGCTAAAACCAACACCTGTTTCAACCATTTTGAGATAGTTTGAACTGAAGCTTTTGTGTGTGGCTTTTGTGCGTAAGCAGCAATGTCTTTTCGTTTCCTCGAAAAGTGTCCGTCACTTTAATACATTGGTTCAAATGTCTAACCACACACAAAGCAAGCTCAATATGAAAAGCTTGAAAGGTTACCTTTGTTCCAGATCTCCCTGGTCTACTTTGTTTGATCAGATCGTAAACATAGAATACAACGTTATCTGTAGTCACATGCATACAGTCTAAACGCAACATTTGTAAAGTTTGCACTCTTTGGGCTGAGACCAGTGACATTAACATGACCAATTTCAATGTTAACCTATCCAATGACAACCCTTCAATTGGCGTCCATTCTCTAAGTAGAGCAAGTACTATGCTCACATCCCAAATCTCTGTATATCTAGGTTTTGGCGGATTCATGTGAAAAATTCCTTTCATGAATCGTGATATTAATGGATGCGACCCAATTGATTTCTCACCAGTCATAAGTCCTAAATAGGACGACAAGGCACTGCGTGCAGTGTTAATGGCACTGTAACTTAAATGTTGGCCAAAGCGCAAATTGGCAAGGAATTCCAAAACATGAGTAACATTCACATAATCATCAGAAATATTTTGACTGTGTGCAAAATTCTTCCCATTTCTTAATATGTGTCATATATTGTTTCTGTGTGCTATCTCGCCATGATGCGCCAATAACTGTCAAGTTTGGTCCGACAATCCCAGTTCCTGTAGTGGTCTGGTCAAAACCTGCAGATTAACAAATTCATATATGCATATAATGGGTAATCTTCATTTGTTACTGGATTAGTCAAGATATCACTACAGTTAAGAATCTGCATATACGGTTCTTTAATCATATTCAGCATAACTGGGAACCAAGGTTGAGTTGGCCAATTTGGCACTACCACAATCCGGAAGCTGAATCTTGCTCTATTTTCTTCAAGCATCTCTGATCAGAGCAAATGGTGGAAAAGCATAAAAGAACATTTTTCCCCAGTGTAAAAAAAAAATGCATCTACTGCAACTGCGTCCGGATCGTGTTCCCAAGACACATAATGAGGCAAGTGAATGATTAAGCCTGGATGCAAACAAATCAATTTCTGGCAACCCAAATCGTCGAACAATATTCTTAAATATTGCTGGCTTAAACATCCATTCCGTATTATCTTTAAAAATCCTGGACCTTTCATCTGCTACCACATTGTCTTTACCTGGAGTATAGCTTACTGCAATCCATATCTGCCGACCAATACACCATTGCCATATCTCATTGACCAGACAATCACATAATACTGATCCAACTCTCCCCATGTGATTAATGTAAACCACAGCTGTTTTATTGTGTAATTGTATTAACACATGCAGACCTTGTTTAGCACAACAATATGCTTTAAGCCCATAAAAGGCCCCCAATAACTCCAAATAGTTAATACCATACTCTTGGAGAAAACACTTGTTCTTCAGTTTTCCATCTACCTCCACAACTGGAGGATAAATCTGTGGCCCCCCATCCGAGAGCACTAGCATCTGTATGTAAAACCATTTCAGGCTGTTTAATCATAATATTTATTAGCAGCTTGTGGGACATTCTCCTTTTTTAACCCACCATTGTAAATTCCAATACAGCTTCTTTTGTTAATTACATAGGCCTGTCAAATGGCCTGCCTTCTCTTTGAGAGCTTGTATCTTGTACCTTCGAAGATATCAATAAATGTAATGAACCAAATTCTACTGCAGGAAATGCTGCTAGCAGTTCACCAATGGTTGTCACCATTTCTCGGATGGAAGGATAAGGTTTTGAATGAGATAATGACAAGTTACCAAAATATCATCGACTTTATCTGTTGGTAAAGGTATTAACATAGTCACTGAGTTAATTACAAACCCCCAAAAGTAAATTGTTTGTGCTGGCTGCAGCTGGGGCTTAATTAGATGAATTAAGAACCTTAGCTTACCACAAAGCTTTAGTAACTGAAACTGAGTCCTCAGCTGACTCCTGATAATCACTAATGACCAGAATGTCATTGAGATAAGCCATAATGATGTGCATTTTGTGCTCTAATTGGGCTAAACTGGTTTCAACAGTTTCGTAAAGAGTAAAAAGCTGAACTCAGTCCATTTGGCAAAGCTTAACTGCCATAATTGTCACAACCAATTAAAATTTAAGTACCACCGAAACCTGATGCATAGGTACAGAATAATAGGCGTCTTTTCATCAATCTTAGCCATATAACAACCTGCTGAATTAAATATTTTGCAGTATTCAATGTCTCCATTTGAACATGTTTGTATTCTACAAACTTATTTAGACCTGTAAGGTCCAGAATACTTCTGCAACCATCATCTGTAATGCCTTCTAACATTAAAGACAAATTTATGCTCGTGTTCAAAATCTTTTCCATTACCTCTTTTCCAGATAATTAGGCAATGTGAACATAAATCTCTGCTTTTTCAATTGCAGAAAACACGAAAACATAAGCAGGTTTATTCTGTACAGGAGGATTAACCTCTTTTTTTTTTAAAAGTAATAGTAGTTAATGAAACTGCTCGTAATATACTGATCAAAAATAATAGTAAGCCAGTCTTAATAAACTTTTTGTAATCTCCCTCTAACTGGAGATTAATCCGCAGTTTCTTTAAGCAGGGAACAAGTCTTTAATTCCTCTGCATATGAGCGTGGTGGTCTCCTTATCCCCTGAATTCGGGTAAGTATTTGGTTGTGCAATACAATAAAACTTCCTTGACATATTTCTGCCTCTATTTCCAATATCAAATCCCCTTCTGGGCGAAAATACCTTTTCGTCCAAAGACGAAGGTTTCATGCAGCTAAAATATTTAGCTTTTCATCCAATTTCAATAAGTTAGGCAGATTACTCCAAACAGATAACCAAGAGCTTAAACACCACTTGCTCGACACAGGTATGCAACCTTGGGTGAAAAATGGGCCAAATAGCCATTTATATTATATAAAATTTCATAGAAAGAATTGCACAATAGCGTCTTTATTTTATGTTTTCCTTTCATCTGCCCAAAAGCCATAATAGCAGCAGAATAATTTGTGAGGATTTTTAAACCTCACTATTTGACGCTCTCATATTTGGAGTCATGGATGCCCATATTAACGGATAAACCGTAGGCTCTTCCAATGAGGCACAATTTCCTGTGCTGTGCAATTTTAATATTTCAATCATCACAGAATCATGAAGTTGGTGAGATACCATATATATATGTTGGCAGCTAGGATTTCTTCCATAGCCTCACCACTTCCTTCATATATAGCAAAACCTTTTGCTATTCCAGGCATCTTTGGCCTCTTTTCATATTTTTTCATTTTATTTTTATTTTTATTTTGTGGTGTGCTTTCAAAATGCAAATCACCATCAACAGGGTCAGCCTTCTGCAGCCCTAAATCAATTGGGATTTCATCCCATGAGACTTCTTCCGGCCCAAATCCTGGGTCCGGAGTTCCAACTTCCAATTAGGCCCATGGCCATATTCAGAATAATTAAACCCCTCAGGGCTAATCTTAGGAACCTTCAGGGTACTTTGACCCTAGTCTCATAATTATTTGGAGAACTTTCTCCATATGCTCCATAATCAGTTCCACATAGTTTACTTATCTGGAGGACTTTTCAATGTCAGAGTCATCAGAACCACGGGCCTCTCAGATTTTTTTTTTTTTATTTTATTTTATTTTCCATTTTTCATATTCGGGAGCATTTCTCTCCGTGGTTATCATTTTGTAAACTAATTCGCTAACGGGTATATCTGCGGCCACCGGTATCGGAACCGGCTCCGCACTAGCTTTCCCGTATATTTATTTTTCACCCCAGGAAGCATTTAACCCGCGAATATAAGTTTACTTCATCATCTGTGCTTATCCAGCACTAATATGACTCTGACCTGATTTAATATATTTCCTATACTGCTGGACCTACCCAGCGCCCGCTAAGAAATCCCAACTTTACTGTTCTTACCTGCGGGCCCGTTCCGACCGCTGCGAGGAGCTGCTCCTTACTGCAGCTCCACCTTCCGCCGTCAGCGTCGACGTCATGCCGTTACCAGCGTGAGGCGGGCTCTTCTTCACGTAGTCACTCACGTGACTCCGAAGTAAAATCAATGTCAAACCATCCAGAATACGAATCGATAAGTACCAGGTACTGCTTGCCATGCCATTCAAATATGTCAGTTGCCACTGTAGACCACGGGAGAGCAGGAGCGGGATGTGAAAGAAGTGGTTGCTTTTGTTGGTGAGGTGCCAAACTGTTACACACTGCACAGTACGTCACATTCTCAGTGACGTATTCGGCCATGCCAGGCCAGTAAAACATGTTTCTTGCCCGCAGGACGGTGGCTTCAGTGCCTGGGTGCCCTGCATGGACAGCGTCAAAATACTTGCTGTGCAGCGAAGCAGGGACCACAGCCTTATGTCCTTTAACAATAATGCCACCCTGCAGCACTAGCTCATCGCGGACGGCAAAGAAAGGCTGAACTGGCAGCGGAACGTTGTAGTGTTTGTCTGGCCAGCCGCACTTAATGACGGAGGCGAGCAACCATAAGGTACTGTCAGCAGCAGTGTGGGCAATCAGATCCTCCACACAGGACGAGGGAATAAAGGACACAGTCATTACGATAAAGTCATCATCCGGCGAGGACGGACCCTCACAGGTCTTCCAGAGTGCACGCGAGAGAGTGTCAGCCAGGTGCATATACTTACCACATTTGTAGGTCAGAACAATGTCATATTTTTGAAGTTGTTGCAGTATCCGCTGTAAGCACGCTGGAGAGGCATGAATCGGTTTGTTAAAACAATTGTCTATTAGTCTCACGATAGAGTTATCGGTCACTTGAGGAGAACGGCAAGAGATTTGATAAGACATGCCGGTAACATTAATTTCACGACCAGCAGAGTGCCCTAAAACTTTTGTATGAGCGTCAGCCATTGCAGCAATGCAACAGCGGTTTTCAGCAGTCTCTAGAGTAAGCTCAGCATCCTGCGGTAACTCGTTGCGTCATTTATCATTGCGGACACCATAGACCAAATGGTCACGGACTAGGCTATCATATATAACCCTGAAATCGTATCGACTGGTAATGTGCTTCATGGCACTGATATATATCTCCACAGGTTCACCCTGTCTCTGGCTTCGGGAAAAGAACAAATGCCTCTCCATGCCCAAGTTAGTGCATAACTCACATAACTGTCGGAATTTGCTTAGTAGGCAGTCAGGGTCACGGATAGACTCAGCAGGAGCGATCTGGACACCAGCCAGGTCAAACCTAGGTTCAAAATGACATCTTCTGGCGCGCTGGGCAGCTTCTCTGCCTACTAGATTGAGAAACATTGACGCTCGAACGCCGGGAGCAGCAGTAGGGTGAGCTGCTTCAATGTAAATTGTGAAATCTTCTTCAAATATGCGCCACCGTTCTGTGAGGTCTTTGTAGTGGCCATTTGGCTTGTTTTGTGTGTCATTAATGATGGCATGTGTCTTTAAATTTTAGACTGCCCGTTATATTGTGGGTGGGATTTATGACGTTTTCTTAGAACATAGAAACATAGAAATTAGGTGCAGGAGTAGGCCCTTCGAGCCTGCACCGCTATTCAATATGATCATGGCTGATCATCCAACTCAGTATCCTGTACCTGCCTTCTCTCCATATCCCCTGGTCCCTTTAGCCACAAGGGCCACATCTAACTCCCTCTTAAATATAGCCAGTGAAGTGGCCTCAACTACCTTCTGCGGCAGAGAATTCCAGAGATTCACCACTCTCTGTGTGAAAAATGTTTTTCTCATCTCGGTCCTAACCGATATCCCCCTTATCTTTAAACTGTGACCCTTTGTTCTGGATTTCCCCAACCTCGGGAACAATCTTTCTGCATCTAGCCTGTCCAACCCCTTAAGAATTTTGTACGTTTCTGTAAGATCCCCCCTCAATCTTCTAAATTCTAGCGAGTACAGGCCAAATCTATCCAGTCTTTCTTCATAAAAACCTGTGTCCTAACATCCCAGGAATCAAGTCTGGTGAACCTTCTCTGTACTCCCTCTATGGCAAGAATGTCTTTCCTCAGATTTGGAGACCAAAACTGTGTGCAATATTCCAGGTGTGGTCTCACAAAGACCCTGTACAACTGCAATAGAACCTCCCTGCTCCTATACTCAAATCCTTTTGCTATGAATGCTAACATACCATTCGCTTTCTTCACTGCCTGCTGCAACTGCATGCCTACTTTCAATGACTGGTGTACCATGACACTCAGGTCTCACTGCATCTCCTGTTTTCCGAATCGGCCACCATTCAGATAATAGTCTACTTCCTGTTTTTGCCACCAAAGTGGATAATCTCACATTTATCCACATTATACTGCATCTGCCATGCATTTGCCCACTCACCCAGTTATCCAAGCCACCTTGCAGCCTCCTCGCATCCTCCTCACAGCTAACACTGCCCCCCAGCTTCGTGTCAACTGCAAACTTGGAGATGTTGCATTTAATTCCCTCATCCAGATCATTAATATATATTGTAAATAGCTGGGGTCCCAGCACTGAGCCTTGCGGTACCCCACTAGTCACTGCCTGCCATTCTGAAAAGGACCCGTTTACTCCTACTCTTTGCTTCCTGTCTGCCAGCCAGTTCTCTATCCACATCAAGACTGAGCTCCCAATTCTGTGTGCTTTAAGTTTGTACACTAATCTCTTATGTGGGACCTTGTCGAAAGCCTTCTGAAAGTCCAGATATAACACATCCATTCATTCTCCCTTATCCACTCTACTAGTTACATCCTCGAAAAATTCTATAAGATTCGTCAGACATGATTTACCTTTCGTAAATCCGTGCTGACTTTGTCCAATGATTTCACCACTTTCCAAATGTGCTGCTATCCCATCTTTAATAACTGTCTCTAGCAGTTTCCCCACTACCGATATTAGACTAACTGGTCTGTAATTCCCCATTTTCTCTCTCCCCCCCTTTTTAAAAAGAGGGGTTACATTAGCTACCCTCGAATCCTCAGGAACTTCTCCAGAATCTAAAGAGTTTTGAAAAATGATCACTAATGCATCCACTATTTCTGAGGCTACTTCCTTAAGTACTCTGGGATGCAGCCTATCTGGCCCTGAAATTTATCGGCCTTTAATCCATTCAATTTACCTAACACCACTTCCGGCTAACCTGGATTTCACTCAGTTCCTCCATCTCATTTGACCCCCGGTACCCAGCTATTTACGGCAGATTATTTACGTCTTCCTTAGTGAAGACGGAACCAAAGTAGTTATTCAATTGGTCTGCCATGTCCTTGTTGATCAATTCACCCGTTTCTGATTGCAAGGGACCTACATTTGTTTTAACTAATCTCTTTCTCTTCACATATCTATAAAAACTTTTGCAGTCAGTTTTTATGTTCCCTGCTAATTTCCTTTCATAATCTGTTTCCCCTTTCCTAATTAAGCCTTTTGTCCTCCTCTGCTGGACTCTGAATTTCTCCCAGTCCTCTGGTAGGCTGCTTTTTCTGACTAATTTGTATGCTTCATCTTTTGTTTTGATACTACCCCTGCTTTCTCTCGTTATCCATGGATGCACTACCTTCCCTGATTTATTATTTTGCCAAACTGTGATGAACAATTGTTGTAGTTCATCCATGCAGTCTTTAAATGCCATCCATTGCACATCCACCGCCAACCCTTTAAGAATCAATTGGCCAATTCACGTCTCATACCCTCAAAGTTACCTTTCGTTAAGTTCAGAACCCTTGTTTCTGAATTAATTATGTCACTCTCCATCCCAATGAAGATCTCAACCATATTATGGTCACTCTTGCCCAAGGGGCCACGCACAACAAGAGTACTAACTAACCCTTCCTCATTACTCAATACCCAATCTAGCCTGCTCTCTCATTGGTTCCTCCAAATGTTGGTTTAGAAAACTATCCCGCATATATTCCAATAAATACTCTTCCTCAGCACCCCTGCCAATTTGATTCACCCAATCTATATGTAGATCCATATGTCATCCATTTAGCGGCTAGAGGGAGTAATCTCTTGAACGATATAAAATTCTGCCGCTACAGTCTTCGTCAAACACCAGGATCTCTGGTTTTCTGAGAGCAGAAGCTATAGTAATATATACCCGAGAAAACAACAAACAAAAACAAACGCAATATTATTAAGCAAGGAGGAGTCCGTACACTCTGACACTATGTCGAGCTTCTTCTGTTGGAATAACATGGGTCACACACAGTGATTAAGATCCAAAGACTTTATTAGCGTTACAGCATAGGTAACTTCATCTCAATACGTAACACAAGACTGAAGGAGAAAGTGCTGAGAAGCTTTCTGTTAAACTAGTGGGCATAGCTACAAAGTATGACTCATAACATGAGTGACACTCATCTACATGGACCCCCCCATGATAATGTCTACAACAACCTACCAACTAGTCGACGTCAAGCTATGGCAAGCTACCGACAACCGGTGACCCATTAGGACGTCCGCCTAGGACCACACAGGTGACAATCCACAACTACCGGAGTCAACCTAGGTCCACCCGCGACAAGCTACGACACTGTAGGCAACAACTGAAGATAATTCAGTCACCAGTACCTGTCGCTGGATGACGTAGGTAGTCGCCAATGGAATTCACCGAAGTCATCACCTGGTGACAACCTACATCACCTGATGACAACCTGCGTCATCCTGGCGACAACCTATGACAGCACCTACAACAGGAGAAGACAAGCTACGTCAAGCCCACAGTTGACAAAAGGTTTTGAACATTTCAAAATCCAGCGGCGACAAGAAAAAAAGTTACGACTCTTTTGGTGACTTGAGGAGACAACGCACGACCATACAGGTATCACCCGCGACCATGTCTCGACGGCCTAGTTTCCCGTCGTCACCAAAGAAATTGCCTAAGTGAGACAGGCCATTCTCCCACTGCTACATTTTGAAATGCTGCACCAAATTTATGCCAAAAATTGAAAATAAAATGGTATTAATACACAATTACGTCTCTCCTTGTGTCCTTTCGATTCATTTCCTGTATGTCTGACAGGCTACGATTTAAGGCTGTATTTACTTATTTCCAGCAGTGATGTTACCACAAAATCTAAATACTTTCAGTAAATGTAAAGAATTTTGAAAAGTTGACGGCAGAAGGAAAAAAAGGTGGCTCTTTATTATTTACCTATAATGGGGAATGTGCTTTAAGGTTGAATTATATAATTTGAATAGAAAACAGAGCCCTCGTTCCATAAATTATTCCATAGATTGTTAAGGGCCTGGACACACTAGGGGCAGGAAACATGTTCCTGATGTTGCGGGAGTCCAGAACTAGGGGGCCACAGTTTAAGAATAAGGAGGAAACCATTTAGAATGGAGACGAGAAAACACTTTTTCTCACAGAGAGTGGTGAGTCTGTGGAATTCTCTGCCTCAGAGGGTGGTGGAGGCAGGTTCTCTGGATGCTTTCAAGAGAGAGCTTGATAGGACTCTTAAAAATAGCAGAGTCAGGGGATATGGGGAGAAGGCAGGATCAGGGTACTGATTGGGGATGATCAGCCATGATCACACTGGCTCGAAGGGCCAAATGGCCTACTCCTGCACCTATTGTCTATTGTCTATAAAAGGACACAAAGTTCTGGAGTAACTTAGCAGGTCAGGCAGCATCCCTGGAGAACATGGATAGGTGATGTTTTTCGGTTCGGGACCCTTCCTCAGACTGTATGGGTAGGGGTGGGGGGGTAGTTGGAAAAAGGCTTTATTTTTTCTTGAAAAAAGCTTTTCCAGCTTTCTTCTCCCCCCTGTCCACACACCAATCAGTCATATGAAAGATCTGAACCCGAAGCGTCACCTATCCATGTTTTCCAGGGGTGCTGCCTGACCCGCTGAGTTACTCCAGCACTTTGTGTCCTTTTGTGTATTAACCAGCATTTGAATTTAATTGATTCTTCATTCAATAATGTTATCATAGACTATAAAAAGTAAAATTATATCATATTTTTCTATTTTAGAATATTTGCACAGGTGTCATCAATGATGTTTACGTTCCCTTATTTTTAAGAACTATTCTCTGAAAACATACAGCAAATGTTTATTTTTAGCAATGGGCCACAGTATGTTTAAAAGCTGCACAGAATATTAAGTGTCCAAAGGTTAGAATTAAAATATTACATTTTAGAACCCCATTTTAGAAAACTATTTTTCTATTATTTCAAAGATTTGATAGAACTTTATCTGGATATAATTTTGACTCACAGATATTGAGCATAATTTATTTTGGCATTCTCACCATGATAGGTCATACTAATCACCGATTTGGAGTCAATACTTACTTGAGGAACCCTGTTGCAATGTTAATGGAAAAATCAGATAGTAGTGACCTCAGAAATATGCTATTACTTTAGATAGAATCGCTGCAGGAACAGTCACCAATCAAAGATAATTTTATTGAAATGAGTTTGCTTTGCTCGTGTTTGTGCTTAGACCGATTAACTGAATTTTTCAAATGTGCTACAGCCTGATTTCCAGTAAATTGTTCAGGATGAGTATTGAATGTGTTTTGTTGAGTTGTCCTTTCTCCTCCCACCAACACTTGTAAGCCATTCTCTGGAACGCAGGTTCAGCATTGTAAAGCACATAGATGCATGCAAAATACATCTCGATGAAGAGGTAATAAAGTTCTATTCAAGTACCTGTCCAAATATCTTTTAAATGTTGTTTTAGTATCTGCCTCAAATACTTCCTCTGGCAGCTCATTCCATATACATACAACCTTCTATGTGAAAAGATTGCTTCCTATTAATTATTTCTCCTCTCACATTAAACCTATGTCCTCTGGTTCCTGATTCCTACTCTGGGTAAAATACACTGTGCGTCTATACCCCCCTCATGATTTTATACACATCTATAAGATCATCCCTCATCCTTCTGTGCTCCAAAGAATAAAGTCCTAGCCTGCCAAACCTCTCCCTATAGATCAGGGCCTCAGGTCCTGGCAACATCCTTGTAAATCTACTCTTTATTCCCCAAAAGCAAAATGCCGCAGTGCAATAATGACGGGTTATTTCATTTTATGATGAGGGCATTGTCTTTTATTAATTCCAAATTCAATTAGGCTGACATTTTAATCAGAAAGAGAGCCCCTTTGAATGTATGTTCTTCCCCCAATTCTCTGCTGAAATGCCCAACTGAATTATTTTGCTCTGCCTGGGCCTTGAACCCACAATCTTTTGCTATTGCTGATCTCAGAAAAAGGGACAAGCAATCCTGCATGAAGTGCAAATTCCAGCCCCATAAGAGTACAGAGTCAATTTTCTAAATGTCAGTGCCATGTACTATTCTCCACCCCTATCCTCATGTGTTTCCACGTTGCTTGCTTGGATCTGAAATATAATCCTCATATCTGTCTTGATTGCCAAAAACATTGAGTAAAGCAGAAGCTTATCACAAACCTGACATTTTCTCCATACCCGTCTCCAGCACCTTAGAAAAATAAACAATAGACAATAGGTGCAGGAGTAGGCCATTCGGCCCTTCGAGCCAGCACCACCATTCAATCATCGCCAATCAGTACACTGTTCCTGCCTTCTCCCCATATCCCCTGACTCTGCTATTTTTAAGAGTCCTATCTAGCTCTCTCTTGAAAGCATCCAGAGAACCTGCCTCCACCACCCTCTGAGGCAGAGAATTCCACAGACTCACCACTCTCTGTGAGAAAACGTGTTTCCTCGTTTCCGTTCCAAATGGCTCACTCCTTATTCTTAAACTGTGGTCCCTGTTTCTGGACTCCCCCAACATCGGGAACATGTTTCCTGCCTCTAGCATGTCCAAACCCTTAACAATCTTATGTTTCAATGAGATCCCCTCTCAACCTTCTAAACTCCAGAGTGCACAAGCCCAGCTGCTCCATTCTCTCAGCATATGACAGTCCTGCCATCCCGGGAATTAACCTTGTAAACCTACACTGCACTCCCTCAATAGCAAGAATGTCCTTCCTCAAATTAGGGGACCAAAACTGCACATAATACTCCAGGTGTGGTCTCATTAGGGCTCTGTACAACTGCAGAAGGACCTCTTTGCTCCTATATTTGATTCCTCTTGTTATAAAGGCCAACATGCCATTCGCTTTCTTCACTGCCTGCTGTACCTGCATGCTTACTCTCATAGACTGATGTGCAAGGACCCCCAGATCCCGTGGTACTTCCCCTTTTCCCAACTTAACGCCATTTAGATAGTAATCTGCCTTTCTGTTTTTGCTACCAAAGTGGATAACCTCATATTTATCCGCATTAAACTTCATCTGCCATGCATCTGCCCACTCCCCCAACCTGTCCAAGTCACCCTGCATTCTCATAGCATCCTCCTCACAGTTCACACTGCCACCCAGCTTCATGTCATCTACAAATTTGCTAATGTTACTTTGAATCCCTTCATCCAAATCATTGATGTATATTGTAAATAGCTGCGGTCCCAGCACCGAGCCTTGCGGTACCCCACTAGTCACTGCCTGCCATTCTGTAAGGGACCCGTTAATCCCTACTCTTTGTTTCCTGACTGCCAACCACTTCTCTATCCATGTCAGCACTCTACCCCCAATACCATGTGCCCTAATTTTGCTCACTAATCTCCTATGTGGGACCTTATCAAATGCTTTCTGAAAGTGCAGGTATAGTACATCACTGGCTCTCCCTTGTCCATTTTCCTAGTTAAATCTTTAAAAAATCCCAGAAGATTAGTCAAGCATGATTTCCCCTTCGTAAATCCATGCTGACTCGGACCGATCCTGTTACTGCTATCCAAATGTTTGGCTATCTCATCTTTTATAATTGACTCCAGCATCTTCCCCACCACCGGTGTCAGGCTAAGTGGTCCATAATTCCCTGTTTTCTCTCTCCCGCCTTTCTTAAAAAGTGGGATAACATTAGCATAAACATAAACATAAGCAATCCTTCTCCGGATTAGGTATTTTGAGTCATAAATAAATTGTGTTATTTTTTCCTGCATACTGTATCATGCTATTTAAAATAGGAGGGTTCTTGCCTGTTATTAAAGTGTAAACTGAATGTTAAACGAGCAAGATTGCCACTCACACCATGATTTAGAATTGTGCGCTCAAGCTGGACGATGTAAAGAACAGAGATGGTTTGGTTTATGGATTGCCAAAGGACAGAGAGCATGGGAATGTCTAAGGAGCTGTAGACTGATTTTTAACAGAATGGGAAAGTGAAAAAAATAAGAATATTTGTAATAAGCTGTGACAGTAGTGTATATTCATTCCCTGTCTTGTTCTAACAAATTAAATGTTTCCATGGCAATTTAGCATACTTTAAATTTTAACTTAACAACTTTATAGGAAATAATTATGGCTAGAGCAAACATTGTAAAGTATTCTCTAATTTATCATCTCAATTGTAGTACTTATATTACAACTTCCCTTGCTTTCTCTTAGAGATAGAGGGCAGCATGGTGGTGCAGTGGTAGAGTTGTTGCCTTACAGCACTTGCACCGCCAAAGACCCGGGTTCTATCCCAACTACGAGTGCTGTCTGTACGGAGATTGTACGTTCTCCCCGTGACCGCATAGGTTTTTATCGAGATCTTCGGTTTCCTCCCATACTCCAAAGACATGCAGGGTTGACGGTGGATATGCAATGGAAGACATTTAAAGACTCGATGGATGAACTACAAAAATTGTTCATCCCAGTTTGGCAAAAGAATAAATCGGGGAAGGTAGTGCATCTGTGGATAACAAGGGAAATCAGGGATAGTATCAAAGCAGAGGATGATGCGTACAAAGTTGCCAGAAAAAGCAGCATACCAGAGGACTGGGAGAAATTCAGAGTCCAGCAGAGGAGGACAAAGAGCTTAATTAGGAAAGGAAAAATAGATTATAAAAGAAAACTGGCAGGGAACATAAAAACTGACTGCAAAAGTTTTTATAGATATGTGAAGAGAAAGAGATTAGTTAAAACAAATGTAGGTCCCTTGCAGTCAGAAACAGGTGAGTTGATCATGGGGAACAAGGATATGGGGGACCAATTGAATAACTACTTTGGTTCCGTCTTCACTAAGGAAGACATAAATAATCTGCCGGAAATAGCAGGGGACCGTGGGTCAAAGGAGGAATTGAGTGAAATCCAGGTTAGTCGGGAAGTGGTGTTAGGTAAATTGAATGGATTAAAGGCCGATAAATCCCCAGGGCCAGATAGGCTGCATCCCAGAGTACTTAAGGAAGTAGCTCCAGAAATAGTGGATGCATTAGTGATAATCTTTCAAAACTCTTTAGATTCTGTTCCTGAGGATTGGCGGGTAGCAAACGTAACCCCTCTTTTTGAGAAGGGAGGGAGAGAGAAAACGGGGAATTACAGACCAGTTAGTCTAACATCGGTAGTGGGGAAACTGCTTGAGTCAGTTATTAAAGATGGGATAGCAGCACATTTGGAAAGTGGTGAAATCATTGGACAAAGTCAGCATGGATTTATGAAAGGTAAATCATGTCTGACGAATCTCATGGAATATTTCAAGGATGTAACTAGTAGCGTGGATAAGGGAGAACCAGTGGATGTGGTGTATCTGGATTTCCAGAAGGCTTTCGACAAGGTCCCACATAAGAGATTAGTATACAAACTTAAAGCATACGGCATTGGGGGTTCAGTATTGATGTGGATAGAGAACTGGCTGGCAAACAGGAAGCAAAGAGTAAGAATAAACGGGTCCTTTTCACAATGGCAGGCAGTGACGAGTGGGGTACCGCAAGGCTCAGTGCTGGGACCCCAGCTATTTACAATATATATTAATAATCTGGATGAGGGAATTGAAGGCAATATCTCCAAGTTTGCGGATTACACTAAGCTGGGGGCAGTGTTATCTGTGAGGAGGATGCTATGAGACTGCAAGGTGACTTGGATAGGTTGGGTGAGTGGGCAAATGTTTGACAGATGCAGCATAATGTGGATAAATGTGAGGTTATCCACTTTGGTGGCAAAAACAGGAAAGCAGACTATTATCTAAATGATGGCCGATTAGGAAAAGGGGAGATGCAGTGAGACCTGGGTGTCATAGTACACCAGTCATTGAAAGTAGGCATGCAGGTGCAGCAGGCAGTGAAGAAAGTGAATGGGATGTTAGCTTTCATAGCAAATGGATTTGAGTATAGGAGCAGGGAGATTCTACTTTAGTTGTACAGGGTCTTGGTGAGACCACACCTGGAGTATTGCGTACAGTTTTGGTCTCCAAATCTGAGGAAGGACATTATTGCCATAGAGGGAGTGCAGAGAAGGTTCACCAGACTGATTCCTGGGATGTCAGGACTGTCTTATGAAGAAAGACTGGATAAACTTGGTTTATACTCTCTAGAATTTCAGAGATTGAGAGGGGATCTTATAGAAACTTACAAAATTCTTAAGGGGTTGGACAGGCTAGATACAGGAAGATTGTTCCCGATGTTGGGGAAGTCCAGGACAAGGGGTCACAGCTTAAGGATAAGGGGGAAATCCTTTAAGACCGAGATGAGAAAGACCTTTTTCACACAGAGAGTGGTGAGTCTCCAGAACTCTCTGCCACAGAGGGTAGTTGAGGCCAGTTAATTGGCTATATTTCAGAGGGAGTTAGATGTGGCCCTTGTGGCTAAGGGGATCAGAGGAAATGGAGAGAAGGCAGGTACGGGATACTGAGTTGGTTGATCAGCCATGATCATATTGAATGGCGGTGCAGGCTCGAAGGGCCGAATGGCCTACTCCTGCTCCTAATTTCTATATTTCTATGTATGTAGGTGAATTGGCTTGGTGTATGTGTAAATTGTCCCTAGTGTGCATAGGATAGTGTTAGTGTGCGGGGATCGCAGGTCGGTGCGGACTTGGTGGGCCAAAGGGCCTGTTTCCGCGCTGTATCTCTAAAAAACAAAATTGCAAAAGCATCCATGTAGGTGCCTTATAAACTGAAGACATATCCGTCAATATGGGTTTCCATAACATAGCAACATTCATCCAGCTAATCACGAATCCAACCTACGCTTCATCATATCATATCTCAGCACCGTGAACGTGGACCTGAACTGGTAATAGTTTGGATTTATGGATCAATTTTATTTACGATCTTTCAAAACCTTCTCATCCATTGCCTCCACCGAAAAGATTCTGATTTAATCGGCAGGTGCTTTTTTCCTCCTGCATACCAATTAGAATTAGTGCATGGGCCATCGTTGGTCGACACCGACTCAGTGGGCCGAAGGGCCTGTTTCGACCCTGAATCTCTAACAAAACTAAAAGTAGCTGAGACCTTATTGTAAATGAATCAAAATGAAGAACTCGTTCTAGGTTTAGTGCACAAGAACATTTTGCGAATTCAAAACCTTTGTTGGCCTCCCATGCATCAACATGCCTTTACCATTGCAGAAGGTTATCTTGGCCCTTTTGTGGTGAAAAGGGAAAGAAACACTTGCAAAATTCCAGCAGAGATTTATTTTTATAAATGCTGATCTACTTTAGTTTAGAATTTTAATACCGATTTGCAGGATGAAGTAGTAAATGATAACTCACTTATGTTAATTGTTACAGGTAATTATACTGCTACAATATGTAAACTGTAAGAAATGGCAATGACCCAATGAGATGGAAGAATTTTCTGCAGCTGTGGGGCCAATTTAACTCGGTATCTGGAGAGGAAACTTTGTTTTTGCAATTACAGTAATCAAAAATGCTCTACATTGACAATATTAAAGCCTCTTGGCAGGAATTTTGGAGGTGAAATGGCAAGGATATAGGAGGATTTTTAACCCATTCACGTAGCTGTTTGATTTTGTCCAAAAGTTGTGTTTCATCTGAATGCAATATTAACTGAATGTGCGAGTACAACGGAACATCAATGTCATGCAGATTCAACATCTGCCGTTGAAGTTACATAAGTTAACTTAATTTATGATAAAACTGGTAATCATCAATCCCATTTGATTCCGGCCCTTAATATTTCAGCTACTTAAGTTTGAGTCACCCTAAATTAAATCTATTCAGTATCTTGGAGAATATTTTTCTATTAGTTGTCTATTAGATTAGAGTTTAAAGATCGGCTAAATATGTTGTCACTATTGTGTCTTAATTTGTCACAATGCAGAAGGAGTCTATTCAGCCCATCTGGTTCATGTTGTCTCCAAGCAGAGCAATGTCCTCTGAGCCATTTCCCCCTTTCTTTACGTCTCTGTATCCCTGCAAATCTTTTTCAATCACATGCCCATCATCTGCCTAATGGTTCTCAAGCCAATCCTCTACAATGAGAGGTCTTTGCAGTCGTCAATTAACTTACCAACAGATCTTTGGGAAGTAAGAGGAAACTGAAGCACATGGAGGAAACCCTATGTGATCAAAGAAAATATGTGGAAACTCCATGCGCACAAGTCACCCAGGATCACTGGAGCGCTGTGGGAGTAGCTTGAATGTGCTACTCTCTCTGCTTGCTTTCTGTGGCACAGGATACATTATTCCCGCCTCCTGTATCTTCATGCGGGAATATGGAGCCCTGATTATGTTGGCAACATGCACTGAGCCAAATTAGTTGGGCATTCTGATGACAAGAGGAGGTGCATTTGACATCATTATCCTGACTACCTTGAGGAGTGACCTGATTGAATCACATAACATTATGTGGTTGACCAGATTGAACCAAATAAAATGCTGGAATCTTGAGCAAAGCGTTTGGATCGACAACACTGACAATATCAATATTTCACAACAAATTTTAACCTGAATTTCCAATGCAAATGTTCATCTGTTAAATCAATTTCAGTTCTATTTCTGGTATTACAGTATTTCAATTTGAAAATTTTTAATTGGTCTTGAGCCTTAAGCCTTCTCTAATTCTTTTCACTGTCCTTAAAATTAATGCTATATGGATAGGTGGTAATCATTAAATTAATTACTTCCAGTATCATTTACTGCTTCTTAGGAGACACTTGTTTCCACATCTAGAAGCTTTTGTAATTTTCACTTTCTGTATTCAAAAAAGGAACCAAGTTCAACATTGTAACTATCAGAAAGAAATATCAAATTCATGTTCCAGCCAGATAAATCAACCCTTCATTAACTAGTCTTTCACTGCACTGAAGACATCCAATGCATAATTTAAATATGATGGTATTCATTAGTCATTGTTAATAACTTTTGTGGGCAGATAAACTAGATTCATAATTTTATTAAGAGCAGAATAGCTTTAATTCATCATTAATTTTTAATTAGGATCTTTTGATACTTGGGGCTCTAGAGCAGTTCAAAGCATAATCAATTTAAAGTAAATTATTGAATTCAAGTTCATTAATGAAGGAACAATAATAGCATTTACTAGACTTTTGCTTATGATTTAATTATTTTTCATCTTTGGTTTACTTTCTTCAAAATTTCAAGTACATACCAAAAAAATCTGATGATTTTTATTCAATATAAATTCTTCAGTAAATGATTAAGTGAACACAGAGCGTATTCATTCTGAAGAAGGGTCTCAACCTGAAATATCACCTATCCAGCACTTTGTGTCCTTTTGTGGATTAACCATCATTGCAGTTCTTTGTTTCCACAGAGGTTATTTCCCTTTTATTTAGCTTATTTTGAAAATGTACCAGTATAGATTAACTATTCATTGGATAAGGTTGAATTTTACAGGAATTTCTTTCATTCTTTCATTGTTTCATTGCCACAGAACTTCACTTCAATAATAAAGCAACAAGTCTCACAGCAGAACATGAAGGAGCATGTGTTGGAGAACAGGGTTTGTGACATGTGATCTCCTTTTCCAGCAGAGTTTGCAATCTAACACTTGTGTCAATAACCTGTGGCATCCAAGTACAGAGAGGTCATCAAACAAGCTGAGCAATCAATCAATCAGACTGAAGAATTGGTATTGACAATAAACCAGGCAGTGAAAAAAAGCATCTCTAAAGACGTACAGGTTTGTAGGTTGATTGGCTTCAGTAAAATTGTACATTGTAAATTGTACATTGTCAACAGTGTGTGTAGGATAGTGTTCATGTGCGGGATCACTGATCGGCGCGAACAGTGGGCTGAAAGACCTGTTTCTGCACTGTTTCTCTAAACTATACGAATATATAATTATTTATTTTAAGACCAGCAACACAACAAAAGCTTTTCACTGTAGCTCGGTATACATGGCAATAAACTGAATGAAACTGAGGTGATTCAGCAGTAATTGCCGCTGGGTGTTCTGTAAGAATCTCAGCAGCATCTCTTTCGACAAGCCAACATTTTCAATGTTTTTTTTAACAGAAATAATTGTGTAAAATGTTGAGGCTCATGTCAAATCACTGATTCTATGCTAACTGCATTTTCAAAGATTGCAACACCTCAGCCAGACACAGGGAAGAGCATTATTGAAGACAACCTGCGGATTTCTGCGTTTAACTGCACACATGCTGATATCAGAATGTTAAACCTCATTTGAGGTGGCCTGATTGGGAGTAAGTGTTAATATTTTCAGCAATAATTACAATGGCGTATCCTGCGCCATAATTCCGGCTTTGTTGCAGGATGGAGTAAAGATTTATTAATTATTTTAAGTGTAAAGATTACATTTATTTGATATCAATTTTAGTGTCTTGTTAACAGAACTATCATCATAGCTATTATTTTACTTCGGAGTCACGTGAGTGATTCCGTGAAGAACCCCGCCAGTCCGCATGCGCGTCATTACGTCTGACGCATGGCGCAGCGACCGGTTGGGAGGAGCAATGCTCCTCCAGTGGTACGTTTTAAAAAGCCTCAGGTAAGTGTAAAACCTAGTCGGAGGTCGTTTTCTGCGCTTGATAATTTCTTGTTTCAGTATGGAGTATCCAAGTATGGAGAAAACGTCACGGGTGAAGTGGAGGCGAGCCGCTGGGAAAGTAGTCATGGAAGCCCGTGGAAGTGCGGGTAGTGGGCGGCCGCCTAGCTCACTTACAGAATCGCTAGTGGTACGACCAGTGGCTGCAGACTTGGTGCCTGAAAGCACTGTGGCTGCTCCATTGGGGCGCAAAGCCACCAAAAAATCTGCACGGCCCGTGGATTCTGACTAGTCGGGTCGGGAGGGATCCCCTCCGGGAAGGGATAACGTCTTGGGAAGGTTATCCAGAATGGAGATCCTTATGGAGAGGATGATCCATCTATACACACTGCAACAGGAGGAGTTGTGTAAGCGCCGGCCTATGGGAGAGCCCGCGCCAGCAGCGCCAGAAACAGGGCTGCTAAATGTCTTCGAGGAGAAGAGCGAGCATCAATGTTATTGCTGACGCCGAGTCTGAGGATACAGCCATGGAGCATACCCCAAGGGATGAAGGGCACGAGTTAGAGGTACCATCCCTGGCAGCAAGATTTGCCGTCCCAACAGACTCAGGAGTGCCGCTGTGTGAAGAGTTGGCTGCAAGTATTAACTACTTGGCTTCACACCAGCTTCAAGAGCTCATTATCGATGAAACAGCCGGAAAGTATGAGACACCATCGAATTGTGTCCTACTCAAAGTGCCGGCTGTGAACCATGCCGTATGGGGTCATATGAGCGTAGGCATAAGAGCTCAGGTAATGAGGCTTCAGAGGGTGCTAAAACTCCTCGCCTCGAGCATTACAGCATTCGCCAGGTCAGTTGATGGAGGGCACCTGTCTGATGTACAGCAGGATGCCCTGGCCCTCATGTGTAATACGCACTTCGAGATAAACTGTCTGAGGAAAAGAGCCATCGCCCCACCATCAACCTGAAGTATCCTCTTTGAAGATACATTTCTAATCTAGTTATTGGAATGCGTTTTATTTTATATATATATTTTTGAACTTTGTATCGCTCTCTCTTCCAATTAATAATAATTGTTCAAGGAGGCAGAGCGAAACATATAAAAACATCTACGGAAGTCAATATGGATTTTTCTACCACCTGTATGTGATTTGTTTTTAATTATAATATCTTTATTTTTGGATATTATAATATCACTTTTTGTTTGTTAAGTATCTTTTCACGACTCTACACTTTCTGGTCTTTTTCAAGGTTTATTCTGAAGGGGAGATGCCAACAAAACTTAACAGCTGGGGATGACCATCCTTCATCTGGAGTTATAAGGTTTTTGGTTGCACCATATGAGGTGGGGGTATTGACATGATTCATAATGCAAGACGATAAACAAAAGAAAACTGGAGGAATCACATTTTGTAGTTGGAATATAAGGGGTGCTAATGAACCAATTAAAAGGGGTAAGATCTTTGCCCAATTAAAAGCCTTAAACAGTGACATCATTTTCTTACAAGAGACGCATCTGAAATATCAAACACAGATAAGATCGAAGGCAAATTGGATTGGGCAAACATACTACTCTTCATTTACTTCTAAATCTAGAGGCACGGCTATTATCGTTCGTAAAGGTATACCATTTAAATTAAAGAAAACCATAGCAGATAAAGAGGGGAGGTACGTCATAGTCACGGGATAAATTTATTCTACTCCACTTACTTTGATAAATATTTATGTTCCTAATTTTGACAACCCCCAATTCTTTAGTAAAATTTTGGATATAATTTCAGAATTTAACCATCAAAATGTGATAATAGGGGGAGATTTGAATTGTGTTTTAGATCCATATTTGGATAAATCAGCAAAACAAAAAAAGGACTAACATAAAATCTAAAACTAGTGCATACATGAAAAATATAATATAACAGATGTATGGAGGATCGCTAACCCAGTAGGTAGGGAATATTCATTTTATCAACAGTACATAAACATATTATTAATCACAATCTGAGGTATGCTTTTACAAATTGTATTCCCTTCGTTTTTACTGCCAGCAGGGGTAACAGGGGAATATTTTCTTGTATGCGAACGCCTATGGACTTTACCTGTTGAATATAGTCTTATATTCCCCTGGTCTCACATACTTGGCAACGTGACGCTGCGTGGGAAATTTAGAATATTCAAACGGCAGACAGGAAGACTGCCGCGTCCTACCTGAGATGTTCAGATTTTCCTCTAGATGTCTGATATGGGTAATAATAACAATATTACTGTCCTCTTTCGGGGACACGACATATATTGCCCTCACTAGATCCATATTGCCCTCGTCTTCGACTCGGGCAATATGAATCTACTTCAGGCAATATATGTCGTATCCCCCTCAAGGCCAGTCAATATTCTATTATTCACGTATTGATTATTTCTTAGTGGACACATCTGTTGAAATTCCCTTTTAGAATTATAACAGAAAAAATTAAGTATTTGGGCATCCAAATTACAAAGAACTATAAATCATTACTCAACGCAAACTATATGCCTTTATTAACTAAATTAAATGGGTTGTATAAATTCTGGAAAACACTGCCGATGTCTTTAATAGGCAAAATAAATGCGATAAAAATGATCTTCTTACCACAAATATTGTACCTGTTTCAAACAATACCAATATACTTACCTAAAAAATTCTTTAAAAAACTAGATTCTGATATTATAAATTTCATATGGGATTATAAATCACACAGAATTTAAAAAAAAAAACACTTGTGTAAATCTAAAGAATCGGGGGACTGGCACTCCCTAACTTATTGTATTATTATTGGTAGTGAATATTAAAACTGTAATCTACTGGTTGGACAGTTCTGCCCAACAGGTAGATTGGACATGAATGGAGAAAGAGGATTGTTCCCCTTAAAATATAGGAGCAATCCTTCTTTCCCCGATAAAACTGAACAATATAATATATAAGAAGAATCCAATTATTCATAGTATAATACGAATTTGGGAACAAATAAAACTAACTTTAAAATTAAGAAAATTATCGCTTCTTTCGCCAATAGCTAATAATCCCTCATTCAAACCATCCATTATTGATAAAACGTTTATCCATTGGGAAAGAATAGGAATTAAACCGATGGGAGATATGTATGAAATGGGAAAATTCTTATTGTTCCAACAATTACAACTAAAATATAATTTGAAAAGTAATCAATATTTCAAATACCTTCAAATTCAAGATTATTTGAAAAAGTATATACAAGGATATCAAACTTTAACCCCAGATTTATTGGAGGAAGGAATGAATAGAAAGGCAGAATCAAGCAATTTAATATCCTACATATAATATAATTCTAAATATAGAAACACCAACGACAGAGGCAATTAGAAGGGACTGGGAACAAGAGTTATTGATAAAAATTCCGAACGATAGATGGGAAAAAATCTATTATATGTAAACAGATGTTCAATGAATGTAAGACATAACCTAATTCAATTTAAAATTTTACATAGATTATATTATTCGAAAACTAGACTGAATAAAATATTTTCAAATGTTTCCCCCATCTGCGACAAATGTCTAACTCAAAATGTCACTATAGCACATTCCTTTGTCTCTTGTACAAAACTGTATAAGTTTTGGAATGAAATTTTTGGAATGTTTACAAAACTATTTAACACAAAATTAAACCCCAATACAGAACTGATTATCTTTGGATCAATGGAAGAGGGAAGTAAACTAACTATATTCCAAGAAGCTTTTCTTAATTACGGTCTAATAACAGCAAAAAAACTTATACTCAAATTTTGGAAAAACGTACCTACGCCAACATTCAAAATGTGGATTTCAAGCATGTCTGAAATGCTACATCTTGAAGAAATGAGATTCCTCCTACTAGGCAAAGTAGACCTATTCTTAAAGATTTGGTCTCCTTTTTATCAACTTTTTACAAGCATATGGTGCAACATAACATAACCTTAGAAATTAAATGGTTTAGAACCGGGTGATGGATGGGCAAAAATACGAGGTAGGTAGATCTCTCCTAATCTCTCTTTTCTTTACTTTTTCCTTTTCTTTCAATCTTTTAGCTTCTCATCTCTGTCCTTTATTTCTTTTGCTTTCTGTTTCTACTCGCTTGACTATCTATTCCGACACTTTTTAACAGAGGGCAGAAAAACCCACAGGTAACCATGGAAGCAGAGGGGTCTGGTTCTTGTAGGAACATATTAAGTGGGAATCACTTACAAGTTGGAGGAAGATTACACTTGTTTCTGAAGGAATGGTTTGGGATAACATCAGATTTGTTTATACTGAAACTGATAATTCAGCTGTTTCCCGGGTCTTTCCTGTTATCAATGGCTCATTTGGATGATATCTTGATAATAGAAAATACCCGGGACACAGCTGAATTATCAGTTTCAGTTGTTAAACTCTTGTTTGAGAGATTGGGGTTCCTCATTCATCCACTTAAATCCAAATTGATACCAGTTAAAGTGATTGATTATTTGGGATTCACTTTTAACTCATATGCTAGTGACCTTGCCCACCGGCAAGAGATTAAATTTAATTGAAGGCTGTAATAATCTCATGGAGGAGCAACAACCTTCAATTAGACTGGTGGCCAGCCTGTTTGGCAAATTAGTGGCTGCCTTTCCAGCTGCACAGTATGGACCTTAGCATTACCAAAATTTACAACGTGCAAAGGAACAGGCACTCAGAATACAGAATCTGGTCTTTCAACAGGCTCATGCAATTACCAGCTGAAGCCATTGTTGAATTGTTGAATTGAATTGTTGAATTGCACTGGTGGCTAATGAACGTCTCAAATTGCTCCAACAAAATTCTGGTTGAGGAACCCTCAGTTGTTTTACAGACTGATGTTAGGTTGGGGTGCTATGGATACCATCTCTAGCTGTGGAGGCAGATGGAATATGCATGAAGCATTTATTCTTCAATCACATGGAATTACTTATTTAGAGCTACTGGGAGCGTTTTATGGGCTTAAAGCTTATTGTACAACTATGAGACACTTACATTCAACTTCAGATTGACAACACTACGGCAGTAGCGTATGTTGATAACATTGGTGGAATCAAGTCAGAATCTTGTGATAAATTGGCTAATCTGATTTGGCACTGGTGCATTACAAGAAATATTTGGGTTTCAGCTATCAACCTACCAGGTAGACTCAACATAATGGCAGACACCAGGTCAAGCAAATTCAATGACAACACAGAATGGATGTTGAATCATGAAGTATTTAATTATATTGTTCTTCGATATGGGATGCCAGATATCAATTTGTTTGCATCCACTCAATCACCAGTTACCCAAATATGTTTCATGGGAACTAGACCCTGGGGCAGTAGCGGTAGATGCATTCTCTCTACATTGGGGTGGAATGTTTTTATATGCCTTTCCTCCATTTTGCCTCCTCAGTCGGTGCTTGCTCAAGATCAAGCAGGACTCCGCTTCAGGAGTATTGGTGGTACCCGACTGGCCTACTCAGCCATGGTTCCCTCTCGTTTTGGAGATAACAACACACCCAGTTATGGGTGTTCCGAAACGCAGTGACCTACTGGTGCACCATGTAACTGGGGATTTACATCCATTACATGATCGTATTGATCTGTTAATTTGCAGATTCTGATGAGGCCATACCTGGGGCTTGGACTATCCGATCGTACTGTGGATGTGATTGCTGCGGCCTGGAGGGATAGTACCAAAAAACAGTATACCTCTCATATTAGGAAATGGGAGATGTTCTGTTCACAGGGGAACATTGCATATCACACGGCATGCATTGCAGATGTGCTAGAATTTCTGTCAACGCTATATTTTGATGAAGGGCTGAGCTATAGTGCCATCAATAGTGGCAGGAGTGCCCTGTCATCATACTTATGGCTGGGGTCGGAACAACATTCAGTTGGATCTCACCCTTTAATATCCCGGTTTATGAGGGGTATTTTTAATTCCAATCTCCCCAGACCCAGGTACTCAGAAATCTGGGATGTGTGCGTAGTGTTCGCGCTGCTTCGCCAGTGGGGTCCAGCCACATCCCTGTCTTTGCCCAAAATCACCCTTAAGGTGGTCATGCTCATGGCGCGGGTTTCAGCACAACGGGTCCAGACGTTGCAGAAGCTGTGACTGGACAGGATGGTATAATCTGGTAATAACATTACGTTTTACATTTATGATTTAATTAAACAGAGCAGACCAGGGGTGTCGGGGTTCAAGGTTATATTTTCGGCACACCCCACGGATTTAAGACTGTGCATATTGTCGCACTTGCTATATTATATTAACGTCACCAAGGGCCTCAGAGGTTCGGAATCAGCATTATTTATTAGCCACAAAAAAACGCATATGAAAGTGTCGGTTCAGACCATCTCAAGGCGGCTGAAACAGGTTCTCGTGAATGCAGGAGTGGACACTGACCATTTAAAATCTCACTCCACCAGGGCGGCATCAACGTTAGCAGCGAGGGCAATGGACGTCCCTCTAGACCATATCCTTGCGGCCGCAGGATGGTCAAATGAACTGACTTTTCAAAGGTTCTATAACAAGCTGCTTACTGAACCGGGGGTATTCGCCCAATCCATTTTAAGTTCTGTTTCATAGTTTCCCCCTGGGAGAGAGTGGTTGATATTGTTTCTTTGTTAAATGAACCGTTAACGTTTCAAATCAGTGTCATGATTCAATGCATTGTTTTATTCACTCATCCTGAGTCAATTGCTGCAGTGAGACGCCTGGATTTGTATCTACGGCATGAAATCACAGAGCTTTGAAATCTTCACGGAATCACTCACGTGACTCCGAAGTAAAATAGTAAGATTAAACGAGAACTTACCAGTTTGAAGCTTGATCTTTATTTTATGAGGAATTACGATGAGCGATTACGTGCCCACCGCTCCCAACCCTCATATCGCAACGGTCATCTGGTAGTTCTAGGTTTATAATCTTACTATGTTACTTCAATTACTGTTATTCTGTGATTTCACACCGCTGCTTTGAAGATTGACGCGCATGACTGGCAGGGTTCTTCACGTAATCGCTCATCGTAACACCTCATAAAATAAAGATCAAACTTCAAACTGGTAAGTTCTCATTTAATCTTACTATTTTACCCCATGAATACCCAGCTTGCAGCATTATCTTGGTATTTAACACCAATTATGATTATAGTATATACCAGGATAACTCCTGGTCTCCTGGCAGAGGAGAGTATGCCACAGCATTTTCATTCTCCCTCGGCAATCATTTCCACAGTCCATCTTTCTTTGAGATTTTACTTACATTGCAACATAAATATTAAGCAATTCTTGATGCATATAAACCATGATTTGCAATGGCACAGTGATAGAGCTGCTGCCTTACAATGCCAGAGATCCGGGTTAGATCCTGAATGCAAGTGCTATCTGTACAGGGTTTGTGTTTCTCCCTGTAACCGGGTGGGTTTTCTCCAGGTGCTCAGGTTTCCTCCCACACTCTAATGATGCACAAGTTTGTAGGTTAATTGGCTTTGGTGAAATGGTATATTGTCCATGGCGTGTAGGATAGTGCTGTTGTATGGGGTAATTGCTGGTTGGTGTCGATCTGGTGGGCCGAAGAGCCTGTTTTTGTGCTGTATTTCTAAAGTCTAAAGATTCTGACATCCACAGCAATGCATTACAAATAACATACTTTTCTCTCCATTGCCTTCCTGATATTTACAACTGAGACATTTACTTTGCACTAATTTTGAAACTACTGGTGCCCATTGAATCCTCTGCTTTGTTTATCAGCTGGACATGTATAGTTATCAGTTCATATCTGTTTAGAGATACAACGTGGAAGCAGATACAACGTGGCCACCGGGTCCATGCCGACCAGCGATTAGTTCGAAACTACACACCGGGACAATTTACAGAAGCCAAATGATCCACAAACCTGCACATCTTTGGAAAGTGGGAGGAAACCAGAGCACCCGGAGGAAACTCACATGGTCACAGGTAGAACATACAAACTCCATACTCTATGTTTATGTCCTGTATGTTTGTTTACTGCACAAATTAACATAACTGATCACCAATGTTTCCACAGGAATATGGAGCAGAGGAACTGAGGTAAGTCAGTCACACTTCTTGAGCCTATATTGCTGTATTCAATGGAATCATGGCTGATTTCAACGTTAACTCCATCCATACTCCTTAGTTCTGTGCCTCTGATGTACAAAATACTTCAGATTTAAAACTATTGTTTGTTTATATTTGTGTGTGTACTACATCTCTATCATTTTTTGCGTGAGGCAAGGTTTTATAGCTCACTTCCTGAATTAAATAGCTTTGATTTTTTTTAAAGTTTAGCTCTGTTTGCCACTAACCAAAACAAGGAAAGTTAGATACTCTGCCTACCCACCAATTCTGTGAAAAAAACATAAAAAGTCGTCATATAATTTTTTAAACATAGCATTGGGCCATGTTTCTGGGGAATGCACCGTCTTCACCGTCTTCTCCTACTCTTTGTAAACAATAAATCACAGATAATTGAAATGTGGGTAATGAGAGCAAAGGTGATTAAGGTTCTACTGTACTTACATGTTTGCAATTGTACCAATTAAGATATAGGCATGAAGCAAAGCAAACAGAGAAAAATATCTACATTGCACTTTAAATGATTCAGCCTGCTATGGTTCTCACGAGCTAATAAGTTAAAAAATTCATAATTTTATATATTAAAAGCTGACATATTTGGAGGCAAAGGAAATTATATTTGAAGACCAACATGATATTATGGACAGAGATGTGAAGAGAGATGAAGGTCCAAACAAGGAATCAAGATGGCCAAAGGCACAATGACCACTGTCGAGGAATCAGGAAGCAGAGAGTTTGCAAATAAACGATTGTATGGTTGTATTACAGAGTTAGAGAGGGGTGAGGCTGTGAAGGAATATGGCTGGTAGAGCTGCTACCTCTCAGAAAGAAGCCTTACAGTGCCAGAGACCCGGGTTAGAACCTGGCTATGGGTGCTTATTCCATACAGAGTTTGTACGTTCTTCCCGTGGGTTTTCTCAGAGAACTTCTGTTTCCTCCAACACTCCAAAGACATACAGGTTTGTAGGTTAATTGGCTTGGTATAAATATAAGATTTGTCCCTAGTGTGTGTAGGATCATATTAATGCACGGGAATCATTGCTCGGTGCGGACTTGGTGGGCCGAAGGGCCTGTTTCCATACTGTATCTATAAAGTAAACTAATCTAAGAGAGGTGCAATGCACAGCTTGGAGGAATTATAAGAATACAAAATACATTGACACAGTTTACGACAACCCCCACCAATAAACCCTGAAAGACATAAACAGCTCACCATCATTAAAGGCTCTTAAATGTTTTTTAAAAAAAAATAGGATATGGATCACATGCAGGCAGAGAAGTTTAGTTTAACTTGGCATCATGTTTGGCATGTACATTGTTTGAGTTTATTTTAGTTTATTGTCACATGTCCCGAGGTACAGTGAAAAGCTTTTGTTGCTTCAGTGGAAAGACAATACATGGTTACAATCAAGCCATCCAGGGCATACAGATACATGATAAAAGGATTAATGTGAATAACATTTAGTGCAAGATAAAGTCCAGTAACGTCTGACAAAAAGGAAGTCAGAGGGTATCCAATGAGGTAAATAATTGCTCAGGACTGCTCTCTAGTTGCTGATAGCCCAAATGGTGGGCTGAAGAGCCTGTTCTTGTGCTGCACTGCTCTCTACTCTGTTCTATGTCTCTGGAAGGCAAAGATATTAGCAACTAATCACACTTTTTAAATTGTATTTCTTTTTTAATAACAATAAAAAAATATTAAAACAAAGTAAAATAAGTTAATCGAGTGCCTGCACTTTAGTTTCTTATAGAGTCAGTGATGCCATTCAAATAAACAGGGTGACCTTTCACAGCTAAAGTACACAAGTAAGTTCTTTGTCCATCAGTGCTCTGGTGCTGTGCTCAATGATAGGTCCAGAAGCAGACAGTGAGATGGGCCAACATTGCAGGCATGCTGAGCCATAATTAATCAAAGCATTTTAGTCTGAACCATTAGTTATCAGTCAGCACAATTTAGCCCATTATTGAGATAGATCAATTACTTTAACACACTGCTTGGAATGTTTTAACAAATCCGTATTGAACATCCCTCTGATGTTTTCTTAGCTCAAAATGATACCCCAAAAATCAAGGAATTATTCAAATAAACTGTGATTAAGATCCATTTCCACCAGCTGACGAAACCGAAAAAGGGTTGCATTGAATATAATTGTTGATGAAATTGCAAGGTTACTGATCTATATACAATCATGCTATTATTTCACTGTAAATGCAGGACATCAATCATGGAAGCAACATTAACATAGCATTTAATTTCCATTTTGAAAACTGATTATAAGCCACACTTTCTAGGCTCCTTTATACACATTTTCAATAGCTAGGGAACATCTGTGAAGAAATAAAATGATACTGCAGACTTCTTTTGGAATTATCTTTTGTAATGTTAAGTTGATTAATAACAGCATTTGAAGTAAACTGCTCAATTGTGACTTCATAAAACCAGAAGCAAAACAGATTTAAATCCTCCACAATTCCACTTGCTATTCAAAACTAGAATACATGAATAAAGTACAAACTGAATAGAGCAAGATGGAAACAACTGTTGAATGTGAAGCCATGCAAGGTTTGTTGTGTGTGATGAACATGCATTTACCATTTACATCCTTCACAGAGCATTTGGCTGAGATGGAAACTGCAGCTGTTCACTTAATCCCCATTATGAAACGATCATCTCCCACTGCAAGCAATGACCATCAACAGCGAAAAAAACTCATTCTTGTTCGCTCTTATCAAATGACAAAATATTTAGCCAAAATCTTCAACAGATTTAGACATCCCCGTGACCCAAAAAAAAACAAATGGTTATCCATTACACGACAATTAAAATAGCACAGACCAAAGCAGATTCCAGAGAATATTGAACAATTAATATAGTTTAAAAAAAACAGTTTGGGGGCAATTCAGCACATTTATACTCCTATCATTGGAGCTGAGTTTTGAGTTATGTAGTATTCTAGATTCAGTTGGTTGCCAGGAAGAAGCAGTTCTTGAACCTGGATGTTATAATTTTCAGGCTCCTGTAGATACCATGTGATGGTAGGAGTGAGATGAGAATGTGGCCAGGTTAGATTGAGTCTTTCATGATATTGGCTGCCTTTTTGAGGCAGCATTTCCTAGAATCCCTTTGTTAGTGGGGAAGTCAGTACCTATGATAGACCAGGCAGTATCTACCAATCTCTGTAGGAAAGAACTGCAGATGCCGATTTAAATCGAAGATAGACATAAAATGCTGGAGTAACTCAGTGGGACAGGCAGCAACTTGGGAGGGAAGGAATTGGTGATGTTTTGGGTTGAGACCCTTCTTCAGACTGAACTTTCTCTGTAGTCTCTTTCGTTCCTGTGCATTTGAGGTCTTTTTACAACACACTACAACACTTCTACAACTGTAGAATTTCAAATCTCCTCAATCTTCTGATGAAGAAGAGGCTTTGATGAGCATTATTTATGGTTACATCAGTGTGCTGGAGCTAGAGCATATGTTTTGGACATATGCACACCCAAGACCTCAACGCTGTTGAATTTCTACACCTTCAACCCATTCATGAAGATAGGTTTTGTGGATCCTCAACTTTCCCTTCCTAAAGTCAACAATGCTGAATTGCTGACTTTGAGATTGTCGTTCTGGCACCATTCAATCAGATTATTAATATCCCTCCTGCACTCTGACTCATTGTTGCCTGTTATTCATCCAACACAGGCGTCTGACTGGATATTATAGACCTTAGAGGCTATAAGCATACATTTGAAGCATTTTCCCTGGCAGTTCTGTCTAACTCCTGCTCTCCGCACCTGGAACATCTGGCAGTGAAGTGCCGCCCCTTCTACCTCCCGAGGGAATTCACCTCCATCATCCTGGCCCCGGTCTGCATCCTACACCAGGCAGATATCCGTCTCGCATTGGAGGAGCTGCACGCCATGGTCAACAAGCACCAGACAGCGTTCCCTGAAGCCTTTATCACCATAGCCGGGGGCTTCAACAAAGCCAACGTGACAAAATCACTCTCAAACTACCACCAACATGTCTTCTGCACACCTCGACCACTGCTACATGGCCTGTCGCTCTATCCCTCGCCCTCACTTCAGGAAATCCAACAATTCAGCGATGCTGCTTCTTCCTGCATACAGGCAGCAACTGAAGAGCGCACCCCCTGAGGTGAGGAGGACTGCACAGAGCTGGTCTGGGGAGGCAGAAGCTCAACTTCAGGACTGCTTGGAATCTGTAGACTGGGCAATGTTCAAGGACTCGGCAACTCGGAAAGCGCCTGGACCTGATGGTTTACCCGGTTGAGTTCTAAAAACCGATGCAGACCAATTGGCTGGAGGTTTTGCGGACATTTTCACCTTCTCAATTCCGAGGTCTGAGGTTCCCACCTGCTTTAAGAGGGCATCAATAATATCAGTGCACAAGAAGAGCAAGGTGACGTGCCTCGACGACTATCGACCTGTGGCACTGACGTCTGTGGTGATGAAGAGCTTTGAGCGGTTGGTCATGGTGCATATCAACTCCTACCTCAACAAGAAACTCGACCCATTAGAGTTTGCCTACCATCACAACAGGTCAACGGAGGATACGATCTCACTGGATCTCCAATCCGCACTGGACCACATGCCAATAAAAACACTTATGTCACGCTGTTGTTTATAGACTACAGCTCAATACCATCATCCCCTCCAAGCTGGTTACCAAGCTCACGGATCTGGGTTTCTCCGCACCCCTCTGCAATTCGATCCTCGACTTCCTCATCTACAGACAACAGTCTGTTCGAATTAGCAGAAATACTTCTTCCTCATTAACAATCAGTACGGGAGCACCTCACAGCTGCGTGCTCAGCCCCCTGCTCTACTCACTCTATACTCATGACTGTGCAGCCGGACATGTTACGAACGCCATCATCAAGTTCACCGACGACACCACTGTTATTGGATGAATTACAGATGGTGATGAGTCAGAGTATAGAAGACCGATTGACCAAATGGTGCCAGCACAACAACCTGGCTCTCAATATCAGTAAAACCAATGAACTGATTGTGGAATTTGGAAGAGGAATGGTGAGGACCCACAATCCTTATTTATATCAACAGAGTAAAAAACTTCAAATTCCTGGGCGTGCATATTTCCGAAGATCTTTCCTCGACCGAGCACACTGATGCAACTATAAATAAAACACATCAATGCCTCTACTTCCTGAGAAGATTATGTAGATTTGGTATGTCAAGGAGGATTCTCTTGAACTTCTACAGGTGTATAGTGGAGAGCATATTGACTGGTTGCATCGTGGCCTGGTTCGGCAACTTGAAACTCCAGGAGCGGAAATTACTGCAAAACGTTGTGAAAACTGCCCAGTCCTTCACCGGCTCTGACCTCCCCGCCATCGAAGGGATTTATTGGAGTTGCTGCCTCAAAAAGGCAACCAGCATCATCAGAGACCCACACCATCCTGGCCACACACTCATTTTACTCCTGCCATCAGGAAGAAGGTACAGGAGCCTGAAAACTGTAACGTCCAGTTTCAGGAACAGCTTCTTCCCCACAGCCATCAGGCTATTAAACACTACAACCTCAAATAAGTTCTGAACTACAATAGACTATTATTATTATTATTATTATTATTGCACTACTATTGTTTGTATATTGAGTATGTGTGTATGTAATATATATATATATATATATATATATATATATATATATATATATATATATATATATATATATGTGTGTGTGTGTGTGTGTGTGTGTGTGTGTGTGTGTGTGTGTGTGTGTGTGTGTGTGTGTACTTGTGTGTGTGTGTGTGTGTATACAATAGAAACACTGAACTTTTCAGTTCCTCTCTCGTTTATCCTATTGTTTACAGTCTTTACATATTCTGTGCTGCAGCAAGTAAGAATTTCATTGTTCTATCTGGGACATATGACAATAAAACACTCTTGACTCTTCTTCCTGCCGAATTTACTGCCATCAGCTTTAATATTGGTATTTCATTTTCTCCCCTATAGCCCTCTAATCATCGTGTTGCTACACAATTTCTTCAACTTAATTTTGAAAGATTATTTCACATAGTTCTTCAGTGGGATTTGCCACTTTGCAGGTTTTTGAAAAACTAATGCAATGAAATTTAAATCAATTAACTTCCTCAGTGAAAATAAAATCATAATTTGCCTTAATTTTACTTGAGAGGGTTGCTTTTCCTCCAGCCCTCAAATCTAAAAGAAAAGAACTACTCAAAGATCATGCAATCCTCTTGAAATAAGACTGAGGCTCCAATTGCGTCCTTCTGTTATCTTTCATTTTTTGGTTATTAATGAATTGTATGCAGAACATGTAGGCGATAAGAATTTTTTAACTGCAAAATAAATAGATCTTTTAAAATTCAATTTTCATAGATTGTGAATCGCAATCTGTTCAACCTAAAAAAAGCCTAGTGCAAATAATGAACAAACTTAAAGTGATCGGTGGGAAGAGATTAATGGATTCCTAACTTTATCTTTTTGGTAACTCTTCCAGATATATATCATGGTGTCTTTATTGTAATTGATTTCAGAGCCCAATTTTTGTATGGGTGCTTACTGCTACCACAGTACATTTATACAGATGGCAGTCTTCACAGCGGAGCATGGAATAGCAATCTCAGATTAACAAGCTGAAGTGAAGATTAGTCTTCACTATGCTATTAAGTCGGGGAAAGGAATGGTGAGCAAAGACAGAGATGGCAATAGAATTTCTAGGCACAGAATAAACCATTCAGCCTCTCAGGTCAATATATCTATTGAATCACAATAGCTGAGCCCATTTCTGTTCAAACACAATATCAATACAAGTTTAAGAAGGAACTGCAGATGCTGAAAAATTGAAGGAAGACAAAAATGCTGGAGAAACTCAGCAGGCAGCATCAATGGAGCGAAGGCAACGTTTCGGGTCGAAACCCTTCTTCAGACTGATGTGAGAGTTGGGGGAGGGGGGGGCAGGAGGAAGAAAGGAAGAGGTGGAGCCAGAGGGCTGAGGGAGAGCTACGATGGGGAGGAGAAAGTAAGGAACACCTGAAATTAGAGAAATCAATGTTCATACCGCTGGGGTGCAAACTGCCCAAGCGAAATATGAGGTGCTGCTCCTCCAATTTACGGTGGTCCTCACTCATGTGTACCTTTCAGTACGAGCCAGTGAACAGCAACAAGCTGGAGGAATTGCTAAGCAATTTCTTCTTCTTCTTTGCCGGATAATAGCCGTTGTAGCTCGAATTAACCAGCTCTTCGCATACGTCTGATTGAACCTCAGGAACTGTACTTGGAGCTGATCTGTGAGCTAGTTTTATAGATCCTAGCTGTAGTAAACACTCAGAATTTCAGAACATGTGTGGACACTTTATTGCAAACTAACAACAACCAGGTGTGGTTATATCACGTGCACAAAGACATCCCGTGAACATGTGGCCCATTGACAAACAATGCACCTGATTGCACTGTAGAAACAGAGAACTGCAGATGCTGGCTTATACCAAAGATAGGCACGGAGTGCTGAAGTAATTCGGCAGTCAGGCAGCAACACTGGAGAACAAGGATGGGCGACAATTCAAGTCTGAAGTTGGGCCCTGACCTGAAAAGTCACCCATCCAATTTCTCCAGAGATACTGCTTGACCCGTTGAGTTTCTCCAGCACATTGTGTCTACGTTCACCTCATTGCATTTTCATTTTGAAAATATATTTCACCATACCGAGTGAATACTGTTTTAGTTTTATGAGGAAAGGTCCCAATCTGAAACGTCACCTACTCATGTTCTCCAGATATGTTGCCCAACCCATTTAGTTACTGCAGGACAGTGTATCTATTTCATTTCGGAGTCACGTGAGTGACTTCGTGAAGACCCCGCCAGCAGGCATGCTCGAAATATCGTCGCTCGCAGTTGCTGTCGATGGCTGGAGGAGGAGCGTGCTCCGCCACCAGCTCTTCATAAGGGCCGCTGAGGAAGGGGAACTAATATTGAGCTGGTTAGTTTCTGTGTGAAACTTGTTTTACAGGAACGATGGACAGGAGGAGTAGGATTTCCAGCAGCAGGACTTCCGATAGGAGTCAGCGGCTGCATACCCCGGAGCTGTCCGCTACAACGGCAGCACCCGCTCGTCGGGCCGGGAAAAGTGCGCGGAAGACGGGGAGTCCTACACCAATGGGACCCGACTCTCCACCACAGCTGTCCACAGACAGCAGAGTGGAAGGAGCACCGCGCAGGAGCAGGGTAAGCAAGACCCTGACTCCTTGCCACTGTCCCCTACACATAGGGGAAGTGTGGCCAAGGTGCGTACGTGTGTTACCCGTTCGACGGCACGTTCTCTCTCCCCAGCCACACAGGTCACCAGAGGGCGACCCAGGGGAAGAGCCGCACGCCAGTCGGTGAGCCCAGCTGTAGGAGCCGGGGTCGACGTTCCTCCGAAGCAGACCTCCAGAGCACGGACGGGAGAGGGATCGAGACCAGAGCCTGCTAGCTCTGCAGGTGGGGCCGGCATAGACTCACCACCGGGGGAGCCCGCCACTGCAGTCTCATCTCGGTCACCGCACCCCCCTTTAGCGGCAGGACGTGACCGAGCGTCGCCTTTGTCCCCAAGGAGAACAAGGGGCATGCCCGCGCGGACGTCGGGGCACCACGCTTCGGCAGCCGGGTCCGACATCACCGCTTATGTCTTATCAGACAAGCGGGCTGCCTCCGTCCGGAAGACAGCGGACCAGCGGCAGGTCCGCGCGGGAGTCGCGGAGCACCGCGGGGAGCGACATCCTGTCACGACACCCGTGTTATCACCTCGACGACGTGTGGGCTGATGACAGAAACCTCAGGAATTCCCCAGCACCTGAGGAAGTCGACTTGTCATCAGCAGATGGTGGCGCCGGTCGCATGGAACGCATGGAGCGCATGATTGAGCGTCTCCTGGAACACAATCTCCAGCAGCAGTACCATGTGGCTGGGGCCCCTAGCATATCCCCATCATTGGAGGTCAGCAGCTGGGTGAAGAGGAAGAAGGCTTACAGCAGGAACATGAGGTGCCTGAACAGGCCCAGGAAGAACTTCTAGGAGTTGTCTCCAAATTCGTCCAGCCTAAGCCCTCGGGTCAACCTCTTCAACCCAAATTGGCGGCAAGTATTGACTTCCTCGCCACCCACCAGCTGCAAAAACAGGTCCTTAATGAAGCAATGAACAAGTACAAAGCACCAAACAACTGCAACTCATTGAATGTGCCCACAGTAAACACTCCCTTTTGGGACAACATCAGATCGCAGGAGCTTAAATTGCAAAAAATCCTGAAGCTGCTCACGTCGGGGATCACTGCTTTTGCCAGGTCGATAGATGAGACGGAATTGTCTACAGAGCAAGAAGATCCTCTTGCTCTATTGTGCAACACTCAATACGAGATCAATGTATTCCGGAAGATCACCATAAAACCGACCCTCAACCCGAAGTTTGCAGGGTTATGCAAAGCATCACCGACACCACTGCCGAGACAGTTGTTTGGGGAAGACCTGCCCAAACAGGTCAAGGACCTGGATGACCAAGCAAAGACAGTTGGGTTGATGAGACCGCCTCCTTCTAGCAGGCAGACATTTCGGAGGATGCCATATTCAAGACCTCGGGGGCCGCCTGACAGGTTAGTAAGGACCTACACGCCGGCAGCACCACATCAACAACAATAACAACAGAAGCCTTTTTTAGGACTAGGCCGTCAGCGGCCGGCATGGAAGATGCGGCAAACCCAAAACCCAGCACCTCCACGTAACACCAAAAATGTAAAGGCCCGCCGGTAACCATGGAGGTAAGGCGGTCCGGTTCTCATGCACGATTTGCATGTGAAACCTCACAAATTGGTGGGAGATTGCGGTTTTTTGGGGATGCATGTTCTATCACCTCAGACTTGTTTATTTTACAAAGTATTCAGGGGTACGAAATTGAGTTCATGAATGAACAACTTCCCCCACCTCAACATGTACCAGACCGTAAATTTGCACTTTCTCATAAGGAAATAACGGAAGGGCATGTTGAAATTTTGAGGGTACAACAAAAAGGGGTGATAGAAAAAACGATTCACGAACATCTTGAGTTCGTATCCAACATCTTTACCAAAACCAAGATAGATGGTGGATGTCGTATCATTATTGATCTAACCCATCTGAATACCTTTGTACAATATATACATTTTAAAATGGACACGTTTGAAACAGCCAAATTACTGTTTTCCAGAGGTTGCTTCATGGCATGCATCGATTTAAAAGATGCATACTATTCAGTATCCATACGGGAACATCACCGGAGGTTCTTGAAGTTTGTTTGGATGGATCAGCTGTGGCAATATAGAGCCCTACCTAATGGGCTTACTACAGCCCCTAGATTATTTACCAAATTATTGAAACCAGTGTTGGCAACACTGCGGGGACAAAACCATATTGTCATGGCCTATTTGCATGACATCCTAATAGTAGGAGATACCATGGAATCAACTAATTTAGCAGTAACAGCTACTACATCATTGTTTCAAAAAATGGGGTTTGTAATCCATCCAGACAAATCTCAGTTCTACCCATCACAGGTTATGAACTATCTGGGATTCACGATTGACACCAATCAAATGATTGTTACCATCCCAGCTAACAAAACTATGGATATCATTGGAGCATGTAATGAACTTGTTTGCGCCAGGGCACCGACAATCAGACATGCTGCTAAGGTAATTGGGAAATTGGTAGCTACATTTCCAGCTGCTCAAGTTGGACCGTTACATTATCAAAATTTACAAAGAACAAAGATTTCAGCATTAAAACTGACGCAAGCGCCCAGGGTTGGGGAGCTACCGACACCACTTCTAGTTGTGGCGGCAGATGGGATTCACATGAATCTACCCTTCTTTTATCACAAGGGATAAATTATTTGGAGATGCTGGGGGCATTTCACGGACTACGAGCTTATTGTACAAGCCTCTGTGATACGCATGTCCGTCTCCAAATAGACAATACCACTGTGGTGGCATTTCTAAATCATATGGGTGGTATCAAGTCAATACCTTGTGATGAATTGGCTAATTCAATTTGGCTCTTGTGCATAGAACAAAATATTTGGATATCAGCTACCTATCTTCCAGGTAAGCTCAATACAGTGGCGGACACCAGGTCACGAGTATTCAACGATAATATTGAATATAAAATCCCCAACTATTTTCAAAAATCGCAGGCAAATTTGGTACACCAGATATCGACCTTTTTGCTTCCAGGTTGAACCATCAGATACCAACATATGTATCTTGGGAACCAGATCCTGGGGCAATAGCGATGGACGCTTTCTCGCTGCACTGGGGGAAATGGTTTTTCTATGCATTTCCTCCATTTTGCCTCATCAGTCGGGTATTGCGGAAAATAAAATCAGATTCTGCAACAGGTATTTTAATAATACCCAACTGGCCTACACAACCATGGTATCCGGTGGTCCTTGGGATGATTATAGGACCTTGTGCACTTCTAAACTAGAGCCCAAATTTGGTGACTAACCCGACTACAGGGGAATACCATCTGTGCCACGGTCATTTGAACCTGTTGGCCTGCAGACATCTGCGACAATACGGACTCACACCAAGGACAATGGACACCATCGGAGCATCGTGCAGAGAGTTTATCAGACGGCAGTACCTGACACAAATTAAAAAATGGGAGGCCAACTGCACAAGGATTAACATCACGTATGACTGCCACGATACCACATGTGCTGGAATTTCTCGCGGGACTGCACCATGACGAACGTCTCAGCTACAGCGCTATCAACAGTGCCAGAAGCGCACTGTCCTCCTACCTCTGCATAGGGGTAGGATCACACCAGCTTGTGTCGAAATTAATGAGGGGTATCTTTAATTTAATTCTAACCCTCCCCGACCACGTTACAACGTTACCTGGGAGATTGGAGTGGTGCTGACCCTCCTCAGGAATTGGTCGCCGATGATTGGACTACCGCTGGACAAACTAACCCTGAAAGTGGTGATGTTGAGGGCCCTAACATCAGCTCATCAGGTTCAGACCTTACATAAGATCAATATGGATAATATGGTCTCTACCCCTGATAGAATAATCTTCTATATTGATGAATTACTCAAGCAACATAGACCTGGGTTCACAGGGCTGCAGCTGATATTTCCGGCATACCCCGCCGATGAGAGGCTCTGCATAGCCACGTATATCTGTCACTACATCAAAATGATGCATACCCTCAGGGGAATGGAGAGGTACCTGCTGATTAGCCATAAGAAGCCCCATCACAGGGTGACAGTGCAGACGATCTCCAGGTGGCTCAGGGTGATACTGGATGCAGAAGGTATTGATATTAATATCTTTAAATCCCATTCTACCAGGGCTGCATCCACATCAGCGGTGAGGACCATGGAGGTGCCCATCGACCATAGGCTCGCCACAGCGGGCTGGGCTAGCGAAGCTACATTCCAGAAGTTTTACAACAAACCTGTGACTGCTCCTGCTATGTTTGGGGAGACCGTGCAGAGTGCTGATCAGCAACATACGTTTATCCCCGTATGAGGGGTTTTTGTTTATGATTAATAAACATTATTATTTTTCAGCTCGTCAAGTCTGAAATACGTTAATATACTCCTTCCATCAATATTGTGGCCGTGTGTGAGCATGGACGTGATCCAGGGCATGTAATCACAGAGCTTTGAAATCTTCACGAAGTTACTCACGTGACTCCGAAATGAAATAGTAAGATTAAATGAGAACTTACCGGTTTGAAGTTTGATCTTTATTTTATGAGGAGTTGCAAAGAGGGATTTTGTGCCCTCCGCTCCCAACCCTCTACTATAAGGACAACTGGTATATAGAGTCTCTTCAGTCTTACTATGCTAGTCATTTCTGGATAGTTCTGTGATTCCACACCGCTGCTTTGAATAATGTCGCGCATGCGTGCTGGCGAGGTCTTCACGAAATCCCTCATCGCAACTCCTCATAAAATAAAGATCAAACTTCAAACCGGTAAGTTCTCATTTAATCTTACTATTTTAGTAAATCAGCAGCTGCAGTATCTTATATCCTAACTCAGTTTTATCAAACTGGGTTTTGCACATACTTAGACCTTTTTAGTTCTGCATTGTAGTTATTTCATGATCTGATGAACATGTGTCATGCTAATTCAAATCATTAATAATCCATTGGATTAATTACGGAACACCATTTGTAATACACAGACAGAAATGATTATAACATGATTTTGATCAGGAACTAGAGAACCACTTTGCCTACTTTGGACATTGACAAACAGAAATAAAAAAAGCTGTCCTTGAATAGAAACAGTTGGGGAAAAAATCCATGTAACCTTCCTGTAGTAATCAGACATCATTGTCTCTTCAGATTTGTTTATTTATTTATTTATTTGCACCATGTTTTAAAAGAAGACAAACGATCAATTTATAATACCATGCAGTGCTGGGAGGGAAGGGAAGCCCGGAGGGCTTATACAAAGTCCGCTCCCATCTGAAAATGAGCATTAATGGCAAATCAGGGGGTAGGAGAAATAAAGAAGACAATAATAAACAATAATACAGTTTGAAAATTAAAAATATGAAATTAAAAATATGAAAATAAATAAAATAATAAGGTATAGTATGAGATAAGAGTCAACAGAAGTAGTTTGAGCTCATAAATACCATTACAAAAAGTTGGAGGTCAGAACTCAGGACATGATGAGAAACTTTTTAAGCTCAAAGGTGGCTAAGGAGGTGTGAGACTTTAATGACAGAGGCAGGGTATTCCAAAATGTAGGACCTTTAAAAGTAATGCAATGTTGGTGTTTGGATGTTCGACAAAACTGAAGACGAAGATCATTTCTTCTTCTGGTTGGGTAATGGTGAATATTAGAAGAAAGGGTGAAAATATCATGAAGAGAAACAGGCAAATCACGTTTACATTTAAGATATTTGAAAATAAAAATACATATTTGGAATGCATTCAGTTTATCTACAGACAAAATTGAGTACTTCTTGAAGAGAGGGGCAGAAGGTTCTTGTGAATTTGAATGAGAAATTAATCTCATCAATTTTTTCTGTATGATGAGTAGCTTAGAAAGATAGGAAGGATAGGTAGAACCCCAAACAATATTACAATAATTGAAATAAGGAAAAATCAAACTGTAATATATTGTTAGATGGGAAGACGGGTGAATAAATGCACAAACCTTTCTCAGAATACCAAGCATTTTTTGCTACATTAACCATGGGTTGTTATTGGAATTGACAAGTAATGCTTCTATTGGCACTTGTGCAATGATACTTTGTTAAACAGTGTAACATGCAGCCTTTTGTATTTTCAAGTTGCAGAAATAAAAATAAACCCATTTCCATTGAAAAGATTTTATTTAAAATCTTTTTTATCCTTCACTTCTAACCCCCTTTGACACAGTTTGATTTTATAACGGTTTTCTACAATACAATGTTTCTTAGGAACACAATTATCACACCACAATAGAACTAGCTGTAACTCGATTTAAACAACAGCAAAATGCTTTTCCTTCTTCCATCCAAGTGGATAACCTCACATTTTCCCACATTGTACTCCATCTGCCAAATTATAGTTTCCTCACTTGGTGGCACAATCGCTGGAGCTGCTGCCTCACAACGCTGGAGACACACGTTCAATCCTGACCTTGAGTGCTGTCTTTGAGGAGTTTGCATGTTCTCCCTGTGACTTCGTGACTCCCACATCCCCAAAACATGTTGATTTGTAGGTTAATTGCCCACTGTAAAGTTGGCCATAGTGTGTGTGGAGTGGGATAACATCAAACTACTGTGAATGGGTGATTGATGGTCAGTGTGGGCTCAGTGGGCTGAAGAGTCTGTTTCCATGCTCTATCTCCAAACTCTAAACTTAACATTATATTATTTTCAGTCACTCTGTGTTCTCCCCACCACTTGCTGACTCATCACTTCATATCATCAGCAAATTTGGCATATCTGATCCTTGGTTTCTTTATCCAATTTATTAATATTGATTGTAAATAGCTGAGAATCCAGCACAGATCGCTGTGGTGTCCCAAGAAGCATTGATTGCCAATCAAAAAATGACCTATGTATCCCATTTATGTGATGCTGTTATATAGTAACCTCTAATGCCATTATCATTTAGATTATTTCTTAATTGATAGAATGTGCCCTTTCGTGGCAAGATGAGTGCAATATGAATCTCATCCATAAGACTCAAACCTGGTCCAACGATTCGGACCATTGATTAAACCCATAGTTAGATAGATTGTCAACTATTTCATGTTCTATTGATTGAATTTAGTTTAGTTCAGAGATACAGCACGGAAACAGGCCCTTTGGCCCACCGAGTACGCACCGACCAGTGATCCGCCACACATTAACACTATCCTACACACACTAGGGACAATTTTACATTTATACCAAGCTAATTAATCTGCAAACCTGCACGCCAGATCGAACCCGGGTCTCTGGTGCTATAAGGCAGCAACTCTAACCCTGCGCCACCATGATGTTCCAATGAAAGTTCATGAATCTGAAATGTTAATTCTAAAGGGCCTGTCCCACTTTCCCGAGTTACTCACGAATTTTCCCGAGTTATTCACAAATTCTCCCGCGTTTTCCCCTTGATTCAAACTCGCAGAACTCTGGAGAATTCGTGAATAACTCGGGAAAGTCTCTTTCCACAGATACAGTCTGACTTTCTCAGTAAACCTTCGTATTCTCCGCTTTTATTTCAGATTTGCCAGGTTACCACCTTCATTGTTGTTATTTGCTCAGAATTTCCCTTGGATTTGAGTTTGCAACAGTGTGTGATCTAAATTGTTAGAGAAAGATACAAAAAAACGGACTTTTCTTGTATAAAATCTGCTGACAAAATGTTGGCACAAATTCAATTTGATAATTAGGCTTTCAGAACAAAGCACAGGTTACCCACTGCAGCACAAGATCTCACTGGTTGGCTCTGTGTTGCCATGGTAGTCTCAGGCTATAATGTAGAACTTACTGTCTCACATTGTAAGTAGCTGGTTGATAGATACTCAAAGCTGAATCAACAGGTAACACCTCATGCAGAATCATTATACCCAAGGAATATTCCAGTCATGGCTGCACACACAATTAAAAGGTAGCAGAGAGCCGAAACAACTTTATATTAGATTTTGGAGACAATTCCATTATCATAACATTAAATGTAACTATTCCTGACACAACATTTATTTCATTTCACAAATAAATTCAGCAAAGTGAATGGTTAATAGACATTGAGATTCATTGATTTTGCAAGCGACTTTAAAGTATTTCCTTTAAAAGACCAGTGTGATGCGAACAGATCAATTAAGAAACAATGTAATGTTCTCATTGATGTTCTTAGAAACCTATTTAAATTACTATCATCAAGGATTATTTAATAATTAAGGCACAGCATTAATCAGACTTAGCATCCCAAACAAGCTAGGAATGTACAAAATAAATTCCCCTTAATGAAAATGTCTTTATGTGAATATGGCTTTGCATGACTTTTCTTTTATTATTCAAGATATAGACTATTATTACCCATATCACACATCTGAGGTATGGTTTTACCAAATTATATTCCCTTCCTTTTTACTGCCAGCAGGGCTAACAGGGGAATATTTTCTTATATTCCCCTTTCTAGCCAACCCCTATGGAGTTTACCTGTTTAAACAGCGGGGAATATAACCTTATATTCCCCTGGTCTCACATCCGGGAACGTGACGCTGCGTGACGGCAACGTCACGCTGCGTGGGAAATTTAAAATTTATTCTCAAAAAAAAAAAAATGGCTGCCGGTTGCGAGAAAAGGTTCCCGTTTTAAAACTTCGACCTTCACATTGTCACATAAATGAATGACATAAATTACATAAATGAAACATAAATGTTACATTGTTTTAGTACCCTTATTTACAATGTTGCAATGGTTTTAGTACCCTTCTTTACAATGTTGCAATGCATATTGCAAAATGTATAGATACATTCATATCATATGAGATGTTCAGATTTTCCTCTAGATGTCTGATAATGGGTAATAATAACAATATTGACTGTCCTCTTTCGGGAGATACGACATATATTGCCCTCACTAGACTCGGGCAATATGAATCTACTTCAGGCAATGTATGTCGTATCCCCCTCAAGGCCAGTCAATATTCTATTAATATCTACTGTACTTGGATGGCAAAGAAACTATGCATAATTTTTTTTTTAATCATTGCAAAAGCATTTGAAAGAAAAAATTAAGAGAGAGCTGTTGCCTCACAGCGCCAGAGACCCAGTTCGATCCAAACCTCGCGAGCTATCAATGTGGAGTTTGCATGTTCTCTCGGTTACTGGGTTTTCTTTGGGTGCTCCAGTTTCTTCCTACATCCCAAATTTGTGCTGGTTTGTTGATTAATTAGCCTCTGTAAATTGCCCCAAGTGTGTAAGAAGTGGATGCAAAAGTGGGATAACATAGAACTAATGTGAACTGGCCATCAATGGCGTAAACTCGGTGGGCCAAAGGGTCTGTTTCAATGCTCTTTCTCAAAATTAAACCAAGTAAATACAAGACCCATTAATTATTTGCAATAATTGTTTCTCTCTAAATGATGGTTGATTTCATTAGGTGAGTACAAATATGACTGATCTCAGCTAAACTGTCAGAGAACTGCAAAGATAGGAAAATGATTCATTCTGTAGCTAAAAGGTAAAGTGGTTTATTGAATCAGATGTGTTTACAAGAAAACTACTCGGAAATATGCTTGCCCTCTCCTTTGGTAAAACATAGCTTTTTTTAACTGTGACATAACTAGTTATGTGACATAATGATAGCATGTGGTGCGAGATTACTATGCACACTGAAGATGGAATAATGACCAAGTTAAGAAGTCCTGTGCACTAATTGAAGACCCTTATATTGTGGCAAATATGATGAATTCCTGTATACAATCTTAAATTTGCTTGGAAAAACATATTTACACGTTACAGGAAGTGCTCATAACCTGCAGAACTCTGGAGTTTCTGAAAGTTTTTTTTGTATAGTAGGCAGGTTACCCAGTCCTGTATTTTAAACGCAGATGCATACAGTGGATCAAGGTCAGACTTACAATTTTAAGAGAAATAAGGGCAGCATGGTAGCACAGCAGTAAAACTACCACCTTACAACGCCGGAGACCAGGGTTCGATCCTGACTACAAATGCTGTCTCTACGGAGTTTGTACGTTCTCCCCGTAACGAGCATGGGTTTTCTACGAGATATTTAGTTTTCTCACACACTCCAAAGATGTGCAGGTTTGCAGGTTAATTGATGTGCATGAATGTATGAATGTATGAATGTAAAATTGGCCCTAGCGTGTGTAGGGTTGTGTTAATGTTCGGGGATCGCTGGTCCGTACAGACTCTGTGGGCCGAAGGGTCAGTTTCTGCGTTGTATCTCCAAACTGAACTAAAGTATTAAACATCCCTTTCAATCCCAACGTATGTGCTTTCTGTGGTTATACAGTATTAACAATCCAGGATTCCTGCATATCAAGAAATCATCTTTTGAATTGATCCTAGTTGATCATTTCAACAAGATCTAGAAAGGAAATTCCAATAAGGAAATGTTGCCAATCCATGACAATAAAAACCAATGATGAAAATAGACTGGCACAAAACATGGAGATGAAATTACTGAACTAGTTTTATTAGAAACTAAGGTGATTTGCTCCATTATACAGGTTGCTCAAGTTGTCTAATTGGTATAAGGCATTAATCACAAAGGCATTTCTAACAAGATATATAAAATTAATTCAGGTCATTTCCCTTTACAAGGATTTTTTTTCAACTGGACTCAACACTAAGGATGAAGTTATACTCCTTTAGAGAGAGACTATTTTCTAACATCAAATCTGTGATTACAGTAATAACACTATTCAACAGCACTCCAACAATATTATGTCATGTCGCAATGACCAAAATGACATAACAAATATATGGATACAGCAGGATAAACTAAAACTTGCAAAGTTATGAATTAGTATCGGTTTATTATTGTGACTTATCACTGGACTGTGAAAATCTTTGTTTGCAAACTATACAGTAAATCGTACTATATGTGAATATAATCAATCCATACATAACTACAACGTATGCAAATAAATACCAGAGGTCAGAACATTGTGTTACAGTATTACATGTGTAGGGATATGCTGGTTTAAACCAAAGATAGACACAAAAAGCTGGAGTAACTCAGCAGGTCGGACAACATCTCCGGAGAAAAGGAATAGGTGACGTTTCGGGTCGGGACCTTGAAGAAGGGTCTCAATCTGAAATGTCACCTATTCCTTTTCTCCAGAGGTGCTGTCAGACCTGCTGAGTTAATCTAGCTTTATGTGTCTATCCTCGTGTTACAGTATTATACAGAGAAAGTGCAGATCAAAAAAAGTGCAAGGTTTGCACTGATGTAGGTTGGATCAGAACTATACCCTACCTTTTGGGAGGAACATTCAGTTATCTGTTAATAAAAAATATTGTTCCTGAATCTGATAGTGCCTGCTTTGAAGGTTTTGTGATTTCTGATCGATGGGAAAGGGGAAGACGAGGAATAACCGGTGATAAAATGTGTATCATAACACCCAAATTACCATTCTTACATATGCACTTTCCCCCTGGACATGTACCATTTGCAAATTTAGCTGTTTAAATTTGAAACAAAAAATGGATCAAAGTTAAAAAAACTTTTGTTCTCATTTCTTCACATTGTTTACAGCAAATCAAAAGATGCAGTCAGCATTTTTGTGTCTATGGTGTGCTTACAGCTGGAAATCACGTACTATCAGATTCAGAGACAACTATTTCCCCCACTGTTTTCGATTTTTAGGTTTCGAGTTACAACGCGAAAACAGGCCCTTCGGCCCACCGAGTCCATGCAGACCAACGATATTCAGACACCAGCCCTATCCTACAAACTAGGGACAAATTTGAAAAAATGTTAAACCAAATCTAATTAAGCTACAAAACAGTATATCTTTGGAGTGTGTGTGGTAAACTGGAGCACCTGGAGAAAACACACATGGCCACGGGGAGAACGTACAAACTCCGTAGACTGGACCCGTGGTCAGGATTGAACTTGGATCTCTTGCGCTGTTAGACAGCAACTCTTCCTCTGTGCCATTATCAGACTACAGAACAGATCTCATAAACTAAGGGTGTAGTCCTTATCTCCTAATCTACCTCATTGCAGCCTTCGTATATACTATTTTTACTGCACTGTCTCTTTCGCTGTAACATTGTGACACTGCAGCACGACGACCTGTTCTCTGGTTATCTTTCTCTTTACACTACCTGTCATACTTGTCAATATACAACCATACTGATTGTATATCTATCAAAATTTTTCACTGTATATCATAATAATAATAATACTATGTGCAAGAAGGGCAGCGCGGTGGCGCAGCGATAGATGCCGCCAGAGACCGGGTTCAATCCTGACAACTGGTGCTGTCTGTACGGAGTTTGTACGTTCCCTCTGTGACTGCGTGGGTTTCCTCCAGGTGCTCCAGTTTCCTTCCACACTCCAAAGACGTGCAGGTTTGTAGGTTAATTGGCTTCGGTAAAAATTGTAAACTGCCCCTAATGTGTAGGATAGTGCTCGTATATGGATCGTAATCGGCACGGACTCAGTGGGCCAAAGGGCCTGTTTCCGCATTGTATCATCAACACCAATGTAGTCTGCTGAACCCGGAGGGTTTGACGGTTTATTTGTCCCTCGCATTTAGGCTGCTACATTCAGATAGTTCCCAAGGTCTGAGTGCATTATCCAGACCATAGCCCATCAACACCTACAGCTGCCACCACTGACATACATTGTATGTGGTACAGAGCCTCCAAAGACTGATCTCTGGTGTAATTTCAGAGGATGACAGCCATGGCTCAATTAACAGCACCTGTGAGACTGAAGCATGCGAGTTTGATTTCCAACACAGCAACAAAACGCAGGCTGACACTCCAGTGGAGTATGAGGGAGTGATGACTGACCAAGGTCAGAAGAGCCTGTCAGATGAGTCATTAAACAAAAATCTTGGATGGTCGATAGAAAAAAGACTATCACATAGATATTAGTTCACACAAGAGCATGGAACTTAGCTCCCCATCTAACTGCCTGAAATAAATCTCGCATCACGATAATAGATTACCTGGTTATTATCATTTACTGTTTTGTGACCTTGTACTGAAATTGGTTACAGTTTTCTGCTCCATTACAATATGTCTATACTGCACAGCCGCGTGGATGTGTAAAGTGAATGCTCACAGTTTAGTTTAGTTTAGTTTAGAGATATTGCACGGAAACAGGCCCTTTGGCCCACCAAGTCCGCGCCGACCCGCGATCCCTGCACACCAGCACTATCCGACACACTAGAGACAATTTACAATTTTACCAAAGCCAATTAACCTACAAACCTGTACCTCTTTGGAATGTGGGAGGAAACCGGAGCACCCAGGGAAAACCTACGCTGTCACAGGGAAAACATACAAACTCCGTACAGATAGCCCCTTAGTTAGGATCAAACCTGGGTCTCTGACTCTGTAAGGCAGCAACTCTATCGCTGCGCCACTGTGTCGCCCCTATTCTTTTCCCCCAGTGTAGAGGATTCTAAAACTAGAGGGCACAGGTAAAGATAAGAGGGGAGAGATTAAGAGGGACATCAGGGACAATCTATTTCACTAAGAGTGTAATCCTTATCTGGATTGAGCTGTCAGAGGAAGCTATAGAACCAGATACCATTATTTTTAAGAGACATTTGGACAGAACTAATAGGAAGGGTTTAAAGGGATGTAGATCAAATGGGGTGAGCTCAATATGCCAACTTAGAGGTATGGACTTACTGGGAGGGAGGGCGCGAAGAGTCTGTTTCCATGCCGTGTAGCTCTACACAGGCTAGTAAACAGAACTTCCGACGTAGAAACCACGGAGGGTAAGCCGTGAGAAGGGGGTCTCACATAACTCCCATCAAAGTAAAAAGGGGAATTTCATCAAAGAGAGCAGACGTTGAAGAGACTTTGCAATGGAACAGCAAAGGAGGTCTTGATTCTGTGTCTTTAAAATATAGCCTCCATGAGGAAGTTTTCCCCCTCATATTGGCAGGGGTTCTGTGTGCCTCCATCCGACTGTTCTGCCTCTGCGTTTTCTGCAGCAGTTCAGGTGAAGGGTCTTATCCTGAAACACTCCCTTCCTCAGATGCTGTCAGATATTTTGAGTTCCTCCTACAACTCTCCTCTTTATGCTTCCTACATAAGCATTACAGAGTTGACGTGGATAAGCTTTTCCCATTGAGGGTAGGGAAGATTCAAACAAGAGGGCATGACATGAGAATTAAGGGACAGAAGTTTAGGGGTAACGTGAGGGGGAACTTCTTTACTCAGAGGGTGGTGGCTGTGTGGAATGAGCTTCCAGCAGAGGTGGTGGAGGCAGGATCGATTTTAACATTTAAAAGTAAAGTGGATAAGGTATATGGACGTGAAGGGAATGGAGGGGTATGGTCTGAGTGCAGGTAGATGAGACTAGGGGAAAACAAATGGTCGGCACGGACTGGAAGGGCCGAGAGGGCCTGTCTCCGTGCTGTAATTGTTATATGGTTATATGGTTACATGCAATGTGCAGTGGTTTATCAAAGGATCACTGAAGATAATGATCCATTGTCTACTGAGAAGGAAATTCCTGCAATATTAAATAGTTCATTCACCTTCAATGCCTCAGTTTAGTTTAGTTTAGTTTGCAGAATAAGACCCTTCGGCCTGCGCCGGCCAGCTATCCCCGCACACTAACACCGTCCAACACACACTAGGGACAATTTTACCAAGCCAATTAGCCTACAAACCTGCATGTTTTTGGGATGTGGGGGAAACCAGAGCACCTGGAGGAAACTCACATAGTCACAGGGAGAACGTGCAAGCTCCACACAGACAGCACTCGAGATGAGGATCAAACCCAGGTGTTTTGGCACTGTGAGGTAGCAGCTCTACCAGGAGAGCTACCGTGCCGCCATGTAGTCTAGTGTTTTTTTAAATATAAAATCCTTCCTGAAAATGTCACTGTCGAACGGAATCAGATCCAACATTTGTAACAATTAATTAGTAACAATAATTAATAACAAAGAAAGAGATATGGAAGATGCAGTTTTTGCAAAGCTAATGGCAAAACGGAACAACTTTTAGATGTTCACATTTAACGATACATCTGCCTCACCTGAAGTCGTTGTACAGTTCATCCATAGATAGGGCAGCAACTACTCTGATTTTGTTTTGACAGGAAACGTCAGTCCAATGCATTTTGATGCAACTTACATCATTGCATTCAGTGTGCGCAAGCTGATCAACATTTAGAATTAATTCAGCACATATTCAATATCTTTACAACAATTGGGCTGCAGGTTGAAGACAGGAGGGTATGGAACTGAGGGGGGTGTACCTGGGACGCCAGGTATCACCGTTGAGCCCTCTGGAGACGTTGTGGGCTTATCAACAAAACGTCAAAGAAGGAGGGTGCCCACCTGATGACCCCAATGACGTACCAACCCTACCCTTCGCCACTCCAATCCCACTGCCAATGTCAAGAGTGCCAACTTACTACAGGAATTGAAACATCAAGTCCTATTAGCTCTGCTTTAACATTCAAATTGAAAATTTCACACAGTTCACAATGCAGCTTGCTTGAGAAAATGCATGAATGGTAATAAGATACAAACTGCTGTCAAATAATTGTCACATAGGAAGTGGCAGGTTTGCAATAATAATCCAATTTGCAGACAGTAGGTAACAATAGAAAACCTTTGGCCAATTGCCAGCATTTTTCATAAATCTATGAATGAAAAGAGATGGCACTTTAACAGGAGAATTATTTGTGAGTGCTCATTTCTGACACTTCGGGTAAAATTTTGCAGTAGTCCCACAGTGAACTTCCTATTCTAAATCATCATGGATTTAATTCATCAGTCAACTGTAATGAAAATAGAGTTTATTTTCCACAAAGCCTTTGTATTGAGTTTGAGTATTGGCATTATTTGCAGTAGAAAAAAGAGAACCTTGATCTAAAAATATCCTTCATAATGAAAACGGGTTTTCTCTATTTTTCGAGTGCCAATTTGAGACAGGGATGATTATAAATAATTTCTGCAGCCATTTTATTTATGAACTTTTTCTACTTCAGTCCTGTGATAATTGGAAACACTGTACTTCTGAATACTTCCATGTGTGAATGATAGCAGTAAATGACTGATATCCCTGTTCTGCCCGTGATGGTGACTTCCATGAAGGTTTACTTTGTTGAAGGTTTTTTCAAACTACATGAGTAAGCTACAGGGCATGGAGTTCAGTAGGATCTCTGCATTGGAATTTGGCTCTATGGAACTGTCTTAGAATGACAGAGAGACAATCAGGTATAGTAGCCAGAATAGACAATAGACAATAAGTGCAGGAGTAGGCCATTCGGCCCTTCGAGCCAGCACCACCATTCAATGTGATCATGGCTGATCATCCCCAATCAGTACCCCAATGATAGAAGTTGGCAGATGCTGGTTTACGCCAAACATAGACACAATATGCTGGAGTAACTCAGCAGGTCAGGCAGCATCTCTGGAGAAAAGACTGAAGAACTGAATGAACACAGGGAGAAGAATGTCTAAGGCAGTAGATCTCTAACTATAGCTCTAACCCCCCACGATCAGTCTGACGAAGGGTCTCGATCCAAAGCACCACCTATTCCTTTTCTCTGGAAATGCTGCCTGACCCGCTGAGTTACTCCAGCATTTTGTGTCTATCTTTTATGGTAGAAGTCGAACCTAGTACTGATGCACCAGTTTGTTCCATCCAAGGGATTTTTACCAGTCAATTCACAATTTCCCCAATTACTACAAGTAAAGCCGTAAATCGTGCACTCAATTCTTCTCAATTCGGTTTCTATGTGTGAAGAAATGAGGAATGACCATCCTCACAAACGTTTACATCCTAGCGCACAGTACTTTTCTACTAATAAATCACCAAACTGAGTGGGTATACATGGACTGCTACTGTTACAAACAAAAATGTATTTTGGAAGGCTACTTTCAGGATGTACAATGGCTCACCAAGTTTGTTATCTAGCAGAAACACTTGATCACTTCAAACCCCCCCCCCCACACACACACACATCTGTCTACGCGGTGAAGTGTATGTTTGAAATGACAGGCAAACATACAGGAAAATGAAACTTAAATCTTGAAAGAAAGTGTAAAGCACAATTCTTTTGTGTATTCCCATCCTTTGCATCAGTGGCAACAAACTCCAAAGCAATATATCATCATCCTATCTAAAAATCCGCTCTCCGAAATATTGAAGCGTTGATCCCCTCTGACCTTCATCAATGAAAAGAACAGCAATGGGTTTCTGACCCATTCTCATCTGCAGAAACATAAATCTTATTGCTGCCAGTACATGAGGATGAGTTGCTGAAGTTATCAAGTGACAAGGTCTTCGGGATACAATTTCAGAACCTGTCCATAAGCGCTTGCTGCATTAGAGCCACTACAGAATACACAGAACTTGCTCAAAAGCTGACTGCCATTTAATTCTATAAACTTCTATGGGTCAGCAATGACTGCAACCTAAACCAGGCACAAAAAACAGGCCAAGCTTTGGAAAGACTCTCTGAGCAACAAAATGTGTAACATCCATCCACACATGAAAAAGCTTACAGTAGGTTAACAGGGCTGCTGTAGGTTAAAAGGATATAGTGACTGGATTAATTATTAAAAATATATATTTTTCCTGTCAAGTGCAAGTGTGGAATAATAGCAAAAGATGAGCTTGATTGTGTTATTATGCCTTTTTTTTTTAATATATTTGATAAAAATCATGGGCTGGTGTCAACAGATTACTTGCGAAATGGAATGAACATACTTCCACAACCCCATCAGAGAGAGTTGTCAAGCCTATGTTATAAACAGCTATAATTATGCTCACAGTCTCAAAGGTTTCTTCTAAAATGTTGAATTTCAACAAAAATAAATATTTATATCTGTTTCAGAAAAGGCAGATTTCTGTTACATAATTTACCGACACTCTCATGTGCGTATTTTCATTCAGCTTCAAGCTTGCATCCGGCAGTAAAAATTGACATAAATTTCTCGGACCAAGTCATTTTGGATAGGCAGCCAGTCATTCCCCAACATGGCTGAAGAAGGGTCGCGACCTAAAATGCCACCTATTCCTTTTCTCCAGAGATGCTGCCTGACCCGCTGAGCTACTCCAGCCTTTTGTGCCTATCCTTGGTTTAAACCTGCATCCGCAGTTCCCCAACATGGATTAGGTGACATGTTAGAGTCAGTGATGGCAGTGGCAGGGCCTCTCATAATCAAGAGAATAAATGTCAGTGACTGCAGTGTATGGGTCTCTTATAATAATTAATCAAAATAATGCTTTGAGATCTGCCTTCTGAATCCTTAATGCATATCATGATGCAGCTCCATAGGACTTTCTTTAGGCCGCCTTTTGAATATTGTGTGCAGTTCTGGTCGCCCCGTTGCAGGAAAGATACACAAGTGTTGGGGAGGGTGCAGAGTAAGTTTACTAGAATTCTGCCTGGATTAGAGGGATTCAGCTATCGGGAAGGTTTGGATAGACTCGGATTGCTTTCTCATTAGCGTTGGAGGTTGAGTGGGGACTTGATAGAAGTATATAAAATCTTGAGAGGCATAGACAAGGTAGACAGTCAGAACATTATTCCTCCAGGGTGGAAATATCCAACAGAAGAGGGCATAGCTATAAAGTGAAAGGGGAAAAGTTCAAAGGAGCGGTGCAGAGCAAGTTTTTTCCACAGAGGGTGGTGGGGACCTGGAACACATTGCCAGTGGGGGTGGTGGAGGCAGATACGATAATGGCGTTACAGAGGCTTTTAGATAGGCACATGGAAATGCAGGGAATAGAGGGATATGGATCATGTACAGGCAGATAAGATCAGTTCAGCTAGGCATGAAACAATGCTGGGGATTTGCAACGTGGAAGGTCAAGGAAAAGGCTTCGTTATCAAACAGAATATGATAGTGTACAACTCCCAATATTTTATCCATCTTCTCCCCAGTAGATAGCTTAGAAAATACTTGAAACACTAGCTTTTGTTCTTGTTGTTGTATCACAGAGAAAGGCAACGAGATTGGTCCCAATTGTAACAGGTATGTGAAAAAGGATTAGCAAAGTTCAATCTAAATTCAAAATGGAAACCAGCCAACTGGGAATCTCATCAGGGATATAAAATATTAACTGGTACAGATGGATAAGCTAAACCCAGGAAACTACTTCAAAGTAAACATGAAGAATAGCTGCAGGAGTAGATGTACAAAGAAGAGTAACAACAAACATTTGGATGAATAGCTGTATATAATAGCAGAAAACAGCAGCCAAAGATGATATCAAGAAATTGTTGGTGTCATTTGTTTGGCCTAATTATAAATGAAGGATTAGTTGATTTTTAACCATCATATTGTTCTTGATTGGATTTTTTTTTTACTATGTTACCCATGAAAATGGTCATTTAAATCAAGGAAAACATTTACATTTGCTGTCTTGTACTCGTGACATTTAGTGGAGGGATCCTTTTGCAATAGTCACTGCTTTATATATGAGGACGATGTATGTCAAATATATTGTCCATGCAGAGCATCAGAGGCTAATGTTAGCCTTTGTCTTTCTTATGAAAAATTATAAAGACAATAACGCCTTTTACAACATTGTTTTTAGCATCAATATTAAAATAAAATAATGGAAAGGCCAGCCCCAAATAACGATATCCTGGAATACTAGCTCCTGTTTCTAATCAAGTAAAAGGAATATTCTTAAGGTCTAAGAAAGTAGGGGCAGCACTGTGGTGCAGCGATCGAGTTGCTGCCTCACAGCTCCAACGACCCGGGTTCGATCCTGAGTACTGGGTGTGTTGTATGGAGTTTGCACGTTATCTCCGTGACTGCGTGGATTTTCCACGAGAACCACAGTTTCCTGCCACACTCCAAAGACGTACAAGTTTGTAAGTCAATTTGGCTTTGGCAAAATTGTAAATTGTACCTCGTGAGTAGGATAGTGTTAGTGTATATAGTGACTGCCGGTCGACGCGGACTCGGTGGGCCGAAGGGCCTGTTTCCGCGCTCTATCTCTAAACTGAAGTAAACTAAAAAATACCCTTAAACTTCATAAGTAACATTTCCCACTGGCACAAGTTTTTTATCAACCTGCTCTTAAAAGCTCTGCACATTTTTTTTTTCCAGGACATCCTCTTTGCTTTTATATGTCCAAATGAATGATCTACTCAGTACACATTCATAATCAAAAATGTACTACAAAGCATTGTACTCATCATTTAATTTTGAAGCAGCCAGTTAATCTGTATTGATCACTTTAACATAGCCAAATGTTTAATCACAAGGATTAATGACCTTTAAAGTAACTACTCCTCCCTTCTCTCCTGACTACCACTCTAGCCAATGCTAAACTCACATTCTCTCATATGACACTCGAGTGGAGTATTTATAAAGCTTGCAAATCCTTCAGAATTCTTTATTTTACTCCCTGTTTCACTTACACACCAGTCCATTTCGTTAGTCTCCTCCGCATTTCTTGTCGCTGTGCATTTCTCAATGCTCCTCCATGCCAATTGTCTCCTCACCACATACCAAATTGAGTTTATAAATAATATTGCTTTGTTGTTTTATGTATATGTTCCGTTCTTTTTCAAAACGGACTGTTATCGGATGTAAAAGCAGTTTACACCTGGCAGCAGAATGCTGGAAGCAGTACAGTGAGGGGAAAGGTTGTGAGACAAGTTGTTTGTTCACAGTGTTATATGAATGCCTATGTATAGATTTTCCATTCATACACATAGCTGAGTATAACTGCATGTCGCTTCTTCAGTAATTGGGAAGCGATAAGGGACAACAAAAATAAGTGGTTAAGATTCGCACACTGCATTGCAGGGGAGGGGATTCCAGGAGCTCGGCCCAATGACGATGAAGGATTGACGATATATTTCCAAATTACAGTCGTGCAACTCCTGGAAGGTGTTGCTGTGCACCCGCTCCCCTGCCTTTCCTAATGCTGGAGGACACCATTTTAGGAGGTGCTGTCAAAATAGCCTAACTGCGTTGCATTCACCAGATTGAACACTGTGAACTAGCCGCTGTGTATAGTGAAGGAGGAAATTAATATAAAGTGTAGTTGACTGGCTTCCAGTTAAGCAAGCTGCCATGTCCCGAACAGTACCAAGAGTCATTGTAGCAGCACAGATCCAAGAGAGAGAAGAGAATTATTTCATATCCCCGACTCATGGTTGTATTCTGATTATAGATGGCAATTACTGCCACTTTTGTGGCAAGAACATAATGTTCCACTTATCAATCCATTCCTGAATGTTGTCTAGGTCTTGCTGCATGCAGACATTGGGTTTACTTTAGTTTAGTTTAGTTTGTTGTTACGTGTACTGAGCTACAGAGAAAAGCTTTTGTTGCAAGCTAACCAGTCATTAAAAGACAATACATGATCAAGGGCATATCATGAATAACGTTTTGTGCAAGATAAAGCCATTAAAGTCTGATTATAGATAATCCAATAGTCTCCAATGAGGTAGATAGGAGTACAGGGCTGTTCTCTAGTTGTTGGTAGGATGGTTCAGTTGCCTGATAAAAGGTGGGAAGAAACTGTCCCTGAATCTAGTGTGGTGCATATTTACGGAGGAATTGCAGTTGAAATTGAACGTTGTGCAACTTTTGGAAAACATCCCCACTAATTACCTTATGAAGGCATTGACAAAGAAGCAGAAAATGGCTGTAAATGGGACATACCTTGAAGAACACTTGCCGAGAGGTCCTGGTCCTATAATAATTGACCTCTAACAACCACAAATATTTTCATTTGTATGAGGTGTAAATGGAATCAATGGAGTTTTACCTCTTTGGTACTCACTGACTTCAATTTTACAAGAATAATTAATGCCATGGTGGCCACTCTCATCTCACCTCCAAGTTTCAGTCATTTGGTCCATGCTTGGATGTAAGTTCTGATAAAACCTGTCAAAACCCAAACTGGGCAAAAGTGGGTGTTAATGGCGAGTCGGTGTCATTTTATAGCATTGTCTATGGCATCTTCCATCACTTTAAAATGAAGACTGATTGGGTGGTAACTAGCTGGATTGGATTTTGCCTCCCTTTTTGTGAACAGGAGAGACCTCAGCAATTTTTTCCATGGTGGTAGTAGTTTCTAGTGCTGTAACTGTATTGAGAACAAGCTTGACTTGTGGTGTAGTTAACTCCAGGGTACAGGTCTTTTGTACTGCAGATGGGACCATTGCTGGTTCCTTAGTCTTATTTGAATCGATTCTTCTCAGCCACTTCTCAAAAGAAAGACCAGCTCCTGAATGTTGTCGTGTACACAGGCAAAGGTACAGTGTAGAACATGTACTTTGCAAACAAGTGCACCATCCAGCATTGCAGACACAATATAGAAAACTTTGAAAGCACATCAATTCTCTAGTGCCAATAGAAAAGACTGTTTATTAATCTTTGATACCTCAATTACATCCTTTTATTCAACAAAATGGCATACTGTAAATGGACAGAATGTTTATTTTGTGAAACTGCTCTTAGAAATCCTGCTTCAGTAAGATCACTTCTCTTTCTCCTAAACTCCAACTCAGTTAAGCCATCTCTTTCATTTGGAATTTGCCTCAATTAATGAATTGTGGCATTGCTCAATTCAATTTGTGCAAAAAAATTCCAAATAATCTATTACAAAAGGATTTTGGTGAATGTCCAGGAAATTAGACAAAAATTACAGAAGATTGTGGAATATTAGTCTTTATTGCAGGAGGTATAGGATCTGTGAACTTTGGTGACTTTATTGGCACCAGATATGTGGTGACAGGTGTACTGCCTTGGTGAGGTCCGCTATATGATTTTACCGGGTTTTTATGGAAAATAAATGTACCTAGGTACACGTGACAATGAAGTATGTGTAAGAAGGAACTGCAGAGAGACCCAAAAAACTGGGGTAACTCAGCGGGACAGGCTTTTCTACTAACACCCTCACCCTCAACAACTTTTCCTTTGACTTCTCTCACTTCCTCGAAGTGCAAGGCACAGCAGTGGGCACCCGCATGGACCCCAGCTATGCCTGCCTTTGTAGGGTACATTGAACAATCCCTGTTCCAGGCGTACGCGTACACTGGCCCTATCCCCAAACTCTATCTCCGTTACATTGATGACTGTATCGGTGCGACCTCCTGCATTCATGCAAAACTCATAGATTTCATCAACTCCACCACCAATTTTCATCCAAATTTACTTGGACCATCTCCAACTCCTCCTCCCATTTTTTGATCTCACTGTCTCCATCACAAGAAATAGACAATTGAGTGATGTCTCTGACAAACCTACTGACTCCCACAACTATCGTGACTACACTTCTTCCCACCCTGCTTCTTGCAAAAGCTCCCAATTCCTCCGTCTATGTCGCACCTGTGCCCAAGATGAGGTATTCCATACTAAAACTTCTGAGATGTCCTCATTCGTTTGGGAACAGGGGTTCCCCACTCCCATCATAGATGAGGCCCTCACTCGTGTCTCCTTGGTACCAGGCAGCTCCACCCTTGCTCCCCCTCCCAATACTTACAAGAGAGACAGAGTCCCCCTAGTCCTTACCTTCCACCACATCGGCCGTTGCATACAACACATAATATTCCAAAATTTCCACCACCTCTAACAGGATCCCACCACTAGCCACATTTACCCATCTCCATCCCTTTTCGCCTTCTGCAGTCCATTCCCTCTGCAACTCCCTCGTTAACTCATCCCTCACACCCAAACCACCCCCTCCCCAGGTACCCTCTCCTACAAACGCAGAAGATGCAACTTCTTCACTCTACCTCCTCCCTCGACTCTGTCCAGGGACCCCGACAGTCCTTTCAGGTTAGGCAGAGGTTCACTTGCACCACATACAATCTCATCTACTGTATCCATTGTTCAAGATGTGTACTCTTATTCATCAGCGAGACCAAACGCTGACAGGCGATCGTTTCGCGGAACACTTTCGCTCAGCCTGCGTGAACCAACCTGATCTCCTGGTTGCTGGACACTTTAATTCTCCTTCCCATTCCAACACAGACCTTTCTGTCCTATATCTCCTCCATTGTCAAATTGAGGCAAATTGGAGAAACAGCATCTCACATTTCGCATGGGCAGCTTACAGCCCAGTGGTGTGAATATTGATTTCTCACACTTCAGGTAGCCCCGGCATTCCCTCTCCCTCTATCCCTCCCCTAACCAAGCCACACTAGCTTCTCATTTTCACCCTACAAACTGCTAACAATGGCCTGTTTCCTTTATCATTGTTATTTTTTTTATATATCTTGCATTCATTGTTCTTTATCTCTCCACATCACCGTCTTTATCTCTCATTTCCCTTATCCCTAACCAGTCTGAAGAAAGGTCTCGACCCAAAACATCAACCCATTCCTTCTCTCCAGAGTTGCTGCCTATCCCACTGAGTTTCTCCAGCTTTTAGTGACAATGAAGTATCATTGAATCATTGAATATAATAGCAGGAAACCTTTACAATTTTATAGGTACTGCTGGAATATTGTATACATACTTTAAGAAATGATGTACCTAAACTTGCATTGGAGACATTGCAACAAAGGTTTACTATGTTGATTCCTGAGATAAAGAGGTTGACACATGAAGAAAGATAGAGCAGATGGGCCCATTATTTGGAAATCTCACTAAACGCCGGGCAAGAAATTGTTGCAGATTAACAGCTCAAGGAAGTGATGGTTTGATAATTCTGACTGCTGTCATTGCCATCCAGAGATAGCCACATCACGCATGGCAGTTACAGCTTCCAAGAGACTTTTAGGTGGGAAGAATAAGTAGGTAAAAATTTGACAGCATGCTTGTTCAACAGACCGTCCTATATGTTTTAAAGGTTGGTTTTGAATTCAAGGTAGATAACCTGAATTGAAATTCTGTCTTCCTTTGAAATACAAAAACAAATTAACTGCTCACTATCACCTGCGGGAGTTTGCCATGTTCAAATTAACAGTTGCATTTCCAATTTAATAAGCAGTGCTTCAGAATTATATTACAGATTGGAAAATATTTGTGGTACGAAATGTGCTCTATAAATGCGAGTATACTTTTTTTTCCCAGCTACATGTTGCCCCTTGCCATGAACATTCTGTAAGAAGCAGTATCAGTTTCAACTTTAAACTGCGGACACTCAGTGGCACCTCACCATCACTCTCCTTCACCTCTCTGTGGGCTCTAATTAGTTTGACAAGCAGAGAAAATTCGAAATGCCTTTCATAGTGTCTCAGGAAAACTGAATCTATTATCTTTGATTTCCACCACCATTTCAATTTCTCAGTGAATAATTCCACCCTCATATGAGGATGTGCCTGATTGCTTGCAAGCAGAGTCACACTGGGAACACGCATTAAGATCAGACATTTCCACATTATCAACAAAGCCAACACTTACTGACTGCCCCATTGCCTTAGTTCATCCTCATCATATCTTTGATTTATCCAGTCTCACATTTTTCTAAACAACCTCACTTATTTCACTTTATTTATTATTCACCATCCTGTTCACTTTACTCACCAACTTATTCAACATCCCCCCGCCCCCGACCTCCCTCTTTCCATTAGGAATTTCTGTTAATATCACCTTCTGTGGCCAAGCAACAAATATTGATTGCAAACATTCCTGCAAAGTGCTTTGGGATACATCACTACATTAAATTTCCCATATGAAATTCTAATTGTTATTGCTCTAGCTGCGATGTAATCAAATAAAGAAAAATACATATCGTACAATGAAAGCATCTCAACTAGATATCTTTAATTACAGAGCATTAGGAACCTTTCAGAAAATATTTTGTTCTCCAGCACTGAGATTTCTAATGTTGGTAAATGCACATAAATAATTGATTAACTTGTTTGATTAAACTTAAGATAGTTTCTTGCAATAAAGAATACTGATTTTGCTGACTGGTATTTTTAGATTCAGCTCCAGTTGGTTATTCACTGAGGAATTGAAACTCATTGACTTTAATTAACTTTGATTATTTATAATTGAATCCAATTAAAACAAAGATTTTAACCTGTTCCAGGAATACCGGAAAGATATCCATCTGAGGACTGTGGAAATGTCGGAGACGTTGCATTTGGAGAGAATTAGGTTTGTCCTAATGGACAAATATGAACTTTTTGAACAAATATGGTCTCCATTCATTGATTACTTAAAGGGGTAGCTAAGCTCAGCACCGTAACTCAATAAGTACCCTGGTGTAGGATTAGATGAAAAAAGTAAAAAACGGATCTGTATACATGTCTCAATAGATATTGTTATATGAAACTGTTCCATTCAATGTAAAGATTCCTTTTTTTAATTTTTAATTTTATAATAATAATTGTTTTTTTTTTTTTTAATTTTTCTTGTTTATCTTTATTCTTATTTATTTTTTTATTATATAATCATTATTATTTAACCATAACGTCTTGATTATTGATTTATACTTTTACTTTTTTTTTCACTCCCTTACCTTCCCAAAAAAAATCAAAAACTGTAGCATATATAAATTATCCCGTAATATCTGTACAACGTTTGTGATAAGTCTGATTTGTATTTGAAGTGCTGTTGTACCTTAGATAATATGCAATGCTCCTAATAAAAATATTAAACATAAAAAAGATATCCATCTAAGTACATTTCAAATTATCACCACGTATCGGCAGATTTCACTGGTAGTATCATTTACAGACATGACCTTTATTCCATTGAAATCCAGGCGATTTGAGGTTAGCCCCATGAAAATGAACTTACGTGGCAAAATTAAACACTGCAACTCGTTCTAAATCAAATCATGTTGATAGTTTTACCATTGAATCTGAAACATGTTTGCCATTCATGACGGTTGATGAATTGAACAAATTAAATGTTTGTTTTTGTTTGGTCTCAGTGCTAACATTCTCTTTTACTGCAATTTCCAGCCATAAATTAATTTGACAAAACTTTGCACGTTTTTGCTTTTTGCAATGGAGACCTTGCCAACTACTCTCTCATTCAGCAATCATGGAACAAACTATCAAGGCACCAAACTCTGCCTCCACATGGAAAAGTTACTATATACGTTGATAATATTTTCAAAATGTAAAGGATGTTTTGGAAGTTAAGTCCAAGCCAGTGTGGGATTACGCCACCATGTCACATAGAACAGTACAGCGCAGGAACAAGCCTTTCGGCTCACACTTTCTGTGCTGCCAAGACCAACTCTTGCCTGCTCATAATCCACACCCCTCCACATCATCCCACCATTTCCTGCATATCCACGCGCCTCTCCAAATGCCTCTTTTTGTAGTGGTCATGGTGGCGCAGCGATAGAATTTCTGCCTTACAGCAAATGCTGGTTCGAACCCGACTACGGGTGCTGTCTGTACGGAGTTTGTACGTTCTCCCCATTGACCTGCGTGGATTTTCTCCGAGATCTTCGGTTTCCTCCCACACTCCAAAGGCGTACAGTTTTGTGGGTTAATTGGCTTGGTAAATGTAAAAAATGTCCCTAGTGGGTGTAGGATAGTGTTAATGTGCGGGGATTGCTGGTCGACGCGGACCTGGTGGGCCGAAGAGCCTGTTTCCGCGCTGTATGTCTAAACTAAACTAAACATGCCACTTTCGTATTTACCTCCACCACCACATCTAGCAATGCTTTCCACGCACCCAACACCTTCTGTGTAAAAAAACATGCCTTGCGCATCTCCTTTAAACGTTGTCCAAATCATCTTAAAGCTATGCCCTCTAATGTTTGAGATTTCCATTATGAGAAAAAGGTTTTGACTGTCTCCTCTCACAATTTTATATGCTTCCTGCAGGTCTTCCCTCAGCCTCCGGCATTCCAGAGACAACAATCCAAACCTGTCCAACCTCCTCATAGTTAATACGCTCTTACCCACGCATCATTCTGGTAAAAATGAAAACATTCTGATCGGGCTTTGTCATGCTCCTCCTCTCTACCAGCTTTCTCCCCCCTCTCCTCCCCAACAATCAGTTTGAAGAAGGATCCTAACCCGAAACATCGCCTATCCATGTTCTCCAGAGATGCTGCTTGACCCGCTGAGTTACTCCACCACTTTGTGTCCTTTTGATCATCCTGGTAAACCTCCACTGAGCCCTTTCCTAAGCCTCCACATCTGTCCCATCTTGAGCAACCAGAACTGCAGGCAATAATCCAGATGTGGCTAAAACTGAAGTCCGATAAAGCTACATCAATCCTTGGAAATACTTAAATGTATTGAAAGGGAACCATCTACAGATGGATTAGAATGGGTGAAGGAAGGTAGCTCACCACCAACTTCTGAAGGACATTTAGCGGTGAGCAACCAACGCTAACCTTCCCAGCAATTGTACCATGTACTGTGGAAAAAAATATGAAGGTTAAAATGAGCTGAATGTGCCGCCACATGATGAACATTTCCTGACCTCTCAGCTCCAAACACTTATGTGCCATCAAATGCTTAAAATATGATTCTTTAAAGGGCCTGTCCCACTTGGGGGTCATTTGCGTGTCATTTATGCGACGCCATTTTCGCGACATCATTTACGCGTCTCGACGCACACCTGACGCGCGCATGGCATGCATTACGCGCACATATCGTGTGGTGACGTAGGCAGTGACACGCGGTAGCACACGGCGCCCCAGGATTTTGGGATTCTCAAAATCCTCGCGCGCCACCCAAGTTATGACGCCCAAGTGCAACAGACCCTTAACAGAATGAATGAAATTGAAAGGATCGAGAAAAGAATGACTTGCATTTGCATAACCCCTGTGCTCTATCCCCAGCATGTTTCTTTCAGAATATTCCACAGTGCTTCAAAACCAATTAATTACTTTGCATTATTGGGACATAAGTGATAAAAAAAGAAACTCCTGCAAAATAGAAATGATATGTTTTGCCAATGTTAAATGGGGATGAACATTGAGGACACACTCTTCCCAAAAGATGGCATGATTGTTTTTCTATACACATCCAACTGATTGAGCTGCAGTTTAAAACCCAATTAAAAAGAAAAGGGACCTATTAAGATGCACAGTCAGTGGGGATTTGTATGCACAGTTTTCAGGCCGCCAGGCATAACGACAGAACCTTTTGCAGTTTTAATGTGTGATCAGCTCAAAAACAAAATAAAACGTGAACAATGAGGAACTAAATTCGGTAACTTAATGTCAGGAAGAAAAAAATCTAAGAGAAAAGAGATTGAAATGAGACATAAAATGTAAGACATCAAGGATCCATTTTCTGCCTGTGAATGTGACTCCACAGTTTCAATTACTTCCCTTCGGGTTCTACAAGGCTGATTGGTAAATTGGGGGTCATTAATCACTCATGAAAGAGCAAAAATAATCTTTGTAGTATCAATGCAAATCCAAGGCTTCCTAGAAATTCTCAAGAAGATCAATACTGTTTACAAACTGCCCAGCAATGTTTACTTTTATAATTCACAACTCGTGCTTCCTCCACTTCTGCATGGATGGCATGGTGGGGCAGCAGTGGAGTTGCTGCCTTACAGCGCTTGCAGCTCTTGTTGTTCGATCCTGGCTACGGGTGCTGTCTGTACGGAGTTTATCTGTTCTCCCCATGACCGTGTGCGTTTTCTCTGAGATCTTCGGTTTCCTCCCACGACGTATAGGTTTGTAGGTTAATTGGCTTGGTATGAGTGTAAATTGTCCCTCGTGTGGTAATGTGCAGGGACAGCTGGGCGGTGCGGACTCAGAGGGCCGAAGGGCCTGTTTCCGCTCTGTATCTCTAAACTACACATTTTATAGCAAATTGTGATTCGGCACCTCAGGTTTTAATTGTTGCAATCCATGTGTTGAACAGACAAGGCTGGGTAAATAATTTTATTTATTCAGCCAAAACAAAATACATAAAGCCATATTGTAAATCAATGCGGCAGTACTTGTGTTAAAATGCCGCACTCCTGGACAGATGTACGCAGGCATCAGCCATCTGCTATTTTAAGCTTGCCTTTCACTGTTCACCGCTGCATATTCGAGAGGCAGAAAATATAATTTAGTTAGCAGATGTACTGCAAAAACACCTCCTGCCTGTCTGTAATGGCGATACAAAACACACGACTCTTAGAGAAGCAGCAAGAAAATCCAACCGAAGAAGTGAGAGAATGGATCGTATATTAATAAAAAATTCAAATTTGAAGGGAGGAGAGGGTGGGGGCCCAGGAGGGGACATAGAAACATAGAAACATTGAAATTAGGTGCAGGAGCAGGCCATTCGGCCCTTCGAGCCTGCACCGCCATTCAATATGATCATGGCTGATCATCCAACTCAGTATCCTGGGAGGTGGAGGAGGGCAGCAGTCACCTGAGGAAAACCCAGAGGCTAAAGAAGAGCGACAACAAGAGCCGTGGTATCGGAGAGTGCGGAGGGTGAAGAAGGGCTCGCTGGTGCATCTTGCAAGTCGGGAGTGGAGTCAGAAGCCAGGGCTCTAAGCAGCAGGGGAGATGGTGTGCGCCGGGGATGGTTCAGCAGATCAATTCCGTTCTCATATAGTTTACATTTAATATTTGTTTAATTTAGGTTTCTGACACTCCATGGTGCGTTAGAGACATGGTATTGGTAATTAGTGGACCAGGGGCATATTGTCCTTTCATTATCTCATGACCTCTGTTGGTCTAAAAAAAACGGATAATCCAGAAAGGCTCTGGAACTGTTAAAAAACAAAAACAGGAACACAGTTCAGTTTGGAGATACATCGCAGAAACATACCCTTTGGCCCGGCGAGTCCGCGCCGCCCACCAATCACCGTTACACTAGCACACACCACACACAAGGGACAATTTACAATATTTACCGATGCCAATTAACCTACAAACCCGTACGTCTTTGGGGTGTGGGAAGAAACCAGAGCACCCAGGAAAAACCCACGCGCTCATGGGAAGACCGTGCAAACTCCGTACAGACAGCACCCGTAGTTAGTATCGAATCCGGTTTGCTGGCTGGCGCTGTAAGGCAGCAACTCTACCACAGTTGGAATCTTCACAAATTTACAGGAAAAAAGTGACAATGTATTTTTGTCCGATGCCTCGTCCAAACTACACCAAGAATATGAAACATTTTGTTTACAATGAAGTGTATAATGACAAACGGCTATCCTGCCTCTCAACAACGTTGCATCTGAACTTTGGGGTGAATATCAATGTCATAATCATGGAAATGAATGTGTTCCTGCTGCTTTGAAGAGAAAACAAATCAAGGAACGGGAATCAACACGCAGATTGTATATTTTAAAGTGGACATTTGTGCTAATGAGTGTTGGCTGGGTTCCTGGGCCTCAGTAAGTTCAGCTCACACAAAGAAAGTAAATTGTGTGGTGAATACATGTTGGCTTTATCAACATGCTATTTGGCACCTGTCACGGGCACACATTTTAAATCGGCACAGGGCTCACTAGGTATTCTACCCATGGGGTCTGAGAGTTTCCCACATTATAAACTCGTGCCCCAGTACAGGTGTGCAGAGCCCTAGTCACTTAAGTGTTGATTAAATTCTGTGCAATGTGCCAAAAGGAATCATTAGTTTCTGTGCCTTGCATTATACTTCTTCCTGAAATGGCACTTTCGATATTTCTTGATGCTCAGGGTCATATTATCACCTCACATGGTCAAACATAATTTGTTATCAGGGAAGAAACAAGATTGATAGTCAATGAAAGAATGACAAAAAAACTACATGGGGCAACATGGTGGCACAGCAGTAGAGTCGCTGTCTTACAATGGGTTCAATCCGGACTCTGGATGCTGTCTGCACAGATTACAGATTCAATTTCAAATGCTTCACCTGTAAAACTCCATTTGTTTTAATAACAAGAGAGGGAGAGAGAGAGAGAGAGAGAGAGAGAGAGAGAGAGAGAGAGAGGAGAGAGAGAGGTGGGGAGAGGGGGAGGAAGGGGAGAGAGAAGGGCGAGGAAGATGGGGGGAAGGAGAGAGGGAGAGAGGGAGATAGAGAGAAAAGAGGAGTGAGTGAAGAGATGGAGAAAGAGAAGAAATAGGGAGAGAGAGAGAAAAGAGAGAGCAAAAAGATGGTAGTTGGCTAGATGAATAGGAATAGGAATACTTTATTGTCACATGTGACTAGGCACAGTGAGATTCTTTGTGTGCAGGTACAATGTATACATAGCAGTATAGGAGGAGAAATGATTTAGTCTGATTATTGAGCAGAATTCATCAAAATATTACTTTTGGGGTCTCTTGTGCTGACTATCCATTATTATAAGATTCAAGACTGCGTGCTTAGTCCCTGGTAGTCAACCTTGCAATTGCATTTGGACTTGTTAAACTTAAACCCAGTCAATGATTGGCGATGTAGGGTTGGTGAGCAAATTCCTTTTTCCACCATCTTAAACTCCCAACCATTGTATTCCTGGTGGAAATGTAGAGTTAAAATTTGACCAAAATGTAAACTGTTAGTTCACAAGTGTAAAACTGCAGTTGTCTGATTGGAGGTCCAGTATATTTCTATTCCAGCTGGGTTGCTGCACAATTCCACTTCGAGAATGGAATAAATGTTTGTAGCAGAGGCTCTGTTACTCAAGAATAATCTAAATTCTATGTAAACACTTACAATGTACATCTCCAACATCTCACGATCCAAAGTACGGGTCACACTGACTTGTCCAGACTCATCGTTGATTTTGAAAATGCCCTTTGGTTCCTCGTCCACACCTTTACCACGGAGTTGAAATTTGATGTTCTCTTTCCTGTCAGTTATTACCTGGAAAATACCAAAATACATATATCATCATCACTCACAACCCAAAAATACCAAATTTTGCAAAATTTTAAAATTCCATTTCTGAAAGCTAGTTAATACATTGCCAGGCACAATCCGGGTTTATGTAGATGCCAGTACCATCACTTCATAGCCCAATATTACTTTATCAGTAACTCTCAAAGACACTGAAAAACTGTTGTGGTGAATCTCCTTAAATTTCTGATATTATTAATCACTGGATAACTGATGGTTTCAGGAATGGGGATTTAAGTGAGAGATGGAGCAGAGGTGCAGAGTTGGTGAAGTTTACTTTAGTTTAGAGATAAAGTGTGTAAACAGGCCCCTAGTCCTCGCCGACCAGCAATCCTCGTACACTCGCACTATCCTACACACCAGGGACAATTTACAATTTACAGAAGCCAATCAACCTACAATCCCACACATCTTTAGAGTGTGGGAGGAAACCTGAGCACCCGGAGAAAACCCACGCAATCACAGGGAGAACGTATAGACTCCCTACAGTCAGTACCTGTAGTAAGGATCGAACATGGTTCTCTGGTGCTGTAAGGCAGCAACTCTACCGCTGCGCCACTGTGCCACTGTAGGTTTAATTTGAAACGTGTGTGTTAATACCTGACACCAGTTTACTCAACTCAACCCACTGGCTCAAAGAATTTGGAACCAAATATGTCAAGGTAGGTACAAATACTGACCAAAGCTGTCACAAGTATAGTGCTGGCACCCAAAGGCTTGTTTCATCACCAGCTTCCCTCAGCCTTCAGGCTGTCTATTAATTTGGAAATGCACAAAGTGTCAGTCCTTTCACTAAAACAGGATATCAAAGCAATTGTTGAATTCTTAATTGTTCCACATGACAATAAATCAGTGCTAAAGGCACAAGGCAATCTAAATTGTTTTTTTTCCCATAATAGTATTCGAATTGCTTGCACTCGGTGATTAAAATCCATTGACCTTGCCTTTGTTTATTGTGGCAGAATAAATATTACAAGTGCACTTAGTACACAGCTTTAAATTGTGATCCTTCTAATATCTATTTTGTTTGCTGGATTTAATAGGATTGTAATGAATTCATTTAAAATTAGTTTTAAGTGTATTATTTGAAACAAGTTTAAAGACTACCAAACATAAAAAACAACTTGCTTTGCTTTGTTCTGGTATTGTAAAGGGAATGTGCTTATAAAAATGTGTTATTCGACAATTAATTTGCTTTGCGCTGTGTGCACTGTGGTGCAGAGTTGCTGACTTACAACGCCAGAAAGCCGTCTTCAATCCAGACTACAGGTGCTGTCTGTACAGAGTTTGTACGTTCTCCCGTGATCTGCGGGGGTTTTCTTTGGGTGTTCTGGTTACCTCCCACCTCCCACACTCCAAAGGCGTAAAGGTTTGTAGGTTGACTAAAGTGCTGGAGAAACTCAGCGGGTACGGCAGCATCTATGGAGCGAAGGAAATAGGCAATGTTTCGGGCTGAAACGTTGCCTATTTCCTTCGCTCCATAGATGCTGCTGCACCCGTTGAGTTTCTCCAGCACTTTTGTCTACCTATGATTTCCCAGCATCTGCAGTTCCTTCTTAAACATAAGGATTGTAGGTTAATTGGCCTGGTATAAATGTAAAATGTCCCTGGTGTGTGTAGGATAGTGTTAATGTGCAGAGATTGCTGGTCAGCATGGACATGATGAGCCGAAGGGCCTGTTCCCGCGCTGTTTATCTAAACTAAACTAAACTTTGCACCACTGGGAATTATTTCACGTTGGGCTCATTCCCTATGATTAAAAAGGCAGCATTTGATATCTTTCTGGTATCTGGAAATGCTCTGGGACTGGTGCCTCAGTAAACATCCTACCTTCGATTATTACCAAATTCAAATGAAGAATGATAGTGTACAATGCAGTCAAACTATTTCCCAATGTGACATGTTCTACCACACCACAGATGGCCTCCCTAAACAGTTTCATAGATATTCCAAAACTGTCCAAAACATGTTATTGGCAGAATTTATAAGACATAGAATGCTCTGTCAGCACTAGTTATGGTGTTCAATCATTTAGCTTGCAAGACAAGAATGGACAAGGCCATAAGGTCATAAGGGATAGGAACAGGATTAGGCCACTCAGCCCATCAATACTCTGGCATTCAATCATGGCTGATCTATCTCTTCCTCCAAACCCCATTCACCTGCCTTCTCCCTATAATCCTTGACATCTGTACTAATCAATAATCTATCTATCTATCTTTGCCTTAAAGGCGCTGGTCCACCCAATTTAAACCCCCTGCATAAGTTGATTAAAAAAATTCAATCAGTCCTCCGCACCATATTGTATCCATGGCCAACATTCTGACACCATTAATCAGGTTATTTGCTGTTGATATAAAACTGGCTGATTGCCTAAGATCATGCAATCTCAAAGGCTTCTTTCACACTGTGAAAAATGAAACAAGAGCCCAAAGAGATCATACAGATGAATGCTCGAACAGCTCTCCCATTCATGAATTTCATGGGTTTGTGAACAGTGGAAGGCAACGTCATTAAAACCGCATGATGGATTTAAAGAGGTTTGCTTGTGGCTCAGAATGTTTGGTTCGACTGGCTTTTTCATGAAGCTCGTTGTACACCAAAGAATCATTGATGCAATCTGGGCAGAATGGAAGAGAGAATCTCAGCCAATGGTTTAATCAAAAGAATGTATTTATTATAAAATATATTGGTTCAGATTTTACAATAGACAGCAATGGATGACAATCATCACTGAGCTCAAAGCGGGTGGCTCACAAAGGTTGAGTTAGACACACCTTTTACAGCAAGAGTAGTATATTAACTCTTGGTTCACAGCACTGATTCTAGGTTGATTATTCTTGTGATGATCGTAACACTGTGCTCGGAGCAAAGGCCATTGCCATTTGCTTTTGGACTTCCAAATCAATTTTGCATGTGCATGCTTGAAAACTTGCTTTTACTTTCATACAGTGGTTGGCAACTTTGGTATAATTACCAATGGAATTGTAAGATTATACAGACGTATTATGTAAGGGCCCTGGTGGCCCTTGCATAACTTGGATATTCTGTAAATCGGAACGTGCGCAAATGTAAACTTACTATTTGATGCAGGGACCACACATGAGCTCCAACATGGACACCAGGAGAGAGTTCTGACGCAAAGACCACAAGGCGAGCTCTGACACAGAGACCATATGGGAGCTCCAATGTGGAGAACATATGGGAGCTCCAATGTGGCGACCACAGGGGGAGCTCCAACGCAGAGACCACATGGGAGCTCCGACACAGAGACCAGATGGAAGCTCCAACGTGGAGACCACTAGGGGAGCTCCGACGCAGAGACCACACGAGAGCTCCAACATCATCACCAGGGAAGAGCTCCAACGTGGAGACCACTAGGGGAGCTCCAACGCACAGACCACATGGGAGCAAGACCGAGTTGTGTGTCAACTAAGAAATGCTTACGCAAGTGTGAGTTTACATAAGTCACTTATTACATAATTCAGGGAGTGCCTGTATGCTCTTACCCTTCGGTTGACAACAGCTTTATCATTAACTAAATAACTGGCAAGCATTCCTTCATCTCGTACATAATACCTTTAAATAACCAGTGGTCCTAGCCCACCCATTACATATCTATCCAGCACCCAGAGCGTATATATGATTACTTCACATGAAAATCAATTTATCAGCAGTGCAATTTTCACTATCAGTTGGTCAATGAACAAGTCAAGATGAGTTTATTGTCATATGCACAAGTACTATAGGGTATAGCTACAATGAAAATCTCACGTGCACCAAGCAATTACATTGGGGTCGTGTCAGCTGGGCAAGCGGGCTGAGGAATGCCAATTGAGAGTAAATTGGATTAATGTGAAGTATTTCATTTTGGGAAGTCAAACCAGGGCAGGAATTTCACAGTGAATGGCAGGGCCTGGGGAGCATTGTTGAACAGAGGGAATCTAGGAGTGCAGGTACAGAGTTCCCAAAAGTAACAAAATGGACATAGTGTCTGAAGAAGGCTTCCAACCTGAAACATCACCAATCTGTGTTCTCCAGAGATGCTGCCTGACCCACTGAGTAACTCCAGCACCTTGTCTCTTTCCATGAAAGTGACATCACAGGTAGATAGTGACGAAAAGGCTTTTGGAATATTGGTGTTCCCCAGTCAGGGCACTGAGTACAGAGGTTGGAACGTTATGTTACATTTGTAGGAGACATTGCTGTGGCTGCAATTGGAGTATTGTGTTCAATTTTGCTACAGGAAAGATGCCATTAAGCTGGAAAGATTGCAACAAATGTTAATGAGGATCTTGCCAGGACCCGAGGGCCTGAGCTATTGGGAGAGGTTTGGCAGGCTAGGACTTTATTCCTAGGAGGGCAGGAGACCGAGAGGTAATCTTGTAGAGGTCTATAAATCCCATAATGATGGGAATAGGTAGCGTGAATGCCAGAGTCTTTTCTCCAGAGTCAAGGAAAAAAGGACCAGGAGACATAGTTTTAAAGTTTTTAAGAGAGGGGAAAGGTTTAATAGTGACGCCAGGGGCAACCTTCTCATGAAGCGGATGATGAGAATGACTCATAGAATGAGTTACCAGAGGAAGCAGCTGATGTGGGTACAATAACAACAATCAAAAGACATTTGGACAGGTACATGGTTTGGACAGCTTTAAAGAAGTACGGGGCCAAAGCGGAAAATAGGAACTCACCTAAATGGGGTATCTTGGTCAGCATGGACGATTTGGGCCTAAGGGCCTGTATCCACGCTTGATGACTCTGTGACTCTACATTACACATAAACTCTACAAGGCAGTGAAAAGAAAAAAGCGTGCAAAAGACAAGATATTGATGCCACATTGCGGATTGGCTACCGAAAAAAAAAGATGACTGGCCTGAAATACGATTTGCACAGCACATTAGCCACTTCCAACCTCATTTATATTGCAGCATCGCATCTGAAGAGTGCACTGAATGGTTTACATCCAGGACAAATAGTGGCTGTCACCATCACTTGTCATCCGCTCACCATTTTAATTTGCAGCAGGCATGCCTCAAGAGGAAGCAAATTTCTTCACAACCATAGTTTCTAGTCCAGGAACAGATTATTATAGGTTGTCATTTAGTGCTCCACATCCTTGAATTATCTTTTTTCCATATTACATAAAATGTCACTTCCCAGTCTCTGTTTTCATAAAGATCTTAATTAGCTCCATTCAGCTAATCCCACAAAGGTCAAAATGAGGCTCAACTTTAGCGGATAAACAATTTAACAGTGGGTAAACTTTCCCAGTTACAGGTGAATCTTTCAGTGCAGCAACTGTTGGGCATAGTTGACACCTAAAACTACAATCAGCACTACAATGTCTACTTTCATTGTATGATTATCATGGACATAAATTTTACATGTCAGCACATCCACTTTCATGACCTGTCCCTCCAGGAACATTGACTCCTTCTGTCTCAAAATCATCCAGCAAAACTTCATTGTTCACCACCTTTGATGCGAAAAACAAGAAACTGTTTTGCTTCCTTTCAGCCATCAAACATTGCAAAGTCAGCAACATTTTAGTTTTAATACTTTTCCAACTATTTTTTCCCTGCAGAGGCACAAATAATCAAGGTGTCAGTAAAAGCAACTCTCTCTTCCAAATTGTGCAAAACGATAAAGTTGAAGCTTTTAACAGCTGCAGTTGAAATCAGAGATAAAAGGATTTATTTTCTGCAATCCCCTCCCAGGCTACATTTCTCTCTCTGGCTTCATGATCCACAACCCTTCAACCCTGTCTCCCAACTTCTACTCCAACCTCTGGTCTTTGTTCCAACAATCTAACTATAAATGATACCCCACAACTGTGTAAAACTATTTCCTCCCATGTATTGTCCTGTCTCTGCCCTTTTCCAGCTTTCTTGTCTCCCACCCCCCCCCCCCCCCCCCAAACAAGGGGATGAAGAAGAGTTGAAGCTTCACCACTCACTATTCTCCAGGGATGCTGCCTGACCCGCTGAGTTACTCCAGCACTTTTTGTCCTTTTGTGTATCCAAACCAAATAGCTTTAGATTCTGTGTAATGAATAGTTGGATTGGCAGCATTATAAGATAATGCAACATAATTAAATGATCCTAATAACATAAACCCAAAATAGCATTACAGTGGCTTGCAAAAGTATTCATACCCCTTGAACTTTTCCACATTTTGTCACGTTACAACCACAAACGTAAATGTATTTTATTGGGATTTTATGTGATAGACCAACACAAAGTGGTGCATATTTGTGAAGTGGAAGGAAAATGATACATGGTTTCGAAATTTTATTACAAATAAAAAACTGAAAAGTGTAGCGTGCAAAGGTATTCAGCCCCCCTGAGTCAATACTTTGTAGAACCACCTTTCGCTGCACTTGCAGCTGCAAGTCTTTTGGGGTATGTCTCTACCAGCTTTGCACATCTGGAGACTGAAATTGTTGTCCATTCTTCTTTGCAAAATAGCTCAAGCTCAGTCAGATTGGATGGAGAGCGTCTGTGAACAGCAATTTTCAAGTCTCAATTGGAGAATCTCAATTGGATTTAGGTCTGGACTTTGACTTTGACTGGGCATTCTAACACATGAATATGCTTTGATCTAAACCATTCCATTGTAGCTCTGGCTGTATGTTTAGGGTTGTTGTCCTGCTGGAAGGTGAACCTCCACCCCAGTCTCAAGTCTTTTGCAGACTCTAACAGGTTTTCTTCCAAAATTGCCCTGTATTTGGCTCCATCCATCTTCCCATCAATTCTGACCAGTTTCCCTGGCCCTGCTGAAGAAAAGCATCCCCACAGCATGATGCTGCCACCACCATGTTTCACAGTGGGGATGGTGTGTTCAGGGTGATGTGCAGTGTTAGTTTTCCGCCACACATGGCATTTTGCATTTAGGCCAAAAACTTCAATTTTGGTCTCATCAGACCAGAGCACCTTCCTCCACATGTTTGCTGTGTCCCCCACTTGGCTTGTGGCAAACTGCAAATGGGACTTCTTATGGCTTTGTTTCAACAATGGCTTTCTTCATGCTTCTCTTCCATGAAGGCCCGATTTGTGGAGTGCACGACTAATAGTTGGCCCTGTGGACAGATTCTCCCACCTGAGCTGTGGATCTCTGCAGCTCCTTCAGAGTTACCATGGGCCTCTTGGCTGCTTCTCTGATCAATGCTCTCCTTGCCTGGTCTGTCAGTTTAGGTGGACGGCCATGTCTTGGTAGGTTTGCAGTTGTGCCATACTCTTTCCATTTTCGGATGATGGATTGAACAGTGCTCCGTGAGATGTTCAAAGCTTGGGATTTTTTTTTTATAACCTAACCCTGCTTTAAACCTCTCCACAGCTTTATCCCTGACCTGTCTAGTGTGTTCCATGGGCTTCATGATGCTGTTTGTTCACTAATGTTCTCTAACAAACCTCTGAGGCCTTCACAGAGCAGTTGTATTTATACTGAGATTAGATTACAAACAAGTGGACTCTATTTACTAATTAGGTGACTTCTGAAGGCAATTGGTTGCACTGGATTTTATTTAGGGGTATCAGAGTAAAGGAGGCTGAATACTTTTGCACGCCACACTTTTCAGTTTTTTATTTGTAAAAAAATTTGAAAAACATGTATCATTTTCCTTCCACTTCACAATTATGCACCACTTTGTGTTGGTCTATCACATAAAATCCCAATAAAATACATTTACGTTTGTGGTTGTAACGTGACAAAATGTGGAAAAGTTCAAGGGGTATGAAAACTTGTGCAAGCCACTGTAGGTCTCAACCAGCAACCAAACATCATTTGAATGCAGTAATTGTATTGCAGCCCAAAACTGAGTGCAGAACATCTGTCATTTTATAATAAAATTAAGTAGCTGTGGTCATTTCATACATCCCTGTTGGTTCATGTTTATAAAACAGGAAATCTGCTGTTGTCCAATTATTTTACCATGCTGGCTTCTTGATAATGTGCAGATTTGGTAGATCACGAAACAGCATGTTCAAAAAGAGTTGCTAACAAGACACAGCAGGATGCAAAAAATATAAGAGGCAGTGTTTCAAAAATGTCGTGCACTAGACTCAGGAATTATCACCAGTTGTGGGGTGACAGTCGTTACTGCCTTCCAGCGCCAGGCACCCTGGTTCGATCCTGACTACGGGTCCTGTCTGTACAGAGTTTGTATGTTCTCCCCGTGACTGCGTGGATTTTCTCCGGCTGCTCTGGTTTCCTCCCACATTCCAAAGATGTGCAGGTTTGTAGGTTAATTAGTTTTGGTAAAATTGTAAATAGCCCCTAGTGTGTAGGATAGTGCTAGTGTATGGGGATCGCTAGTCGACGTGAACTCGGTGGGTCGAAGGGTCGAGAATTCTAAACTAAACTAAACCAAGCTGATGATACCCATCCAACTACCAAACATCCTCGCACAATATTAGTTGGGCCGAAGGGTCGGTTTCCAGGTTGGATGATTTATTTTGAGGTGGTGCACATATATTTAAAATAAAATGATTTAGTACCCGATTCAGAAATGTGTCCGAACCTTTAAACTGTGTGTAAAGTCTTGGCCTCTGAAGTGGACATTTTAAAAGGGGTTTCAATGAGATCGGAGTGCTGATTGTACTCATTAAGCGCTGGGCAGAAGAAATAAGGTAAGGATAAATAGGTGGCACAGTGGCACAGCGAAAGAGCTGCTGCCTTACAGCGCCAGAATCCATGATTTGATTCTGATCATGGGTCCATGTCTGTACGGAGTTTTGTATGTTCTCCCTGTGACCTGCGTGGGTTTTCTCCGAGATTTTCGGTTTCCGCCCACATTCCAAAGACCTACAGGTTTGTAGGTTAATTGGCTTGGTATAAATGTAAAATTGTCCCTAGTGTGTGTTGGGTAGTGTCGGTGCGGACTTTGTGGGCCGAAGGGCCTGTTTCCATGCTGTATCTTTAAACTAAACAAAACAGCTGTTTCCGTGCTGCATCTCTAAACTAAACTACACTAAATAAACGTGATTCAGGTTTTATTCTGCTTGAGTTCTCTAGATTTATTTCTAAGTGGGCATTAAGGGGGTAGTTATGGTAGTCAGTGGAGTGATATGCTCCTTCTGTCAAATGTGGGAAATCAGGGAGCTGTAAAGTGTCCCTGATGACTATGGCAGCAAGAAGTGAGACAAGATGCAGCTCCTCTCAGACCACGTGGACGGGTTGGACTGGCAGCTGGACACACTGAGAAGCATAGTCAAGTCAATGCCGTGGTAAAAGCTAGTTTCTTCCAGCTTCGGATGATAGCTAAAATAAAACAATTCCTCCAATTTGATGACCTCGAAAAGATCATCCACTCATTTATCTCCTCCCGCCTCGATTACTGCAACTCCCTTTACACTGGCATCAGCCAATCATCCCTGTCCCGCCTGCAATTGGTCCAAAACGCCGCAGCAAGACTCCTGACGGGCACCCGAAAAAGGGACCACATCACCCCGATCCTGGCCTCTCTCCACTGGCTCTCTGTGCGGTTCCGAATCTATTTCAAGTTCCTTCTTTATGTATACAAAGCCCTAAACGGGCTTGCCACCACCTACATCAAAAATCTGCTTACCCACCACACCATCTCCAGGTCCCTCAGATCGTCCGACTTGGGGTTACTGTCCATCCCGCGGTCTAGGCATAAGCTCAGGGGCAACTGCGCTTTTGCGATTGCAGCTCCTAGACTGTGGAACAGCATCCCTCGTCCCATCAGAACTGCCCCCTCCATCGACTCTTTTAAGTCTAGACTTAAAACTTATTTCTACTCTCAAGCCTTTCTTGAGGTCCTCTGAGGGAGCGCTGTATGTATGTATCTATGCATGTATTGTTGATCTATGTACCACTGTTTGTAGCACATTAGTACCTACACCAATGTAAAGCACTTTGGTCAACCAGAGTTGTTTTTAAAATTGCTATAGAAATAAAATTAACTTGACTGGACTTGATAGACAGTAGTTTCGGCGGGGTGGCCACATCAAAGTTTCAACCAGATAGATAGTCATAGAGTCATTGTGTGATACAGTTTGAAAACAGTCCATTCAGCCCAACTTGCCCACACCGGCCAACATGTCCCAGCTACACTCGTCCCACCTGCCTGCGTTTGGTCCATATCCCTCCAAACCTGTCCTATCCACGTATGTACCTGCCGAACTGTTTCTAAAACTTAGATACATTTCTTAAACTATCACTTAGATGAGTGACTACCAGAGGAGGCAGGGAGAGAGTACAAGAGCCTCCCAGCCGCTATCACCCTCTCAAAAACTCCATTTTGGATACTGATGTGGGTATATGCCCTCTAAGGGGCAAATAGTAGCATCAGTCACAACAGTGGCACCATGACTGGCTCTCTTTACTTTAGAGACACAGCACGGAAACAGGCTCTTCGGCCCACCGTGTCCATGACAACCAGTGATCATCCGGTACACCAGCAGATTGTATGGTCGTACAAAGAAAATTTAGGGAGTTGGGCAAAAAAAAACAGAATCTATTAGGATTACTACCTGTGTCACAAATTATTGAGACAAGAAATAAGAAGATTGTGTGGCGATACAATTGTGCAGTTCATTATTTGATTAAGGACCTTGTGCAGGAGGGAAGGCTTCAGATGCATGGATCAATGGGCTATCTTCCAGGGCAGGTGGGACCCATACAAGAGGGAAGGATTTTACTTAAACTGGAGGGGAACCAACATCATCACAGGGATTGTGTTGGAAGGAACTGCAGATGCTGGTTTAAACCGAAGATAGACAAAAAAAGCTGGAGTAACTCAGCAGGACAGCATCTCTGGAGAGAGGAAATGGGTGACGTTTCGTGTCGAGACCCTTCTGACCTGAAACGTCACCCATTCCTTCTCTCCAGAGATGCTGCCTGTCCCGCTGAGTTATTCCAGGTTTTTGTGTCTATCACAGTGAGGTTCGCTGGGGCTACTCAGAAGACTTTAATCTATGGGGCAAGGAGATGGGAATCAGAACAGCACATCAGCTGTGGAAGAATTGATGGGCAAATAGAGATTACATAAGGTAAATTTGAAAAGAAGGACAGGTGGGATGAGGTTAATGAACATAGTCAGATTGATGGGCTGAAGTGTGTTAATGTCAATGCAAGGAGTATTATGAATAAAGCACATTAACTTACAGCGTGGAACAGTGAATGCAATTATGATGTTGTGGCCATTAAAGAGATGTTGTTGCGAGAGGGGTGGAATTGGCAGCTCAATGTTCAGGGTTTTGAGATTTCATGTGTGATAGAGGGGGAGGTAAAAGCGATGAAGGAGTTGCATTACTTATCACTGAGAATGTCACAGTTGCACTCAGAGAGGACATCCTGGTGGGATCATTCACTGAGGCAATGTGGGCAGAAGTCAAAAATAAGAAAAGGTTTAGTTGTAGTTTTAGAGATGGAGCATGGAAACAGGCCCTTCAGCCCACCGGGTCTACGCCGACCACTGACCAACTAGTTCACACTAATTTTATGTTATCCCAGTTTTGCACACTAGGGCCGATTAACCTACAAAACTGCACATCTTTGGAATGTGGGTGGAAACCTGAGCATCCAGAGAAAAAAAACCCACACCGTCACAGGGAGAACGTCCAAACTCCACACAGACAGCATTAGTAGTCAGGATCGAACGTGGATCTCTGGTGCTGTAAGGCAGCAACTCTACAGCTGGGCCACTGTGCTGCCCTCACTCGGGTGCAATCACTCTGATGGAATCATACTGTAGGCCATGACAGTGAGACATAGATGAACAGACATGTAGATAGATTATGGACGTTTTTAAGGCAACCGGGTTGTCATAGTGGGTGACTTTAACTTTCCAAATGTAGACTGTGACTCCCTCAGTGCAAGAGGCTTAGACCAGGCAGAATTTGTTAGGTTTATCCAAGAGGGTGTCTTGCAACAGTGCATGGATAGTAAAACTGAAGTGGGCGGCACAATGGCGCAGAGGTAGAGTTGCTGCTTTACAACGCTTACAGCGCCAGGGACCCGGGTTCGATCCTGACCACAGGTGCTGTCTGTACAGAGTTTGTACGTTCTCCCCTTGACCAGCGTTGGTTTTCTCCAAGATCTTTGTTTTCCTCCCACACTCCAAAGACGTACAGGTTTCTAGGTTAATTGGCTTGGTATAATTGTATATTGTCCCTAGGATAGTGTTAATGTGCGGCAATTGCTGGTCGGCACGTACCCGGTGGGCCAAATGGCCTGTTTACGTGCAGTGTCTCTAAACTAAACTAGCTTGGGGACCACACTGGACCTTGTCTTGAGAAACGAGCCTGGTCAGGTAACTGGCATTTCAATGGAGGAACATTTTTGGAACATTGATCATAACCTCTTAAGTTTTAAGATTGCTACAAATATGGAGAGGACTGGATCTTGGTGGAGAGAACCATATTGGGGAGAGTAAATTACAACATTATTAGGTAGGATCGAGGAAGAGTAAACTGGGAGGTCATTGAGATGGCTTGGGTAGTAAGTTTGTAAACAGCACACAATTGATGGAGTTGCAGATTGTGACTTTGATCAAAGTTATAATCTTGAGCAAGTTGCTGCAGTAGATTTTATAGGTGACGGAAAATGTTGCCATGATTCACCAGAGGTGGAGGAAGCTGAAAGAATACCAGCAGTTAAAATATGGGAAAAGCATAGGTTGATAAATATGGAGCTGCAGATTTCAGTGTACAGATACATGATGAAGGGAATAGTGTGAATAACATGTAGTGCAGGATAAAGCCTAGTAAAGTCTGATTATAGATAGTCCGAGAGTCTCCATTGAGGTAGATAGTAGCTCATGACTGCTCTCTAATTGCTGGTAGGATGGTTCAGTTGCCTGATAACAGCTGGGAAGAAACAGTCTCGAAATCTGGAGGTGTGCATTTTCACACTTCTTTACCACTACTCCCTATATCCCAGTTTTCTTGTATACCCCAGATCCCTGTTTTACTCAAATTATTCAAAATTATAAATTATTAGTTGATCTTGCTTCTTGATTCACAAGGGTATTCTTGGATTCAAAACACCAGTGCATTGGACAGCACTGCTTCTGAGCTGAGCTGTTGCTGTAATGTCCAATGCAGGCTGACAGCAGCTCATGAAGTTATCCAAGTCCATGCATTTCAGGATATCTGCAGTTGCTTGTAAATCCAGGCTGCTGTTAGAGGATTGAACAAGATGAGCAAAGTGACAGCCTTGTAGAAATTCTCAAAATCAATTCAGCTCCTATGTCATATCAGAAATAATACTTCTGATGTGCCATCGTGGTACGCTTGAGAAAATGAGAGCAAGCCCTCGTCAAGTCAGCCAGGATTAAGAACCAGGATTGAGGAAGTACATTCTTGCTATTGAGGAAGTGCAGCATAGGTTCACGAGGTTAATTCCCGGGATGGCGGGACTGTCATATGCTGAGAGAATGGAGTGACTGGGCTTGTATATACTGGAATTTAGAAGGACAAGAGGAGATCTTATTGAAACGTATAAGATTATTAAGGGATTGGGCATGCTAGAGGCAGGAAACATGTTCCTGTTGTTGGAGGAGTCCAGAACCAGGGGCCAGAGTTTAAGAATAAGCGGTAGGCCATTTAGAACGGAGATGAGGAAAAACCTTTTCACCCAGAGAGTTGTAAATCAGTGGAATTCTCCGCCTCAGAAGGCAGTGGAGGCCAATTCTCTGGATGCTTTCAAGCGTTAGATAGAGATAGTGGAGTCAAGGGATAAGGGAAGAAGGCAGGAACGGGGTACTGATTGTGGATGATCAGGCATGATCACAGTGAATGGCGGTGTTGGCTTGAAGGGCCGAATGGCCTACTCTTGCACCTATTGTCTATTGTTTACTGAGGAAAGTATGTTATGAACAGTGTACTTCCACAGCTTTGAGACTGTAGCGGCACCTGGTGATGTCTTTGGGTAGTCAAACCCTCGGATTGGCTGCTCCAGTCACGTGGGCGCGCGGAGCGATATTCGCGCGCTTTTTACTGAGTTGTTTCATTCTAGCGCCACACTTGTGGAAGTAACATCGTTTTTGTTGGCTGTCTTACCGACCAGAGTTTATTCATTGTTTTACTGTTACAAAATAAAACCCTTTGAATACACTCACCGTCTCGACTCGCCAAAAGACGCTCCTTTGCAAAGAAGATGAGAAGACATTTCTTTAGTCAGAGGGTGGTGATTCTGTGGAATTCATTGTTCCCCAGATCCCTGTTTTACTAAAATTATAAATTATTAGTTGATCTTGCTTCTTGATGCACGAGGGTATTCTTGGATTCAAAACACACCAGTGCACTGCTTCTGAGCTGAACTGTTGCTGTAATGTCCAATGCAGACTTACAGCAGCTCATGAAGTTATCCAAGTCCACGCATTTCAGGATCGCTTTGAGAATACAGTATCTACAGCTACTTGTAAATCCAGGCTGCTGTTAGAGGATTCAACAAGTTGAGCAAAGTGTCAGCCTGGTAGAATCTCTCAAAATAAATTCAGTTCCTATGGCATATCAGAAATAATACCTCTGATGTGCCATCGTAGTACGCTTGAGAAAATGAGAGCGAGCCCTCGCCAGGTCAGCCAGGATTAAGAGCCGAGAATGAGCAAAGTATGTTAGGAACAGTGTGCTTCCACAACCACTCTTTCCCCTCCAACACCACTGCCCTAACCGACTAACATCAGAGCGGCCTGTCTGCACCCACCCCTACCTATTGTAGCAAGAGGAGAAAGGGCATTGAGGTGGAGCTCAGATCCTGACCTCCCACAAACCCCCCCCCCTCACTTTCTCCTCCAAATCCATTTCCTCTTCCCCCCACCCTCCTTTTCCTTCCTTGGCTTTAATGGCCTGTCCCACTTTCACGACATAATTCACGACCTTTTTTACTCGTGGACATTTTTCATCAGGCTAAAAAAAATCGGCGCGACCTACTTGATGCCACGAGTACCTACAACTAGCATCACGACCTGCTACGACCTACCTACGACCTCTTGACGACCATGCTGCGAGTATGAGTCAAGGGCAAACTCAGCAGAGGTCATGAATTAGGCCATGAAAGTGGGACAGGCCCTTTACAATCACGGCTCTTCAAAACCCTTCCTTCCTTATCGTTCTCCTTTGTTCAAACCATCTGCCTATCAAGTCCCCCCCTATGTTGAGCTATTATCTTTGTCCTGCTTCTCCCCCTCACCAGCTATTTTGTCCCTGCCTACAATCAGTCTGAAGAAGGGTCTCGACCCGAAACGTTATCTATCCATGTTCTCCAGGGATGTTGCCTGACCCGCTGAGGAACTCCAGCACTTTGTGTCCTTTTGTGTATTGACCAGTATCTGCATTTCTTTGTTTCTACATTCAGATCCTTGAGTTGATTTTCCGTGCTAACTTCCCATATCTTCTTGTGGCTTGCCATATTTTGTTACCTATATCTGAAGTAAGTTTTCGAGCTAAGTCCAAGTAAAGTGCAGCCAGTTTACTTCCCTTTCAGCGAAATCCATAAATGCCTTTACTGCATTTTAGCACAGTTCTTACCATGATTCATAGTTTATGGCGTCCACTTTCTAAAACCTGTTATTTTCTCTCTGCAAAATGCTTTTATAACAGTTTATAATGAGATGAATAATTCCCCCTACCAGCAGTAAGCACTTAGGATTGACTGGACCTGTCCTCCCTTTGACATGGGTCATGCCATGCCCCTATAACTGGGCTCACTATGAGTGAGTCTACAGCAATTTTCTGGCTAGAGAACACAAGCTAAAAGCTCCAATCTCAGCCTCCAAATATTATTACCTTTGCTTTAATCTTTTGCAGCCCGGCTCCTTCTGCCTCCAAAGTACTTTTCAAATACAATTAATCATGTTTGGACCATTTTTTTTCCCCCTTCACATTTTTGCCACTGACACTTCAAGTGGGTGCTTCCTTTTAAATAGTTGCTGTGCCCTTGTTATTTACCGTAACATCACATCAGTAAGTGAGCTCTCAGTTCCAGTCATCCAGCTCACAAATTAGCAATTCAGCTGTGGTTTTCTTCCTTTGTGGGCTGAGGGCATCACTAGTGACCAGAATTTACTGACTACCCAGATTTATTGAACTGTATGGCTTTCAGAGGCTAACTAGAAGTCAACCACATCAGTACGAACCAGTCCAATTTAGGCCAGAACACAGAAAACTACATTCCTACAAGGCAGTAAGGACCCACACGAATGACACAGTCACCATGACAGCTACTAGCCTGTTGATTGCACTTTTAATAAATTATTTGATTGAATTTTCATTTGCAGTGGTGCGAGTTGAACCAAGATCGCAGGTTAGTTCCTCTCGCTGACTGGATAACCTGACCACTGTACTGCCACTCTCTAATGTATCTCTAATTTATCTCAAGCATGAAACAAGCTGTCACAGGAGGTAGTTGAGACAGGGACTATCCCAACATTTAAGAAACAGTTAGACAGGTACTTGTATCAGACAGGTTTGGAGGGTTATGGACCAAATGCGGCCAGGTAGGACTAGTGTAGCTGGGACATGTTGGCCAGTGTGGGCAAGTTGACCCAAAGAGCCTGTTTCCACACTGTATGACTCTACGATGCTAAAGGGTGAAGACAAAACTGCACTGCACTGTGCATTCCGTGGCCCCAGAGTAAAGACATGTGCAAATACAAACAATTGAGTTTAAAATGCTTTGCAATTTTTAATTACAATGCATTGAAATATCTTTATAATATACCAAGCAGGGAATTTTTAACAGTGTATTAAATGCACTATGAGCTCTGTTGAAATGGAATCCAATCAATTGCATATACAGTCATTAATTATTAATATCACTCTATTTGAAGTTAAGCCAAATGCCAACACAGATCGTAATGTATGCAAGGATTTTTTTATGAAAGCTGTGTTTAATGAGGTATTACCTTACACTGGTAAATCTTCCTCCTTTGACATCAAAGTTCCAAAACTGAAGAGAAGTCAATCTCCTTCACCCACCCAACAATGTTCTTTTCTTTCTACCATTCTGCGAATCATATTGTAAACTTTGTGGAATTGTTTGATATCCTTACCATCTGGTGTATGTCTGGGAATGTGGTGTTAAATGAAAGTAATCTGGCAAGATTATTAAAACTGGATTCAAACACTTTTACAACATGGTCCTCTGTCCAGCTTGTTTGGTATTGGTTGATTATGTCACATGTATTAAGGTAGTGAAAAATGACATTTTGTGTGCAATCCATCCAAATCGTACTATACACTACATACCAGGCAGGTTAGTAAATTTGTAGATGACGCTAAAGAGTCCTTGTGAGTGCCGTAGTGGGATTCCCTGAAAGTGGCATCAGGGGGAGAAAGAGTGGTGAAGGAGGCTTTGGTGTTGACTTCAGGGAATTGAGTAAGGAAGTTGCAACATTACAAAAAGCTGGAGAAACTCAGCGGGTGCAGCAGCATCTAAGGAGCGAAGGAGATAGGCGACATTTCGGGTCGAGACCCTTCTTCAAACTGGTCAGGGATCAGGGAAACGAGAGATATAGACGGTGATGTGGAGAGATAAAGAACAATGAATGAAAGATATGCAAAAAAGTATCGATGATAAAGGGAACAAGCCATTGTAAGCTGTTTGTGGTGTGAAAATGAGAAGCTAGTGCGACTAGGGTGGGGGAGGGAGATAGAGATAGAGGGAATGCTAGGGCCCGAGGGCTGAGGGAGAGGTGGGAAGGGGAGGAGACAGCAAGGGTTAACAGAATTGAGAAAATTCAATGTTCAAGCCCAAAGGATGCAGACTCCCCAAGCGGAATATGAGGTGCTGTTCCTCCAACTTGCAGTGTTGCTCACTCTGGCCGTGGAGGAGGCCCAGGACCGAGAGGTCGGATACGGAATGGGAGGGGGAGTTGAAGTGCTGAGCCACCGGGAGGTCGGGTTGGTTTTTGCGGACCGAGCGGAGGTGTTCGGCGTAACAATCGCCAAGCCTCCGCTTGGTCTCAACGATATAGATCATCTGGCATCTGGAGCAGCGGATGCAGTAGATGAGGTTGGAGGAGATGCAGGTGAACCTCTGTCAGACCTGGAAGGACTGCTTGGGTCCGTGAAAGGAGTGGAGGGGGGAGGTGAAGGGACAAGTGTAGCATTTCTTGCGGTGACAACTGCAACATTACGTTACAGTTGTACAAGATTCTGACGATGCCACAGTTGTAGGATTGTGTACAGTTTGTGTGATCTTGAGATAGGAAAGATTCCATTTAGCTGGAAAGAATGCGAGGTTTAAAGGATGTTGCCAGTACTGGAGGGCCTGTGCTCTAGGGAGAGGTTGGACAGGCTAGGGCTTTATTCAATAGACAATACACATAGACAATAGGTGCAGTATTAGGCAATTCGGCCCTTCGAGCCATTCACTGTGATCATGGCTGATCATCCACAATCAGTTCCCCGTTCCTGCCTTCTCCCCATATCCCCTGACTCTGCTATCTTTAAGAGCTCTATCTAACTATCTCTTGAAAGCATCCAGAGAATTGGCCTCCACTGCCTTCAGAGGCAGAGAATTCCACAGATTCACAACTCTCTGGGTGAAAATGTTTTTCCTCATCTCGATTCTAAATGGCCTCCCTTATTCTTAAACTGTGCCCCCCTGGTTCTGGACTCCCCCAACATCGGGAACATGTTTCCTGCCTCTAGCATGTCCAATCCCTGAATAATCTCATATGTTTCAATAAGATTATCTCTATCCTTCTAAATTTCAGAGTATACTAGCCCGGCCACACTATTCTATCAGCATATGACAGTCTGCCATCCCACGAATTCACCTTGTAAACCTACACTGCACTCCCACAATAGCAAGAATGTCCTTCCTCAAATTTGGAGACCAAAACTGCACATGATACTCCAGGTGTGGTCTCACTAGAGCCCTGTACAACTGCAGAAGGACCTCTGCTCCTATAATCAGCTCCTATTGTTATGAATGCCAAGAACTAGAGGGCGTAGGTTTAAGGGTGAGAGGGGAGAGATTTAAATGAATCCTCAGGAGCAACGTTTTGACACAGAGAATTGTGTGAAGATGGAATGAGTTGTCAGCAGAAGTAGATAAAGCAGGTGCCATAACAATATTTAAAAGACATTTCAACAAGTACATGGATCGTATAGCTTCAAAAGGATGTGGGTAAAATGCGGGCAAATGGGACCCGTTGAGATGGGGCACCTTGATTGGCATGAACGAGCTGCGGAGAATGACCTGATTCTGTGCTATTTGACTCCATGATTCTATAACATGGGTACAATCAAACCATACTCAATGTAACAGAGTGCAGAAAACACCGTTTGCTGACAATGGCATTTTATGGATGTAAACAGGATGAGATCACAAAGTTTTATATGGTAACTTGGAAGTCCTTTGAACATTATGTTCTTGGTACTTGTCAGTCCTGTACAGGAACAGCAAGTTTACAGTCTTAACAGAATGCACTCTTGAGAAGTACACAAAACCATTCGGACTGCTGCACAACATGGCGTGGAAGTCTATCCTAAGAAGATGGAGGGAGGTAGGGTCTGATCCTTGACCCTATGGTTCTTTGTATTTGGGTAATGAGCTTGGATTGTGTAAGGTTGCAGTTTAGAAGCCTGTCCTGTCCCACAAAGCATTATGTTACAGTATTACCTGGGCCTCCCCTCACCTACTGCAGTCCTCACCATCCTACAAACACCATGGGTTTTTTTAAGCCCAGAAGGTCAGTTAAACGCAACAGGTTAACACAGATGCTGTTCGCCTCCTTATGATGTTTATATTACCAAACTGCCATCTGAGAGAATATTAAACAAAACATTCCCTGTACCAATCAACCGTGAAGGGTAAGTTTAGAATTGGGTTGGGATCCAATTAGGGATTTTTGACAATCTAGTTTCACCAATCCCAATCCACTCACTTTTAGGTTTTGAACTATTCTCTATGAAATATAAAATTCATGTCCAACATAGTAGAACCTTCAACTGTGAATGTTCGTGTAATTTAGGTTCTTAATTTAATCTCATTTTTATGTTCCGATATTTATTTTTGCATATTGTAAAATGGTTAAAATATTAGCTACAATTTGGTTTATGAACTGTTTGTGGGAATTATTGTGTAGTTGCCACAGTGGCACAGTTGGTAGAGCTGCTGTCTCACACCTCCAGAGACCCGTGTTTGATCCTGACCTCAGGTGTTGTCTATGTGGAGTTTGCATGTTCTCCCTGCGATCGATTGGGTTATCTGGCCACAGCAACTTGTTCCAAGTGTGCAGCGAGTGCATGCAAAAGTGGAATAACATAGAACTAGTGCAGAGAGGTGATCGATGGTCGTCCTTGACTTGGTGGGTGGAAGGACCTGTTTCCATGCTGTATCTTTAAATCAATTATTCAATATGATTGACCTATCTGCCATCTTGATGGCATCACTGTTACTGAACACCAACAATTTCTTTGAACTGACTCCATTCAACTGTGTCAGAATACAGATCGCTATACCTTTCATGACCAGCTTTCTGCAGGCTCGACATCAAACACTATCACTTCACCGATATCAATGAGATCCAAGCCCTTATTACAGAGCACCATTTCAAAGTAACGGCATTAAAATATATTCTTCTTCTTCAATTGAAAGTGAACTGGTTCCTACATCCAGTTTAATATTCACAGAGGTCTCTGCAATGTTTCTTTGAAAACATTGTTTTCAAACAATGAACATTTCAAACAATGTTTCTTTAAAGATACCAGCAGTAGAAATTATGTTCGCACTCAAAATTACTAGCCCCAGTATCTCCAAGCAAGTATCTACACACAGTCAGCTCAGGGAAACATGGATGATGCATATTTTTTCCCAAGGATGGAATTGAATTGCAGAATATCGGTCAAGGCTCCAAACCTTGCCAAGGTTTTATGAAAATAACTTGCTTAGCTCCATTCAAGTGACTGATGTTGCTGCATCAGACTGACATTTTCACGGCTAAGACTAATGGATATTATTTGATGGCGACATTGAACAAAAATAAATTCAGGTACTGATCTAATAGAAAGACAAAGAGACCTCGAGGAGCTGAACAACCTCCTCAGTTTTCTGTGCAATAATTTACTTTGAATTGTCAATGTCTTCTACATTTTTTATTTGAAAATTAATGAAAAGGATACATGTAACTTGTGAGTACAAACCATACACAGGCCCTAGCATACCTTCTTTTCTGTCAAGATGAAATTGCAAATAGAATGATTTGCTCTGATGTACTTTGGGAAGCACGTGACGCAGCTAGTGTTGCTGCCTTACAGCGCTTGCTGCGCCGGAGACCCGGGTTGGATCCCGACTACGGGTGCTATCTGTCAGGAGTTTGTACATTTTCCCCGTGACCTGCGTGGGTTTTTTGCAAGATCTTTGGTTTCCTCCCACACGCCAAACACGTACAGATATACAGGTAAATTGGCTTGGTAAACGCGAAAAATTGTCCTTAGTGTGTGTAGGAGAATGTTAATATGCAAGGATCGCTGGTCGGCATGGATCAGGTGGACCGAAGGGCATGCTTCCGCGTTGTGTCTCTAACCTAAATTTTCTTTGGCAATCCTTTGAGACTGAGGATAATTTAATTCCACTCCAGTTTTGTGGAATTTGAAGTCTGTAAGGTGGCGACTGACAGGGTAGTTGGATGGCTAGTTTTGCAGAGCTTTCACTTAGGCTTGTGTTCCTGATGCATCACTTCAAGATATTCAAAATCACCCCCCAAATGCTCCTTCACCCACCATGAGTGTTTCCGGCCCAAAGATTTGCAAGAAGCAGCGAGTGACTGTATTACTTCCAGCAGACTTTCAGCATAGAGTCATAATCATAGAGTGATACAGTGTGGTAACAGGCCCTTCGGCCCAACTTGCCCACACCGCCAACATATCCCAGCTACACTAGTCCCACCTCCCTGCGTTTGGTCCATATCCCTCCAGACTTGTCCTATCCATGTACCTGTCCAACTGTTTATTAAATGTTGGGATAGTCCCAGCCTCAACTACCTCCTCTGGCAGCTTGTCCCATACATCCACCACCTTTGGTTTGAAAAGGTTATCGCTCAGATTCCTATTCATTTTTTTTCCCCTTCACCTTGAACCTATGTATTCTAGTCCTTGATTCCCCCACTCTGGGCAAGAGATTATGTGTATCTACCCGATTTACTCCTCTCATGATTTTATACACCTCTATAAGATCACCCCTCATCCTCTTGCACTACAAGGAATAGAAGACCCAGCTTACTCAACCTCTCCCCATAGCTCAGACCCTCTGGTCCTGGCAACATCCTCGTAAATCTTATTTGTACCCTTTCAATGACAATAACTTTCCTATAACATGGTTCCCAGAACTGAACACAATCCTTGATTTTTTTTCCTCTGTCTGCTTAGCAATTTCCTCCCATGACAGAGCTCAATATGGTTTATGTTTTAATGTAATTCTACAGCAAAAGGCCATTGGCAACTTATGTCAAATGTCGACAGGTTTGTTAAGCATGTACGCAGAAGAGTTGCTCAGCAAGACCCGGACTGTGATCTTATCAGCCATGAGAAAATTACTCCAGTTTTATTTGAAAATTAATGAAAAGGATACATGTAACTTGCGAGTACAAACCACATAGGTCCTGGCATGCCTTTATTTCTGTCAAGATTAAACTGCAAATAGAATGGCTTGCTCTGATGCAGCTTTGCCTTCCACTTCTTTGTGCCTGAGTCCTACCTCAAAACAAATGGCAAGACCATAAGGATTATTGCTGAAATGAATCTTGGCATTCCTGAGCCACTCGCCAAGACACGATTGCTCAGAGCACAACATCAAACCAGTGGATCAGTCTGTAATTGAAGTTAACTTGGGGCACTATTAATCTGCAGACACATTAACTTCACTGTGTCACCATTAACCCGAACAACTGAACAAATATCACCACATTCCAAATGGTAGGTTCCTCAAATGGGGAAGGTAACTAATAACTTTCATAAGATCTAGCCAATTCAGCCAACTATTGAGTCATTTAGTCTCCAGAGCTGAGTCAAAATAAAAGGCTTACTCGGTAAAAGCCTGTGAGCATTCGCTTCTGCATTCCCCTCATTGTTTTGTATACTTCCATAAGGTCATCCCACAGCCTTCTACTTTCTAAAGTCTAAAGTCCTAGCTAATCCTCTCTCTATAACGCAAGGCCCCCAAATCAAGTTATGATCCTGGTGAATCTTTTCTGCTCCCTTTCCAACTTAATTAATGCCCAATGACAGATAAGGACACAGAAAGTTTTTTTTTTTTAAATTGCATTGTAACATCACATTTTATTCCAGCATAGAGGATAGTTTAGAGGGATGAGGGCCAAACGCAGGCAGGCGGGACTAGTGTAGATGGGCCATGTTGGTTGGTGTGCTCAAATTGGGCCAAAGGGCCTGTTTCCACACTGTATGATTCTACGACTATGACTCGTCTACATTACAACAACCCTAGAGTCAGGCAAAACAAAAATTAGTGAAATTGTCAAACATTTATAAGACATTTCAACAGGTGGGGATTAGAAATTTGAACATGGATAGGTAGGGATTAGAGGGCATATGTGCCAAATTTAGGCAGGTGGGACTAATGTAAATGGGGCTTCTCGGACGGCTTGGGAAAATTGTTCCGAAAGGCCAGTCTCCATGCCGTATGAATCCATGAGTTTATTCTGCTGTTTTATTTTAAACTTTGAAACAATACAGTATGATAAACTCTTAACCACAATATTTTGGCTTGAACACCTACAATAAGGGTTAGCTTTGCCCTCCCAAGCCTCCAACTTCATCATTCCCACACAGCCCGATTTTACCTTCTCCCCAAAATCCATAAACCTGACTGTCCTGGCAGACCCATTGTTTCTGCTTGTTCTTGTTTCTGCTTTGTTCTTCCGCATGGGCCCCAGCAATGCCTGCCTCTTTATAGGGTACGTCGAACAATCCTTGTTTGGGGCGTACGGTGGCCCTTTCCCCGAACTCTACCTCCGCTACATTGACGACTGCGCTATCTCCTGCATCCATTCAGAACTCACTGACTTCATACATTTCACCACTAACTTCCATCTGGCACACAAATTCACCTGGACCATTTCGGACATCTCCCTACCATTTCTAGACCTGACTATCTCCGTCGTAGGTAACAGACTACTGACCGACATCTACTACAAACCCACTGACTCCCATGGCTATCTGGACTACACTTCTTCCCACGCTGCTTCCTGTAAGGACTCTATCCCCTTACTCCCAATTCCTCCGTCTATGCTGCATCTGCACCCAGGATGAGGTGTTCCACACCAGGGCATCGGAGATGTCCTCATTCTTTAGAGAACGGGGACTATATATGAGGCTCTCACCAGGGTCTCCTCTATATTCCGTGGCTCCACTCCCACTCCCCATCCTCCCACCGTAACAAGGGCAGAGTCCCCCCTGTCCTCATTTTCCACCCCCTTGACCTCACCTTCCACCAGCCGTCACATACTACAGATAATCCTGCGACATTTTCGCCACCTCCAACGGGATCCCACCACTGGCCACATCTTCCCATCTCCTCCTCTTTCAGCTTTCCGCAGAGACCGTCCCCTCTGTAACTCCCTGGTCAATTCGTCCCTACCCACCCAAACCACCCCCTCCCCTGGTACTTTCCCTTGCATCTGCAGAAAATGCTACACTTGTCACTTTACCTCCCCACTCGACTCTATCCAAGGACCCAAGCAGTCTTTCCAGGTGAGGCAGAGGTTCATCTGCACCTCCTCCAACCTCATCTATTGCATCCGCTGTTCTCGGTGTCAACTGCTTTACGTCGGTCTTTCTCCATCCTTCCCCTCCACAGCTCTCCCACAGCCTACTGTCTCCACCTCTTTCTTTCTTCTTCCCGTTCCCCCCACCCCCACATCAGTCTGAAGGGTCTCCACCCGAAACGTCACCTATTCCTTTGCTCCATAGATGCTGCCTCACCCGTTGAGATTCTCCAGCATTTTTGTCTGCCTTTGATTATTCTAACATCTGAGTTCTGTCTTAAACAAGGGTTAGTTATGTAACACTAACATATCCACTCACACTTCAGAAGCCCTTGGTAATTCCTCTGATGTTGGATGGATCACCATCATTCATTCAATCATGAAAATGTCTAAATAAACGTGATCTGTCAGAGCAGCCACATTTACCGAACCAATTGATTTGGTCTACATTGCCTCATAATAGAGATTAGGAGAAAAGGATGTGTTTTATCTGCAGTCCATCTAACAATGCTACAATATTCCAGCAGGAAAGGTACTTATAAAGTATATTGGTGTTAGCAATGAAATTACAAAATAAGAAGCAACTGACAAATGGAATTTCAACCACAAAAGTTGAGTTTGCATCTCATGTAAGATTATATGGATTGTCAAATGTAACATTTAGGCTGAAGCGGTGAATTCTTGACGGATTTTAGAAACGCACCTAAAACATAACTTAATGACATGGGATGAAAATGGTTTGAATTTGATCTGTCCTGGATCCTAAATAGTAGTTTCTTGTCATCTTGTTTGTTACGTTTACTCAGAGACTTCAAGTGGAAACGATTTTATATCTGTCACTGAAACAATTCAACACATTTCATTCCATATTATTCTTGTTTTTTGCTTATCTATTGAAACAACAAACTTGTCAGCAGCTTACAAGTCCGAATTACCTGATGCATTCCAAGGTGCAAATTCAGTACATCTAGAATGCAGATCAATGCTATTTACAAGACCAATGATAGTAATTTTGAGTAAGTGTGTTTATTTTTATTTTACTATCAAGGAACTCCCTCCATCTGGAGACTACATCATGGATAGGATATCATGATCTTCTTGGGCCATATGAGCAGACAGAAATGTTCTACCCACCATTCCTTATGTGGGGACAGTGTGTTAACAAACACCTATGGCCATTCTGCAGGTTCTGTATGCCAACTGGCCTCCTTTGTCAACTGAACCTCTTCAATCCTGTGCTTATATCCAAAGGTTTATTTGTACCAGGAATTGGTGGATTTGCAGCAATTAGATTGTATTCCCTCTGTTCTTGTTCTCTTAAACAGTAGTTGCCTCTGTATCTGTATCAGCAATGTACTCCTCCTCCTCCTCATCATCATCATCCTATAGTATCCACTTGTACATCTCTTGCTCATTAGACCAACACAAGCATTTCCAGCATGATTTTCCAAAATCTCTTTGAAAGAGTAATTTGGTCTTCTTCACTGAAGTCAATTGCTGATTCAAGGGATATGGGTTAATGTAGAAAGTTGCTCAGAGCTAAAAGATCAACCATGATTTTATCATCAAGAATCGTGTTTAATTGCCATGCCTACCGACAATCGAACAATTAAATTCTTACTTGTAGCAACTTGAAGATAATACAGTACATAATAAAATAAAATTCAATCAATGATTGGTAGAGTAGGCAATGGAAGGTCAAATAGCTAATTATTTTCTATTTCTTTGCCTTGTACTTGCTCACTGACCTGATATCTCTGAATATCACTGTTGAAATGTCATCACTGCTGTTTAAAATATTGTTTTGCCTTAATTGCTAGCTCTCTGCTTAATGCTGTACACCTGTATAAGGTTGTATCAAGCTTTCATTACTTTACTTTAGAGATACAGCACAAAAACAGACCCTTCGGCCCATCGAGCCCATGCCGATCAGCGATCACCCATACACAAGCACTATCCTCCACGATAGGGAACATTGACAAATTACAGAACCCAATTAACCTACAAACCTGTTTGACTTTGGAGTGTGGGAGGAAACCGGAGAAAACCCACGTGGTCACAGATAGAATGTACAATCTCCATACAGACAGCACCTGTAATCAAAATTGAGTCCGAGCCTCTAGCGTAGTAAGGCAGGAATACCACGGCTGCGCCACCGTGCCGCCCTTGGAGAGCCCTCAGCTTTTTATTCAGCTTTGAAAGGTAGCAAGATGTTACTGCTCCTGCTCCACTTCCTCCTCTTCGAGTACTGAAGGCAATCGCTGAATCAAATGCGCCTTCAAATGGAATATTTGATCAGAATGCAATGCAAGTCATTGAATGAGACTTGGGATGGCTTTGGAAAGCAGATATAATAGGATTTACTCATTGTGCCCAGTACTGGACAGGACTTCTAATATGATGATTTAAATTAACATCAGAACACAAATGCACCCAACTGTATACCACTTCCTACTCCCAAAGAAGCACTGCAGTTAGCAACTAGATGTAGAAATTGAGTAGGAATGAAGTAAAACATCTCTCAATGTAACATTATTTCCTCTACCAACCTATTCCCACTGGGTACTGAGAACTAAAACCACCTTTACTTCATGTCTATTTAAAAGAAAACAAACAGCTGATGCCAAAAAGGAAGAATATGGTCCACATTATTAACATTTTCTAAACAATTTGAAATGAAAAGTAAGGAAGGTATTTATTTTGCCCCACACAATTTTGAAAGACGTGATTGAGTCTCCTGCTCCCAATGCATTAATATTTCATGTGTGTGGCTCTTGTCACTTCTAGAAGACTATTAATATCATCTTTTCAGTGTAGTCCCTTCTCCACTAAATACATTGATTCTGCAGACTCTGGGTTGCTGCCAAGTATCCATCAGGAGCCCTGTCAGTGAACTTTCAAACGGGAATGGGAAGGGGGTAATGACATCCCTGTCAACCGATCAAGTCCTTACCTGTTGTCCACAGGCACCTGAATCCGCGAGACTATTAGACTGCAGTCAGAAATGTCAAGCTCTAGCAACCTCCAAGCAGAAAAAGCGCTATCATTGTTTTGTTCAAAGTACAGAATATCGTCCAGACGTCACACTCTTTAGTTATATTATGCATAATTTAAATTATTAATTGGATAGTTATCAAATCTACACAGCATTCTCTTACTTCTACCTTGTCAGAACAAAATGACATTTGTTGCCGCTTAGAGATTACCTTTAACGTTGAAGGTAGATTTGCAGTCTTTGATGGTATCACAACCTGATCAAACACAGACAACTCATCCTTCTGTTTATTGTTTGACAATTTGTGCAAATTTGCAGGCTTTCATTCCACATCAAAACAGGTGTTGTTAGCTTTAATGTAGAAACAAAGAACCACAGATGCAGGTTTATATTGCAGATAGACTCAAAGTGCTGGATTAATTCAGCGCGTCAGGCAGCATCGCCATTTTAAAAGGATAGGTGATATTTCGAATCAGATCCTTCTTCAGACAAAGTTATTCACCTTGCTGAGACAAGGGCCTGTCATTTGGGCGTCATTTGGACATTGGGCGTCATTTGCAATGATTTTGTGAATCGCAAAATCCTGGGGCACCGCGTGTCACTGCCTACACCACCACGCCTCACCACACGCCATGCATGCATCACGTGCGCAACAAGACACGTGTATCATGCGTTGTGACGCGTAAATGATGTTGCGTAAATGACGCGCAAATGACGCCCTTGTGTGGGACAGGCCCTTTACTCCAGCACTTTGTTGTTGGCTTTAGCAGTCAAGAAATTCAGACCCAGCTGTCAGCTAATCGTACAGCTTTCAGATTTCATCTACTTGAAGAATACAAGTGATTAATATACTGATTACTGAATATCTGGTAATAACCTTTTCAAATCTTCCTCTTTGTATTTAAACAAAAATCAACAGAAGTATAACTGGGCTTTGACGCTGTGCTAATCATTTCCTAATCCAATGAAGGAAATGTTGAAAGGACTGAGAATCTTCATCACTGATCAAATTGTCAGTTCAAAGGTGTTATTTTATTTATTCAATGCATGCAGGCAATGCTAGATGGGCCAGCATTTAAAACCCACCCCTACCTGTTGAATTGCAAGGTTTACATGGCTATTTTTGAGAGGCGACAGTCATACTGCGGTGTATTTGGAATCACATTTCACAAGGCAGAAGCTACAGTGTCCTCCATAATGTTTGGGATATAGGCCCATCACTTATTTATTTGCCTCTGTAGTCAATAATTTGAGATTTGTAATAGAAAAAAAATCACACGTGGTTAAAGTGCACATTGTCAGATTTTATCAAAGGTTATTTTTATACATTTTGGTTTCACTATGTAGAAATTACAGCTGTGTTTATACATAGTCCCCCGTTCCCCCCCCCCCCCCCCCCCATGTATTAGAGAGCTCTCAGCACCCAGTCTTTCATCCAATCTTTCCATCACCTTTGTAAACTTTTATTGCTGTTCATCAACATGAGGACCAAAGAGTTTGCCAAGAAGTACATAAAAGAGCAACCACAGTTCTGGAAAAAGGTCTTGTGGACAGATGAGACAAAGATTAACTTATATCAGAGTGATGGCAAGAGCAAAGTATGGAGGAAGGAAGGAACTGCCCAAGATCCAAACATACCACCTCATCTGTGAAACACGCTGGTGGGGGTTTTATGGCATGGGCATGTATGGCTGCTGATGGTACTGGCTCACTTATCTTCATTGATGATACAACTGCTGATGGTAGTAGCATAATGAATTCTAAATATCTATGTGTCTCATCCTATCTGCTCAAGTTCAAACAAATGTCTCAAAACACAGGCCGGTAGTTCATTCTACAGCAAGACAATGATCCCAAACATACAGCTAAAGCAACAAAGGAGTTTTTCGAAGCTAAATTCTTGAGTGGCCGAGTCAATCACCTGATCTGAACCCAATTGAGCATGCCTTTTATATGCTGAAGAGAAAACTGAAGGGGACTTGCCCCAAAACAAGCATAAGCTAAAGATGGCTGCAATCCAGGCCTGGCAGAGCATCACCAGAGAAGACACCCAGCAACTGGTGATGTCCATGAATCGCAGACTTCAAGCAGTCATTGTATGCAAAGGATATGCAACAAAATACTAAACATGACTGTTTTAATTTACATGACATTGCTGTGTCCCAAACATTATGGTGCCCTGAAATGCTGTAATTTCTACATGGTAAAACCAAAATGTATAAACATGGCCTTTATTAAAATCTGACAATGTGCACTGTAACCACGTGTGATTTTATTTTTCTATTATAACTCTCAAATAATGGAGTATAGAGGCAAATAAATAAATGAGGGGCTTTGTCCCAAACATTATGGAGGGCACTGTATTTGCAGCAATATTCCAGATTCAGGATCAACTTTATTCAATAAATGTTAAAGACTAAAGGCCATAACTTCAAGGTGAGAGGGACAAAGTTGAATGGAGACATGTGATTTTACTCAGTGGGTGGTGCATGCCTGTAACATGCTGCCAGGTCGTGGAGGCAGGTAAGATTGTGTAATTTCAGAGGCGTTGAGACACATAGATATGCAGAGAATAGAGGGATATGGATCATGTGCAGGGAGATGAGATTAATTTATCCTGGTATCATGTATGGCACAGGCATTGTGCCTGAGAGGACTGCTCCTGTGCTGCACTGTTCTCTGTCCTTTGTTCTTTACCCACATTAGCTTTTTAATTCTAGATTAATTTAATGACTTGGATTTACATGCTCCAGCTACCATAGTGGGATTTGAATCCGTCCCCATGGATCAGTACATCTGAACATTAGTCTGATACCTTAACCAACATGTTATTATAACCTGTTTATAAGGGCAGTTGTAAACCTTTGGGACTCCTTATTTGGAAGGAGTTTACATACAAGTCCAGATCTTGCTATAAGGGCAGAGATACAGTGCAGAGACAGGCCCTGTGGCCCACTGAGTCTGCGCTGACCAGTGATGACCCCATACAATAGCACTATCCGACATCCTCGGAACAATTTACAATTTACCAAAGCCAATTAACCTACACCTTTATGAGGTGTGGGAGGAAACCAGTGCACCCGCAGTTACAGGGGGAACGTTCAAACTCTGTACCTACAGCACCCGTGGTCCGGATCAAACCCGGGTCTTTGGTGCTGTAAGGCAGCAACTCAACTACTGAGCCACCATGCCACTCGAGCAAGTCTCAACAAACCTCTCCATTAACAGAAAGAAGATTGCTGATATTTCTCACCATTTACATTGGAAATTTATCCACAGATCCTATGCCAGGTTTGGCTTTTAGCTGGATTCACAAGTGCATATGTTTGAATCAGGATCATAAAACTCCAAGGATGAAAGGCAAGAATAAGGTGAGTTGCTTGTTCTTTTAATTATGTATCTGGTTTAACACTTTTAATTATTCAGAACTAGTTGATATGCTTTTAACAGATGGAGGCAGGAAAAATTATACTGGGGAATAAGGGATTTGCAGAGAAACTAAAATAAATATATTTTGAGTCTATATTCACAGAAGACAAGGGAAATTTCCCAGAAAGAGCGGTGAAGACTGAGGAGCTGTAAGTAATTAGCATTAGTTAAAAAAGCATTAGAAAAATTGATGGGATTTAATGCCAGGAACCCGAGTGTCTGCATACCAAATCTTTGAAAGTTGCAGTTTAATTTGAAAAAGGCATTAAGATAGTAGGTGCACTGGTTACCATTTCCCAGAATTTCAAGGATTCTAGAATCAATAAGGAGTAAATATAAACCTAGTTTTGAGGAAGAAGGGAGGATGGAAACAGGGAACTATTGATCAGGTGAAATGCTAGAAACAGGTGAAATAGGCGAAGAATTAAAAAAATGAATTGGGCAGATTCAATATGGACTTTTGAAAGGATAATCATATTTGATTTAAATGAAAAGATAATAAGTTGTACAATACCTCAGTAAGGGCATATTTGGAGTTCTAATCACCCTGCTGGAGCAAGGAATTTATTAAATTGAAAGAAGTGGGCAGGGGGTGAAAAAAAGATTTATGAGGAAATTACCAGGTCTGCAGGGCTTGAGTGACAAGGTGAGGTTGAATAGGCTGAGTCCATTTTTCCTCCAGAGCACAGGAGACTGAGGGTTGACCACAATTGAACAGTACTCCAATATCTCACCGGTGTTTTGTGTAAGTCAACAGAGCTTCAGACTACGAATTTCATTGTTCTATCTGGGACATATGACAATAAAACACTCTGGACTCCATTTATGAATCCAAGCATCTTCCACCAATTTCAATCGAGGTACGTGCTCGTTCAAATAGCTGAATATTGTTATTTGCATAGTTTAAGTATTTTAAATATTTAAAATGATTATATCGCCCCGTTCCAATAATTGTGGTATTGAATGTTTGTGAATATCAGGAACATCCACTAGAAGTTATACTGTTTTAATAATAGGTTAAGCCAGAGACATGGTGCGACTTAGTAGGATATCAATCGCTTTCCAAATTGTTTTAATGGGAGGTGTCTCGCACTCGCCACTCCTCCATAATCCACAGCACTGGTTCCCAGTATTTTATCACAGTTTCCATCACCAGTCAAAGCCTGAGTGAGAGGGACTGAGGTAGGTTTAGCATAAGATGCCACTGAGGGGAACAGCAGTAAGTGAACCTGAACTTTATTTGGACCAGAGATCAGCTCCGTTCACAATTACTATTAAAACCTAACCTGAACTCAAACCACTCAATGTTAAGTACAGCCTGCACAAATTTAGTTTAGTTTACAGACACAGCGTGGAAACAGGCCCTTCGGCCCACCAAGTCCGCACCGACCAGCGATCCCCACACATGAACACTACACTTCACACACTGGGGACAATTTTACATTGAATCATTTACACCAAGCCAGTTAACTTACAAACCTGTACATCTTTGGAGTGTGGGAGGAAACAGAAGACCTCGGAGAAAACCCAGGCAGGTCACGGGGAGAACGTACAAACCCCTTACAGATAGCACCCGTAGTCAGGATCTAATCACAGTGTCTGGCACTGTAAGGCAGCAACTCCGCCCAATGTCTGACAACTTAGAATCTTTGTGATACTTGACCTGACCTAAATCTAGCATGCAGTCTAAATGTGTGGTTTGGGTCCGTTTCCCGGGATCTAGCTTGGAGATCAGCAGTGAGCACAAGCAATATAAATGCCGCACCATTAAATTTAAGTATGTTTTAAATTTGTTGGATATTTTATATCTCACATAATGCGTTACATGGCCTAGAACTGAAGGAAAACTTAGCTTAACACAATCTATATAACAATTTTATTATGTGGCTACCATTATTTCTTGCGGGATATTTTGTAAAGAGGCTGGTCAATACTTGCGCATACAAATTATTGCGATTTTCTGTGGTTTTCAGTTCATTGCTTTGCCGTGGTTCTGAAAAGTCTGGCAAGTTTTACTTTCACTATATATAGACAAAAAAATGTTGGAGAAACTCAGCAGGACAGGCAGCATCTGTGGATAGAAGGAGTGGGTGACATTTCGGGTCAAGACCTTCTTCAGACTGCCACTAGTTTCACAAATTTAGTTTAGATATATAGCATGGAAACAGGCCCATTCCCCCCTCCCCCCCCCCCCCCCCCCCCCCCCACCCCCCGAGTCCATGCCGACGTACATATACGTCCAAAACTATTTACAACTATTTACAACTAAAACAGTTTGCAATTTTCCCCCAATTTTACAATTAACCTACAAACCTGTATGTCTTTGGAGTGTGAAAGGAAACAGGAGCACCCGGACAAAACCAGTGCGGTCATGGGGAGAACATATAAATTCTGTACTGACAGTGCCCGTGGTCATATTCAAACCCGAGCCTCTGGCACTGTAAAGGCCCTGTCCCACGATGCGAGTTTACCCAAGAGCTCTCCCGAGTTAAAACAAAAAATCAAACTCATGGTAAGTACGTAGAATGTACTTAGCGGGTACGTCGTAGCTCATGGATGTCTCGTAGCGGCTCGTAATGCTAACGGCAGGTACTCGTGAAACGCGGAAACTCGTGAAGTTTTTTCAACAGTGTGAAAAATTTCCAAAAGTAAAAAATATATTCGTGATGAAGTACCACGAGTTTGATTTTTTTTTTTTAACTCGGGAGAGCTCTTGGGTAAACACGCATCATAGGACAGGGGCTTAAGACAGCAGGTCTACCGCTATGCCTCTGTGCCGCACCTCTAATTCCAGATTAGTTAACTCCAGTTCACCACAAACAAAACTTTGATCCAAACATAACATTCCAAAGAACCAAAAAATGTTCCATTCAATCCGATTCTCAAGAATTCCAGATTCAGAAATGAATGCTCAAAATAAATTTGGTCATTTATCCAATTAATGCCTGAAGAAGGGATCCGACCCAAAGCATCACCTATCCATGTTCTCCAGAGATGCCGCCTGGCCCCCTGAGCTACTCCAGAGACTCTGTGTCTCTCTCTTATAAACTAGCATCTGCAGTTCCTTGTGTCTAACTGTTCCACAATTATTGTTATTAAGGTGAGCAGGTAAAAGTTTGTGAACTTGCAGGTTCCAAGGAGAAGATAGTGCATATATATATATATATTTTTTTTTAAATTTCAGTTGCCAACCTCAAATTGTATCCAGCAGAACCTGTTTGGAGTGCCTAAATGTCACATCCAGGAGAGTTTTGTGCACATATGTTCAGGAGAAGCCACACTGTCAACTAATGAACTATACATGTTCCAAGGAAGATTGGGGTAGCATTTGTAGACTCTTACCTCTTGTAGACTGTAGATTACTTACTACCCAGTTTGGATTATCCAAAATGCCAACAGTCGTTCTAAATGCATTTTAAATTAAATTTGACACTTAATTTGTGTTGTACATCATTCAGAATCAATATAACAGAGTCCCAAAGGAGTTCCCGCAACATTACTTTCCAGAGATAAACAAGTTAGTAGAAATAAGGCAAGTGATGTAATTTTGTTTTGTTCCAGCAGGAAATGTTTAGCTTAGCGTAGTTTTGAGATACAGCATGGAAGCAGGCCCTTCGGCCCACCAAGTCTGTGCCAACCTGCAATCCTCCACACTAATATTATCCTACATACACTTGGGACAGTTTACAGTTTTACCAAAGCCAATTAACCTACAAACCTGTACGTCTTTGGAGTGTTGGGGGAAAGTGGAGTACCCGGAGAAAACCTATACAGGTCATGGGGGGAATTTCTTCATCTTCTTTCATGTGGCGTGCACAGCCTAAAGTTGTTGGACAACTTGTTCTATTTGATCTTCCGTTTGTGCACGTCGAGTTGATTGCATTAGTCAAAACATAGAAATTAGGTGCAGGAGCAGGCCATTCGGCCCTTCAAGCCTGCACCGCCATTCAATATGATCATGGCTGATCATCCAACTTAGTATCCTGTAACTGCCTTCTCTCCATACCCCCTGATCCCTTTAGCCACAAGGGCTACATCCAACTCCCTCTTAAATATGGCCAACAAACTGGCCTCAACTACCTTCTGTGGCAGAGAATTCCACAGATTCACCACTCTCTGTGTGTAAAACGATTTTCTCATCTCGGTCCTAAAAGACTTCCCCCTTATCCTTAAATTGTGACCCCTTGTCCTGGACTTCCCCAACATCGGGAACAATCTTCCTGCATCTAGCCTGTCCAACCCCTTAAGAATTTTGTAAGTCTCTATGAGATCACCCCTCAATCTTCTAAATTCCAGCGAGTACAAGCCAAGTCTATCCAGTCTTTCTTCATATGGAAGTCGTGCCATCCCAGGAATCAGTCTGGTGAACCTTCTCTGTACTCCCTCTATGGCAAGAATGTCTTTCCTCAGATTAGGAGACCAAAACTGTACGCAATACTCCAGGTGTGGCCTCACCAAGACCCTATACAACTGCAGTAGAACCTCCCTGCTCTTGTACTCAAATCTTTTTGCTATGAATGCCAACATACCATTCGCTTTCTTCACAGCCTGCTGCACCTGCATGCCTACTTTCAATGACTGGTGTACCATGACACCCAGGTCTCGCTGCATCTCCCCTTTTCCTAATCGGCCACCATTCAAATATTAGTCTACCTTCCTGTTTTTGCCACCATAGTGGATAACCTCACATTTATCCACATTATACTGCATCTGCCATGCATTTGCCCACTCACCCAGTCTATCCAAGTCATCCTGCAGCCTCCTAGCATCCTCCTCACAGCTAACACTGCCTCCCAGCTTCGTGTCATCCGCAAACTTCGAGATGTTGCATTTAATTCCCTCGTCCAAATCATTAATGTAAATTGTAAAACAGGGCAGACCAAGTGAAGGTTGCAATCTTCCACCCATTGGGGGAACGTACAAACTCCATACAGACAGCACCCGTAGTCAGGATCAAAAGCAGGTCTCTGGCACCGTAAAGCAACAACTCTACCGCTCCACCTCCGTGCTGCTCTTATTTGTGTACCAAACTGTCTTCTTACCATAACGTGGAGCAAGAATGGGAGATCTGGCATGGGAATTAATCCAAATTAAGTGAAGTTGTACAAATTCCACTGCACTGCACTGGTCTAACTCAGTGTCAACTTGTTTCTTGTCTGGATGCTTTATGGGTCTGGGTTGGCATTAGAGTCTATTGTGCTTATATAAGGACACTTTCAGGAGCCAATGCCCAGAGGCCTAAAATCGTTGGATTTGAAACTGAGTTGTGAGATCTGGAAGTAATCTCTGCTATTGGCTAAAACACTCAGCCTAACAACCGTCATTGTCTTCCTAAATAATGGATCTGACGCAGGTGACCAGTGGCCTGCTCTTGCTCATGATTCATACATACATATGGATCCTTTCCCAATATTCGTATGCCAAAGGGAAATGGTGCCCTGAGGAATGGAGGAGTTGCTGGGCCTGTGGAACTCAATATCACCCAACATCATAGAGTCATAGAGTGATACAGTGTGGAAACAGGTCACACCTTGCCCACAACGGCCAACATGTCCCAGCTACACCAGCCCGCATTTGGTCCATATCCCTCCGAATCTCTCCTATCCATGTACCTGTCTAACTGTCTCTTAAATGTTGGGATAATCCCTGCCTCAACTACCTCCTCTGGCAGTGTGTTCCATACACCCACCAACTTTGTGTGAATAAGTAATCCATCAGATTCCTATTAAATATTTTCCCCTTCACCTTAAACCTATGACCTCTGGTACTCGATTGACCTACTCTGGGCAAGAGAATCTGTGCATGTACCCGATCTATTCCTCTCATGATCTTATACACCTCTTCGTCCTGCGCTCCAAGGATTAGAGTCCCAGCCTACTCAACCTCTCCCAATAGCTCAGACCCTCTAGTCCTGGCAAATCTTCTCTGTACCCTGTTCACCTTCACAACATCTTTCCTATGACATGGTGCCCAGAACTGGATGAGCCACACAATTTGAATGTGAATATCAAAGGTACAATCCAGGTTTGCAACAAATTGACACAAAAATTGGGGAGAGTAAGGACTGACATTGATTATTCAGTAAGGTGGATGGAAAAAATAGCAGATGGAACTTAATCCTGATTAAAATAAGGTGTTACTTTGGGAGTACTAATGAGGCTTGGATAGACATAATGAATTGCAGGACGGTGGGAGGTACTGAGGAAATTGGTGTACATGTCTAAGGTTCCCTGAAGGCAGCAGCACACATAGTAAATGCAAGACACTTGACTTCATTTGACAGCACATAGAATATATGAACAGGGAGGCACAACTGCATAAATAACTGGAGTACTATGAGTACTATGTTCAGTTCTTATTGCCCCATTGTAGGAAAAGAGTGCAGGGGAGATTCACATGGATGTTGCTTGTGAGTGTTCCAATTATTAGGAGGCATGCGATAAACTGGGTTGGTTTGTTTAGCTGGGGAAGCCTGACAGCTACTTAATTGAGAAATACACAATATGAGGGACATGGATCGTGAAAAATGTTTGGGTTATGACCAGAGGTATAGGTTTAATGTAAAGGCTTTAATTTTTAAAAAGATTTAGTGATAACTTGAGGAAGAACCTTAACATCCAGAGGGTGTTTAGTTTTATTTTCGGAGATATAACATAGAAACAGGGCCTTCAGCCCACCGATTCCAGTCTGACCATCAATCAGCTGTTCTATGTTATCCCACTTTCTCATCCACTCCCTACACACTAGGGGAAATATACAAAATTTACAACCTACAAACCCACACATCTTTGGGATGAGAGGGGAAACCGGAGCACCCAAAGGAAACCCACGTGCTCACAGGGAGAACGTGCAAACTCCACACAGATAGCACCCAGGGCCAGGAACTCTGACACTGTGAGGCAGCATCTCTACCAGCAGCGCCATTGTACCACCCTAAAACTGAGACTTCACCACCTGCGGGAATGGTGAGGACAGGTACTCTTACAACATTTAAGAAGTATTTAGATGAGCACTTGAAATGCCATGACTGAGAAAACTATGAACTGTTTGCTGTGAAGTAGAATTTGTGTACAGAGATGCTTGATGACCAGTGTGGATATGATTGGCCAAAGAGCTTGTTTCCATGCAGTATAATTCAATGCATATGTTAGGTGGGAAGAGATGCGGGTGTACATTCAATTTTCACAGTTTTGTTCATAGGGTCTTTCTGCAAAGACAGTTGTGCCAAACATACCATTAGCAGCTGAAATGGATTTGAATTGAATTACAGCATGATACAATGGCCATCAGACAGTCCTCGGTAGTCCTGCGTCAGTAAAAGGGCTCAATAATTGCTCTCTAGTCAAAAGGTGACAGAAAGGGTAGCAATCCAAGTAAGTCAAGTAGAGGTTTCGCAATTTGCATTAAGTAGGTTTTTTTCATATAAAAGCATATTTGGAGGCATAAGTCTCCGTGTCAAATATGCCCTAATTCTAGGATTCCTGTGTCTGTTAGCACATTATGAAACCTTGATCATTCAGCAAAGATTGACAAACTTGCAGTGAACTGTGCAAATGCCTTCAGTCTCTACTGTGAAAAGAAAGGCTAAAGCATCATTATTGCAAGTAATGGAAGTCAACTGGAACTAACAGCAGTTCTCCACTATTCCGCATTGAAGGAAGTTGTAGATTTCCCAACCCACGGAACTCTCCACATCTGTCACTGCAGTATGTATCAAAAAAGTGTCTGAACTGCCATGCAAACAATATCACAGCGATTGGATTCTATGAATAGTCCGGCCTATTTCAAGCCTGTTAACATTTTATAGCCGAGAGGTAACAGGGAATCCGAGCTCCAGGAATACAAGAAGGAGTGAGGAAAGTGTTCTGGCAGTAGCAGGTAAACCATAAGTCACTGCGGAGATCTGTTTCAAAGTGCAAACATGTTGGAAAAAATGAACAGCCACAGAATTCAAGTGTCATTGTCACCATATGGAGATGTGGCAAGCATCTGTACAATGACATTTTCCTGCTTGCATTCCAGATGCACATCGGTTGAGTGGAACCCCTCACAGGTTTAGGTTTATTATTGTCATGTATACCAACGTACAGTGAGAAGCTTTGTTTTGCACGCTTTCCATCAAATCAGATAATACTATACAGAGATACAGTCAAGTCAAACTCAAGTACAATGGGCAGAACAAAGGGGAAGATACAGGGTGCAGAATACAGTTCTCTGCATGGTAGCGCATCAGTTCGATAGATAAACACCAATGTCCACAATGGGTAGAGGCGAGTCGGACAGTACCCTAGTTTGTGGAAAGACCATTCAGAAGCCTGCTAACAGAGGGGAAGAAACAGTTTATGTGTCTAGGATCGCATGCTTTCGAGATTTCATCCGACGGGAATGGCGGGAAGGAGGAATGAAGAGGGTGGGACAAGTCACATTGCACAGATGGAATGTGTAGGAAGGAACTGCAGATGCTGGTTTAACCCGAAAATAGACGCAATAAATGGAGTAAGTCAGCGGGTCAGACAGCATCTCTGGAGAAAAGGAATAGCTAACCCTTCACTTCAGACCGAGAATCAAAGGAAAGGGAAATGAGAGACAGTAAATGGTGATTTCGAAATGAATCAAAGATATGCAAAAAGTAACGATGATAAAGGAAACAGGCCATTGTTAGCTGTGGGTTAGGTGAAAACGAGTTACACATAATGAGACTCATAAAGACGACTTTAAACCTAATACAACAACTAAGGTGGGGGAGCGATGGGGAGAGAGGGGGTGCAAGGGTTACTTGAAGTTAGAGAAATCAATATTCATGCCACTGGGTTATAAACTGCCCAAGTGAAATATGAGGGGATGTTCCACCAATTTGTATTTGGCCTCACTCTGACAATGGAGTAGGTCACAGATCTTCCACAGATGGAAAACGTTCTTGGCTCATCGAACCCACTAGTTCTACCAACACAGACAGAAGATACAAGAGACTGCTTAAGCTGTAATCTATAAAATCAATTTTAGGAAATAATTTCCCTTGTCAATCAATTATTTTGTAGGCAGTTCACTGTCAGATGTTCTAGTGTTTCCAGCTGTGCCTTGGATTTTTCCGAAAGGCAAAAGTTACTAAATATGACCGTCAGTATTACATAGAAACATAGAAAATAGGTGCAGGAGGAGGCCATTCGGCCCTTCGAGCTAGCACCACCATTCATTATGATCATGGCTGATCGTCCGCAATCAATAACCCGTGCCTGCCTTCTCCCCATATCCCTTGACTCCACTAGCCCCTAGAGCTCTATCCAACTCTCTCTTAAATCCATCCAGTGATTTGGCCTCCACTGCCCTCTGTGGCAGGGAATTCCATAAATTCACAACTCTCTGGGTGAAAAAGTTTTTTCTCACCTCAGTCTTAAACGACCTCCCCTTTATTCTAAGACTGTGGCCCCTGGTTCTGGACTCGCCCAACATTGGGAACATTTTTCCTGCATCTAGCTTGTCCAGTCCTTTTATAATTTTATATGTTTCTATCCTTCTAAACTCCAGTGAATACAAGCCTATTATCCTGCAAGTTCCGAATGCCTCCGTCACCTATCACCAGACATCAAACCCATGAGTTACTAGCATTGATGTGCAGGGAGATCTTGGAGTCCAAGTTCATAGCTCACTGAAGGTGGTAGCACGAGTAGATAGGGTGGTAAAGAAGGCGTATGATATGCTTGCCTTCATTGTTAGGGGCATTAAATATAAGTCAGGAAGTCATGATGCAGCTGCATAAGACTTTGGTTAGACCACGATTGGAGTATTGCTTCTGGTCACCTGATTACACAAAAGATGAGGCTTTGGAGAGGGTGCAGAAGAGGTTTACCAGAATGCTGCCTGGATTAGTGGGTGTCAAATACAGGGTGAGGTTGGATTGACTTGGATTGTTTTCTCTGCAACATTGAAGGTTGAGAAGAGACTTGATAGAAGTTTTTACAATTATGAGAGGCATCGATAGGATAGACAGTCAGAACCTTTTTCCCAGGATGGAGGTGACCAACACGAGAGGGCAAAGCTATAAGGTGAAAGAGAGAAAGTTGAATGGGCAAGTGCGGGGCTAGTGTTTTTACACAGAGAATGTTGGGGGTCTGGTACACATTGCCAGGGGTGGTGGTGTAGGCAGGTACAATAGTGGCGTTTAAGAGGCTTTCAGATAGGCACATGGAAGTGCAGAGTTGTGGATCACGTAAGGGAAGATGAGATCAGTTTAACGGCATCATGTTTGGCACAAATATTGTGGGCTGAAGGGCCCATCCTGTGCTGCACTGGTTTATGCTCTAGTATGTCATGGAAGCTTACAGTCTGAACAGTCATGGTGGGCTACACTTACAGTAATTATGTTCATTTGGAGTTGCCGTTCTTCCTCCAATGCCTTTTTTTCTATGGAACTATGTTGATTTCATAATCGAGTAACTACTTGCAAATATTAGGAGCTGACAGTGGTGCTTCTGCCAGGAGTGGTCCAGGAGTGAAGATGTTGCTTTAGACTTTTAGACTTTAGATATACAGCGCAAATAGGTCCTTCAGCCCACCAAGTCCACGTCAACTAGTGATTACCCCGTACACCAGCACTATCCTACACACTAGGGACGATTTCCAATTTTACCAAAGATAATTAACTTACAAACCTGTATGTCTTTGGAGTGTAGGAGGAAACCGGAGTACCCGGAGAAAACCCACGTAATCACAGGGAGAACGTACCTAACTCTGTACAGACAGTACCCATAGTAGGGATTGAACCCAGTTTCAGGCGCTGTAAGAGAGCAGCTCTACCACTGCACCACTCTGTGCCAGTAATGATGCGGTTTAGGCATTTAGTGCAGTTCCTGCCAGCACATCTCTTGCTCCCGGTGATGGGGCTGTGCCCAAGAGGAAAAAGGTAGCAAAAAACAACTCCAGAACTTTGTAATTTGCTGGGTGATCTAATTGTTCACAGCCATCTTAGAGATCAGATAATAAACATCTCCGTTCAGGTACTCTAAACAAAGTATTTCACCAAAACAAGTCATAAAGCAACGAGATCTCAATATTTATTGCCATAGTCTGTTGATGTAGAACATAGAATAGTACTGCACAGGAACAGGCCATTTGGCCCACAGTGTCTGTGCCGAACATGATGCCAAGGCCAACTCATATTTGAATACACATAATCCATATCCCTCCATTCCCTGCATATCCATATGCTTCTCGAAAAGTCTCTTTTAAATGATTGTATCTGCCTCCACCACCACCAGTGGCAACTCATACTAAACACTCACCACCTCTGTGTAAAAAATCTGGCCCTGCACATCTCCATTAAACATTCCCCCTCTTACCTTCAAGCTATGCCTTTTAGTATTTGGTTTTTCCATCATGGGAATAAAGATCTGACTCTTTACCCTCTCTATGTTTCTCATAATCTTATATACTTCCATCAGATTTAGTTTAGTTTTAGTTCAGCTTAGTGGTACAGCACGGAAACAGGCCCTTTGGCCTACACAGTCCGCATCGACCAGCAATCCCTGCACATTAATGCTATCCTACACACACTAGGGACAATTTTCACTTATACCAAGCCAATTAACTTACAAACCTGTACGTCTTTGGAGTGTGGGAGGAAACCCACGCAGTCATGGGGAAGAACATACAAACTCCATATAGACAGCACCCGTAGTCAAAATCGAACCCAGGTCACAGGCACTGCAAGCGCTATAAGGCAGCAACTCTACTGTTGCGGCACCGTGCCGCCCACATATCTCCCCACAACCTCCGGTATTCCAGAGGAAACTCTCCCTGTAGCTAATGCCCCCAAATCCAGGCATCATTCTGGTGAACCTCCTCTGAAGTCTCCTTTCTGAAGCCTCCAAATCTTTCCCGTAATGGAGTGAGCAGAACTGCATACAATACTCCAAATGCAGCCTAACCAAAGTCCGTACGTCGTGTCTTCCTGACTCTTATACTGAATGTCCCACCCAATGAAACCAAGCATACGATATGCCTTCTTTATCATTCTAACTACTTGTGTTGTCACTTTCAGGGAGACATAGTTTTCGAGCCCAAGGTCCTAAACAGTCAAAGAACCATATACGATATTACATTGAAAAATCACATAAACATCACTGAAATTTCAAGATTAACATTGAAATGAAGAATCTATCTCTCCCGTGTCTACACAGCTATTAAGTTCCACTCATTGCACAAGTTGGTGGAATGGAACCTCTGTCTTGACGTGCTGTCAGAATCCCTCATCTTAATCCCACAATCTTTTCCTAAACCGAGCTGAGTCTGAAAGATTACGTTTTAGATGCCTAACTGTATTCGCTCATGAAATCTATCCTCACGTATTACTATTCAAATACTTTACAGATGGCACGGGATGCCGTTAAGATAATTTCCAAATTACTTACACTGAAATAAACAAACTGGAAAGTTTAATAACTTAGCATTCACAATGCACAAGGCAGCAAAATGAAGTGGTATGAAACACAATAGGATGTACAGAAATATACTCTAACTAGTACGACCAACAGAACAGAAAGACAGCACTATGGTAGAGTTGCCAACTTATAGCGATAGAGACCCAGTTTTGATTCTGACTCCTGGTACTGTCTGTGTAGAGTTTGCACGTTCTCCTCGAGAGCACGTGGGTTTTCCCCATGTGCTCTGGTTTATGCCCACATTTCAAAGATGTGCAGGTTTGTACGTTAATTGGCTTTTGTAAATTGTCCTTAGTGTGTAGGATAGAACTGGTGTACAGGTGATCATTGGTCAGCATGGACTCAGTGGGCCGAATGGCCTGTTTCCACATTCTATCTCTAAACTAAACAAGGATATTCCCTAAATAGCCAAACAACCATCATGCACCAGTAGTATGGGCAACCAATATAAATTAATAATGTGATATGATTTAATATCATTTTATAAAGGCTCGTCTCTTTTTATTAACTCTATGTTTTATCATTGATTTGCTCAGTTTTTTCTCTTTTCATTTCCCACTTTTATATCATTTGAGACTGACACATAATCAAAATCCCTTTTCATCATCGTTCTCGTCTCCAACTTGGAACGTTCAATGTTTTTCCAGATACTGTTTGGGCTGCATAGATGGTAGAGTTCTTGCCTCACAGCACCAGAGACCCGGGTTCGATCCTGGGTTTGGGTGCTGTCTGCGTGGGGCTTGCACATTCTCCCTGTCACCACATGGGTTTTGTTTGATAGCCCCACTTTCCTCTCACATCACAAAGAGACGTGTAGGTTTCTAGATCTATTGGCTGCTGAAAATTGCATAAAGCTGTGGCTGCAAAAGTAGGATAACGTGGAACTCGTAGGTGAATGGATGATTGATGTTTGGCACGAACTGGGTGGGCCAAAGGGCCTGTTTCCATGTTGCTAAAGTTCTTCATTTTCCCCATTTGTAAACTCAGGGTTAACTTCTGTTCAATGTGAGGTAGCACACACTTTGGCAATCGTAATAAAACATTGTGATTATTATAGTGTTAGAAACTGGCCCTTCAACCCAAATTATCCATGCTGACCAAGGTGCCCCATCTCATGCTAGTCCTACCTGCCCACGTTTGGCCCATATTCCTCCTAACCTTTCCAATCCATGTACCTGCCCAAATGAATTTTAAATGTTATTGTACCTGCCTCAACTACTACCTCTGGCAGTTCGCTCCAAACCCAGCATCCTGTGTGTGAAACGGTTTCCCCTCATGTTATTACATTTTTCCCCTCTCACCTTAACTTCTTCAAAAAAAAAAACACAATCAGATAATATCATAGAGGGCATATTGATTTTAAAACTATTTTCCATAATAGATATTCAGATATTCTTACGATATAGACTGCTAGGTTTTGATATAATGGATGGGCTGTTATGGCACCAAGTTATTAATTGCACTTGAACTTTGTCTATGCCCTCCACCTTTTCAAAATGGATGGCTTATCATTATTCACAGATACTTACCAGAGAGCAGTGCATTAAACCACAAAGATAAAGATTAATACAAACATTAAGATTGTCACAAATGCACTTAATCACTACACCCTACCCCAGCTGATAACAATACTTTTATTTAATCATTTAGAGTTATTAATTATTAAGCAGAAGCATTTACACTATAAGTGCTCACTCCCTGATTTGTTAAAGGACAACAAATTATGAAATCTTAATTTAATGAAAAGCTGCCAAAGGGGAATTGGATGTGACCAAGGAACATGGTTCTTGGCTGAATTAACTTATAATTAAGCAATAGTGCACGATGTTGGACTGTATACTTTGGCATATTAGCACTGGAGACCAGAGCATGTTCCTACTTCAAGTATTGAGCATGGCTGCCAAGCAATTGCAAGTTTGGTGCTGCCAGGAGCCAAGACAGCTGGTTTTCTACGAGGCAGATGACAAAACTTCATCATCACATTAATTGACAATTCAATCAAACAATTGAAATGATGCCTTCTGGTCCCATACAGGGGCAAAGCAGCAACATATCACTTTATTGTATAAACGCTTTGCTTTAGATAGTTACATTTTGTTCAGAAAGCAATCACGCACTGCAAAATGGGATCTGACAGTCTGATATATATCTCTGTAATTTAAATAGATTGCTCCTGTTTCACACAACATTGGGAATCCTTCCAGCTCCTGTACACATTTTCTCTTGCTCAGTGTTGGACATAGGTAAAGATGGTCGCCTTAGGATAACTGCACTGCTATTGCATCAGCAATAAGCCTTAAATACAACCTCCCATTAGTAGTGTCAAACACGACAGTTTGGTTTTAGTCATACAAATATCTCTAAGACTTCCTTAAATTACATTACACTTATAGCCAAAATTGGATCATTTCACTGACCCCTCTTGAATTCATTTGAAAATCGCATTCTGTAAAAGTTATTTATATTTAGCAAACTGTGAAGCTTTTGTATGTAAATACAAAATTCAAACCCAATGCAAAGGATACAGTACTAATCCACTGTGCCAAGTACAGTTTTGGTTCTCTTTAGTTATATTTTCTGTGACTCCACCAACATCAAGAACATGTTTCCTGCCTCTAGCATGTCCAAACCCTTAACAATCTTATATGTTTCAATAAGATCCTCTCTCATCCTTCTAAACTCCAGAGTGTACAAGCCCAGCCGCTCCATTCTCTCAGCATATGACAATCCCGCCATCCCAGGAATTAACCTTGTAAACCTACGCTGCACTCCCTCAATAGCAAGAATGTCCTTTCTCAAATTAGGGGAACAAAACTGCACACAATACTCCAGGTGTGGTATCACTAGGGCCCTGTACAACTGCAGACGGACCTCTTTGTTCCTATACTCGACTCCTCTTGTTATAAAGGACAACATGCCATTCGCTTTCTTCACTGCCTGCTGTACCTGCATGCTTACTTTCATAGACTGATGAACAAGGACCCCCAGGTCCCATTGTACTTCCCCTTTTCTCAACTTGACGCTATTTAGGTAGTAATCTGCCTTCCTGTTTTTGATACCAAAGGTGGATAACATCACATTTATCCACATTAAACTTCTGCCATGCATCTGCCTACTTCCCCACCCTGCATTCCTATAGCATCCTCCTCACAGTTCACACTGCCACCCAGCTTTGTGTCATCTGCAAATTTGCTAATGTTACTTTGAATCCTTGCATCCAAATCATTGATGTATACTGTAAATAGCTGCGGTCCCAGCACCGAGCCTTGCGGTACCCCACTAGTCACTGCCTGACATTCTGAAAGGGACCCGTTAATCCCTACTCTTTGTTTCCTGTCTGCCAACCAATTTTCTGAATCTGCTACGATCACTATAGCAGCAATATCCTTCATATATTGTAGAACCTATTGAGTGTATAGAAATAATGCATACATTTTTTGTCTTCCAAAACTATGAAACCTAACAAAAAATTGTTTAACATCTGTAAGGAATTGTACTACTTCATGATCAAACGAATTAGGCAATTAGAGGGAAATTTGTTCTTAATGGCTAATTAGTTCATTATTATATCAACCAGCAGGTGTTGACGAGGCAGCTGCCCTCCATTGTTATAGAATCTCATGTCATTGTGAACTGTGCAGAGGGCTCAGTTTGCCATAAGTTGTGTAAAAGGCACTGTGAGAGCATAGAGTGTAGTATGTCTAAATACTGTATTTCTCTTCAATGTGATTTTACATTGTCCAGCCTGCACATACAGAAAGTTACGTTTCACTGCAGTTTACAAAGCTCTGAAGCAAATTGACTGTTCTCAGCAACACTGGCAATAAAAAAATACCTGCAATTTAATATGAATTAGCAATTTTGGGAGGAATGAGGATTGTTACTTCCGTCAATAGAAAACATCACATTATGTGATAGGAAGTGTTCCTTTGATGGCATCTTAGCAGGAAATATCACATCAGTTTGACGAAAGGTCTGCTGGCAAATGAGTCATTACTTTAAAAAAAATAGCAAATCTCAAAATGTACTATAGGTTGTAATCCCCCTTTTGTGTGTGATTTTTTTCAGATGTGGTTCCATTGCATAAAGTGATCAAAAAAACAAGACTTCAATTTTTTGATTTGGCCCAGTATATTAGATATTTATGTCTACGGAGATTGACAGTACAGTGCAACAAGTCGATCGTAGATTAAAAATATATGTCATCAGTTAGCTGATAACATATCTACTAATATTGCTTGCATAACTTTCCCCTTTGAGTTGTTGTAGCAAGTTTGGTTAGAGGAAATAGGGATTGAATATTGCTTTAATCTTTAAAATATTCTGTAAACGGAGGACAGTCATTAACTCTGTAAATTATCGTAGAGAGTCACATATTTCAGTAGAGACTGGTTAATTTTCTCCCAACAAGTTGGTGTTTTTTATAATAATGATTTACAAAATTTTCCTGTATTGTGTACGCTTACACAATGACAACTGTCTTGAGATCATTCAAAATTGGTTCATGATGATCACTTGAGTTTTCTCCGGTTGCTCTGGTTTCCTCCCACATTCCAAAGACAAGCAGGTTTGTAGGATATTTGGCTTTGGTAAAATTGTAAATTGTCCCCAGATATTACTATCGCAACGTTTAAGAAACATTTGGACAGGTACATGGACAGGACAAGTTTAGAGGGGTATGGGCCAAATGCAGGCAGGTGGGTCTAGTATAGATGGGACATGTTGGCTGGTGTGGGCTAGTTGGGCCGAAGGGCCTGTTTCCGCTCTGTAACACTGTAAGACTCTATGATGGTAAAAGAGTTGGATTCTATCTCTGTGAATTTCAAAGGTGCAAGGGACAACATTTTAACTCCTGACTTTATCCAGCTGCATCAAAACAAATCTGTATCACAAAATTAAGACTCAATATTTTTTAAATTATTGTGTGGTTGGAAATAAAGGCATTTTTAACTCCGAAATAATCCTTTTCATCAAAATGGCTTCTAACCAGAGTGTAAACCAATCCACTGCCCACTTTCTCTCTGTAGATCTGATTTATTTTCACAGTTTCAATTACGTGTCCAATTTAGCCTTAAGATGGAGTGGTCTCTGCAATCAATCACCTAACAAGCATTTTTTAACAAAGTATGTATTTCCTTTATCCATATACCCTAGAAGGGTACAAGCAATTAAAATGCAGAAGCTGCTAGGTGTTGCTGGGGCATGAATCATTTTGTCCATCAAATCTGGAATTTATGCTGCACAATAAAAAGCCTCATGTTTTAGATGGTTACGCAAAAAGCTGGAGAAACTCAGTGGCTGAGTTTCTCCAGCTTTTTGTGTAACCCTCGATTCTCCAGCATCTGACGTTCCTTCTTTAACATCATGTTTTAGATGAACTGTTTCTGCACTGTATCTCCAAACTATCTCTAAACTGAACTAAACTAAGCTGAACTAAGATGAAAAGAGTTGTCAATATATTCAAGTTTAGTCTGTCACAGGGTTGTCAATATAAAACGTTAAGTGTTTCATATGTTGCACAACCTTCCCGCAGAGTTGCCCAAGCTGCTGAGTATTTCTAGCAAATTATATTGTTATTTCAGATTTTGATTTTAGAGATACAGCGTGGAAACAGGCCCTTCAGCCCACTGAGTCCAGCCAACCAGCGATCATTCTATGCACTAACACTATCCTACACACTCGGGACAACTTACAATTTTACCAAAGCCAAATAGCCTACGAGCATGTGACAGGTGGCACAGCAGTACAGTTGCTGCCTTTCAGCGCTTAAATTGCATGAGACCCGCGTTCGATCCCGACTACGCGTGCTTGCCTGTACAGAGTTTGTACATTCTCCCCATGACCGTGTGGGTTTTCTCTGAGATCGTTGGTTTCCTTCACGCTTCAAAGGCGTACAGGTTTGCAGGTTAAGTGGCTTGGTATAAATGTAAAATTGTCCCTAGTTTGTGTAGTGTTATGCCCCTGTCCCACTTAGGAAACTTGAACGGAAATCTCTGGAGACTTTGCGTCACACCCAAGGTTTACGTGAGGTTCCCGGAGGTTTTGGTCACTCTCCCTAATGGTGGAAAGTGGTTTCCGCGTAGTCGAGGCTTCTTCTATGTTCTTGCGATTATTAAAAAAAACAAAAACTAGCCTCGACTAAAAATAGGTTGCCGTTTGGTCGAAGCCAGTGGAGTGGGGTTGCTATTTACTTACAGGCAATTGAAGGCAATCTCCTTCGCTGTCCGGCCATTTTGATAAGCTCATTGGAGTTTTCAGCAAAGATCTTGTAGCGTGTGGCGTTGCGCGATGACATCACCGCCCGGTGTGGCGTTGCATGATGACATCACCGCCCGACGCCCAACTTCAGTCAGCCCGCCTCCTGCCCCGCTGATTGGTAAGCATGACGCAAATGATGTCACGCGCGTACTTAGCGCGAACTTCGCGTGATCTCCACTTCAGTTCGGTCGTGCCAAATGCACGCAATCAAGTGGGACAGGCCCTTTACCGTACTCCGTGGCTGCCGTTTACCTTCCTATTTAGCGCGCAGACAGCGCTCCTCCGCTGTACCTGGCCCCCACCTTCGGGGGGGGGGTGGGGTGGTGTGTGTGTGTGTGTGTGTGTGTGGTCGGTAGCAGGTAGCAGTGTGCGGTTGGTCAGTAAATGCAGCTCACGCTTCGGTCGAGGCTTTCCAGGCAAGTGACCAAAACCTCTGGCGACTCATGGAAACCTTGGGTGGGGCGCAAGGTCTCCAGAGGTTTCCGTTCAGGTTTCCTAAGTGGGACAGGGGCATTAATGTGCTGCGATCACTGGTCGCTGCAGACTCGATGGGCCGAAGGGCCTGTTTCCACACTGTATCTCTAAAAAAAAACCGAAACTAATCTTTGAAATGTGAGAGGAAACCAGGGTTCCCAGAGAAAACCCACGCGTCACAGGGAGAGTATACAAACTCCATACGGATAGCAGCCGTGGTCAGCATTGAACAGCATTCAGCAGCAACTCTACCACTGCACCACTGACCCCAGAATTCTAGTTATTTTCATGTTCATTTTTAAGTGAACATGAATTTTAAGTGATTCGTAAAATACCAGAAACCAAATTGACACCTGGTCATGTCTGAAGAAGGTTCTCGACCCGAAACGTCACCTGTTCCTTTTCTCCAGAGATGCTGTCTGACCCATTGAGTTACTCCAACGTTTTGTGTCTATCTTCATATTATGTCATGTAGCCCAGTTTTGATGAAAGATCACGGACACAAAATGTTTACTGATTCTCTTTCCACAGATGCGGCTGGATGTGCTGAATTTTCTGCTTTTTGTTTCAGATTTTCACCACCTTTGATTTTATTTGCCTCAAACTCAAAAGATTGTTTATTGATCCACAAAAGTCTATTTTTTTCCACGATGCTAGGTGTTGGGTTGTGAAGGCAAAATCAATAAAAGATCAAAGAAACTTTCAGGATGCATGGTCATGATTCTTAAGGGGTTAACAATTTGAAATTATCAAAGAAGTAGAGGTTCAGAGGACTGCTGCGGTGAAATTCTTTGTTACTCAGTTCAGACCTGATTGGTTTATCTCTGTACTTTTGACCTATTGTACTATAGTGTTCACTTGAAATGTTTTGTTTAGTTTCTTGTCACATGTACTGAGCTACGGTGAAAACCTTCTGTGATGCACGCTATCCAGTCACAGGAAAGCCTATACATGATTACATTCTAGCTGTCCACAGTGTACAGGATGAAGGGAATAACGTTTAGAGCAAGGTAAAGTCCAATTAAAGCGAGTCCAAAGGTCTCCCATGAGGTAGCTGGTAGATCAGGACCACTCTCTAGTTGGTGATAGGATGGTTCAGTTGCTTGATAACAGTTGGGAAGAAACTGCCCCTGAATCTGGAGGTAGTTGTGTTGCCTGACTATTGCCTGATGGGAGAGGGGAGAAGTGGGAGTGTCCGGGGTGAGACTCATCCTTGATTACGCTGGTGGGTCTTGCCGAGGCAGCGTGAAGTGTAGATGGAGTCCATGGAAGGGCGTTTGCTTTGCATGATGGTTTGGCTGCGTACACCATTCTCTGCAATTTCTTGCGGTCTTGGATGGAGCTGTTCCCAAACCATGCTGTTTAGTTTAGTTTAGTTTAGAAATACAGCATGGAAACAGGCCCTTCAGCCCACTGAGTATGTGCTGACCAGCGATCCCCGCACACCAACACTATCCTACACACATTAGGGACAATCTATGATTTTACCAAGCCAATTAACCTAGAAACCGTGTATTGTCTCTGCATTAATGATTTGGTGAAATACTGTAGGGTTCAATATCATTTTCTCTGATACAGAATAAAGTATGTCAGATCAGAATAATTATAATACTTGGGCAAACAATGCTTGCATACAGCTTTTAACCTTAAAAACTATATTTTGTAGACACTGCTCAGTTTTGGTTTGCAACATCTATGCTCAAGAATGATTTTCCATTTTTATAATGATTGTTCATTATAGGCTAATATACATTTATGTTGCTTTTCTGAAAAAATACCGTTTTACTTTGAGGCTTGTGGATAAGTCAGTGAGAGGCTCTTATTGTGTATAATGCTCAAGTATTGCTCGAGTCTAGACAGTTCTGAGTAATGAGTTGGTGATTACCCACCCATGAGTTTGATAATTTGATCCTGGAATCATTTGATTAAGTCTCCAGAATTGGGATGTGTGACAAGAGTAAAGGAACACTGTGCTCATTAAATCATATGCATTCATTATATAATGACACGAATGACTGATTGTATTTCAAGTGAAACAATCCATTACTTGTGGTACTTCACTGAAATTTGTTCTCAATACCTCAATCTTAATATTCCTGAAAATATGGGTCAGGACTCTACTTCCCCAGAATATCTGTGAGTATCTCTCTCAACTAATTGACCATTGGTATGAATTGACTGGGAAATCAATACATTCTGCCTACATCCCCAAACAAACTAGCATCGGGCAAGACACATATGACGCCCTCCGCACCAACAAATCAGAAGCTGAAATGAAAACCAAATCAGTATCTATGCACAGAGGAAGGCACTAATTGTCATTAACACAAAATAATAATACATTTCCCACCAGAGACACTACCTGACATGCTGAATTTTTGAAGTTGCTGTTTATATTTTTTCATGTATTAACCTTGTTTGATAAAGATTTAGAGATACATTTCTCTGACGCTAGATCCAAGAAAAGTTTAGCAAAGATGTACTCATTATGAGTCTCTGACGTTGGGAACAATAAGTGATCTTCAAGAAGGGCCTCGACCTGAAACATCACCCATTTCTTCTCTCCAGAGATACTGCCTGTCCCACTGAGTTACTCTGGCATTTTGTGTCTATCTTTGGTTTAAACCAGCAACTGCAGTTCCTTCCTAAACAATGATCTTTAATTTTAAATTAAGCTAGCCATGGTTAAGATGCAAGAGCCCGCTCTTTCTTCTTGGAGAAAAGAAAAGAAACTCCAGCATAAACCTGGGACCAATGGTTTGGTTTCAATCCAATGGCATTTTTTAACAAATACAATTCTCCAGGAATTATATAAATATGTTTCATTTATTGATCAAGGCTGTTGCGTGGCAAGACCATCAATTATTGCCCATCTCCATTTGTCCTTGGTGGTGAACTACTGTCTTGAACAAATGCAGTCGCTCTGTTGATGGGCGTTAGTGGACTTAGACTAAGTGACTGGGAAGTATTTATTTCAAAGCAGGGTTGGCATATGTACTGGAGAGAGATTTCCAAGCGGTAGTTTTCCCATCTGCCTGGTTCTCCTCTTCATCTGGATGGTAGATGTTAAAAGCTTGTTGCTGCTGTCATAGTTCCCCTTTTTAGATTAAATGCAGTATATTTAGTACATGGTACACATGGCAGCTGCCAGTGAGGTAATGGAAGGTGTTTGTCATTCAAGTGGGTTGCTTTGTTCTGGATGGTGTTAAACACCGTTAGTGTTATGATGCCGTTTTAAAGGACTTCGGCAAGGCCACATCTGGAGTATTGCGCACTGATCGCCCCATTATAGGAAGGATCTAGAGGCTTTGAAGAGGATGCAGAGAAGGTTTATTAGTATGGTGCCCAGGTAATGCCTAGATTAGGATTAAGGAATGCAGTTGAACAGAGGGATCTAAGAATAACTGTGCATAGTTCCCTGAAAGTGGAATTTCATGTAGATAGGGTGGTAAATAAAGCTTTTGGTGTACTGGCCTTTATAAATCAGAGCATTGAGTATAGAAGTTGGGATGTAATGTTAACATTGTACAAGGCATTGGTGAGGCCAATTCTGGAGTATGGTTTACAATTTTGGTCGCCAAATTATAGGAAAGATGTTAACAAAATAGAGAGAGTACAGAGGAGATTTACTAGAATGTTGCCTGGGTTTCAGCAGCTAGGTTACAGAGAAAGGTTGAACAAGATAGGTCTTTATTCTTTGGAGCGCAGAGGGTTAAGGGGGGACTTGATAGAGGTCTTTAAAATTATGAGAGGGATAGACAGAGTTGACGTGGATAAGCTTTTTCCATGAGAGTAGGGAAGATTCAAACAAGAGGACATGGCTTGAGAATTAAGGGACAAAAGTTTAGGGGTAACATGAGGGGGAACTTCTTTACTCAGAGAGTGGTAGCTGTATGGAATGAGCTTCCAGTTGAAGTGGTGGAGGCAGGTTCAATGTTATCATTTAAAAATAAATTGGATAGGAATATGGACTGGAAGGGAATGGAGGGTTATGGTCTGAGTGCAGGTAGATGGGACTAGGTGAGAGTAAGTGTTCGGCACAGACTAGAAGGGCCGAGATGACCTGTTTCCGTGCTGTAATTGTTACATGGTTATATGGTTATATTAGGAGGTATTAGCTATAAGAAGAGGTTGGAATACAGATTGTTTTCTCTGGAATTCCAGTGGTTGAAGGGAGACCTGATGGAGGTTTATAAAATTATGTGAAACAAAGGTGGGTAGACAGTCAAATTATTTTTCCCAGGATGGAAATATTAAATACAGGAGGGCAGAGCTTTAAGGTGAAAGGGGCAAAGTTTAAAGGAAATGTGAAGGGCAAGTTTTTTTTTAAAAACAGAGAGGGTGGTGAGTACCTGGAATATCCCACTGAGGGTGGTGGTGGTGGAGGCAGATGCAATCATGGCATTTAAGAGACTTTTAGATAAGCATATGGATATTTAGTGAATGGGGGGGGGGGGGGTATGGATGATGTGCAGGCAGATAAGAGTCGTTTTGGCATCATGTTTGGCACAGCCATTGTGGACTGAAGGGTGTGCCTGTGCTGCACTGTTCTAGGTAGCAGTCTGGAGATGAGTCACTCGCTGAAGGGCCTGTAGTTTTTGACAGATATTTGCAGAACAATATTTATAGTATATGACTGGTCCGGTTGAGTTTCTGATCAGTCTTGCTGACAACAGCTTCCATCAACCTGCTGATGATGGAGAGTGGACCAAAGGGATGAAGATCGGCCCTTTAGGTCCATATTGTTTTTATGGATAGGTCATTCCTGGGCAATTTTCTACATTGTCAGGTGAGTACCTTGCAACATTACTGGAACAGATTGAATTAGAGATTTGACTGATTCAAGAGCACAGCACTTCAACCAAAAGGTTGTCTGGTCCATTACTCTCCACTGTATCCAATGCTCTCTTTCTTTGGTATCACATGGAGTGAAATACGATGAATAAAAACAGATTTGTTTTCTGATAGTCGTGACCTCCAGAGGAAGCCAAGCCTTTGTATACCTCTAACTTAAGATGGTTGCAAATATTTCAGCCTTGACTTTGGAACTTATATGCTCCCATCATTGAAGACAGGGAATATATGTGGCCACATACTCCCATCCTCCCAAAGGATGTACCTTTAGAAAGAAGATGACAAAGAATTTATTTAGTCAGAGGGTGGTGAATCTGTGGAATTCATTGCCACAGATGGCTGTGGAGGCCGTTAATGGATATTTTTCAGACGGGGATTGATAGATTCTAGATTAGTACAGGTGTCAGGGGTCATGAGGAGAAGGCAGGAGAATGGGGTAGACAGGGAAAGATAGATCAGCCTTGATTGAATAGACTTGATGGGCCGAATGGCCTAGTTCTGCTTATGAATTAGCAATATAAATAGTCCAGCACCATTAACGACACGATCTGACCTGGGATGTTTAATTCCGTTTACTAATTTGCTATTTAGCATGTGTGCAGTTTTGTTTTGTAACGTCACCAGATTAGCACCTCAATTTGAGGTATTTGTGGTGCAGCTCCTAGCATGACTTTCTGCGTGAACTCGAGCTGGGTCCTTAGCTTGGCAATTATACAGATTATGTGAAATGTTGACCAAACCAATTTAAATTGACAAATCTAGATTTTGTATTCTGTACCAAAATTAACAAAACTGCTTTCTCCCATCTAAAATGATATAAATATTCAAGATGTAGATCATCTACAGGCTGGGATGAAATCTAATCAGAATCTACTGTCATATTTCACGGAAATAACGGTGTTAAACCAGTAATTTAATAACGCCCACTGGCACTTGAACTGAATCGGGAAAGAAAATATAAATACCAAGTTCATTTCATTCCCATCATTGCAAAGCAATGGAAAGGCAATCTTATTTGTGCAAATAAGATTAAAAATGACAATTCCAAGACAAAGCAGCTGCTCAAAGACAGATTCAGCAAACTGCCTTTTGTTGGGTCACTGATTTTCCACTTTTCACCCCAAATGGAATAAACATTGAGTAAATATAAAGTAAACATTGGGACAAGCACCCAACATAAATTCAATTCACAGTTCAAGCAGCAATTGAATGGAAGGGTCATTTTTTTGGTGTTGCTTAACCTGCTATACATTGTTTTAAAAACTGTACAAAGTGGAATTTGCATTCATAGCCTCCAGATATTAAATTGAAGTTTGTTATTCTCAGTTGCTTTTTCTCCCCAATTGCTATGCTTTTTAACAAATTGCTACATACTCCGTATTGCAACTGTTTTTTTGCCTCAGTTAAAATAAAGTAGAGTCGTAGAGTTATTCAGCACGGAAACAAGCCCTACTCATCCATTCCAACAAAGATGTCCCATCTATGCTACACCCACCTGCCCATATTTGGCCCATATCTCCCTAAGCCTTTCTTATTCATGTAACTCTCCAAAAATATTTTAAATGTTGTTATTGCACCTGCCTCAACTACCTCCTCTGGCAGCTTGTTTGATATAACCACTGCCCTCTGTGTGAAAAAAGTTGCCCCTCAGGTCCCTATTAAATCTTGCACCTTTCACCTTAAACCTATGCCTTCTGGTTCTTGATTCTACTACTCTGAAAAAAGGCTCAATGCATTCACCGTAACTATTCCCCTCAAGATTTAATACACCTCTATAAGATCACTCCTCAGCCTCCTGCACTCAAGCAATAATGCCATGCTTAACATCAGTCTATAAGCTCAGGCCCCCAGAGTCCTGGCAATATCCTCATAAATATTCTCTGCAATGTTATCTTCACTATCTATGATACCACACACTTTATTGTCAAAAAGCCAAAAAGTGGTATGTTGGCTTTCAAATTGAATGGATTTTCTAACAGCACGACTAGTTTGATCTTCAATCTGTGTAGAAACAAGGAATAGCGGATGCTGGATTGTAAAAAAAGACTCAAAATGCTGGATCCTGACCTGAAATCTCACCTATCCATCTTCTCCAGAAATACTGTCTGACCCGCTAAATCACTTAAGCACTTTGTGTCTTACTTTGATCTTCCAGCACTTGTGTGTGATTTCATTAATCTCAAGTTACTAACAGGAAGCCAGAAAGAAGATAGATATCCTTAAGGAAAATTAATACCTGACAGATGCCATGATAAGCAACCAATCAGCAATTTTTCAATAGATGGTATTTAAAAATATACGGTAGACAAAAATGCTGGAGTAACTCAGCGGGTGAGGCAGCATCTATGGAGAGAAGGTATTGGCGACGTTTCGGGTCGAGACCTTTCTTCAGACTGATGTCAGGGGAGGGGATGGGACAAAGAGAGAATGTAGGCAGAGACAGTAAAACTAATGGGAGAACTGGGAAGGGGAAGGGGAAGGAGGGAGAAAGCAAGGGCTATCTGAAGTTAAAGAAGTCAATGTTCATACCGCTGGAGTGTAAACTACCCAAGCGAAATATGAGGTGCTGTTCCTCCAATTTGCGCTGGGTCTCACTCTGACAATGGAGGAGGCCCAGGACAATAAGGTCGATTGGGAATGGGAGGGGGAGTTGAAGTGCTGGGCCACTGGGAGATCAGATAGGCTAAGACGGACTGAGCAGAGGTGTTCAGTGAAACAATCGCCGAGCCTGCACTTGGTCTCGCCGATGTAGAGAAGTTGTCACCTGGAACAGCGGATACAGTAGATGAGGTTGGAGAAGGTGCAAGCTATGGGAGTCAATAGGTTTGTAGTACATGTCAGTCAATAGTCTGTTTCCTGTGATGGAGACAGTGAGATCTAGAAACGGTAGGGAGATGCCGGAGATGGTCCAAGTGAATTTGAGTGTAGGATGGAAATTATCGGTGAAGTTGATGAAGTCAGTGAGTTCTGCATGGGTGCAGGAGGTAGCACCAATGCAGTCGTCAATGTAGCGGAGGCAGAGTTCGGGGATAGGACCAGTGTACGCCTGGAACAGGGATTGTTCAACGTACCCTACAAATAGGCAGGCATAGCTAGCGCCCATGCGAGTGCCCATAGCTACTCCTTGGATCTGGAGGAAGTGGGAGGAGTCGAAAGAGAAGTTGTTGAGGGTAAGGACTAGGCAGAGGAGAGTAGTGGTAGACAGAAATTGGCTGGTTCTGTGGTCGAGGAAGAAACGGAGGGCTTTAGGACCCTCCTGATTTGGGGATGTGGGTGTCGAGTGACTGGACATCCGTAGTAAAGATGAGGGAGTGGGGGCCTGAAAAATGTACGTCATTGAGGAGACGAAGAGCGTGTGAGGTGACTTGGACATAGGTAGGGACAAAGGTAGGGAGGGATTGAACCAGAGGGGATAGGATGGAGTCGTTTTTAAATTTAAACTTACGCAGTTAAAAATATGCTGGATTGCAGCAATTATATAACTTCAGCAATCTGACATTTAGACAGGTACATGGATAGGACAGGTTGAGTGGATATGGGCCAAATGCAGGCAGGTGCGATTAATGTTGATATGACATGTTGGCCAGTGTGGGCAAGTTGAGTCAAAGAGCCCGTTTCCACGCTGTAAGACTCTATGACTGTATTTCGTTGGAGTCAAATTATTCAAAATATAATTTACTTCTCAGTGAATCAAAAGTCCAAAGTGCGGCCACATAGTACTTAAAAAATCAACAAATTTACAAGTGTTTTTCTGCACAATCCCTTTCCCCACTATTATGCAGTCACATAATTCTGAGGGAAGTCCCTTCATCTTGACATCCATCCATCTGAGATGAATCATAATATTTTCTCAATGCGATTGGGAGGTGTAGGAGAACAAATCATATGTTTCAATGTACTCAGATCTCAGAAGGTATAAAAGGCAATGGCATCGGCTAATGCAATGTTATCCAACATGAGGGGTTGGAATATTGCAAAATAATAGAAGTTGTGATGCTTGAGACACACTGAGATCTTGACTGCAACAATGAAGTGTTGTGAGATCTGTCAGGCTGGCAAAACACAAATCTGTAAAGAAATTGGATTGCACAGCACTTTTTTGGTCCTCATGCAGTTTTCAAATGATTTTAACCTGTATTAAATTATGTCAGCCTATTTCTGGGTTCCATCTCACCCTTCCGGAAATGTGACCAAATCTGCATCATAGGCGGGTAAATTTCTCATTGGTAATGGAGGCTAGTTAAAATTCACCCAATTATTTTAAACTAGTAATTGTGAAGTGTATTTTTGTCAGTATATTTTTATCCTACAATACCTCTAATTTTCATCAACAATATTTGTTCAAGAAAATGCCTGTTTCTGCAGCTTGGTATGTGGTTTTAGAAGTGATCACATTTTTAAACTACTTGTGGATTTTGCATCTTCAGAGACACGAGTTATGTAGCCAAATAGGACATTGTCTTGTCCATTTAAATTTAACACAAAGTCTAAGATGCACGATATTCTTTACATATCGCACATGACCAAAATGCACAGGAACAGCAGAGACTGTTCAAGTTAGAGTGCCGGTGAACGTGCTTGAAACAAGATTTGAGCACATCGCCTAAATGAAAACTAAAGAAACTGACCAAAGCTAAACAACCTCTTCATCCTTCTTCCTCACACCCAATCCTTCTTACTGCATGATCAATAACAACATCCAAAACAGCTAACTTTCTTCATTAGCCAAACCTCTTGGACTGGGACTTATTCCCATAGCAGCCCACTTAAATCCAAACATTCAAATAGCCCTATTGTTCATCAGCTTCAACCCAGCAAATAGTTTCTGCATGAGGTTAAGTGTAAACCCAATTTCCCCTCAATGAATAAACCAATGAAAATATGGTAGTTATAAGTCCATACTCATTACATTGAAAATTGACATTGATTCATTATTGTCATGTGTGCCAAGATCCAGTGAGAAAAATGTAAAGCTTCTCCAAAGTTCTGTCCAAGGTATTGCTCATTGGCCAAATGTGTGATTATAAAGGCAAAGCCCAAATGTCAACTGACATAATTCTTACCCATCCAATAGATTTAGGGAACGGTCCTCTTTGATTTTCAGGGAACGAAATGGAAGGAGCTATTAAAGATCGTTTACTTCTGTGCAGAATAGAATAGTTTCCAATCCTCATGGCCTCCTGCAGGAAGAAAAGTCACACAGAAAAAAAATGTTAGAAAATATATGTATTTTAAAAAAGCCGCATAATCAGAATAATTGTCACAATTGATTAATGTTTGGATGTTTTAATTATGAATAACATTTTCAAACCAAATAATAGGAAACTTGAAGAAAACTGTATAACAGAATGCAAAATACACACTTTAATTATACACCAACTCTTCTTAATATAAGCTAACATTACACTGATTTTCAACCATTGGATGTATACATTGTGTCGAGAAAATAACATGATATACTTTAAAAATAGAATAAACTGCGAGGTAAACAATGAAAACAATGACCTGGACATCCAGTGGCGATGTTGCTAGCTGCCTCCGCCCACGGTCTGGCTGTCTTTTTTATTTTTGTTATGTTTAGTGTGTGTTTTTATTGTTTTTTTGGGGGTTTTTTCGGTATTTTATGTGGGGGAAGCGGGTAGGGTTAGGGGGAAACCGTCCTTCTGTCGCTTCCTTGCGAGGATGCGGCTATTATCTGAGTCACGTCCCCGCCCCCCTCACGGCCTACCAACTGGATGGCGCGGCCTTTCCTGCCGGGAACGGACCAGAGCTTCAGCAGCGGCGGTGAGATGCTGGAAACATCGCGGAGCGGGCAAAGCCTTCCTGGGATCGCCGCTTGGAGCTCCAGAGTGCTGGGTTGCTGAGCTCCCAACGTGGGCGGCGCTAACTTTAACATCGCGGAGTCCTGGGACCCTTTGTCGGGGGTCACCAGCGCGAATCTCCGGCCAGTGCGGCCTGTGGACATTGGGAGCCACAGACTCCGGTGGAAGGTGGCCGATGAGAGGTTCCCGGCGAGAAGGCCTGAACATCGGGCCGCCTACGGGGTGCTCGGGAGGCCCCGACCACGGGTGAACATTGGAAACATTGGTGAGGAGGTTGACTGGACTGTGACCTTCCCTCACTGTGGGGAACTTTGGTGCTGCTGTGGGGATGTTTGTGTTGTGGGCTACTGTGTTCTGTGTTTTTGTGGGGTTTTTTGTGGTTTTGTTTGTATGACTGTAAGGAAAAAAAAATGTTGTTGTCTCTTCATTGAAGACAATGACAATAAATTAAATCAAATCAAATCAATATAAGACTGAGTGTTTTAATAGAGTGTTGAATATATTAGGCCTTTCTTTTGGTGGAATGAAGTGCTAATTCAGGATTTCTGGAAGTATTAATATCTCTAAATATATTTTGCAACCCTGGTTAATTAATTACAAATGTCTTTTAGTAACCAACAAAACATAATTAATTATATGATATACTGAGATGGAGAGAGAAGGATTTAGGGTACTTGAAGATAACACACTTTTAAAGGCACAGAAGCTAATTGATCTTATCTAAAATTTACAATGCGCCAGCCTGCATTGGATTTGACCAGCACTTTGCATTCATCGCCCTGAGGCTGTGTTTACCTTATGCAGCTGTATGGCTACCAACAACCTCAAGTTCTGCGTTCCACGCCATTCCATAAGTAGAATGGGTTGAAAATGTTGTCCAGGCCTTGAGTTAATGTACACAGAGATTCCCACCACATAACTGTCACATAACACAATTCGCAACTCTTCAATCCTTTTGTCACACACCTTCTGTCGTTACATCTTTGCCCTTTGTCCAACCATCTACCTATCAACCCCCCCCCCCTCACCTGTATCAACCTATTACCTGTCAAGATTTGCCCTGCTCCTCCTCTCTTCCAGCTTTCACCTAAATACCCCACTCCCCCACCCCACAACCAGTCTGAAGAAAAGAACCGTAACATCACCTATCCATATTCTCCAGGGACGCTGCCTGACCCGCTGAGTAACTCCAACAATTTGTGACCTTTTCCGTAAACCAGTATCTGCAGTTCCTTATTTCTACCATAACTGTCTTAATGGCTTTATGCTGCCCAAGGCCTGTTTCACTCGTCTGAACAGTCTCTAATTATCAAGGACATTGAATAAAAAATTTTATTTTTAACATTTATTTTTTAAAACACTTTTGTGGTGTTAGGCAGGATAGGTTCAATGTGCACATGATGGTGTGGTGGCACAAAGGGGGCGAAGAATAAAGCAACGCTTTTTCACTTTTCACTGACCAGCAATCTTCCCAGATCAGAATGGTAATTATAAGACTCAAATGCATCAAATAATGAGCATGCCAGTAGAATGATTTCCAACGTCATTTGCAATGGTCCAAATGGCCATGACATGACCTTGATGTAGAAATCAGGTTGTCCCTCGACAGGTGTATCCCTCAACAGGACATGTCCCATCAAAATTGCTCCATTGGTGAGATGCGGCCCAGAAATACTCCTGCGTTTGATGCATTCCAGGGTAAATCAATTTTCAGCGCAATGTAATCCAATTCCTATGCAGTTGAACTCACAATCCTCAGTCTTTGGAGCCACAGCCTACTAAATCAACCTTGACGTAACCTAAACTATTATTGAATGAACAATAGAAATGGGTCATTCAGCAGCTGTACATGAATGAGCCAAGTTAACAATGCAAAAGCTAAGAAAAGTAACACCATCCACAACTAAGGAGAGTTTCTCACCTTAAAAGTTCAGTTATTGCCCGTGCTTATTGCTTTTGTTTAGGATTCCCTCACTGCATTCTCATCCAGTTATTTATCAGCGTCAGCATTCCCTTCACAGTAGATTTTGTTCTCTCTCTTCCCTCTGCCTTTATCAGTCATCCCACATTGTTTTTCTTTCTCAGTCTTCCTGTTTGCTCACTGTCCTACAAGCCCCATCTTTTCAGGGTTTCTGTGCAAGTGTCAGAATTAGATTACTGTTTGCAAAATTGTTTGATCTGTTTATGGAAATCATTTTATCTCAGAATAAAATATCTTTGGATGGAAAATGAAGATGGCAAATAAAAAGGAATTGCATTATAAAAGGAAAGAGAGAAGAACTTTCATGTGCATGCTGCATTTTATGCCTTCAGGACATCCCAATGCACTTCACAGACAATAAAAAATGTTTGAAGTAAAGCCACTGTTGCCTTGCAGGGAGGCCCACTGCACAAATTGTGCACAGCAAAATCTTTCAAATAGCAATGAGAGAAGTGACAAGATAATCTGTTTCACTGATGTTTGCCAAAGGATAAATGTTGGAAAAGAAGCCAAGAGAACTCCCTGCACTTCTTCGAGTAAATTAGGTCCTTTACATCCACCAAGGATTTGGGCTGAATGTCGCATCTGAAATATGGTACATCTGAAAGTATGGCGCTTACTTAACTGAGGTTAGGTACTAAGCTGGAGCAAAGTTACAGCTTTTGCCTATTTGTCACATTTTCCGCATCATCGGGTATATGAATTTATGTATAGAAAATTAATTCTTTAGTTTATTGGCTCACACCAAATGGTATTTTATCCTTTTGAAAGTTAAGATTTCCTGTTTCCATACCTTGATGCTATTAACAAATTTAGTAACAATGCAAAATACTTGTCATCTTTTTGTGTAATTAAGGAAAAGGTAGAACACATTATATTTGCTGAAATTGCACAGTGCCCTTGAGGAATACAGAGGATGCAAGAAAGAACTTAACAGGAAATCTGAAAGACTAGAAAGGGCCATGAAATGTCTTTGATGAATATGATTAAAGGAGAATCCCAAGACAATTTATATATCCATTAAAAACAAAAGGGTAGGAGCATTCAAGGACATAAAAGGAAATGTATGCCTGGAGCCAGAGGAAGAGGGTAAAGTACTAAATGAGTACTTCATATTAGTGTTGATGAAGGGGAAGGTCATAGCGGATAATGGGGTCAAGGAGGAAATGTTGATATTCTAGACCTTATTGACAGCAAGTAATGGGGAAGTATTGGGTTGCTGAAGGTGGATCATTCTTCTGAGCCCAATGGCAGAATCCCAGGTTATTGAGAAAGGCAAGAGAGCTGGGACCTCGCAGAGATCTTTGTATCCTCTTTAACCACAGGAGAGATCTCAGAGGACAGGAGAATATTCAGTGTTGTTCCTCTACTTAAAACGGGCAACAGGGATAATGCCGCCAATTATAAATCAATGGTAGAATATTCTTTGGAATAGTGATAGAATGTGCTGGAAAATCATGGGGTGGGCATGCTCATCATGGCTTTGTGCAAAGTAAGTCATATCTTACAAACTTGATGGAATATTTTATGGAGGCGGTGAAGATGAGGGTATGGTGAGAAATGTTGTCTACATGGACTTTAGTGACCCATTCAAGGTGGTCACTCATTGTAAGCTGATCAAGAAAATTAAGGGGCATGTGATCCACGGTGACTTGATAGTTTTGATGAAAAATTGGCTTGGCCATAGAAGACAGAGGGGAGAGGTTGCAGGGCGTTATTCTGATTGGAGATACTTGCCTTGTTGTGTTTTTTACAGGGGATCAGAACTGGGACATCTCTTGTTTAATGCAGGCAAAAATGTATTGATCTGATTAGTAAATTCACAAATGACACAAAATTAGTGGAGTTATGGAGAGCGAGGAAGGCTACTACAGGGATATGGATTATTTGGAAATGTGTAGAGTATAGGCACAGTGGTGCTGTGGTGGAGTTGCTGCTATGCAGTGCCAGAGTCCCGGGTTCAATCCTGACTACGGGTGCTGTCTATACGGAATTTGTATGTTCTCCCCGTAACCTGTGTGGGCGTTTTTTATAATAATGATTTACAAAATTTTCCATGGTCTATTCCTCAACAATACATATAGCATAGTATTAAGCAGAACAAGACTCAATACTGTGCCAGCATAATATTTTCTCATCTCGACATTAGCATTTTTTTCCCATTTCATTGAGTCATGCAGCTTTCTAAATAGGCCTTTTGGCCCACTGGGACTGAGCCAACCATTGACACCATTCCCATCTTGATCACTTCAGATTCACCCACTCCTGTACACATTGGGGGCAAATTAAAGAGACCAATTAAACAACTACTGCATCAGAAATGTATAGTCATTACAGACATATCTGTATTGTGTACGCTTACACAATGACAACTGTCTTGAGATCATTCAAAATTAGTTCATGATGATCTCTTGAGTTTTCTCCGGGTGCTCCGGTTTCCTCCCACACTCTGAAGACATACAGGTCTGTAGGTTCATTGGCATTTGTAGTAAAATTGACTTTTGTAGTAAAATGTAAATTGGCTTTGGTAAAAATGCAAATTGTCCCTAGTGTGTGTAGGATAGTGCTACTATGCGGGGATTGCTGGTTGGCGCGGACTTGGTGGGCCGAAGGGCCTATTTCAGCACAGTGTATTTAACTAAATGAAATGGTAGATGGCATTGCATGAGACGCTTAACTGGCTGGATAAATGTAAGAGCAAAGTATAGAACAAATAGAAGGATCTTTAGCAGTATGGATGTACAGAAGGATCTTACATGTCCATAGCTTCCTGAAGCGTAGATACAGTAAACAATAAGATAGGGTAGTAAAGAAGACATGTGGCCTACTTGTTTTCATCAGTTGGGCATTGAGTATTGTAACTGACAAGTCTTGCTGCAGCTCCAGCAAATAAAACTTTGGTTGGACCACATTTGGAGTATCATGTGAAGTTCTGATCCCCACATGTAAGATGTGCAGGCTTTGGACAGGATGCAGAAGAGGTTCACCAGAATGCTGCTAGGGTTAGTTGGTATTATCTATAGACAGAGATTGGATAAAATTGGATTATCTCTGCTGGATGTTGGAGGCTGAGGGGTGAGTTAAAGGAATGTATAAAATAATGGCAGGCATAGATAGGGTAGATAGAAAAGAGTCTTTATACCAGAGTGGAAATGACAAACATTATAGGGTGTAGGTTGAATACGAGAGGAGAAAAGTCAAATGGAAATATGAGGGGCAACTAATTTATAAAAAGTGGTAGGTGCCTGGAATGCGCTTCCAAGGAAATGGCGTAAACTCATACAATAGCAATGTTTAAATGTTAGGCATTTGAACAGGCAAGAAATAAAGGGATATAAACCATGTTGGGATTAGTCATGGAGTTATACAGTAAGAAAGCAAGTCCTTTGATCCAACTTGTCCATGCAGATCATGATGCCCCATCTGGGAAAACGACTCAGCCTAACTATTCTCTTCATGATTTTGTGCACCTCAAAAATATCACACATCTGCTTCCTGCGCATTAAGGAATAAAGTCCTAGCCTGCCCAATCTCTCCCTATAACTCAGACCCTCGAGCCCTGGCAGCATTTTGGTAAATCTTTTCTATTCTTTCTAACTTAATGCTATCATTCCTGTAGCAAGGTGACCAAACCTGAAGAGAGTATACCAAATGCAGCCCCACGAGGGCCTTCTACAACTGTAACATAATGTCCCTGCTTCCATACTCGCCTCCCTGACTGATAAGATCCACGTGCCAAAAGCCTTCTTCATCACCATGTAGACCCCATCTACCTGTGGTGCCACTTTCAGGCAACTATGTACTTGTAGTCCTAGATCTCTCTACTCTACAACATTTCCCAGGGTTCTACTGTTTGCTGTAAAGGTCTTGCTCTGGCTTGGCTTCCCAAAATGCAACACCTCACACTTATCTGAATTAAACTCCATTTGCCATTCGGTGGGTCCCCTTGCCCAGCTGATCCAGATTGCTGTAATTCTAGATAACCATCATTACTCTACAATACCACCTATTCTAGTGCCATCTGCAAATGTACTAATCATGACTTGTACATTCTCATCCAAATCGTTGAGATAGATAATTTATGGTCACATGCACTGTGAAGGTACGGTGAAAATAGTCCACTGGGTGGCGCCAGCAATGGCTGCCTCGCCAGCAGTCTGTCTGTCTCTTCCTTTTTTTATTGTTTGTTTGCATGTGTTAAATATATGTTTTTAGAGTTCTTTAGCTTGTTTTATGTGGGGGGCGGTGCGGGAGGGGGGGATACTTTTTCTAATCTCTTACCTCGACGGAGATGCCATTTTTTTCAGTATCGTATCTCCGTCTGCACTGTGGCATAACATCGAGGAGTTGGCAGGCTTTGCTGGAAACCAATTTCGAGAGCTCCACCGCGGGTGCCTGCGGACTTCAACATCACAGAGCTCGCAATCCCTTTGCCAGGGATCAACCTCTGTGCTCTACCGCAGGAGTCTGCGGGACTTTAATATCACGGAGCCTGCGGTCTCTGATCAGAGACCAGCTTCGGGAGCTTCAACTGCCTCAGCGCGGGAGCGTCGCCCACCGCAACGCGGCAGCTTCAATCTCTCCAACGCAGAGGCTTCAACCGCAGGCTGTGGGAGTTTCGATCGCCCCGACTGCGGATGGTTTCACTGCCCCGAACGCGCGAGAATAAAAGATGAAGGAGATTGGACTTTATTGCCTTCCATCACAGCAGCACGTGCCGTGAGTAATTACTCAGGGTAGGCAATCAGTCGGCTTCTAAAAAATCTTAAACCGCGTATGCGCAGATTGTTCTCATCTCCGTAAGCTGTCAGTCGACTTTTATAAAGTCTTCAAAAACCATATCTCTTAATAAAGTACCGTATTTCCCGGCAATGAAGATGCACCTGCGTCGAAGAAGCACCCCTATTTTAAGTTGCTAAATTTTGAAAGAAGGCTGGCGGGTCATAGAATTTCTCATGCTCAAAATAATAAAAAATAAAAATAAAGAAAGTAACAATTCAATTAGCCCAGGGTTTCCAAATCTCTTTCATTCTGAATTACTGAATGGGTGGGGAGGGGGGGTGGGGAGTGGGGGGGGGAGTGGGGTGTAGGGTGACAGCAGCTGGAGAGATGGTGGGAAAAAGGGGAGCACACCGGGACATATTGAATCAGTTGTGATCTTACTGAATGACAATACTAGTTCATGGGACCAATAGAGAGTTCCTTTCACAGTGTGTGGGGATTCTGGCCAGGGGTAAAGTTGCGGAGAGGGCAGGAGCATTGAGAAGGAGGGGGTCGGGGATCATGCCATTAACTCACTCACTGACCACAGGCGCAGAGCCACTGCATTGTGGCCGGGGAGGGAAGTAGCTCGGGTGGCTGCGAGCGGCTGCCGGGACCTCAGTGCCTTCTGCCGGCCCGCTCACCTCTGACACTGCTCCCCGTCTGAACACTCCTGTGTCAGCGTGAACAAGGGACCAATTGAGGTTACTCGCGCTGACACAGGAGTAAGCTACACCGCCCGCTGTCCTGTTATCCATCACCCGCTGACCCGCTCTTGAGCTGGTCTCCTCACTGTCATTGAAAGACATGGAACGGGCAGTGAATAGCATGCAGTGTCACGCAACGCAGAAAGCGAAGCCATGTCCTGCTCCTGGCGACAGTCAGAATTTAAGGATTTGCGGGAAGCGGTTGACATGAGCGAGGCCGGCGAGCGGCAGAAGAGAGGTGTTCATACGGAGAGCACTAGCCAAAGGTGAGCGGGCCGGTAGAAGGTGCTGAGGTGGCGGCGGTTTCCACTGTCCAGTCGCGGCGGCCGCTCGCAGCCAACCGAGCCACTTCCCTCCCCGGCCACAATGTGGTGTCTCCGCGCCCGGAGCGCAACTTTACCCCTGGCCAGACTCCCCACACGCTGTGAAAGGAAATCTTCCCCCCCCGACAGCAAGCTGTCCTTTTACAGCCGCTTTCCACTTTGCAGCCGCATCTCATTAGCTGCCAGCAATGAGCGATAGACTTGGCTGTATTGAGGGATAGTCAAGTCTATCTTTCTATCCTAAAGGCCCTGTCTCAAGGTGCGAGTTGAACCATGAGGTACCCCGAGTGAAAGACTCGTGGTTGTGTACGAGACTTCAAGTTTATGTTCAAGTGTTTAACCGAGTTCCCACGGGTATGTCATTTCTGCGATGTTCCAAGTTCCTCCTCCGAGTTACCAAGTTCCTCTCCCGTTACTCTTGAGCCAACCGTGAATTAAGGTATGTTTTAATAAAGCAACAATGTTAAAAGACATCTCCATCCTGTGGCTTTGAGTTATTTCAGTATGGCCGCATCTATTGATACGATCTACAAAGAGAAAATGCGCACCCTCCAGCAACCAATAACGTGGTAAGTGCATTTCTTGGTGCTTTATGTTTTTAAAATACTGTATTTCCGGGGTGGGGGGAGAGCTCCGTTCATAGTATTTGGGGAGTCTGGCGTTGTGAAGGAGGGGATTGGGGTCAGTAACCCACTTGCCACGCTCCAGTCTGAGTGCAGGTAGATGGGACTAGGTGACAGTAAACGGCACAGAGTAAAAGGGCAGAGATGGCCTGTTTCCGTGCTGTCATAGCTATATGGTTTTATTGTGGCCAGGGAGTGAATTAGCTTGGGTGGCTGCCGCAGCGCTCCGGGCACGGACAGCAGAACTGGCCGCCACTTCCGAGGAAGGAAGCAGCTCGGGTGACTGACTTTGAGCGGCCGCCGGGACCCGACAGCAGACACACACACACACACACACACACAGACAGATACACACAGACAGAGACACACACACACACACACAGATACACACAGACAGAGACACACACACACACACACACAGATACACACAGACAGACAGAGACACACACACACACAGATACACACAGACAGACAGAGAGACACACGCGCACACAAATACACACACACACACACACACACACAATATATATATATATATATATATATTATATATATTATATATATATATATATATATATAATATTATATATATTGGCGAGAGATTTAGATTTGAAATGCAGGGGGATGATATTTCGCGGAGTTACCCAGCAGTAGTCAACCCAGGAACCACGCAAAGTATAGGAATACAGCACATGGACATGTGTATATATATGTGGACATGTACATGCCCACATATATATGTAACCATGTACATGTCCACATATTGTGGACATGCACATGGACATGTATATATATATATACATGTCTGTATATATATATATATATACATAACATGTCTATGTGCTGTATAATATACTTTGTGTGGTTCATGGGTTGCCTACTGCTATATATATATATATAGATATCAGTAGGCAACCCAGGAACCACTCAAAGTATATATACATATACACATACACATATACATATACACAGGTCTGGGGAAGACAGAGAGGGGAACAATGACACGGAAGTTTAGTGGGGAATCTCATTGGTTATTATGTGGGAAGGAAGTCCAGATGCTGGTTTAAAGATAGACGAAATGCTGGAGTAACTCAGTGGGACAGGCAGCATCTCTGGGTAGTGGTCTAAGGAAGGGTCTCGACCCGATACATCATCATCCCTTCTCTCCGGAGCTGCTGCCTGTCCCGCTGAGTTACTCCAGAATTGTGTGTGTGCGAGAGTTACTCCAGCATTGTTCGTGTGTGTGTGTGTGAGTTACTCCAGCATTGTGTGTATGTGTGTGTGAGTTACCTTAGCATTGTGTGTGTGTGAATCATGAATTGCCAAGACACAAGGCACTGTAGATACAAATAATGACATACACAAGAAAGGGCAGATGCTAGTTGAAAAAAGTGAACACATGGGGCTGGAGAAATTTGGAAATGTCATCCCGTCACCCATTCCTTCTCTCCAGAGATGCTGCCTGCCCGCTGAGTTAAAAGAGTTCCCACGGTAGACTCACGAATCACCACGTTATAAACGAGTTTAAAATGTTTCAATTTTTAACTTAAACTGTAAATTTGACGTGGAAAAAATCAAACATGTTTGATTTTTTTCACGAGTTACCAAGTTTCACGGGTACCTGCTGTTAGCGCCACGAGTCGCTAAGTTGCTCGCAAGAGTTCCAACGTTCCCGCTACGTTTAGTGTATGTGATTACTGCGAGTGACAACTCTGGGTCACTCGTGGGTCAACTCGCACCGTGAGACAGGGGTTTAACAACCTAACTTTCAGCCTCCAAGACGCAGGTAAATTTCATTTCGGAGTCACATGAGTGAATTCGTGAAGACCCCGCCAGGCACGCATACGCGACATATCGTCGACAGCATGTGAGCGACAGGCAGTGCTTTGCTCCTCTACTGCAGTGAACTGCAGGTAAGGAAAAAACTAATCTGCAGTCCTTTTTTCATTTTAGGTGACTCTGTTTCAGAGTACTCCAGGCCGCCTCAACACTGACTGCGGACCGCGGGATGCGGGCAGTCAGCAGCGGCACCAACAGAATGGCACCAACAGAATCGGGAAGAGCCATTGACCCAGGTGGGTCCCGGTTCTCACTCGCCGGTGGAGGACGGCAGAGGCAGCCCGACTCTACACTGCAGCCCGCAGAACACTGCGGGCTGGCGGCATGAATAAAGGAGTGGGGGCTTGCAGGCTCGCCGTGCGAAGTGAGCAACGGCAGAGCAGCAGCCCCGACTGTACACCACAGCCCGCAGGACACCGTGGGCTGACGGCATTAACAAAGGAGTGGGGGCTAGCCCCAACTCAACTCTACCCCACAGCCTGCAGGATCCCTGTCTGTATTAACAGGTAATGGGGCTTGCAGGAAATGGCTGTGGGCTGATGGCTTTACTTACGCTGTTGCCCGCGACTTTAGGGGCCGGGCTCACACTCGCCATTCGCGCAGCGACGGCAGAGCGGGCAGCCCAAATTCTACACCCGCAGGCCCGCAGGATCACCACGGGCTGACGGCGACGCTACCCCGAAGTGGACCAGGAGGGTCCGGGCACGGAGGCTGTCATTCACGGGCAGCATAGGCAGAACAGGAGCTCCGACTCAACGTCGCAGGCCGCAGGTATACCGCGGACTAACGGCTATGCTACCCTATAGAGGTAGTAGACAGAGCCGGGGCACCAGCTCACACACAGGCGGGTTACCATTGGAGGGGGGGGAGAGAGTGCGCTCCTCCACCGGAAACTCATAAAGACCCTCAGGTAAGATACTAACCTTGAGTTGTTAGCTTCAGTGCTAGACTTTGCTTACAGAAACAATGATGGGAAACCAGAATGAAGGCATCGAAGTCTGCCTCCGAGGGCCATGGGACTTCGGATGGGAGTCAGCGCCCACTATTCTCGGAGCTGCCCGCAACGCCGGCAGCACCCATTCTGTGGGCCGAGATAAGAACGCGGAAACCGGGGAGCCCCGCATGAGTCAGTACCCGATTCTCCACCACGGGCTGGCCGTTGGAGCAGGAGAGTGGTAGGAGCACCGGGCAGAAGCAGGGTAGGCAAGGACTCTGACTCCCTACCACTGTCACCTAAGCATAGGGACAGTGGAGCTAAGGTGCGTAAAACGTGTTACTCGCCTGGAGCCACGTTCTCTCTCCCCAACTATGCAGGTCACCAGAGAGAGGACCAGGGGAAGAATCGCACAACAGTCGGTGATCCCCGCTGTAGGAGCCAGGGACGACTTTCCATCGGAGCAGCCGCCAGTTCACGGACCGGTGAAGGATTGAGGCCTGGGTCTGCAAGCCCGCATGTGCGGCCGGCACAGACTCACCGCCGGGGGAGCCTGCCAGATTGCAGGCCGGTGTAGTCTCATCTCAGTCACCGCACCCTCCTTTTGCGGCAGTTGGACGTGACCGAACGTCGGGGAACAAGCGGCAAGCCAGCGCGGACGTCGGGGTCCACGCTTCGGCGGCCGGGACCGACTCATCACCGCTCATGTCTTATCAGACTAGCGGGCCGCCTCCGCCCGGAAGACGGCGGGCCAGCGGCAGGTCCGTGCGGGAGTCGCTTAGCCACGCAGAAGCGGCAGGCAGCGACATCCTGTCTAGGCCACCCTTGTTTATCACCTCGACGAGGTGCAGGGCGATGACAGAAGCCTCAGGGATTCTCCAGAATCTGAGAAAGTCGACTTGTCATCCGCAGATGCGGTGGCGGTCGCATGGCTCGGATGGAGCGTATCCTAGAGCACCATCTCTGTACCTGGACCAGATGTCCTCCAGTCCAGGAGACATTCGACTGAGCCACCCAGCATGTCCACGTCATCGATGGGGATGCCACGGATCAGCAGCTGGCGGGCACGTAAGATGGGCTGGAGCAGGAACCTACAGTGCCTGAGAAAACCCAGGAGGAACTGCTGAATGTGGTCTCGAGGCTCGCCCAGCCGAAGCACTCAGCCCAAACCAGGGGCCCAGCATAGACTACCTCACCACACACCAGCTGCAGGAACAGGTCCTTACCGAGGCAATCAACATATACCAGGCCCAAACAACTGCATATCGTTGAATGTACCGACAGTCAACACGCCCACCTGGGGCAAATCAGTCCGGGGATAGGGCACAGGAGCTGAAGTTCCTAAAACATCCTGAAATTGCTGACATTGGGGATTACTGCCTTTGCCAGGTCGGTTGACGGCATGGAAATGACGGCAGAACAGAAGGATGCTCTTGCAATATTAGTCATGAAGTTTACACTTCCGGGAGTATCGCCATCAAACCAACTCCCAAAAACCCCATATTTGCGGGTGTTGTACTAGGCATCTGCGACGCCACCACCGAGACAGCTGTTCGGTGAGGACTTGCCCAAACAGGTCCAGGACCTGGATTAGGAGGCGAAGGCAGACGGGTTGATGAACCCACCTCCCTCTTCAGCAGGCCGGCAGTGCGCTAGACATACATCATATGCAAGACCTCGGGGGCCACCTGAAAGACCAGTAAGGACCTACACGCTGCAGCACCTCAACACAATTCAACGGACACCAGGAACCAGAACGTCAGGCCCACGGTAAACCATGGAGGTAAGGGGGTCTGGTTCTCTTGGCAGTGCTGCATGTTTAACCTCACAAGTAGGAGAGCGGTTATATATATTCTGGGATGTAAGGGAGCTGATTGTCACTATCCCAGGGAACAAAGCTATAGGCATAATAGAGGCATGTAACAGCCTTGCTTGCGCCAGGAAACCGTCTATTAGACATACTGCTAAAATAATTGCTGAACTTGTAGCTACATTCTAGCTACATAATTGGGACGTTACACTATTTAAGCTTGCAAAGAGCAAAATCTCAGCATTAAAAGCGAACGCTGGACATTTTTACGGGCCTATGCAGCCGCCTATCAAGGCATAAATTGAGTTACAATAGTGGATTAGCTATGTTTGTAATTGTAAAATCCCATCATTACATCAAACCCATTAGTCGTGTTACAAACCGACGCAAGCGCCAAGGGCTACCGACATCATTTCCAGTTGGGGTGGTAGATGGGATTTGCACGAGTCTACTTTTCTTCAATCACAAGATATAAACTGTTTAGAAATGCTGGGAGCATGTTACGGGCTTAAAGCACTAATCTGCAGCATACGCATGTCCGTCTTCAATACCTCTGAGGTGGCGTATTTATATCTTATGGGTGGTATCAAGTCAATATCTAGTGATGAATTGGAAAAATTAATTTGGCTCTAGTGGATTGAAAGAAATATTTGGATATCAGCTACGTACCTTCCGGTTAAGCTCAATACAGTGGCGGACACGAGGCCACAAGTATTTAATAACGACATCAAGTGGATGTTGAATCTCCAAATATTTGCTAAAACTATAGCCTAATATGGAACATCAGATATTGACCTCCTTGCATGCAGGTTAAACCATTGGTTACCAACATATGTGTCTTGAGAACCAGATCCTGGGGCAGTGACGATGGATGTGTTCTCGCTACACTGGGGGGGAAATGGGTTTCTATGCTTTCTCCCATTCTGCTTCATCAGATAGGTGTTGCAGAAAACGCAAACCAGATCTGCAACAGAAAGGACCATGGACATCATACAGCAGCGTGCAGAGAGAGTCCACTAGGAAGCAGTACCTTACCCAGATAAGGATATGTGACGTTACCATTGTCGGACCTAGACCACCTACATATCTATTACGATCTCCAATGTGCTGGAATCCTCACGGGCCTGCATTATGATGAGTCCCTCAGTTATAGTGCCATATACAGTGCCAGGAGTGCACTGTCATCCTATTTCAACATTGGAGTGGGATCTCACCAGCTGAAGGGTATGTCTATCCCTCCCCGACCTCGATATATTACCAGAGATATAGGGGGTGGTGTTGACCCTACTCAGGAGCTGGTCGCCTTTGGCGGATTTACCTCTGGACTCATTCACCTTCAAAGTGGTGATGGTAATGGCACTGAAGACAGCACAACGGGTCCAAACTCTACAGGAATTGCCTGGATAGAATGGTTTCGACCCACAATAAAGTGACTGTTATAGAAGAGTTGCTTAAACTACACAGACCTGCGACTACAGGTCTGAAAATGGACATCAGGAGATGGCTCAAGGTGGTATTCGGTGCAGCAGGTAAGACACTAACATTAAAATGTCATTTACAGGGCTGCATCCACATCAGCGGCGAGGACCATGGAGGTGTTCATGGATTATGTCCTCGCAATAGCGGGCTGGGCCAGTGAAACTACATTTCAGCGGTTTTATAACAGACCTGTAGCGGCTCCCGTGACGTTGGCGGATTCAGTTTTAAGTGCTGTTCCCTAAACGTTTGTCCCCGAGTTCAGGTTTTATTGTTGTATTAACAAATGTTATTATTTTTCAGCTTGTTCAAGTCTGAAATACGTTAACATACTTCCTCCATCAGTATTACGGCAGTGTGTGAGCATGGACGTGATCCAGGGCATGTAATCAGAGCTTTGAAATCTTCACGAAGTCACTCACGTGACTCCGAAATGAAATAGTAAGATTAAACGAGAACTTACCAGTTTCAAGTTTGATCTTTATTTTATGAGGAGTTGCGATGAGGGATTTCGCGCCCTCCGCTCCCAACCCTCTACTATTAGGTCAGCTGGTAAATAGGGTCTCTTCAATCTTACTATATTAGTTCATTTCTGGGTAGTTCTGTGATTCCACACCGCTGCTTTGAGGAATGTCGCGCATGCGTGCCTAGCGAGGTCGTCACGAAATCCCTCAACGCAACTCCTCATAAAATAAAGATCAAACTTCAAACTGGTAAGTTCTCATTTAATCTTACTATTTTCGTGCCTTATTTTTGGGTAAAAAATAGCGTCTTCATTGACGGGAAATACGGTATTAAAAAACATATAGCTCAAAGAAATCTATTTACCACATTCTTTGTACACTAACTCTATTCTTCTCTATGTGTTTCTTAAGATAAGGGCAATCCATGTTTGAAAAACCCGCCAAGAAACGTGTGCTGCACATGCGCAGTTTGCAGTCCACGGTGCAAAGGCAGAATTTCAGCTTCCTTCAGCTCCCTTTGTCATTGAAGGCTTGAAGCAGCATCAACGGCACATCAGCTGCACATACATTCACGTGTAGGTAGGCATAATTCCCCCGTTCCTTTAATATTTATATTTAATAATTACCATTGTATCATTTCAGTTAGGGTAGGCAGTGCCTACCTTGCCTACCCTGACGGCACATGCCTGCATCACAGTGAGGAACGTAGGGAATCCGCTGTGGTGGATGTTTATGTTAACTTTTAGGTAGTTGTGTGTCTTGGTGTTTTTTTTTGTTTGACTGTATGATAATTAGAATTTCATTGTACCTTAATTGGTACATGTGACAATAAACTGACCTTGAAACCTTGAAAATGATTTGTTTTTACATTCACAGCACACAAAAGAGCTGCCACAAGGCGCAGACAAAGTTACAAAGTACCCTTAAATATTGTTGGCCCCATCTTGGTCTCCCCCCCACCACCACAGGTCCCTCTTGTCCTCGGTGCCCTCCCCCACCCCCACGCTGGGTTTCCCCTTTGTCCTTGAGTGCCCCTCCACCCCGAGTCCCCTTTGTCCTTCATAGACAGATGACAAACAGCAAATGGGACAAGTACTGATCCTTGGGACACACCATAGAGTTTAAACTGGCATCATCGTCACACGGGCATCATGGTCTGGAGGGCTTGCTCCTGTGCTGTGCAGTTTGATATTCTGTTACTTTTACATTATTAGTCATTGTCTTCCAGGCAGGACTGTACATTTAATCCTGCAGCTTTTGTTAGATCAATTTTCCGACCATTTAGCCGATTTGCCAGATGGGATGAGATTGTCTGTTAATGCATTACCAACAAATTTAGGTAGATCCAGGAGCAGATTTGACAACAGAAAATCTTGATGAAGATTTATGAAGTCCTTTAGATAATGCGTGTAAAGCCATAATTGGAAAGGTGTTAAAGAAGGAACTGCAGATGCTGGATAATCGAGGGTTACACAAAAGGCTGGAGAAACTCAGCGGGTGCAGCAGCATCTAAGGAGCGACGGAGATAGGCGACGTTTCGGGTCGCGACCCTTCTTCAGACTGGTCAGAGATCAGGGAAACGAGAGATATAGACGGTGATGTGGAGAGATAAAGAACAATGAATGAAAGATATGCAAAAAAGTATCGATGATAAAGGGAACAAGCCATTGTAAGCTGTTTGTGGTGTGAAAATGAGAAGCTAGTGCGACTAGGGTGGGGGAGGGAGATAGAGATAGAGGGAATGCCAGGGCCCGAGGGCTGAGGGAGAGGTGGGAAGGGAGGGAGACAGCAAGGGTTAACAGAATTTGAGAAAATTCAAATGTTCAAGCCCAAAGGATGCAGACTCCCCAAGCGGAATATGAGGTGCTGTTCCTCCAACTTGCGGTGTTGCTCACTCTGGCCGTGGAGGAGTCCCAGGACCGAGAGGTTGGATACGGAATGGGAGGGGGAGTTGATGTGCTGAGCCACCGGGAGGTCGGGTTGGTTTTTGCGGACCGAGCGGAAGTGTTCGGCGAAACGATCACCAAGCCTCCGCTTGGTCTCACCGATATAGATCATCTGGCATCTGGAGCAGCGGATGCAGTAAATGAGGTTGGAGGAGGTGCAGGTGAACCTCTGTCGGACCTGGAAGGACTGCTTGGGTCCCTGAAAGGAGTGGAGGGGGGAGGTGAAGGGACAAGTGTAGCATTTCTTGCGGTTGCAAGGGAAAGTGCCCGGGGAAGGGGTAGAGGTGTCCATCAGCCAAAATCTTTATGTAAAGTATTTCAGATCTGATACAATATAAAGTGCTGGGATTACTCAGTAGGTTTGTCATTTGTGCATAATGAAGCATTTTACATCACTATGAACATTAAATGGCATTGGTATAGCATGGAAATATGTGTCAAAAGACTTGTTTTGATTCCATCTGACTCTCTGTCCATCTATTCTTGGGAGACTTGAGTTATTAACTGTTTCCCTCTCTTTATGATATTTTCTAGATTTTCTGGGTTTCTTGAGAGTTCCTAGATATTTTTTATATTTTAGGTTTTATGATTTATTATTATTGAACAGCCTTTTATGCCTGTCTTCAGAAGAAGCTGTACCTGTCTGGTACGTTCAAGGTGCTGTATCTTTTGCCTGACAAGAACTTGGAGAAGGAGGAATGACCGTGGTGGGATGCCTGTGATTATGTTAGCTATTTATCCAAGTGATCAATAATGAAGTGTAGAAGGCAAGTTTTAAGTTGCCTCTTCAATGCATGTATTTGGTCAGTGCCAACTGAGTGGCAAATGGGGTCAGATGTAGAGCAGAAAGATTTCCTTGCGAGGAACTAAAGTTAAGGAAGGATGTTTCTTATTCATTTAAGGAAGACATTTGAGGTGATATAAGTTTAACCTAATTCATCTAATAGAAAACCAATGAGATAAGGTAAAACACCAAGTCTTGCATCCTTGATGATTTAAATTTTTATAAAGGTTAGATTTATAATTGTTACTGCTATTTACCTTGCATCACATCTAAACAATGTATTAAATTGTCCCTCTTTGGGATCAAAATACACAAACTGTTGTAGTAACAAAGCAGGTCAAGCAGCATCTCTGGAGACAATGGATGGGTGATGTTCCGCGTCAGAACCCTTCTTCAGACTGATCATAGGGGGCAGGGGTTAGAGATCTACTGCCTCAGACACTCTTCTCCCTGTGTTCATCTAGTTGGAAAACTCCAGCAACTTTCTTCATCAGTCACTCTTAAAACAGAACAGAAGACTTGACCTGCCTTTTTAAAGGGCTACACTTGTTTCTTGCAGGCATCCCTTTCTCCTGGTCATGTTAAAGTTAATGGCAGTTAGAGGTAAGCAGTAGATTGGCTGGTATTCCGCTGGGATGATTTAATTACACGGCTACCAGCTTCCATCAATTGTGATGAAGCAGAGCAAGTTACGGAAGAAATGAAGATTGGAATTGTGCTCGACTGCAATTGAACCAGCTGATTTCCTGTTTTCTGTGAATGACAGGGACAGAATAAACTCGTATATATGCCAAGGAGTCTTTAAAGAAATTGAATTTTTAAGACAGCTCTCACAGCTTCTGGTGTCCTGAGGGTATAACCACCAATGAGATGCATTTTGAACTGTAGCATGAAAATATGACTTCCATGTGTAGGAAGGAACTGCAGATGCTGGTTTAAACTGAAGATAGGAACAAAATGCCGGAGTGACTCAGCCGGGCCGACAACATCTCTGGAGAGAAGGAATGGATGATGGTTCGGGGCGAGATGGTTCGGGTCGAGTCAGAAGAAGGGTCTTGACCTGAACCGTCACCCATTCCTTCTCTCCAGAGATGCCGCCTGTCCCGCTGAGTTACTCAAGCATTTTGTGTCTAAATATGACTTCCAATTTGTCTACAGCAAGGTCCTAAAAACTGAAATGATCAGATAATCTACACTTTACTGACATTGCTCAAGGAATGAATTTGCCAGAATTTGGAAGATAATTTATCGTTCTCCTTCCAATTAACCTCGTGGGGTCTTTTCCATCCATTTGAGAGAGTAAATGATGGCCTCTTTTTTTGTTTATAGTCAAGAATGATGTCAAAATTCTTGACACAGTAGCACAGCTCGTGGAGCTACTGTGTTACAGCACCAGAGACTTGGGTTCGATCCTGACCTCGGGTGATTTTTGTGTGGTGTTTGCACGTTCTCTCTGTGACCAAGTGGGTTTCCTCCCAGTGTTCCATTTTAGTTTAGTTTTAGTTTAGAGATACAGCACGGAAACAGGCCCTTCGGCCCACCGAGTCTGCGCCAGCCAGCGATCCCAGCACACCATCGCACTAGGAACAAATTTGCATTTATACCAAGCCAATTACCCTACAAACCCGCACGTCTTTGGAGTGTGGGAGGAAACTGAAGATCTCAGAGAAAACCCACGCAAGTCTTGGGGAGAACGTACAAACTCCTACAGACAGCACCCGTAGTCAGGATTGAACCCGGGTCCCTAGCCCTGCAAGGCAGCAACTCTACCGCTGCGCCACCGTGTTTTCCCCCCAGATCTCAAAGACGTGAGAGTTTGTAGGTTAATTGACCTCTGTAAATTGCCCCCAATATGGAGGGGGTAGATATATGGTGTGATGACAAAGAACTAGTGTGAACAGGTGATGGTCTGTATGGACTCAGTGGGTGAAAGGGCCCGTTTCCATGCTGTATCTCCAAGTTAAAACTAAACTCAAGAAGTATTGTCTGGAGTACTGAATATAATTCATCATTCTTCTTTAAATTAGGGCCATTGGGTCTTTTACACAATCATTTGAGAGAGCAAATGTAGGCCTTTTATTAGGTTGTGTTCAAGAATGTTGTAAGTACACAAACGTCTGACTCAGAGGTGTGACTGTTGCGAACTGAACCCCAGCTATAAGGGGCAATTAAATGTTGAGCTTCTTTAAAACATTTAAATTCATCCATATTTTCAAGTGCTTCTTGGATTTGTCCACAGTAGGATTTTCCACCCCGAGCAGCCATTTTCCATGTGCTCAAAACGATTATTTGTTAGTGCAGTAGGCGCTGCTGATGTGTGCTTATCTTTTGAGACAGGAGGTGCTTAGTGTCAAAAATCATAATTTGTTTAGTCACTGGTATTAAAGCTGTACTCTACTCTAATTTCATCTTATTGGCAGAAGAATTGCTAATACTGTCATTTAATAAATAAAACAAATTGTGCAGTGACATTTTTGTTGTTGATTCACCAAGGCACACATCAGACGTTTAGGTCCAAGTGCTGTCATCCTCGTGAATTTGTTTAAAAAAATATTTTCAAGAAAGCAGCTGAAGCATATTAAAATCCGCAGAAAGATCTCCTTCATCTGTTATGGTTAAGTATGTATTTACTTGTGCATCTACACATGCTTAAAAAGATCAACAATATGCATAACTTGAATCATATGTGAGGTAGTTATATTACCTTGGAGAGTTATGAACTTCATGTTTGCCTGAAGTTTTCATTAGTATTATTAAGGTCGGAATTATTTAGTAAGGGGATAATTTGATAATATTCTTCGTACATAATATGGGTTCAAGAAGCAGCAATTGAAATTATTGCAGCAGCTTTAATTAAGATTATTATTTTAAAACTTCTCTCTTTCCAACTGCTACATCTCACCACAAAGAGCACTAATCACCTTTATTAAAAATCTACCTCAGATCTACTACAATTCCTCCAGTGAATTCAACCGTTGCAGTTATTATCCCTTACTATTTGGCTGTAATAAAATGCAACTGAGCAGGATGTGTCAATTATGGAGGCTTCTCGGAGTTTTTTTGAAACAAACCAGTTTGAAATTAAAGTGTTAGCATATTTATGAGATTTTCTGATTGCTATTTAATCTCTAGTTAAGGCCAATTATTTGATTGGTAGACAACAAATATAATTCTACAACATAGGTTTTACGTTAGAGTTTAGCGATACAGCATGGAAACAGGCCATTCGGCCCAACCAATCCATGCTGGCCTCACTTGCCTGCTCACACTAGTTCTATGTTATCCACTTTCCCAACCACAACCAACACATTAGAGGCAATTTTACAAATAACCTACAAACCCGCAGGTGTTTGGGATGTTGGAGGAAACCTGAGAACCCAGAGGAAATCCACTTGGACCAGGATGGACGTCCAAACTCTACACAGACAGCAGCCGAGGTCAGTATCGATTCCAGATATCTGGTGCTCTGAGACAGCAGCTCTACCTGCTGCAGCACTGTGCCACCTAGTCGGGTTTGAAATCACAGAGGCCAGACCAGAAAGGCTTGCTGGTGAAACGGACAGGCGAGCAATTTCACTATCACTTTTATTTATTAACTGAACTCCTCACCTTCTATGGTAAACTATGAACCATGACTCTGGATACTTAGTTCAGATTTTTAATGACAAAAATCACGTCTGTGTGATATGTTTGGAATGAATGGATGCATAGAACTAAACAGAGCACTTTAATAAAACATTTAAACCTGCAGCTTCTCACAGTGGATAAAACACAGATTTAAAGTTGTAATTATTATTAAGTGCAAATTTCATTGTAGTTATGTTACATTTTGAATGTAACCAGAAGGGCACAGCATGCAGATCAATCAATCGGTAGTCGACATTTTTCTAAGGAATCCGAAAAAATAAGTTTAATGGTTATTCTGCAAGAAAACATTCCTTGACAGAGTTTTGTTAGTTAAAGATATACTGTAAATAGATTGGGTGAACGCACAGAGTCTTTTACGCAGAGTAGGGGAAAGATTTGATAGGAACCTGAGCGGCAACTATTTCACACAGAGGCAAGTGGATATATGGAACAAGCTGCCAGAGGGTGTAGTTGAGGTAGGTATTGTAACAGCATTTAAAAGATATTTAGACAGGTACATGGATAGAAAAGATCTAGAGGGGTATGGGCCAAATGCAGGAATGTGGGACTAGCGTAGGTGGGGCATCTTGATCAGCATTGGCAAGTTGGGCTGAAGGGCTGTAGTAGCAATTTATTGCATTGAGGGAGTGTGTGGCCAGCTGCCAGGAAAGTGCTGAGTGAGCGTCATTCCTTTCCCTTGGCGAACATTTCACTTTTGGTTCTGGCACAATGCCTTTGCGAAGACTGATTTACAAAGTCATTTCTAAATTTGAACTGATCCAAATAAGGACTATTTAGCACTGTATTTAAACTCAGCACAAGAGATATCACAATAATAAGTCACCCAGTTAGGTGTGAGATGAGGAATTCATCTTGGGGAAATTCTTCTCTTCAGTACCAGTTGAGTCACTAAACATCGACAAGGCTGAAGAAGGTTTTGAGAATCAATGAGAATTTAGGGTCTGAGTAGAATTAGGCCATTCGGCCCATCAAGTCTACTCCGGCATTCAATCGTGTCTGATCTATCTCTCCATCCTAACCCCATTCTCCTGCCTTCTCCCCATAACCTCTGACACCCGTACTAATCAAGAATCTATCTATCTCTGCCTTAAATACAGTATATCCACTGACTGCCTCCACAGCCTTCTGTGGCAAAGAATTCTACAAATTCATCATCCTCTGACTGTATGACCTCCAGTCCTAGACTCTCCCATGAGTGAAAACATCCTACCCACATCGACTCTGAGCAAGCCAAGGTTAATGGGATCAGGCCAGCAACAGAGCAGTCATAATCTACTTCAGTTTAGTTTATCGTCAATATGTACCGAGGTGCAGTGAAAAGTTTTTGTTGCGTGCTATCTAGTCAGCGGAAAGACAATACATGATTACAATCGAGCCATTTACAGTGTATAGCTACATGATAAGGGAATAATGTTTGAATAACAGAGCAGGCTTGTCGGGGTGCATGGCCCATTGCTGCTCTTATTGTTTATGCTCTATCTACCTTTTCACATACAGTAGTTATAACAAAACATTTTTCATAACATTTGATAAAGTATTCGAAAATTGATGATCAGAATCAGAATTTATTATTAATTCACTGGCTCACTGCCAAGTGACCAAATTTACTGCATGTATTGTTTTGGTTTGTGAAAAAAGTGAACACTGCCCAGTCTATCATTTGTACTGGCCTCCCAGGGATCTATAGTTTAGTTTAGTTTATTGTCACATGTACCAAGGTACAGTGAAAAGCTTTTGTTGTGCGCTAACCGGTCAGCAGAAATACCATGCATGATTACTATCGAGCCGTTCACAATGACAGATACATGATAAAGGAAATAAGGTTTGGTGCAAGATAAAGTAAAGTAAAATTGCTATTAAAGATAGTCCAAAGATACTCTCCAATTAGGTAGATAGTAGCTCAGGACCACTCTCTAGTTGTTGATAGGATGGTTCGGTTGACTGATAACAATGGGGAAGAAACTGTCCCCGAATCTGGAGGTGTTAATATGTATCTGTATAACACCCTTTTAAATATAGCAATCCCATCATCAGAAGTAATTAGAAGAGCTTGGGAAGTTGAACTTGGCCTAAAAATTCTAAAAGACAGATGGGAGGAAAACCTGCTACATATACACAATTGTTTGATTAATGTTAGGCATTCGTCAATTCAATTTAAAATACTGCACAGACTCTATTTTGCAAAGTCTAAACTGAATAAGATCTTTCCAAATGTATCTCCTATTTGTGATAAATGTCTTCTTCAGCAACAATTCCTTTGCCTCTTGTATAAAGTTACATAATTTCTGGAGAGGAATTTTTGAAATCTTTTCAATTGTTTGATTAATGTTAGGCATTCGTCAATTCAATTTAAAAATACTGCACAGACTCTATTTTGCAAAGTCTAAACTGAATAAGATCTTTCCAAATGTATCTCCTATTTGTGATAAATGTCTTCTTCAGGAAGCAACAATTCCTTTGCCTCTTGTATAAAGTTACATAATTTCTGGAGAGGAATTTTTGAAATCTTTTCAATTTTTGAATTTTTGAAATCTTTTCAAAAACACTAAAAATAAAATTGGAGCCCAATACGGAATTGATCATTCTAGGTACGTCAGAAGCCTACTCTAAGCTATCATTATTTCAAAAATGTTTCCTTAATTATGGCCTGATAACGGCGAAAAAAACTAATACTCCAATTTTGGAAACCTACATCAGTCTCTACTCTTAAGATGTGGATTATAAACATGTCCGAGACGCTACATCTTGAAAATATTAGACTTGTCTTGGCAGAAAAACAGATCATTGGAAGAAGGGTCTCGACCCGAAACGTCGCCTATCTCCTTCGCTCCTTAGATGCTGCTGCACCCGCTGAGTTTCTCCAGCTTTTTGTGTACCCTCATTTTTTGAAGACATGGACACCATTCATTGATTTATTACAAGGATAGTATGGTACAACACAACTTTGCATTTAAATCTAATTACGGGTTGGGTGAGGTGGGTGGGGAGGGATGTGCGGCAAGTCACCACTTTTTTCGTTCTTTCTCTTTTTGTCCTTATATTTTTTCTATTTTTCTCTTCTTTCTTTCATTTATTCACTCTTTAGCTACACCACTTTGGTAGTCTAGGGGTTCTATCTTTGCACATCTCACTTTTTCTCTTTCTTGATTTTTCTTCCTTCTTTTCTTCCAACTATAGCTAAAAGTTAAAATTGAAGCTGTACAATAACTATTATTTTATATGCCGTTGGTTCTATTTTTGTATATAAAAAAAAATAATCTGGAGGTGTGCGCTTTTCACACTTCTGCACCTCCTGCCTTATGGGAGGGAGAAGACTGGGGTGAAACTCATACTTTCTTATGCTGGTGGCCTTGCCAAGGCAACCTGAAGTGTAATGGAAGGGAGGTTGGTTGGTGTGATGGTGTGGGCTGCATCCACAAATCTCTGCAGTTTCTTGCAGTCTTGGATGGAGCTGTTCCCAAACCCTGTTGTGATTGCTCCCAATAAAATGCTTCATTGGGGACACCAGTAGAAACTGGTGAAAGTTGTTGGGGACATGCTGAGCCTTCTAAGGAAATAGAGACGCCGATGTGCCTTTTTGGCCATGGGTTTGATACGAGTGGTCCAGGACAAGTTGCTGGCGATATTTACAGTACACCTAGGAATTTCAAGATTTCAACCATCTCAAGGAGGTGCTTCCTCAAAAAGGCAGCCAGCATCGTCAAGAACAAGCACCACCCTGGCCCTACACTAATTTCACTCCTACAATTGGGTAAAAGGCATAGGAATTTTAAAGCTATAATGTCCCATCTACGGGGACAGTGTGGAGAGTGTGTCCAGCTTTATGTTTCTGGGCACTCACATCTCAGAGGACCGCACATGGTCCACCAACACTCGCTGCGCACAGCAACGACTGTCTTTCCAAAAAACATTGAAACAGACTGGTCTGCCTCAACAGCTGCTGACAACCTTCTACCGCTGTACGACAGAGAGCATACTAACGTATGGCATCTCTGTGTGGTATCTCAGCTGCACGGAGGCGGGGAGGAGAGCTCTTCAGCGCGTCGTCAACAGAGCGCAAAAGATTATTGGGACACCGCTACCAGCCTTGGAGGGCATCTACCACACACGGTGCCTCAGGAAGGCCATCAGCATCCATAAATACACCTCTCACACTTGTAATGAACTGTTCAAACTACTGCCTTCCGGCAGACGTTACAAGGCCTTTTACGCCCGCACCTCCAGACTCAGGAACAGCCTCATTCCCAGAGCTATAGTGGCTCTGAGCCGGCCCTGCTGAGGGCCCCCCACCCCTGTGGACTGTCTCCCTCGAATGGTCACGTCGCACAGACGCTTCTGCACTTTAGTCTGTTTTGACTCTTTTACTGTTCTAATGTTCTTTTCACAAACCTTGTTCTCGGGGTATCTAAACCTAAACTTTATTAGTCGTTTAAGTTATGAAATCAGATGGAAGTTGCAAACCAAATCTCGTTGCACTTATGTGTAATGACAATAAAATATATTATTATTATTATTATTATTATTATTATTCAGGTTCAGGGCAGCTTCTTCCAAACAACCATCAGGCTATTGAACACCACAAACACCAACTAAACTCCGAACTGCTTTGATTGCACTAGGGACTTGGGGCTTTGATTTTGTACTATTTTTGCTGTTTATTATGATGTCTACTATGTTCACATATCAGTTGTACTGCTGCAAGTAAGAATTTAATTGTTCTTTTTGGGACATACTGTATGACAATAAACACTCTTGGCTTTTGAATTCACTGAGATGCACTACTGGAGAAAATATCAGCAAAAAAGCACAAGAAACACCACCAGATTTGATTGATCAGACGGGAAGTATCTTGAATTTCCAGACCGAACGTGTATTTGCTACTGACAACAATGAACAATTGAAATACATTATATGCCACACTTAAATATGTGATGCTAATGATAGTCTTTGTAGAGTTAAAGTTACCATTGTCGCCTGTGACACATAAATGGCTTGACTCTGTTCATTGCAGGAAAGGATGACATTCGCTGCACATTTCACTATAGATTATTCTCAGACTTGTCAATTGAGATTTTCTTAAATCCATCTTCTTTTCCAACTGAGTACTCTCATTCTAAACAGTATCTCTGACATCTGTGCAGATGGAAGCTGAAAATATTCAACCAATCAACCTACTTTATCTGCTCTAAGAAGTGTGAACAACAAATATAAAACGGGCAAGTATATCTACAGAAATGAAAGAAGGATCATGGAAAATTAATTTATGAATAAAGTTAATGGAAAAACATTTCTAACCCTCCAGACTTTTCTTATGCAAGGAATGGGATCTCTATTTTTAAACTAAAACTACAAAGTCTTGAGAAGATGTTCTGGAGTTATTGTGGCATATAATAGTAAGATTAAACGAGAACTTACCTGTTCGAAGTTTGATCTTTATTTTATGAGGAGTTACGATGAGGGATTACGTGAAGAAGCCCCGCCAGGCGCATGCTCGGCATACTTCAGAGCAGCGGTGTGAAAAACACAGAACCAATAGCCGGAGTAAGATAGTAAGGCTCACAAAGACTAGAACTACCAGATGATCATTTAGATTATGAGGGTCGGGAACGGAGGGCACGTAATCCCTCATCGTAACTCCTCATAAAATAAAGATCAAACTTCAAACAGGTAAGCTCGTTTAATCTTACGATTTTACTTCGGAGTCTCGTGAGTGACTACGTGAAGATTTTGAAGCTCTGTGGTTTTCATGCCATAGATTCATTCCATACGACACACTGCTTCAGTTGACACAGTAGTGAGTAAATAATATATATTGCTTGAAATTATGCATTAAATATTTTAATATTTTAATAATAATAATAAAAAGAAAAGAAATAACCCCTCTATCCCAGGGGAAATAACAACAAATGATATGCAACAAAGCAAACAATTTGAACAGAACCCAACACAGCATGTGCGACCCTGGCACTGTAACAATAGGTTTATCATAAAATCTAGAAAAGTTCTTCTTTAGATCATCCTGCGGTGTCCAGAATTTGGTCGAGCGGCACGTCCTGCACCTTCGCCGTGGACATTGATACTACCCTTGTGGAGTGAGATTTAAACACATCAGTGTCTACTTCAGTTAATCCAGACACCGTTTATCCATCTAGAAATAGTTTGTACTGTCACTTTTTTATATGTTTCTTGTGGGTAATGAACATTGGTGTCTCACAATCTCGGAGACTCTTAATTCAATATATATTGTCAGATGCTTAACCACACAAAATGTTGACAGAGTACGTCTTAAAGATTACATTGGTTCCAGTCTTTCTTGGCTTGCTTTGCTCGCTTAGTTTATTGTCATAAAACGTTATTTTATTTACAGACAACTGCATACAATCTAACCGCAATATTTGTAATGTTGGTACTCATTGTGCTCATATTAATGGTTTGAGCATAACCACTTTAAATATTAACTTCTGAAAAGACAGTGACGTAATTGGCGTACATTGCCGTAACAATGTGAGAACTGTACTGACATCCCAGATTTCTGTATATCTGGGTTTGGTAGGATTTTATTAAAATTCCTCTCATAAATTGGGATATTAACGGATGAGACCCGATAAATTGTCGTTCTGAAAATTGTCCTAAATAGGAGGACAAAGCACTCCGAGCTCCATTAATGGTACTATAACTCAGGTGCAAAGTTATAGCACCTGAGTTATAGTACCAGGTACTATAGCAAGGAACTCCAATACATCCAATATGTTTGCAGTATGATAAAATATATCTGACTGTATAAAAAAGATTTCCCATTCCTTATATGAAACATATATTGTTTCTTAATGCTATCTCTCCAAGCTGCAGTTATGACATCCATGGTCCTATCCGACATTCCATCAGAACCTGCAGATTCATAATTAATACAGTCATGTAATGGATGACTTCTACTGTTACTGGATGTACCAACAATTACTGCACCTGGGATTTGTCATGAATGTCTGAACCATCATTCTGAGCACCAATGGGAACAATGGCTGTGTAGTAATGGTCCGTAGATAAGGGACGTATCAGATATTAACTGATAAGAACAGATACTACACTTGATCTTAGCCAAAAACCCCGAGAACAATACCAGTTTGGAACCACCAAACGCCTTTGGTGGAGACTTGCTCTATTTTGGTGACACATTGCCTAATCAGGCCAAATGCAGAAAACATTAAAGACTATACTTCCCCAATGTAGCGAGAATGCATCCACCGCTAATGCTCCTGGGTCTGGCTCCCATGAGACACATTTACCACTGGAGATTTAATCCAGCCACAACAGATCAATATTTGGTACTCATACTGTCTGACAATCTTTTTGAACTTTTTGAATTTTAACATTCATTATGCATTGTCATTGAACTTTCATGATTTGTTGTCTTACTACAATATTGTCTTCTCCCACAGCTGTGGTATTGTCTACTCGTAATTGAACATGTAAGTTCTTTATTGTAGAGCAACAGCTATCAATGCATAAACGCCCCCAATAACTCCAAATAATTCATACCATGTGTTTGGAGAATTAAATCGTCTTGGACAGTCCATCGACCACCACAACTGGTGTCGCTGTCCTTGGCTCCCCATCCGAGAGCACTCCCATCAGTCTGTAATACCACTGAAGACTGCTGAACAAGCACATTTTTACGTAACTTGTGCAACATTGAGAATCCATCATTGCAATTCGGCTCAACCTTTTTAGTTGGTAACCTAATCAATTACCTGCAAACTTTCACGCTTATTCTCTGGTCTGTACAGACTTTGATCATGCAGAGGTCCCAAATCGACAGCAGGAATGCTGCTATCACTTTACCAGTAACCGTAGCTACTTCTTGGATGGTGGGATAATGCCCAAGACAAGTAACATTTGTAACATCCCCAACCTTAATTGTTGGTAAAGTTACTGACATATCAACTGTATTAATGACAAACCCCAAATAATCAATTGTTTGGGATGCCTGTAACTTACGTGTTGTTTGGATGTACAGAACCTTAGCCTTTCAATAGGCTTATGGTTGCTGAACCCAGTTCTTCAGCTGTCTCCCATTTACAATTAACATATCCTCTAGATAAGTCATTACAATGTGATTCTGAGCCCTCATTAACACCAGTGCTGGTTTCAATAATTGTGTGAGCAATCTGAGGGCTGAATTTAACCCATTAGGTAATTTCTTCCCATCCAATTAATTTAAGTACCTGAATAATAAGGCATCTTTTTTAGGTCTAATAATAGCCATATAGCAGCCTTGTGATAACAACTTTGTTACAGTGTCGAAGTGTACTTTTTAAAATGCCTATACTGAACTATAAATTTAAATTTGTGAGTCCCAGAATGACTCTGGAACCCCCATACTTGTGTCTGGGATATATTATCTCTACCTGACGAGTTCTGGTACATTCAAACACCAAGCCGATCAGATTTAATGCACAATTACAAAACAATTGTAATCTTGCAACCAACCAGAGGTTGTTTCCCAGAAATTCCATGTGTGATGGAATGACATTTCTGTACTTCCGTAATTGAACCACAAGATCCCTTCTCTGAATATAGGGGTTCGTATTCAACCTGTTTGTTTTCTCAAAGCATGGATGAGAAGTTTTATACGGTTGTTTGGGCAGCATGTTAGCTAAATGGCAATTTTCATCATACAATTAGGTTCGAATATGCATTGCAGAGTAACGCAAGCATGTCTTAAAAGTATTGGACATTATCGACCCATGTATGTCTTCCCCAAATGCAGTGATGCCAACTGAATATCAGCTAGAGGACATGCTGGAACACATTTCCTGTCCTCGCATCGTTACACTCATGGGTGCCCATTACTGAGTTACTGTTGGCACCCTGCTCGAGGCACAATAGACGGGTGTTTTATATATTTTTTACTGTTTCAGTCATAACAGTTTCTTGGAGTAGGTGAGAAACCAAATAATGTTGGCCGCCAGGTTCATCCATAGCCTCACCAGTCCATACCGATATAGCAACTTGGTGCTACATTGGGAACACCCAGAGCATTTCTATTGTGCTCTGGTGTATACACATAAGTAGTGACACCAGCTTCAGAGTCAGTTTCATCCTGCCCTGGTACTCCCGAGTCTTTGCTCTAGGAGACTTCATCCAGACCTAAACAAGGCACTGGTGAATGAGATTCTCATTTTTCATAGGCACTATACTCAGTGTATGGAAACTCCTTCGGAGCCTGCCTTAGAATCTCATGGGTCTTAGAACCCTTAATTGTTTAGAATTTTGAGCATTTTATCTTGCTCTAAATACTTCATCCAGACCTATGTAAGGCACTGGTGAATGAGATTCTCATTCTTTATAGGCACCAAACTCAGTGTATGGAAACTCCTTCGGAACCTGCCTTAGAATCTCATGGGTCTTTAGAATCCTTGACTGATTAGAGTTTGGAGCATTTTATCTTGCTCTAGGGATCTCATCCAGACCTAACCAAGGTACTGGAGAATCAGAATCCCATTTTCATAGGCACCATACTCAGCGTATGGAAACTCATTTGGAGCCTGCCTTACAGGAAGACATGGGTCAAGAACCCTTGACTAAGTCAAGTTTGAAGCATTTTCTCCATTTCCAACCTCCCCCACATTCTTGTCTTCCCTTGGAGGAGAGTTACTTCTTTACTGTTTTGTATTTGTGCATAAACCATATATGTTTAAAATTGTAATTCTGACAGGCACATTCTGCTTGCAGAATATTTGTATTAACCTCAGTATCACACAGGGTTATATACATTTCCATAAAGAAAACTGCATCTGGAAACATATACTCAGAGCAGACTTTATTTTACAATTAGTGGGTATTTGGAGCCGACATTTAGCGCAGCTGTTATCTCCAAACCCGATCTAAATAGCGTTAAATCGCGGGAGCCGGCTTTTAAAGCAGCCCTTATCTCCCGATCCAATCTAAATCGGAAACTGCGGTTCCAGCGCATTCTATTCAATTACCGCAGTTTAAAATACTTTCACTATAGCTGGCTCCGTATTTCGAGCCAGAGTTACAGAGTTACACGTGACTCCGAAGTAAAATGTATTTCAATTGTTCATTGTTGTCAGTAGCAAATACACATCCTGTCAAGAAATTCAATGAGTCTGAAGAAGGGTCTTGACCCGAAACATCAACCGTTGCTTCTTTCTAGAGATGCTGCCTGTCCCGCTGAGTTACTCCAGCATTTTGTGTCTATCTGGAGTTATTAGCATTTATTACACTACTCATTTACTCTTGAATGCATTAGCCCAATTTTGTCAACAAAGAACAAGTGGATAAACACAGTAGGTTCACACATACACTGTCATTTAATTGTTGAGTCTATCACCACGGACTGCAGCAACATCCCTTGGGAAGGTCCATGGTATCTGGGACAACATGCTTAACTGCCTGCCAACGCGTGGAGTTCTGAAGTGCACTGTCAGATCTCTTCTATTATAAAACAGCACACACTTAAAGCCTCTCAATTATTTCCCTGTGCAAATATGTAGACCATTAGCTGTTGTTTTATGAGAGTATATAATTTGGCATTTGTATAATCAAAGCGTTTTCCCTCAGGAACTGAAATTATCAAATGTTCAAAATAAACATGGTAAGAAAAGTAAAGCAAGAGAAATAAAAAAACGTTATTTGTGAGTAACTTGGCCTCTTCTGGACAGGGCAAGTTTATTTTTGAGGGAGGGAGGGGGAGAGGGAGAGGGGGAGAGGGAGGGGGAGGGGGAGAGGGAGAGGGAGAGAGTGTGTGTGCGTGTGTGTGTGTGTGTGTGTGTGTGTGTGTGTGTGTGTGTGTGTGTGTTTATGTGTATGGTGGTGTCAACGTATGCATGTATATATGTGTTGAGTCCACCATTTTGAAAGCTTATTAACTCCTTATATCAATGAGGCAGTTTCATGGGTGACAGCTCGGAGGCACAACCTGACTATCCTTACTCATTCCAATTTAATTCATTTAAGATAAAGGGCAAACAACCATAAGGCAAGCAACATGAAGCAGGGAGGATGGGGGGAAAGAGATCTCTGAGCTCCAACCCTGGGTTTGCACAAGTAGAGCTAAGAAAGATTGAAGAAACGCCATGGGAAGAGGATGCAATTAGAATGCATAATCCAAAATGGGAAAATTGAATTTATATAATTAAGTTTAAGGAGTGAGAGGAAGAAGAAATGGTAGTGGCTGTTGGAAGAGCACTTGATGGAACTGCATGAGAGGGGCTCTGTAGAGACACGCAAGGTGCTGTGGAGAGATGATGAGAAGGGAGCAGCCAAGTAACAGTTCCAACCCCAAACCCGAAACATCACCTTAAATACTTGGGCATCCCGGTGGCGCAGCGGTAGAGTTGCTGCCTTACAGCGCTTGATGTGCCAGAAACCAGGGTTCGACCTCGACTACGGTGCTGTCTGTTTGTACATTCAGTTTGTACATTCTCCCCATGGCCGCGTGGGTTTTCTCCGAGATCTTTAGTTTCCTCCCACAAGCCAAAGATGTACAAGTATGTAGGTAAAATTGGCTTGGGTTTGTATACTTGGCATGAGTGTAAATTGTCCATAGTGTGTGTAGGATAGTGTTAATGTGTGGGGATCGCTGGTCCGCGCAGACTCGGTGGGCCAAAGGGCCTGTTTCCGTGCTGTATCTCTAAACTAAACTAAACTAAACTACATCTTGCACTCCCCAATGTTCCCATCCATAACATAAAGCTGACCATCACTGTCCAAATCCTCACCCGCTGAGTTTCTCCAGCATTTTGGTCTACTTTCAATTTTTCCAGGAACTGCAGTTCTTTCTTAAACAAAAGAAAACAGCAGGTGATTGAAATGTTGGTAAAGTTGTAAAGCAAGTGATTCCTGACTTGATATCCAAAGTACATATGCCCTCGCCGGCAATCAACAACATCATCAGCGTGCTGGCTAGCACAGCTGCAGTGAGTTCCACCGCTGGGGATGTGCACACATTTTCGCTGCCCGAGCACGATGTGAGGAGGGCTCTGACGCATGTGAACATGAGGAAAGCTGTAGGCCCAGATGGTATATCTTGGCGAGTATTAAAGTCTTGTGCTACTCAGCTAGCTCCAGTGTTCACCACAATATTCAACCTCTCCAGTGTTCACCACAATATTCAACCAAGTCCGTGCTTCCTACGTGCTTCAAGAGATCCACTATTGTCCCAGTGCCTAAGAATGCCTCTCCAGCCTGCTTGAATGACTACTGATCAATGGCCCTCACCTCAGTGGTCATGAAATGCTTCGAGAGGCTAATCAAGAACTACATCTGCGCCTTCCTCCCTCATACCATGGACCCGCTGCAGTTTGCATACCGACCAAACAGATCCACAGATGATGCGGTCTCCCAGGTTTTGCACACCACTCTCTCTCACCTTGACACCCAGAAAGGGGGCTATGCGAGGTTGCTGTTCAAAGATTACAGTTCAGCTTTCAACACCATAGTCCCCACCAGACTTGGTGATAAGCTGATTGAACTGGGACTGAATACTCCCCTGTGTGCCTGGGTCCTGGACTTACTGACCACCAGGCCCCAGGTGGTCAAGAAGCATAGAATACCTCCAACTCCCTCACCCTGAACACACAATCCCCCCAGGGTTACGTCCTCAGCCCCTGACTGTACACACATGACTGTGTGGCCAGGTTCAGCTCTAACTCCATCATTAAGTTTGTTAACGACACAGTGGTGGTGGGCCTGATCTCCGACAACGTTGAGAAGGCCTACCTGGAGGAGGTGGGTGACCTGGCACTCTGGTGTCAGGATAACAGCCTCTTCATGAATGTCACAAAAACTAAGGAGCTGACTGTGAACTTTGGAAGGGCTCAACACCAAGGACGTACACGCCACTAGGGGATTAATGGGACTACTGTGGGTAGGATGAGCAGCTTTAAATACCTGGGAGTCCACATCACAGAGGATCTGACATGGACATCACACATTGACACACGGGTGAGAAAGGCAAGGCAGCGCCTTTACCACCTCAGGCAGCTGAGGAAATTCAGAGTCTCCCTGAGGATCCTTCAATCCTTCTACTCAGGAGCTGTAGACAGCATCCTGTCAGAAAACATCACTGCCTGAGTGGCAACAGCTCTGCCGAGGACAGGAGGGCTCTGCAGGGAGTAGTGCGTTCAGCCGGACGGACCATGGGAACTACACTTCCCCCCCTGCGGGACCGATACACCAAGAGGTGCAGAAACAGAGTCTGTAGGATCATGAAGGACCCCCACCAGCCCACGACTGTTCCAGCTGCCGTGGTCAGGCAAGCGCCTCCACACGCAGCGAAAACAGAGAGACTGAGACAGAGTTTCTTCCCACAGGCCATTAGGACTGTAAACACTGATCTCTCCAGGGCCCCCACCATGTGCCACATACTGCCCATCCCATGCGTACACACACACACACACACACACACACAGATACTTATAATGCATACACATACTTATTTATATTTATTTCTATCCACTTCTACTGCAAATAGTGTTGCTCTTTTTATTGTAAATATTGTAAACATTGTTGTTTCTTTTTTTATTGTAATAACTGGATCTGTTGTTTTGCACAATCCCGTAAGCATTGCCACTTTCATTTCACTGTACATCCTGTATGTGTATGTGACAAATAAAGTTCTTGAATCTTGAATCTAATGCTACACATTTTAAGCTCTTGCTTACGTTTCAATGATCACAGTGAAGAACATATTAAAACGTCAGAGAAACTATATAGCAAATGGATACAATTAGTTACTTATTCCCTGATTTACCAGATTTAACACTGATTTGTTAACAATGTATCCTCTTTCAAATAATATCACATTTATTTTATGTGACACTGGATAAGAGTTTTAAATATTTAAATTAGATTTACAAAGGATTCTCTTTCGGTTATTTAACTTTCTGCATTAAGCATTAAGTAGCAGGCAGGAAAATGGCTGAGTGCTAGTTTATAATCTGAACAATAATTTATGTCACAAGACATCAGTTAGTTAGTTACTTAAAACCTTGCCTTTTCACCTCTGAAAATTAGATTTAGATCTAGCACAAACTAATGGGTAAGAGTCTTATAAGGAAGCATTTTAAAGTGTTTGATGAATTGAAACAAGTTTATTCAACCTCCTCGTTGCAAGACCTGCATTATGATATGAGCTTTCTCCATTCAAAATGACACATTGGGAAAAAATGTTGTACAGCATCAGGAGGTATTCTGAGAGCGAGGATGAGGAATTACTCCGCACTATTTCTGGTGTTAAGATTGAACTGTGGGTCTCCTTATTGCTGATTGCAAACTTCAGAGAAACGTTGATAACTTCTGTTATGGGAATCATCGATTGGGCTGGAGAGAGTGCAGAGTAAATTCACCATGATGGTGCCTGGATTGGAGAAACTTTGTGGCGAGAGATTGGATAAGATGGATTTTTTTTCTCCTATGTAAACGGAGGCCAGAAGGTGATACGATAAAAGTATATCAAATTATGGGGGGCATCGATAAGGTAGATTGTCAAAATGTTTTCCCATGATAGTGGAATCAAAAGTGAGCGAGCACTGGTTTAAAGTGAGAGGAAGGAGTTCTATAGAGGAGCTGAGGAGTAAATTATTTTTTACACACACAGCAAACTGCAAGAGGTGGTGGTGGAACCAGACACAATTACTATCTTTAAGTGGCTTTCAGAAAAAAACTTGACTTGGCAGGCATGGATGCCTACAGTGCCTTTGGATCCTTGTGTAGGAAGGAACTGCAGATGTTGGTTTGACCCGAAGATAGGCACAAAAAGCTGTCGTAATTCAGCGGGACAGGCAGCATCACTGAAGAGGAATGAGTGGCTTTTCAGGAGTCTGAAGCAGGGTCTTGACCCGAAACGTCACCCATTCCTTCACTCTAGATCTGCTGCCTGTCCTGCTGAGATTCTCCAGCTTTTTGTGTCTATCCGGTTAAAACCAGCATTTACAGTTCCTTCTTACACAGTTATTACCTGTAAGTGGCTTTTTGACAAAAACTTGGATTGGCAGGCATGAACGCCTGCAGTCCCTTTGGACCCTTGTGTAGAACGGAACTGCAGATAGACACAAAGTGCTGGAGTAACTCAGCGGGACAGGCAGCATCTTTTTCAGTCTGATGAAGGGCGTCGACCCGAAATGTCACCCTTTCCTTCTCTCCAGAGATAGAGAATAGACAATAGATGCAAGAGTAGGCCATTCGGACCTTCGAGCCAGCACCACCATTCAATGTGATCATGGCTGATCATCCCCAATCCGTACCCCGTTTCTGCCTTCTCCCCATATCCCCTGACTCCGCTAACTTTAAGAGCCCTATCTAGCTCTCTCTTGAAGGTATCCAGAGAACTGGCCTCCACCGCCCTCCGAGGCAGAGAATTCCACACTCACAACTCTCTGTGTGAAAAAGTGTTTCCTCATCTCTGTTCTAAATGGCTTACTCCTCATTCTTAAACTGTGATCCCTGGTTCTGAATTCCCCCAACATTGGGAACATGTTTCCTGCCTCTAGCATGTTGAGATCCTTAATAATCTTATATGTTTCAATAAGATCCCCTCTCATCCTTCAAAATTCCAGAGTATACCAGCCCAGCCGCCCCATTCTCTCAGCATATGACAGCCCCGCCATCAAAAGTGAGAGAGCACTGGTTTAAAGTGAGAGGAAGGAGTTCTAGATGCTGAACAAAGATGCTGCCTGTCCCGCTGAGTTACTCCAGCATTTTGTGTCCACCTTTGATTTAAACCAGCATCTGCAGTTCTTTCCTACTGCACCAGCATTTTGTATCTAGCACCAATGTTGATGTCAAATTCAGCCAGTCATTCCCTACTGACATGTTGTGAGTTCTCAGAGCTGTCAGTTTGGAGCTTAGCAAGAGCAATCATTGCAACTACCTCTTCAAGTGATTAAAAAGTCATTAAAAAGCACTCTTCCAGCTACAGGTGAGTGCTGCTACTGAATGAAGAGATGCTAAAATACCAGGAGGCCATGACAGAATCTTCCTAAAGAGAATGAAGGGCTTGGTCATGCTGCTAGCTGGTGAAAAATAGTTGCACCTCGTTCTTAAAAGGATTTACGACATTCAAGAAATGACTCTTCCAGTGTGGGTGGGTGGTGCTACTGAGGTAAAGGATGCCTAAGTAATGCAAGAGTGTAAAAGGTTCGTCTTGAGGGGAAAAATTGAATATGAGTAGAATAATTCCCACAGAAGGCATGTTCTTAGTGAGACTTTGGAATCTCACCAGGTCCTGGAGATAAACTGAGATTTATCTCAAACTCCTGAGGCAAAGAAATCCAGACAGATGGGATTAAATCTCTGATCTCTTGAGAATTCAAGAGATCAGAGATTGCAACAAGAACAAAAAAATGTAGTTTGAATGGTAGCCTTTAAATGGCACAATTTTTGTGATAGTAAAACCTTGATATCCCTGTAAGGGTAAATGAACAATCGTTTTTCAGACCAGTGAGGTCAGAAATTTAATTCCAGATAAATCTTACATATTGAATTATTTGAGTGTGTTTTATGCCGGAAAGAAAGTGTCAGGAAAAGCAAAAAACAAAGAACAAGGAGTTGCACTGAGCGAGTACGTAGAGTTGGAGGGAAGGGGGAATGGCGATGTCTGAAGAAGGGTTTCGTACTGAAACATTGCCTATTTCCTTCACTCCATAGATGCTGCCTCACCCACTGAGTTTATTTATTTATTTTTAAATATATTTTTTTATTAGAAGCAATTGTACAAAGATAAAACATTCAGCATTACATTTATAAGGTTAAAAATGTACAGCTACATTTTTAACCTTATAACCTGAAAATGAAAAAAGAAAAGAAAAAGAGAACAAGAAAGGGAAAAAGTGAAAAGTGAAAAGATCAAATTGAATAAGAACAAAGGAAAGACCCCTAAACTACCAGTGTGGCCGAAAGATATAGATATCCTGGTTTTTCCGCCAAGACTAGCCTAATGTTTTCCAAATGTAGTGGCTTGGACATGTTTGTGATCCACATCTTCACTGTAGGGACTGTTGTCTGTTTCAAAAATTTATGTATTAGTTTTTTCGCCGTTATCAGGACATAGTTAAGAAAACGTCTTTGAAATAATGTTAGCTCAGAACAGGCCTCTGATCGATTTAATGTCGGGATCCAATTTTATTTTAAGTATTTTGGAAAAGATATCAAAAATTCCCTTCCAGAAGTTTTGTAATTTTGTACAGGAAGGAAAGGAATGGGTTATGGTTGCTTCTTGAAAGAGACATTTATCACAAATAGGAGAGACATTGGGGAAGATCTTATTCAATTTAGACTTTGAATAATAAAGTCTATGCAGTATTTTGAATTGTATTAGCGAGTGCCTAACATTAAGAAAACAGTAGTGTATATAGAAAAGACTTTCCTCCCAACTATCCTTTGAAATTGTTAAACCCAATTCGTCTTCCCAAGCTCGCCTAATTATTTCCGACGGTGGGATATGTAAATTTAAAAGTGTATTATAGAGGTACGATATTAACTTATTTGAATCCAACTTTCTATTCATGCATTCATCTAGTATATCTGGACTCATAGAGTGACAATCTTGGGTGTGTCTTTTCACATAGTCTCGTAGTTGAAGATAACTCGCTGAGTTTCTCCTGCATTTGTGTCCACCTACAAGGAGTTCCACTGCCTGACAAGCATTAGGTCACTTGGAAACTTGTGCAAGGTCGGTCTATAAGGATAACTTCCAGAGTTCACTAATTTTCTGCAGCACACATATCGCACAATAGTTTAGTTTATTGTAACATGTACCGAGGTTGTGTGCTAACCAGTCAGCTGAAAGACTGTACATGATTACAATCGAGCAGTCTGCAGTGTATATATACATGATAAAGGGAATAACGTTTAGTGGAAGATAAGGTCTGGTAGAATCCGATTCAAGATAGTCCGAGGGTGTCCAATGATGTAGATAGTAGCTCAGGACCACTCTCCAGCTATTCATAATTGTTTGGATATCTAGTACCTTTCTCGTGGACCAGCAGCATATGCTACAGATTCACTTGAAACAGTTAATTCCAACCTTCCCAGCACTGCTCACATCTCTAAGAATTACAGCAGTAATGCAAGGCTCCTTAGCTGAGCGAGACATCACAGTCATGTCTAATTTCATTCACTCTGGCACATTTCTGGCACGTAGCTGTGTATAACCATCACATGTTAGAATCATGAGTGATTGATTTTCTTCCCTTCTATATTCCTGTGAGTTCAAGATCAATTGTAACTTATTCGCAGCTCTCTATGAGTTGGGATCATCTGTCTCTCCAGCCTTGTGAAGAAACCTGCCATTTTACAGCTATCAGGGGATAAATTCCATAAGGTCAATCATTAAAGTTATTGATTAAAATATTACCCCTCCAGTATTACTATAAACTAATAGCCAGTAAGGCAGTTAGACATCTGCACAGACTAGTGATTTGTGATGATTTTTTGCAATATAGTTATTTGAGTCATGCACCATGGAAACAGGGCCTTCAGCCCAGCACATCCACACTGACCAAAATTAGTTTAGTTTATCATCACGTGTGCTGTGATAAGCTTTTGTTGTGTGCTAATCAGATATTTGTACTCCTAGATCCCTCTGCTCCACCACACTCCTCAGAGCCCTACCATTCACTGTTAAGGTCCTACCCTGGTTTGACTTCCCAAAATGCACCACCTAGCATTTATCTGAACTAAACTACATTAACTCATCCTCATATCACTTGACCAGCTGATCAAGATCTCACTGTAATTCTTGATAATCATCTTCACTGTCTACGATATAACCTATTATTGTGTCATCTGCAGATTTACTAATCATGCCTTGTGCATTCTCATCCAAGTCATTGATGTAGAGGACAAACAGCAATGGGCTCAGCTCCAAACCTTTAGGCACATCACTTAGAACGGAGACGAGGAAACACTTTTTCTCACAGAGAGCGGTGAGTCTGTGGAATTCTCTGCCTCAGAGGGCAGTGGAGGCAGGTTCCCTGGATGCTTTCAAGAGAGAGCTAGATAGGGCTCTTAAAAATAGTGGAGTCAGGGGATATGGGGAGAAGGCAGGAACGGGGTACTGATTGGCGATGATCAGCCATGATCACATTAAATGGCGGTGCTGGCTCGAAGGGTCGAATGGCCTACTCCTGCACCTATTGTCTATTATCACCAGTCACTGGCCTCCAGTCTGAAAAACACACCATACCCTTTAATTTCTACCATGAAGCTAATTCTGCACCCAGTTTGCAAACACATTTCACCTTGCCCATTTATTCCCTGTAAAAATATATTGCAGCCTGTCTTCTTCATTCAGTGCTAATACTCAATTGGATTTACAAAAGGAATAAAATGTGCAAGTGGAAGTCAGCAGGTTAGACTTTAAAGTTTAGAGATAGAGCATGGAAACTGGCACTTCACCCCACCGAGTCTGTGCCGATCAGCGACCTCCCATACATTAGCATTATCCCACACACTAGGGACAATTTACAATTTACAGAAGCCGATTAACCTACAGACCTGTACTCCTTTGGAATGTGGGAGGAAGCCGGAACACCCGGAGGAAACCCAGGTGGTCACAGGGAGAACGTACAAACTCCCGTACAGACAGCACTCATAGTCAAGATCGAACCCGGGTTTCTGGCGCTGTAAGGCAGCATCTCTACTGCTGCGTCACTGTGCCATCCACAAAGGATTCAGCAGTAACTATGGCGTGATTGGACAAAGTTTTGGGTTGGAACCTTATTCAAACTTGCATTCTCATCTGCGATTGATATAGATGACAAACTGCAATGGGCTCAGTCATTTTGAACGTTGGACCTGTGTTTTGGCTTTGATCAATTCAATTGTCCATTGTTCTGGATCCATATTTCAATCACATTTTCCTTTCAGCCACAGTAGATCATAATTGTTCAATAAAAGGACTGAAGTTATGAGATTGAAAATGTCTGATTAATCATCTCCTTATCTCTATTTTGTTTCAAAATTTTACCTGCCACTGACCACAAACTTGACCGAAACAGGTAAAGAAATGAAATTGACTACTTCACATGCCAAAATGTGGAAAATGATGTGACATTAGTCTGGTAGGTGACATTTAAGGCAGCACAATTGTGTTTCTATTAGAGAACTGAGATCCCTTAGAGTTCAGAAGAATGAGGGATGATTTATTAAAACATATAACATCCTGTAAGATTGACAGGGTAGGTGTGGAGATGTTTTCACTGGTAGAAAAGTCACAAGGGGACAGAGCTAAATCATAAAACTGATGTGCATAAACATTTTTTCTCTCTGAAATTCTCTGCCACTGAGCGTGATGCCGACCAGATTACTACATGTATATAAAGTGGAGACAGATGAATATTTTAAAGATTAAGGAATTGAGAGAGAAGGCGCAAGAGACTGCAGAAGCTGGAATCTTGAGCAAACAACAAAGTGCAGGAGGAACCCCGTGGTCAGGCAATATCTGTGGAGGAATGGACCGGCAAAGGTTTGGGTCGGGACACTTCTTCAAGATGATGGGTATGGGGGATAAAGCTGGAAAAGAGTGGGTGGGGGGGGGGGGGGAGAGGGGATGAGGCAAAGCCTGGAAAGTGATAGGTGGATACTGGAGAGGAGGCAGGAATGAATGGCAGATGGGTGGAGATATTGACAAAGACTAGAGGCGAAAAGAAAACAAAAGGGTCAGAAAGAAGAAAGGAAAGAAGACGATGTGTGAAGTGTAGAGCCCGAGCAAGGGATATGGATGGGAGGGAATGGGAGAATGGGGGACGGAAAAAGCAGGGAATAAAAAGCAAATCTTGGGGAGGGTGGGAGATGGGAGGGACCTTACCTAAAATTGAAGAATCTAATTTTCATACCATTGGGCTGTAAGTTACCCAAGCAGAATACAAGGTACTGTTCAATATGGCAGTACGCTGGCAATGAGGGAGGCCAATTATTGAATCCTCCACCTCACAGATAAACGTCCCAGCCTATCTCACCTCTCCCTGTTACTCAAGCCTGCTAGCCAGGGTAACATACTGATTAATTTATTTTACCCCTTTTCCAACTTATTGACATCCCAGCTGTTGCTGGTGACCAGAATTGCACAACCTTCTCCAAGTGTGGTCTCACCAAGAGTGTTTTTGTCATATGTACCAGATAAAAAAAATAGAATAAAATGCTCCCTTGCTGCAACTTTACATGTACATTTAACACAACAATAATAAATGTAGTAAATTATCAATTTTTCAAAGTAAACTGGACCGTAATCATAGTGCTTGAAGTCTGTTGATGAGGAAGACATAGATCCAGTTGCATGGAGGAAAACAGAGATTCAATTCCCTGAGTTTGACAATTATTTTATAAGCAATTGATGATGGTTGCACATCCAGTGACTGCATGGATTTCAGCTCCCATTTCCACCTGCGTCCCAAAGGTGCATAGGCTGGTCGATTAATTTGCCACTGCAAATTGACTCTAGTTTAGGTGAATCTGCAACACGTGCAACACTTACGGGGAGAGTAAGCCACAGGGAAGATCAGTGGGGGAATAGAATGTCTGTGTAAAATGGCACAGAGGTTGGACTGAATAACCTTCTAAGCTACAAGGAAATGCCGAGATCTCAAAAGGAGTAGATTGTGCATGATTGACATTGTTCTTCAAGAACTGTTTCTCCAGGTAGATGGTACAATTTCATTGTGGCCTATCTCCAACAGCACAGACTGTGTAAGATAACCTGGCTTTATTGGACTTTATCTTGCACTAAACGTTAAACCGTTGAGCCTGCACCTGTACAGGTTGATTGTGCATGGCTTATTGTAATCACGTATAGTATTTTGCTGATTGGATAGCATGCAACAAAAAACTTTTCACTGTGCCTTGGTACACATGACAATAATAAACAAAACTAAACTAAGATTGGGCCTGACCAAAGCTGCACCTTCAGATGTTAGGTAAGTCTAAAAAAAGGGACTGAGTTGCTTCTGAAGAGTTGGGGATGGTGGAGTTGGGATATTCCATGTGCTGTGAAAATGATTACAGCATACCGAGTCCTCTCAGCTCCATAACAACTTGTTTAAGCTTGACTTTGATGGTGATCACTACAATTGCACAAGAATGCAGTGGAAGGATCTACAAAATCTGCAGACAAAATATTAACCTGACCTAGTATCCCAGCGGTATGAATATTGATCTAATATTGATGAATATTCTCTAACTTCAAGTAACTCTTGCATCTCCTCTCTCTTCATTCCTCCTCTACCTAAGTCTTGTACAAGGTTCTAAGTTGTCTCGTTGAGTTTCATTGTCTGTAATTCATTTTCATCTAACCCACCCACAGCCTGTTTCCTTTATCATCGTTACTTTTTTTGCAAATCATTCATTCATTTGTTCTATATCTCTCTATTTCACAATCTATATCTCTCATTTCCCTTTCCCCTCTTACAATCTGAAGAAACATCACCTATTCCTTTTCTCCAGATATGCTGTCTGGCCCGCTGAGTAACTGAACCTTTTGGGTCTATCTTTAGTATCTAGTCAGATGTCAATCCAGAGTCTTTCAGCGGCCAGGCTTTGCTTAGTGAAGTTGAACCTTAATCTGGCCATTTTGCACCTACATATTGAATGTAAAACATTTGCCATCAATCCCATTCATTATGAGAATTGATGGCAAATTCTCACTCATTATACAATACTCCCAAGAAAGCTTTACAGGTAATATATAGAATGGAACTGCAGATGCTGGTATATACTGAAGATAGACACAAAGTGCAGGAGTAACTCAGCGGGTCAGGCAACATCTCTGGAGAAAAATAATGGGTAACTGCATTCAAGGCTCTAATACTGCAAAATAATGGGATATCCCAACAGCAGTTGATACATCTTCGCCTCTCAGTCTCTGAAAAATGTCAAGATCCAAAGCCCAAAGTTCAATTCAATTGAAGAGTCCCGAAAAGTCACCCATTCCTTCTCTCCAGAGATGCTGCCTGTCCCACTGATTTACTCCAACTTTTTGTGTCTATCTTCAATTACTTTTGTAGTATGTGATTCTAGGGTTTTGTATCACATACTACAATTACTATTGTAGTATGTGATTCTAGTAAGTAGTTCTAGGGTTATGGCAGGATCCAGATAATAATTGCATGAATCAGAATTAGACCATGACATTCAATTTGACAAACATCAGATCTTGCAAATGGAAGATAAACTGGAGGGCACAATTAATGAACGATGTCAACCCAATAAAGGGAGAACCTTAAGGGAGAAACTGAAAGCAATCTGCAAATTACGATGCATTCAACGTGGACCATGGAGAATCACCACAGGATAGCAATTAACTAAGCGCTTAGAACATTGATCCCCTTTGCCAAATGCATAGATTGTTGACAGACTGATTGTTGATATATTTAATTTTCTCGCATCTTCAATATTTTATTTTGTCTCCTATTTCTGCCATTTACTTTATCTGAAATTATTTAGAATTACTTTCTCCCAACCTTTGCTCCACTCCTATCAAGGACAAATACACACGTGGATTGTAAGTCATTCCCTTCAAATGACCATCCATTAATGCAATGCAATGCAATGCAAGCACCCTGATTATCCTATCTATACATATCTGTCCTTGGAACAAACCTCCTGCCTTCATTATAATTGTTGACAGGCCTAATTGAACTGGATTGCCTCCTGCTGTGATCTTAGCCAGCTTCAACATGGAAATTTAAATAGATCCCTCCCATTAATAACAGCAAGTGAAGTATGCTGTGACTCAGGGTCCTAATGTCAGCTGCCTCCCATTCCTTCTCTCCAGAGATGCTGCCTGTCCCACTGAGTTACTCCAGCATTTTTCATGCCTCTAGTCAGATTTGTGAAAGACTCATCACCCGTTTCACCACTTGTGTGGCAAATGAATTAACTAATTGAATTTGAAAGACGTTGGGTGATGCCGACAATGGAATACAGAGTCATATGTCTTCTCCCAGTGGAACAAGAGGGCAAGATCTTTGTCAGCAGCGTGCAGTTTAAGAGCCAAAACCAATAAAGGAAGACTAACGGACATTATTTTGACTTTGAGTTTTTAGACTTTAGAGATACAGCGTGGAAACAGGCCCTTCAGCCCACCGAGTCTGCCCCGACAGCGATCACCAACACACACACACTAGGGATAATTTTACAACTTACTACAAAAGCCAATTTTACTACAAAAGCCAGTTATCCTGCAGACCTGCACATCTTTGAAGTGTGCGAGGAAACCTGAGCACCCGGAGAAAACCCACGCGGTCACAGGGAGAATGTACAAACTCCATACAGGCAGCCCCCATAGTCAGAATCGAACTTGGTTCTCTGGCGTTGTAAGGTAGCAACTATTCCACTGCGCCACTGTTCCGCCCTGTATTTTGCAGTCAGTATCACACATCACGGTGCATGATGGCCGTCAAGCATGGTAACAGCTTCCAATCAGCTGCAGTTGATGTCAAGAAAAGAAAAACCCAAATATTCTTATTAATATCAAGAATAGCAAGAGATTTCTATATTACAAATAATAAATATTTAAAACTTCTATAGAGAAATGGGAATAACAGTAGAGCTATTTGATTCTTCGAGTCTGCTCTGCCATTCAACAAGGTCATGGCTGATCATCTATCTCACACAACAGGTTCCTATCTGAAGAAGGGACTCGACCCAAAACATCATCCATTCCTTCCCTCCAGAGATGCTGCATTTCCTGCTGACCAGCATTCGGTGTCGATCTTCAGTCTTATCTGATCCTCTTATTCCTTGCTTCCTCTCATTTTCAAACAAACTATCGGTATCAGTTTTGAATGCAGTGAATGACTGAGTTTCTATGGCCCTCAGGGCAAAATACCACTGAAATACCACTTCACATGAATCTTTTGAGTGAAAAAACTTCTCATTTCAGCCTGATGTATTTTTGGAGGTGTTCTTGAACCGTTCAACCACTACTTTCTATACTAACAAATACTTCAGAGTGACACAAGAATAAACAGAACCCAAGATGGTCCCAGTCTTTAATCTTGCACCTTGGCTCTCATTGTTCATGGGCTATTGATGAAACGTTGTTAAAATTAAAAATAACTTCTAAAAATGATCATAACATTTTATAACTAAGCTGTAAAGGCACTGAGTTCAATGTTGACTGCACTATGTTTCTTCATAAACCCATTTATATTTAATTAGGTTATTTGTGACCCTGGTTTATGTGATTGTTACCATGGAAATTGCTGCAAGCGATTAATTATGCTACTGCAACCACACACCATATATCCAACCTACGAGTGAAAACCTTCCATGGTGTGGAAATATAAGTCAATAAACATAAATTAGCATTTGTTAGCGATCATCAAGTATTTTGCGAGGCATGATGGATCACAATCATAAAATCTCAGGAGGTTCAAAAACAAACCATTCAGATTCAAGTGATTTTTTTCTTTCAGAACAAAACGGTGTGGCCCCTATAATGAAGGATTTTATTTTTAGATATGTAGTCTCAATAATCAGCACAATGACCAGTTTTATTACGATGAAAGACACAAAATGCTGGAGCAACTCAGTGGGACAGGCAGCATCTCTTTATAGAAGGAATGGATGATGTTTCGGGTCATGACCCTTCTTCAGACACCAGTTTTATTACTTCAGGAACAAGTGTATTTCAAGCTATGTGATCTAATGGGACTCATGTGACACTGGCAGGTGATATTTTTTTAATGATTATTTTAATTCAAGACAGTTAGATAATGCAGTGTTTTAAAAAGTGCAAACACACTTTTCTGGTAGTTCCTGTCGAGACAATGAGCAATTTTGCAGACTGAGAATTATTTAAAAAATCATTAGGTATATTAGTCTGTGTAGATTAAAGCCAGTTAACTGGTCCCCAAATGATGATACAAACACTTTAATCTGGCACAAACTGTACTCATACTGAGATGCCCCAGGGACATCAAATATCTGGCTAGATTTTTCTAGCAAAAATCCAGTCATTTCACTGGCCCTACAAATTGAGTGGCTGACTTAGAAATCACCCTTGAAGAAGGGTCTCGACCCGAAACGTCGCCTATCTCCTTCGCTCCTTAGATGCTGCTGCACCCGCTGAGTTTCTCCAGCTTTTTGTGTACCCTTTTTTTAAAACTTTGTTGCACTAAACTGTCTCCTCACGTATCAATATACTCACACAATTTCGGTGTCATATTTTCCTTCATTGTGAAATCCACAAGTTCTGAATTCCTTGGATGTTAATTCCACAGTTATGTGGGAGAGAAAAGTTTACAATTTCGAAGGATAAGTTAATTTAAATTCCCTCCATGCAACTCATCTGGCAGAGCACAGAAGGGGGGCATTTGGTACATCACGCTTTGTCAATTCATTAAATTACTTGTCCAAGTAATCTCACTCCCCTTTTCTTACCCTTTTGCTTGGCATATATATATTTTTTCCTTTTTTAAATATATTTCTAATTTCCATTAATATCTTGCTGCAGGTGTTCAAAGTGGTGACGTTTGTGAACTCGGCTCCGAAGTAGTTTACGAAAGATCAGTGGTGTAACTTTGCAACAATGCTTGTGACAGAAACAGAGTACTGGTGAACAACAACCAGTATTCTGCCTGCTGTCAAAGAAGCACACATACTTTATGATGAGAGGTCATTTGTCCTGAGATGGTAATTCGTTAGCTTTCACATAGGACTGTGCATCATCGAATCGGCCTCAAAAAGGCAGCCAGCATCATCAGAGACCCATACCACCCTGGCCACAGTCTTATTTCCATCCTGCCACCATTGGTAAGAAGTTATTGGAGCTGGAAAACTGTAATGTTCAGGTTCAGAAGTAGCTTTGGCCCTACAACCACCAGGCTATTAAAAACTACAAACTATATAGACTTCAGGGCATTAATTTTGACTTTGCATTATTATTGGTTATTTATTTATTTATTTGTCTGTTTTTTTAATATACAGGTATACTGACTTTTTTGTTATGTTATGTATTATATATATATATATATATACACACATACACACACACATATATATATATATATATATATATATATATATATATATATATATATATATATATATATATATATACACACACATACACACACACACACACACACACATATATATATATACACACACACATATAATGTTCCATAACAAAATATAAAATACATATTTTGTTTTTTATCATTTTAATATTATTAATTTGTTTGTTATTATGTTTACTGAGTACTATGTCTACATATAAGTTGTGTGGCTGCAAGTAAGAACGTCATTGTTCTGTTTTGGGACATATGACCATAACACACGCTCGAATCTTGATTCTTGATATAGGATGCACAGTCCAGAAACTGGCCTTTCAGCCCAACCATTTGCACTCACTTGAGCCGCCTTCTATTTTTTCTCGCCTAAATATTAGGGTATCCAGGAATTCCCTCATATGCTTGTTTAATTTGCATTCCAACACATGCAAGTTGTTTTCTTCAAACACCTACTGTGATAGCAAATTGCATATTCTTATCTTTCTTTTTGTTAAAAAGATGGTTTTGAATTTCTTAGTGATTGTCTTACACCGATGGTCTCAAGTTATGCTCTTCCCTATAATATTCTCTCATCACGCACCCTGTCAAAAGCTCTCCTTCGTCACTCTTTCATCTTCATTTCCGCACGGGAAAAATTGTCTGTCCATCTACCGTTTCTCAATTCACAATTTTAAAATATTATCCTTGCAAATCTCTCCATCCTTTCCGGTGATTCAGTTAGAATTTTATTATTTGGCAACTAGAACTGTACATTAGGACTCTAAGAGTCAGATACAAGCCAAGCACATATTCCCTATTTTGTTCATGAATCCCACTTGAAATAAATCCTAGTGTTCGGTTTGCATTTCTATGTCTCTGCTGACCACTGATCAAACTTCCAGTGAATGGACTATTTATATTCTGTGACCTCTTTGTTCCTCCATCCCACTTAGACTTGCACCTTCCCTATTCTTCCCACCAAAAGGTAACAGTCCTTGCATATAACTGTGTTGAATTTCCCTTGCCAATTACCTGCCCATACTATAAGTTTATTCATGCTCTTCGTAATGTTTGCAGCTTTCCTCTACATCCATGAATCCTCCAATTTAGCACTACATAACTGCAAATTTAAAAACTGTTTCTTTTTAATCACAGACCTTCAACTATTAATGTAAATTTTGAACAGTAATAGTCATAGCACTGCTCCTTGTGAAACATCTCTAGACACCTACTTCTTCTCTGAGTGCCTATCTTTTACTCCCACTTCCCACTTTCCATTCTGAAGCCATTTTTACACTCTTCTGCCACTCTAAACTCAATACTGCATGTCCTGCTGAATATTTCTCATTTTACTTTGCTAAATTTCAAGACAAGCTGTACAAAACAGCCCTCAGCATTAGTCCAATACTGCAGGTTGGCTCATTAGATTTTAACTGTAAAAGGCAGATGAATCAGGCTGATTTCATTCTAAAGAAGACACCTGCCTCTGGGTTCACAGATTGATTACTTTGCTAAATCAGACACCAACATTAGTCATACCACCTTCATGGAACTGATGCAGGTACTGACCGTTAACTTTCAGGTGTGTACAACAGTTCTGCACCGAAAAGTATAGTATAAAGAATATAACTTGAAAGGATAGACAGACAGGCCACTTTTCTACTGAAAAATGGAAGATGAATGAGTGACCCTACTGGTTTCACATCTTCACTTGGTAATCCATACAATGTCTGTATGTAGTAAGCACATTCTCGCTGTGACTTGGCAAGTTTTCCTTAAGTGCTCCACTACTGCAATGCAATATTGTGTGGGTTGATAGGTTAATATGTGAGTGTAAATGATCCCTCATGTGTGGGAGAATGTGAGGTAGTAAATGGAAATTGGGTTCTTGATAGTTGGAATCTGTGCCCTGAGGGCCTGCTATATCACTCCACAACTAGTTTATTACTTCCTTGTCCACCATGGGTATCAGAACCTAGCAAGCACTTTTAAAGTAATACTCACATCATCAACACTTCATTCTCCATCCTATCATCTCTTTCTGCACAATGGACAAGCACGTTCCAGAACCCAGTCCAAATGCCTAGCACAACCAAAATACATTCAACATTGATGCTTTCCTAATGGTTTCACCAATAATCCACCTCCAGTGAGAACAAGGCCAGTCAGCTTGGTGGCATGCCATAGGTGAGGATGAGGTTTAGTTTAGTTTAGTTTATCGTCACGTTTACTGAAGTACAATGCAAAGCTATTTTGTTGGGTGCTATCCAGACAGATTACAATCAAGCCATCCCCACTGTATAGAAACAGGATAAGGGGAATAACGTTTAGTGCAAGATAAAGTCCAGTAAACTCGAATTAAAGGTAGTCTGAGGGTCACCAGTGAGATAGATGGTAGCTAGGACCACCCTCTAGTTGGTGATAGGTGATAGGATGGTTCACTTGCCTTTTAAACAGCTGGGAAGAAACTGTCACTGAATCTGGAGATTTGCATTTTCAGACTTCTCTACCTCTTGCCTAATAGGAGAGGGGAGAAGAGAGAGTGTCTGTGGTGAGACTCATCCTTAATTATGTTGGTGGCTTTTACGAGGCAGCGTGAAGTGTAGATGGAGTCATTGGAAGGGAGGTTGGTCTGGATGTTTATTTGGATGTTACTGACAGTAAGTTACTTACTGACCTACTTGACATTCCAAAGAACCAATGGAAGAAGTGATGGGCACCCATTCCCAATCTTGCCTTCAATTCCTCATCGCAAGAGGTGAACCCATAGTAGAAGGTGACACAAGGGGACCTATCTACACAAGGGTTAAAGGTGCACAAAACTCCAGCATACCCAGTGAAAGGCATATGTACAACATAAATGGATTTGCTGTTTAGTTCCTAAAGGCAATGCATTAATTACAACTATACTATGTATGACCAGCACAGAGATGAAAAATGTATTTAGCTTCCATTAAGAATCAATTCACCGATCTCCCCACTCAAACTCAATCTATTACTCGTGACCCAAACTTTCTAAACATTAACATTAAAGGCAGAAATATATATAGCTTCAAATGCAGCAGTTTCCGTCGTGATTGGTACCAGCAAAAATAAATAATTCATCAATCATAACATTTAAAGATTCATCGTTTTACCATCTATCTGTTTCATTTATGATTATGCTGGTCATTTGATAAAATCATTGTGGCAGCTTATGTATTAAGTAATTTAATATGTGACCATAAGTTCCCAAAATCATAAGGTTTGGAAAATGCACAATCGATGCATTGTGAAAATATAGGAAGACTGAAGCCAAAGAGGAATTTAAAACTACGAAAACTTCAAAGTCAAGATGTTTTTCGCAGAACAAGATATAATTTTATGTCCGCAACAAAGTGGTGATGAAGAACACGACAATGTAAGCAGGTATTATAAGTAGCAGGCTTCTGGAGGAGCCCCGAGTGACCAAAGGATTATATTGATGGAACAGCACAAGTGCATTGAAGTGGCCTGTAAAAACACGGATAATGGTATCAGCAGCGGCAGAAGCAGCAGGCGCAGATCATCTCATGCAGTGAGACACGTCGTTTTGGTATTGGAAAATGCATGTGATGGAAATTTCAATCCTGGTTCAAACAGGGAAAGGAGAGAAATTGGGTGCCTTGGGAATGGTGCATCGTCTACAAGCTCATGACAATGGCATGAGTCTTTCTGATGTTTAGGAAGTTGCAGTTTTAGTTTTAGAGATGCAGGTTAGAAACAGGCCCTTCGGCCCTCTGAGTCCACGCTGACCAACAATCACCCGTACACTAATTCTATGTTATCCCAGTTTCTCATCCTGCATGCTGGGGCCAATTTACAGAAGTCAATTAACCTGCAAACCTGCGCGTCTTTGGAAAATGAGAGGAAACTGAAGCACTTGGAAAAACCTCAAGTGGTCACAGGGAGAACGTATAAACTCCAAACAGACAGTGCCTGTAGTCAGGATCGAACCTGGGTCTCTGGCGCTGTAAGGCAGCAACACTACCACAGCGCCACATGGTGCCTCCCCGTTTAAGTTGAAACTTAAAATTCTGAAATAACTTCTGTTAGGAAATGGTGCTTTAGTTGTTTACTAAGACACAGATTACAAGTTTGAAGCCAACTGAAATTAGATATGTCATGTTTTCCTTGATTGTTCCTGGCATAATGACCCGTTAATTAACAAGAATGAAAATGCTGACAAGGGAAGTTGTTTCGCTAACCATGACATTAGATGAAACAAACGGACCATTTAATGGTTGTTGGGTTATATCTCTTACAGATCCCAATAGCTTTAACACTTCAACCTATGAATGTTTGGTTGATTATTGTAACACTAAATTACCTCGTAATTAATTTTTAATCAAATGATCATTACACTCTAATTTATATGTTCTCCTGAGATATTGTTAATGTTTTCCAATGGTTTCAGCTGTTTTCCCTGGAACAAATCTGTACAACGTAATTTCAGTCAGGCATTCCTCCTCAGATTCTAGCCCAGATTTTCTGTCATGTAACCAAAAGTGATCAGGTCAGGCCTTACAGCGCCAGAGACCCGAGTTCGATCCCAACTACGGGTGCTGTCTGTACGGAGTTTGTACGTTCTCCCTGTGACCTGTGTGGGTTTTCTCCAAAATCTTCAATATCCTCCCTCTCTCCAAAGACGTACAGGTTTGTAAGTTAATTGGCTTGGTATAAGTGTAAAATTGTCTCCAGTGTGTGTGGGATAGTGTTAATGTGCGGGGATCGCTGGTCGGTGCGATCACAGTGGGCCAAAGGGCCTGTTTTCACACTGTATCTCTAAAACTAAAGCTAAAACTAAAAAAAAAGGTCAAGTAAAAGGTAAAAGTCCTGTTTTCTTTTTACATGATAGCAATTGATTAATCAAATAAAAGTATACCAAAGATAGACAAGTGCTGAAGTACCTCAGCGGGTCAAGCAGAATTTCTGGAGAAAAACGTTGGATGAATTTCGGGAAGGGACCCTTGGATGAATTTCGGGAAGGGACCCTTCTTCAGACGGGTTCAGCAGCTTCAGACCCTCACAAAGGTGTACCGCGAGTTTACTTTCCCTGTTTTACATTTAAGACCAAGTATTCTTCAATGCAGATCACTGTTATGAATTTATTCGCTACTAACAGTGTTGTACTTGGATTCAGTAAAATTTACTCCAGGGTTATCAGATTAAATTTAGGCACTAAATGAGGATTATAATATTTAGAATACTTCTTTAGGCTGCAGTGAGAAATGGTATGCTGGCTGTTTCCTCCACTGTTTAGGTGAGAGAGTGAGGACATTAACTGCTCCTAAACCTGTTGTCATCAAAACATTTGGTGCCCTCTTATCTGAGATCCTCCCTTTGTTCGAGCCATCATTTTACTGCAATGGAAAAACAAGTTATTTTTCTCTCTTTCCCAGTTCTACCGAAGGATATCTGATCTGAAGCATTAACTACTAACTCTTTCCACAAATTCTGCTTCATCGGTTGTGTTGCCTACGGATTCTGTTTTTTCTCGCAAACTTCTAGTGAATTTTATTCAGCATAAAAATGTTTACCTTGCCCTGCATGAGGATCATATTTTCCCCCAACTGACCATCTGTGTACAAGTGCCTATTTCTTCTGTGACTATCCTGTGCCATCAAACAGGCCATTCACATCTATCAACCAGCTGTTGCTTCCACTATTTAAGATAAGAGAGTGACAGGGCTAAACAGATGGGGTCCTAAAGGTAAGTCCCCTGGCTCTCTCCCTGCAGATGTCCAGATGGTTTGCCTTCTGCATTAGCTTTGGCCCAACCGATTCCTACTCACTCTTCCTGCAGTTAAAAATCGCACAAAAATGTAGCTCATGAAAAGTGCAGATAAAATATTGTTCTCACCGTGAGGAAAAATGTAAATTCTGAATGCAGCCAAAGAAAGCGATGAATACAACTGCAGAGCAAAGTGGGCTTTTAGCAAGGACGATCTCAAGTTGAGCCTAATTACACTTTAATGCTGAGTTTTTTCAACACATTAAGACTTGTACAGCCTGCCAAAGAGTCAGCATGGAAAATTGCCTGCAATTCAAGACTGCTGGTAAGATGAAAGAAACGTCAGGAAAAAATAAATAAAACTAGTTTAATCCTAAAAGCTCTCTTTATGTTCTCACTGTGCATTTTATTATTTTCGAAGGCTGCTCTAGGAAAAGCATAGTTGGCAAAATGGTGTGACGTGAAATAAATCTGGAGTTATGAATTAGTTGATGGGCAATTGATGGAGCATCACCATAACAACTGTATCCTCTCGTTACAATGAGGGACTATTACATGTGACATGCAGGGGAGGCATATTAAACTGCCAAAGACCCTCAGATACTTTTCAACACAATTGTCTTTGGTTGCTTCATCAATGACCTTCTCTCCATGGATCAAGAGAAACATCAGTTAATGAAACCTACCCTTTATCTTTCCATAACTGAACTTGGCATGAGATCCACGTTGGAACAACATTTTGTGGTGCATTATTTTAAGATATTGGCCATGGTTCAAAGGGAACAATTATGTCTGAGTTCAAAGATTGGTTCCAGAGACTTAGTGCCTAATCTCAGTTGACACGTCAATGCATTACTGAATAACATCTTAAACTATAGCATTCTCCAGCTTCTTAAATGAATGTGAAGGAGTGCATTATATTATTTTTAAAAAATGGTACATTCTCCAGTGTCTCTGCAATATTTATCTCCAGCTTGGTACTGGAACCGTAGAGTTGCTGCCTTGCAGTGCCATAGACAGGTCAACGATCCCGACTGCGGGTGCTGTCTGAACGGAGTTTGTAGGTTCTCCCCGTGACCATGTGGGTTTACTCCGAGATCTTCGGTTTCCTCCTACACTCCAAAGACGTACAAGTTTGTAAATTAATTAGCTTGGGTTTGTATACTTGATATACAGTAAGTGTAAATTGTCTCCAGTATGTGTAAGATAGTATTAATGTGCGGGGAATCCTGGTCGGCATGGAATCGGTGGGCCAAAGGGCTTGTTTCCGCGCTGTATCTCTAAACTAAACTAAACAGGATTAGGTCCAAAATAATGGCGGACATTTATTTGAGGGTTTATTGAATAACTTTTTGCACACATTGTTTATTATATATTATCTATGTGTATAGTGTATACGGGCATGTAATGCTGCTTCAAGTAAGGATGCAATTGTTCTATTTTCAGTACGTATGACAATTAAGCACTCTTGACTTCTGCAGTTCTCAATATTGGTTTCCCAGGATGTGAATTGGCTTAATTATGTCCCTGTAACTTATAATTTCCAGATGCCTGAATGTTGTTGGAACTGCACTTGTCAAAGCAAGTAGAATGCACTCTTGATATTTGTCTTGCACTGGAGGAAAGGCTTTGAGAAGTAAGGGGGTCAGTGGCCTGGAATAAGATACTCAACTTCTCACATACTGCTGTAGTTAGAGTAATTTACGTGGCTGGTCCAGTTAGGTTTGCTGTCCACGGAGTACCCCAAAATGTTGATGGTGGAGGATTTCATGAAGGTAATGCTCTTGCATGTCAAGGGAAAGTAGATTTCAGAAGATTACTGCCTGGCATTTCAGAAGATTACTGCCTGGCATTTGGGTGGCAATCATTTTACCTGTCAACCTCAGGCCAAGCTTAATTATTGACCATTTGACACGTGGATGGGAACATTTCCATAATTGAACATTTTCATGATTAAATCTTATTGATCAAAGATCATCAAAGCAAGAACTAAACTACAAAAAATTAAATTCTTTGAAAATAATTAGGCATCCTGAAGATGAGAAACTCTCATCTAAGTTCAGCTGCACCATCAATAGCCAGCTTCTTGGCCACCAACATCACTGCCATGTAGTCACCATTGACCAGATGGTCTTTGATACTTCCCATAAAAATTCAGAGTTTAAGTCAAGATAAAAAAAACGGTTACACTATAACACGTCTCATCTGTGACTCTTCAAAATATGCCTAATAAACCTCTCCGCACATGCTGTTAAAGGTTAACACAGTAGCACAGCAGCATTGCTGTCTTACAGCATCAGAGACCCAGGTTCGATCCTAACTACAGGTGCCATCTGCACTAAGTTTATATGTTCTCCCTGTGAACGCGTGGGTTTTCTCCGGGTGCTCCGGTTACATTCCAAAGACACACAGGTTTGTACGTTAATTGGCCTTTGTGCCTTGTCCCTATTGTGTAGGATAGAACTGATATGCAGGTGATTACCTGTCGCCCATAAACCTGGTGGGCTGAAGGGCCTGTTTCCATGCTGTCTCTCTAAACTAAACTAAACTAAACATCTGACTTGATTTCTTTGGAACAAAGAAATATTCGGTTCAGGAGGGAAGACCTTTTAGAACAAAGATCAAAAAGATGTTGTGACCAACATGCTAACCCCGTTTCTCGTCCCACAGATCTGTGGAGCACTTCCTGGATTTTCTGTTTCTATTTCAAATTTTCAACATCATAAGCATTTTTTTTTTTTAAAACAGATCAATTTCTCTTGGTTGACACCACTGTCATTGGGCTCAATGCAGGAGGTAAAGCCACAGATCTATGCACCACAGAAACAAGCCTATGGCACAACTCGTTCACACTGAGCAAGTTGCCGAAAGGCCCTGTCCCACTTTCTCGAGTTACTCTCAAACTCGGAGAATGTCTGCAGCGAGTCCGTAGATATTTTGTAGCGGCTCATAATGCCAGCTGTAGGTACTCGGGGCATCAGGTAAGTCGGGACGTTTTATCAGCATGTTGAGAAATGTCCACGAGTAAAAAAATAATGCCCCGAGTACCTATGGCTGGCATCTCCGAGTTTGAATCAAGGGGAAAACTCAGGAGAATTTGTGAGTAACTCGGGAAAGTGGGACAGGGCCTTAACCGAGCTAGTCCCACTTGTCTGCACCTACAAAGTATCAATCCAAACTTATCCAATTCATATTTATCTTATCTCTGCCACTCAAGATTTTATTAAATTCCAAAGTAGATCACCCTTCAGCTTCCTACACTTCAAGGAAAAAAGATCCAGCCTATCTAGCCTCTCCTAATTCAAAACAGAGAAGGTTCACCAGACTGATTCCTGGGATGTCAGGACTTTCATATGAGGAAAGACTGGATAGACTCGACTTGTACTCGCTAGAATTGAGAAGATTGAGGGGGGATGTTATAGAAACTTACAAAATTCTTAAGGGGAGATGCAGGAAGATTGTTCCCAATGTTGGGGAGGTCCAGAACAAGGGGTCACAGTTTAAGGATAAGGGAGAATTCCTTTAGGACCGAGATGAGGAAAACATTCTTCACACAGAGAGTGGTGAGTCTCTGGAATTCTCTGCCACAGAAGGTAGTTGAGGACAGTTGATTGGCTATATTTAAGAGGGAGTTAGATGTGGCCCTTGTGGCTAAATGTATCAGGGGGTATGGAGAGAAGGCAGGTACAGGATACTGAGTTGAATGATCGGCCATGATCATATTGAATGGCGGTGCAGGCTCGAAGGGCCGAATGGCCTACTCCTGCACCTATTTTCTATGTTTCTATGTTTCTAAAACCACAAAGCAAATAACGTTTATAATTTTTTTTTTGCATCCTTTCCAGTGTAATGGTATCCTTCCTATAGCAGGTTGGCCAGAACTCTGCACAATACACTAAATGCGGCCTTATCAATGTCCTGTACAGTCTAAATATGACATCCCAACTCCAGTACTCAATATCAAAAATGAAAGAAAGCGTACCTTCTTCACAATCCAGTCTACCGGTGTTACCTCTTTCATGGAACTATGTACCTGGCAGGCACGTACTGTGAGTAATTAATCAGGGTGGGCACTCAGTCCGCTAAAAAAAAATTAAACCGCGCATGCGCAGATTGTTCGCTCCCGTTAAATAAATAAATAAATAAATAAAAACAGTCACATTTCAATTTGCCCAAGGCTTCCTAGTCCTAGACTAATTGGGGGAACAGTTCCTTTCACAGCGTGTGGAGAGTCTGTGTCAGGGGTAAAGTTGTGGGGAGGGCACGAGTGTTGAGAAGGAGGGTGTCGGGGATAATGCCAGCAACTTACTCACTCACTGCTGCCACAGCTCTCTGGGCGCGAAGCCCCCGCATTGTAGCTGGGGATAGAAGCAGCTCGGGGAGCTGAGAGCGGCCACCGGGACCCAACAGCAGAACTGGCCGCCACTTCAGCGCCTTCTGCCGGCCCGCTCACCTCTGGCAGTGCTCTCCGTCGGAACACCTGTCACCTGCCGTTCGCCGACTTCGCTCATGTCAGCTGCTTCCTGCAAATCCTTAAATTCCCACAGCCGAGTAACCTCAATCGCGCTGTCGGAATTTAAGGACATGAGTGAGGCCAGCGAGCGGCAGGAGAGTGGTTTGTAGACGGAGAGCTGCCAGAGGTGAGCGGGGACTGGCAGAAGGAGCTAAGGTGGCGGCTGGTTCCGCTGTCCGGCCCGGCGGCCGCTCAGCCACCCGAGCTACTTCTCTCCCCCCCCCCCCCCACCCCCCCCCGGCCTCAATGTGGTGGCATTCCACGCCTCCATGCAAGGAGCGTTGCAAGTGGCATTATCCCAATCCCCTCATTCATAACATTCGTGCCCTCCCCGCAACCTTACCCTGGGCCAGACTCCCCAAACACTGTGAAAGGAGCTCTCCCCCCCCCCACACCCCGGGAAATACAGTATTTAAAAACATAAACACAAAATGTACTTACCACATTATTGGTACACAAGCTCCATTCTTCTCTCTTTGTTACCTAACATACACTTAAAATATTGACAAACCATATTTGAAAACCCCGCCAAGAAACTTGCTCTGTGCATGCGCAGTAGACCGATGCACATGCGCAGTGCTGCAAAGGCAGAATTTCTGCTGCCTTCAGCCCCGCTTGTCACTGACGGTTTCAGGCAGCGCTGACGGCACGTGGGTTGCACAGAGCTTCCCGTGTTACAAGCGCTGCGGATGAAAGGCATGGAGAATTATGCCTACCTAAGAGATCGATCTCTTACATAGGCATAATTCTCCCATGCCTTTACTATTTATATTTAGTTATTACCATGTTATAATTTTAGTCAGGGTAGGCAGTGCCTACCTTGCCTACCCTGACGGCACGTGCCTGGTACCTGGATCCCTGGGACTCTCTGTTCTTCAACACTTCCCAGGGCTCTACCATAAGTACATGTTCATAAGTGATTGGAAAAGAATTAGGCCGTTTGGCCCATCAAGTCTACTCCCTCTCAACCCCATTCTCCTGTCTTCTCCCCATAACCCCTGACACCCGTACTTATCAATAATCTATTAATCTCTGCCTTAAAAATATCCTTTGACGGCCTCCACAGCCTTCTATGCCAATTAATTTCGTAGATTCACCACCACTGACTAAAGAAATTCCTCCTCATCCTCTTCCTAAAGGTGCACCTTTTTATTCTGAGGCTATGACCTCTGGCCCTAGACTCTCCCACTAGTGGAAACATCCTCTCCACATCCACTCTATCCAGGCCTTTCACTATTTTGTAAGTTTCAATGAGGTGTCCCCTCATCCTTCGAAACTCCAGCGAGTACACGCTCATCATGAGTTAACCCAATCATTCTCGTAAACCTCCTCTGGACCCTCTCCAATGCCAGCACATCCTTCCTCAGATACGATGAGCAAAACTGCTCACATTGAGCTATCCATATTGTTGAGGCTACAATCATGCAAGAATCAATGTTGTTTAGTCAGTATTTCTGTTCTCTAATTACAAGAGTAGAAATGAAGAGAGATCATGATCAGGTGTATCTTCCTCCCCAGGTCACATCGTAATGATATTAGAGTACCAGTAATCTAGAAGCTTGGAAAATGATCCCAAATTATGCATTCATATCCCCAACTGCTGCTTATAACTCTTAAAAAACATGGGATAGGTCGGCTCAGCCATATCTTCACCTTTGTTTAGTTAAGTTTATTGTCACAGGTACCGAGGTACAGTGGAAAGCTTTTTGTTGTGTGCTGATAAGTCATTGGAAAGACTATACATGATTACAATTGAGCCACCCACAGTGCACAGATACAAGATCAGCTCCACCCTTTGTGTGATAATCTCCATCAACATCCTTTTTACCTTGGCCATTCTCTCTGGTACAACTCGTATCTCATCTCCTGTAGTTCAAAGTGGCACAGACACAAAGATGTACTGGTGACTACAGCCTCGGTCAGTCAGGTTTGAATGGACTACACAAAGTGGTATGAAGGAACTGTAGATGCTGGTTTAAATCGAAGATAGACACAAAAAGCTGGAGTAACTCAGCGGGACAGGCAGCATCTCTGCAGAGAAGGGATAGGTGATATTTCGGGTCGAGACCTTTCTTCAGACTGTCTGAAGAAGGGTCTCGACCCAAAACGTCACCAATTCCTTTTCTCCAGAGATGCTGCCTGTCCCGCTGAGTTACTCCAGCTTTTTGTGTCTATCTACATAAAATGGCACCCTGTCCTGCCCGTGTGCTAAATCAGCCATACCAGATCATTCTGAAACACAATGATATTCAACAGTATAACAAAGATATTTGGGTGCTTATCCACTGCACACTGTCATAATACTGTAAATCCATCTCTGCTCACTCCTCCTTCACCACCAATGTGTGGGGGGGGGGGGGGGGGGGGCTCTTGAACTGTTTGTCATTCGAAGGGTGCTAAATTGATTTGTTCTCTCTACTGCAGTGCAAACACACACTAGATCAACTTCTACCCGGGTTCCCCTCATCCAAAGTTTTACTAGTGGCTTTTAATGATTTTCCACCTCTAGCTGTGAGAGTAAAGGTCATTGTAAATATCACGTCATAAATGAAAGGAGTAGAATTAGGCCATTCGGCCCATCAAGTCTACTCTGCCATACATTCATGGCTGATCTATCTATCCCTCCTAGCCCCATTCTCCTGCCTTCTCCCCATAACCTCTGACACCCGTACTAATCAAGAATCTATCTCTTTCTGCCTTAAATATATCCACTGACTTTGCCTCCACAGCCTCTGTGGCAATGAATTCTACAGATTCACCAACCTCTGACTAAATAAAAATCCTTCTCATCATTCTAAAAGAATGTCCTTTACTTTTGAGTCTATGACCTCTTGTCCTAGACTCTCCCACTAGTGGAAACATCCTGTCCACAGTCACGCTACCCAAGCCTTCCATTATTCTGTACGTTTCAATGAGGTCCCCCTCCATTCTTCTAAACTCCAGCCTGCATAGGCCCAGTACTGTCTAATATAGTGGAATTACCATTGTCTAAGGACTTTGTCATGGAGATTTTCTTTGAAGCACTGTTGTGCCACATTTACAGCTTGAGGGCTGAATCTCACAATAAAGTCCCGTTTCATTTGATATTCTGTCCCGAAATAGTCAACATGTGAAACACCAGTGCTAACCTACATCTCCTATTAACCCTCATGTCCATTTTTAAGATCAACATCTCAGAAAACCCCATCTCCAGTTCCCTTGATCTTTTTCTCACCAAATGCTGGCCGGACAAATGTCCTTCCCAATTCCCATATTCACTGATAATCTGAACAACTCACCCTCCTCAGGTCCCTGGCTCCTATTCTACAAATATGCCTTCATCACACTTTTCATTCGACGATAGTAACTTACTCCCATTCACCTGCCTCGAACTTGGATGAAGATTGTCCACTGTCTTCTTTTAATGTCTCTCCATGGTTGCCCAGCTAGGACTGCTATATCTGGTTACTCTTTTACCCATCCATGTATAGCCAGACAATTACCTTCCCTGGCTCCTCAGTTGCTTAAACCTTTACCTAATGCCCCTGGTCCCTCTGCCCTTGACAATTCCCATACATTTCTGCCTTACTTGCTTATTCTCCACTTGCTAAATCCAATGCTATCCGAAACTCTGCTGCCTGTAGCCAACTCACAAATAAGTCCTGTTAACCAGACATCTGTGCTTTCTGACCAATCTCAGCTTAAAATTCACAACATTGTTTTCAAACCTATTTATGCCCTTAACCCTCTCCATCTTTAATTTCCTCCAGCTTTGAGAATCTGCATGATAACTGCCAGTTTCCAATACCGTTTTTTTTTTTTTTAGCATCTCTGATTAATCTCTGGCAGCTGTGCCTTCATCAGTTAAGGCTCCATGATCTAGTATTCCTATTACGCTTCTTTGCCCTTGGCGCTCCCTCGCTTTCTCATCTCCTTGAAGGTGCTCTTAAAATCTTATCTCTTTGACCAGCCTTTTGGTCATTTTCCACATAACTCAGTTTCAAGCTACGTGCGACAAAGCTCCTGTGAAGCTCCTGTGAAGTGCCTTGCGATCTTTTAGTAGCTTAAAAGTGCCAGATAAAGCATGTTCCAATTGTAGTAAGACACACCATTAACTCATCTGAAGGACTGAATGAAAAATCTACTAAGTTTATACAGAATAGAAATTTACAATACAAAAGGAGATGTTTCGGCATGCTTATCTGGGGTGGGAATGGAACTTTCTATTCACTGTTCTCAAGTTACAATCTTACATGTTTTGATTTTTCAACTACTATCAAAGTACATGTTTATGTAACAATGTCCTCTGTCATTCTTTCAGACGGTGAGTTCCAGGAGTTATTACTGTTCAGGTGAAACCATTTTTCATCATCATCCCTTTAAACCTCTACTAATTAATTTTATGTTCTCTTGTTAGATAATTCTCTACCAAGGCTCCTTCCTGTTTAGCTTCTTGGTGCCTTTTTGACTTTATAAATCAGAACAGGAGACTTGGAACCTGATATTATTTCTCCTTCTCTCACAGGGAGAAGTGTATATTTAGCATTCTCATGGACTCAGTTCATAGCAGACTTGCGCCTCTCTCTTGGGATTGCAAGTTCAAAACTCAACTCAGGGAAAACGCAAGAATAATAATCTGGTGCAGTATGGGGATGTGCTAATTTGGTTAAGAATTTGGCAGTTACTTTTTCCTCTCTATTATTAATTCATGCCGAAGATGCTGGAGTAACTCAGCGGGACAGGCAGCATCTTTGGAGAGAAGGCATGGGTGACGTTTTGGGTCAAGACCATTCTTCAGACTGATGTCAGGGTAGTGGGTGGGACAGAGATAGAATGTAGTCGGAGACAGTAAGACAGGTGGGAGAACTGGGAAAGGGGAGGGGAGGGAGAGAGAGGGAAAACAAGGGCTATTTGAAGCTAGAGAAGTTAATGTTCATAGCGCAGGGGTGTAAGATCCCCAAGCGAAATATGAGGTGCTGTTCCTCCAATTTGCACTGGGCCTCACTCTGACAATGGAAGAGGCCCAGGACAGAAAGGTCAGATTGGGAATGGGAGGGGGAATTAAAGTGCTGAGCAACCAGGACATCAGGTAGGTTAAGGTGGACTGAGCGGAGGTGTTCAGCAAAACAATTGCCGAGCCTGCGCTTGGTCTTGCCGATGTACAGAAGTTGACACCTGGAACAGCGGATACAGTAGATGAGGTTGGAGGACGTGCAAGTGAACCTCTCCCTCACCTCAAAAGACTGTCGGGGTCCTTGGATGGAATCAAGGGGGGATGTAAAGGGACAGGTGTTGCATCTCCTGCGGTTGCAGGGGAAAGTACCTGGGGAGGGGGTGGTCTGGGTGGGAAGGGACCAGTTGACCAGGGAGTTGTGGAGGAATTAATTCATACCTGCAGGGTCAGATATGGCCATAGTGAATCTCTGTAAGCAGTAGATTGTTAAGCATGAATTCATACTAATTCCTTTGGGTTTGGTTTTGATTTAAAGGTCTGCATGAGCAAATAAGATAAATAAAAGATTTTGATCACTCATAACGAGACGTTTGCAAAGAAGGAATCAAGTGGTACGTGAGATCTGCATATACACCATTACCTTCAAAAAACTACTGGTAGTGTCTTCTCTTGCAATCTGAACTTTGGCCAAGTCCTGCATATGAACAGATGCTGCTTGGATGTGGAATCCAGGTATAATCAGCTCCATATCTTTTGTAGCAAACACAGAACCATCTGCTTCAACACGCAAGTCTGGATTTGAAATTGAAAACTCCAGTCCTTCATTCCCACTGCAGTCATCAAAGAGCACTGAAAGACATTGAAAGAAAAGGCAATTAATATATAGCGTTCCCTGCCAGATTTTATTACAGGTCCACCACTGATTTTCCAGCCCCCTTGATTCCAGAGCCTATCTGGATTATCCATTTTGCCGGACCAACAGAGTTCACGGCCTCGGAGAGGAGGCCAATGTTACCGGAACGATCCATCTCAGAACCAAGATCTAGGAATCAAGAACCAAGGGAGGCTGCAAAGTTGGCAGGGGAAGTCGGCTATGGGAATGGACATGCCGGCTCTGGCCAGCCGAAGTTCCAGAGCCATGGCCTCAGACGGCAAATTCGACCCACTCATCAGCCGCGAAAGTCAGCTATGGGAACAAATCTGTTGGCTCTGTCTGGGCTAGAGTTCCAGAGCTCTGGCCACAAGGGAAAATTCGACCCGCCGATTGGCGCGGAAGTCCTGATGAGATCATCTGCCTCACCCGGCCCAGGCGCCATATTTTCAGGGAGACTTCTGGTGGGGGATTTCAAGTGCGCTCTCATAATTTTGTCCAGATTAAAGGAGGTGCCGAACCGCCAGTTGCCAGAAAAACGATGGTGGACTTGCATTCTTAAGACAAGACACAGTGGTGTTTCAAGCTCCATCTTCCTACACAGAGCACATGGATTGCTTCTACCAATATTTATGTAAAATGACAAGAAAGCATTAATTGCATGAGAAGGATATTGACTTGTGACTATCAATACCTCACAACACATAAAGCTGGATGACAACATTAATGTAAAACCAATGCACTAACTTCAATGTAAAACCAAAGCAACAATCTTATCTCTTAGGCCTCTTGTTAATAAACTAAAGTTAATATCTACAATCAGATCTGTTCTGGTCATGGTATGCAAATGTAGCCACAGGTTATCCTGTACATTTGTTATAACTGGCAATTAACTTTATTCCCTTTTATTCCCCCACCCCCCCCCCCCCCCCCCCCCCCCCCCCCCTTGCTATCTACAAACAATTAGAAGAGCAGTTCTCGTTTAATCTTACTATTTTATTTTACTAACAAATGAACCAGGTTATTTTTGAAAATTCCCGATTTTTTCTCAAATGATTGCATCCAACCAAAAATCAACCAGTAGTCAGCGAGTTATAAAATAACTCTCCCCCAAATTACTTCTCCCCTCTCCCATCAGGCATGAAGTATAGAAGTGAGAAAACAGATACCTCCAGATTCAGGGACAGTTTCTTCCCAGCCGTTATCAGGCGACTGAATCACTCTATCAACAATTAGAGAGCTGTCCTGAGCTACTATCTACCACATTGGAGATCCTCGGGCTATATTTAATCTGATTTTACTGGACTTTATCTTGCACTAAGCGATATTCCGTTTATCATGTACTGTAGCTGTACACTGTAGATGGCACGATTGTAATCATGTATTGTCTTACTGCTGACTGGCTAGCACGCAACAAAAGCCTTTCACTTTACCTCGGTACACGTAACAATAAACTAAACTATAGATCCCTTCGATGGTGGGGAGACCAGTACCCATGATGGACTGGTCACTTTTTTCCACAAACCAAAACAAATTTGGTCCCTTGGCTGTGAGTTGAAAATAAATCCTGATTCTGATCACCAATTTTCAAATCCCTTATCAAATGTTATGAAAACTATTTTGCAATAAGTACTGTGTCTGTACGTGAAAAGGTAGTTAGAGCATACAAAATGAGGGCAGGAATGGGCCATGCACCTTAACAAGCCTACTCTGTCATTCAAGTAGATTATGGCTGCTCTGAAGGAGGATCTCGACCCGAAACGTCACCTATTCCTTCGCTCCATAGATGCTGCCTCACCCGCTGAGTTTCTCCAGCATTTTTGTCTACCTTTGACTGCTGGCCTGATCCTATTACCCTGAAATTCCCATCGAATAACCTCAAAAATGTATAATAAATACAACTGCTAGCACAGCAATTAGGAAGCTTGAATTCTCCTATGCTGGTGGAAGCAAGGGTAGCAAGCAGACAGCTTGGGCCAGCCTCATTTTTAATTTTGAAATGTCAGCTGTGGCTCCAATTGCAGCACTTGCCTCCCTCTTGAGGTTGAGTGGCCGGGACTTGAGCAGATATACTTTAGACCTGACCATCGAATGCAGGCAGTAGTGCTGAACTGTTATTGATCTTGTCTTTTGCATGGCGTCTGTCGTGGGCATAACGGGGCCCATCGCACTATTCTGAAGAAGAGCCAGCGTGTTGTCCTGGCTAATATTGATTCCACGTTCAACATTTTAATCGTACCACATTATTGTTCATGGAAATTTGATATGGGTAAATTGTCAGCCACGTTCCCTACATTGCATCACTATTTACACTTCAAAATGTACATCTTTTGTTCCTATGTATTTGCAACATCCTGCAAAGGATGCAAAATTCACTGTAGAAATGGATTTTCAGTACGGAATGTATTTCAGTCATTTACAGTTTACATCACTGCCATGTGACTTTAACGAGGCAAACAACGCAAGATAGTAATAATAGGGAACGGCGGATGCTTGGGTCAGGCAGCATCCTTGGAGAACATGGATAGGTGAGGTTTCAGGTCGCTACCCCTCTTCAGCCTGGATTTTTCTTGAGTCTGATGAAGGATCTAACCCAAAACGTTACAGATCCATGTTCTACAGGAATGCAGCTTGACTAGCTAAGTTACTGCAGCATTTTGTGTCTATCTAAAGCAAGATAGCGCAAGCTTATGAGATGTAACAGCAACAATGCTGCGTTGCAATATTAATAAGATTACATGTCTTCTGCAGGGCGTGCAGTAGCTGCCTACCGCCTTGACCTCCATGGCGAGAACACGCCTATCATTTACCAACCTGCCAAGGGTGACTTCATTGTTAGTGCCATTCAGATCCTAAATGATCAGCTCCGGCTTACAATCAGGATTTTTGGAATGTAATGGCATCACAAAGAGGGGGGTGGGGGTGGGGGAGGGGGGGGTGGTGGGAGGGCTGTTGAAGGGTGTGAGATGCAGGCCAGAACAAATGCCACTCAGGGAACAGGAGAAATATTTGACGTGTGTCTAGGTCATGCCCCCTTAGCTTTGCTAGCTGTCAAACCTGTCAAATAACTATGAATATCTCTTAATAGCCTTGATATTCAATGAAGTAATAACAATGTTCTTAACTATCACTGAAGTAATTACAATGTTCCTGGTCACGGTCCTCGGGCACCTAAACTTTATACTTGATGACAGCACGGAGATGAGGGTATGGGTCTTTGAATATTTTAGCAACTTTTTTGGGGCCGCACCTCCTGTAGATCCCTTTGATGGTGAAGATTCAAAGGGCTCTACGAGACAGATGACAATGTCCACTACCTTCTGTAACCTCCATTCCTGGGTGTTCGAGTTATTAAAGCAGGCCGGGATGTAAGCGATCACAATGCACTCTACCATGTACTAGTAGACGTTCTCCTCCATCTTCTAAGAAAGTAGAGGCATTGATGAGTTATCTTCAAATTTATAAGAGGGTGTTGAATCTTATCAAGGAAATCTGTAAAGATCCGAGGTGAAGATTGTCAGCGGTTGACTGGGAAGATGCATCGAATGTGAACAAACCTAGATACAAAGTGCTGGAGTAACTCAACGGGTCAGGCAGCATCGCTGGTGAACTTTGATAGGAAACGTTTCGATCCCAGCTCGAAACATAACTTATCAATGTTCTCAAGATATTCTGCCTGACCCACTGAATTACTCCAGCACGTTGCATCTTTTTTAGTAAACCAGCGTCTGCAATTCCTTGTTTATACATTCACTTTCAAACTAGTTCACCTTCAATGTATTTTCCCAATCAGCCACTGACAGTTACAAAAAAATATAGTTACGTTGTAAAAATATGTTTCCACATTGCAAAAATATATATTCATTTGAAGCATAAAAACGATAAAAGAAAAGCTGCATTAAATTAAAGGAAGTGGCTTGTAAGGTTGTCAGAAACAGCAGCTAAGAAGATTGGCAGCATTTCTGAACTTGGCAAATGAAGACTAAAAAATGTTAGATGAAAAGGCAAGGTTGAAAATGAGAGGAGGCTAAAAATAGCCAAAACATGGATTGTAAGAGTTTCAATACAAAATGGAAAAGAAAGGATAAATGTAAGCCCTTAAGAAAATTATCAAGGGGGATAACAAAATGGCAGAGGAATGAAATAGTTATATTTTATCTGCCTTCACAGAAGAGAACACAAACAACCAGCCAGAAATATTAGAGTACCAGGTCCAGTAAGAACGAGGAACTGAAAGAAATAAGCATCAGTCAAAAAGTAGTCTAGGCGAAGTTGGAGAGTTTGAATGTCAATAAATCCCAGGGACATGATGGTCTACAGAGCAGAATTTTTGAAAGAGATGGCAAAATATAGAAATTATGGATGCTCTTATCATTATTTATATATTGTAGTATTGTTCCCATGTGATGGAGGTAAATATGGCCCCACTATTTAAGAAAGGATGGAGAGAGAAACTAGGAAACTACCAAACAGTTGACAGTAATGACAGTGGGCAGGAAAATAATAGAATCTGAAGGATGTAATAACAGAATACTTTGGAAAAAAACTTTAAAACCGATTAGAATTATCATGGATTTGTGAAATCATGCTTGATCAATCTATTGGAGTTCTTTGAGGATACCAGATTTAAAAAATGAATTGTGTGTAGTGTGTAAAATCTGGGGGGAGTTGAGGGGAATGCAGTGAGAATAAGAAATGTGTGTGCTACATGACTCTAAAAACTCAAGATGGCACAAGGGCAATGTTGAACAAGCTGGCATGGGAAGGTTATTAGCACAGAGAGACAAAACATTGGATGATAACTTGGCAATATATTTACGATCGTGAGGGTGACCATCACAGAGCACACCACGGCAAAGCAGTCCTGGCAAATCCACAATAAATAATATCTTAAAAAGATTTCTTATTTTCTGCAAATACTAGAACTTACGTAAAACGGACAAAGCTACTAATCAAGCATCTTTTTTTTGGTCAATTAACATCAGTAACTGATCAAACAATGTATGAGAAGTCATACCACATGATACAAGGTAGACAAAAGTGCTGGAAAAACTCAGCGGGTGCAGCAGCATCTATGGAGCGAAGGAAATAGGCAACATTTCGGGCCGAAGCCCTTCTTCAGTTTTACAACCTCATGAAGAAGTTCTCCTCCTCCCTCCGAAGACAGTTTTACAACCTCCTGTCTGCTCCACATGATACACATTGTTCCTCACTGTATATGGTTTTAGAGACACAATGTGAAACAGGCCCTTTGGCCTACAAAGTCCACATTGAAAACAGGCCCTTCGGCCTACCAAGTCCACATTGACAATAGGCCCTTTGGCCTACCAAGTCCACATTGAAAACAGGCCCTTCGGCCTACCAAGTCCACATAGAAAACAGGCCCTTTGGCCTACCAAGTCCACATTGAAAATAGGCCCTTTGGCCTACCAAGTCCACATTGACCATCGATCACCCATTTACACAAGTTTCTATCTTATCCCACTTTCTCATTCACCTCCTACGTATCAGGGGCAACCTTTTTTTTTAAAAAAAGAGGCCATTTAATCTACAAACCCACACGTCTTTTATGGGAGAAATCCAGAGCACCAGAAGGAAACCTACACAGTCACAGGTAGAATGTGCAATTAAATGTCTATCATTTCAAGAATTAAAAGATATCTATGGATTACACCCAAATAACTTGTTCAGGTATTTACAAATTAGAGACCATATCAAGTCAAACATGCAAGACTATAAGAATAGAGAGCCAGGATTATTGGATGAGTGGCTTAACAAGCACACAAATACAGTAAAAATTAATAGCGTGCATATATAATACTCTTTTGGATAAGGAAGTCCCAACAACAGAATCATACCGACAGATATGGGAAAATGAAATAGGTCTATCTATAATGAAAGACACTTGGGAAGAAAGTTAACAATGTATACACCGATGCTCATTAAATGCCAGACATACTTTGGTACAATTTAAAGTAATACATAGATTACACTACTCAAAAACAAAATTAAATATAATTTTTCCTAACATTTCTTCTATTTGCGATAAATGTCAGAATTTAGAAGCCAACTTAGTGCATAGTTTTGTAACATGCATAAAACTTAATAGTTATTGGGCTGATATTTTTGGAATCATCTCTGAGGTTCTTAAAACTAAATTGGACCCTGATCTAAAGTTAATAATATTAGGAGTCCCTGACTCAAGCTTAATATTAACAGTAAGTCAAAGACATTTTCTTGATTACTGTTTGATAATTGGAATTCTAGAAGGGAACATTATCCCCCACAATCAAAATGTGGACAGTGGAAATGTTGGAGACATTGCATTTGGAGAGAATTAGGTTTGACCTTATGAACAAATATGGTCTCCATTCATTGATTACTTAAAGGGGTAGCTGAGCTCAGCACCGTAACTCAATAAGTACCCTGGTGTAGGATTAGATGAAAAAAGTATTGGGATCTGTATACACGTCTCAAGAGATATTGTTATATGAAACTGTTCAATTCAATGTAAAGATTCTTTCATTTAATTTTTAATTATATAATAATTGTTTTTATTTTGTTTTTAATTTTTCTTGTTTATCTTTTCTTTTTTTACTTTTTATTTTTTTATTATATAATCATTATTATTCAATCACAACATCTTGATTATTGATTTATACTTTTACTTTTTTTTTCACTCCCTTACCTTCCCAAAAAAAATCAAAAACAGTAGCATATATAAATTATCCCGTAATATTTGTACAACATTTGTGATAAGTCTGATTTGTATTTGAAGTGCTGTTGTACCTTAGATAATATGCAATGCTCCTAATAAAAATATTAAATACTAAAAAAAAAGAATGTGCAAACTCCATGCAGAGGTCAAGATTGAACCCAGGTCTCTTGCATTGTGAGGTAGCAGCTTTATGCGCACCCGATGAACCATCTCTGAGTGAAGAAATGTCTTCCCTCCTTAGTCTACATTCCTCTACCAAGTCGACCAAGACTGACAACATCTACCTACTCTCTGGCATTGCACACCCTGGAAGCAGAAGAGCTGTAGCTAGTCAAAAAGAACGCCTCAGACAATCAGAGGATGAAAGACTCCCCCTACATGACCACCCTTTGCTAACTCAGAGGTTGAAATCACGCAGAAGTTTCCTCTCTTCTGCCCATCCCCTGGACTGCAGTGCATCGTCCAGAAGGCTCAAACTTTGGGACGAGAGACTAGAGAAATCTGCGGAAGACATTCACATGGCAAACTCTGGAAAACTCCCACCAGGTTCCGACCAACCGTGGATAACCTGGCGCAGTCTCAACAGACTGCGGACATGCTTGGGAAGGAGCAAATCGAAGAGGCTGAAGTGGGGATGTACTGAAGATGCGGCAGACTGCAAGTGCGGACGGTGCGACCAGACTATGGAACATCTCCTGAGCTGTGACATGCTGCATGACACATGCACTGTCAAGGACCTTGCAGAGGCCAACCACGTGGCACTAAATTTTTCTTGCTATTGGCAAAATTGATGGCACAAAATAATAATAATTTCTTCAAACTGTGCCTATGGTCATGGACTCCCTAGTTATAGGAAGCATCCTCCTTGTATTCAGCTGTAATGCCTTTTAAGAATTATGGACCATTCAGGATTTCTCATTCTTCTAAACTCTAAAAATACAATTTTAGTTATCACAATCTTTTTTCATTCCTGGAACCTGTCTAACAAGGGATGGATAGAGTGGATGTGGAGAGGATGTTTCCAATAGTGGGAGCATGTAGGACCAGAGGTCATAACCTCAGAATAAAAGGACATTCCTTTAGGAATGAATGAGGAGGATTTTATTTCGTCAGAGGGTGGTGAATCTGTGGAATTAATTGCCACAGAAGGCTGTGGAGGCCAAGTCAATGGATATTTTTAAGGCAGAGATAGGTTCTTGATTAGTACGGGTGTCAGGGGTTATGGGGAAAAAAAGGAAAAAATTGGGTATAAGAGGGAAAGATAGATCAGCCATGATTGAATGGCGGAGTAGACTTGATGGGCCAAATGGCCTAATTCTGCTCTTATCACATGAATTTATGGATGTTCACTGCACTTCTTTCTGAAGTAAAGAGGTGAAAGCTATACAGAACAATTTTGAAAGCAATTTTGAAATCACCAAAAATCTGTCATTATTTTTTTCCTGTACACATCATCAATACATCACTGTTACGACAATTTATTTATGTCCAGGCATTTCTGCATTACAGAGGATGCAAGTAGTTCTTATATATTTATACTGTGTATTGTTATCTGGTACAGCGCTGATTTTATTTGCTCAAAATGCCTTATTGATGAGTGAGAACAAGTACCAGCCTGTAGCTTACAGCGCCATTGGAAAGACGGAAAAAAAACATTATGTGAACCTTGTTTATGGATCTACAAACTATAATTAATATTGCACTTATTCCATCACTTTAAATTAGTAGATTACAAATATGTCACAAGAATCGCCTTTCTAGAACCAGAAGGATTTACATGAATCTAATGTCTGAATTATATTAGACACTAATCCACAAATATGTCCTCAATTCCCACTGCTCCCACAGACTTCAAAACAGCCTTTGATTTAGAAGGGCCCAGGGGATATGAAGTTCATGTCAGTACCATTTATAAAGCTGAAAAACAGTTTGTATGCAGCATAAGAGGTTTAACAGAACAACTGTGATTTTTTCTTATTGCATTAATGAAATATCAGAGTACAGAGAAAATGTATCTTAAATAAACCATGCAGATAAATTATTTATTTCTGGACTTTGACGGCCGATGTGAACATATGTTAAAATGAGTGAGATTCACTTTGATGAAATAGAGCCAGAAAAATTGTTTTTTCAATTTCCCCATTCCAAAATTAGAAAAATGTATGAGTTGTTGTAATGAGACTACTAATCATACAGGACATATATAAGTCACGAGTGCTTATAACCAGAATGTGCCTAAATACCAGAAAGAAATGTTAAAATTAACTTCATAATCAGATCATGTCCCTGGTTCCAAAAATTCTTGGAATTTTGACTTTTTTTATTTGGTTAACGATTATTCACAATATTGAAATAATTTGAACCTGTTAATATAATAAAAATTATGTAGATTTGATATCACATTAAAACATCAACAACCAATTTGGTAAATATATTTTCATATTTTATTACTTAGAAACAGTACAATTGCATTATCAATTAGTCTTCGCTTCAACTCAGAAAAAGTGCTAAATGTCCTATCTTTAGAAATTTATTTGCAATGTTCTCACATTGAGCAAACCTTATTCCACAGTATAATGTATTTCAGAAAATTAAGATGTGACTTTGAATAAATTCTTAGTTTTACGTATGTTCCTGGATACCTTTTGCAAATCAGACATGTTTTCCATGACCAAAATACCTTATTTACATTTCTATGTTATTCCTGAAATTATTTCACGCCACCATAATGTACTGCACTTCGATTAATTTTGTGGTGGTGAAAAGGTTATGCTTTAAAAATAATACTTCAGCAATTTATTTATTCTATTTATGAATGGCCTAATACTACTATAACTTGTGAACATGACTAAATGGAGAAAACAGATCACAAGAAGACCCAAAATATAATTTTTGACTGTTTTAATAAGCAAATATGCGGGCGTACGGCTGGAGGTTGATGTGTCTTTCAATTAGCCTCATTCAAATCTATCTTTCTGATCAGTTCTGAACACCGAGGTGAAATGTTAAATGCAATAAAACCTGTAGAGCTTTGTTCCAAATCAATAACTTTTGTAAATTTTGACACAGCAGAAGACAGAAATCATTAAGCAGATGATTGAAATGGTGACAAACTTTAAAGGAAAAAGAACCCATTAAATATACTAGGTCGATAAAAATGCTGGAGAAACTCAGCGGGTGAGGCAGCATCTATGGAGTGAAGGAAATTAGCGACGTTTCGGATCGAGACCCTTCTTCAGACTGATGTGGGGGTGGGGGGGGGGGGGGGTGAAAGGAAAAGGCGGGTACAGCAGGCTGTGGGAGAGCTGGGAAAGGGAGGGGAAAGAAGGAGAAAGCAGGGACTACCTGAAATTGAAGAAGTCAATGTTCATACCACCGAGGTGTAAATTACCCAAGCAAAATATGAGATGCTGTTCCTCCAATTTACCTTGGGCCTCACTCTGGCCATGGAGGACTCCGGGCCGGGGAATGCATCAACATTTGCAAAATGTGCTAATCTTTGGCAGGCCTCAGAAATAGTTTTTTTTGTGATAAATTACACAGAAGGCAGGATTAGGAGGCCAACAGTTCTTCTCCTCTCTGCACACTCAAATGAGTGTGACTTGCCTCAACCTCTGAGCAGTTTGATGTATTTCTAAATGTGCTCCAAGGATTATAGCCAGCAAATGTTAGTTGGATTCATCTATTGGAAGAAGTGGGCTTAGATAGCCAGATTCACAGCCAAAACACACGATGATACTTCAAGTGACTCATGCTGAATGTCTCGAATGATACATTGCTCCGTAATGATGCCATTACACTTAGTTAAAGATGTAAAGTGAAGACAAATAAGCCAGGCCTCGACAGAGTGGATGAGGAGAGGATGTTTGCAGTAGTGGGAGAGTCTAGGACCTGAGGGCACAGCCTCGGAATAGAAGGACATACCTTTAGAATGGAGATGAGAAGGAAATAGCTAGAGAGTGGTGAATCTGTGGAACTCATTGCCACAGATGGCTGTTGAGGATGTCATTGGTAATTCTAAAGCGGAGATTGATAGCTTCTACAATATTAATGTGTCAAAGATTACATGGAGAAGGCAGGAGAATGGGTTTGAGAAGGAAATATAAATCAGCCATGATTGAATGATGGAGCAGACACGATGGGCCAAATGGCCCAACTCTGCTCCTATATCTTATGATCTTATGACATTGACCCGAGTCCAATGAGGTATAAGTGCCACAACTGTTCTCCGAGTGACCATAAATGCCTTTCAGTTTGCAGAACAGTAGTCTATGGCAGTGTTTAAAACAATAGACTGTTCATCATCTATGACACTTGCTATGAGTAAAGGGACAGCTACGTTATCATGTAAACACTGGAAGCTGCTCTCGAGTGCAGTTACTCCTATGAAAGTCGTGCAAGACCACCAAAACACCACAGTCCAATTTATTCAAATTCAGTAGAAGCAAGACAAGATTCAGCCATCAATAAAAAAGAGATAAAAATAAAAATGGCTGGAAACATTGAGCTTGTCATGCATCACCTGTGGAGAGACAGTTTACGTTTCAAGTCGTCACGTTTGTCAGCATTGTAAAAGAGGGAAAAAGACAAAATGTTTAATCTGAGTCTGATGAGGGCTCTCAACGCAAAACGTCACCAATTCCTTTTCTCCAGAGATGCCGCCCGACCCACTGAGTTACTCCAGAATTTTGTGTCTGTCTATAGGGAAAAAGACAAGTTAGATTTAAGTCACAGAGCAGGTGGGGGAGGGAAGAACAGTACAAAGGGAATACTCTGCGGGGTGAAGTCAAAAATGACCATAATTACCCGAGGAGACAGTAGCAATTGACAGGTTAATGGCAGCTGTTAAGGAGTGATAATGCAGGCGAAAAAGTGTAAAGTGCCGCAAAATGCAAGGCTATCGCATATGACCAGCGGGTCAGGCAATGTTAATAAGAGAGAAAATCAAAGCAAATATCACAAATTAATGCCTTGCAGCAGACATGGCCAGTTCTACTGTAGGCAAAGAAAGTGATTACCCGAGATTGTTGAATCAGTATTGAGACCAAAAGGGTGACCAGTGGAGCAGGCACAATGTGAAGGAAGGAATTGCAGATGCTGGTTTACACTGAAGATAGACACAAAATGCTGGAGTAACTCATGTGCAGGCAGCATCAAACTCAGGCAGCATCTCTGGATAGGAGGAATGGGTACAGTTACGGGTCGAGACCCTTCTTCAGGAGGCTGACACGGATCAGTGCTTGGATGAACCATAAGTTTGCATTCAATAGGAAAATTGGTGGAGTTGTGGAAAGTAAGGGAGGCTATCAAAGGAAAATCTCCTCCCTCGACTCCATCCACAAACCCATACAGTCTTTTCAGGTGAGGCAGATGTTACATTGCATCTCCTCCAACCTCATCTATTGTATCCAATGTTCCTGGTGTGGACTCCTATATATCAGCGAGACAAAACACAGGTCGGGCGATCATTTCGCTGAACACCTACGTTTAGCCTGCCTTGGCCTATGCAATCTCCCAGTTGCCAAACACTTTAACACCCCCTCCTTTTCCCACACTGACCTGTCTGTCCTGGGACTCCTCCATTGTCAGAGTGAGCCACCCACAAATTGGAGGAACAGCACCTCATACTTCACTTGGGCAGCTTACAACCCAGCAGTATGTCTATTGATTTCTCCAATTTCAAGTAACTCTTGCATTCTCTCTCTCTCTCCATCCCTCCCCCATCCTAGTCAGCCTGCTAGTTTTACTGTTCGTATTTCTTTATTATCATCTCATCCACAGCCAAAAATGAATCATTGTGGGCTCCGCCATTCCTTGGTCATCAGTGCCTGCTCTGATTTGTTCTGATTTCTACTTTTCATACCTCTTGTTTCCCTCTCCCCACTCTCAGACTGAAGAAGAGTCTCGACCAGAAATGTTGCCTATTCCTTTTTTCCAAATATGCTGCCTGACCTGCTGTGTACACCAGCGTTTTGTGTCTATTATCAAATAGTGTCTATTGTGTCTATTATAAAACAGGATATAGACCAGTTAGAAGCATGGGTGGAGAAATGGCAGGTGGAGCTTAATTTAGATATACAGCACGGAAACAGCCCCTTTGGCCCACTGAGTCTGCGCATAACAGCAATCCCCGCACTTTAACACCACCCCACACACATTAGGGACAATTTAGAAGTATAACAAGCCAACTAACCTACAAACCTGTGGAAGGAAACCGGAGCACCCGGAGAAAACTTGTGCAGGTAATAGGGAGAATGTACAAACTCTGTACAGACAGTGCTCATAGTTAGGATCAAACCCAGGCCTCTGGCGCTGTAAGGCAGCAGCTTTACCACTGTGCTGGCTCTTAATCTGGACAACTGCGAGGTATTTTGCGCATTGTGTGAAATGTTTTGGAAGTCAAATGCAAGAAGAAAGTATTCTGTAAATGGCAGGAGGCTTGGGAGAATTAATGTGCAGAAATATATTGGGGGACATGTGAACAGCTCCCTGAAAATGACAATATAAGTAGATAGGAAAAGAAGGTGCAGGTACACTTGCTTTGATTCGTCAGGTCATTGAGTATAAATGTTGGCAAGTCAAATTGCAGCTGCATAAAAATTTGTCTCAGCCACATTTGGAGTACTATATGCAGTTCTTGTTTCCACATTGTCAGAAAGGTGTTGAGACTTTGAGCTATCGAGGCAGATGCAGAAGAGGTTCACCAAGATGTTACATGAATTGGAGTGTATTTGCCAAGGAGAGGTTGGACAAACTTGGATTGTTTTCTTTAGACTATCAGAATCAGAATCACACTTTATTCGCCAAGTATGTTTTGCAACATACGAGGAATTTCATTGGCCAGGTCAGTCATACAATTAAAAGCAACAGACTCAAAACACATTTTAACATGAACATCCACCCCAGTGACTCCTACACATTCCTCACTGTGATGGAAGGCGAAATAAAGTTGAAGTCCTTCCCTTAGTTCTTCCTCGGTCGTGTGCCCCGACCCCCCGTTGACGGGACGATTTTAACTCCCGTAGCCGGCGGCGTTCGGGCCCTCCGCGTCAAGGCGATCAAGCTCCCACATTGAGGGGATGTCAGCTCCCCCATGCCAGCCGATCGAACCTCGCGTCGGGGCTGGTCGAACCTTCCACGACGTTGGAGCTCCCGACTCGGCCTTACCGGAGACTGCGAGCCCTTGGTGTTGATTCCATGGTGATCACAGTGGGAGCGATCCCAGGCAAGGGACCAGCTCCGATATTAAGTCCAAGGCCCGCGGTGGGGCTCACGACTGTCCGAGGAAGCTTCCAGCTCCAGCAATGGTAGGCCGCAGAGCCTGGAGAATGTGATCCGAAAATTTATCACATCTCCGGGAAGGTAAGAACCTGAAAAAAGGTTTCCCCCGATCCCCTCCCTCCACTCCCCACATAAAACAAACCGAAGAACATTAAAACAAATCTTTTAACAAACTAAAAAATAACAAAAAGAGTGAAAAGACAAACAGACTGCCAGCAGGGCAGCCATCACCCTGACGCCCCTGGTGGTCATCGTGAGGCTAAAGTGCGATCTTAAAGATATTTATAAAATTATGAGGGGCATAGATAGAGCGAATGGTCTATACCCATGATGGAAATGCCAAACAAGAGAAGGCATAGGTTTAAGGCAAGAGTGGGAAAAGTTTAACGGAGAAGTTTGAGCAAAACTTCATTTTTTAGGTGCTGCCAGGAGAAGTGCAGAAAGCAGATGCAATAGCAATATTCGGACAGACATATCAACAGGCAAGTAATAAAGGGATTAGTTAAACTGGCATCATGGTTGGTGCAGATAATAGATGCAAGTGTGTAGGATGTGAATTGATAACTTTCCTATTTCTTTACTCCTTGTAAACCCGTGACTGCGCAGTCATGTACAAATCTATTTCAATTTTCAAATTTGCAAACGACACCACCATTGTGGGCCGGATATCAAATAATGATGAGACAGAAAGGAGATTGAGAACCTTGTGTCTTGGTGTCGAGACAACAATCTTTCTCTCAACGTCAGCAATGCGATGGAGATAGTGGTCGACTTCAGGAACCATATACCCCAGTTTGCATTGAGGGTGCTGTAGTAGAGATGGTCGAAAATGTCAAATTCCTAGGTGTCAATATCACCAAACAAATTCTTATGGACCACCCATATTGAAGCAACGACCAAGAAGGCACACCAACACCTCTGCATCCTTAGAAGTCTTAGAAAGTTTGGCTTGTCCCCTACAACTCTCACCAACTTCTACAGGTGCACCATAGAAAGCATTTTATCAGGACGCATCTCAGCTTGGTTTGGGAATAGCTTCATCCATGACTGCAACAAGTCGCAGCAAATTGTGGACACAGTCCAGGCCATTGAACAAACCAACTTCCCTTCTATTGACTCCATTTAAAACTCACGCTGCCTCGGCAAGGCCAGCAGTACAATCAAGGACGAGTTGCATCCTGCCCACTCCCACTTCTCCCCTCTCCCATCAGGCAAAAGGTATAGAAGTGTGAAAACGCACACCTCCACATTCAGGGACAGTTTCTTCCCAGCTGTTATCAGGTAACTGAATCATCCTACCACAACTAGAGAGCAGTGCTGAACTGCTATCTACCTCTTTGAGGAACCTCGGACTATGCTTAATAGGACTTAGCTGGCTTTACCTTGCACTGAACGTTATTTCCTTATCATGTATCTATACACTGTAAATGGATCAATGGTAATTATGTATTGTTTTTCTGCTGACTGGTTAGCACACAACAAAAGCTTTTACTGTACCTTGGTATACATGACAATAAACTAAATTAACTAACGAACTAACTACTTCTGGTTCTCAGTCTCAACTTACTATTGTACACAACTCTAGTTGCAGATGGGATCCAGAATTTGGAACGTAATTAACTCCTTCATTCAGTTGTTGCACTCGATCAGCACATGGATCCCAGAAGAATGTAAAATTCCCATTTATTTAAAAAGCCAAAAACCGATCCATTACATGCTCCATTTGAAGGTTTTGTTTGCCATTTCCTCTGCAATGACTGGTATCAAGCTTATATTGATCAGACAGGCACAAAAGCAAAGACACGTGCATTTCCGAGGTACATTTTAGGTTGAGAGCACACATTCCCCTTTCATAATGCCAAGGCACTCTCATTGAAAAGAAAACACCAGCAGGGTCACAGTTAATGAGCAGCAATGCTTCCTTCTCTCTTGGTTGACTGAATATCATGTCTGGTGCCGTGGGCATTAGGAACCTCTGTGTGCATTAACGATCATCCATGTGTAAAAATAGACAGTAAATGTTGGCTGGCAATTCCATTGAGCGGTCCAATTACAACATTCCTCCACCACCTCAGCTCTAATCAGCTCCGACAAGGCGGGTCAAAAATCAAAACCGGGACCATCTCGGTTTCAGGAGCTCAGCAGCACACCAGATGGTGCACCGTGCTGGTGGACCACCAGAGGTGGGCACTGGTGGCAATTGGACACTTACCTAGATCACTCCTGTTCAGCTGCTACAGTATCTCCACTACTGTTGCCAATAATATTCTTCATTTATTAACAGGAGTTACGCTTTGCACGGCATTGCAATTCTCAGTGACATATACCCTTTAATCAAAATGTTCATCAAACTGAAAGGAATAGTTAAAAAATAGGGTCATCATGTGATTGTTCTATTTTGTGTAAAAGATGATAGATCTCACAGCGCAAATTGCAACAAATTCTGAATTGAAGAAACATGACTTGAGACAAAGAAGATATCAATCTGCCTAGAACATTAATAAACTGTCGGAGCCCTGTTTAATCAAAATAATGGGAAACTCGCTATGTTATATAAAATATATAGAAATAGAAACCACAAAATTATGCTCTATGATCGGTGGTTTTAACACAATTGATTTTGTACAATATTTATGCTTTTTTCCAAGTTATATTTATCTGTGGGACTTTATCCAAGCTGCACTAAAATAATTTTAGACTATTATATTACCTCGTTGCTTTGATATCATTCTGCACTTAAATCCCTCGCTTTAGACCATTTGATTCTCTAATGTCAAAATATCACTATGGATGAGCACCTTAGATCTGTAACTCACTGCATAATTTAGGCTGAACCAAGGTCAGTTGCAGAATGAAATATGATAGCAGGCATTTCATGTTTGATACAGTGTATGTGGTGTGAAGGAGATCAGGTCAGGCAGCAGGATAGGAATGTAAGCAGCAGCTATATTGAGGCTCCGACCCCAGTAATGAAAGTAAATGGTAAACTCGGTGAAGGAATCTCGCCACTTATTCTGATATACATTTTCTCAATGGAAATGTGAAGAGAAAAGGCTAACTCACTATCAACACCGCCAACCGTAAAATATTTAAAAAAGGGTTTCTTCAAATAATTACTCTTGTCCAATTACCAATGAGAAACTACTTGGTGAAATGTTGCCATCTCTCAAATAAATAAAGAATATTATAAGTATCCATAACAAAACTACATTTAAACTGTTTTAAACATAAAACGTAAATTGCATTACTAAAACTATTTATCTTCATCCATTTTTGAAAATTATAGAACATTTAGTGATCATTTTTTTCTGCATTACACCTGATTCCTCAAACCCCACCAAAAGCAGTTGTTCAGTTGCATGGTAAGTATGAAAATAACAGTTCTTTGAAATCTGAAATTGTTTTATTTAATGCTTCAATGCCACTAACAGAAGCCTGTATTTGTAATGAGTAAATATTAACTTTCCACTTTTCTTTTCTCAATGTCCCAAACCAATTATGATTTTCCAATGCTTTTCAGCAAATAAAGATCAGACTTGGAAAGTGAACCCAGGCAGAATCTAATACATTGGTGTAATGTGTCTTGCTCTACTATAACTGTACTTATTCATCTCCGACTCAGAACTGTGAGAAGGCTGAATCTTTCAACTCCACTGATCACCACCTGCTACAATCAATAGTATTCCCCTGTGCACCATTTTCCAGTTAATCTGTTATCTCACTAGCAGATCAAAGGCTAACTGCAACCTTATTTAAATTTGCAAATTGGGATTTGATTATCGATGTCTTGACCAAATTGTACTGAAGCTAAAACTCATTAATACTCTTCTCTAATTTGAGGAAAGGAACCCAGCAACAAGATTGCTGACATGTGTCGCAGCTTAATGACTATGACAGACAGGGATTTTTATAACTAAATGCACTACAGTGCTGATAGATCCTTATAAGGCAGAGCAAGCATGAGAATTACAGATGAGCCATAATGTTCAATGACTGTTTACTCCTGGGAATGTGTTCTTATTTTAGCTCCACAATATCTAACATTTCATGAATTCATATCATAAAGTTATCACGCTGAAATAAATTATGCATTGAATATTGTTCATTTAAACGTAACCAGAACTATTAAATTATTTAAGATGCAAGTTATTTCTGTTACTAGAGAAGACTGCTGGGCCAAATTATTGATTATGCTAGGATTTGACTTGTTTGACCACATTTAATCAATATCAGTGTTCAGTAGCCGTTTCCTCATGGTAGGATGTGTGCACTGAGCATACTGAAAATTACCAATATTCTGCCTTTTTGCCAAACATTTCTTCAATTTAATAAATCCATACCCATCTTTTAAAATATATGATCTATTGGTAGCGCAATCTGAAACAATATACATTCATTATATATTTTAAAATTAATATTTTATGAACGCATTGCAAATGCCATGTCTGTCTCTATTTTGATGTTTAATCTTAAAAACAGAAAATTTACAGAAAGTGTATATTGTTTTCTGACATTTATTACATTTATTCCAAGAATCAAGAATGACTCTTGAAATAAACATGCAATAAAAGTCAGATATAAAAAATGTATAGTTTTAATCTGAGATTTATTACAAGTTTATTTTATTGAAACCATGGGATCTCAAATTATTAAATTAATTCTCATTCTTACTCTGGTAAATTTTGCTAACACCGTAATTATTTCAATGTTAATGTGAAATCAATGTTTCAATTGCCCAGTCAATTCTGTTTCACATAGTGATAATAACAGATGAATCACCAATATTACTAACAAACGTTTTGCTTTTAAAAATAAGCCATTGTTTGTTATGCACCATTTAATAGTCATGAAATGACCTTTTAATACTGTGATTGTTTTAACAGGAAATAACAATCCACCCATGGTGATGATTTTAGCAACTTATATGGGATTTGAAGTTTACCACAAAAAATGAAGCCTTGAGTTTAGAAGGATGAGAGAAGATCTCATTGAAACATATAAGATTGTTAAGGGCCTGGACACGCTAGAGGCAGGGGCCACAGTTTAAGAATAAGGAGTAAGCCATTTAGAACGGAGATGAGGAAACACTTTTTCTCACAGAGAGTGTGGTGAGAGTGTGGTGAGTCTGTGGAATTCTCTGCCACAGAGGGCGGTGGAGGCAGGTTCCCTGGATGCTTTCAAGAGAGAGCTAGATAGGGCTCTTAAAAATAGCGGAGTCAGGGGATATGGGGAGGAACGGGGTACTGATTGGGGATGATCAGCCATGATCACATTGAATGGCAGTGATGGCTCGAAGGGCCGAATGGTCTACTCCTGCACCTATTGTCTATTGTCTATTGACTCTTTGGAAAAGTTTCTTATACCTTCATATTTCTCAATTAGTAAGATGTCAATGAATTTCTGATTTTATTCAGCCAAAAGATAAGATTTGGCTAGTTAATACTTCTTGTATTACTGCAATGGCATCCTTGAATGCTTTTTTCTTTATTCAGGAGGACTTGATTAGGGCTTTTGAAGTTGAAAGCATAGTCACTGATGATTCAACAATGGTAATCAAGGGCATTTAAAGGCCATAACTGGAAATACACAGGGTAAAGAAATTTATAGAAATACAGGAAGACATTGTAGAACTATGGAGGAACAAATGAGGGCAAAGGTTTACAATAAGTGCCTGTCTGCGGAGGATGAAAGGAATCAGGTTGGAGATTGTTGTCTAGAGAAGTAAAGATGAAGGCTTCTGAAACTAATGTGCTGAGCCAAAGAAGTTACATACTTCTGGAAGTTTGTACAATGTCCTCCTTGAGAGTAACAAGCATATTCCGGGCATCCGATAGGGCTGCTCAATGATGGCACATTTTGCAATCACGTGCACAATTCCTTTGTATATTTGAAAGCTACAAGTGCCATATGACCCTCCCGAAATGAAATGAGCTTCAGCATTTGTTAAAAAAGATCAAGGTTCTTTGCCTGGAATCCACTGTTAATTTTAACACAAGCAGATTCTCCATTTTGTTTTGTTTTCTCTTTCATCTCCCTATGTACACCTCGCCATCATTTTCACCACTGTCCTTGATTGTTTTTCTGAACACTGTGTCCTTCCTAGATTCTAGTTTTCTGATCTTCACCCACCCTTGGGTCCACACTATAACAGGATAGCTGGCACCTCTCCTCCACAAACCCTTGAACCTCAGGAGAATTTCATCCCTACCACCACATGATCACATGTATGGCCTCATTGCTACACGTTTGCTCAAAGATCCCACCAATATTAACATTCCCAACATCCCACAACTCCGTGCTTGAGGAACAGCTTCTTATCCTCTAATTCAAAATTCACAACAGTTTCAGATAACTAGACAAGCCCTGCAACTCCGAGCCAGAGCCACCCAGGAAACTGAGACTTTATGTCCGTTAAAACTGCCATTTTATTTAAATGTTGGACTTGAAGGGTGCAAGAAGGGGCATAAAATGTGGCGACACTTGTGCATGTACTCAGTACGTTCTGATATCCTACACACTTATACTTGGTATGATTGTACCTAAAATATAGTAAGATGTCACTGAACTGTATGTAAAAAAAAATGTTCACTGTACTCAGTTAGGTACACGTGACAATAATGTGCATTCCAATTGTATACCTACTGACCAGAGTCAGAGGCATTAGCCTGGACATTTTCTTCTCTCTTCACGGATGCTGCCTGCCCGCTGAATGTTTTCAGCAATCTCCACTGTTATTTCTGGCTGACATTCTGGTAGGAAAATTGCTTCCCTAATGTTGCGATCAGATTTTGTCATTTAATAAGTGTTCTTTTGTTCCTCTTCCAACGCCCCCTTCCAGTAGTTTATCCTGAATAAAGCACATGGCTGGGAGTAGTTGGATTTTGCAAAAGTCTTGAATCAGTGCAAGTCCTAAATCACCTCCCACACAACTCCTTCAGCATCTGACACATGGGAAGCATCAGACACTTGTGGAATTGTCACAATGGTCAGAAGAAATCAAATCAGCAGTAAACCTGCAAATAACTATATTCCATAGCTGTGGTGCTGCTGGGACGTCAAAACTTTACCAGCAACATCTATTCAACAATTGATGCTGACTGACTTCATGAGCTGTCTGCTCCGTAGAGTTCCAGATATGTTAACAGCGTGCAGGCTAATGATTTCAATGAGAGTGTATGATTCACCTTGTGAATGTAGACGTGTCGGATCTCAAGGCATTCATAATGCCCAGAAAATGAAGTATTAGAGACTCTTAGCACAGAAACCGGCCTTTTCGCCCATTGAGAACATGCTGATTGTCAACTGCACATTTACGCTGACAGTACATGGATTTCATTTTTTATTTTATTTATTTTTAAAAAATTATGCTCAGCTCCATTACCACCCTGAACGTGAATTATAAATTATTGTGAATTTTAATACTCAATTGGATTTTATAAAGATAAGTAAAAGTTGGAACATATGTTAACTAGTTGTAAATCTGCTTAATTTGGTCAGTCATTATCAAGAACAATAGAAAGAGATTGCACCAATACAATTATATCTCACAGATATCTTATTGTTGTGTTATATATCTAAATTGATCAGATGTCAAATGCTATTCAAAGAACAGCTGGTGTACTACATTTTTATCTCATGGGAAATTGGTTCAAATACTCATTAAATTAAAGTCTTTGTTGAAGCAAGGGTATTTTGTGAAATTAGGGTTGACAGGCTTAATCCAGTCTTAATGGAAGGGAGTGTGCAAAAACAAAATTATCTCAAATACAGCACAAATTGCTCTTAAATTGTCTATCTCATTCTAAGATCACAATTACAGCTGGTTTAGCAAATGGAAATACCTCACTCGTTCCGCATGGGTTCTCCTCCAAGACTGCAGCTCAAACCTTACCTGAGAGTATCGGGGAGTTTTATCTTATTTTAAAATACATTATCTGAGGCTCTAGTTATTTTCAGTGAAAAAAATATTCAAGCAAGGTTTTAAAAGATTGAACTATCATCTTTCACCTTCATAGAAACATAGAAACATGGAAAATAGGTGCAGGAGTAGGCCATTCGGCCCATCGAGCCTGCACCACCATTCAACGTGATCATGGCTGAATATCCTGTACCTGCCTTCTCTCCATACCCCCTGATCCCTTTAGCCACAAGGGGCACATCTAACTCCCTCTTAAATATAGCCAATGAACTGGCCTCAACTACCTTCTGTGGCAGAGAATTCCACAGATTCACCACTCTCTGTGTGAAAAATGATTTTCTCATCTTGGTCCTAAAAGACTTCCCCCTTATCCTTAAGCTGTGACCCCTTGTTTTGGAGTTCCCCAACATCGGGAACAATCTTCCTGCATCTAGACTGTCCAACCCCTTAAGAATTTTGTACGTCTCTATAAGATCCCCCCACAATCTCCTAAATTCCAGCAAGTACAAGCCGAGTCTATCCAGTCTTTCTTCATATGGAAGTCCTGCCATCCCAGGAATCAGTCTGGTGAAATTTCTCTATACCCCCACTATGGCAAGAATGTATTTCCTCAGATTAGGAGACCAAAACTACATGCAATACTCCAGGTGTGGCCTCACCAAGACCCTTATTTTAAATGTACAACTGCAGTAGAACATCCCAGCTCAAATCCTTTTGCTATGAATGCCAACATACCATCCACTTTCTTCACAGCCTGCTGCACCTGCATGCCTACTTTCAATGACTGGTGTACCCTGACACCCAGGTCTCATTGCATCTCCCCTTTTCCTAATCGGCCACCATTCAGATAATAGTCTACTCTCCTGTTTTTGCCACCAAAGTGGATAACCTCACATTTATCCACATTATACTGCATCTGCCATGCATTTGCCCACTCACCCAACCTATCCAAGTCACCTTGCAGCCTCCTAGCATCCTCCTCACAGCTAACACTGCCCCCCAGCTTTGTGTCATCCACAAACTTGGAGATGTTGCATTCAATTCCCTCATCCAGATCATTAATATATATTGTAAATAGCTGGGGTCCCAGCACTGAGCCTTGCGGTACCCCACTAGTCACTGCCTGACATTCTGAAAATGACCCTTTACTCCTACTCTTTGCTTCCTGTCTGCCAGCCAGTTCTCGATCCACATCAATACTGAACCCCCAATAACGTGTGATTTAAGTTTGTATACTAATCTCTTATGTGGGACCTTGTCGAAAGCCTTCTGAAAGTCCAGATATAACACATCCACAGGTTTCTCACTTATCCACTCTACTAGTTACATTCTCGAAAAATTCCACAAGATTGGTCAGACATGATTTACCTTTCATAAATCCATGTTGACTTTGTCCAATGATTTCACCACTTTCCAAATGTGCTGCTATCACATCTTTAATAATTGACTCAGTTAGACTAACTGGTCTGTAATTCCCCATTTTCTCTCTCCCTTACTTTTTAAAAAGTGGGGTTACATTAGCTACCCTCCAATCCTCAGGAACTACTCCAGAATCTAAAGATATTTTAAAAATTATCATTAATGCATCCACTATTTCTGGGGCTACTTCCTTAAGTACTCTGGGATGCAGCCTATCTGGCCCTGGGGATTTATCGGCCTTTAAACCATTCAATTTACCTAACACCACTTCCCGGCTAACCTGGATTTCACTCAGTTCCTCCATCTCATTTGACCCCCGGTCCCCTGCTATTTCCGGCAGATTATTTATGTCTTCCTTAGAGAAGACAGAACCAAAGTTGTTATTCAATTGGTCTGCCATGTCCTTGTTCCCCATGATCAATTCACCCGTTTCTGACTGCATGGTACCTACATTTGTTTTAACTAACCTTTTACTCTTCACATATCTATAAAAACTATTGCAGTCAGTTTTAATGTTCCCTGCCAGTTTTCTTTCATAATCTATTTTCACTTTCCTAATTAAGTCATTTGTCCTCCTCTGCTGGACTCTGAATTTCACCCAGTCCTCTGGTAGGCTGCTTTTTCTGGCTAATTTGTATGCTTCATCTTTGGTTTTGAAACTATCCCTGATTTCCCTTGTTATCCACGGACGCATTACCTTCCCTGATTTATTCTTTTGCCAAACTGAGATGAACAATTGTTGTAGTTCATCCATGCAGTCTTTAAATGCCTTCCATTGCATATCCACCGTCAACCCTTTAAGAATCACTTGCCAGTCTATCTTGGCCAATTCACGTCTCATACCCTCAAAGTTACCTTTCATTAAGTTCAGAACCCTTGTTTCTGAATTAACAATGTCACTCTCCATCCTAATGAAGAACTCAACCATATTATGGTCACTCTTGCCCAAGGGGCCATGCACAACAAGACTGCTAACTAACCCTTACTCATTACTCAATACCCAGTCCAGAATAGCCTGTTCTCTCATTGGTTCCTTTACCTGTTGGTTTAGAAAACTATCCTGCATGCATTCCAAGAAATCCTCTTCCCCAGCACCCTTGCCAATTTGATTCACCCAATCTACATGGAGATTGAAGTCACCCATTATAACTGTTTTACCTTTGTTGCACGCATTTCTAATTTCATGTTTGATGCCATCCCCAACTCCACTACTACTGTTAGGTGGCCTGTACACAACTCCCACTAGCGTTTTCTGTCCCTTAGTGTTTCGCAGCTCTACCCATATCGATTCCACATCCTCCAATAAATTTCCTTCCTTTCTATTGCGTTAATCTCCTCTCTAACCAGCAACGCTACTCCACCTCCTTTTCCTTTCTGTCTATCCCTCCTGAATATTGAATATCCCTGGATGTTCAGCTCCCAGCCTTGGTCACCCTGGAGCCATGTCTCTGTGATCCCAACTATATCATATTCATTAATAACTATCGGCACACTCAACTCATCCACCTTATTATGAATGCTCCTTGCATTGAGACACAAAGCCTTCAGGCTTGTTTTTACAACACTCTTACCCCTTATACAATGATGTTGTAAAGTGACCCTTTTTGATCTTTGCCCTTAATGTACACAGATCTTCATTTTTACTTATTTTGTTACTTATTTTGTTGAAAATATTCACTTCATTAGGTAAAACACAATATGGATAAAATTGGACAGACATCTAAATAAGACTAAATCGCAATTCAGCTTTTGCAGTCCAAATGGCAAAGATGGTCTGATGTAATGTAAAACATGCAGCCAATTTTATATACATCAACATTTGGAAATATTCAGCATTTGCAGATGAAAGGTCAAAATCCAGGAAATTATCATGGATTCATACAGCATAGAAACATACCCTTCAACTCACTGAGTTCATGCCAACCATCATGAGTTCATTTACACTAATCCAATCCCACTATTTTCATCCAAAATATTCATCTACTCCCCCTGCAGATTGCATCACACATCTATTTACGAGGGTCAATTTACAATGGCATATTACCCAACCAACCCATGTCTTTGAAGGAAATGTGAGCACCCAAGGAAAACCCATCAGTTCATAGGGAGAACATCATTACCAACGTCAAACTTCAAACTCCATACAGAAAAGCAGAAGCCAGCCAGAAACCAGGGTCACTGCGGTTATACAGCAGCACCTCTATTTGCTGAGACAAGGAACTGCAGGTGCTGGAATCCTGAGCAAAACACAAAGTGCTGGAGTAACGCAGCCGGTCAGGCAGCATTAGTGAAGGGAACAGACATGCGATGCCTCAGGTCATCTGTCCATTTCCTTCATTGGTGGTGCCCGACCTGTCGAGTTACTCCAGCACTTTGCGTCCAGCTCTGTTTGTTGTTCCATTATGTTTGTCCCATCTCTCCTTCCTCTCTGGTCTCCCCATCAAAGTTGCCCAACCCACTGAATATGTCCAGTATGTTCTGATTTTATTTCCAACCTCTGCGATATTTCTTCTCACATTACCTGTCACCTGGTTTGAGCTGGCATTGAAATGATGTATTCAAGAGAGATTTAGATATAGCTCTCAGGGCTAACAAAATCAAGGGATAAGGGGGAAAAGCATGAACAGGGTACTGATTCTGGATGATCAGCCATGATCATATTGAATGGCGGTGCCGGCTCGAAGGGCTGAATGGCCGCCTCCTGCACCTACTTTCTATGTTAAACTGTCCAATGCAGTCCTGTTCAATGCTGGAGAGTTTAATAATTCTGCACGTGATCCAAAATGATTGATGCAGAAGAGACAAGCACTGCTGTACAGTACACATGATAAAAGGTTTAAACGGTGGCAATACAATGTGTTTACCACAGTCCCTTAACACAAAGGTGCTGTATGTTACTATGTAAGATTTAAGTTAATCACTGCTTGTAGGGAAGAGGTTTGGTAGTTAGACTCTCTTTACACTAACCATAAATGGTAGAAAATTGATTGTCAACAACCCCAACACTAACACCGTAAAATGTCTTGATGTTTGACAGCATCCTTGCTGTAGTTAGTAAACACCAGTAACAATGAACAAAATATCAGTGCAGGAGCTGTAAAAAAAAAATGCAAGCTTGAATTAATTTATGTTGCTTTATTTCCCCATATGCATTATTCAATTTTCAAAAAAAGTGCAACACCCGTTTAATTGCACGCAGTCTTGCAAAGGACAAACTATGCGGTTTATTGGTTCGGGTAGAATCAGTTTGACATTCGTTCATCATGAATATTTCATTACCTCAATAATCACGGCAACACCAGTTCAAAATGTCATTATTTGTCACATTTTAGCTAATGACAACCGAGTTCAAATTATTGAAATCTCCTAGCAATCAACTTTTCAATTTCACCAAACGGCAGTGTTTATGATGACAGTGATGAGCCTTCATAATTTAGCCCACCTGCTATAAAAATTACTAGTTATGCTTAGGTCGCTGTGCAACTGTCTTCTAATTTATTTGAATATGTAACTGTGGTGCTGTGTAAGTCAAAGTCTGCTAAACTGATTGTCACACTGCTTAGTGGGCAAGTCAGGTAGGACGAAAGATTACTTGCATGACCAGATACACAGAGACATAGAGGTATACAGTGCAGAAACAGGCCCTTCAGCCCGACTTGTACACACCGACCAACATGTCCAAGCTACACTAGTCCCATCCTGCCTGCATTTAGTCCATATCCCTCCAAACCTGTTCTATCCATGTACCTGTCTAACTGTTTCTTAAATTTTGGGATAGTCCCTGCCTCAACTATATCCTTTGACAGCCCCTTTGTGTAATAAGTTACCGATCAGATTCCTACTAGATCTATTCCCCTTCACTTTAAACCTATGTCCTCTGGTTCTCAATTCACCTCGTCTGGGCAAGAAAATGTGTGCATCTATGCGATCTATTCCTCTCATGATCTTACACACCTCTAAGCGGTCAACCCACATCCTCCTGTGCTTGGGAGGAATAGAGTCCCAGCCGACTCAACCTCTGCCTATAGCTCAGACTCTGTAGTCCTGGCAAAATTCTTGTAAATCTATATCACATACAGTAGAAAGTATTACAGCTTGGCTTGGGAACTCCCGCAAGAAATTGCAAAGATTTGTGGATGCAGCCCAGTCCATCACACAGACCAGACTTCCCACCGTTGACTGCATCTACACTTCACACTGGCTCAGGAATACAGCCAACATAATCAAAGACTTGCCCTGCCCCGGTCATTCCTTCTTCTCCCAGCTCCTGTCGAGCAGGTGATACAGAAGCTTGAAAGCGCGCACCACCAAAGTCATGATCAGTTTCTTCCACTCTGTTATTAGGCTTCTGAATAGTCCTTCCAAATGCTAGGATACAGTCCAATTCTCCTCTATCTCATTGTGAGCATTGGACTTTGTCACTGGAACTGTTACACTGAGAACTATATTCTGCACTCTGCACTCTCTTCACTCTACTTATTGTTCTTAAGTTTGGTGTTATTGTACTTATGTATAGTATTATCTGATCTGATGGAATAGCATGCAAAACACAGCTTCTCACTGTACTGTGGTACACATGACAGTAATAAACCTAAAATCTTAAGATGAACTGTAAGTTGTCCCTAGTGTGTAAGATAGTGCAAGTGTACCGGGTGATCACTGGCCACGAGGACTCATTGGGCCGAAGGACCTGCTTCCGCGCTGTACCTCTAAACTAAAATACTAAAATAAAGACTCGTCCCACTGAGAGTCAGAAATGCAGTACACTTATCAGTAGAGCAATAAATTCCATGTGCCTTTTCATGCCTCTTTTGATGATTTCACCAGGATAATGCCTTTTTCACGATTAAATGCCTAAATCAGTCTTTTTTTGACGTTTTGCAAAAAGGCAGTTTGCTATTTTCTCTAGTTGTTCCATGATTACAATGACGTTTTCTATGTTAACACGTTAATATTAATGTTATTATTAATGTGTTAACATAGTATAACTTACAAAAAAACTACCACCAACGGGGCAAAACCGGGCGTGCCACGGTCGGTCATTCATTCTTTCGTGCCTCTGTCCGCTGGTTCAGTCTTCTCCAAGATCTATTTAAGAAGGAAATGCAGATGATGGAAAAATCGAAGGTAGACAAAAAATGCTGGAGAAACTCAGCGGGTAAGGCAGCATCTATGGAGAGAAGGAATAGGAGACGTTTCGGGTCGAGACCCTTCTTCAGACTGATGTGGGGGGGCAGGAAAAAAAGAGGCAGAGACATGGGACTAGGAGAGTTGGGAGGGGGGGGGGGGATGATGTAGAAGACAAGGACTATCTAAAACTACCCAAGCAAAATACCCAAGCTTGTCTCCTCACTACATGGCTCCAGTCGCAAATCTGAGTTTTCGAGTGATCTATGCAAGGCATTCATTGATGGGGATTGGAAAATTCCACTGTGGAGATTGGGAAATAAACCTCTCAGAGGCTTTTTAGAGAAATACACAGAGGAACAGACCAAGCGAGTCATCATTACAGAAAAATTATGTTGACAGCAACTTCAACATTGTTGTGCAGAAAATTAGAGATGAAGTTGCACGCAACAAAATATGGATCCCAATAGATGAGACAACCGATGCTGTGGGGAGTTATGTTGTCAATGTGGTCATCGGTACACTGCAGGCAGGTCAACCATCAAAGGAGTATTTGTTTAGATCGGAAGTATTGGTTGCAGTTAAACAGCTCAACTATTGCCCAGTTGTTTACATCTTCACTTGTTGTACTTTGGCCAGAAGGTATAAAACACGAGAATGTTCTTCTGTTTGTGACTTAAAGTTTTATTCCCCAAAATGTTGCATTTGACATGCTTCGCTCAAGGACTTAATTGAATTTCCAAGCACATACGTAGCTTGTTTCCAAATGTCGAGTGCCTAGTTTCCAATGTCAAGAAAATCATCCTCAAAGCGCTGTCACGTGTGCAGTTGTTCAAGGAAATGGCACCCGAGATTCTGCTACCTCCTCAGCCTGTTTTGACTAGGTGGATACATGACTCTCTGCTGTACTCTACTATGCTGCAAATTTTGAAAAGATAAAATAAATCGTCAACTGTTTTTGAAGAAGAAGAATCTGCTGCAGTCAGGATCGTCAGTGAAGTCATGCAGAAAAAGTCTCTCCACCGCAATCTTGTGTTTATTGCTTCAAATTTTACAAATTTCACACAAGCTACCACTTCCCTTGAGAAACGTGGCGAAACATTAGTGAATAACTTGCAGGTTTTCAACAAAGTAGCTGACGATATTCGTAAAGTTCCTGGCGATGTAGGTAAAGACACACAAGGAAAATGTGAGAGAGTGATTTTAGCTAACAAAGATCTTGAAGAAATAGAAAGCATAGCTAAAGTTCTCAAAGGTAGTTGTAATGCACAAGATATCAACATGAATATAGAGTCTGTAGCTTGTTTTGGGTATGCACCAGTGACCTCAGCTGAGGTAGAAATAAGTTTTTCACAACTGAAGCATATTCTGTCTGACAGACGGCATAGTTCAACAGTGCCTAAACATCCTGGCTCTACTTATCAGATACAGAGAGTGGTGGTTAAAACTTGGTCTGGTTACCAAGCACTGCTGATAGTTTATTGTGTTATTGATTATTGTATATTCATTTGCTGTGTTAATGTGCTAATGCCCCAATAAAACTACAGCAAGTACGAATTTCATTGTGTAGGAAGGAACTGCAGATGCTGGTTTAAACCGAAGATAGACACAAAAAAACTGGATTAACTCAGCGGGGCAGGCAGCATCTCTGGTGAGAAGAGATGGTTGACGTTTTGGGTCGAGACCCTTCTTCAGAATTTTATTGTATTGTTTCCGGGGCATTTAAGAATAGAACGCACTTGACTGGGAAGACCTCCCCTATCTCGGCGCTGCACTTTAGTGAGCACACGTGATTCCATCCATGTCCATCTACACAGTTCAGCTTTGCTGTCATTCCTATCCAGAATACCTGGTCACAGGGAGAATGTGCAAACTCTATACAGACAGCACACATATTCAGGATCAAACCTGTGCCACCCGATATATACACAATCTATATAATTTACATTACACAGTTATTATACATTTAGACAGAAATATATAATATCCACAACATTAGAACACAAGAAACGTTTTATTGAGTAGCAAAACTAAGTTGATAGTAAGATTCCTGATACTAATGGTAGATGTTGTTTCCAATATAGTGACTGAATACATGTGTCAAATTAGTCAAAGTCTTTAAATTTACAGTTTTCCTGGACAGACAATGAGGCATCCTGTCATTATTGAACTTAGAATTCTCTGCACAGGAGATTATGCCAAGTTTATACATTATTTCTGAAAACTATTGATTAAAAGAAAATAAAATGTAATGAAACACACGGGGAGCTGACTCTTTGATGTTAGTGAGACCTCAGGATGAATGACCAAGCTGAAACAGTTCAAAGTGCAACATGAAGCTCGGATTTATATCCGTTACAGAAAGAGTCCTTATAATTGGTGTTTTTTCCTGGTTTAAAAATTGATGTTTGCACCATCACTGTTTTACGCTAAGATCACCATATTTCATTAAAACGGATTTCTACACAACCGTGCTCATTTGTAAAACATAGCTCATGAAAATAAATGGCTAAAATCCTCCACGTAGAGTAAATTCTGCATGTGAGCAAAATCACAATTAAAGGGTCCATAATGGGCCTGTCCCACTAAGCAATTTTTTCGGCGACTGTCGTAGTAGGTCGCCAAAAAAACGGCAACTGGACCCCCCTACGACAATGTCTACAACAACCTACCACCTAGTCAACGTCCAGCGACCGACAACCGGCAACCCATTAGGACGTCCACCTACGACCACACCTACCACACCCACGACAAGGTAAGACAATTCAGGCGCCGGTACCTGTTGCCGGATGACGTAGGTAGTCGCCAATGGAATTCACCGAAGTCAGCACCGGCGACAACCTACGTCACCTGGCGACAAGCTATGTCATCCTGGCAACAACCTATGTCAGGAGAAGACGAACTACGATCATTGGCGTCAAGCCATCTGTCGCCGATTGTTGCCGACAAGTTTTGAACACTTCAAAATCCAGCGGCGACCTTAAAAACGCTACGACTCTTTGGGCAACTTGAGGCGACTACTCCCGATCATACAGGCGTCACCCCGCGACCATGTGGCGACAACCTAAAAAAGCCTGCAGTCACCTAAAAAATCGCCTAAGTGGGACAGGGGCATAATTAGGCTGCCGTTAATGTTGACTAAATGAGGATATAAATGTCTCCACACGGATCCCAAAGCTGTGATATGGTTACCATTAAACAGTGATAGAAAGCACTATGTAACAATTAAAGCTGCACAACTGCTACATTACAGTGACATTGTTATGCATTTCCGTAGAGTAATGTCAAATCCGTTCTTTTTCAGCTGGTTGCTGTGTAAACATTCTTGAAATAGTATTTAGATCATATGTATTGAGATAGAGCAACACAAGACATTACCAGCGATAAAATGAATCACAGAATTGCAACTATAAATGAATTTCCACTGAATTGTCAGTATCAGTTAAAATATAATCCTCTGAAATAAAATAAGGAAATACTGAAAATATCTTGCAGGTCAGGCACAGCATCTGAGGAGAGGCAATGTAAATGCTACAATTTATTTTTAATCTCGCTGCAAATGACTGATAACTATTTATGATGTGCAACTGATATGCAATCATTTGATGTGTAGGGAGGAACTGCAGATGCTGGTTTACACCAAAGATAGACACAATATGCTGGAGTAACTCAGCGGGACAGGCAGCTTCTCTGGATAGAAGGAATGGGTGACGTTTCGGGTCGAGACCCTTCTTCAGATATTTTGATTGCATTTAGATCTTCATTTGCCACTCTACCAACTCAAATCTGTCCTGTCCAGGCCACTGTGTTACGGCCAGACACGCATGTGCTTCCCATGTGGAATCAGGGTTTTCGATACCGGCAGGCAACCGGATCAAGCCAGCCCTGGTCCCTGGATTGCCCCCAATGAACTTCTCATGGAGTCAAGTGGAACCCCAACTTTCCACAAGCACCCAGCAGGAACCAGGTTAATCTTATTGCAAGCAAAGCATTCAGCATGCAAATAAAAAGGAATCATGGGCTGAAAGAAAAGACAACTCATCTTAAAAAAAATATTTATCCATATGATTATTTTGTGCTTTCTTTTACTGTTGCCATATGCATGTACAAAACAATCCATGACCTTAACGGGCTTGCCCCCACCTACATTGTAAGTCTGCTTACCCACCACACTACCTTCAGGTCCCTCAGATCGGCCGACTTGGGGCTACTGACCATCCCGCGGTCTAGGCGTAAGCTCAGGGGCGACCGCGCCTTTGCGTTTGCAGCTCCTAGACTGTGGAACAGCATCCCTCTTCCCATCAGAACTGCCCCCTCCATCGACTCAAAAGACTTAAAACTCATCTTTACTCTCAAGCCTTTCTTGACGTCCTCTGAGGGAGGGCTATATGTATGTATTTATGTATGTACTTAGTCTATGAACGACTGTTGTATAACGTTAGTACCTCCACCAATGTAAAGCACTTTGGTCAACGAGAGCTGTTTTTTAAATGTGCTACAGAAATAAAAGTGATTGACTTGACTTGACATTTACTTTTTTTAAAACATTTCCTGAGTGGCTGTCAAGGACATTTGACAACCTGGGACAACCTTGACAACCTGGGAGCCAAGGGGAGTAGGGGAGGCCTACATCAACTGGTGACACCAGTTCACAAGTGAGCAAGCTCTCTGCACTGAGGCACTGTGACTCTGAGTACATTCTGTGACACTGCATCTGTGACTAAAGGCCCTGTCCCTCTTACGTGTCCTTGGCATGCAAATTACGCGACCTCGTGGTCGCGTTGAGGCGCACGCGCATCGTGTGGCCGGTCCCACTGAGAAGCGCGGAGGGGTATGTAGTTGTGCACGAGATAATGCGGTGCTCCGAAATTTTGTAGCGAACAAAATCTTCGATTGCCAACAGCCTGTCGCAGAACTGACGGCCAAGTGGGACAGGCCCAAGACCCTGGCGCGACGTAACGTCTCACCTCCAACAGCAGCAGAAGCAGGCAAACGATCGCCGAGCTCGGCCTGGGGCTCATGGCCGTTGCGGTCCGGATCCGCCCCCACTTCTATTCCCAGAGCAGGGCCAAGAAAATTGAAGATGGACACAAAATGCTGGAGTAACTCAGCGGGACCGGCAACATCTCTGGAGAGAAGGAATGAGAGACTGAAGAAGGGTCCCAACCCGAAACATCACCCATTGCTTCTCTCCAGAGATGCTGCCGGTCCCGCTGAGTAATTCCAGCATTTTGTGTCCATCTTCAAATGATGTCATGCGCTCCAGACGGTTGTGCAGACGTATGAAGTCGCGCGCGACCTTCACGGGACCGTCGCGTAATTAGCATGCCAAGGACACGCAAGTGGGACAGGGGCTTAAGTCTCCTGGTGGGAACCTGCATTCAAATCCTTGATGGAGCAAACAGCACCTTAAAGTGCTCAAGTTACAGACAATGGAATATTTGCCCAATGACATTTAGGATTGAATATATTGACCGATTGCTCAACACTTTAACTCCCCCTCCCATTCCCACAAGGATCTTTCCGTCCTCTTCCTCCTCCATTATCAGAGTGATGCCCAGCGAAAATTGGAGGAACAGCACCTCGTATTTTGCTTGGGCATCTTACACCCCAGCGGTATGAACATTGACCTCTCTAACTTCAATTAGCCCTTGCTTTCGCTCTCTCTCCATCCCCTCCCTCTTCCCAGTTCTCTGACTAGTCTTACTGTATCCGAATACATTTTATTTCTGTTTGCTTTGTTGTTACCTTCTCCCAACTAACAATGATCTATTCTACATTTTCCTTGATCTCCATGCGCTGTGTCCTGTTTTTACACCTCACACTTCCTTATCTATGCACCGTCCACTCCCCTGACATCTGCCTGAAGAAGGGTCTTGACCCAAAATGTCACCCATTCGTTCTCTCCAGAGATGCTGCCTGACCCGCTGAGTTACTCCAACATTTTGTGTCTATCACGTTTCAACATAATTTCTTTGTGTGCTGAATTTGTCTCCTTATCTGACAAAGCATTGGAGGCAGTTTGAAGGCATCTTATTGGACAGGCTAGGGTGCCAGAGTTGTATCAACTGGAGTTTAGAAGAGAGAACGTTAATGACTGGAATACACAAGATGAAGGGGCTTGACAGGCTGCATGCAGAGAGAATGTTTCCTCTTGTGGGAACATCTAAAACTGTGGGTTACTGTTTAAAAAGGAGTCACCCATTTAAGGGAGAGGCGAGGTGAAAGTGCTTCTCACAGACTGCCATAAATCATTGGGATTCTCTTCCCCTGAGGAGAGTGGAAGCAGAGTCTTTGAATGTTTTTAATGCAGAGTTAGATAAATAATTGATAAACAAGTCGTGGTGGATAGATAGTTATCAGTTTATTATCGGCATATTTGGAGAGATAAAGTGAAAAGCTTTGTTTCGGTTGCATGTGTTCAATCAAACCACACATGAGTAGAACTGGTGATTCATAGAAACATAGAAAATAGGTGCAGGAGTAGGCCATTTGGCCCTTTGAGCCTGCACTGCCATTCAGTATGATCATGGCTGATCATCCAACTCAGTATCCTGTACCTGCCTTCTCTCCATACCCCCTGATCCCTTTAGCCACAAGGGCCACATCTAACTCCCTCTTAAATATAGCCAATGAAGTGGCCTCAACTATCTTGTGTGGCAGAGAATTCCAGAGATTCACCACTCTCTGTGTGAAAAATGTTTTTCTCATCTCGGTCCTAAAAGATTTCCCCCTTATCCTTCAATTCAAACCGGAAAAAAACTAAATAGACTGGAGAATATAGAGTTACCACTACAGAGAAAGTGCAGATAAAAAAGTGCAAGGGCAGCAACAAGTTAAGCAGATTGAAAATTTGAAAATATATATCGTTAAGTTGTGAGAAGTCTATTCAAAGATCTAATAACAGCGAGGAAGAAGATGTTCTTGATGGGAAATGCATGGTTGAAAGCATTATCAGCTCACCAATCTGCTCATTAAATGGTGGAACAGCATGAGCCTCCGTACTCCTAATTTATATGTTTCTATGTATATATTCTTATTGACTGAAACGGAATATTTACCATATTTCTGCTCTGAATTAAGCAGCCAGGAAAAAGAGGACACATTCAGTGCTGAACTATAAGGTAAGAATGTGCTGATGCCAACCATTCTTGCTGAAGCTCTAACTTTAGACATAAATTGCACACAGTGACCACAAAGGCAATTGAAATACTCATGACAAGATGTTTAAAATAACTATAAATAATTATAAAGAGCAAGAGTTGAGAAATTACAGAGCTGCACTAATTAAGGCTAATTGCTTGAGGTTTTTAAGGTCATAAAAAACACATTTACTAGTTTCCAGTTTTGATCTCATATCGTGGTTGTAATTCAGTCACCAGCAGTTTGCCTCAAGAGTTGAAATGGTGTACATTCCACTCCAGAAGCTTACACACAGAATCTCAGGTGACATTCACTGTAGAACTGATTGAGCCCTGGACAGTCTGAGACACAATTGAGACAATGAACAAAGACCTCATCTGCCCTCCAAATGGACATAAAGAATGAACATTTTTACTATTTCAAAGGTGAACATATATTCATCTTTAAGCCGCACATAACATTCCCCTTTGTTGGACTTTACTGTGTTGACATTTCCCACCTAACACCAGGGTGGCAGTGCCAGAGACCAGGTTCGATCCTGTCAATGTTTGCTGTCTGTACGGAGCTCGCCGTCACAGTTCTCCCTGTGACGGCGTAGGTTTCCTCCAGATGCTTCTGTTTCCTTTCACATTCTAAAGGTTTACAGGTTAATTGGCTTCTGTAAATTGCCCTTGGTGTGGCGGATGCGGAACTGGGATAACACAGAATTTGGTGGGCTGAAGGACACGGGGTCCGCACTGCTTCACTAAACTAAATTAAACATTAACTATTCCACTGGCTGTATCCCCTCACCTGTATCCACCTATCACTTGTCATGCTTTGTCCTACCCCTCCTCACCTCCAGCTTTCTCCTGCATACCCCATCCCCCCCACCCCCCCGCTCCACCATAGTCAGTCTAAAGGAGGGTTCTAAACCGACACATCATCTATCCATGTTTCCAGTGATACTGCCCGAGTTGCTCCAGCATTTTTTGTCTTTTTACGTAAACCAGCATCTACAGTTCCTTGTTTCAACACTTCCAACCATTGGTTCCCAGGTCAAGGCAGAAAGGAGGTAGGACGTACCAGATCCAACATCCTAGTGCATTGTGTATGAACTGCAGATGCTGGTTTACGCCGAATATAGTAACAAAATGCTGGAGTAACTCAACGGGACAGGCAGTTTCTCTTGAGAGAAGGAATGGCTGATGTTTCAGGTCGAGACCCTTCTTCAGTCTGAAGAAGGGTCTCGACCCAAAACGTCACCCATTCCTTCTCTCCAGAGATGCAGCCTGTCCCGCTGAGTTATTCCAGCATTTTGTATCTATCCCAGTGCATTACCAGTTCTCCCTAGTGACTCAATTGGACCAAGAGTACATCCCGCCATCCAAACCCACATGATCTGCCTCTCCACAACGCCCCAAATCAGTCAACCCTCAGCCACATTTCAATCTGATTTTATCTTTACTTCCCTGTCTCAGACTTCCATTCCTTCGACGCCCTCAAACGCATCCGGGACAATGAATCCAATGTACAACTTCAGAAGAGTAGCACGCTAAAAGCAACACATACACACAAGATACAAGATACGTTTATTTGTCACATGTGCCAGTTGGCACAGTGAAATGTGATCACCATACAGCCATACAATAAAGAACACAACACATGATAGAGTCCAACATAAAACATCCCCACACAGCAGGATCTAAAGTTTCCCACTGTGAGGGAAGGCACCAAAGTCAGTCATCTTCCCCTGACGTTCACCCGTGGTCGGGGCCTTCGGAGCCATCCGCAGTCGCCGCTACGGTCAGCCCGCCGCTCAGGCCCGCTCGCCGGGATGTTGGCACTCCAACGTCGGAGCGTGAGGCCAACCTCAGCGGCTTGGCCCACCAAAACGGGCGCTTCCCACCGGAGTCCGCAGTTCCCGACGTCCCCAGGCCACGCTGGGTGGAGATTCACACTGGCGGCCCTCGGCAAAGGGCCCCAGGGACCCCGCGATGTTGGAGTCAGCGCCGCCAGCATTGGAGCTCCACGAACAACAGCCCCGCGATGTTGGAGCAGCGGCCCGACACTCCGGAGCTCCAAACGGCAATCCAGGTAGGTATCGCCCGCCCCACGGTGAATCCGCGCCGCCGCTCTGGTCCGATCCCCGGTAGGAAAGGCTGCTCCGATCCTGTGGTAGGCCGCGAAGAGGGGTGGGGGCGAGGACGCGACTTGGAGAAATAGTCGCATCCTCGCTAGGTTTCCCCTTACCCCTCCCCCACATAGAAAAACTAAAGAGTCCCCAAAACAAAACTGTTTAGACAAACTAAAGTTTAACAAAAAGGGGAAAAAACAGACAGACTGTAGGCAGAGGCGCATTCAATGCAGCGCCCCTAGTGGTCAAACAATGGATTGCAACCTTGTCGTGGTCGGGGAGCTTGTGTGTCTCAGTGACCCCTAGAGCTATGCCAGCGGGAGATTCGTCTCCTGTTAGGGTCTCCCATGCTGGACAGGTCGAAGGGTAGAGGCGAGACAAAGAGCGATCCACTGGTCCTCCAGGTTGGAGGTTGAGCACAGGGCTAACAACCCTGTCTCGTAAAACAAATGTTACAGAAAGAGCAACTGAAGGAATCAACAAGGAGTGGAGGACGTTCGTTGCTGCCCTACATGCCAGGCGCCATAATAGGCAGTAAGTAAATACACACAATAATTTGACAGAAAATAATAAATGGTAGGAATTACTTGAATGAGATTCCCAGTGTAGAAACCAAAACCAACCCTGCCATAATATTAAAATTAATATGTTCTTCCTAACCAATACACAGCAAAATACAACTGTGGGTCTAAGAAATAAATTATGTGGCATCACTTACATTAAAAGTTAAAAAAATGATTTCTTGTATTTCTAAAGAGATAAAAGGAAGTTATTTGGCCCATTTAATCCATGCATCTCATAGAAATCCACTCAATCCCATTTCCCAATACCTAATTTCCTCATAACCTCATCCTAATTCTCTTTTCACCAGCCAACACTTGAGGTAATTTTTTGTTCAAGTTTAGTCAACTATGCAGCACATCTATGAGGATGTGGGTGGGAACCAGATCTCCTGGAGAAACCCACAAGGTCAGAGCGTGACCATACAAATTCCACTTAGACAACACCAGAGAGAATACAATGAAACCCAGGTCACTGGAGCAGTGAGGTACATTACTGTTTAATATCCAAGCAAAGAGGAGAAACAGAAACATATGAGATGAGATTGGGCTTGTGACCAAAATGAGTTCAGCTAGAAACCTATTACAAATGTCAGGGAGCTGTTAAATTTGCTCAATGAGACAAATTCATCATTTCCAACAAGATTGAAGAGATTGTCTCAGAGAAAAGAACTAATATACTTTCACAAAATGCCACATTCTTGCATTCTATGTTTAGTTTAGTTTAGAGATACAGTGCAGAAATAGGCCCTTCGGCCCAACAAGTCCGCACCGACCAACAATCCCCGCACACTAATGCTATCTTACATGCACTAGGGACAATATGCATTTATACCAAGCCAATTAACCTACAAACCTGTGCATTTTTGGAGTGTGGGAGGAAAGCAAAGATCATGGAGAAAACGCAAGCAGGTCACAGGTAGAATGTACAAACTCCGTACAGACAAGCACCCGTAGTCAGGATCAACCCCGGGTCTCTGGCGCTGTGAGGCAATAGCTCTACCGCTATGCCACCGTGCGCCCAGTAATGACATTGATTCTTAAACACAATCTTCTGTCCTCCAAATACTTTGCTGTGCATCTTCTGCATTTCTGTGTGCCCATGAAGTCACTCTCTCCAATATATTCAGCCACTTTCTCCAATATATTCAGACACAAACTCTAGGCCTGTTCTTACAACCAACAAGCTATACCTCAACACATTCACCTCTAAACATGACCTCCCTGAAGTCCATTGAATTCTGATGACTCACCTCATATTTTGCTCGGGCAGCTTACAACCCAGCGGTAAGAAAATTAATTTCTGTAACGTCAAGCAACCCTTGCTTTCCCCCTCTCTTCATCCCTCCCCATCCTAGTTCTCTGACTAGTTCCACTGTCCTCCTGATTAAATATTACTGATTGTATGTTGTGTTGTCATCTTCCCCTCAACTAACATTGAACCATTCTACATTTCCCTATCACCATATGCTTTGATCTGTCGTTTTCACACCTTACCGTTCCATGTCTATAGACTCCCTCTCCTGAACTGTCTGAAGAAGGGTCTCGACCCGAAACGTCACCCATTTCTTCTCTCCAGAGATGCTGCCTGGCCCACTGGGTTACTCCAGCATTTTGTGTCTGTCTTCAAAGTATTACTGAAGTGGACTGTGCAAGGGTTTTATTTTTACCCAAATATGTTGTGGGGCTCAGCCACTTTAACATATATTTATTAAGCAATGAAGAATTTCTTCGCCATAACTCCAACTAATGCTCTGTTTCATTACAGCTTCCTGCTGGAAGCACAAGATCAATGAAATTGCTCAAATATATTAATAACTTATTCCAATCCTTCTCCCCGAGTGAAGTCAAAGGAAAAGTAATGAAAATATCGACAACAATCTCTGTACTCTCAAAACAAATCCTGCCCTATGATTTATAAAGATATGCCTATCAATCGGGGAGACGTATCTTGGTCTCCATTTTTGGATGGTGGTGGGTATAAAAATCTCCAAAGCTGAAAAGTGGGGGCTGAGAGCCAGAGTTAAAGTCTCTTCACAGCACTCCATACGGGCCAAAGTGCCGGCCATAGTGTAGGAGCCATTTACGTTTAGGCTAGCTTCTGTTGGTATATTATATTACTTTGTTTAGATATATCTTGCAGTATTATTTTGGACACTTGGGGGCAGTCATTAGATTAACAAAGTGGTGTATATACAAGGACATAGGGGACAGGAAGTGGCAGGCAGAGCGAGGGAGAGCATACGGTTCTCACCAGACCAGGGACAGAACAGCCAGCTACAACATGCATGCAGAATAACAAAAACCTGGTAAGTTCATCCCTTCGTTTGTACAACTACTTCAATAAACAACCAATTAAACTGGAAATGACGACTGGAAGATCTGTTCTATTTTGTCTGCGCAAGATCACTCCTATTTACCTGTGTAGTCATGGCAACTGGAAAAGAGGACATTGGAAAAGTCGGAAATTTGCCATTGCACATAGATTTCTAAAGCTAATCCGTGCAATGAAACCCCCTCTGCTCATCTCCTCCTGCCTCTCCTCATGAAGAAGGGTCTTGACCCGAAACGTCACCCATTCCTCCTCTCCAGAGATGCTGCCTGACCCGCTGAATTACTCCAGCATTTTGTGCCTGTCTCCTAATGATCAACTGATAGTGGCCATCACAACCTCACCCGTCTGTAGGGAAATTTTGATCATATTGTTTGTCTTAAGTCTCTATTCTTGATCTATGTACTTATGATGCCAACTTAATCCTCAGCTAAATGCCAATCTATTTTTCATAATATTGAAAATAAAAACATTTAAAAATGAGATTGAAAGAGATTATTCCAAATGCACAGAAGCATTTTACATTAGGTACATATAGGAATTATTGACTGAGATTATTGTACTTGTATATATCCATTTGAAGAAACACAAGATCTGAATAAAAAAATACTTTAGGTCCATGGTGTCAGTGCAGATCTATTGCATGGATTGACAGGATGTCAGTTTTCACAAACAAAGAAAATGTAAATGTAAATTCCACATCTCATCATAAATTCTGCATCACTCCCAATCATTTAGAATCAAGCAGTGTGTTTTTGGAAGATGGAATCTAACTGTAAGTGAGAAAAAAGGTTGTTAATTCTCTCAGACAGCTGCACGCTGCTCACAGTCCCAATCAATTTCTGTTGGGGACTATCAAATAGATTATTTGACTTATTTTTAATAGATTGAAAGAAATGCATTTGAAATACCATAACTATTAGTTTTCAGAAATCAAATCGATGCCCTGACCCCCCCCCCCCCCCCCCCACTCCGTTCCTCGGAGATTTCATGAAGCAATAGGGCAGCACAGTAGCACAGCGGTAGAGTTGCTGCCTGACAGCGCCAGCTACCTGGGTTTGATCCTAACTACGGGTGTTGTCTGCACAAAGTTAGTACATTCTTCCCATGGAGTCGAATACAGGCCACCTAACAGTAGTAGTGGAGTTGGGGATGGCATCAAACAGGAAATTAGAAATGTGTGCAACAAAGGTAAAACAGTTAGAATGGGTGACTTCAATCTACATATAGATCGGGTAAATCAAATTGGCAGGGGTGCTGAGGAAGAGGATTTCTTGGAATGTATGCGGGATAGGTTTCTAAACCAACATGCAGAGGAACCAACGAGAGAGCAGGCTATTCTAGACTGGGTATTGAGTAATGAGGAAGGGTTAGTTAGTAGTTTTGTTGTGCGTGGCCCCTTGGGCAAGAGTGACCACAATATGGTTGAGCTCTTCATTAGGATGGAGAGTGACATAATTAATTCACAAACAAGGGGTCTGAACTTAATGAAAGGTAACTTTGAGGGTATGAGATGTGAATTGGCCAAGATAGACTGGCAAGTGATTCTTGAAGGGTTGACGGTGGATATGCAATGGAAGGCATTTAAAGACTGCATGGATGAACAACAACAATTGTTCATCCCAGTTTGGCAAAATAATAAATCAGGGAAGGTAGTGCATCCGTGGATAACAAGGGAAATCAGGGATAGTATCAAAACAAAATATGAAGCATACAAATTAGCCATAAAAAGCAGCCTACCAGAGGACTGGGTGAAATTCAGAGTCCAGCAAAGGAGGATAAAGGGTTTAATTAGGAAAGTGAAGATAGATTATGAAAGGAAAATGGCAGGGAACATAAAAACTGACTGCAAAAGTTTTTATAGATATGTGAAGAGAAAAAGATTAGTTAAAACAAATGTAGGTCCCTTGCAGTCAGAAACGGGTGAATTGATCATGGGGAACAAGAACATGGCAGACCAATTGAATAACTACTTTGGTTCTGTCTTCACTATAAAGAGATAAATAATCTGTCTGAAATAACAGTGGACCAGGGGTCAAATGAGATGGAGGAACTGAGTGAAATCCAGGTTAGTCGAGAAGTGGTGTTAGGTAAATTGAATGGTTTAAAGGCCGATAAATCCCCAGGGCCAAATGGGCTGCATCCCAGAGTACTTAAGGAAGTAGCTCCGGAAATAGTGGATGCATTAGTGATAATCTTTCAAAACTCTTTAGATTCTGGAGTAGTTCCTGAGGATTGGAGGTTAGCTAATGTAACCCCACTTTTTAAAAAGGGGGGAAGAGAGAAAATGGGGAATTACAGACCAGTTAGTCTAACATCGGTAGTGGGGAAAATGCTAGAGTCAGTTATTAAAGATGGGATAGCAGTACACTTGGAAAATGGTGAAATCATTGGACAAAGTCAGCACGGATTTATGAAAGGTAAATCATGTTTGACGAATCTTATTGAATTTTTCGAGGATGTAACTAGTAGAGTGGATAAGGGAGAACCAGTGGATGTATTATATCTGGACTTTCAGAAGGCTTTCGACAAGATCCCACATAAGAGATTAGTATACAAACTTAAAGCACACGGTATTGTGGGTTCAGTATTGATGTGGATAGAGAACTGGCTGGCAGACAGGAAGCAGAGAGTAGGAGTAAACGGGACCTTTCAGAATGGCAGGCAGTGACTTGTGGGGTACTGCAAGGCTCAGTGCTGGGACCCCAACTATTTACAATATATATTAATGATTTGGACAAGGGAATTGAATGCAACATCTCTAGGTTTACGGATGACACAAAGCTGGGGGGCAGTGTTAGATGTGAGGAGAATGCTAGGACGCTGCAAGGTGACTTGGATGGGCTGGGTAAGTGGGCAAATGCATGGCAGATGCAGTATAATGTAGATAAATGTGAGGTTATCCACTTTGGTGGCAAAAACAGGAAAATAGACTATTATCTGAATGGTGGCCGATTAGGAAAAGGGGAGATGCAACGAGACCAGGGTGTCATGGTGCACCAGTCATTGAAAGTAGGCATGCAGGTGCAGCAGGCTGTGAAGAAAGCGAATGGTATGTTAGCATTCATAGCAAAAGGATTTGAGTATAGCAGCAGGGAGGTTCTACTGCAGTTGTACAGGGTCTCGGTGAGACCACACCTGGAGTATTGTGTACAGTTTTGGTCTCCAAATCTGAGGAAAGACATTCTTGCCATACAGGGAGTACAGAGAAGGTTCACCAGACTGATTCCTGGGATGCCAGGACTTTCATATGAAGAAAGACTGGTAAGACTCGGCTTGTACTCGCTAGAATTTAGAAGATTGAGGGGGGATCTTATAGAAACTTACAAAATTCTTAAGGGGTTGGACAGGCTAGATGCAGGAAGATTGTTCCCGATGTTGGGGAAGTCCAGAACAAGGGGTCACAGTTTAAGGATAAGGGGGAAATCTTTTAGGACCAAGATGAGAAAAACATTTTTCACACAGAGAGTGATGAATCTCTGAAATTCTCTGCCACAGAAGGTAGTTGAGGCCACTTCATTGGCTATATTTAAGAGGACGTTAGATGTGGCCCTTGTGGCTAAGGGATCAAGGGGGTATGGAGAGAAGGCAGGTACAGGATACTGAGTTGGATGATCAGCCATGATCATATTGAATGGCGGTGCAGGCTCGAAGGGCCGAATGGCCTACTCCTGCACTTATTTTCTATGTTTCTATGTTTCTATGACCTGCACAGGGAGTCTCCGGGTGCTCCGGTTTCCTCCCACACTCCAAAGATGTAAAGGTTTGTAGGCTAATTGACTTGATAAGATTGTAAATTGTCCCTGGTGTGTGTGTAGGATAGTGTTATTGTGCATGGATCGCTGGTCAGCACGGACTCAGTGGGCCGATGGGCTGGTTTCTACCTGTACCTTGAGACTAAACTAAATACTGATTCCTGACTTCTCTATGCTTCTCTGCTTTGCAGTGGAACACAGTCACCAAGGCAAGACTACTTCCTAAACAGTGTCAGAAGGACACAAAGTTTCCATTTGTACTTTACCAACTGTGATTCCTTTCCCAAAGCTCTAGCCCAAATCTCTTCCTTCAATTTCAAATGCCATCCCTCACCTTTCTTGCTCTGGTACCTAACTTTCTTCTGCCATGTCGGGGGTTTATTTTTCTGGTGCAGAATATGGCTCGCCTGTTATAAAACACATTGTTACAGAACAAATCCCTCTCCCTGAATAAAACAGTCAGACTTGATTTCTGCTGTTGACCTAATGTTCCAAGTGGAATGTTTACCAAGACAGAGGCCTCACAGGAATGTTCTGCAAACAAATAAACTCTTAAGACAGGTGGCGAGAGCAAATAGCTTGGGGAAACAGAGAGAAACATGGCCACTAATAATAATCATAATTGCTATGTGATCTTTGAAGGGATGTGACAGAGATTATTTACTTGGATTAAACTTATGATCTAGATAATTACCAAGTCTCATCTCCAGTTGGTCAAAAAGTAATAACACTTGTAGAATAAGCAAACAAAATGCTTAAAGGGGCTGCCCCACTTGGGCGACCTAATTGGCGAGTTTAGAAGAGTTTAAAAAAATGACATGATGAAGACCTCCTTCGACTACGTAGAACACCTCCTTCGACTATGTTGAAGACCAGCTTCGACTAGCTACGACTAACTTCGGAAAAATTGGACACCGAATAGTGGAGAGTGAAGACGACCTCCTTCGATCTCCTTCGACCTCCCTTCGACTATGATGAAGACTACCTACGACTACCCTCGATTACCTATGGCTAACATGCCTACCTACTACGACCTACTACGACTAAACCTACGAGTAGAAATGTATCGATTTTTTCCATGGCGACCTTTTTTATTTAATTGCGGGGCATTTTTTTACATATTGAAAAAAACGTTGCGACCGATCTGAGGCCACGAGTACGCGGAGACCACTCTCTAGCATGAAGGAGAGTTACGAAGACCTCCTACGACCTCGTGTCGACCATGCTGCGAGTATGAGTCAAGGGCAAACTTGCCAGAACTCACCGATTAGGCCGCCCAAGTGGGACAGGCCCTTAACTGATTGAAACATATAAGGGCTTGGACACACTAGAGGCAGGAAACATGATCCCGATGTTGGGGGAGTCCAGAACCAGGGGCCACAGTTTAAGAATAAGGACTAAGCCATTTAGAACGATGAGGAAACGCCTTTTCTCACAGAGAGTGGTGAGTCTGTGGAATTCTCTGTCTCAGAGGGTGGTGGAGGCAGGTTCTCTGGATGCTTTCAAAAGAGAGCTAGATAGGGCTCTTAAAAATAGCAGTCAGGGGATATGGGGAGAAGGCAGGAACGGGGTACTGATTGGGGATGATCAGCCATGATCACATTGAATGGCTCGAAGGGCCAAATGGTCTACACCTGCACCTATTGTCTATTCTGTAATGTTACAATTGTATGAAACAGATCATATTTAACTCAGCTTCAGGTGCAACACTCAGCATGGGTTGTCATAGAACGATAAGCAGGGAAACAGACAGTTTGGCCCATCAAATCTATACTGTCCATCAACTAGCCATTTACCTTAGCCTAACCCATGTTTTTCCTCTCGATGTTGTCAAGAATCCTCCCCAGATTCTACCACTTACCTACACACAAGAGGCAACTTTCAGCGGCCCAGTAATCTGCCAACCTGCAAGTCTTCAGGATATGGGCAGAAACTGAAGAACCCGGGGGAAACCCACATTGCCACTGAGAGAACATGCAAACTGCATACAGGCAGCGCCCAATCTCCATATAGACCCACGATCCTTCAAAGGCGACTGCCTTTGGCACTAGAAGAGGACTGGAAGCACCTCCTCATCCATGGAGTTACCCTGTTGTATAAACAATAGTATATTTAAATGCTATCAAGTTACGATTAGCTTCATTGCCTCAAATGATTTTGCTAAACCTTCTTCAATCAGCCCTCCTCTGCTGTTGTCAATGCTCTGGGCTGTACAGCTCTATGACTGAATTAAGCTGTGCCTTTTTAAGTTCAAGCATGTTATTTTCTGGCCACCCGATTGCAGGATAAGTCTGGTTCATCGGTGTAAGGTGGCCATCAGTGTCAGACTCAAATGTCACTCCTCTATGCCCAGCCACCACATTCGTCTTGTAATGGGGCAACCAGAACTGCATGCAATATTCCAAATGTGGTAAAAACCAACCTCCTTTTGAGCTGCTTCATGACTTTCTTTCTTTCAATCTATTAACTCATATTTTGTTGACATTCACCTTCATGACGACAGTTAAAGCTTCCATTCGGTTAGTCAGCTGAACATTACCTATGTTAAATATTCTGAACATTACTTTCGTATTAAAAGGTTCACTTGCTCTCTTGGTGAGAATGTTGGAAAATTCAGAAATGTTGTGTGCTTTTCTTTACGTAGAACAGTGCAGCACTGGAATGGTCCCTTTGGTACAAAATGTTTCTGCCAAACATGATGCCAAATAAAACAGATCTTATCTACCTGTGCATGATCTATGTCCTTCTATTCCCAGCACTAAAAGCATCTTAAATGCCACTATCCTATCTGCCTTGAGCACCACCCAAGGAAATGCAATCCAGGCCGCCACCACTCTCTGTGTAAAAATAATTTGCTCTACACAACTCCTTTAACCACTTCCTCTCTCACCCGATACCAATATTGTTGGACATTTCCACCCTGGTAAAACAGTTCTGACTGACTACCCTATTGATGCCTCTCACAACTGTATATACTTCTATCAAGTCTTCCCTCAACCTCGGATGTTCCAGAGAAAACAAATCAATTCTATCCAACCTCGCCCTGGAGCTGAAACCCTCTAATCCCGGTAGTATTCTGGTAAACCTCCTCTGCACCCTCTCCTCAGCCACCACATCTTTCCTGTATGGGGCATCCTGAACTGAACGCAATACTCCAAATGTGGCCTAAACAATGTCTTATAGAACTGCATTATGACTTCAATTTATTTCATTCAATCTATTCAGTCATTTTATGTTTATCTCTTCAAGATCTAAATCGATAATCCTTTAAATCACTATATATATGTAAAGGTCTCATCTTGACCACTTCCTGTCTGCGCTGTATATTGATTTTGGATAAAACGCTACCATATATCGCTATGATTTTTGGCCATCTTACTCACAGTCCTCCTCCGCTGAGGTAGCCCCGAGGAATTTTCCGATCAATGAAAAATAAAAAAGTTATGAATGTTTAATAAATCGTGAGATCCGCTGATTGGTCCTCTCGCCTGTCAATCACCATGATGAATGTAATGCCCCTTCTGGGGGGGGGGGGGGGGGCAAAGACTACAAAACCCCAGATGCCTGGACGCGAGTCAGTCACTGGAAGATCGTGAGGGAGAGGCCACAACTCTGATTCTGCTGTGAGTCTACTGAACTGTGAGTCTTCCCTTATGTGCTTTATGTGGGTTATGCGGTTATGTGCTTTATGTGTTTAACTCTTCATCTTCATTATTTCCTGCCTGTACCAGCAATTAGATTGTATGATTGTATATGTTTTGTTTCACAACAGTAACAGCCTTTGTTAGCCTTTTTAAGTTTGGTTTGCTTCAGAAGATAATTTGTTGATTGTCCACCATGCACGTTCTCGCATCAAAAGCTGAAACATTTTGCTCACAATCTGCAAGATGTCATAGGCAAAGGATGCAGCTAATCATTTGGTTCTAAGCTTCTTCAAACAATTCCACTTGAAGGGCCATTTCACAAATGTTGTGCGGTTTGCCATTTTATTTTTAATCCCGCTCTCTGAAATCTTGTGCTGCACATTTCACCCTGAATGCAGGTTGCAAAAATGTCCAGGGGCAAACTCGCCTGAGCAAGCTGGAAATTGTAAATCAAAAGGTCAAGAACAAGTGACAGACAAATCCTGTGTGTTGGAACATCTCCAATCTTATGTTTCTCTTCAAATGCTGACCTGTAATGCCAATGTCAATAACAGTCTTAATAAAAGGATAACTCTGAATGGACCTCAATATCTAGAGTGCCATTTGAAAATGAAATGTACAAAGACTTCCTTGAGACAGCTGTGATATCTCTTCATTCACTACCACACACTCAAAATAGAAGATACTGGGAAATATTGAAGTGTATTTTGAAACATATCATATGTCCTTGAAATAGGTTGTACAACTGTTGACTCCTCAATTTTTATGTTATGATGTTTTAAATGGAGATATGATAAAAGATGTAAAAGTATAATCACAGCAACGAAATTTAGAAATAAATCACTTTAGCCAAAAATTGTGCACACCAGGCACGTGCCGTCAGGGTAGGCAAGGTAGGCACTGCCTACCCTGACTAAAATTATAACATGGTAATAACTAAATATAAATAATAAAGGCATGGGATAATTATGCCTATGTAAGAGACCGATCTCTGAGGTATGCATAATTCTCCGTGCCTTTCATCCGCAGCGCTTGTAACACGGGAAGCTCTGTGCAACCCACGTGCCGTCAGCGCTGCCTGAAGCTGTCAATGACAAGCGGGGCTGAAGGCAGCAGAAATTCTGCCTTTGCAGCACTGCGCATGCGCATCGGTCTACTGCGCATGCACAGAGCAAGTTTCTTGGCGGGGTTTTCAAATATGGTTTGTCAATATTTTAAGTGTATGTTAGGTAACAAAGAAAGAAGAATGGAGCTTGGGTACCAATAATGTGGTAAGTACATTTTGTGTTTATGTTTTTAAATACTGTATTTCCCGGGGTAAAGTTGTGGGGAGGGCACAAATGTTATGAAGGAGGGGATTGGGATAATGCCACTTGCGACGCTCCTTGCACGGAGGCGTGGAATGCCACCGCATTAAGGTGGAAGCAGCTCGGGTGGCCGCCTTCTGCCGGTCCCCGCTCGGCTACACGGCTGTGGGAATTTAAGGATTTGCACGAAGCGGCTGACATGAGCGAAGTCGGCGAACGGCAGGTGAAAGGTGTTTCAACGGAGAGTAATGCCAGAGGTGAGCGGGCCGGCAGAAGGCGCTGAAGTGGCAGCCAGTTCTGCTGTCGGTTACCGGCGGCCGCTCGCAGCTCCCCGAGCTGCTTCTATCCCCCGCTACAGTGCGGTGGCTCCACGTCCGGAGAGCTGCGGTAGCAGTGAGTGAGTAAGTTACTGGCATTATCCCCGACCCCCTCCTTCTCAACACTCCCCACAACTTTACCCCTGACACAGACTCTCCACACGCTGTGAAAGGAACTGTTCCCCCAATTGGTCTAGGACTAGGAAGCCTTGGGCAAATTGAAACGTCACTGTTTTTATTTATTTATTTATTTAACGGGAGCGGACAATCTGCGCATGCGCGGTTTCATATTTTTTATAGCGGACTGAGTGCCTACCCTGAGTAATTACTCACGGCACACATACACACAGAAACAGTAAAATATTTTGTGTTCAAGTATGTTTAATTAATCTGGAACAATAATTATAATACCTCCAATCTGATTAATTGAAAGTTTAGGAGAATGACAAAATGCAATTTGTCACCTCACCCCTTGTGTGATTTTTGTTTTGTTATCTTTGGGATTATTTCTCAGATGTAAATCTCATCTAAGTGACATCACTAATAGTGTAATACATACAGTCCATCTGTAATGAGGCATGCAACCTCATTGGTATAAAAAATGACAGTTCTAATTTACGAGCTGAACAAGTAGCTTCAGGCACGGAAATTGCTATCAAAGCATGGGGGGGGGGGGGGGAGACAGGGGGGGACAGGGGGGGGACGGGGGGGGGGGGAACCAGGGGACCGGGGGGCACACAATTTCTTGGCGACCCCGCGCGCATGCACACGCACACACACTCACATGCATACACTCACACATACACTCGCACACACGCGTGTATTCAGCGGCAGGCCCTGTGGACGGTAATTACGGGAACGACGGCCCAGGCTTTCGGCCAGCACAGAGAAGATGCCTGACTGGTGTCCCGTCAGTCCAGGCAGGGCTGTAGGTTAACCCAGCGAGACAGGCAGAGTTGAGCGGGACACAAGTCCGGAGCCGTGGAGCTAGCGCTGCTTCTCTGCGCTGGCTGTAAGCCTGGACCGTCGTTCTCGTAAGTCCAGGTAGGTCTGTAGGTTAACCTGGCGAGACAGGCAGAGTTGAGCTGGGTTTAGCGCTGCTTCTCTGTGCTGGCTGCGGGCCTGGGGGCACCGCTCCCGTCTGACTCCCAACGTCTCTGGCCGCCCCCGGGTGTGGGCACTCGGGTGGGGACGGGGATGGTCTAGTGGCGATTTGGCAGCCATTGCAGCACCGGAGACCCGGGATCGAGCCTGGCTGCGGATGAGGCACAGGTCTGTGTCCAGGGCTGCCGAGAGTGCTTTTTGTTTGTGACTCTAGGACCTGGGCATGCAATTCAAGCTCCACTCCATGATCTTTGCTCCACGGACGTCTCCCCCCTCCAATCACCGTGCTCTATCCTCAGTCCCACCCCCTTCCGTCTCTGACTGACACCTCCCTCCTCCAATCATCGCACTGAATTATCATGTCCCGCCTGCTGACCATTGCTGACCATTGCCTGCTGACCGACGTCTCTCTCGTCCAATCGGCGCCCTCGGTCATCAGTCCTACCCCCACTGTCTCGCGGACACCGGGTTTTAAAATTGGATTACAAAAAATGGGGGGGATCATCCTCAACCTCTCAAAACAGGGGGGAGCGACATGTCCCACCTGCCCCCCCTCAGAATTTCCGCCCCTGATTAACTTTACCAAACCTGTTTAACCTGAAACCCAGCTGTTCAAAGAGTTGACAAACAAACTGTATTCTTTGTCCCAGATTTCCCCTGGCCAAGACTACAAATCTCTTACACTTCTTAGCTAGGAAATTGATCAGCAAGGGTAAAACGTGTTAAACAGCACAGGGAGAGGTAGTAAATCAAATGTTGCAGCTTACGGCAGAGGTAATTAGGCAAAAGCAACAACAATGACATGACTGCTGCACTGAAGCTCTATAGTTTCACACAATTCTACGTTCATTCATTAAGAGCCCAGTCTCAAGGTCAGAATGCTACTTGCATCTAATGGAATGTCAGGGGCTGAATCTACTTGTGTGCAGCTATGATAGAAGGGCATTTTAGAGATTTGTGATTATTGAGCTTGTTTTCCCAATGCCGAATGTAATTTGAAAGTTCAAGTGCTGAGGAATTCAATTGCAAGAGGGCTGTTTTTTGTGTTATGCAATTGAGAAGCATTTTTTTGCTGGAGTGAAACACAATAACAGGCACTGCAATGCCATCATACATCCCTTCAGAAATGCGTCCAGCAAGCTGTGGGTTTCAGTTATCTTTCCACCATCCTACAACTTCCATATTAGGGGCAAACAGTATGAGCTCATTCTGCTTTTCAATAGGATCACAGCTGATCTGACCAAGATTGCAGTATTAACTCCTCCTGTGTGTCTTTTCCACACAGCCCTCAATTCCCCAATCTGCCCAAAATATATCCGCCTCTTGTTTAAATACTTCCTGATCTAGCTCTGAAATCCTATGGGGGAAGAGCTGCACATTCCCTCAATATCTCAGTCTAAATTGTGCCAGCTTGGCAGGAACAGAGGGTATGGGTATGACAGCACATGCTGTTGGTTCTCCAAGGATCTACAAGGAGGCGTGTCCCAGACCATTGATGAATAAAGATAGACACAATATGTTGGAGTAACTCAGCGGGACAAGCAGCATCCCTGGAGAAAAGGAATGGGTGGCGTTTTGGATCGAAACCCTTCTTCAAAACAACGACAGATGAAACCAGGTAATAGAGGGAATGGGAAAGCTGAACACAGGAAGATGAAAATTGGTGAGTGTATGTGGAAGGGAAGAACTGGGAGGTGTGAGTTACTCAAATTGGAAAATATTCTATGTTCATACCCTTGGGCTGCAAGGTATGCATCTGGATCATGAGATGTTCTTCTATTTTGTCTTTAACACCTCCGTAGCAATGTAAAAGGCCAAGGGCTGGCAGGTTGGTGTGGGAGAGGGAAGGAGAGTTGAAAAGACATCTGCCGCTGGGGATGGTTGTTGCAGACTTAGCAGAGGTGCTCCGCAAGATGGTCACCTGGTCTTACCATTGTAGAGGAAGCCACGTTGTGAGTGCTGAATATAATGGACAAATATGGAAGAGGTGCAGGTGAATCTCTGTCTCACCTGGTAGGGCTGTGTAGGTCTCCTGCTGATGGTGGGGGAAGAGGTGAAGGGACTGGTGCTACAGCTCCTATGGTCGCAGGGGAAAGTGAGAGGGGTTGTGGAAGGGTGGGTGTGGACCATTGAGCAGACCAGAGGATAACAAAGCGAATAGCCCCTGTGGAAAGCAGAGAGGAAGATTCAAGAGGGAGCTGGCAGAAATAACGGAGAATGATGTGCGGAATACGAAGGAACATGAGGTCATTGGGAAGGATAAAGAGAATATTGCTCTTTTGCTGAGAGATAGGGAGTGGTAAGAGAAGGTGTGCAAGAAATGGTAAAAAAAAAACATCTGTGAGGATTCCCCAACAATGGCAGACAGAAAGCCATGTTTCCTGAAGAAGACATTTCAGAAGGCCTTACAGAAGATAAACACAAAATGCCGGAGTAACTCAGCGGGTGAGGCAGCAGCTCTGGACAAAAGGAATGGGTGACGTTTTGGGTCAAGATCGTTCTTCAGACTCGACCCGAAACGTCACTCATTACTTCTCTCCAGAGATGCTGGCTGTCCCACTGACTTACTCCAGCATTTTGTGTCATTCTTCAGGTTAAACCAGCATCTGCAGTTCCTTTCCACACACTGAAAAACAACTGTTGCTTGAACCAATTTCTAGGAAACAACATTTCATCATGTTGAAATACAAATGTTTTATAATTAATTCCAAATGAGAAACTTAGAAAATTCTTTCCTCTTCAATTTTTCAGTTAAAGTCCATTTACAGAGAATCGAGTCAAGTAGCCTTTAGGAAAGATAAAGGCATCTGTACAATGTGAAATCACTTTAAAATGAAGATGTGCTCGAAATGATTCACCCAGTCACCCCATGCGATTATAGGCTTGTAACTATAGGGAAGGCTTGCAACGATTTGTTCCATGCTGAGTCACTGATCTCAGAGGAGCAAACTAAAGGAATGGTACGGCTAAGAATTAAAATTGCCAACTTTAGTGTTAATCCTTCACCATAGGAAACCAAGAGATAACTGTTTTATCCAGAACACGAAGGGGATATGAAACCTAGCACACTCAAGGACCATTTGGGGCTAACTAATACAGATTTCTTCAGCGAAAGCACGAATGTGAAAAGATGAGGAAAATATATTGTTAATATGAAGTGAGAAGCAAGAGGCAAGCATGAGGTAGGAATTCATCCATTTGGTTTAGTTTAGAGATATAGCGCAGAAACGGGCCGTTCCCTGTGGGTTCCCTGAAGGAATAGCAGAAATATCCTGCTTCCAACTCCTTCAAGGTGTTCACTGATATTCCTGCTCACTAAATCACAGGAGATCAGAAAATTCATGGACACAACAACCCTTCTGCCCAGGGTGCCATGTGGTAACAGCTAGGAACCTTATGGCCAAAGTGTTCAGTTTAGTTTAGTTTAGAGATATGGCATCTATACAGGTCCTTTGACGCACTGTGTCCACACCGACCAGCGATTCCCATACACTACCACTATCCTACACACTAGGGACAATTTACAATTTTTTTTTAACCAAAGCTCCAAACCTGTACATCTTTGGAGAATGGAGGAAAGCGGAGCACTTGGGGAAAACCCATGCAGTCACGGGGAGAACATACAAACTCCTTACACGTGGTGCCCGTGGCCAGCATTGATCCCAGGTCTCTGGCACTGTAAGACAGTAATTCTACCACTGTGCCACCCAGGTGGCCTGGACAGATGTGTTAGAAGACACTTGACAAATTCTTCAATTTAAAGACCTTGCTTTTCTGCAAGGATAGACATGAGGAATTAATTCCAGCAATATAATCACTAACAAAGCTACAGGGAATGGAAATAAAATTTGTTACACTGAAAGTGGAATTGAATATAGAATTTCCTATCACTCAGCTTCATTGATATCATAAGTGCATAAGGGATAAAGGATTAGAACAAGAGTTAAATGATAAATGGGAGAAGGTATGGATTTATTGGGATAGTTGGCCTGTTTCTCTACTGTAAAAGCTTTGCAATATTTTGTAAAATGTTTTGCAGAATGCAGCATTGTTGACTAAGACACATGGCATCAGAGATGACATTCATGCATAGCAGAGTAAATTGACCGTAGTGATTACCTTTCATTAGACAAGAGCCACTACATCTATCTGAATGTCTATGTGGCAGCCCCCGTCCACCCACTTATGTAAAGTGGCAGTACATCAGCTTAGTCCCTTGCGAAATATCTCTGCTTACCATCCAGTAGTTGCTTCCTGCCCCACCCACGGCAACCTTGGAAAAGGCTGAGACAGTATTTATCACCGCATGCCACACTTCCTTTTAAAATTGATCTCCTGTGCGGATTTTCCTCATGCCCTATTAGACTCGCTGCTGGCAAAGATTTCATCATTATGCTGAGAGCTTATGTTAATTATTCAAGTGACTTGACCCAGCAGAACCTTGCACAGCCGGCGCAGCGTGCAGTTAGTGGCTTTGTCCTGGATGCCAGCCATTCTATGACCTTTTATTCCACTGTGTAGGTGGCATTTTCTCAAAAGAAAATTTAGCAAATTTCCTCCGTCCAACTGCGCTTCATTCTGAAAATCATAAATAATTTGCAGATGCTGGAAATCTGAAAAAAAAAAACGTAGGGTTTGCAGGAATCCCATCTCTTCAAAAACAAGTATTTCACTTTGGAAAGACACAAAGTGCCGGAGTAACCCAGCTGGTCAGGCAGCATCTCTGGAGAAAGCGGATGGGTAAAATTTCGGGTTGGGATCCTTCTTCAGATATCTTTGGTATAAACCAGCACCGCAGTTCATTCTTTCTATATGACTTGAGACAGTTGGGGTTGACTTTTCAGGAGAAAAGCCAGGTCTGTGGCACCAAGATTGCCTCCAAGGCACAGTGAGGAATTGTGGTCAGACATTGAGGGGCATAGATAAGGTGAAAATTGCACAGTGTTTTGCTCAGGATTGGGGAATCAAGAATTAAAAGTTTAAGGTGAAGATTTAACAGGAATCTTTTCATACAGAGGGTGATACATATATGAAATGAGCTGTCAGATTAAGTGGTTGAGGCTGATAGAATTGCAAGATTTAAAAGCCATTTGGACGGGTACATGGATAGGACACATTCAGAGGGATATAGATCAAACTGGGGACTAGATTTTGATAGGAATCTTGGTTGGCCTGGACGTTTTGGGATGAAGGCCCTGTTCTTGTCCTGCACGATTCTATGACTTTCTCGACCAGCTTCATTTCATAAATATTGTTCCTTTTTTTTCTTTATCTGCCTTCATAAATCCAGGAGATAATCCAGTCTAATGACTGCCGCAACTTATTCCCACGGCAACTGGGCCCCACATGTAAGGGACAAAATGTGTAGGAAAGAACAGCAGATGCTGGTTTTGAGCATGCAAAATGGAATACTTCAGTCTGAAGAAGGATCTCGACCCGAAACATCACCTGTACCTTTTCTCCAGAGATGCTCCCTGTCCCGCTGAGTTACTCCAGCTTTTTGCGTCTATCTTCACATATAAGCGATATGCTCTTTGTTCTAGGTGTTCCATTGTCTGATGGTCTGCAAGTTAAAATGAACTGGGATGGAGAGAAAATAAGTTAAGATGAAGTGTTTCTCTTTATATAGACATTGCCTGACCTGTCGAGTGTACCTTGCATATCTGCTTTTATCTTGTACCATAATCGGCCCCATTTGTTGCAAAATAAAACTAAATTACTATTTGAAAGCAGTGTTGAAAGTATATAGTTTAGATTTAACTTGAAAAGAAGAAGAAAGGTTTGGACAGTTATCGATTAAAATTGCATGCTCAAATCACACACGAGGGAAAGTTTTTAACCTGGAGTTCAAACTAAACCAAAGCAGTCAAGCCATTCAATATGATTCACCAGATATTACAAAAAGCACAAGTCACTTTTTGGGTCACGTTTCATTTAAAAAATGATTTATTCGCTGTCACTGAAAAGTATTTTTGGAACTGGACACGCCTGATCTCCATGCTCTCTCAAAGTATAAGAGAACATGGAAACCACATCTCTCCAAGCCGAATGCAGAATGAGTGGTCTATAAAAACGTAATATGACTTTATCTGGACTTGGTAAGATAGGGTGTCCCTTTATATAACTGATACAATGTCATGCAAACATCATAATGCTTCACAGCAATGGTCCAATGATTCATCATTCATAAACAGACTCTTCAACATACATCCTATACTGTTTCTCTAATGCAAGACTAGAGAGAAGGTTCAGACTTGAAGAAGGACCCCACATATGTAACTGCAGACAAACATATCACTGAGCAATAATATATGGCAAGCAGCAATAAAGCTACCAGAAGGTTTTTAAGCTCTTGAATCCTCCTCTTACCACACTGTACCACAGTCCAGTTCTACAGTGAACATTTTCAATGAATTTTGTAGTCAATGCTTCTGACTACAAAACTTTTTCTATTTGCTTGTGATACACTCCACAGCTGCTGTGGCAACCCAACTGGACACAGAGGTAAAGAAGGCTGGGAGCATATTTCCCTATATTAGTTGGGATGTTGAGCATGATGTTTTGGCAAGTCATGTTGTATAAAACTTGAGTTTGATCCTATTTAGAGTATTGCGTGCATTTCTGGTCAATGCATTGCAAAAGGGATGTTGAGCCTTGGTAAAAGGAATGGATTTAAGAGAGAGTTAGATAGAGCTCCAGGGGCTGGTGGAATCAAAGGATATGGGGGAAAGGCAGGCATGGGTTATTGATTGGGGACAATCAGCCATGATCACAATGAATGGCGGTGCTGGCTCAAAGGGTCGAATGGCCTCCTCCTGCACCTATTTTCTAGGATTCTATAAATAGCAGAGGTTCATCAAGAGTGTAGAAAGGAACTGCAGAAGCTGGCATATACCGAAGACAGACACAAAGGGCTGGAGTAATTCAGCGGGTCATGTTGTATAAAACTTGACCCGCTGAAACACCTCCCAACAGGATGGGAGGTGTTTCAGGTCAGAAGAAGGGTTCCGACCTGAAATGTCACCCACCCTTTTTCTCCAGAGAAGCTGCCTGGCCTGCTGAGTTACTCCAGCACTTTGTGTCTATTTTAGATTCACCAAGAGGTTAACTGGATCAGAGAGTATTTGTTATGAATAGAGATTGGACAAACTTGAGTTATCAGATTCACCTGTCAGTTTTTCATATCTTTCGCACCCAAGAGTGACCAGAACCTGTTCAAATTCAGGGGCATGGTGACTTTTGAAAGCACAAACACGGATATGTGATACCGTCCAGAGATACCCAGCCTGATAGGCAAAGCAAGGCCTCCACAAAGCAATGCACCTGCTGAAATGTTGGTGTCAAGTCTCTGAACCATACACTAAAGAGAGGAAACCCTTCACTTTACCCCTCCTTTCACTTTCCCTCTGTGCTGTACACCAGTTTCCCTCTGTAACGCCAGGCAGTTGTTGATCCATGCTAATACAATGACTTACACAGTTTCACTCCTATTCATTTAAAAATAGTTGTTCAGAAACTCTTCATCAAAAATCTTCCAAATAACAAAATAATGTTCTGAAATTAATAATTGAAGATCCACAGTCAAACATCCATTCATCCTATTCTGCCAAAACAAACAATTGAGCACAAAATTAACCCAGAGTAGCTGATAGTTCCTTTAACTCGTCATAGGAAATGCAAAACTTCAACCGAATCCAGCTCCTGATTTATGTAACAATTGCACAATTTTGCAGATTTGAGCAAATTTGCAGATGACACAAAGCTGGGTGGCAGTGTGAACTGTGAAGAGGATGCTACAGAGTGACTTGGACAGGTTGTGTGCGTGGGCAGATGCACGGCAGATGTGGATAAGTGTGAGGTTATCCACTTTGGAGGCAAGATCGGGAAGGCAGATTATTATCTGAATGGTGTCAGGTTATGAAAAGGGGAAGTACAATGAGACCTGGGTGTCCTAGTATATCAGTCACTGAAAGTAAGCACACAGGTACAACAGGCAGTGAAGAAAGCTAATGGCATGCTGACCTTCATAAAGCGAGGATTTGCAGCGTAATTCTCGAGGTTAATTCCCAGGATGGCGGGACTGTTACGGTTTTAAAATGGTAATCAAGCTTTGAAAATTATTACATCCACTCTTCCCCAACAGAGGTAGGAAATTCTCCCATGAAATATATATATATTTTCTGTTCACATGCTGCGGATTTCTCCAAACGTGATCTGATCTTTGGTGTGCATACAGCACAAGTGGTTGGAAGTCGGCAGGTGGACAGATTACTCCTAAGGGGACACTACACATATTTTGTTGTCATTAGCACAAATTCATTGCAGGCATATTTCAACGTTTAACTGATCTTACCTGCTTCTGTTACCTGCTGTCTGCAGTCTCAATAGTTTCAAATAGCTTTAGCTCTAACCAGCACCATTCCCACCGACTCATTTCCAAAGCCCCTCATCACGCATCAAACCAACCTCCAGTCATCACTGACAGTGGCACAATATGCCTGACCAACCAATCCCCAACATAACCAACTCCTAACACCATATTCATCTCCCTCACCACCCCTCAGCTGACCATACTCCAGAACATAGACCCTGTCAATTAGGTGAAAAATGCATAGAATAGATTGGATGACTGCAAACCAGAGATACACCATGTAAATAATTGTAAATAATGTTGCAGAGTTACACTTTGCCAAATGTTGATTGGATGAGGTATTGAGCCTTGTTTGGTTTCCTTGCAGATGAGGATAAAAGTTACTATGTTTGCTTCCTTGAGCAGCCTTGTTTGAATACAATGTATTAGCTGTTGTATTATTGGGTTAGGGAGATGTCTGTTATGTATGGGGTTAATCAATATCAGTAATTGGATTATTAAGGGACCACCCCCATGTGTTTTGGCCCCATAAGGTCCCGGGACCTATAAAAGTTCGCTGCCATGAGGTCCCACGTCTTCTGGGAGATCTCTGTTTGAGCAAAGCCTAGAGGGTTTGAACAGCCAGATACGAGGATCGAACCCACGGTGGAATAGGTACAGTAGTTGAACTATAATTCTGTTTTGTCAAAATAAAGATTAGTTGAAACTAGACTGGAAGCAGCTTAGAACAAGCTATTTACATCACTAGTGTGTAGGATAGTGTTAAGGTACGGGTGATCATTGATCGGTGTGGACTTGGTGGCCAAAGGGTCTGTTTCCCATTGTATCTCTAAAGTCTAAGGAGACCAGCTTTAGTTTAGTTTAGAGATGCAGTGCAGAAACAGGCCCTTCGGCCCACCAAGTCCGCACCGATCAGCAATCCCCACACAATAACACTTCCCCACACACACTAGGGACATTTCTTTAACATTTACATCAACCCAATTAACCTACAATCCAGCACGCCTTTGGACTGCGGGAGGAAACCAAAGACCTCAGAGAAAACACATGATGGTTATGCTGTGTGGTGTCTATCAGTTAATATGGGTTTTTTTGGCGTATTTTTCAAATTTTATTTTTGTTAGAAGTAAGTACAATAATGTGGTACCCAAGTACCTGATACATACATACACGTTACCATTGTTGTACAACTTCTTATTTTTAATTTAATAATAAAAGAGCAGTGATACAAAGAGGAAAATAAAGAGTGTCGAGATAGATAGACAAGAGAGTAGAAACGAATAGCGAGAGAGACAAAAAGCTGAGATAAGAAGCTAAAGAGATTGAAAAAAAAGAGAAAATAGAAAGAAAAGAAATTAGGAGAGATATACCTATTTAATATCTTTACCTATCCGTCACCCGGTTCTGAACCATTTAATTTCTACGGTTATGTTATGCTGCACCATATGCTTGTAAGAAGTCGATAAAAGGAGACCAAATCTTTAAGAATTGGTCTACTTTGCCTAGTAGGAGGAATCTCATTCCTTCAAGGTGTAGCGTTTCCGACATATTTGAAATCCACATTTTAAACGTTGGCGTGAATGCGTTTTTCCAAAATTTAAGTATAATTTTTTTGCTGTTATTAAACCATAATTAAAGAGAGCTTCTTGGAACGTAGTTAATTTACGTCCCTCTTCCATTGATCCGAAGATAATCAGTTCTGTATCGGAGTTCAATTTTGTGTTGAATAGTTTTGTAAAAGTTCCGAAGATTTCATTCCAAAATTTATGAAGTTTTGTACAGGAGGCAAAGAAATGTGCTATAGTGGCATTTTGAGTTAGACATTTGTCGCAAATGGGGGATTTATTCAATCTGGTTTTCGAGTAATATAATCTATGTAAATGTTTTTATTGAATTAGTTAATATGGGTTTGATGAGAGATCTGGCTGATCAGAAACAACAGCAACAAGAATATCGCACTTGGGAATGGTTTCACAGTACATTGACAAAACGTAAACCATCTCGGAATTTCTCCAAAACTATATACTTGAAATTTTTTTTGGTTTATTTTTATGCTGATAGAGAAGCTTTTAAAATATGGTCACATTCATCGTTAGGTTATTCACAGTCATCGATAGACATAAAGTGCTGGAGTAACTCAGCGGGACAGGCAGCATCTCTTGAGAGAAGCAATGGGTGATGTTTCGGGTTGAGACACTTCTTCAGACTGGTTAGGTATAAGGGAAATGAGAGATATTGATGGTGATGTGGAGAGATTATCTCTCATTTCCCTTGTCCCTAACCAGTCTGAAGAAGGGTCTCGACACGAAGCGTCACCCATTCCTTCTCTCCAGAGATGCTGCCTGTCCCGCTGATTTACTCCAGCTTTTTGTGTCTACCTTCGGTTTAAACCAGCAACTGCAGTTCCTTCTTACATCTTATTGATAATTATGATGAGTTACTATAAGGCCACTTCCATGTCTGATTCCACCGAATAGCCAAATGTCTGCAAATCAACTGAGGGTTTAAAAGTTGAAAGGAGGAGAAGGGAAGGTTTAGAGAAATAGTCCAGCTAACGTTTATTGTTGTTTCAACACATTCACCTGGGTTGAAGCATCATTCTCGTGAGTCGAGCCAAATCGTGCTTGATTATTATCAATTTTACAACAGAACTCCCATCTGCAGAACACTACATTAATCATACTGTTTAAACACATCATATTATAAAAAGCAGTCTGAGTGAAAGGATATGAATTTGGAGTATGAATTTCAGCAGCTTGAACTCGCGAGCTGCAAAACATGACATGTTAATGGAACACATGTTCTGATTTGAAAACCTTTCAATTCAAAACACTGCTGCATTATGTCAAAACACCAATGCAATAAACAAAATATATCAATACTACCCTAATGGCAAATACCTGTTAACCAACAACTCCGTACAACATTGTAGTGCCTGAGAGTAAAATTTGATTGTACTGCAGTTGGTTCAACTCAGTAATATAATTAAGAATGAATGTTTGTATGATCGTTCACACTTAGAAAAACTATTGATTCTCTAAGGCTGAATCCTTTAATATTCGTACAGATGCAGGCACTTACATTCAAAGGCTACATTAACCATTCTTTTAGTTTAGTTTAAAGATACAGCATTGAAACAAGCCCTTCGGCCCACTGAGTGTGCACCGACTAGCAATGACATGTACACTAGTTCTATCCTGCACATTGGGGACAGTTTCCAAAAGCCAATCAACCTACAAACCTGCACGTATTGTGCGAATGTGGAAGGAAACCGGAGCACCTGGAGAAAACCCATGTGGTCATAAGGAGAATATATAAACTGCATACAGACAGCGCCCATAGTCAGGATCGAACCCGGTCTCCCTGGCGCAGTAAGGCAACAATTCAACCGCCTGCCCACTGTGCTGATGATTTCAAGGCCATACAAGCAGTTTCTAGAATCGGCTTTTTGAATGTTTGGAACGGAATAAGACTGTTGTAATTAGAAATTCCGGTGGCGCTATGGAATGAGTGGAACTCACGCCATTCAGCTCTGCTAAAAATTGTATTAAAAACGGGGGTAAAAGGGGTTATCTGAAGCTACCCACCAGAGGAGAACGGGTGTGAACAGCTCCGGTAACATTAAAAAGGTGCGTGACGTCATCAGGCGCGCGACTTTACTAAGATGCATCGCTCCCCCCCCTCCCGCCAAGGGAAAAAGCCTGTGAAAAGGGAAGTAGGCCTCACTGGAGCCGCGGGCTTGAGTTTGAGTGCCTCCCAGGAAGATATTTTAAAGATGGATGACTTCAAAGAAATTATTATGGGTGAGCTAAAACAAATGCTTAAGGATATGAAAAAAGAATATAAAGAGGAAATAAAGACTTTAAGAGCTGATATTTTGGTGTATCATGAAAATTTGAAAGAAGAGTTCAAAAAAGAAGTTATAGCCACTGTAAAGACTATGATGGACGAACGGAAAGATAAAGCGGGTACTGATTTGCAACAACAGTTGGATGACGTAAACCGTAAAACTGGTGAGATGGAGGTGCTGCTGGATACCAAGTCAGAACCTATTATAACTTCACTTAACCAACAAAATGACGCAAAAAAAGAACTGACTGAATCAGCCGAGAAGCGTCTTGCTGAGAACAAGCGTTTATCAGAATTTTTACACAAAATAACTGAGAAATGCATTGACTTGGAGGGAAGTCAAAGGCGTCAGAATCTGAGTATTGTTGGATTGAGTGAAGGCTGAGAGGGAAATCAAGACCCTCGAAAATTTGCTGCAAAACTCCTAAAAGATATTCTGAACTTGGACCAAGAACCTCTGCTGGGCCGAGCACACAGGGCATTGAGACGTACCCCTAGGAGGGATGTTCCCCCAAGACAGATGATTGTGAAGGTGGCTTACGATCATGTTTTTGAAGATATGATGAAGATAATAATACATAAGAAAAATCTCAAATATGAGGGAGACAACATCAGTATCTTTAGAGATTACCCTGCGGAAGTGGCCAAGAGAAGATCATTATTTACAGAAACAAGAGGTATCCTGAGGAACATAAAAAAACTGAGATATGGCCTGATGTACCCGGCAACATTAAGGGTAACTTATGATAACAAGGAGCACCACTTCACCAAACATACAGAAGCTCTTGCATTCACTCAAAATATTCAGAAGAAACTGGAGGAGGAAGAAGTAGAGGAAGAAGCAGATGAAGATGAAGGACACTGAATATTATTGATCACTTACCTGATGATACTGCTCACCCACAGAAAAGGAGGAGGATTCACACTGAAGGAGGATCCGCAGGGAAGGAGGAGGAACTATGGACATGGACTCTATCTTGGGGTCAAGGAGGGATGGATGGATTATTAATAAATATAGTTTTGTATTAACTACCCCTCAAAAATGTATGTTAGCTCTCCTAATATAGTGCTATGACACCAACTATATTTGATATTAGTAGTATTATTAAGTATATAAATTTAATACCCCACCCCGACTTAAGGCAAAAACGGAGCTGGAATTATTAACATCTTTTTTTTTCACGGAAGTCCGTAGATTAGTAGCCACGCTAGTGTGGCTAACACCGATACTAACTGCACCAAGTTAGTTCAAGGAGACGTGTGTATAAGACAACGACACAGATATTAAATTTCATCGATTTAATGTTTGGGTATAGGATTGGGTTAGATGAGCTGAGACATCTACTCCATTATAAACCATCTTAATAATAAAATGTATGACATAAACCCTAGCATTGGGGGTGATGGAATCACCTTCTGTAGTTGGAATGTTAAGGGAATTAACGAACCAATTAAAAGAGGTAAGGTTTTAGCTCAATTAAATAGATTGAAATCTGATATTACTTTTCTCCAAGAGACACACCTCAAAAAAGACGCGCAGTATAGATTAACAGCAAAATGGATTTCCAAAGTATATCACTCTTCATTTACACACAAGTCTAGAGGGGTAGCAATAATTATTCATAAAGGTATACCTTTTAAACAAAGCTCAATAATAGAAGATGTTGAGGGTAGATATATAATAATTACAGGTGAATTATATTCTAAAAAAGTAATCCTTATGAATATATATGGTCCTAATTTTGATAATCCATTATTCTTCAAGAAAATATTTAACAATATCCCTATATCCACTCAACATAATCTAATAATTGGAGGTGATTTTAATTGTACCTTAGATAATTATTTAGATAGATCATCAACGAAAAGGAAAACCACTTCTAAGTCAAGTACACTTATACATTCTTTTATTAACACAGCAAACGTTAAGGATATCTGGAGAACAGATAACCCATCTGATCGAGAATATTCATTCTTTTCCCCTGTATTTGGAACCTACTCAAGGATAGACTATTTTTTAATAGATTCAAAATTAATCCCATTTACATATGACTCAAAATATCATAATATTATTATCTCGGATCATGCTCCATTAACATTTAAGATAAAATTAAAAGACATAACTATTAAAACCTCTAACTGGAGACTCAACCCCCAAATATTAAATGATAGGGCTTGTTATGATTACTTGGTAAAACAGATTAAATTATTTTTTGAAGCTAATGACAAACCTGGAATTTCACCATCACTGCTTTGGGATACATTTAAAGCATTTATGCGTGGTGCGATAATATCAGAACACGCATACTTTAATAAGGACAATCGAAATACTCAACAAAAGTTGGAAAATGAAATAAAACAATTAGATATTGAAAATGCAATATCCCCTTCAAAGGGGCCAAGTAATAAAATTGCATCATTAAAATATAAGCTAAATAAAATATACTCAAATCAGATTATTAGACATTTTCAACAGACTAAACAAGTACACTTTGAATTTGGGGATAAACCACAAAAATTACTGGCACGCCAGCTTAAAAATTAGATGAGGAGAAAATGATACATAAAATTAGATCTGAACAAGGAGAAATATTGACTTTACCCAAAGATATCAATGATACATTTTTACAATATTATCAAAATCTTTACTCATTTAAACTAGCAGGACAATCAGATGGAATGGAAACATTCATACAAGAATGTCATATTAACAGTTTGGATCAGGAAGGTAGAGAATTGTTAAATGCTGATATATCAGTAAAAGATATTGAAGAATCAATTGGATCATTAAATAACGGAAAAGCTGCTGGCCCTGATGGCTTAAGTGTTGAATTTTATAAGAAGTTTTTGATCTGATTTCTCCAAGCTTACATACAATATATAAATATGCTTATGAACAAGGAAAGTTACCAGAATCATTAAATGAATATACAATTAAACTTATCCCTAAAGCTGATAAAGATTTGGAAGACCCTGGGTCATACAGAGCAATAGCTCTTTTAAACACTGATCAAAAAATACTAACTAAAATTTTACCTCAGAGGCTAAGTTTAGTGATTAATAACTTAATACATCATGACCAAACAGGTTTTATTCCAAAACGCTATTCATCCTATAATCTGAGACGTCTATTCAATGTCATGTACTCAAAAAGAGTGAATGATATTGAACTAGCTGTCATATCCTTAGATGCTGAAAAAGCATTGACCAGGTTGAATGGCCATATTTATTTAAAATAATGCAGAAATTTCAACTGGGGGATAGATTTTCCAAATGGGTAAAAATCATATACTCAAATCCAACTACAGGAATATTAACAAATCAAATGTTATCAGTAAAATTTAATCTCTTTAGGGGTTGTAGACAAGGATGCCCGTTATCACCATTACTATTTGCTTTGGTAATAGAACCATTAGCCGAAATGATTAGATCAGAACCAGAAATATATGGATATAATACCAAAACTACAACGAATAAAATATCTCTATACGCAGATGACATCTTAATTTATATCACAAAACCGGAGATTAGTATTCCCAATCTATATAATGTTATAACTACGTTTAACACATTTTCTGGGTATAGAATTAAATGGAATAAAAGTGAAATTATGCCTATAACTGGAATAAAATTAAATATATTAGAACAATTCCCACTGAAAATAGTCACGGACAAACTCAAATATCTAGGAATTAATGTATCTAAGTCCTATAACTGTCTATTTAAATGTAATTACCCTCAATTATTAAATAAACTAAAAAAAAATATTTTATATTGGAAAACACTACCTATATCAATGATCGGTAAAATAAATGCTATAAAAATGATTTTTTGCCACAATTGTTATATTTATTTCAAGCCATCCCTTTATATCTCCCTAAAATGTTTTTTTTTTTAAATAGATACTTTGGTTAATAGTTTTATTTGGGACTATAAAAATCATCGAATAAGTAAAAAACATGTATGTAAATCTAAAATAAATGGTGGACTAGCACTACCAAATTTCTTATATTATTTCTGGGCAGTTCAGATTAAGAATATGAATTTTTGGTTGGTAAATTTAGATCATGAGCCAAGCTGGCTAAAGATGGAAAGGGAAGACTGTTTGCCTTTTGATGTAGGTTCAATTCTTTTTGCACCAAGGGAAGTACAAAAAAAAAATGTATGGTGACAACCCTATAATTTATAGCAATAGGCGTATTTGGAAACAAATAGTTAAGACCCTACATATGCATAATTTGTCACTTTGTTTGCCAATTATGAATAATCCTTTGTTTCGGCCCTCTGTATTGGACAAGGGGTTTAGATACTGGAATGATTTAGGAATTAAAAGGATAGAACACCTTTACAAGAAAGGAAAATTTATTTCATTTCAAGAGTTCAGGATATCTATGGATTGCAGTAAAATAACATATTTCGGTATTTACAAATTTGAAACTATATTAAGTCAAATAAGCAAGACTATAAAAATAGAAAACCAGGATTATTAGATGAATTGTTTAATAAACACCCAAATACAGAAAAATTAATAGCGTATATATACAATACTATTTTGGATAGGGAAATCCCAACTTCGGAAATATATCGACAAACATGGGAAAATGAAATAGGTTTATCTATAATGAAGGAAATTTGGGAAGAAAGCCTACAACGTATACATCGTTGCTCATTTAATGCTAGACATACATTAAGGTATTACACAGATTACATTATTCAAAAACGAAATTAAATAGAATTTATCTTAACATTTCTTCTATTTATGATAAATGTCAGAACTTGGAAGCTAACTTAACGCATAGTTTTGTAACATGTATAAAACTCAATTATTATTGGACAGAAATCTTTAGAGTTATCTCTGAAGTTCTTAAAATTAAACTGGACCCAGATCCAACATTAATAATATTAGGAGTTCCGGATTCAAATCTAATATTAACAGTAAACCAAAGAAATTTCTTGGATTACTGTTTGATAACAGGGAACAAATTAATATTGAAATTTTGGAAGGGAACATTATCCCCCACAATTAAAATATGGACAATGGAAATGTTGGAGACGTTGCATTTGGAAAGAATCAGATTTATCCTAATGGACAAATACGAACTCTTTGAACAGATATGGTCTCCATATACAGAATATTTGAAGGGGTAGCTGTTCTTGGCATCACAACTCAATGGGTACCCGGCAGGATTAGATGAAAATAACACATTTTTTTTTTTTTGATTTGTATACATGTCTCTATTGATATCGCTATTTGAAATTGTGTTATTCACTATAAAGATGTATACTAAAATATATATAATACCTTGTTTTAATTAAATATATATAACAAGAATATATAAATATATATTTTTTCTCTCTTCTCTTTCTCTCTCTATATAATCAAAATTATTTAATCACTATTCTTATTGATTAACATCTATTCTTTTCTTTTTCTACTTTCTAAAAAATAGAAGTTTATAAGAATTATTCGTAACATTCGTATACTTATTGAAATAAATTGGTTGTGTATTTGAAAAGTTGTTATACCATTGTTATGATGGATTACTTCTAATAAAAATATTATTATAAAAAAAGAAATTATAAGCTCAACCTTTTGCATGATGTGTACTGTGCTGTGAATGTAATGGTATAACTTTACTCCACCATAGTGGCCATTTGTACCTCCTTTGATGAAGGGGGCTGCATTGTCAAATGTATTTAGTCACCTGAAATTTCATAAATCAAAGGTTTAATGAAATGAATGGTGGTTATTTTGGTACAGTTTATTTTTATTTCATGAGGGTGGAGACCGGTGTGCTTTTAGTTACAATGCAAAAAAACAATTCTCTAAAATTTACAGGGAGAAGGCAGGAGAATGGGGTTGAGATGGATTATGTCAAATCATAATTGCAATAAACAATATATATCAATGTATCAATATATCAAAATATATCAACTTATCCATGTCCTCCAGAAATGCTGCCTGACCCATTGTGTTACTCCAGCACTTTGTGGTTATTTTGTGTACACCAGCATCTGCAGTTCCTTGTTTCTACATTAATATGCAAGATGGACAAATATGTCAATAATTCCAAGCCTCAGCTGCATCTAAAGGAAGCAAGAGGTCACACAAGCAATGTAAAAGCCTCTCCCATTAAAGGTGACTCTACACTGTTATCGGAAACTGCTAAATTTATCTGTCTATATGGTAGCTACCTTTCCCCACACCCAGCAATCACCAGAACTATTTCTGTCCAAATTCTCATTATAAAAGCGTGCAATATGCTCACTATAAAACCAAGAATAAAATACAATCCTGCTCATCTCTTGACTGAAATGGAAACATTAAACAAAAACAAAGCTCCTCCACGCTCACTAATTTGCTCATGCAGCTGTTCACGAGAACCATCATCAAAGACAACAGCCCCCGAGTGCAGCTGAGTGGGATTTAAATGTGCCAACATAAAAAGGCCCCGATTCAACCAAAATCCAGAGGGTGAGATAATTAGCGTTATTCAGGTGGTGTGTTCATGCAAGCAGCGCTTGAGGTGCCCAGCCATCAGCAATCAGGGAGAACAGACACCCACATTCCTTCTCGTGGCAAAGCAACAGTGTGCACTAATCAAAATTAAAGCTGATGGCTTTTTCCCCCAATATTTCTGCAGGAAACTCACTCCCATTAATACCAAGACCTGCTCTACAATTCTACATCCTACTCAAAACTATCAGCAATAACAAGGCCCAGGTCCTGAAGAACAACACCTCATCTTCTGTCTGGCACGTTAAAGCTTTCAGGGCTCAAGATAAGATTCAACAATTCCAGGAAGATGGTTTTCCCTGTTTGCACCAGAACTGATCAGTACTTCTTTCTGGCATTCAGCAGTCCTGTTAACTTCAAGTCATAGAGTCATACAATGTGGAAACAGGCCCTTTGGCCTAACTTGCCCACACTGACCAACATGTCCTATCTACACTAGTCCCACCTTCCTGCGTTTGGCCCATATCCCTCTAAACCTGCCCTGTACCTGCCCATGTACCTGTCTAATTGATCCTTAAACATTGCGACACCCCCTGGCTCAACTACTTCCTCCGGCAGCTCGTTCCATACACCCACCACCCTTTGTGTGAAAAAATTACAGCCTTCAGGCCTCCAGATGAGATTCAACTATTCCAGGTAGTTGGTTTTCCCTGTTTGCATCAGAACTGATTTGTTCTTCCTTCTGTCAACTAGCTGCAATATCAGTCCCGTTCATCTGCCTCCATTAATACTGCCTGATCGCTAATCAACTCTTCCTCGATTCCTGACATTTCACTACTTTTTTTTATGCTCCTTTGTCAATTTTCCCACTAATTAGCTCCATTAGCCCACCAATTAGATGGCTTTGTCAACAGCCTATCACCATGGCAATCCTGACCTCATCCCATCAGATATATCTATTCATTCTTCCCTCGACCCTCTCTGCAACTTAAAAATAACTTGTTTTCTCTCTTTTCCCACTTTCGGACTCTGATCATTGTGAAGAAGGGTCTTGCCACTCACTCTGCAATTCTAAATCCTCTACTTTTTTCTCTCCTTAAAATAATCATTATGGAATGGAATACTTCATTGTCATATGTGACAAGGCACAGTCAAATTCTAAGGCGCTGACAAAGTTACAAAGCACGCCGGCTCCTCCTTTGTTCTTCCCCCCCCTCCCCCTCCCCCCCACGGTGGTTCCCCCAAGCCAGGTCCCCATTGTCCATTGTTCTTCCCGCTCCCTCACAGTGGTTCCTCCACGCTGAGTCCTCCATTGTTCTTCCCCTCCCTCCCTCCATAACGGCAGTTCCTCCACGTTCTCATCGACCATTGGTTGGCCTATGAGGCTTCGCCACCACCGCTGAGGCCCCATCACCGCGAGGCTCCACCATCGCTGCCGAGGCTTCACCGCTGACGAGGCCTCGCCATCACCGAGCCTCACCTCTGCCATCAAGGCTTCATTCGGCCCAGGCAGGATTCGCTGCCCGGCTTTTCCGCAGCCTCCTGGGAGGCATTTGGGGGCGGGTTGGGCCTACTGGGTGGGTTCTGGTCCGCGGCGCGGTTGTTCGGCGGGTGAGTCGGGCCCGTGTGGCATTATAATTTAAGAGTTAAACCCTACAACCCTAGAGATCTCCCTCTTTGGTTGGGCTTCCTTTGTTTGAATTATGTGCAGTGCATTTGTGCATTCTGTTGTTTTAAAGAATGTTTACAATTATTTAAATGCTGAATGAGAACTGTTGTGGAATCAAACAACAACAATTCCCATTTTAGGCCATTAAAGTTAACTATCCAATTAATTGTTGATGTAAGATATCATGTTTTTTTTTAATTCAGGTCCGTACATCATGGCATGCTGGCCATTTTGTTGTAATCAAGTCTAAAATGGAAAATACTTCTCCCCAATGTAATTAGCACAAAACATTTTGACAAAGGATAAACTAATGTGCAGATTCAAAGTCACCATTAGGTGCCATCTTGCAGCGATGAAAGGCGCCTTTAAAATGAAAGCAATTGAAATATAAAAGCTGATCCTTATTAAGGCACCAAATTAGACTGATTTCAATAGGAGTGATAATAGGCTTTAATGTCCGTGCAATATGGTATCCAACAGGGAGTTGCATTAATTAGTGTAGATTAGCACTAATTATTGCACTGCAAATTCATTTGAATACAATGGGAAAATAATAAAGATGAGACGGGGACATATCTATCAATACACAGGCTGTAAAAAAATCTGCACACAAAGCCAAAAAAATGCTATGTCATTGGAAAATAAACAACACAAATTAGTGCAATATTGTAAACATTTTTGGGCTTCTTGGAAACTGGAGGGAAATTCAAGCCCAGATTTTCTGGTGGGTTTCCTGTTAGTACTAGAAATGTGCTTCCAGTGTAAAGTTCCCCAAATCAGATCTAAAAAGTGCAAGAGAACGTTTAATTGTCAAATGTACCAACAACAGAACAATAACATTCTGACAATTCTGAATTTCTGAAGAAATACTGACTGCAGCTTGACAGGAATATTAATGTAACAACACACAAATGTCATATAATCATCAAGAACACAATAAATGAATAACCATAATAGTAAGTAACCATAATAGTGCAAAAAACAAAGACCATAGTACAACCAAAGCCACAGTTCATAGAAGTTCAAAGATGTACAGGTTAACTTTATGTAGTGTTCAAAAGCATGATGATTGCTTGGGATAGCTGTTCTTGAACCTGTTGCTCAGGGTTTTCAGACTGGTTGCCTTTTGAGGCAGCATGCCTTACAGTTCCCTATCGATGGTGTGGAGGGCAGTACCTGTAGAACTGCAGATGCTGGTTTATACCAAAGGTAGACACAAAGTGCTGGAATAACTCAGCGTGGCAGGCAGCATCTCTGGAAAAAAAGGATAGGTGATGTTTCGAGTTGGGATCCTTCTTCAGACTGATCAGTAGGGGTACAGTTGAGGGGGTAAGCAGCACTCTCCAGTAGTTGGAAGAGTGCTGCTCCTATTTACTATGTGTGCACCTCTTTAAAGGGCTGTCACAGCTGCAATACCAGAATATTGCAGAAGAGTAGGAAATGGAATTCAATCTGAGTTAAGTGTTGCATCTCCCCAAATGCATGAAGTCAAGGGAATGCACATAAAATACTGAATGTTATAGCAATGCGGGGAACCTTGGAATAGTTGCTCAAAACAAGACAAGTTGAGAGAATGGTTGAAAAGTTACTTTTTCCTTTATTACCTGAGATATGAGAGCAGTAAAGTTATGCTGGTAACATTAGTTATGTTGCATCTTTGATTTTGTTAGAACAAAGATATATTTGCACTGAGAAGGGAGCAGAAGAGATTGATCATTTATTGTCAGGATAGAATATTTTAAGTATGAAGAAAGATTAATTAAGATGGGAGGGGATGTTTTCTTTAAACAGCAAAGAAGAAATTTGATTGAGGTGAATGAAATTATAAAGGGAAGACCTATTTCCCTCAGCAGAGGAATCAAAGAGGCATTGATTTATACTGAATGGTGAAACGATCAGTATGAGAAAAATGTGTGTTTTTCACCTGGAGTGTGGTTGAGATCAGGAACTCACTGCCTGCAAGAGTCGTGGGCAAGAGCTTTAAGCCCCTGTCCCACTGTGTGAGTTAATTCACGAGTTCTCCCGCGTTTCCCCCTGATTCGAACTTGTAGAATGTTTGTAGCGGGTCCATAGGAGTTCGTGGATGTCTCGTAGCGGCTCGTAATGCTAACGGCAGGTACTCGGGAAACCCGGTAACTCGTGAAGTTTTTTCAACGCTGTGAAAAATGTCCACGAGTAAAATAATACTCATGATGAAAAAAAAAGTTACTTTTTACTCTTAATTACTTCGTGGGCAGACCGTAGTAGACTCGTAGATAATTCACCGTCAACGAAGGAACAAATGTAAGAATTCCGCCCAATGCGCTTTTAAAATGACACTGTTCACTCATTTAAAAATCAATTGCCTTTAGTCTTTCAAACCTACAGATACTGAGGAGAAAGTGTTGTTTTCTGTCCAGTTGCCATGAATACAACGGAAAAGATGCCTTTATCAGCTAATGTCAGCACCGATAAAAACTAGTCATATATATATATGAGTGTGTATGTATATATATATATATATATATATATATATATATATATATATATATATATATATATATATATATATACACACACACACACTGGGTATATATGTATTTGTGTGTATAATGTGTGTATATATGTCAATTTGTGTATGAGTCTGTCTGTGTACAAGTGTGTGTGTATAATGAGTGTGTATATATATGTGTATTATGTGTTTGTGTGTGTAGTAAAGTGACAGGGGTGTGGGGTTGGAGCTGTGGTGGAAGGGTTCATGAGGTGAGAAGAACAAACCCAAATCGGGTGTATTTTTTGGGCTCAGGGCAGCGCACTGCAATACAACGTTCCTGGGTTCTGGTCTTTTGCTCAGTCTTGTTTCACCCGAGGCGGAACGGGAGATATGGAAACAGCCAATAAAACTGGATGATTCCACTACCAAAGGATGTCTCCTTCATTTGTCAAGAAGAAGAAACGGGGCATCTGATGCACGGCACCTCTTGACACGAAGGGTGGCCCCGTCCATCCATCGTTGAGAGTTTGTGAAACAGGAAGTACTTTTCCTCACACTCCAGATATATTCCCAGTATAAAGCACAACATTGCAAAGTTGACCTGTCACAGTCAGAATTTAAAGCAAGCACACACGGTGCTGGTGTGGAAAGGTGTCATATATCTCTCTCGCTCACTCTCTCTTCTCTCCCTGTTGCTCTCTCCCTCGCTCTCTCTTTTTCTCCCTCTCTCTCTCTTTCTCCATCCCTCTTTCTCTCTATCTCTCTCTCTCTTTCCCGTTCTCTCACTCTCTATCTATCTCCCTTTCTCTCACTCTTTCTTTCTCTCACCCCCTTTTCTTTTGCTCTCTCTCTCTCTCTCTCTCTCTCTCTCTCTCTCTCTCTCTCTCTCTCTCTTCCCTCCCACCCCTTTCCCCGGTCTATCTCGCACTCTCTATTTCTCTCTCACTTTCGCTCTCCGTATCTCTTTCTTTCTCTCTCTCTCTTTATCTTTCTCTCTCTCATTCTCTCTCTCTCTTCCTCTGTCTCCAACTCTCTCCATTTATCTCTCCTCTCTCTCTCTCGTGTGTAGGTAGGTACTGCAGGCGCCGGGTTTAAACCGAAGATAGGCATAAAAAAAGCTGGAGTAACTCAGCTGGTCAGGCAGCATGTCTGGATCTCTGTATCTTTATAGTTTCCCTCTCCCCTGACTCTCAGTCTGAAGAAGGGTCTCGACCAGACACGTCACCCATTCCTTCTCTCCAGAGATGCTGCCTGACTCACCCGCTGAGTAACTCCAGCTTTCTCTCTCTCTCTCTGTTCCTACTGCGGAATCTAAAACATTTCTCCCCTAGTCCCCGGCGGTGTGTGGTTAACGAGTGTGAATGTAACCGGGCTGGGGACGGCAGTGTTGATTTGGAAAGGCATGTTGTGCTCTCTCCTTCCCTGCTGCGATCGTCTCTCTTGGGGGCCAAAGGGTTGGAGGATTGGGGGAGCAAAACGCTCCCCTTAAAGTGGAGGGGGAATCATGTGATCAATTTTCCACTCGTGGGTACTCGTAGTTGGTTCAAGAGTACCTCGGGAGTGGAACGTAGGAGACCGTAGAATGAGAAGTCAATGGAATACGTAGACATACTCATAGGAGTTCGTGAACATACTCGTGGAAGGTCGTAGGAGTTCGTAGAATGCCACAAGTTTGATTTTTTTTAAAGTCGGGAGAGCTCTTGGGTAAACTCGCATCATGTGACAGGGCCTTTAGTGTTTAGTTTTGTTTACTTTAGCAACACAGTATTGAAACAGGCTCTTCGGCCTACTGATTCCATGCCCTCTAACAATCACCCATGCACCATGTTCTACCCTACAAGCAAGGGACAATTTAGTGAAGCCAATTAATCTACATACTTTCACACCTTTGGAATGGGGGGAAAACAGGAGCACCCAGAAAAAACCCACGTGGTCATGGGGAGAACGTACAAACTCCATACAGACAGCACCTGTAGTCAGGATCGAACCTCAGATCTCAGGCGCTGAGAGGCAGCAATTACTGACAAAGGAATTACTGACAATCCTTCTGTTCCAAAAGCAATTTAAAATTCACAAATAGGAAAGCGCACCCACAAGGAAAGAGAAAGGGGGCAAAAAAAGGTGAGGACATTAAAAGATGGTGAAAGCTGTATCTGCATCGACGGAGATATCTACGAAAACAACCATCAGGAAAAGAATAACTGAACTCAGCATCATCAAATGAGCATTTGTGGCAAGTGATTCAGGCACTGACCTGTGAGCCTGTGCAATAATAACATTAATAACAGCCGTGATGCTGCACTGACAGGGTATCAAGCAGAGAATTCTTTGTTTGAGTAGGGACATTTAAGATTCACAATTTATTTTCAGCATGAAATGCAATCTGCGTACTTGTAAACTATTTTAAAAGGAGTTCAGACAAGGATTATGTTGCTGCAATAATGTTGTGCCCATCATGCCTCTAAAGCTGCCTGGGATATGAGACCCAGCGATTTCAATAACTCTGTATTTTTCTTGAAATTGCATTTGTCCTCTTTCCATTAAAACCACACATGCATAAGGAACTAAAAACTGCTGATCACTCTCAAGGTGGCTATTCTTGATATTGTCATCTCGGGATGTGTTGTATTAATATGTGAAGACTTGCACTGACTGCAGTTTTGGTGCTATAGATACCCACCCACATGTAGACATAAACATATACACACGCCAGATGATGAAGAAGCAGAAATTCAGTGCAGAGGTTGAAGCAGTTAGCAATTCAATCCTATTCCCTGAATGTATTCCTGCTTCACCATCGTGTAGAGGAATGCACCTGTGACACATCAAATGTCATTAATTTTGCCTCTGGAGTGATATCCCCATTTTTTATTAATTCACCTACAATTCCCATTGTACAAATTGAATCAACCAACTATCCGTTCATACATTATGCTGAACTTTACAAATTTACAGCCCAGAGAAATGCTCTGTGATAGAGTAGGTTTAGTTTAGAAATGCAGCATGGAAACAGGCCATTTTAGCCCACCAAGTCTATACCGACCAGCAATCACCCGTACACCAGTTCTATCCGACATATCAGGGACAATTTACAGAGGCCAATTAACCTACAAACCCGCACGTCTTTGGAATGTGGAAGGAAACTGGAGCACCTGGAGAAAACCCACGCGGTCACAGGAGAATGTACAAACTCCACACAGACAGGATCAAACCCGGGTCTCTGGCCACTTCTGCCACTGCACCACCCAATGCAGAATTAAATTGCTTTCTTTGCTGACTACCTATGTATGGCAATTATGTATGTTTATTCATGTTTATTTTGTTCATTTTCCCCATAAAAATGAAAATGTCCTTTAACATCCTTAAACAAAGTGTTTCACTCTGTCTGCCAAAGGAACTAAGTGCTATTTGTGAAATCTTGATCTTCAAACACTCTTCCAGCACATGGGGCATCTACAGAAAGTATTTTTAAAACACTGGAAAGCTGGTACAAATGTTGCCTCAACAAAATCCTCCAAATGCACTTGCAGGATGTGAAGCAAAATCATTGTTCTCTCCCCGGCCAATGTCTTCAACAGCATTTAGACTCTACTCTGTCAGCTCTGAATAATAAACCACATTGTTTGCTTATTGGGCACCAGCTTCCAGAAACAGGCACTCTATCTTGAGATCCAACACGGCAAGAGATTCCCAGGAGAACAGAGCAGCAACTCAATGATATTCTCAAAGCTGCCTCGGTAAAAGCCACCAACTTAATGAGAATTCTTTGCTATTTAGGATGGCTTAATATTAGACAATTTCAAGTCCTTTTGCCAAGAGCAACACAGCTTAGGATAAATGATGAAAGGATTAGTACACAGAAGCCATACACCTGCATCACACTCCACCTTCCCCAGTATGAGAGAGACCATGGGTCCTACATTGCGTGGAGGAAAGAAATGCAGATGCTGGCTTACACTGAAGATAGACACAAAATGGGTCCTACATTGGTATCTTCAGCCAACTCAGTGCCTACAGATAGACATAAAATGCTAGAGTAACTCAGCGGGACAGGTAGCAATGGGTGAGAGAAAGAATGGGTGACATTTCAGAGCGAGATCTTCTTCAGACCATCATTTATCCCCTTCTCTCCAGAGATGCTGCCAGTCCTACTGAGCTACTCCAGCATTTTGTGTCTATCTTCGGTTTAAAGCAGCATCTGCAGTTCCTTCCTACATATACACAGTATCCACAGAACTGGTCAGTCATCCTTTACTGAGTGAGAGAAATTGCCAAAGAAAAGGATTAACAAGAAGATGATGGCTAAGTGGGTAATCCTCACCCAAGTCAGCAGACTGTTGGTTCCAATCCTACTCCAAAGACTTTAGTGTAGAGCACAGCTCATCACCCCAGAGCTACCTTAAGGTTATTCCAATGTTACAACACTTCCAATTGCTGGCTGCTTTGGCATGTCCTGAATTCATGTAAAATCTCCATCTACATTTGCCACAGATTTATTTTGTTACTTGAACTCTTGTAAGTGCTTGAAGCACCGTCGGATGTTGAGAGACTGAGTACGAGAGATTGAACCTTTTCCAATCTAATATGAAGAAGCTGAAACATCTCCCAATCAGACGCGGCATAAACGTTAAGCGACACGGCATGTTCGCACATCCCGAGCCAGAATTAGATGAGCTTTCTGAGTCACATTTCCAATTCATACACATGTAATTTTGAGAGTCATGGGGAAGGCAAATTAAAATGCTCGATCTGCAATCATATCATGTTGATCCTTTTTCAATCAATTATAAATGGAGATAGCTGAATTCAATTTACTTGTAACCTTGAGCACTCATTAGTGGAGAATTTCATCTTTTCTTTAGTTTTTATTTCAGTGGTAGAGGTTACAGATGGTGATGAGTACTACAGTGTTCACCATCTGTTTCATTTATCTCTGAATGTGCTATTAGTTTGCATTATCACTGGCAAGCTGTTGGTTTGCCATCAATTTCCCCATCTAAGTGCTATGGCATTGCGATGCATCTTACCAGACACACTGGGAGCACTCACGCAGTGGGTTGTGAACATTCATTCATATTTGCAACGATTTGAATCAAGGATGTCACAGTGCACACAGACCTTGCTAAAGCTGTGTTATAAACTGTGGCGTTCCACGAGAAACTGGAAGTTTCATAACACATGATCCACTGGCAATTATGTCTACCATTCATTTCATCGTACTCATGAAATAACAGTTGCAGAGTTCTAAACACCGTGCTGAAACAGATCCCAGTGATGGAACCAAAATCAGGGAAGTAGGAGCAGGAAGTCACTTTTGGGAGGTGGATGAGGTGCTGGTACTCCAATAGGATCTTGCTATCATCTTGGGATCCGTCACACCGCAGACCCCCTGCAGCCAGCCTGGTCCATGGAGCATGAATGGCAAAATGGGTTCAATACCACCATCATCCCCATCAAGCTGCTTACCACGCTCACGGAACTGAGTACAGTGCACTCTTTGCAACTGGATCCTCAACTTCCTCGTCAACAGACCACAGTCTGTTCGAATTGGCAAAAACACTTCTTCCTCAATAACAATCAGTACAGGAGTAGCTCAAAGCTGTGAACCTCAGCCTCCTGCTCCACTCACTCTATGCTCATGACTGTGTAGCCAGACACAGTGCGGACTCCATCCTCAAGTTGCCAATGACACCACCATTGTTGGACGAATTACAGATGGTGATGAGTCAGAGTATCAATGTGCGATCAATCGACTGACCAAATGGTTCTCAATATCAGTAAGACCAAAGAACACATTGTGGACTTTGGAAGAGGTAGGATGATGACCTGTCTATATCAACGGGACAATGGTGAAGAGAATCAAAAGCTTCAAATTCCTGGGCGTGCATATTTCATGATCTTTCCTGGATAAAATTATAATTTTCTAACTTTATAATTGCACACTATTGCAATTATAAAGAAAGCACCTCAACGCCTCTACTTCCTGAGAAGATTACAGAGATTCCATATGTCAGAGAGGATTCCCTTGAACAGTAGGTGTACAGTAGAGAGCATATTGACTGGTTGCATCACGGCCTGGTTCGGCAACATGAATGCCCAGGAGCAAAGAAGACTGCAAAAAGTTGTGAACACTGCCCCATCCATCACAGATTCTGACCTCCCCACCATTGAAGGGATTTAGAGGAGTCGCTGCATCAAAATCGCAGCCGGCATCATCAAAGACTCACACCACCCTCATGCCACCAGGAAGAAGATACAGGAGCCTGAAAACTGTAAGCATCCAGGTTCAGGAACAGCTTCTTCCCTCCAGCCATTAGACTATTAAATACTACAACCTCAAATAAGCTCCAAACTACATAGACTATTATTGTTATTACTGTGCTATTACTGTTTGTTTGTTTTCTATGTGGACATATGCGTGTGCGTGTGTGTGTGAATACACACACACTGGACTTTTTTCTAATTTATTATATTGTTTACAGTTTACTAGGTTTACATATTCTGTTGTGCTGCTTCAAGTAAGAGTTTCATTATTCTATCTGGGACATATGACAATAAAACACTCTTGACTCTTGAATGGGTTTAAGATTGGTCTGTGAAAACTGTCTCCATTGGTTCAGTGCTCAGTGCAGTCTGTTAATTGCCTGCTATGATGAGAAAATATGGCAGCAGATTAGTTCTGAGAATATGAATGTCCAACAACAGGACATTCTTCTTGCTTCGAAAGGTCCAGAAACCAGCTGGTAAATATTTTCAGTAGACATTCTCAATGTTGGTTCATAGTGACATGAATCACCAAGAAATACAGTAAGTATATATTGGAGGCATCACCAACTGTGTCAGAGGGATGGATTAATAATAGTGGTGCCTCAACTGTTCTTTTAAGCGCTGATTGATTGATATCAGACAACCATTCGTTGAAAGATTATGGCAGATCTACAGACACAGAGCTCATTCCATCACTAGTGAGTATTTTTCCACACGCGAATCTTTGATGCTTCTGTCCTCCTCGTGCACAGCAATGTGCAAACAGGTCACATGGGGAGATTTTGGAAAAGTCTTTAATGTAGCAGTCTCCCGAGACATTTCACCAGAATAGACACAGAGCTAAAAAAACAGCGGGAGACCAAACACTTGCTACGAGGTTGACTGAGGTCTTAAAAGAAGATGAAGGAGGGAACTGGCTTAATGGAGAACTTTCAGAAACTAAAGTCCAATGGGTCTGAAAGTCTCACTATAGGGAATAAATATCCATCACAAGAAATTGAGTATTTTTGGGGTTGTGGAGAATGGAAAGAGGCAAGAGGTGTTGAGATCTGGAGATGATAAATGAGATAGGACCATGAAGAGATTTAATCATGTTGATATTTGTTTGATTATTGATATTGATGGTTAATAAAAGGTTGTTAAGGATAGGAAAGTGACTATGGCATTTGATGTGAAAGAGGATACACGCAGTATTCCTCAAACGTGATTGAATTAAAAGGCAATCCATAGTGTGAATATGGGCTTGTAATACACCAAGACCAGGTAATAAACCACCCGGGGTCCTTTAGTGGAAGATTAGCAACTCTGCACAAACTCTTTCCTGAAGATTTTCTGTGGCTAGTAGAATGGAACTTTGACATTCAGAAATGTGTTCACACAGCTCAGGAAAAAGAGCAATGTCCTGTTGATACTTAGTTTAATGCAGAATAGTATAATTCTTGCATATATTCTTGGGTAGTTAGCAGCCATTGTGATCATCGTTTCCCAACGATCACTAACCTTGCTGCTTCATGGTTGTTACACAACATATAGTTCCATGAGGAAAACACAAAGTGCTAGAGTAACTCAGCACGTCAGTTAGCATCTGTGAAGAAAATGGGCAGGTGACCTTTCGGGTCAGGATGTTTCTGTAGATCTGACAAATTATCTCCCTGTCACCACGTGGTTTTCTTCAGGTGCTCCAGTTTTCACCCACACACCAAAGACGTGCAGGTTTGTAAGTGAATTGGCTTCTTTAAAATTGTTCCCAGTCTGTAGGATAAAAGTGAACAGGTGATCACTGGTCGGTGTGGACTAAGTTACTCCAGCATTTTGTGTCTGCTTCACAACTTTCATTTACATTTTTAGTGATGTGGGTGTCACTGACAAGCACAATATTTATTGCCCATCTCCAGTTACCCCTGGGATGCTAACTGATGTGCTGAGTTACTCTCGCACTTTGTGTTTTCCTCATGGAACTATATGTTGGTGACTATGAAATCAAAATGAAGTTATACAACTTGTTGGCCAAATTGCTTTGCCAGAGAACATAACATTGTTTTCCAGTGGAAAACCCTACGAAGGAAGCAATGCACATCACTTCTGCAACAGAAATGCAAAATATATTAGAAAACTGTTTGCTTACCTTTAGGAATACAGATTGCAACAAATCAGAAGCACACACAGTGCTGTGCTCAATTCAGAGAGGTGGGTAGAGTGATGAAATGTAGTCATAAATGTATTACATTTAAGCAGAATTCTAAAAAATATTTCAGATTTGACATTCAGATAAAAGGTCATTGGCTAGAAATATCAACTCTGCCTCTCCTTCCACAGATGAAGCCTGACATATTTCCAGGTTTTTTTTAGTTTCACACTGCAGGTCATTTAATGGCTCCTTCATCTTCTCCCTTAAATTTCCAGAGACTCGGAACCATTCAGCAGTTAAGATGGCTTGTACCGAATGCACTGTCAGCCTTATTTCTTGTTGCTAATGATAAGGTGAGTTACATCAGCGGTTGGGAAAGTAGCTTGTCTCATTTTCTCCATCTCTTGACACATCTGCTGCTTAAAGCTCCAAGATGGGGAATATCAACAATGATTAACTGCGCCTCGGTGCACATTGATGCAATTATAATTGGTCTACTCTAAGCTGGTAGTGTTATGTTCAAGCACTGTGTGTTGCAGGCAATAATCTGATGATTTTATGGTCGCATACCTAATTTAAGAACACTGTTTCTGATCAGAACCACCCACTTAACTGGCATAAAATGGGGAAACCAAATTGAGGAATGTTTCCTGCAACTAGGATTTTTTTTTTCCTCATTTCGTTTCATTTTTCTGACTAGACCGTTTACCAGAGGAACCAGTTAATTTTACTGGGTGAGATTTTGCGGGAAAGTTAATAATGAGGCTGACAGTGCATGTTAGTGTTACTGGGTGAACGGCACAGATACTTCTTCCATTTGTGGTTGCTCTGCAATATTATAGAATTCCGGAATTTACTCCAAAATACAAAAAAAACATTACTGGAAAGATTCAACACATGCTGGATTGAGGGACGAGTTATGGGGAGGGGGAGGGGGAGAGGTTGATGGGGAGAGGTTGAGGGGAGAGAGAGAGAAGTTGGGATAGAGAGAGAGAGTTTGAGGGGAGAGAGAGGGAGAGGGGAGAAAGAGAGGAAACAGGGGAAATTGAGGACATAAGGAAACATTGGTATAAATTTGTCCAGCATATTATGGGGAGGGTGAAATGCAGCAGGGACAGCTAAGCATATGCTCTTTGTGAGCACCTGATTGTTGGAGGCGAGGGTCATGGTTGCATGGAAGAATGATTTAAATCAGGGGCTTTGATGGAGAAACAAAGCCACAATCTTGTCACAATCTCCAGGATGATGAGTCCATGAATTAAGGATTAGGAACAAAACAAATAATTGGATGTGGATGAAAGCCCAACATTCATTCTGTTGGTTAATGCTGTATAAGATGGAAAATGGCAGGCAGTCATTAATTTGATTAACTTTCTTTTAAATTCCAACAGAAGGATGAGAGTAAGTTTTATGCTTGTAATATACATCTTCAAAAGTCATGTTGTTATCAAATTGTATTTTCTCCTCACTCAAAGTGAATTTGCCAACATTAATATTTTTTTAAATGATTATTTGGTCAAGTGGGTTTTTTGAGTGTCTCGGCATTTTGAGCAGCTTTGCAAATTACTGTCTTGTTAAATTGGTCGAGAGCAGATGGAGGTGATTTCTTGCTTCTGCCTGTCAAATATTCTGGCGTGTCAATGATTTCCAAGTACCAGTTCTGTTTATTGTATTGTGATTAATATCCTGCAACTGTCCCACATTCAGTAGCAGCTGAAGGAAGCCATATGGATCATCGAGACATCTCCGCCATTTAATAAGATCATGGAGGAATAGATTTTGTCATCAACTGCACTCGGTATGCAAGCAAAGTTCAGGCAGATGGAGTATAACATGTGGAAATGTGGCAATGACCATTTTGGAATCTACTTAATTGATGGGAGATCGCAGAAGTACAGAGACTCTCTGAGTGTATAATTCACAAACGGCTAGCACACAAGTACGGCATTTAATTAAGAAAGCTGACAGGAGGTTATCATTGGAAAAACACAAGGAACTGCAGATGCTGCTTTACAAATAAAGACACAAGGTGCTGGAAGTAACTCAGTGGATCAATCGTGACTACAGGTGGTGACTGTACGGAGTTTGTACATTCTCCCTGTGTCTACATGGGATTTCTCCGAGAGCTCCGGTTTTCTCCCACACTCCAAAGACGTACAGGTTTGTAAGTTAGTTGTCTTGATTATTGTTGTTGGTTGTTCGGTAACATTGCAAATTGTCCCTAGTGTACAGGATAGTGTTAGTGTACGGGTTGATCACAGGTCAGTGCAGACTCGGTGGCCAAAGGGACTGTTTCCGCGCTGACTCTAAAGTCTAAAGAATCCTTATTGTTTGAATAAGGTCACCTTTCTTCCCATCCACTACAATGAGAACAGGCCCAACACATGCAACCTTTCCCCATGAGTCAAGTCATCATCCCAATAATCAATTTAGTGAAGGAAAGACACAAAATGCTGGAGTAAATCAGTGCGTCAGGCAGCATATCTGGAGGTCATGGATAGGTCTCTATTTGCCCCCTCAACCTCTCCCTCTCTCTCTCCCCCTCAACTCTCTCTCTCTCTCCCCCCTCGACCTTTCTCTCCCCTCAACCTCTCTCTCTCTCCCCCCTCACATCTATTCATGTCAAAGGATAGTGAGTTTAGGGGTGACTTTGAATGCAAAGGTGCAAACGAGATAGGTACAGGAAATCTGGGCTCCATTCAGAATGCCTCGCCACTGTTTTTTTTGCTGACTGACACTTGCATTTAGAACTTCATCTACTGTGGGCTGCACAATGGCACAACAGTTGAGTTGCTGCTTTATAGCTCCAGACACCCGGGTTCAACCCTGACCTTGGGCTCTGTCTCTATGGAATTTGTACGTTTGTCCTGTGACTGCATGGGTTGTCCAGTCTCCAGTGCTCCAGTTTTCTCCCACACTCTAAAAATCTACAGCTTAATTGTAGCTTAATTGGCTTCTGTAAATTGTAACAATTGTCCCTCGTGTGTAGGATAGTGCTAGTGTACATGGGTGATCACTGGTCAGTGACGTCTTGGTTCGGGAGGAAGGATTTTGGTTTGGGTCACGACCCGCAAAGTCCTATGTTCATGTTGAGCTACTCCATAGTTTTCATTGGTAAATCAGTTTTTTGTTGCCACTTCCAGTTAGTGAACCTGCACCAAATTTAATTCAATGTAAATATATCCCTTCTTTCATAATGGAATTAAGGGTTGCACAGTGACACGGCTAGAGCCCTGCTGCCTCATATCCCCAATGGTCCACTTTCAATCTTGACCGCTGACGCTGTCTATGTGGACTACTTAATTGATGGGAGATCACAGAGGTACAGAGACTTTCAGAGTGTATAATTCACAAAAGGCTCGCATACAAGTACGGCAATTAATTAAGAAAGCTTACAGGAGGTTATCATTGGAAACACGAGGAACTGCAGATGCTGCTTTACAAAATAAGACTGGTGCTGGAAGTAACTCAGTGGGTCAATTGTGATTACGGGTACTGAACGGAGTTTGTATTTTCTCCCTGTGACCACATGGGATTCACACGTTTTTCTTATGACTGCATGGGTTTCATCCCATGCTCCAATTTAACCTACAAACCCGTACGTCTTTGGAATGTGGGAAGAAACCGGAATACCTGGATAAAACCTACGCAGTCACGGGGAGAACGTACAAACTCCATCCAGCCAGCACTGGTGGTCAGGTTTGAACCCAGGTCTCTGGCGTTGTAAGGCAATAACTCTACTGCAGCGCCACTGTGCTGCCCAACCGGTGCAGCAGGGCTTCAATACCATCTCTTCAGTTAAACAATTTCTGTTTTTGTATTCTACCCACCAAAGTGGATAATCGCGCATTTCTTCACATTATACTCAAACTGCCAGGTTTTGGTCCATTCACTTAGCCTACTTGTATCCCTTTGTAGGTTGTTGGTTCTTGCAGCTTGCTTTCCCTAACATCACTAACAAATTTGGTTAAATTACAAAGTCCTTGCATCTAAATCATTAACATAGCTTACAAATAGTCGTGCATTCATTCCTGTGACTCCTTATTAGTTGCAACAAGCTGATGGAAATTAGAATCATGTATCCCAACATTCTCACAGCTGATCTTCTAAGCAATCTTTCACTCGCACAACTCCCAACATATCTAGACACTTTTAAACTTCTACTGCTTCACCTCTACGCACCCATTTGTTATGTTCTCATACGGCTCAAATAAAAGCATCACACAGTTGTTTTTTCATCGTGACCTGATTCTATTATACTTTTCTAAATGCTTCCAGCTTTTCCATTAAGATATGTCAGTGTAACAGGATTACAGTCCCCGGTTTTCTGTCTCTCTCCTTTCTGGACCAGCGTTTTCTGATCTATCGAGACCTTTCCGGAAAAAAAGTGAATTTTCTGAGTTCACAACCAATGCACCAATTACCTCTGCAGCCACTTTTAAAGACCACGGGATGCAAGCTGCCAGGGTAGATGTAACCTTTAGTTCCATTAGTTTCTGCTTATTGCCCAGTGATTCAGAGAACGCAGAAGTGTACAGCACAGCAACAGGCCCTTTAGCTCTTTGAAAATGAACAAGCCAAACATGATGCCAAGTTTAATACAAAAAGCTGGAGTAACTCAGCAGGTCCAGACAGCATCTCTGGAGAAAAGGAATAGGTGACATGTTAGGTCGAGACCCTTCTTCAGACTGAAGAAGGGTCTTTACCTGAAACGTCACCTATTCCTTTTCTCCAGAGATCCTGTCTGACCTGCTGAGTTACTCCAGCTTTTTGTGTCTACCTGCAGTTCCTTCCTACACATGATGCCAAGTTAACATAATATGCCCGCCTATGATCCAGGTTTGTAGGTTAATGACTGTAGCTTTTATAAATTGGCCATAGTGTGTAGGATAGAATTGGAGCACGGGTGATCGTGGTTGGAGCAAACCCGATGGGCTGAAGGGTCTGTTTCCATGCTGTATCTCTAAGTCAAAACAAAAAAATAACTGCCGAAGTACCACCCTTCCCATTGAATCTTCATTCTTAAATATAATAGATGAGAATTAGAATATATCTCCTTAAATATCAGTGGCGACTTGTTTACGTTGTTCCCAGGGCAAGTTCTCCTGAAAGAAACATTGCATCAGAAACTATATATACACTTCCTATCGTTTAATCTATTTCAGTTTCTGTTTTAGCTCTCCCTGCCTTCCTAGCTTTGAAATTCTCTCCAAGTTTAAAACACTAGCTTCAGATCCAAGTATGACATTCTTAAACTGCTTGAAATGCTATCAAGTTATGATCATTTTTCACTAAAGGCTCTATTATAAGAACATCAGTTGATCTTGTCTCATTATACATGATTCAATCTAAAATGGTCGGTTCCTTGTAGACATAGAAAAATAGGTGCAGGAGGAGGCCATTCGGCCCTTCAAGCCAGCACTGCCATTCATTGTGATATGTAGTGTTCCTGTAGTGTTCTTCTTCTTCTTCTTGCGTATGGCGTGCACAGCCTAAAGTTGTAGGACAACTTGTTCTATTTGATCTTACCAGGTTGATTGCATTCGTCGAAACAGGGCGGACCACATGAAGGTTGCAATATCCCACCCCTGTAGTGTTCCACCATTCATTAGTCCAAGGAGTATCCCAATTACACTTTATGAATTTATCCTCCGATTATTTTGCTAGTTTGATTTACCCAACCTATGTGGAGATTAATACCACACACAGTTATAGGTAACTTACTTGCAAACCCTCACTACCTCTTGATTTATATTTTATTTTGCAGTGCGATTGTTGTTTGGGAGTTATTTAGACATTTCCTACTGTATGTTTTCTCTCCAAATAGTTATAAAGTGGTTAATAGGTCAAAGTATTCATGTAACTGACAAAATTAGACAAGTTACAGTGTTTGAGAGAAAGGTGCAAAGAGCAGCAATTTAAGTCAATCTTCCAGCAATCCCTCAATCTACCAGAACCAGTATTTGCTCAAAATTGTTCTGATTGCAACAGAGAATAACATATCAAGCCCGTGACAAAAAGCAAATATTGATCCATTTTACTTTGGAAAAGTATATCTTTGAGAAGTCAAGAAATGGTTTGACACCAACAACAGAAACAATACCACAAAGCGTTTTCTTTATCAAATTAGACCAATTAAAAATCAATCTCATTTGAGAATGATGGACACACTTGACCTTAAAGAACGCAACTCTGAAACAATACAAAATGGAGCTGTGACTGCAGCTTATGCCATTCATACCTTTTGCACTTATAGTAAATACACTTCTTAATGCAGATAATTTGCCACACAGTGCAGCGCACTTCTCTTTTTGGTGCGAACAATTGGACATTGAGGCAAATCTAAATACTTTAGAAATGTAATTTATTAAACACTTTGCCAGATGATTCAACCAAAACATCCAGCAACATTCACTAAGTACATCAGTCATCTGTCACCATGTGGATCCAACACATAACATTTCCCCAATGGCAGTGTCCTCAATAGCAGAAAGCATTAGGAATGGCCTCAGTATATGTTTTAGAAACCCCAGGTATGTTCCTGAAACCATTACTTCTTCTTCTTTGTCTTTGTATTATGTTCAAGCTTCCTCTTCGAGTTGACTACCAACAGCTTATCTGGCAAGTGTAGTACAGACTATCATTACCGCACACTCCATTAAATGAGTCACAATATATTATTCCAACACATTCACTTTGGAGTGGGTAGACAAAAATGCTGGAGAAACTCAGCTGGGTGAGGCAGCATCTATGGAGCGTTGGAAATAGGCAACGTTTCGGGTCATTTCAGTCTGACGAAGGTTTCGACCCGAAACATTGCCTATTTCCTTTGCTCCATAGTTGCTGCCTCACCCGCTGAGTTTCTCCAGCCTTTTTGTCTACCTTCGATTTTCCAGCATCTGCAGTTCCTTATTAAACACTTTGGAGTGGGGCAGTGCAGACAGGAGCAGAGGGGAGACAACCATGATCTAGTCTAGTTTATTAGTCATGTGTACTAAACATTTTTGCTGAATGCTATCCAGTCAGCAAAAATACTACACATGATTACAACCAAGCCGTACACAGTGTACACATACAGGAATGGGAATAATGTTTAATGCAAAATAAAGTCGAGAAAAGTCCTATTAAAGATACTTTGAATTTCTCATTTGAATGAGTAAAAGACCTGTCCCACTGTACAAGTTAATTCAAGTGCTCTCCCGAGTTTAAAAAAAAAATCAAACTCGTGCAAGCACATAGAATGTACGTAACGGGTACGTTGGAGCTCGGTGATGTCTCTTAGCGGCTCGTAATGCCAACGGCAGGTACTCGGTAAACGCGGTAAGCTCGGGAAGACTCATGAAGATTTTTCAACATGTTGAAAAATGTCCACGAGAGCCCCGAGTACCTACAAGCGGTCATTATCGTAAATCTCCGAGTTCGAATCAGGGCAAACTCGGGAGAACTCTTGAATGAACTAGTACAGTGGGACAGGGCTATTAGATGGGAAATCAGGACCGCTTGCTAGTTGGTGAGAGCGTGGTTCAGTTGCCTGATAACAGCTGGGAAGAAACTGTTCCTGAATCTGGAGATATGCATTTTCAAACTTCTGCACCAGGGTGAGATGGGTCCTTGATTATGCTGGTGGCCTTGCAGAGGAAGTGTGAAATATAAATGGAGTCATTGGAAGGGAGGTTGGTTTGAATGATGGTATCGCCTACATTCACAACTCTAGGTAGATTTATAGCAAAATACTTGCATGTAGGGTTGGCACAGTAGTGCAATGGTAGAGCCGTTGCCTCACAGGGCCAGAGGCCTGGGTTCAATCCTGACCTCAGTTGCTGTCTGTGTGGTGTTCTCCCTGTGACTGTGCGGGTTTCCTCTAGGTGCTCTGGTTTCCACCCACACCCCAAAGGCGTGCGGGGTTTGTAGGCTAATCGGTGTCTGTGAATTGCCCCTAGTGTGTTGTGGGATAACTAGTGTTAACGGGCGTTCATTGTTCGGTGTGAACTCATTGGGCCGAAGGGCCAGTTTCCATGCTGTATATCTAAGCATACTGGAAACCTGAATTATAGGCGGAAAATGCTAGGATGCCAGAGGATCAGGCTGCATCTGTGGAAAGAGAAACAGATTTAATGCTTCAAATGAATGAAATGCCATCAAGAATTGGCAAAGTAAATAAGCATGTTTTGTGGGGACAACAAAGATGGAGACCAAAGTTAATCATGTGACACAGTAGCGATTGACAGCACTGAAGAGGGGATGACATTTATCACAGCTAATTTGTCTGGCTAAGTGTAAGCACAGAGAGATGAATGAGGATGACAGACAGAAAAATGCTGGGAATTGAGAGATGCAGAATTCTGCAGTTTCGAGAAATGTGACATAAAAGAGAATGCTGAAAACAGCCGTCACGTCGGGTAAGTGTGTAGGCAAGTGATTTACTTACTTAGCAGCTATTATAATCCGCTGCTGTGCTCATGAGAATATATTGTCCTGGGAACAGCCAATGACAGATACTTTCAGAGCATCCTGATCTAAATTCCCAACAATGCTGCAAAAAGACCACTCCATAGGGAACAAAGGTGCCACACATACTCCCGTGGCAAGAATAGCATCCCAGATGCAGGGCTGACTCACGCCCCATCTAATTTGCCAAGTGCTGCAAAACATCCTGAAAATTATTGTTTTAGCATTTCACTTTTGGGAATAAAAAACTTGATCTTCAATTGCATAATGATAAAAAAAAAATGCTAGGCAATTGAATTTTTGGGTAATTGCGTGATTTTGCTCTGCTCTGGGCCATCAGCAGTCTTATTAGAAAGCAGACACAAATCAGATTGGTGGCTCCCTTGATGCATTTTCACAGAGTGCTTGCAAAGCCAAATATTCAGCATGATATTTGCTTGTCTGCCAGCATTCCTTTATGAAATTGAAAGAGCGGGGGGGGGGGGGGGGGGGGGGGAGGGACAAGTTGTAAGAATAAAATGCACACCATCTGATCTGGAGAGAACAAGTACTTCAAATTTACTTTGCCATCTGAACTCCAATAGACCAGATCTCCCGAATGGCCTTAGGTTAAGAGCTTCACGGCACACCACATCTAAGACTTGCTGTGTCGCATATCACTTTGGCCCCTGTGCTGCACTGTGTATCATTTTTCTTCAATATATTCAAGTCATATTGATTCGGTCAAACATAAACCAGCCCGAAGTTCAATTAGGATTGGTTTGAGTTTTTGATCCGTGGAGTGTTTGAACAGCCAACAATTACATAACTTAATGGGGAAGATGTTGCTGGATTAGAGCATACCTCATTAAATTATCCCCTGCTCATTTTGTTTTGCGCCATAACTGGCTGAAGCATGAACTAATCATGGCTTGGCAAGGACGACATGTAGCCGGCTCATTTGCAAAAGATGAGCCCAATAGTTAAAAGCAAAATTAGATCAATTACAGATACAAGGAACGGCAGATGCTGGAATCTCGAGCAAAACAAAAGTGCAAGGTGTAACTCAGCATGTAAAGCAGCACCTGTGGACGGTAACTAAAAAAACATATTAGTTCTCCTTCAGCGGCTAAGAACTCGATCAAAGGTTCAAAGGTCAGTTTATTGTCATGTATACCAATTAAGGTACAGTGAAACTCGATACAGCCATACCAAAAAAAAAGCAAAAAGACGCACAACTACATAAAAGTTAACATAAACATCCACCACAGCGGATTCTCCACATTCCTCACTGTGATGGAAGGCAATAAAGTCCAATCTTCTTCCTCTTTCTTCCTATTCTCCTGCGGATGGGGCAGGCGATCATAGCTCCTGTGGCTTGGTGCCCCCGAAGTCAGTCTTTTTTCACCAGGGACCGCAAGCTCCACGATGTTAAGTCCTGCAGGTTCCTGCGGTTGGAGCTCCCAAAGTTGATCTCCAGCAAGAGGCCGCCAACTGCACGATGTTAGGCCACAGTGCGGATAGAGATAAAATAGTCTCTCCCACTAGTGGAAACATCCTCTCATCATCCACTCTATGCAAGCCGTTCACTATTCAGTAAGTTTCAATGAGGTCCCTCCTCATCCGAAACTCCAGCAAGTACAAGCCCAGTGCCTTCAAACACTGATCATTTGCTAAACCCAACTATCCCTGGGATAATTCTCATAAAATTCCTCTGGATCCTCCCCAACGCCAGCACATCCTTCCTCAGATACGAGGACCAAAACTGCTCACAATACTCCAAATGCGGTCTGACCATTGCTTTACAGAGCCTCAGCATTACATCCCTGTTTTTGTATTCTCGTCCTTTCGAAATAAATATGCATTGCAATCGCCTTGCAATTTAACTTTTTGGGAATCCTGCACCAGCACTCCCAAGTCCCTTTGCACCTCAGATTTCTGAATCTGACTATGAATTCTCTCCCCATTTAGAAAATAGTCTGTGCCTTTATTCCTAGTACCAAAGTGCATGACGCCACACTTTGCTACGCTGTGTTTCATCTGCTACTTTTCAGCTCCGCCTCCCAACATATCCAAGTCCTTCTGCAGAGACCCTGCTTTCTCTACACTACCTACCTCTCCACCTATCTTCGAATCATCTGCAAACTTGTGCGCAGAAAATTACATTTGACCACTTCTGGAAGGATGGGTGCACGGAAAGCAAATGTTTGGTGTAACAAGGGCCAGGCACAGACAAGTGGGATTAGCTCGGTTAAGCAACTTGTTCAACATAGATGAATTGGGCCAAAAGGGCTTGTTCCTGTGTGGTATTGTTCCATGATATGACAAATGCACATACACATTTACAGTATGTGCATGTACCCATTCTTGATGTTCTTAATAATTACTTGGAGATAAGGAGGACCTTGTCCCTGCATGTCCCCCATACAAAATCCAGCACACTGCCTATTGTATAATTCTGCTGCAAAGGACGTTTTAATATTAACCATAATTGCGAAGGAAGGGACCCATAGACATCAAGGTGAGATGAGCTACCAGGAAATGTAATATTTCCACGTGTGCATTAGTCATTATAAATTTAATCCATTTAGCCACACAAAAAAGATTGGTATTCTTCAGGCTACTAACTTCAGACCGAACTGACTATAAACATTGAAACTGATCCTTGTTCAAGTATTCCCCGGCAGAATTAACTTCTAAGTTAACCACTGGATTTTTAATGGAGCTCATGTATTTCAACTCCACACAGAAACCACCACGTGCACAAATTGATCTCTTTTGACAATAATGGTGTAGAAACTGTGATGGAGCAAAACGGATGTACGGCTCAGAAACCGGCCCTTCGGATACTGACCGCGTCTATACCGACTATAATGCCTATCTATAACAATCACACGCCTGCTTTAAACCCATATCTCTGTCTCTGCCTGGCTCATTCATGTACTTGTCCACATACATTTATAAGTGATGTTACTGCTCCATTGCCACATCTGGTAGCTAATTCCAGATACCACTTGCCCAATGGTAGGGAAATCGAGAAACAGAGGACATAGGTTCAAGGTAAAGGGGGAAAGATTTAATAGGAATCTGAGGGGTAACTTGTTCACACAAAGGGTAGTGGGTGTATGGAACGAGCTGCCAGAGGAGGTAGTTGAGGCAGAGATTATCACAACGTTTAAGAAACAATTAGACAGGTAAATTGATAGCACAGGTTTAGAGGGATATGGGTCAAACGCAGACAGGTGGGACTCGTGTAGATGGGACATGTTGGCTGGTGTGGTCAAGTTGGGCCAATTTGGCTTTTCATGCTGTAAGACTCTATGACGCTATGTCTCTATAACTATGTCTCTATAACTACTCCAGATGCCCCTCAGACCTTTTTTTAAAACTCCTCCCTTTCACCTGAGTGCCTCCTTGTAATTTACTCCTGCCAAGGGAAACATATTCTGGGTATCAACTCTGAATACATCTCTCGTAATTTTATATACCTCTATCTTGTCACCTCTCAGCCTCATTAGCTCCAGGGAAAAGAGAACCAATCTGTCCAATCTTTCCTTCTAACTCAAGCCTAACCAATGTTTTATACGATTGTAATTATACATCCAACTCTTGTACTTAGTGTCTCGGCTAATGAAGGGAAGTTAGTGAATTAAATTTCCCAGTCAAAGTAAAGCTGTTAGCAGATCGAATAAAATTAAATAAATCTTATCAGCGTTTGCAATTCCCCAAAGACCAGTTGTGTGCTCACTCTAAAATTACTGTGTGCAAATTTAGGTACGATTATTACAAATAACATTGATGTACTCAGGAGTTTTATTTTTTATTTTTTATAAAGAGTTCTGCCTAATGCAATGCAGCACAGTGACAGCCCCTTCAGCCCATCTTGTTCCTGCTGACCAAGTTGGCGTTCTGGGCTAGTCCCATTAACCTGCATTTTACGAATATCCCTAAACCCTTCATATCCAGATATCTGTCCAAACGTGTTTTGAAAGTCATAATTATATCTGCTTCTTCTGACAGCTCATTCCACACACTGTCTACACTCTGAGAAAAAAAGTTACCCCCAAAGTTGCTCCAAAATTTCTCCATCTCAACTTCAGCCTCTGTCCCCTACTTTTTAGAATCCTCTAGCCTGGGAAAAAGACTGTGTTCACTTTATCCATGTTCCTCATCATGATCTTGTACACCTCAATAAGGTCATTCTTAAGCTCCAATCAAAACAGTCCCAACCTATCCAACCCTTCCTGACAACTGAAGCCCACAAGCCCAGGTAAGATCGTGGTGAATCTCTTCTGTATCCTTTCCAACTTAATGACATCCATCCAAGAGCTGGGCAAGCTGAACTGCATTCTGTACTCCAAGTGTGGTCTCACCAACAACCATGAACGAGCAAAATTATATGATGGGATCTTTCAAATATTGACTGACACAACTAATACAGATGCAGCTGAATGATACAACCAAGGGCAGGGTTATACAACAAGGGTGGCACTGTGGCATAGCGGTAGAGGTGCTTCCTTACAGCACCAGAGACCTGGGTTTGATCCTGACTATGGGTGCTGTCTGTACGGAGGTTGTACGTTCTCCCCATGACTGCATGGGATTCATCTGGGTGCTCCAGTTCCCCCCACATTCCAAAGACATACAGGCTTGCAGGTTAATTGGAGTTGTTAAAATAGTAAATTGCCCCTAGTGTGTAGGATAATGATAGTGTACAGGCATCTCTGTTTGGCGTGGACTGTTTCTGTGCTGTGTCTCTAAACTAAACTGAACTAAACTGGGCAGCAGAATCCACTGCATGAAGAAATGATTGGCATTAATATTTTTACTGAAACGATTACCAGTAAAACAAGCCATTTTGTGTTGATAATTTAATGAAAGAAAGAACTATGTCAATAGTCGTACCAATGGGATTTAAGATTATTTGAATAATCAAATACTGACTGGAATGCAACAATTTTGAAGATATTTACAACTTTGCTTTGCAGGGCTCTATGGAAAGGCAGAAATGTTGTATGAGAGAAATATTCAGTCTTTTGTGTTATTCTGAAAGATAATAGAAAATGTATTATTAATTTGCAAAATGAGATGGAATAATTGTGTATAATCCAGTCTTGTTTAGAATTCTCCATGTTTTGTTGAAGGACACACTTGAGGCTTTCTTAATTGTATCTTTATTTCTATCATAAAAGTTTGATATACACTGGATAGACCCCGTATTATTTTGCTCACATTAGCTGTGGGTTCAAAGACAGTACAGTGCAGGAGGCCTTGTTCTTATGCTCCTGGTAGAGCAAGCTGCAGTTTGAGAGCTCAAATCTTGTAATTCCAGAATATGAAAATAAATTTAGTACTCAAATATGTCATAATTTTTTCAAGATTTTTGGGTTGAAAACAAAATATATTACCATGCCAGGTTGCTGAAAAATCAAACGCTGAAGTCCCATTGTCGTTTGAGGGATGGAATAGGCTACACATTCATGAAACTCTAGGGTCATTAAATGTGTTTGACTTTTCAGGCACAGATAATAACTAAGAATTCCAATTAATATGGTATACACATCTTCAGGAGAAATTCAATATTAATAATAATGTTCCAGGTGTTCGAGAAACTGTGATCATCAGTTGCACAGACGAGGAAATTGTAGATTGATTATCTGTCCACTGTTGGAAGCCAGAATGTCAAACTTTTCCAACCATGAAAGTCAGCAGAGAGTAACTAAAACTCAGCAAGAGCATGCAAGTTTGTGCAACATAAAGCAAGAATTGTGTGGTGTGCAACTGTCCTCCTTCATATAAAATAAGTAGCAGCAAAAATGTAATTCAGCTCCAGCTATCATCAATAGGAATGTTGGACTTCCTTGTCTAAAATTGTAGTATTCTATACTTACTGGTGATTGCTATCTAATGCAGCTTTCAGTGATGGTTTTAGCTGAAGCAGTCAGCGCTACATGGTTTGTTTTTCATGTTCAGCTTCAGCTCTCACCGTTAATTTCAATGATGGGACCACACTGGAGGGACAATATCGAATTCTTCACAGATGGAGTGGCATAAATTGCATGCTGCTACGACACAACGTGACTCACACTTCTGAGTACATTGTTTGATTACACTATGCACAAAGCAAAATCAGCACAATTTCTCCATCAATTGTGTGCTCCATAACTTGTTACACTAAATAATAATCTTTACGGTCTTAGAGATCTTTCAAGGTTGGACATCAATTCCTATATGCAAAGTGCATTAGAAAGGTAAAGGATACAGTTCATGTGCCTTAACGAATTTTTAAAAATCCATAATAATATTCTTCTCAACTTACTGCCGAAGGTTTGCAGTAAATTTATGATCATTCCATAAATCATCGTCAAGAAAATGCTCAGGTTACTCATGTAAGTTTTTGTCTCTCTGATAAACATTTGCCAATTAGTTTAGAGTCATGGAGTCATTCATCGTGGAAACAGTACCTACAGCCCAACTCGTCCAATGCACCCAAGAAGCCCCATTTAAGCTAGTCCCATTTGGTCCATATCCCTCTAAACCTTTGCAAGCCCTGTGCCTGTCCAAGTATCTTTTAAATGTTGTTATCGTTTGGTTAAGAAACAGATCCTTTAAGAAATGAAGATAATAAGTTGACTTTAGTCCCATATATCGGTTGTATTTGTTAACAAACCTATTCCTTTATTCAGCTAGTTGTTATAAGCATTGCTATTTCTCTACATGCACAATCAAGGCCAACAATTGAAGAATGTAAATCAATACAGAGTAAATCTCTACTCATTAGACCAATGAGTTCATCAATTGCACATTGGGAATACAGCTATATCCCACTCATTTTCTCAAATGACAAATATACGCATATTTTTAGTTCTAGACTTTTTTTTTTGTTTTAGTTTATCATTGTCACAGATACCGAGTTACAGTGGAAAGCTTTTGTTTGTGTGTTATCCATTTGAAAATTTGACTGGACATGACTAAACTCAAGCCATCTACAGCACAGACCCAAAGGATAAAGGGCATAACATTTGTGCAAGATACTGTCTGATTAAAGATAGTTCAAAGGTCTCCAGTGAGGTAGTGGGAGCTCAGGACTGCACTCTATCTGATGAGAGGATCGCCCAGTTGCCTCATAATAGCTGGAAAGAAACTGCCCCTGAATCTGGAAGTACGCTTTTTCAAACTTCTGTACACCTTGCCTGATGGGAGCGTGGAGCGATTGGGGTGAGACTGGTCCAAAACCAGATGACTGCCAAAAAACCTGTCCAAAGCCAAATGACTGCCAAAACATGCCATGAAAATAGGATCCAAACAATGGGGCTATGTACATGCAAGCCTCATGTTCCTGGAAAATGGGCTCTATCACACTTGAATGTAAAGCGAAGCCACATCATCTGTGCACGCGTGAAGAAACACGTTTAAAAATGATTGAACTCTGTTGATTTATATACTTATTTATCATGTTGATTCTATGTGAGTAGATTTTATTTTTTCAAATCTCAAATTTTTGAGTAATGAATTATAGAGCCATAGAGTCATACAGTGTGGAAACAGGCTCCATGGCCCTATTTGCCCATGCTGACCAACATGGCCCATCTCCACTAGTCCCACCTACCTGCACTTGGCCCATATCCTTGTAAATCTTTCCTATCCATGTATCTGTCTAAATTAATTTAAAATGTTGTGATAGTACATGCCTCAACTAGTTTAGTTAGGCGTAGTGTACCACCTTCTCTGGCAGCTCGTTGCATATACCCACCACCCTCTGTGTGAAAAAGTTGCCCTTCCGGTTCCTAGTAAATCTTTCTCCTCTCACCTTAAACCTAAGTGCTCTGCATCTTGATTCCCCTATTCTGGGTAAATGACTGTGCATTTTACCCTATCTATTGTGAATTCTACAGGGACGAATCTCTGAAACCCAAATGGGGCACAGTATGGGGGGTTGCTTGTACATGTGGTGAGACTAAATAATGTTCTGCATAGGCAAGTGCCAGTGACGGAGTTGTTACAGATTCGGACACAAGTAGGAAGAGATAGTTATTGAGTGGCTCTTCGTATGTGCACTGCTACCTATTTAACACATAATACACTTTGGAAATCAAAAATGACTAACTTTGATTCAGCCAAAACTCAAATGCTCCAATGTCATCACTTCCAGTCCAGATGCCAATTCAATATAACTCGTTAACAGTATCCCTTTTCAATTTCGAGACAACCTAATGAATATTACATTAACTGTGTAAGTGTGTTAGAAGTACAATCATCTCACACAGCTCACTGCCACAAAACTGCGAGTCTACTAAAAAGAAAATTGGCCACAATGACACAGTCCATTCAATAGAAGACAGCTCACATTCATTTGTAACAGAAATTCAATACAGAGTACATGACGCTAGGAGAGTAGAAGTCTCATAGTGCTGTCTGACATTTGAGTAAGTGTTTTAATATGACAGATGATTTATATGATGTTCTCTTTCATTTGAACAAAATTTGCTTTATCACAAACATTATAGCAAGGTTTTGAGATGCAGAAAAAAATATATCCACTGACAGGCCTCTAATCTAACTCAAAGTTGCCTATCAACCACAACACAGTGTCTTTAATGAGGATTGTTGAGCTGCTACTGAATCAGTCAGAAAAATATAATAGGTGTACTTTAGCTGCTGGCTTCAATTTTGTTCCACCATATTTTGCATGTTCGAGCCCTTCTGTCCACAGGACATGCCAAGATAGGCGTGCAATTAATCAAACGAGTCAAGATATAATTGTATATTTAATATCCACTCGGTTTACCCATCAATTTGGAACATCAGTAACGATGTGGCAAACTATTACAAATAATTTACACCGGGAACAACATCAATGCCTACAGGGATTCTCCTACATTAAAAAATACATTAATATGTAACCTCCTCATCCACAAATGGGCGGATGAATTCCAGTACCCAGGAAACCGGGTCTGCGCTTTCCAAAGCACAATTAACTCACATTCATTCAACCCAATGCAGGCAGCACAAAGACTCCACGCTGCCAGTGCATTTGAATGAATTCTGCTTCCAGCCAACCCAAGCTGTCATTCCGTTCTTGGATACATTAATAAGAAACCAGTCTCATCTGCACCCGTTGAATCTCTTTTAGAGGAGAAATAAGTTATGAACAGAACACAAGCTGAGGGACATGAAAAAGTGAAATTGATTTAAGAAACACTAAGAATTAGAACAATATGGGAGATATTGAGCTAGAGGTCATATTGGAAGTGATTGTAAATAATAATGATGTCCTGTTTCTGCAGACAAACTCAGAGGACTGTGTGAGCCAACAGCTAAAGGATCCCAATGCAGTGGCATTTCTGATTCAATTCCCTCATACGAATGATCATTGTATTTCAAATGCCACAACCCGCGTCTTATAAACTGCACAGTCCACTGCATCTTAACATAATAACAGTCTCTATATGGGATCTATATCATTCGGGACTCAAATCCTATGTCCATATACTCCAACGCACCCTCACACAAGTAATGTTACTGTAAGTCCCACATTAACATTTCATAACTTTTGCAATTACCATCTAATCAACCATGACACCGTATCACCTGAGAAGATCATGCAACACTCATTGCCAGAGTTCTCTCTCTCTCTCTCTCGCTGGACAACTTGATACACTAGATAGGCCCCAACCCAAAATGTTGCCTATCTACATCCTCCAGAGATGGTGTCTGACCCACTGAGTTACAATACTAAAGGCAACAGGCAACAATGCGAGAGGACCAGGAATGTCTATGTGACAACTCAAGGAGACCAGGCATGTCTATGCGCTCGACATACCATGGAGGAAACAGTACAAAGCCTTTGCAATGGCAATTATTCAGAGCTGCAGCAAGCAGAGTCTGCGTAATGAATCCCACATATACCGAGTCCATGCTGACCATCACATCAGTGATGGTCACACCAGATCCCATCAGTGACGACGTCCATTCACACCAATTCTATGTTCGCCCACTTTTTCATTCACTCCCTGCACTAAGGGCAATTTTTTTTACCAACGCCAATTAACTTACAAACCCATGTATTTGGGATGGGGGAAGAAAGTGGAGCACCCGGAGAAAGCCTACACAGTCACAGGGAGAACATACAAACACTGTACAGACATCACCTGAGGATATCCTAATTGTTCATTACAATGAGAAGTATTGCTCTGAACACATGGGCAGGTGTACAATACAATAGAATGAACACTTTCGCCCTCACACTCCCTCAAGCTCTCTGTTAAACCTTCCAGTCATGTTGCATTGTAAAGAGGATGGTTTTCATGACACTCTTTTCTTGTAAAGAACATGTTTGTGATCGTGCAGTTTGGGGAAAGCTGAGGATCCACAAACCTCTCCTCATAGATGGGTTGTCAGTGGAGAGAGTTCTTGGGCATGCATATCTCTGAAGATCTGTCCTGGGCCCCACAGCACCTTTACTTCCTTAGAAGAGATTCGGTATGTCAATAACAACTCACAAACTTCTACAGATGTACAGTAAAGAGCATACTGACTGGTTGCATCATGTCCTGGTTTGACAACTCTAATGCCCAGGAACAAAAGAGATTACGGCAGAAGGTGGGGCATACCATCCAGTCCATCATGGGTACTAACCTCCCCACCATCAACAGGATCTATGGAAGGTACTGCCTCAAAAAGGCAGCCAGCACCATCAAACACACACACACCACCCTGGCCATGGTCTCATTTCACTCCTGCCATTGGGAAGAAGGTGTAGGAGTCTGAAAACCATGATCATCAATTTCAAGAATAGCTTCTTACCAACAACCATCAGGCTCTTGAACACTACATAACTCTACGTAGAACTATGGACTGTCTTTGGTTGCACTGGTGTTGTGGTTATTAATTTGTTGAATTTTGTTTATTATATATTATCCATGTGTATTGTGTTACAGGCCTGTTATACTACTGTAAGAATGGTGATGTTCCATTATCAGCGCATATGACAATGAGACACTCTCGACCCTTAACACATGGCCCCTTGCGTATGACTATCCTCCGCTCACTAGTCAAGGGCTCAAAAAAGTTAGCACTTAAATTTAGTCAATTTAATCAAATATCCCTATCACTAATGTAAACCATACTGAGTTAGAGTCATAGTCATTCAGCGTGCAAACAGGCCTTTCTGCCCAACTTGCCCACACTGACCAACATGATCCACCTGCCTACATTTGGCCCGCATCCCTCTAAACCTATCCTATTCATGTACCTGAAAAATGTTTGTTACACATTGCGATAGAACCTGTCTCAACTACCTACTCCGGCAGCTTGTTACACCCACTACCCTCTATGTGAAAGATCACCATCCTTGCGTAAAACCCTCCACCCTTTGTGTAATTGTGTTCCAACTTCCCCTTCTCTCCCATCTCCCTCCCGAACTGCCTTCCTGCTACAACATCCACATCCCCCAATTCCATCTCTCAAGCCAATCACTAATTATGTTCTACCCCTTCCCACTCCCACCACCCCACATGCCTCCCCTCCTTCCTCATTATCCCTTTAAGCACTTGGCCAGAGTGTGTATTAACTTTTGGGTGTTGTGCTGTGAGTCATTGCATGGCTGGAACCACATTACATAAAAGTACCACTCTATACACTGTTCGGAGCAGCTCTGAAGCATTGCAAACGCCCACAAACTCCAATTAAATAAATGACTCGATCTTTCTGTTTTGATGTTGGGTGAGGAATATATATCGGCCACTAGGAGAACTCCCTTGCTCTTCTTCAAATTAATGAAGTCCTTTGCCACATCCAAAATATAGCAATCCTGTAAACCCTCTGTACTGGGAGCCTGGCTGGTGCATTCAGACTTCAGGAAAGACGACAGCCACAGCTAATATTGAGCCCAATATGTTAGATTTAACAAGCTACAATAAATGCCAAGGTCTTTTTGCAAAATAACTCCATCAACATGTTGTTTGCCTAATGCATTTTCCTAATGAGGTACAGATTTATACAAAAAGGTGGCACTTGGGCAATGCTGCTCAGTGAAATCAACTAACACGCAACAAATTTAAAGAGATTTGTATTCCTGCTCAACAAAGTAAACCAAATTAAACATGTGCACATTAATACAATCATACAAGTTGATTATCCAAGTAAAGTTACAGATTAAATCTATATTTTCCTCCACAAAATTCATTTGGTCGTTATCTAGCTGCTGTTAAATAAATGAACATAGCATCTGCTAGTAATTGTGTACTTTTCTATTGGGGAAACTATCCTAATGCATAGCTTGTATTTTTTCTAGGCAATATTTTATTTTCTTTCTCGTCCAACAAAACCAATTGAAATTATGTAATTTGTTTATTACATACAAAACTGAAATGCAATTTGTTGAGTCAACAGGTAGAGTATACACATGCTATTTTTAATTGTGATGTTTCATTCAAATTATCCTCATTCAACTCTTACTGTCTCTGTCTTGTTAATTATCTGCTTTCTCTCAGAGGAATGCAATCCCTTACCACGTTCATTGAATGATTCTGAATATTTTTCTTGCACTGACTTATTTTCTAGGATCACTACTTCCTTGCCTCATTGCAAGCTATTGCAAAAAAAAAGCACTTGACAGAAGCAAAGGTTCATGTAATTGCCTTTTATTAATTACTGGACTCAGTGGAACTAGTTGGGTACCAGCATCACACAGGAGGGCTGGTCCCCCAACGCAATATTCCACCTCTCCAACAATTCCAATATTGGTGGCCTGTGGGGGGGGGCTAGTATGGACATTGTGGGCCAAATGGATTCTTGGGCTGCCGGTCACTCACTCAAGCCTGTTGTGCTGGCAGCTCACTCACTCACGGCTGGTGGGCTGGCAGTTGACTCACGGCTATTCCATGAAATTCCATTTCAAGCAGGGTGCAAGGCCACCAAATTCAAGTGCAGTTTCTTACCACTTCAAGCAGGGTGCAAGGCCACCAAATTCAAGTGCAGTTCCATACCATTTCAAGCAGGGTGCAAGGCCACTAAAATCAGCGAGCCGTGACCTCTCCCTCTCCATCTTGCAGAGACTGAGCCACGCCCACACTTCTGGGTTTGATAGTCCCTCCCCGCCTCCCACCAGAAGGGGCGTGGCCTTTATGGTGTGATTGACAGGAGAGAGAATCTCAACATTTTTTAAAGACTAATAACTCTTTTATTTTTCATTGATGGGAAAAATCCTCAGCACCTGATGAGCAGAGGGGGACTGAGTAAGATGGCCAAAAATTACAGCCATACGTGGTAGCGTTTTTTATAAAATCAATATAAAGCGCATACGGGAAGTGGTCAAGATTAGACTTTTAATTGTATATAATGCAAGGCAACTTTAATTAGGCAAGGCAACTTTAATTAGGCACGGCAACTTTAATTAGGCACGGCAACTTTAATTAGGCAAGGCAACTTTAATTAGGCAACACAGTTTTAACATTTCCAAACCAAAGGCAACACAGCTTGAGCATTTCCAAACCAAAGGCAACACAGCTTTAGCTTTCCCAAACCAAAGGCAACACAGCTTTAGCATTTCCAAACTATATTTCCAAACCACATTAAGGGCACTGATAGGTCAGTAAACCCTCTCACAGTTTAGTAGACATGTGTTCAGTGTTATTCACAGCTCAGACTGAGAGACATGACCCTCTCACTCCCCCATCTTGCAGATACTGACTGAGGCACTCAACACTCCAGGTTTTATAGTCCCTCCGGAAGGGGACTTCAGGAGAGAGAATCTCAACATATTTTAAACACTAACAACGCTTTTATTTTTCATCGCTGGGAAAAATCCTCTTGTCCTGCACAGCGGAGGGAACTCTGAATAAGATGGCCAAAAATCACAGCCGAAAATGGCAGAGTTTTTTCTAAAATCAATATACAGAACAACAGGAAGTGGTCAAGATCAGACTTTTAGCAATATAGATTATAGCCTAGGTCAATCTTAGAAGTTAATAATAAATCTTTAAAAGGAGGCAACAAAAATGCTGACTGTTCTTACTTGATGGCAAGATGTGTTGAAGATTTTTTCATTTGGCCTTTAGAAAAACAGAAGTGCGAGATGACGCAAAGACTGTGTACCAGAAAACGATTCTCTGCATTCTTAATTTCCCATAACAATAAAACTCCCAAGAAAAGCAGACAGCAGATGGTTGGAGGAGCAAACATTTTGCTCGATGACGTTTTAACATCTTCTTGGGTAGCCAAAGGCTGAAAAAGTGCTAATTAGTTCTATCTCAAGTCTGATGGTCCTGTCAATCGTAATGTTTCTTTCTACAATCTTAAAGAGATGAAGTTGCACCTGCTGCTCTTCTGTTCTCTACCGCTGTGGTTGTTTAAAACCTGCTGCTGCTCCCTGATCCTCAACTATGAATTCTTTGAGGTTGAAAGTCACTGTTTCTTGCACATTATGCTCTCCACCTCTGTGGCTCTTTAAAACCAGTTACTCCTCTAACTTCTTCCCTCCCGATTCTCAACTCAACAAATTATTGTAGGGTGAAAGTCATTGTTTCAAAGACAACCTCGACATTGACTTTCACTTTGAGTATTGTTCCATTGACTTCAATGAAATTGAATTTCAGAAGTTCAATCTGCATATATTACTGTATCATAAGTTCACTGCACATAAGCTGTTCTCTATGAAACTGATACCACCTTATAATATGTAGTTTTAAAAATAAAAACTGCATCTAATCCCAAATCAAATTTCAGTCTTCCCACACCCCACAATGAGACAGACCCTCTCCCCAAGTTTGCCAGCCACCTACACCTAAGACTACATTCTGATTTTCCTAGTTTAGAATTTAATTTAGTCAGGGCCATAGAGTCATACAACATGAAAATAGACACTTCGGTCCAATTTGCCCACACCAACTAACATATTCTACATCTACATTAATCCCAGCTCGCTACCTTTGACACATATCCCTCTAAACATATCCTATCCCTGTCCAAATGTTTCTTAAGCATTGTGATGGTTCAGAGATACAGCATGGAAACAGACCCTTTGCCCCACCGTGTCCATGCCGACCATCATTCACCCATTCACTCGTTCTATGTTATTCCATTTTCATATCCTACAAACCAGGGGCAATTTACAGAAGCCAATTAACCTACAAACCCGCACGCCTATGGGATGTGGGAGGAAACCAAAGCACCCACAGAAAACCCACGTGGTCACACAAGGGTGTGAAACATACAAGCTCCACACAGATGGCACAAAATGAATATGGTAAAACAAATAATATTAAAGAGTAAACATATAACATTTAAACTGACAATTTAGAAAAATAAAAAGTCCCTGCCTTCCTCCCATCAGTTTTTCTCATTTGCACTGGACTTCAATCGGAGTGAAATATCTATGTATGTTTATGGTGCTCCTTTAAACTCCATCTACACCAATGTGGCAGCATAGCGATCACACAGCTAACATTTACTGAGCAGAAGACTACACTGAAAATTCCATTTGAAGATTGCCCAATTCTGACCATTTCCAGTTGTGAATCTCAGTGGAAGATTTACCCCAATTCCCACACAGTCTAATCCCAATTACTCCTCTAACTCTCCAGAGACCACCTGAACTCTACCACCACTGCCACATTCCTGTGCCATATGCTGCCATCTCATGGACCCCACTTCATCAGCTGCTGTGGGATCTTGATCCTGCTGTCCACTCTACAGTCTCCTTTTCCAGCAAATCACTGCAGTAGAATGTACAAACAAAGAACTGCAGATGCTGGTTAACACACAAAAGGACACAAAGTTCTGGAGTAACTCAAAGGGTGATGCAAAATCTCTGGAGAACATGAATAGGTGACGTTTTGGGTCCAGACCCTTCTTCAGACCCTTTTGCAGAGGAACAGTCAAAATGTAGAAACCGAGAACTGCAGATGCTGGTTAACACATGAAAGGATACAATGTGCTGGAGTAACTCAGCAGGTCTGGCAGCATCTCTGGAGAATAAAAAGTCCCTGCGGTGAGACCAAGCGTAAGCTTGGCGATCGTTTCGCTCGGTCAGCATTAACCAACCTGATCTCCCTGTGGTTCATCACTTCATCTCCCTCTCCCTAATCTGACATTTCTGTCCTCGGCCTCCTCTGCTTGGGCAGTCTGCATCCCAGCGGCTTGAACATTGAATTCTCCAATTTCCGGTAGTCCTTGCTGTCTGCTCCCCTTCTCAGCTCTCCCTCAGCCCTCTGGCTCCTCCTCTTCCTTTCTTCTCCCCCCCCCCCCCCCCCCCCCCCCCCCCCCCCCCCCCCCCCCCCCCCCACCCCCCCCCCCCCCCTCCAGCACTTTTGTCTACCTCTGGAGAATAAGGATAGGTGATGTTGTGAACCCTTTTTCAGTAGAATGCCTGAGCAAGAACTCTGGGAGAAATGCTCGATCTACAAATGTATTACAGTTTTATTTTCCATTTGAGTTTTCTACAAGATGTAAAAAAACCTTTACATATATCGGGCTGAATTTCAATACCTACATCTCTCTTCGTAAGTGCTGCCTTCTCTACTGTATTTCCTTCATTTTCTGTTTTAATTTTAAATGAATGCATTAAGTCTGCCTTTTTGTTTAATCTTGTTTTCTCTTGCTTACAATCTAGCACCATATGCCTGGACACCATTGCTTTTTTCCCCCAATATGAATTAAAAAAAAATGAAACATGCTCGAACCAAAGGGGAGTAATTTTCACTTTTACTGATGGACAAAAAGCAGGCGTAACAAATCATGATCTTGAATCTCTTCTAGTTTCATTTTATTTGCCTTCAGGTTAATCTCATAATGGTTATGTCCTAAAAGTTCCTCCAGTTCCCTTCAATTCTCAAATTCTAATTCCATGCATCTTATTTCGAGACCTGTTAAAACAATTGCATGCCATTTTACAGGAACATTTGCTTGAGGAACAAGGAACTGACAATATATACAATATTTCTAGAGTGAAGAGACTAATTGTGGATAAAAAAGAGTTATAAATTTAGCGACTAAAATATGTCACCTCAAATATCCAGCTCAAGCAATGGTTGTTAACAATTCTGCCTCAAGGATACTCGGACACACGGGACTGGAATACACAAGGCAAACAAGAGCCTATTTCTTCAGCCAATTGTTGAGAAGATTGGGATAAAAGTCATCAGAAAGATTGAGGTTGCATGAAATGAGGAAGAATTTGGATCAGAGAAAAAATTGGAGAAAAGAGAGATTAGATGGAGAGAAAAATATGGAAAGAAAAGGAAAAATGTATAAATTTGCCCCCAAATCTGAATAAGACGTAAAAGGTAATGACTGAAAATACAACAGCTTTATACTAATATAGTGCCTTTTACTGAGCAAAACCTCACTTTCCAGGAGTGCATGGCATGAGGTCACAGAAAGAAGTATTGGTACACATGTCTAAAAACAGGTTGGTTTCCTGATGCCTTAAAGAAAGGGAGGCAGAGATGGAAAGGGTTAGGAAGTAAATTCTATCATACTGCTTCTGTCAGCTGAAGATACAGCTGATGGAGCAATTAAATTGCAGGAGCACAGCCAGCTAGGAGAAATGTACGAGTGGAAGAGATTTTAGACAGTAGAGGCCATCGAATAATTCGAAAATAAAGAAATTATTTATTAGGAGATAAAGTAATTCAATAATCATAGAAATGATGTGTGAATGGGGCCAGATGCAGCAGCGTTTTGGATGACCTAGAGCTTGTGAAGAGTAGAATTCCGTTGAGAGTACTCGCACGACTAATTGCGAGCCCTAGGAATCTTCCGCCAGTTACATACAACACCAGTGTGTATATACAGCAACTTACAGATGTTCAATGCTTGGTAATCAAGAGATGACCTTCACACTGAAGTCACAGTGGTGCAATGCAACTGAGGCACCTGTGCAGAGATCTTGTTATTTGATTGCATCTCGGTCGATATTCCTGGACCAAATGGGCATTAAGGGCAATGAGTGACCTTAGCAGAAGTTTTAATTTGCAGCAAATTCCTGCCTAAGAGCCAAAACTAACACACATCTTTCACATTTGTTCCCAATTCAATCATGTTCATGGATAGAGACACTGCGGCTGCAGATTGTAGCAAATAGTCCATGCAACCTAGCAAGACCGAGGAGGTAATGACAAGAATATAAATACAGCTATCATTTGCAAAACAGAGGTACAGTATTAAATAGCTAACATATTTTTTTTTAATTTGCTCAAAGAATATATTAAACAATTAGGACAGCACAGTGGTGCAGCAGTTCAGTTGCTGCCTTCCAGCACCAGAGACCCAGGTTCGATCCTGACTAAGGATGCTGTCTGTACTAAGTGTGTACATTCTTCCCGCGACCACGTGGGTTTTCCCCCAGGTACTACAGTTTCCACCCATACTCCAAACCAAAGCCAATTGACCTACAGGTTTGTATGTTAATTGGCTTTGATAAAAATTGTAAATTGTCACTAGTGCGTAGGAGAGTGCTAATGTATGGGGATCGCTGGTTGCCGCGGACTTGGTGGGCCAAAGGGCCTGTTTCCGTGCTGTATCTCTAAATTAAACTAAACAAATCTGGATATCATTGTCAATGCAGGTATTTACAGTTCATCCCTTTTCGTTCTGGCCCAAGGATACAGATAAGAGTAAGGGTCATTGATAAGGGTAGGGTTGGAGTCACATTTATGTCGAACCAAGGCATTATTAAGCAAATACGCTCTCACAATTATCTGGTTGTTAATACTGACACTGAAAAAAATCGTAGTATTATTTAATTAGTTGAAGTTATTTTTCCCACACATTTCAGAACCTGCAGAAGCAGATCTCCTGTTACTAGTATGGCATCCAAGTGCTCCTTTCCCAAAGCAGTGTCTCCTGGATCTCAGGAAGGTATGGCCATGGAAAGAGTCCCAGGAGATTATTTCAATATTCCAGGAAAAGTCTAAAACTATCCGCTTGAGCGATCAGTGACTTGATCGCCAGTTGAGGTCCAGAAGACAAATTATAGTCCTATCTACCAGTTGTGTGACAACAACACATTGAGGGACCATGCAGAACATCTCTGACAGTCATCTCACCACCACTCTGAAGTCTGAAGATAAGACCCGAAACGTCACCCATTCCTTCTCTCCAGAGATGCTGCCTGTTCCACTGAGTTACTCTGGCATTTTGTGTCTATCTTCGGTGTAAACCGGCACCTGCAGTTCCCTTCTACACACATCACCACCATCACAGTTACTCTTCCAATGCTCGCCCACCTTCTATGCCACTCTGCTAATGATTTCCCATCATCTTGGCCACCTTTCCAATATCTCCCTGCCAACGCCACACTGCCAGCACATTCCCCACCATTACTCCCGCTCTTGGTGCTGCCGATAAACATCCCTGAGAAATCACGAGAGATTTTGCTACCAGCAACAGCAGCTGTTGATGCTTCTTGAAAGAGAAAAAGAATGACTGCAATATAGCAGACAAAACAGAGCTCAGAGTGCTGCAAGCAAAAGAACAATAGTGAGCCAAGTAAATGATGATCATGATGTTTAGACGGACTGGGGGCATTGATTAAGACCGTTGACAATATTTCTTCTTTCAATATCCTGATAGCTAATTCATCAACAAGATGTGCTTTGACATAAATGACATATTTTAGAGGAAAATATGACTTAACAAAACTTAGAAAAGTTAAGAGCTAGATTACCTTTATAGCAAGGGGTGGGGAGGAGGGCAGCTGATAGTTCATTGTTAGGCAGAATTTATCTTGTAGTCAGAAAGCAATTAAGTAAAATGAACATTCATTTGGTGACACTCGTAAAATAAATAACGGTATCTCACCAGAGGACAATAATTTAACTTGGTATCATGTTCTGCACGGATATAGTGAGCTGAAGGGCCTGTTTCTGTGCTGTACTGTTCTATGTTCTATTTGCATGCAGCTAGGATTGGAGCTATACGAATAAGCAGATGATTATGAAGAGCATTGCAAATGATTAAGGAAATGCATAGCAGTGTTGAGGCAAAATATCAGCATGAATCTCCCAAGCTGGGCTGGTCTAGGGTAACTAAAGACCACAACTTCACTCTCACACCACAGTTACTTCCTCATGTTGCTTCACACATCACCTGCCGCAGACCCAGTCTGGCATCTGTATCCTTCAGGATAAAGCTAACCTGGTCTGTGGTGCTGGTAACAAGCCATTCCAGGTGGCGATCATTCATATTCCCTATCCAGAGAATATGTTAATTCCAAGTGCTCAACATGGGAAGGTGCATAGATACATTGGATGAGGGGGTAATCGGGAAGGCACTTCTTGGTCCATGTTTGACCTGACGTCATGAGTCGCCATAGATTTGGAGTCAATGTTGGCGATTCCCAGAACTTCTCTCTCCTGACTGTACACCTCTGTACAGCCACTCCTGATAAATCTGATCTGGCAATGGGAGAGGTCTGGCATGTTGTCAGTAAAGGGCCTGTCCCACCAGCAAGCGATTGCATGCATCGAGCGCGACCAAACGTGGTTGCTTGAGGCATACGGCCACGCGGGGCCAGTTCCACTTCGAACCGTGGAGGCGTATGGAGTTGTGCGGGGCTGGTCCCGACATCATACTCACCAATCAGCTGGGCAGGACGCGGTCTGACAGAATTTGGACGTCGCACGGCGCCGGGCGGTGACGTCATCGCACAACGCCACGCGTACACAGTCAAGACGCTGCGTACGCCCGTCGAGATGCTGCATACGTCTTCAATGTGGCTGCTGGCGTACAGGCCGTTGGTGCGCGGAATATTTGGACAGTGTCAGTTTTTCGGAGCCCCACGCGTTGTCGGGACCAGCCCCGCACAATTCCATACGCCTCCGGCGATCAAAGTGGGACCGGCCCCGCGAGGCCATACGGCTCAAGCGACCACGTTAGGTCGCGCTAGCCGCATGCAGTCGGGACAGGCCCTTTAGGTACGATTTTGTGAGAATACTAATGCCAGCCTGCTGCTTAAGCAGTCTGTGAGGCAACACTCTTAACTTAGATCCCAGGCCCTAGATGATTGCAAGGATGATTTCACATTCTTGCCTGAAATCATATAATCATACAGCATGGATACAGGCCCTTCGGCCCAACTTGCCCACGCTGACCAACATGTCCCATCATCACTAGTCCCACCTGCCTGTATTTGGCTCATATCCCTCAAAAGCATCCTATTCATATACCTGTCTAAATGTTTCTTAAACATTGCTTTAGTACCTGCCTCAACTACCTCCACCGGTAACTCGTTCCATACACCCACCACCTTTCGTGTAAAAAAGTAACCCCTTGGGTAAATCTATTCCCTTTCACCTTAAACCAATGTCCTCCGGTTCTCAATTCCCCTACAGATGCACCTTTATCTTATCTTTTGTTGCCCTAAGAATTTTGGATTTTTGCACTAGTAGTGGAGTTATTAAGTCATAGATTTTCTGTTTATTATATAGCATTGTCTTCACAGGCCTGTTATGCTGTTGCAAGTAAGAATTTCATTGTTCTGTTGTCAATACATATGACAACTAAACACTTTTAACTCTCTTTGACACGCTCTAATCGAAGATCAGAATCTAGGTCTGTGCCAGGTGATCGATCTATAGCAAATGGAGAGCAGTCAGAAGTGGGAAATATCTGCAATGTACCAAAATATATGCTTGCTGGGTGAACAAGTTGTTTTTTTTAATTCCCATATTGCAGATGAGGTGCTGAAATCTAGAAGTACAAATGAAATAACAGAAGGCCCATTAGCAAACATTAAAGTGGTTTAAATGCAAACTTTCTGAAATTGCGAACGAAGCAAAGACGTACTCTACTTCAACAGCAACCTACAAAATTACTTTGTACAAAAAGTGACTTGTATTTGCATTTTCAGCATTTGTAGCCTCGCTCATCACTTTAGCCCGAAAAAAATGTCCACAGCTGTAGTAATGGGCCAGAATCGTGATCAGAACTACATACTTTGGTATGGTACTCAGTATCAATGCACGAGAATGGCAGGACCTTGAGAAAGCTAATGCTACATTCACAGAATGTCAATTGACATAATCGTCTTTTTTGCTGATTCTCATGGATCAAGACATGTCTGTTGTATGATTACAGTCCAATCACGGTAAAGCCGTAATTAAACATCCTGAAAGCATGTTTCTCTCGACAAATGTAATCCGCAGGTTGGAATGAACAAGGAAGCAGTGTGCCACCAATAAACTTTTTTTTTGGGTTCTTCAATATTGAAGGTGAATGCTATCAGTGTTCCAGGATTCATTTTGCAACCGTTTTTATTGCTGCCAGTCTCAGTCATTTTCTGGGATAGATGAAGCACTGATTAGCTGCAGTGTTCAGATTATTCCTCATTCCTGCTTCACTTGATAACCTTTCTCCCCACGGCGGTGCTGCATTTAAAAGTATTCTCATGACACCTGAGCCAGTCTGCAGAAGTGTCCCTACCTGAAATGTCGCATATCCATGTCCTCCAGAGATGCTGCCTGACCCGTTGAATTACTCAAGTACTTTATGTTCTGCACAAGATTGAAGCATCTGTAATTCCTTGTGACTCAAGAAATCTTCTATGTCTTGTGGTTGCTAATATTCCATAATATTTCAAAAAGGCTCTTCAATTATTTGAAATGCATGGCGCTAACATCTCATAACAAGATGAAAGCTTTAAAAAATAAATAAAATAAAGCCCCCTACTACATAAATGCACAATTAACTGTAAAGTTAATTTGTGAGGTTAACATCTGTAATGGGAGGTTTTCAACCACTTAGACAAACATGGATAAATAGAAAGTAAGTATATATTTGTTAATTGAAAAACAAATTTGTACAAGAGAAAGTATGGGGTGGATAAATGCAGTACTTTGATGTTAGATTTAGACACAGGATCAGAATCAGATTAATGTATTGTTAAGTGCACCAGAGTGCAATGAAATACTTGCTTGCATGAAGCTCACAGAGAAAATAGATGCAAAGTAATGATAAATATAACAATAACTACAATGTGCAAAACAGTAGAATGGTGCAAAGTCTAGAGTGTAATCTGAAGGAGTGCAACAAAATACTTTACTGCAATAACAGAAAAATCAAATGAGGTGGAATTAAGAGTAAGAGTACGTGGCAGGCTGGGGGGATGAAAGAGGAGACTGATGCAGGAGTCTGATAGCAGTGGGGAAGAAGATGTTCTTAAGTCTTAATATCTGGGGTTTAAAGATCCTGCATCTTCTCACAGAAGGTAGAAGAGAGGAAAGGGCATGGCCAGGGAGGCAGGCATCCATAATGATACATCAAGCCTCTCTAAGGCAATGAACCATTGAAGATGGATTGGATGGAAGGAAGTGATGAGGCAATGACGGACGGGGCTGTGTTCACTGTCCACTGTTCCAAGGTTCAGGCAGGCAAGAGCAGAGCAGTTGCTGTACCAGGCTGAGATACATCTTGTCAGAATGCTTTCTGGCAGTATGGAACCAAAATTAGTTAAGGGAAAGAAATGAAAAGTCTTGATGAACGGCTCTTTTGCAGGTTGTAGAGGAATGGGGAGGGTATAAAGATGGATGTTCCTCATGGTTCATTGCTCAGACTGCTGGAGGTTTTGTTTAAAATTAATGACTGGACAGCACAGGGAAAAATGTCAAAATTTGCACATAACTCAAAGCTTAGAACGTGCAATAAAATATGAAATACCTAGTTATGAACTTCAAGAGAATACAGTTAGGTTGGTGGAATTGTCTGGCACATGGTAGAATAAATTCAGTCCAGAAAACAAACAGGGCAGCATAGTGGCACAGCGATACAGTTGCTGCCTTACAACACTTGCAGCAGCAGAGACCCGGGTTCGATTCCGACTACAGGTACTTGTTCCTACGGAGTTTGTACTTTCTTCCTGTGACCACGTGGGTTTTCTCAGAGATCTTTGGTTTCCTCCCACACTCCAAAGACGTACAGGTTTGTAGGCTAATTTGCTTGAGTTTGTATACTTGGTACAAGTGTGAATTGTCCCTAATATGTGTAAGTTTCACTGGTCGATGCAAACTCGGTGCACGCACCGAAGGGCCTGCTTCCACGCTGTATCTCTAAACTAAGCTAAACTAAATCTTGTTAACAATAGTGAGAAGAGGCTATGCATGCTAAATGGTAAATATTTAAAAGTGGTACGTGATCAAAGCCCCAAGAGCAAATGAGTACAAATGTTTTGTGGTTAACAAACAAAATAAAGTATAGTAGCTCCTGGGTTTTTACTAAATCAACACCGAGTCTGCTTAAACTGCATACTACATGATGTCAGTTCCAGTAGCGGAATTGTGTTTAATTGTGGGCAACACATTTTAGTCAGGGCATGAAGAGCATGGAGCACCAGAATAATTCCAGAGCTGAAAGAGTAAAAGTGACATCAATATATTTTATAAGAGGTTTAATTTAGAGACACAGCATGGAAACAGGCCCACCAAGACCATATCATGTATCAATCACCAATTCACACTAGTTCTGTGTTATCCCACCTTCTCATCCACTCCCTACACACTAGGGGGGAATTTACAGGAACCAATAACCTACAAATTCACACATCTTTACCCAGAGGAAACGCATGCAGTCATAGGGAGATCGTGGAAACTCCACACAGCCAACACCCAAGGTCTCTGACGCTGTGAGGCAGCAACCCTACCACTGTGCCATTGTTCTCCTTGGAGTAGAGAAATCTGCAAAAAGATTTAGTGTGCATTGAAAATCATGAAAGGTTTAAATAGGGGAAATCAAGAGTAATGGGCCTGTCCCATTTAGGCGATTTTTCAGCGGACTGCCGGCGACTGCCAGAGTGGAACACACACACACACACATTGCTTCCTTCACCAGCTGGTTATGCAGACGGGGGATAGGGCAAGCAGGGGAGCACTGTCTAAAAAATTCACATTGCAAAGCCAAGGTGAAACAGACACACATAGCGATGAACAGGAAGGTTGGCGCTGTAAAAAGACGGCCAAAGCACATTGTACTGGTTGTTAAGCCCTTTAAAAGGGTGGGGTGAAGATGGAGTTGGGACAAAACCTTTTAAGAAGCCAAAAATCACGGCTGTGAACTCCTGCCTGGCTCGGCGGATATTTAACATACTGGTCGGTTATCCTTGGTTCTGAAAACGACTGCTTACCTTTTTTTTCACAATGACCCAATGAAATTCACCGGTCAGCACTGGCTACAACCTACGAGAACCTCAGAGAACCTTCGACCTCTTGGCAAAACCATTAGGACCCCCTGGCGACCCATCTACGGCTCGAGAATTCTCACTACTCTCCATGGCGGCTTCATTCTAGTCGCTGCTAATTTTTCAACATGTTTCTGCAGTCGCCTAAAAAGTCACCTAAGTGGAACAGGCCCATAATTGTTATCAGTCAATGAAAGGTTCGTAACAAGATTGCATTGATTGAAGGCAATTGCCAAACGAGCTGAAAGCAACATGAAATTATTTTCTTTATATTGAGTGCTTAAAATTATCTGATAAATTGGTGGATATAGATTCAATAGTGGCAATTTAGAAGAAAATTGAATAAATAGTTGTTGCCAAATAAAAAATTGGATGAAATTATAGGAAAAGAGCCAGAGAGACTAGCTTGATTGTACTTTGAAAGACCAGGTATAGACTTTATATTCTGAATGGACAGGCACAGCACTTCAACTTTGCTTGGGAAGCTTACAACCCAGCTGTATATTTATTTCTCTAATTTCTAGTAACCCCTGCATTCTCTCACTCACTGCCCCTCCCCCACAATAGCCATCCTGCCAGTTCCACTGTTCACATCCATTTATCCCTTTGTTATCACCTCTTCCACAGCCAACAATGGACCATTGTGGGTTCCACCTTTCCTTGGTCATCGGGGCCTACTCCAATTTATTCTGAACCTTTTCATATCTCCAGCTTCCCTCCCCCCAACTGAAAAGTCTTGAAACGTCACCTAATCCTTTTCCCCAGAGATGCTGCCTGACCTGCTGAGTTACTCCAGCATTTTGTTCCGAATGGCTCCTTCTGTTCTGTCCAATGATGCAATGCCAGAAGAAAAATCAATTAAAAATATCAATAAATCACTTCAGGAAAACTTGTTTTTTTAGAAAATGCAGGATTTGCATTCTCCAGCCCATCCCTTTGATGAGTTTTCTTTGCGGCAGAAGGCAGAGCCCATAACACCGAACCACAGTCGATTCTGTGAGTAAACTGAAATCAAGACTGGGAGAAATACCTTCATCTTGCATTCATATTTTACCTCTACAGATACATTTTTAATTTCACCCAGAAAAATCTCTTTTCTCTCATCACAAATAGTGTAATCAAAATTGCCAGCCTTTCCATTTAGAGAATTCAAAAAGTTTATCTCATTTGGATCCCAACTTCATGGACTATGGTACAAGATGACCAACGCCATATTACACGTTGTGCCTATAGAGTCATACGTGGAAACAGGCCTTTTGGCCCGACTGTAACAAAAATATATGTAGGATTCAAAGATCTAACCCTTACATTACATCAGCTCACCCATGCAGACCAAGATGCCTACATGTGCTAGATCAATATGTGACCATTTGACCCATATCCAACTGAACCTTTCCTATCCAAATGTCTTTAAAATGTTATTATTGCACCTGCTCAATCATTTCCACTGGTATTTTGTTCCATATACATACCACACTCAGTGTGAAAAATTTGCCCACAAGGTTCCTATTAAAATGTTCCCCTCTCACCTTAAAACTATGCCCTCCAGTTCTTGATTACCCAGTCTTGGGGTAAAAGAACTTGACGTGCATCTTATCTATGCGGCCACGACCCCACGGTTTTTTTGTTAAACATTGTTTTTGTAATTTTAAACAGAACAACATGATCTGTCAATTGATATACATTTCAGTCCAACACAGAAAATTTGCTTTGGGACTGCAGCAAAGGCTTTTCCGCTAGATGTTTTCACAAGGGCAATTTTACACATTCACTTCCTTGCAGTTGTTCACTCAGCAAAGTATGGACATGGGTCAGTACCTAATACAATTATTAACTTCATTAAAATTCCATTAACCTTTGGATAATTTCATCATTTTTTACTCTGTCACCCACTTTTAGAAGGGAAATTCTGGTACTCGAGTATGGAAAAGCATAACCACAATTATTTTGGTAGGACAACTGTTCTTAAGCTCATGGTGGAACAGATTTCAAATTAATGTAAACATTCACAGGGCATTGCAGGAAAGTTATGATTAATAGGTAACACATACTCAAAGGAAGAGATAGACACAAAATGCTGGAGTAAGTCAGCGGGTCCAGCAGCATCTCTGGAGAACATGGTTAGGTGATGTTTTGGTTCGGGACCTGTCTTCAGACTGATGGTGGTGGGGGGGGGGGGGGTTTCGATCTCGAAGCAAGAACAAAAAACAGGACTGGGAACAGATAACTTTGGGTAAGGAGGTTTCCTGATGGGCCGATTATTGGCCAGAGACCAGGGGGATACTTTGCTGTAAACTCTGGAACTGGTTGATTGACTTTTAGTGGAGGGGGTGGGGGGAGAGAAAGAGAAAGGGGATGGGGAGGGAGGCATTTGTAGAAGTTCCTAAAATGAGAGAATTCAACGTTCATCCCACTGGGTTGCAAGCTGCTCAAACGAAATATGAGGAGCTGTTCTTCCAATTTGCATGTGACCTCACTTTGGCAATGAAAGGGGACAAGGACAGAAAGGTCAGTATGGGAATGGGAAGGAGAGTTAAAGTGGTTAGCAAACGGGAGATCAAGTAGACCTAGCGAGCATATTGTTCAGCTAAATGGTCGCCAAGTCTACGCTTTGTCCTGCCGATGTACAGGAGCCCACATTGGGAACAATGGATGTAGTCGAGGGAGGAGTTATAAGAGTTACACCTCCTGTGGTTGCAGGGGAAATAGACAAAGCACATAATCAGTCTGACGAAGGAGACCTGAAACGTCACCTATCCATGTTCTCCAGGGATACTGCCTGACTAGCTGAGTTACTCCAGCACTGTGTGTCCTTTATCAACCCGCTTCTACAATTCCTTTTTTCCACATTTTAAGCATTTCCATATTTTTCCATTAATAATTCCATTTCTATTTCAGACTTTAGGCATCTGCATTTTTTAATTTTATTTTGCTGGTGAAAGGCATCCACCTGTAATTTTAACCCATCCCTTTTATGTAGGTGCTCCGAAATTCCATTTTCTGTTTTGTACCCGGTATGTTTTTTGGGCATCAATTTATTTTAGGGCATTCAAATTGTGTTTATTTTGACATTTAAAGCAACTTCTCCAATTATCTTTTCATGCTGCATCACATAACGCCTTCAAGTAATTGCTTTCATTTTTCATCTAGGTTACACGATTTATGGCCAAATTAAAAATATCCAAACCCCAAATACATAAGCAAAATATACATATGATTAATGCAGTCCAATTAATGTACCGCAAATGGTAGCTGACCAGGAAACGTAGTTCCATAGCTATGATGAAATATTATCACAGTAATAAACTCTAGAAAGCATCACAATAGTTTCTAGATTGGAAAATGAAGTTGTGAATAATTATTAAGCAAACAATTATAAACCTGGTTCACTGAGGAGTTGTGGGAGCTTTTAAACTTGCTTGTTATAACATTCATTAGCTATCCATTGACTCGAAGTGCATTTTTATGTTAGATTTGCAATTTTAAAAAAAAGAAACTTCCATTTTATACATATTCTTAGCCAATCCCAAACTTCAGAGATAATGAATTATGTCCACTGCTATTATGTAAACAAATATGGCAGCAAATCTGCAGGTAGTAAGATTCTATAAACAGCTATGTAATAAGTGTCATGGAATTATTTAAGAATAAGGGGTAAGCCATTTAGAACGGAGAGTTGTGCGTCTGTGGAATTCTCTGCCTCAGAGGGCGGTGGAGGCCGGTTCTCTGGATACTTTCAAGAGAGAGCTACATAGGGCTCGTGAAGATAGCGGAGTCAGGGAATATGGGGAGAAGGCAGGAACGGGGTACTGATTGTAGATGATCGGCCATGATCACATTGAATGGCGGTGCTGGCTTGAAGGGACGAATGGCCTACTCCGGCATCTATTGTCTATTAATCATACACTTGCCCACACTAACCAACAGGTTCCATCTACACTGCATGTGGCCCATATCCCTCTAAACCTGTCCTATCTGTGTACCTTCCAAATTGTTTCTAAAGCGTTGCAATAGTCCCTGCCTCAACTACCTTCTCTGACAACTCATTTCATACACCCTCCACACTTTGTGTGAAAAACCTTACCCTTCAGATTCCTATTGAATCTTTCTCCCTTTACCGTTAAAATATGGTTCTTGATCCCCTTACTCTGGGCAGGAAACACCATGCATCTGCCCAATCCATTCCTCTCATGATTTGTTACTCCTCTATAAGATCACCCCTCATCCTCTTGCACTCCAGGGAAGAGAATCCCAGCCTGCTCAACTTCTCCCTAGCGTTCAGGCCCTCGAGTCCTAGCAAAATCCTCGTAAATAAGCCTGGTAATCAGCTTTAGTCAATGTTGGCCAAGAAATTAGGATTTGTCCCATGTTTGCTCTGAACAGGGGTAAGTGAACATTTGCATACATCTAAACAGGCAAAGTTTTGTTTTCACGTCTCATCTGACGCATGGTATCTCTGACAACCTATTACTTTCTTGGTACGTCACTGAAGTGTCAATTTGCATTATGTGCTTAACTTCTGCAGCCTACCAAATTCATGATGTCGGGATTTTTAAGATTAATACCTTAAATTTGGTGTTTTAACCAGAGGCTTTCAAAACAAGACCCTTCGACTCTCAGAAGTGTACAACAGTCTTTCTGTATGCTTCAACGGTGGTGAACCTTTTGGCTTCTGTAGCAGCAAGTATGTTTATACATTTGTAGTAAAGGTGCAGATAATACTTGTGATGCTTACTTCTTCAATTTAAGGCTGTTATCTCTGCAGAGCCACAGCAGTTGTAAAGCCGAGCCCACACAAAAAACGGGTAAAATCTTGCATGGATTATTTAACGGCTGGAGTAAACAATAGAAAATGTTTTTTAGTGGATTTCCTAATCATAGTAAACACCTTCTTAAATATATTTCTAAAATCCAAAGTTAATTTTCCAACTGACAAAATATTTCGTACACACCAGAGTCCTGGAGAAACTCAGGCAGCGTCTGTGGAGGGAATCAATTGCCGATATTTGGAACCTTCTTTCGAGCCTGAAGAAAGGCCATGATATGAAACATCACCGATCAATTCGCTCCACAGATGCTGCTCGACACACTGAGCTCCTCCAACACTTTGTTTTGCTCGAGATTCCAGTATCTGTAGCTCCTTGTGTCCGGAAAGAATATTTCCATGGGTTAATCTGTTAATAGATTCTTATAGTACCAGTCATACAATCAGGGCAGCACGTGGCGCAGCAGTAGAGTTGCTGCCTTACAGCGCCGGAGACCCGGGTTCGATCCCGACAATGGGTGCTGTCTGTACGGAGTTCAGACGTTCTCCCGTGACTGCACGGGTTTTCTCCGAGATCTTCGGTTTCCTCCCACACTCCAAAGACGTACAGGTTTGTAGGTTAATTGGCTTTCTATAAATATAAATTGTCCCTAGTGTATGTAGGATAGTGTTAATGTGCGGGGATGGCTGGTCAGCGCGGACTGGGTAGGCCGAAGGGTTTGTTTCCGCACTGTATCTCTAAAATAAACTGAAATCAGTTTCTTTTTAAAAAAAAAGAGATGCAAATGCAATGGGCTATAATTTCATTGGAAAAGTCGATTATATTGTGTGTGACCTCTGCGACAATTGCGAGTTTGTTTCTGGGTCATACGTTTGATGTGTTAACGCACTGTGGTACTGGGACATGCACGGTGGCTTAAAAAGCCATGCGTTGCATATTTAGACAGCACTTCTGATAAATTACTTTTTGCAGCAGGCAGTGCAGGCATCTCACACTAAGACAGGCCTTCATGATGTATATGCCCCATGTTTCAAGTAAAGTCGAATCAAGTCAAGTGGATTTTATTGCCAGATGCGCAAGGATGGGGAGGTACAAGTACAAAGCAAAATCTTGCTTGCAACAGCATCACAGGCACATAGACTTAAAAAACACACAAAAACAGTTTGCACGCCACAACATTTCTTAAAGAACAAAGATTGTGCAAAATAAATTTGACATTAATACAAAACAAAATTTGAGAGAAAACAAAGTCCATGGTAGCGCTGGCAATGGACAGTAATGCTCCACTGTCGGGGTAGGATAAGGGCAGTGCTGGTTGGTTGAGGAACCTGACGGTTGTAGGAATGTGGAAACAGTCTGAAGAAAGGTCCCAACCCAAAACATCACCTATCCAAGTTCTCCCAGGATGCTGCCTGATCCATAGAGTTTTTCCAGCATGTTGTGGCTTCAACTGTAGGAAAGTAGCAGTTCCTGAACCTGGCGTTGTAGGACTTTAGGCTTCTGCACCTATGGTGGCAGTGAGAAGAGAGCTTGTCCCAGTTGATGGAGTTCCCTGCTAGATGAAGCATTCTTGGGGCAGCATCTAACATGAACTGGACTGAGGACACTACTCTCTGTAGCTTATTTCGTTGCTGTGCATGGGAATTGCCAACGTGATGTAACCAGTCTAGATAGTTTCAACAGTACACCTGTAAATTTGGAGACAAACAGAGTATTTGGAGACATACAGAATCTCTTTAAGCTTTTAAGAGATCATGCCTTCTTTGAGATTACATTTAGTGCTGGGCAAAGGTCATCCAAGATGATAAAGTGCAGGCATGTGAACCTGCTGGCCACCTCCACACCAACCCGCCGATGAAAACTGATGTGTGGTCTCTCAACTTCCCCTTTCTGAAATCTATGATTAGTTCCTTCATCTTATTGACTTTGAACAGGCAGTACCACTCAACCAAGTGTTCCATCTCTCTCCTATACATTGACTCACCACCACAGTGGAGTAATAAAAAGGAACAGCATGTGCCGGTTTATACCAAAGACAGACACAAAATGCTGGAGTAACTCAGCGGGTCAGGCAGCCTCTCTGGAGAAAATGGATAGGTGACGTTCCAGGTTGAAGACTGATCGGCAAAGTTTTGTGATTACTTCCAGGTAACCTGTCTGAGCAAATCCTGATTCTTTCAGTCTGACATGAGAATATACAAACATATAGATGCCCTTTTACTGTGACTTGATCTCAGACCGTCATTCCCACACGTCACAACACATATCTCCGAATTTGATCACGATTCTCATTTCTCCCTCCAGCAGCTGATTGCAACATCACTACCCCATCCCAATATTCTTATGGAACCCAAGTTCCCAATACCTCAGGCCAGTGGTGGAGCAGTGACACTGTGACTAAAGGTCTGGGACCAATTGTGTTCCACAACGATCAGTGCGGAGACCTCTGTTTTTTGTGATATGTACAGAAATAATATATGTAGATTGGGCTGATTAACAAGTTTGCAGATGACACAAAAGTTGGTGGAATTGTGGCAAGTGAAGAAAGCTGTCAAAGGATACAGCTGGATATATACCAGGCAAGAGTTAATGAAGAGTCAAGAGTGTTTAATTGTCAAATGTACCGAACAATGACATTCTTACTTACTGCTGTATAATGGGTCTGTAAACACAGTGCATAACATAATTTGAGAAAAAAGTTCAGTAAATAAATGAGCAATATCTGTGCAAAACAAGACAAAGTCCCTAGTGCAACCAGTACAGTTTGCAGTTCGAAGGTTTCATTTGGAAATATGGTAGACAAATAGCCCATGCTGTTTAATTCAGACAAGAGCGAGTCGGGGAACTTTGAGAGGTCAAATGTAAGAGAAAACATACACCGTAAATGGCAGGACCCTTAGGAGCAACGATGTACAGAAATGCATGTCCATAGCTCCCAACATGTGGCATTACACGTATATTTGGTGGTTAATAAGATATCGAGTATACTTTACTTTAGTCTTTAGAGAGACACAGCGTAGAAACAGGCCCATTGGCCCACTGAGTCTACACACACCAGCGATCACCCTGTAACCTACACTCTCGGGACAATTTTTAAGGAGGCCAATTAACGTCTTTTGAGCATGGGAAGAAGCCGGAGCACCCGGAGAAAACCCGTGCGGTCACAGAGAGATTGTACAAACTCCGTACAGACAACACCAGGATCAAACCCAGGTCTCCAAGTGCAGATAGGCAGCAACTCTACCCGCTGCGCCACTGTGCCGCACACTTGTCTTTATCAATTGGGGCAATAAGTGTAAAATTTGGGAAATAATGTGGCAGCTATGCAAAACTCTATTTAAGCCACAGCTGTAATATTGCGTGCAGCTCTGGTCACCGCATTAGAGGGAAGATGCAGAAACTTTGGAGGGGATGCCTGGATTAGTGAGTAATAGTTATAAGGAGGGGTTGGACAAACTTGGATTGCTTTCCCTGGAACATTAGAGACTGAAGAATGAACCAATAAAAATATATGAAATGATTAAAAATAGGTAGCAAGAGTAGATAGTCTTTTTCCTAGGGTGTAAATGTAAAATACTAAAGGGCATAGGTTTAAGGTGAAAGGGGGAAAGTTTGCACAGCATGTTTTAAACTCAGAGGTCATGACACAGTTAAAGAAAATACTGGAGACCCTCAGCAAGTTGGACAACATTTGTGGAAAGTGACTCAGTTAACATTTCAGGCCGACGGACTTCAAAAAGAAACACGGTTTTGCTTTCCACAGATGCCGCCTGACCTGCAGAGTGATTCCAGCACTTTCTGATTCGGTTTCAGATCCAAAACATCTGCTGTTTCTTTTGATTTCCTTGATTCACTAAACTAGATTTGCATTGGATTTCTGACATGAACATTTGATAATCTTTACAGCTGTTACAACTGTCAATAACTTCTGACTCTATACTGATTAAATCAACCAGGCCATAATATCAGCAAAGCAAGTGCTGGGCAATAAACCAAAAGCAATAAAAGAGAACAAAGTGAACATATTAACATCTATTGGATTTATGGGCTCGTGCAATCGATTGATTTTTAAATTCAGCGGCATTTAGCAATGAGCACAAAAGTACTTGTTATCACCAAATAAATTACACTTTGGTGCAATGTTTATTAAAGATTTAATCAGCATTCATGGGAAAGGATTCAGTGATGAACGAGAATTACCAGATCTTTTCCTATTATTATTATATAATTAAAAGCCATCCTGTAGTTTAAATTTGCTATTTAGTTCAGGCTACATGTAAACAAAATGGGGTGATGGTAATGTAGAATCAATGGCAGCGTAACTGAAACTCAGAAAGTGGTACAAAAAGAATAAGTGCAACTACCACAGAAAAGCTGCATTTCTCAAGTGCTAAAGAAAATAGGCACTTTTTCTACTTCGGGTCGAAATCCTTCCTCAGAAAACCCTTTGTCTATCTTTCTCCAAGTGCTAGTTCATATACGAAGCAGAATGTTAAATTGTTTACATTTTTTCATATGCTTTCCTTTTTTTACATTACATGCAGCATTACTAGATTTTTACATTCATTATTCTGTTATCCAGATTAACGTCCAAAATCGAGTCGCATAAACGGCATCGTGCAGATATCCATATAAATGTCCATATAAATTTCTCCATTGCTTGGCAATCTTTGCATCCTCCAGTTGTCAGACAACCCATCTTCCACGTCACCAGTGCCCGTCCATGACACCCTTCTCATTTTAGTTTCGTTTGGAGATACAATGTGGAAGTAGGCCCTTTGGCCCACCGAGACCATGCCGATCAGCATTCACCCATACACCAGTTTGGTCCTACACACTAGGTCCTACACAATTTACAGAAACTAATTAACCGACAAACCTGGATTTCTGTGGGAAATGTGAGAGCAAACCGAAGCACCCGGAGAGGCCCCATGCAGTCACAGAGAATGTGCTAACTCCGTACAGACAACACCCAGAGTCAGGATTGAACCCAGATCTCTGGTGCTGTAAGTCAGCAACTCTACCGCTGTCCCACTGTGCAGACCTCCTCCAGACCTAGATCAACCAGTCCAACTCTTCTCCTTCTGGTGCCGATTGGACTTTCAACCTCTAACTATCTGTTGTTCACACCTCCAATTTTGGCCTCACTCGTGAATTTATTTTCTGCTTTCCTTTATGCACTCGACCACAGCATTACTTGAACAGGGCCTCCTTGCAGCATGCAATGCCCTGGGCCTTCCGACAACACATTCAATGCTCTGGGCCTCAGGCATGATTGAACTTGGCTGCAGTGAGTCCATAACCAGAATGTGTCGGTACAATGCACAATGTGTTGGTGTTTACCGCATCTCCTTGGAGGTCTGTTGAAATTTTTTGTCCGATAATTGTTGACTGCCAATCATTCACTCAGTCTCAATACGTCAGATAGAGAACATGCAAAAAGATTCCCAATTTTTTAGCTTACTTTTTCTTTCTCTCTCTGACAGTTTTTTTAATGTTACATTATTTCTATTTTTTGTATGTTATTTGGCATTGATATGGAGTCGTAGTCACATGGAGTAGAAACAGGCATTTGGCCCAACTTTCCCACACCGACCTACATGTCCCATCTATACTAGTTACACCTGCCTGCATTTGGCCCATATCCCTATCAACCTGTCCTATCCATATATCTGTCTCAATGTTTCTTAAACCTGGTGATAGCACTTGCCTCAACTACTTCCTCCAGCAGCTCGTTCCATACACCCACCACCTTTGTGGGAAGAAGTTACCCTTCAGGTTCCTCCCCTTCAATCTTCCACCCCTTATCTTAAATCTATGCCCTCTGGCTGCTCTGGAAGGTTAGATCGCATAGGAACCAAGGAGAGATAGCTTAATGGACAGCAAATTGGCTCCATGGAAGGAAGCAGAATGTGATGCTGGAAGGTTGCTTCTCGGACTGGAGGCCTGTGACTAGTGGTGTGCCTCAAGGTTCGGTGCTTGGCCTGTTTGTCATCTACATTAATGATTTGGATGAGAGCATACACGCCAAGATAAGCAAGTTTGCTGATGAAACAAAAGTGGGTTGTTTTTCAGATAGTGACGATGGTTGTGAAAGATTGCAGCAGGATCTGGATCAATTGGCCAGGTGGTGGAGAATTGGTTGATGGGATTTAACACAGATAAGTGTGAAGTGTTGCATTTTGGAATGTCAAACAACGGCAGGACCTACACAGTAAATGGTAGCCCTCTGGTTAGTGTTGTAGAGCAGAGGGATCTAGGATTGCAGGTGCATGGTTCCTTGAAGGTCGAGTCGCAGGCAGATAAGATGGTCAAAAAGGCTTTTGGCACTCTGGCCTTCTTCAGTCAAAGTAGAGTATAGAAGTCATGTTACAGTTGTATAGGACTGTGGTGAGACCACATTTAGAATATTGTGTTCAGTTCTGGGCACCATGTTATAGGAAAGATATTGTCAAGCTTGAAAGGGTTCAGAAAAGATTTACGAGGATGTTGCCAGGACTGGACTATCCCATCGTTTAAGAAACAGTTAGCCACGCTCATGGATAGGACAGGTTTGGAGGGATATGGACCAAGTGAGACGTGTAGCTGGGACATTGTTGGTCGGTGTGGGCAAGTTGGGCCAAAGGGCCTGTTACCACACTGTATCACTCTTGTTCTCGATTCCCCTACTCTGGACAAGACACTCTGTGCATCCACCCAATCTTTTCCTCTCATGATTTTGTACACCTCTACGATCACCCCCATCCTCCTGTGCCCCAACAAATGGAGTTCCAGCCTGCTCAACCTCTCCCTACAGCTCAGGGCCTCGAGACCTGGCAACATCTTCAGAAAACCTCTCTGCACTTTTCCAGGTTGGCAACATCTTTCCTACAACATGGCCGCCCAATACTGAACACAATACTCTAAATGCAGCCTCACCAACGTCTTATGCAACTGCAACATGAATATCGTTCACAGCACTACATCAGCGGTAGGGAAATTATTGGCAAAAATTCTTCGGAGCTAGATTTAGTTGCATTGGGAAATGCAAGAATTTAGTTGAGATAATTAGTGTGGCAGAATGTGGCAGACGCTCCATCTAACAATTTTGAGTGAGTTTGTTTCAGGGGGTGGCAAAGATGATTGATGAAGGCAAGGCAGTGGATGTTGTCTATGTGTTTTATTAAAGCATTCAATAACATCCCGTACAGTAGGTTGGTCCAAAAGAGTTAGTCACATGGGATCCACATTGATGGTATGTTGGATACAAAATTAGTTGGTCATAGGAGTGATGGAGGGAGTTTTTTTGGCTGTAGGGTCTGTGACCACTGGTGATCTGCAGAGATCAGTTCTGGGACCTCTGTTATGTGTAATATGTATTAATCATTTGGGCAAAAGCAAAGGTGACCCGATCAGTAAGTTTAAGAAAGTATACAGTTAATGGCAAGACAAATAAGGAAGAGAGGGGAAACATTTACAGATGATGAGTGGGGCAGGTATTTTTTTATTTTTACCCAGATGGTAGTGAGTGCCTAGAACAATCAACCAGGGGTGATGGTGGAGGCAGGGGCGGTGGTGGAGGCAGATAAGATGGTGGTGTTTAAGAGGGTTTTAGATGGGCACATGGATAGGCAGGGAATTGTAACAATTGGATCATGTGCAGGCAATTCAGATTAGTTTAATTTGGCATCACGTTTGGCACAGACATTGTGGTGTTCCTGTGCTCTATGTTCTAAGTAATTAAAATCATTAAAGTTAACAGAAACAATTTCAAACGTCCATTTATTTCCAGCCTTCTTATCCTCAGCCCCATCGCGGCCATTCAAACAAACCGATTCACTCCTCTTACTTTCAAGAAGAGATTGATGAGCAACCTTTGCAAGTTCCTACTTTGCCCTTGGATTCCATGCAGATCTGTGGTGAAGCACATCAGGAAGAGTACTGGCAGAGTTTGGACAGAAAACGTGGGATGTCACATTTTTGTGTGATATCCAAACGCAAGGGTTATTACTTCGATAAACGTCAGGATTTCAGTACAGATCCACCAGTATTCATCGGCCAAACCCACCCAATTGCTTCCGAATATCTCAGAGGTAATCCAAAAGCATCTTCTATTCTACCCTATTCTATTCATATTCTATTCTCTCTTAGTGAATGCTATAATCAACATTTAACTGGACTGCTCAGAGATTCGGCCTTCACAAGGCAGAAAGGTTTTGATGGGTATAATTCTGCAGATGAAATTTTTGATACCTACTTATAAAGCAATAAAGTGAAGGGATGAAGTTCTACTAGATAGAAAAGGATCAGATAGTATGTCATTTAGTGGGTTATTTCCTGTTCTTTAAATACTGGAAATGTCACCAATGTCGTGTAGGTTTTAAATGCATTTTGAAATAGCCCTGATGGCCAACAGAATAGTGAAAGGCCTGGATAGAGTGGATGTGGAGAGGATGTTTCCACTAGTGGGAGTGTCCAGGATCATCGACCATAGGAGTGTTTAGGACCAGAGGACATAGCCTTAGAATAAAAGGACGCACCTTTAGAAAAGAGATAAGGAGGAATTTCTTTAGTCAGAGGGTGGTGAATCTGTGAATTCATTAGCACAGACAGCTGTGGAGGCCAAGCAATGGATATTTTTAAGACGGAAATTGACATATTCTTGGTTAGTAAGGGTGTCAGGTGTTCTGGGGAGAAGGCAAGAGAATTGAGAGGGAAGGATAGATTAGCCATGATTGAATGGGTACAGGATGGGCTGAATGGCCTAATTCTGCTCCTAGAACTTATGAAATTATGAATCCAACATTAATAACTTCAAACTTAATTATACAGGATGCAATATCCTTTTTAAGCTCCAAATAAGGCATTGATCTGTCTTCAAAACTATAAGTTTCAATGCCATTGAAATCCAGGCTTACGTGTCAACTAACCAATAATTCTTAAACAGATCATACAAGACCACAACATTGAAAATGCGGATTTACTATTAAAAACTCTAGCCACACCTCTTGATTGGCATTGTGCCACCCATTTCAACCACCCCCCTCCTCCCCAGTCCTCAAGTTGCATGTTTGCTTGGCTACTGTGTACTTTTCTCATGAGTACACAATCCACAACATACAGAAACGGCAAAACAGCAGCAATCTGTATCCCCAATGGTATCCAGCTGCCTTCTGCCTCTGGGGCCTTGTCAGACCATGACAGACACTATCCTAATGAGGTTGGCTTGCCACCTTGTGAAGGACCGGAGCCAGCATCATTAAGCCTCTGCACAACCCACTGCACTACTCCGTTCAGGTTCCATCAGAGTTTGAGGGCATAATCTCCGTGCTTCTCTTGAACCGCAATGTCATTTTCCGTTTATTTCACCTTAATTGTTATTCCTAGTCAGGTCTCTTTTATATGTTGAACGAGCCCATTTTCTCTTTTTACCCATACTTGCCATCGTAAGTTACACCAGGGTCAGAAATGGTACATCAGATGCAGGAAAAATTACCATCTGTGTACTTTGCATTATAAAAGCATCTTCAAAAGCAGCTTCATCTCTTAGCTTGGTTTAAATGATCAAGGACATCAAAGGAATCAGGGGAGTCTAATGCTCAATATCATGTCAGCTGAGTAAGACATTAATTGTAGAATACAGTAGGAGTCATTAAAGGCATGGCAGAATACAACTGACTATAGACAGGTTATTGCTACTGAAGAGAATATACACAGTATCCAATGTTTAACTCCACAGCAGTCAATGAAAGTTAATGTCAGCTGGTGTTAATCCAATACCAGCCATTTTAAACCACTGCCTGCGATGGATTTTAAGTAATTAATTTTTACTTTGAATAGTTCGAGGCTCCTTTACTGTCACATCTGTGTGTTACACATTTCTTGGATCCTTTATATTTCTTTGATGTTAAAATTATTTTTCAGTTAATTATCAAAAGCAGAGCTAGAGATTATGTTGCAAAACAGCATTCTAATAAAGACACATTCTAATAAATGTGTCTTTCAAATGTCCTTAAAAAGAACATGTCATACATCCAAGGTTCACAAAAGGCTGGAGAAACTCAGCGGGTGCAGCAGCATCTAAGGAGCGAAGGAGATAGGCGACGTTTCGGGTGGAGACCCTTCTTCAGACTGGTCAGGGATCAGGGAAACGAGAGATATCGACAGTGATGTGGAGAGATAAAGACCAATGAATGAAAGATATGCAAAAAAGTATCAATGATAAAGGGAACAAGCCATTGTAAGCTGTTTGTGGGGTGAAAATGAGAAGCTGGTGCGACTAGGGTGGGGGAGGGAGATAGAGAGAGAGGGAATGCCAGGGCCCGAGGGCTGAGGGAGAGGTGGGAAAGGGAGGAGACAGCAAGGGTTAACAGAATTGAGCAAATTCAATGTTCAAGCCCAAAGGATGCAGACTCCCCAAGTGGAATATGAGGTGCTGTTCCTCCAACTTGCGGTGTTGCTCACTCTGGCCGTGGAGGAGGTCACAGCACCTCATATTCCGCTTGGGGAGTCTGCATCCTTTGGGCTTGAACATTGAATTTTTTCAATTCGGTTAACCCTTGCTGTCTCCTCCCCTTCCCACCTCTCCCTCAGCCCTCGGGCCCTGGCATTCCCTCTCTCTCTATCTCCCTCCCCCACCCTAGTCGCACCAGCTTCTCATTTTCACACCACAAACAGCTTACAATGGCTTGTTCCCTTTATCATTGATACTTTTTTGCATATCTTTCATTCATTGTTCTTTATCTCGCCACGCACCATCTATATCTCTCGTTTCCCTGATCCCTGACCAGTCTGAAGAAGGGTCTCGACCCGAAACGTCGCCTATCTCCTTCGCTCCTTAGATGCTGCTGCACCCGCTGAGTTTCTCCAGCCTTTTGTGTACCCTCGATTCTCCAGCATCTGCAGTTCCTTCTTTAATACCTAAAAACCTGCACGTCTTTGGAATGTGGGGAGGAAACTGGAGCACCCAGAGGAAACCCAGGTAGTCACAGGAAGAACCTGCAGCAGCCTGAGGCATACCTGGTTTGGGGGCACTAGGTACAGCCAACATGTGGACTGGACTTTGGACTGTTTTATTTTCCTTTGTAAACAGCACCAAAATATAGCAACTGTGCATTTGTGGTTGTGCAAGAAGATTTCACTGTGCTGTGCATACATGACAGTAAAGAACCATTGAAACTCCACACAAACAACACCCGTAGTCAGGATCAAACCCAGGTTTCTGGTGCTGTAAGGCAGCAACTCTACCTCTGCATCACCCTGCTGCCCTTAATGGGGTTGATTGCCATTTAAAGACAATTCGTTGAATTCAAAGGCAGCAAACATGTCTGAACCCTGGAAAAGGCAGCAAAAGTGGCAGAGTTCTTACTTCCAAAGCTTTTCCAGTAACTCCATGGGAAGTCAGCCTGTGTGGAAGCAGGCAGATATCATTGAGTGTGGCACACTTCCACAATTCATCTAAACTGTGCCATTCGCTCTAGTCGCATTTGTGAAGGATAAATCCTATCTACGCCTTAGAAATCCTATTATATCAAGAGCCTGCACCTGGAGGGCAGAGGGGAAAGGGAAAAGGAACTAACAGTGGAAATGCACTGAAAATTGCAGATGTGATCTCGGTATAAATTTTATTCTGAATAATTCTTGGTTGGGAAGATTATTTCTGCTCTTCCTGTAATTGAAATCACATCATGGGAGCACGAGATGTGATTTTCAATCATAAAAGATGATTCATTCTTCTCAACCTTCAGTCATGCTACATGATTTAAGCATTGAAAATTATTATAAATCCCCTGCTGCCTCGGATAAATGGTTCGGTGAGCAAGCCTTTTTTTTAATTAATGAAGGAATAACAGAAAGTCTTAAATAACAATTCTCATTCAACTATTGCGACAAAACCGTACCCAGCTTGAATAAAGTTTATTCTTAAGTTTTACTTATCTTAAAGAAATACGATTTTAAGCATTTGGGTATTGTACTTCTGCAGTTTATTTTCTGAATCATTGCCCCAGTTGTTCTACAATTGTAAAGTAGCTGTTATTTTTTTGTCTAGCATCATCCTTGGATTCAATTTACTATAGGACTGTGTCGTTTTTCCTCTGTGAATAAGATGTTATGCTTGAAAACGTCAGGCTCAAAGATTAAAGTCTTTTGTTCCCCTTGTGAAGGGATAAAATTGGATTTACTAATTTAAAATTGTTGTGTTAAAAGCCAAATATTAACTGCAAGCCAGAGGACATAGAATAGGTCCAAATTACTTTACATGCAGCTTTATTCCTCAAGCGATTATTATTTCAAATGTACCTTGTTTTAGTTTATCTTACAATTGTGAGATTAGTGGAGTTTTTGTATTGCAATAAGTGGCCTCCTACATCAGCATATTACTAAATGGAAATATATTTCACCTGCTCCTGTTTGGGCAAACGTTATTCTACAAACAGAAGAAATAGACAAAATTGGTGTGGGTTTTTTTTAAACTCTTACCAAAGTATGGGTTTTGCTCGAAACAACAATGCTTATAGGGTTTCTTTAATTCCCCTCAAATTGAGTAGCTTGCTGTAGGAGGCGACAGAGGTAGTAGCCAGACTGAATTTGAGAGGAGATAGTTGGGCTGACGGGCCTGATTCTGTGCTGTATAATATAGTCTTCAATAAATATCCTTCATAATAATTTATTGACTGTTCCTTCTATAAATACAAGGCTACATAAATATATTAATAAACTGTATTTGAGAATTTAGAAGCCCCATTACTGTCTATTTGTTACCAATTTTCTAGATCCTTTATATTTCTTTGAGGTTAAGATGATTTCTTTCAGTAAACTATCAAAAGCAGAGCTAGAGATTATGCTGCAAAACAGCACATTAATAAACTTGTGTCTTTTAAGTGTCCTTAAAAAGAACATGTCATCTATTCAAACTTAGAATAGTTTAGAGATACAGCGTAGAAACAGGTCATTTGGCTTACTGAGTCCCCACCGACCAGTGATCACCCATACACAAGTTCTATGTTATCTCAGTAGTCACATCCTACACACTAGGGGCAATTCACAGAAGCCAATTGACCTACAAACCTGCACGCCTTTCGAATGTGGGAAGAAACGGAGCACCCTGAGAAAACCCACGCATTCATGGAGTGTACGTGCAAACTACATACAGGCAATGCCCGCAGAATTGAACCCAAGGCGCGTATTTGAGAATGTTCCAAAAGTGTTACTTTTTACCATAATTTACATAAATGGTTTAGTTGCTGGTTTAGTCTATGTTTCTAGTTAGAGGACTTCATTTCCAATCACTATCAAACGTATGCGGTGGGAAAATTTCCATTTTCAGTTAACCAATATGGGGTTTCAATATTTGGAATGCCGAGTCTCTAAGACATAAAACGTGGATTGACAATGCACTAAATTAGTTAACGCTAATTAAACCTCAGTCTCACAGGATTCATGAATGTAAGTCAGAACATGTTAAAAAGTCATCCCCTTTCAGGAACATGACACCGCATGGTAACATCAGGGCTTTCTACTCCATCTTTGGAATTCATTTCATTAAAATCAATGGAATGAATTTCTGGGGCAGAAACTAAATGCTGCTGCTCCACACAACACTTTTAGCAGCATCAACCAGAAATTAATTTCTAAGCACACAAGCTTAAAGTAAATATTTTGTCATCATCAACAATTAAGGATAGGATTAATGCAAAATAAAGTGCTCAACAAAAATAATTGCAATACAATTTAAGCTGTCCTTAAGCTGTTCACGTGCTGTTATAATTACTTCAACTGTTTGTGTGGTGTAGCGTTACGGAGCTTCAGATAAAACATTCCAGGGGGAGAAGGGGTGCATGAAGGATTTGCAGGGAAAGAGGTAAAGCTTCTCTCTGAAGACCAAAATGAAATGGCAAACATTACCAGTGTTTTCTTGTCAATATATGTGGTTTGGGAAGCCAGCATAGTGGGTTAATATGATGAGTGCTTGACGACACTGGACCTACACTCGCTGGGGTTTAGACGGTCAAGGGAGAATCTCATTGAAGCTTAACAAATAGTGAAAGGCCAGAATGTGCAGCGGACATTTCCACCAATGGGAGAGTCTAGAACCAGAGATCATAACCTCAGAATTAAAAGATGGTTCTTTAGAAAGATGGATGACTTTCTCTAGTCAGAGGGTGGTGAATCTGTGGATTGGATTCTTGATTATTATGGGTGTCAGGGGTTATGGGGAGAAGGCAGCAGAATGGGATTAAGAGGGATAGATAGATCCGCCATGAGTGAATGGCAGAGTAGACGATGGGCCAAATGGCCTAATTCTGCTCCAATCACTTCTGCTCCAATGAACATATGAGCATACATATGCAGAGAAGCAGCTATTGCTGGTGGTTTTGGTTTGTTATTGTGAGATACAGTCAAAGGTAGACACAAAATGCTGGAGTAACTCAGCGAGACAGGCAGCATCTCTGGAGAGAAGGAATGGGTGATGTTTAGGGTCGAGACTTCAGATTGAACCAGCATCTGCAGTTCTTTCCTACACATTTTGTCCACTTCACTGCAAAATCACAGAAATGCTGCATGTCCCGCTGAGTTACTCCAGAATTTTGGGTCTACCTTCGATTTAAACCAGCATCTGCAGTTCTTTCCTACTGAGATACAGTCAACAACTTTGTCCAGATTGCTGGGCGAGGTAGATTTCACACTGACTTAGACAACTTTTCTTTTAGTTAAATTTACCCAAAATCAAGAAACCAGCAAAATAGAACAAGAAATCTCAAGTAGAAGTTACATGAAACGCACATTTACTAAACAGAATGTTTAGTATGAGGGAGAGGTGAGGGAGGAATTGGGGAGGGGAGGAGGAGAGGGGAAAGATCCTGGGGAGGTGAGAAGGGAGAGCGGGGGGGATTGAGAAAGGAGTAGGGAGGGAGAGGGGAAAAGTGGGGGAGGTGAGGAGCGTGGAGGAGGAGGGGGAATAGAGGGAGAGAAGGGAAGGAGTGGGGGAGGTAGGGAGTGGGCATAGAGGGATAGGAGGGGGTCGGGAGGGGAGAGGATTTATGGTGGGAGGGAGGAAGTGACTGAGGGTAGGGGGAAGGAGAGGGAGGGAAAGGTGAGGGAGGGAGTGGGGGAGGGGAGGAGGAGAAGGGGAGGGTGAAGAGGAGGGGGGGGATGAGTGCTGGGGGATGAGGGGAAATGAACCATGCCTGCACAGTTGGGGGCTATGGGTGAGTGGTGCAATATTGCGTTGGGAGGACAGGTTGCATTGGGGGAAGTGAGTGGTGGAATGTTGCGTTGGGGAACGGGTTGCGTTGGGAGAACAGCTCTCCCGTGTGACAGAGACCCAACGGGTCCTATTTAGTCGAGTTTATTACATTTCTCACAGCTATAAAAATTATCACAAAAAAAAGCATTTTCAGTAAGTATACCCAGAACATCAACTTGAAATGACTTGATTTTACATTGAATATTTTTCAAAAAATATTTTACTAAAGCTATTTATTTATTACTGCACTGTGGTTGCTTAATGTTCAAAAGTTACTCAAAAAGATCCCCATTCTTGGCTTTAAACAAACAATTCAATAAAATCTTGCCAGGAAATTATACCTCAGAATATAATAACACCACATCAGGGAATGCTCTACACCTGTAATTGGGTTAAAGGAAAGTTTAACTATCAAATCAATTTGGAAAACTCTCTCAACAAACCCGAATATTTAGGGAATGGAGGGATATAGATCATGTAAAGCTGAACAAATTAGTTTCATTTGACATTATGTATGACACGGCCTGAGCCAGAGAGACTGTTCCTTGCTATAATGTTTTATAGATTCATAGAGTCGCACAGCGCAGAAGCAGGCCCTTCAGCCCAACTCATCTATATCGACCAAGATGCCCCATCTAAGCTTGTCCCAATTTGACCAGGATGGCCTATATCCCTTTAAGCCTGTGCTATCCATGTAGTTGTCCAAGTGTCTTTTAGTTGCTGTTACAATACCTGGCTCAACTACCTCCTCTGGCAGCTCGTTCCTTATGCCCGTCATTCTCTGAATGAAAAAGTTGCCCTTCAGAATCATACTAAATCTTGCTCCTCTCACCTTAAATTCATGTCCTCCAGCTCTTGATTCCCCTTCTCACCCTATCTATTTACCCTCATGATTTTATATACTTCTATAAAATCACCCTTCAGTCTCCTGCAGTCAAAAGAATAAAGTCCTAGCCTGCCCAATTCCTCGCTATAGCTCAACCCTCAAGACCTGGCAACATCCTTGTAAATATTCTCTGCCCTCGTCCTATAGCAGGGTGACCAAAATTGATTACAATGCTCCAGGTGTGACCTCACCAACATCTTGTACAATGGAAGCACAACGTCCCAACTTCTGTACTCAATACCCCGACTGATGAAGGCCAATATACCAAAAGCTTTTGTGACCACCCCATCTACCTATGACACCACATTCAGGGAACCGCGTACCTGTACTACTAGATCCCTCTGCTCAACAACACTCCCCAGGGCCCTACTATATCGGACATGCACTTGTTTGACTTCACAAAATGCAACACCTCACACTTATCTGCATTTCACAAAATTAACCATTCCTCAGCACAAATGCCCAGCTGACCAATACACTGCAGGAATATTTTACAACTATCTTCACTATCTATGACACCAGCCACTTTAGTATCATCTGCAATGTTTAGCCCCTGTCCCACTTAGGAGACCTAAACATCAATCCCTGGTGACCTTGCCCACCACCCAAAAACAAAATCAAGGTCGAGGTGACCTGCAACCTCCTACCACCTCCCACGCATATGTTGAAAACCTTCCTCGACTATGAAGAAAACCGGCTTCGACTAAACCTGCGACTAAAAAATGATCAATTTTTAAATCGAGGCCGGTTTTAATCATGATGAAAAAATAGCAGCAACCTAGATGAAGCCTCGATCACGCGGAAACCACTTTCGACCATTAGGTAGAGTGACCAAAACCTCCGGAGACCTCACGGAAACCTTGGGTGGTTGGGCAAGGTCACCAGATGTTGCTGTTTAGGTCTCCTAAGTGGGACAGGGGCTTAACTAATCATGCCATGTCCATCCTCATCCAAATCATTCTATGTTCTCATACAAGATGCCACTCTACCCAAAGCAGAGAATCCACACCCGTTTTTGGCCATCTCTGTTAATGATGGGTATTTGGATTAAGCAGAGGCACATAACGAGACAGAGATCAGATCCCATCAGACACTAATGAATTTCCACATTCGAGAGATAGACAGATTTCACCCATGGCTCATATTGTACTCAGCATAAACTCATCCAAAATTAGCAAACCAAAGCCTGGTAGATGTCACCAGAAATAGCTCAGAGTTGTTACGTGAAACTTAACCATTTGGAAAAGTACCAAGTGAAGCAACACACTTTTCGTCGTTCAGAAGAAATAGATTACATAATGCAAGTAAAAAATATATAAAGGTCAGATTTGAGATATCTATATTATCCTTTCAACCATATTACCTGATGACCAACTAAATAAAAGATAAAAGTCCCACCTTTCAAAATGAACTGGTCCTTTTTGTAGTCTGAGGACTGTAAGACTCGATAGTTCTTCTGCTGGAATCCAGGTGTACAGTCTGAACTAACTGTGAATGTTTGGTGCAGCACCTAAGAGGAGGAAGATTTGGAGGGAAAAAAAAGTTTGAATTAATGAAGTTAGTCACATAGGTCAGGTGATGTTTCAGTTCACAAACTTGATTTCAAAGTTATCAAATGATCTCCAGACGAATCAAACTCAATAACATTTGCGAGCTTCCTTGATTTAAAAACATATATTTTTAGAAGCTTTGTTTATTTAGCAATTCAGAGTTAAAAATAATCTTGCATGATGAAAATGCAGAACCTCTGCACTCGCACCTATATTGCTTCTTCCCCGCTGAATATCAAGAAGATTCACAGTAGCAGGTATCTCAATAACAGTATTACAGATTCCTAAGTAGGAGCTCAGGTACATCATACTAGTCTCAACAATCATTACACACAGATGGCATTTAATGGGAAAATTGCCAATTTCAGTCAAGTCTTCAGAATTCTGAAGCAAAGAGCTGTCAGTATTGGCTGAATGATGGGATTAATGGTACTCGTGGAACTATTTGGGGTAATTAAATGTCAACCATGTACTTAACCAAAGCTAGGAATAGGGGATAGTCCTTAAAATAACAGATAATGATACGAGAAAAAAGAAACCTAGAATCTGGTAATAGAATCTCAAATAGTGAACCCGTGTTAGATTGTACAACAATTAAACATTTCATTCTCGTTTGAGGAGAACTAATAAGACCATTGAGAATTTTCTTGAAATAATTTACAATATAAAAATAGCTAATAAGCTTTTTCATTTATGTCACGCAATTTTAACTCCAGTACTTAACACAGATAATGTTTTGCAGGATCAAATATTGTCCTCGGCTGTAACGATAAATGGGAGGGCAAAGGTCTGTGGGTTATGAAACTCCAAACCATACTCAGAGCATTGACTTCCGTGAAATTGAATGTTAAGGTGTTAAATATTCTTGCAAATAGACCGTGAATTTAAATAATTTATGTCATTACTAGAAAGATATTTCATTATAAAAAGCACTAGAGCACAATACTGAGTCCAGAAGGCTACAATGTTCCCAGACAAAAGATGAGGTGCTGTTCTAGGCCTTATTGTAACAGCAAAGGAGTCTCCAGCCCAAGAGGTTAGAGTGGAATTTCGATGGAGAATTAAAGTGGCAGGCAACAGAAACTCAAGCGAGTTAATGTCATCTTTAATTGTTGAGCAGCCAATCATGTTTGGTTTCTCCACAATGAAGGAGGAGTCAGAGAAAATATTGTGTGGAAACAGGCCCTGCAGCCTAACCTGCCAGTACTGACCAACATTCCCCGCCGGTGGCTGTGCACCTTGACAATAAGTACTCCTGCTTGAGTACTGTTGGGGGGGGACAGCCTACCTGGGGGACAGCCTACCTGGGGGTAGCAACAGCGACCGGGCCTCCGGTACAGAGACCGTCCTGTTGCTCAGAAGGGTAAGGAAAAGAAGAGGAGGGCAATAGTAATAGGAGACTCTATAGTCTGAACGTGTCAAAGGTATCCTGAAAAGGGAGGGAGAGGAGTCTTAGGCCGTGGTGCATATTGGTACCAATGACATAGGTAGAAAAAGAGAAGAGGTCCTGAAAAAAGAATTTAGGGAGTTAGGAAGAGAACTAAGGAAAAGGACCGCAAAGGTAACAATCTCAGGATTAACTGCCTGTGCCACGTGACAGTGAGAGTAAGAATGGAGCGAGGTGGAGGATAAATGCGTGGCTGAAGAACTGGTGCAGAGGGCAGGGATTCAAGTTTCTGGATCATTGGAACCTCTTTTGGGGAAGGAGTGACCTGTATAAAAAGGATGGGTTGCACTTGAACCCGAGGGGGACCAGTATGCTGGCGGGGAAATTTGCAAAGGCTACTGGGGGTCTTTAAACTAGAATGGTTGGGGGGAGGGACTCAAATAGTGAAAGCTAGTAGACAGTGTCTGAGGCAGGAGGCAGAGAAGGGAAGCACTCAGACCCAACATGTAGGGGGGGAAAGAAGAAACAAATAATAAACAGAGAATAAGAGGTAGGTGGGTTTCTTAAATGTGTGAGCAGAGAAAAAGAGGGGTATAAAATGAAGCTGTATTGGTCAAAGCAATTGGTAGCAAGGTGAAAAGTAAAAGTGGCAGGCAGACAAATCCAGGGCAAACATCAAAAAGGGCCACTTTTCAACATAATTGTATAAGGAGTGAGAGTGTTGTAAAAACAAGCCTGAAGGCTTTACATCTCAATGCGAGGAGCATTTGTAATAAGGTGGATGAGTTGAAGGCGCAGATAACTATTAATGACTATGATATATTTGGGATCACGGAGAAGTGGCTCCAGGGTGATCAAGGCTGGGAGCTGAACGTCCAGGGATATTCAATATTCAGGAGGGATAGACAGAAAGGTAAAGGAGGTGGGGTAGCATTGCTGGTTATAGAGGAGATTAACTCAATAGAAAGGAAGGACCTTAGCTTGGAGGATGTGGAATCGATATGGGTAGAGCTGCGAAACACTAAGGGGCAGAAAACGCTAGTGGGAGTTGTGTACAGGCCACCTAACAGTAGTAGTGGAGTTGGGGATGGCATCAAACAGGAAATTAGAAATGCGTGCAACAAAGGTAAAACAGTTATAATGGGTGACTTCAATCTACATTTAGATTGGGTGAATCAAATTGGCAGGGGTGCTGAGGAAGAGGATTTCTTGGAATGTATGAGGGATAATTTTCTAAATATGTAGAGGAACCAACGAGAGAGCAGGCTATTCTAGACTGGGTATTGAGTAATGAGAAAGGGTTAGTTAGCAGTCTTGTTGTGGGTGGCCCCTTGGGCAAGAGTGACTATAATATGGTTGAATACTTCATTAAGATGGAGAGTGACATAATTAATTCAGAAACAAGGGTTCTGAACTTAAAGAAAGATAACTTTGAAGGCATGAGACGTGAATTGGCCAAGATAGACTGGCAATTGATTCTTAAAGGGTTGACAGTGGATATGCAATGGAAGGCATTTAAAGACTGCATGGATGAACTATGGAGAAGAATAAATCAGGGAAGGTAGTGCATCCGTGGATAACAAGGGAAAACTAGGATAGTATCAAAACAAAAGATGAAGCATACAAATTAGCCAGAAAAAAGCAACCTACGAGAGGACTGGGGGGCAGTTGAGGAGGATGCTAGGAGGCTGCAATGTGACTTGGATAGGCTGGGTGAGTGGGCAAATGCAGTATAATGTGGATAAATCTGAGGTTATCCACTTTGGTGGCAAAAACAGGAGGGCAGACTATTATCTGAATGGTGGCCGATTAGGAAAAGGGGAGATGCAACGAGACCTGGGTGTCATGGTACACCAGTCATTGAAAGCAGGCATGCAGGTGCAGCAGGCAGTGAAGAAAGTGAATGGTATATTAGCATTCATAGCGAAAGGATTTGAGAATAGGAGCAGGGAGGTTCTACTGCAGTTGTGCAGGGTTTTGGTGAGACCACACCTGTAGTATTGCGTACAGTTTTGGTCTCCAAATCTGAGGAAGGACTTTCTTGCCATAGAGGGAGTACAGAGAAGGTTCACCAGACTGATTCCTGGGATGTCAGGACTTTCATATGAGGAAAGACTGGATAGACTCGCCTTATACTCGCTAGAATTTAGAAGATTGAGGGGGGATCTTATAGAAACGTACAAAATTCTTAAGGGGTTGGACAGGCTAGATGCAGGAAGATTTTTCCCGATGTTGGGAAGGTCCAGAACAACGGTTCACAGTTTAAGGATAAGGGGAAATTCCTTTAGGACCGAGATGAGGAAAACACACAGAGAGTGGTGAGTCTCTGGAATTCTCTGCCATAGAAGGTAGTTGAGGCCAGTTCATTGGCTATATTTAAGAGGGAGTGAGATGTGGCCCTTGTGGCTAAAGGGATCGTGGGTATGGAGACAGCCATGAGGTACCACGCTCCCAGCAACTGTGCTGCCCTCAAGGTACCGGTGGTGAACAGTTCCATCTGGAGCTACATCGCGGGCGGCATAAAGACCCAAGAGGTCAAGCGGCAAAGAATTTTAAACCTGCTGGCATCAGGGTTGACAGCATTCGCCAGGTCAGTGGACAGCTGCGCATTATCTGAGGCTCAACGGGACGCAATGGCATTGTTGTGCAATGCACAATTTGAAATTAATTGCTTTCGCAAGAATGCCACTCGTCCTGATCTCAACCCCAAGTTTGCAGAGTTGTGTAAGGCCAGTAAGTGTGCAGCCGCCCAATTTACTGTTTGGAGAAGACCTGTCCAGGCAGGTGAAAGACTTGGATGATGAGTCGAAGACTGTGGGGCTACTTCGGGCTCCACCACCAAACAGACAGTCGTCGTTTCGACGCCAGCACCCCTATGCCTCAACCAGCACAAGACCAGCTGCAGAAACCACCTCCAACTCGAAGACCTAAAGAACCGGCCGGAAGTCTTTTTTAGGACATGGCCCAAACCGGCTGACAGCCAAGATGCGCAGCCAAGATTCCCCAAACATCAGGGAAGGAAATAAACATCCAGATTCCACCGACTAACACAGAGGTAGGTGGGTCTGGGTCTGGGTCTGGGTCTCAATGTGAACATACAGGTTTAAGTCCGCATTAATAGCCCTTTCGGGTAGAGAGGGAACTGTTATTGTTTAATTACACATTAAATTATCAATTTGTTCATTATGTCATGACTGAACAGTTTTTGTCCTCTCTTCTTGGTCAACTATACAGTGTGTGACGCATGGATTTGTTCCACGGCATGGAGTCACAGAGCTTTAAAATCTTCACGTAGTCACTCACATGACTCCGAAGTAAAATAGTAACATTAAATGAGAACTTACCAGTTTGAAGTTTGATCTTTATTTTTTGAGAAGTTAGGATGAGGGATTATGTGCCCTCCGCTCCCAACCCCTCCTCATAAAACCAGCTGGTAGTTTCTAGTTTCTTCAATCTTACTATTCTCAGGACAATGTTTTTCTCTCTGTGACTGCACACCGCTGCTTTGAAGGATGACGCGTATGCGGGCTGACGGGTTCTTCACGTAATCCCTCATCGTAACTCCTCATAAAATAAAGATCAAACTTCAAACTGGTATGTTCTCCTTTAATCTTACTATTCTCCTGCACTCCAAGGAATAAAGTCCTAGCCTGCTTAACACCCCCGAGCTCAGTCCCTTGAGTCCAGGCAAGATCCTCATAAATATTCTTTGCACCCTTTCTACCTTGACAACATCTTTCATACAATAACATGGTGACCAAATTTGAACACAATATTCTAAATGTGGCCTCATACAACTGTAACACGAACTCCTAAATTTGACACTTAATACTCTGACTGATGAAGTCCAATGCCTTTTTGACCACCCTATCTACCTGTGATACCACATTGTTTGTACCAACTATTTGTGTACCCTCACCCAGAAAGATTGTTTGGATTCTTGGATAATGGAAGGGAAAAGATGAAAGAACAAGTACTTCATTTCCTGCAGTTGAGTCAAGCATCAAAAGAGTAAAGACAAAGTGTGTGCACTTCTTACTTACAATGAACTTCTTACTTACTGCACTTTCACCGACACATTAATAGATCAACATAAAAAATAAACGTACAATAATTAAAACCCAATATATTACCAGTTGTGTTAGGTAACTGGGCTAGAATAGTGCAAACCAAATTACAAAGTGCAACCTAAACAAAGCCCATTGCTGAGGTAAGGTTGTGGTCAGGGTTGTACAGTGTGGTTTAAGAGCTTGATGATTGATAGGCAGAGGCTGTTCTTGAACCTGGAGGTAATGTTTCTCAGGCTCCTGTACCTTGTCCTTGATAGACTATGAATTTTAAAATAATTTATGTAATGACCAGAAAAATATTTCATTTTAACAACACCTATCCAAGTGAAATATTTAACAAAATGCATCCAACATTTATATCACACAAATACATCATTTAGAAATGGTGACAGATATATTGCTATGAGCTTTTGAGCTCCTTACGTTAAGTAGTGAAAAAAAAAATCAAACAAGAATACAGTAAACCTGTAAATGGCCAGCTATTGAAATAGCTGCTGGAAATATCTAAGGAGAATAAGTTCAAACCCCCTGTGTTGTTTACATGGACAAATGCCAACACTTACTTCACAATTACTCCTAGCGTGAAGTACCCGAAATGTTGTCAAAGTTAGGCCGGTCATCACAATGTGTGGGTCACAACAGTGTATGTAATGTGTATGGGTTTGGCTTTCCGCACGAGTAGAATTTAATTTCATGGTTAAAAATGCTCTAGGGTTCCTAGTCAATGCCAATATTGGTTATTGTAGAACTCACCTAACACAGTGAAACAAAGCAAGTTATTCATCCTGAATGATAAGATCCATGCAGGGAAAAGTGATCACAGTATGACAGAATATTTTGTTTATGGATATCATTATGCATATCATCCGAGACACAAACAGTACCAGATCCTCACTGCACCAACTGAACAGGACCTTATGTTAGCCATGGAGTTGATCCGAGTTCTAGAATAGAAACATGGAAAATAGGTGCAGGAGTAAGCCATTTGGCCCTTCGAGCCATGATCATGGCTGATCATCCAGAATCGGTACCCTTTTCCTGCTTCCTCCCCATATCTCTTAGCCCTAAGAGCTATATCTAACTCCCTCTGGAATACATCCACTGAATTGGCCTGGGGAATGGGAGGGTATTAATACCAACAATGGAAACCAAAACACTGAGAGAATATAAGAATACACATGCAAAAAACACAAACACAATTCAAAGACCAATTGCAAAAAAGCAAGAGAATAACAATGATAGATTTGGTCACTTAAGGCAGAACAGAGAAACTGTAATAAGTAAAAAGGTGATGGATGGGGCATTTAAAATTGTAAATTCCGCAGCCATGATGGAAGGAACAAGAAATATTCCAGAAATAGTGGAGAACCAAAGATTATGCAAAAGCGAGGAAATTAAAATATTTCATAGGACTTACGAGAAAGAGACAAAAACAATTCTTGGACACGAGGACGGCACGGTGGCGCAACGATAGAGTTGCTGCCTTACAGCACCAGAGACCCAGGTTCAATCCTGACAACAGGTGCTTGCCTGTACGGAGTTCCTAGGTTCTCCTTGTGACCTATGCAGTTTTTTTCCGGGATCTCTGGTTTCCTCCCACACCTCCAAAGATGTACAAGCTTGTGGGTTAATTTGCTTAGTATATTTGTAAATTGTCCCAAGCAGGGGTAGAATAGTGTTAATAGTGTTAATTTTCCGGGATCATTGGTCGGCACAGACTCGGTGGGCCAAAGGGCCTGTTTCTGTGCTGTATCTCTAAAATAAACTAAAAGTAAAATAACAGCCTGCTTCAGAGTATGAAAAGAGGTGGCTGGTGATTGCAGCACTCATTTTGGAAGAGTGGAGATTTCCTAACATGCCCAGAATTTGGAACAGGCTCAACAATTTTAAAGATAGAAACTTCAATACCACAATCCAATCAAAAAGGAAAAGAAAAGAGAAAGAGAGGAAGATTGGGAAGGCCAAGGAAAAAAAAGGAAATAGTCAAGGTCTGTACTTAGAAAATCATTAAAAAAAAGTCAAAATGGTCTGATGAAAAGAAAACTATTTCACAATTTGTTTAAGGTACAAATATCAGTTTAGATAAGAAGTAACTAATGGAGTAGTACGTCTCAAATTTCAAAAGGCATTTGATAAGGGGCCATAGAAAAGACTTGCAAAAAAAAATAAGAGCTCACAGCATGCAGAATAATAAGGACAGCAGATTAATTTAAGAGTGTAAATACGTCGGATGCTTCTGTTTGGCAAACTGTTGGTCGAGAAAACCACAGTCCCCCAAACATTTACAGTCAGTATTAATGACCACGTGAAACTTAATTCATGAGAACATAAAACGGCACATCACAGAAACAGGCCCTTTAGCTCACAATTCAGCCTCCGATTTAGGGACAAATTTCAGCTAGTCAGCCCTGCAAAGTTCTCCAGGCACGAAGGCTCCGTACATCTGTTGTGTTTGGGGGACAAGGAAGTGGTTGTTTTAAAAGGTATTTAACAAGACAACCAGATTGCTGCAAGTCTGGAGTCACATATTGGCCAGACAAATTCCCATCCCTGCAGGACATCAGAGATCCAAGTGGAGTTTTGCAAGTCCAGTAATTTCATTCACCAATGCTATTAACCAAATTTTAATTTCAATTTACGTAATTGAATAAATTTAAATTTCCCAACTGTCACAGGGGGATTTGAACTCGTGTTCTCCAGATCGTTAGTCCAGGCCTCTGAATTACTCATTATAATCAGATTGATGGGACAGCATCAACAGCCCATTCATGTTCAGATATTTCTACAACCATCACAAATTGCCTTAATTTGACAGTTCCCAACTAACACCTTCTCTGTATCATTGATCAGCTCTGCAGTATAAACCTGCAGGACCCTCTTGTGCAGTTCCTGACATTTATTTATTGGTAAAGGCTTGCTGGCAGAGATTGCAGTTGTTACTTTAGAATTCATTATATTTTATTCATTAATATTCAAGAAAAAGAATCAAAGCCAAAATAAACCTTTCATCAAGGTCGTAAATCACAAAAGGATTCCCATTCTTTTACAATACCGCTACATAATTTTACTTTCTGGCCCAATTAAGGGGTAGACATTCTAAAAAGAATGCGACAAGCAGTTTCACGTGTGTATATGCTGTACGTGACCCAGTGATTTTGTATGTGGACAGGGAGAGGGAGAGAGAGCGAGGGGGAGAGAGAGAGTGCGAGGGGGAGAGAGAGAGCGAGGGGGAGAGAGAGGGCGAGAGGGGAGAGAGAGTGCGAGGGGGAGAGAGAGAGAGAGCGAGGGGGAGAGAGGGCGATGGGGGAGAGAGAGAGCGAGGGGGAGAGAGAGAGTGCGAGGGGGAGAGAGAGAGCGACGGGAGAGAGAGAGAGCGACGGGGAGAGAGAGAGAGTGCGAGGGGGAGAGAGAGAGAGAGCGAGGGGGAGAGAGTGCGAGGGGGAGAGAGAGAGTGCGAGGAGGAGAGAGAGAGAGAGAGAGCGAGGGGGAGAGAGAGAGCGAGAGGAGGAGAGAGAGAGAGCGAGGAGAGAGAGAGAGCGAGGGAGAGAGAGAGCGAGGGGGAGGAGAGAGCGAGGGGGGAGAGAGCGAGGGGGGAGAGAGCGAGGGGGGAGAGAGCGAGGGGGGAGAGAGCGAGGGGGGAGAGAGCGAGGGGGGAGAGAGCGAGGGGGGAGAGAGCGAGGGGGGAGAGAGCGAGGGGGGAGAGAGCGAGGGGGGAGAGAGCGAGGGGGGAGAGAGCGAGGGGGGAGAGAGCGAGGGGGGAGAGAGCGAGGGGGGGAGAGAGCGAGGGGGGAGAGAGCGAGGGGGGAGAGAGCGAGGGGGGGGAGAGAGCGAGGGGGGAGAGAGCGAGGGGGGAGAGAGCGAGGGGGGGAGAGAGCGAGGGGGGAGAGAGCGGAGGGGGGAGAGAGCGAGGGGGGGAGAGAGCGAGGGGGGGAGAGAGCATCTATTGGTGTTATAACAACTTAAGGTCATAAACAGACAAAATTGCTGGAGAGACTCAACGGGTGAGGCAGCATCTATGGAGCGAAGGGAATTGGCAATATCTCGGGCCAAAGCCCTTCTTCAGGCTAATAGGAGCAAAATTAAGCCATAAGGCCCATCAAGTCTACTCCACCATTCAATCATGGCTGATCTATCTCTTCCTCCTAACCACATTCTCCTGCCTTCTCCCTATAACCTCTGACACCCGTACTAATCAAGAATCTATCTATCTTTGCCTTAAATATCTGCGCCTTAACCAACACCTTCTCTGGATCATTGATCAGCACTGCAGTATAAACCTGCAGGACCCTTCTTGTGCAGTTTCTGATATTTAGTTATTGGTAAAGCCTTGCTGGCAGAGATTACAGTTGTTACTTTAGAATTCATTCAATTTTTATTCATTAATATTCAAGAAAAAGAATCAAAGCCAAAATAAACCTTTCATCAAGGCAACAAATCCCAAAGGGAAGCCCATTCTTTTACATAATTTCTGGCCCAATTAAAGGGTAGATATTCTAAAAAGAATGCGACAAGCAGTTTCAGGTGTGCATATGCTGTATGTGACAGTGATTTTTTTAAGTATAGACAAAGAGAGAGAGAGAGCGAGGGGGAGAGCGAGGGGGAGAGCGAGGGGGTGAAGGGGAGAGAGAGAGCGCGCAAGGGGGAGAGAGAGTGAGGGGAGAGAGAGAGCGAGAGGGATGGAGAGAGAGATAGAGCGAGAGGGATGGAGAGAGAGGGAGAGGGAGAGGGAGAGAAAAAAATGAGTGGAGGAAATGGAGGAGAGAGGTAGGGAGCGAGGAAGAAAGATTGTGTCACACATATGGACATACATCAATGCCAATGTTAGCTACCACAAAGGATCAGTAACGGATCCCCAACTATAATATCTATTGCGTTGACTTATATGAATGGTTTGGTTTGGGAACGGCTTTTCACAAGTCCACAAGTAATTGTGGGGAGTTGGGGATGTTGCCCAATCCATCACACAGTTCAGATTGTCCACCTCTGAACCCATCGACACTTCACGCTGCCTTGGAAAAGCAGCCAACATTATCAATCATATGTTCCAACCCGCTCGTTCCTTCTTCCCACAGCTATTGGGCCAAAATACAGCAGATGGAAAGCACGCAGCACCAGACCAGGGCATCTTTGCCTCCGTTGGTGTTATAACAACTTAAGGTCATAAGTAATAGGAGCAGAATTACACCATACGGCCCATCAAGTCTACTCCACCGTTTAATCATGGCCGATCTACCTCTCAATCCTAACCACATTCTCCTGCCTTCTCCTCATAACCTCTGACACCCGTACTAATCAAGAATCTATCTATCTCTGCCTTAAATATATCTCTGTAGCAAAGTATTCCACAGATTCTCCACCCTCCGACTGAAGAAATTCCTTCTCATCTCCTTCATAAAGGAATGTCCTTTAATTCTGGTGCTATGACCTCTAATCCTAGACTCTCCCACAAGTGGAAACATCCTCTCCACATCCACTCTATCCAAGCCTTTCACAATTCTGTATGTTTCAATGAGGTCCCCCCTCATTCTTCTAAACTCCAACGAGTACAGGTCCCGTGCTGTCAAATGCTCATAATAATTAATCCACTCATTCCTGGGATCATTCTTATATATCTCCTCTGGACCCTCTCCAGAGCCAACACATTCTTCCTCGAATATGGTGCCCAAACTTTTTTCCCTCTGTTATCAGGCTTTTTGAATTGTCTTTCAAAAAGCTAAGGTACTATCTGATTCATTTCTACCTCATTATAGACATTGGGCTTTCTGGAAATATGGAACTGCAGATGCTGGTTTATACTGAACATGGGCACAGACTGCTGGAGTAACTCAGCGGGCCTGACAGCATCTCTGAAGAGAAGGAACGGGTGATGTTTTGGGTACCGACCCTTCAGATTGTGAAAAAAAACTGTTGTTTTCACACCTTACCCTTCCATATCTCCAGTCTCCATCTCCCCTGACTCTGTCTGAAGGGTCTCGGCCAGAAACCCCACCCATTCCTTCTCTCTAGATATGCTGCCTGTCCCACTGAGCTACTCCAGCATTTTGTGTCTACTTTCTCTCTGGAAATGCTGTGCTACAATGTTGAGAACTACATTCTGCACTCTGACCTTTTGCTTTGCCCTCTATGTACTGTGCCTTGATTATATGTATGTATAGTATTATCTGATTTGATAGGACAGCCTGCAAAACAAAACTTTTCACTGTACCTCAGTACATGTGACAATAATAAGCCTAAACCCAAAAGTGTACCTTCGCTGATGATGCAAAGACGGATGGGTTAGCAAATTATGAAATTATGTTGTATTGCCGGCTAACTCTGTGATCTGTACTTCCTTCATCTGCAATCTCTCTCCATTTAGGTAATAGCTTGCCTTTAAATTCCTCTTACCAAAGTGCCTGACCTCTCAATTTCCCACTTTAAACTCAATTTGTCAAGCCTTCACCCATTCACTCAAGCTACCCATGGAGAATCCTTATGTGTTCATTGCAAATCATTGCCTATCTCTTTTCATTCATTCGGCAAAATGAGAAGGGATCATATTGAATTTTACAAAGGTTCTAAAGAGTATTTGAGAGACAAATGCGGTAAGGTTGCATTCCCCAAATGGAACCAGGGCACGGATTCAGGATAAATCACGATAGGCCAATTTGTCAATCCCTACTACAGCTTCTTAGATTCTCATGTTGTTTAGATTCCAGTTTTGCTGCTGAAATAGCCTCTTGGAACCTGCCTATGGCACTTGTGGAGCCATTACCTAATCAAACTAGAATCAGAATTCATGATTACTGAGACATAGTTCTGCAGAAGGATCCCTATCTGAAATGCTATGTTTAGAAATTTGGTCTTTAGAGATACAGCGCGGAGACAAGCCCTTCTGCCCACCGAGTCTGTGCTGACCTGCGATTACCCGGTACACTAGCACTATCGTACCCTGTCGCTAGGACTATCCTACCCCAAACACTAGCACTATCGTACCCCAAACACTAGGAGTGATTTACAATTTTACCGAAGACAATTAACCTACAAACCACAGTAGACATAAAATGCTGGAGAATCTCAGCGGGTGAGGCAGCATCTATGGAGAAAAGGAGTTTCGAGTCGAGACCCTTCTTCAGACCGATGTTGGGGGGGGGGGGGGGGGGGGAATTCCAGAGTATACAAGCCCAGCCGTTCCATTCTCTCAGCATATGACAGTTACGCCATCCCGGGAATTAACCCTGTGAACCTACAACGTTGAAACAGGCCCTTTGGCCCACAGAGTTCACAATGACCAGCGAACTCCACACATTAACACCACCCTTCCAACGCACACTCGGGACAATTTTATATTTATACATTTATATAAAGCCAATTAACCTATTAACCTACAAACCTGTACGTCTTTGGAGAGTGGGAGGAAACTGAAGATCTCAAGGAGAACGTACAAGCTCTGTACGGACCAGCACCCGGGTCTCAGGCGCTGTAAAGCAGCAACTCTACCGCTACGCCACCATGCCGCCCATTTCTTCACTACTGTCCTTCAGTGAGGATATCTGCCTCCTTTTCCAACCTGGCCTCTATGGCATTCCAGATCCACCATCATGCTTGGCTCTTAAATGCTCTATGAAGTAGCTTAGTAAGCCGCTCAGTTGTTCCAAAACCGCTACATTAATGCAGTGAAAGAATAAAATGTGTCCAGCCACTCAGCATTAATCTAGGTACTGAACTTAGAAATAGTAAAGTTACTTCCAGATCAGTGGACTCTGTGGAGTCCTCCTGTAAAGATTGGGGGAAACAGTCTGTCCAGGTTGAGAGGGCTGTCTCCCAGACTAGTCAAGGCACAGCCTGATATAGTCATCCTCCTAGAAGCATAATGGACATTGAGTGCTCTAGACTTCTCCATCACATTATCTGGGAATGCAGAATAAGATGGCGCCCAAACAAGGCGACCTCTGCATGCTGGTCCCAGAAGCAGATCCGCAATCACATTAAACGTTATTCCCTTCATCCTGTATCTGTACACTGCGGACAGTTCTATTGTAATCATGTATATCTTTCTGCTGACTGGATAGCATGCAACAAAAAAGCATTTCACGGTACCTCGGTACACATGACAATCTCTATACTATTAAAAGTCCCATCTTGTATGTATGTGTCGTCTGTGTCTTTCTACTTTAGTCAAAACGCCACTGGCTAGCACAGAAAGTTTCACACATTATTAATCACATTAACCCCGTCGACAAAATAAACTGTTTCACTTCACTTTACATGCTATAGTTCACAAGTTACGGTGTTTTAAAAATATCGAAAACCAACTATTTAAATGGCAAACCTTCAATGCGCTTCAAGTGACGTCACAAAGGGGGAGTGGGCGGCCACCAGCTTCCAGTGACGTCAGGGGGAGGGCCGCAGTTAAATAAACGTTCCGCTTTTTCCTCATGGCATCAGATCAAACATGGTGAAGGGTTCCTACCCCTGAAATCCACCTACCGTCCTCCCTCCATTGAGGATCAATGCCGATACATGTTAAACACGTGGAAAAAGCATTGAAAGTATGAAGGGTACAGTAAGTAGTACGTGAAGTAGGAAGATCAAGTCAAGTTTATTCGTCACACGAGATGTGCAGTTTAATGAAAAGTGGCAATGCTTGCGGATTGTGCAAAAAAAACTACAAAACAGAATGGTACAGAATCACATATTCACATATTAGATATTAGTGGAAGGAAAAAAAAAGAAAAAACAGCAATTTTAAAAAGACACCACACAACAATAAATTGGTGCAGTAAAGTTAGTTCCTGGTGAGATTACAGTCCTAATGGCCTCTGGGAAGAAACTCCTTCTCATCCTCTCTGTTTTCACAGCATGGCAACGGAGGCGTTTGCCTGACCGTAGCAGCTGGAACAGTCTGTTGCTGGGGTAGAAGGGGTCTCCCATGATCTTGTTGCCTCTGGATTTGCACCTTCTGATGTATAGTTCCTGCAGGGAACTATAGTGCGTTCGGTTGAACGCACTACTCTCTGCAGAGCCTTCTTGTCCTGGGCAGAGCAGTTCCCAAGCCAAATTGTGATGTTTCCAGACAAGATGCTTTCCACAGCCGCTGAGTAGAAGCACTGGAGGATCCTCAGAGACACTCTGAATTTCCTCAATTGCCTGAGGTGGTAAAGGCATTGCCTTGCCTTACTCACCAGTACGGCAGCGTGTGGTGTCCATGTCAGATCCTCTGAGATGTGGACTCTCAGGTATTTAAAACAGCTCACCCTATCCACAGTATCCCCATTTATCCTCAATGATGTATATGTCCCAGGATGTTGTGCCCTCAAGTAGGAAGGGTACGTTAAGACAGAAGGGTACATTAAGTAGGAAGACACGTTAAGTTGGAAGGTACGTTAAGATGGATGATCATGAAGAAACGTACCTCATCCAGAGGAAGATGTCTGAATGTTACAGGTCAACCTTCCTAACTCCAGGATATTACTGCAGAAATTTAGGTTAGTTTAGAGATACAGCGTAGAAACAGGCCCTTGAAGTCCTCACTGACCCAACAATCACTACCCATACGCTAGTTCTATTCTACACACTAGGGACAATTTACAGAGGCCAATTGACCTACAAGCCTCTACATCTTTGGAAAATGGGAGGAAACCAGAGAAAACCCACGTGATCGCAAGAAGAACGTGCAGACTCTGTACACATAACACCTGTGATCAGGATCAAACACCGGTCCCTGGTGCTGAAAGGCAGCAATTCTACCGCTGTGCCGCTTCTGGGTAGTGTCCTAGGGCCAAGCATCCCCAGCTGCTTCATCAATAACCCCTCTAACTGCACTAATTTTTGCAATTGATTTCACAATGTTCAATTTGCAACCATTCTGTAGGCAGCTCATGCCTCCAGACACAGCACGACCTAGACTATAGTCAAGCATGAGCAGCTAAATGAAAAATAATAATTTAATCACAGAAGTGCCAAGTAATGACTATCTCCAATAAGGAAGTGTGTCAGCAACTATATTCCAATAAGGAGGAGTGTAACCAACTATATTTGATGCTAAATGGCATTATCATTATCAGTTCCCCACCTTCAATAACCTGGGGTCATCACTAACCAGAAATGTAGCTGAAACAGCTGCAACAGAGCCAGTTTTTCCAGGCAGAGTGTGATGGCTACAAGGAGCTGCCAGAGGAGTTGAAGAAGCAGTTTCATAAATCATAAAGTTTCAAGGGCATTTGAACAGGTTATTGGATAGTAAAGGAGTAGAGGGATATGGGGCTGATGCAGACAGATGCGATAGAGAAAAACCTCAAAAATTTGGTTGGTTATTCATTGGGATATGTTATTGGAGGCGATCCAAGGCATTAACAAAGTAACATAGAAACAAAGAAAATAAGTGCAGGAACAGGCCATTCGGCTCTTCAGACTGGAAGCTGGAAGTATCCTGAGCTAATTCTGCTACCACCATCATCTATTGCGACAAGTGATGGCTTCCACTTATTGTCTCCGGAAGCTTGCGTCCTTTTCAGGTCGGACGATGACAGCGAGGTCAACATTTATAACAAGATGGACACGAAAAAAAGAACAGAGGCAAAAATGGATATTTAAATGTGATGATGGCTACTTTTCGCAGAGCTCATAATGCCTCTTATAAGGTCACTAGACTAAGGGGGACCCATTGGGTCCGGTGTGGGGGGGGGGGGGGGGCCGCCTGCGGCATCACACACACACTAACCACCCCACACACACACACTAACCACCCCCCTTTGATATTATATTAATATTATTCATTCGCTCCTTTTACCCCATCCCCTCCCTATCCACTCACGTATAGCCCCCGGTGTGGGGGAGGGGGGGAGAGAAAGAGGAGGGGGGAGAGCAGGATGGAGTGCCGGGTGAGCGTCCGAGCTTGTGAGCGGCACGGTCGGGCGACATCACTCGCAGCATGTGAACACAGCATACAGCCATTGTGATGTCATCAGCCAAAGCCAGCAGTTTTATTTTCTATGTTCTTTCAGATTTTTGAACATTTGATTAAGAACTTGAGAAATAATGCATGAATTTTTCAGATGAGGCAATTTTGGATTCCATGGGATAAAACTCTACAGGAATATGTAGAATTTTTATCGTTAGGGCATCGTTTTTGTGATTACACACACACATCCAAGATCAGAGTTTTATAATTATAGAGATAAGGAATATGCGTAGAATTAGGCCATTCATAGAAACATAGAAAATAGGTGCAGGAATAGGCCATTCAGCCCTTTGAGCAGTCACCACCATTCAATATGATCATCCTTCTAAATTCCAGCGAATACAAGCCCAGGAGACCCATTCTTTCATCATACGTCAGTCCCTCCATCCCGGGAATTAACCTGGTGAATCTGCGCAGCACTCCCTCAATAGCAATAATGTCCTTCCTCAAATGGGGAGACCAAAATTGCACACAATACTCCAGGTGCAGTCTCACCAGGGCCCTTTACAACTGCAGTAGGACCTCTTTGCTCCTAAACTCAAATCCTCTTGCAATAAAGGACAACATGCAATCAGCTTTCTTCACTGCCTGCTGTACCTGCATGCTTACATTCAGTGACTGATGTACAAGGACACCCAGGTCTTGTTACACCTCCCCTTCTCCTAATCTGACACCTTTCAGATAATAATCTGCCTCCTTGTTCTTGCCACCAAAGTTGATAATCTCACACTTATCCACATTATACTGTATCTGCCATACATCTGCCCACCCACCCAACCAAACCACGTCACCCTGCAGCCTCAAAGCATCTTCCTCGTAGCTCACACTGCCATCCAGCTTTGTATCACCGCAAACTTAGAGATGTTACATTTAATTCCCTCGTCTAAATCGTTAATATATTGTAAACAACTGGAGTCCCAGCAGCGAGCTTTGCAGCACCCCACTAGTCACTGCCTGCCATTCTGAAAATGACCCGTTAATTCCTACCCTTTCCAACCAGTTCTCTATCCATGTCAAAATCCTTCCCCCAATACCATGTGCTCTAATTTTGCACATTAATCTCTCGTGTGGGACCTTGTCAAAGGTCCATCAAGTCTACTCCGCCATTCAATCATGGCTGATCTATCTCTCCCTCCTAACCCCATTCTCCTGCCTTCTACCCATAACCTCTAACACCGGTACTAATCAAGAATCTATCTCTCAACCTTAAAAATATCCATTGACCTGGCCTCCACAGCAAAGAATTCGACAGATTCACCACCCTCTGACTAAAGAAATGTCCCATCTCCTTCCTAAAAGAATGTCCTTTAATTCAGAGGCTATGACCTCTAGTCCTAGATTTTTCCACTCGTGGAAACATCCTCTCCACATCCACTCTATCCAAGCCTTTCACTATTCTGTATGTTTCAATGAGGTACCCCCATTATTCTAAACTCCAGCGAGTACAGGCCCAGTGCCGACAAACGCTCATTATAGCTTAACGTACTAATTCCTGGGATCATTCTTGTAAACCTCCTCTGGACCCTCTAAAGAGCTAGCACATCCTTCCTCAGATATCATGCCCAAAATTGCTCACAATATTCCAAATGCGGCCTTACCAGCACCTTAAAGAGCCTCAACCATGATTTACTAGATATATCCATTGGAATAACACTGGTCATTTGACAAGAGGATATTCTGCCAGGGCATATCATCAAGTGCTGATACATTCACACCATTTGCACAACAATAGCATTGTTCCAGTCAAGATAAAAGGAACAGATACATGTTCAGGTATTATTCGGCAATAGAAACATTTGGTATTATAAACCTATAAACTGATAAAATAACAAATGCAAGGACAAATCACTCAATTTTGTTCCCGTTGGATGGCATTAGTGCTGCTGACTCCAAATCTGTTCTGTCTATGCAGTCTGTATGTTCTCTCTTTGACAGTTTCTACCTGATGCCCTGGTTTCCTTCCACAACACAAAGACACAACACTGCGAATTGCCTCTTAATGAGGACACAAAAAAAATCAAAAGTGGTTGATAAGCTTTTGCCAGGGTATGGGGAAGGAGGGGCTGAGGGATGGAATTAATGGGATTGCTCCCCTGGGAGATCCCATGGTTCTGATGGGCCAAATCTATCAAATATCTCCAATTGTGACTTGGTTCATTTGTTGTTGTAAGTTTATCGCACGGTTCAAGATGAAATAAAGTTTTTGAGATATTGGGAGAAGGACAGAACACCATCTGGGGTGATCAAACAAGAGACTTAAATCAGACTCCATAAATTTGCCAGAAGAAACTGCCGATGCTGGTTTACACCGAAGATAGGCACAATATGCTGGTGTAACTCAGCGGGACAGGCAGCATTTCTCGATATCAGGGATGCTGCCTCTCCCGCTGATTTACTCCTACGTAATGTGTGTATCTTCCATAAATTGGCCAATGGGTTTACAAGCATTAAAAATAATTGCAGTGAGCAGATAACTTTATTCAATCTGTCCAGGCGGTGAATTGTTTGGGGGCATTCCTAAAAATGAATCGCAAAGAATTGCCTACAATTCATGCAATTGGTCCAGAAGTATTGAATTAAATTGTCTTGGTTATATGATGGGTCAATAATAAAGCAAATGCAGACCTGGCTCTCGCAAAAGCAACTCACTCGTTCAAATAGGAGTGTTTACTTGTTCTTCTCGAGTGTTGATTGATTTCGAAGGAGGAATGGACAAAAGAGCTGTGTGAAGGAGTTCAGAGCAGCAACAGAGAAAACTGAACACTGCTGTGTGGAGAGCAACAAAATTGCTGCGTGTATGCCAACCTAATAAATAATAGCAGATTTTATTTGGAGTCCAGCCTTTCACATAAGCAGTGCTGAAAATGAAATCGAGTCTTTCTGATGGGACATAATGTGGCAGAAAGGATTGCTGCAGAAACAAGATAACACTGAGTATTTCTCACCCTGACAGACCATAGGCTTCCATTGTACCACACACACTGGGCTTCCTTTTGAAATCAAAACCATTAATGATAAAAACATGGTAAACATTCAGAATCAATAACCTTAAATCCCTGGGAAAGTGGCGTTACATTGTTCGTGATGTAATAAGTAATCCATCACGGATACAAATATCTCTCCATTCAGTTTTCTTGCCATTGGAGAAGGAAGAGCCAATCCCATTTCAAACTAAAATCGATGAACCACTAATGTAATTTGCTTGAAATTACCAACATGAAACAAACCTTCTCCGAGACTACTCTGAGTGAAAGAGAAAGTAAAAAGCAGGCAACTCTAATTTCATCATTTAAGTAATCCACATTAGTTCACAAAAATGACAAGTTTTGAAAACAATGTCAATTTGCCACTATGATGTGCATCATATTTGACAAAAAATACTCAGGAATATTGCAAGGTCAACTGGTTAGATTAATTTATGAAAGGAAACAATTGTTTTACCATCCATTCATGGACATTTGTCTCACTAACTTTCCTACTGATGCACAAAATTTCCATTTTAAGGGGTGGCAGTGTGGCGCAGCAGTGGAGTTGCTGCCTTACAACGTCAGAGACCTGGGGTTGATGCTGACTACGGGTGCTGTCTGTACATAGTTTGCACATTCTCCATGACCAGGTGGGTTTTCTCCAGGTGCTCCAGTTTCCTCCCAAGATGTTCAGGTTTGTAGGTTAATTGGCTTCTGTAAATTGTCCCTAGTGTGTAGAATAGAACTGGTGCATGGGTGATTGCTGGTCAGCACGGACTTGGCGGGCAAAGGGCATGCTTCCACGCTGTATCTCCAAAACTAAAGAGTAAAACTAAATTTAGCCAAACAGAATTCCACCCACAATGATGGTATTGAATGCAATTTATTCCTTCTTTCTACCATGTACCTTAGTTTACATATCAGTAATCCAACTGCTTTACATCAAATTCCATTACTACTTTAATACAGCATAGTCCAACACCAATCTTCTATACATACTACTTCTTCATGCCCAGTGAAACTCCATTAATGAACAGTTGATTTCATGTAACCTTTCATTGCTTTATCTGATGTAGTATTCTTTCCTGCTGCGATTTGTCAGAGGCTTTGTATGGGCCTTTCTAAATTCTATACCTTCCAAAGAAAAAATGTATGTCATGTAGCCTTCTGTTCATAGCATACATTTTCATATTTATCACTAAAGACTTTTCTAACCAAAGACTTTTTCCAACTATGATTGCTTGCATTCCTGCTGACACCGACTTGGAACATCAAGGTGAAAATAACTGAAGTGTACACATTACATTTTCCAATATATCAACAGCAATATAACACAACTTGGGATTTAACTTGAGCATTGTTTCTGTTGTTTATCAGGGTTCTGGCTAAATGTTGTCCTTTGTTCATCTGAATCCATCATCCAAACGACAAAATTTAAACATGACAAGACAGACAATGCAAAACATTTGCATTAGCGCTGAATGATCTAAGCCACACAGCTACATTTGTGATCCCTATTTTCTTCCCGGGTGAGTACACAGTGAGTCATTAACTTCTAATAAAGTCTATTTATTTTCTCTGGACACTTTCAAGAGGGAGCTAGATAGGGCTCCTAAAGATAGCGGAGTCAGGGGATATGGGGAGAAGGCAGGAACGGGGTACTGATTGGGGATGATCAGCCATGATCACATTGAATGGCGGTGTTGGCTCGAAGGGCTGAATGGCCTACTCCTGCACCTATTGTCTATTGCAGAGTACACAAGCTGATACTTTTAAGATACAGGGCTCAAACAAGTATTCAAGTGTTCTTCGATGGTTGTGAAAGGAACTGCAGATGCTGGTTCAAACCAAAGATAGACACAAAATGCTGGAGTCACTCAGCGGGACAGGCAGCATCTCTGGAGAGAAGGAACAGGTACCATAATGCATCAAACACTGAGACATATTCCCATACATGCTGCTTCCAGTTTTGTATAAAACAAAATATTTTTTAAATGAAATGATTTAACATGGTCATGCAGCATGGAAACAGGCCCTTTGGCCTAACCTGCCTTTGTTGACCAAGATGCCCCATCCATACTCGTCCCTCCAGCACGCTTTTGGTCCATATCCATCTAAACGTATTCTATCCATGTACTTGTCCAAATGTCTTTTCAAATCAATCCAGATTGAAAATCTTACAATTTTAACCGTCACAAATTCTCTGTGATGTTGGCACTGGATACGAGGTTATTTACATTGAACAGACTTGGCATGCATCGTTAGAGTTGGCAAACAACAGTACTGTCTCAGCTCAATTCTCATCAGGAAGATTATATGTTCCTCAATGTCAACAATACCAGAGATTTAATTGTTTGCTTCAGAAAAGGGAACCCGGGAGACCACTTAGAGGATTTCCCTCGATGAGTTGGCAGTGGAGAAAGTTAACAGCTTCAAATTCTTGACCGTTAACACTTTGATGACCTTTCCTGGGCCCAGAATATAGATGTAACTATGAATAAGGCACACCCTACACCTATACTTTGTGTTAGAAGTTTAACACTGTCACATATCCACATGCACTGCTACCAGTTTTCTCAAATAAAAATGAAAAACATTAAATGAATTAGCATTGAGTCACACAGCACGGAAACAGGGCCTTTGGCCCAACTTGCCTATGTTGACCAAGATGTCCCATCAACGCTCACCTCAAAGGGATTTGCCATGTCACAAACCTTTGCAGGTACACTGTGGAAGACATCCTGACTGGTGGCATCATAGCTTGGTATGGCAATTATAGCACACAGGAATGCAAGAGGCAACAGAGAGCAGTGGACTCAGCCCAATCCACGATGCACACTGCTCTCCCCACCATCAAAAGCATCCGAGACGGCAGCGTCCATCATCAAGAATTGACACCATCTGAACAATGCCCTCTGCTCGCCAGCACTACTGAGCAAGACGTACAGCAGCCCGAGGTCCCACAACACCAGTTTCAGGAACAGCTACTTTCCTGCAGCGACCAGGTTCTTGAAACAATCTGTACAACCCAAATACTAGAATCAAGGACCTGCAGATGTTGGTTCACACAAAAGGACACAAGGTGTTGGAGTAACTCAGTGGCTCAAGCAGCATCTCTGGACAACGTGGATACAAAACGTTTCGTGTTGGGAGCATGACGAAGTGCGAAGATGGGTCCCAACCTGAAAAGGCACCTATCGATGCAATCCCTAATCCTACCTCAGCAATGGAATACCACAGACTACCTCATGGATTTGTTTCCTGTGTTGCCCAAATGTCTCGTTTTTCCACTGCCATGTAGAATTGGTATATAATTGATGTATAATTTATGTGTTATCCGAGTACCAGATTTCCACTGCACCTGTACCTCACCTTCATGCATATATAACAATAAACTTGCCTTGATGTTGGATTTCCTTAAACAATTGTGCGATTCATTTCAGAAACATTGTCAATCCCAGTCTTCTTTGTAATTCTCCTCAATTCCATGCCCCAAGTGGTCGACATGAATTTATCGGATTCTCGCTCCATTATTTACTTGATATCCCATTTCACATCCCTGACCTGCCAGTATCTCAGTGCATAGCCTCTGTCATACTGCATCTCCTTTACTTGTTGCTTGTGTTATGATGCTGCCCTATTAAGTTAAGCTGGCTTAACTTACAAAATGCAACATCTCGCTTGTAATTTTACTGAAATAAAATTCCATCTGCCATACCTTAGGCCCACATCCCCTGCTCCTGTGGTGTGCCACCAGGATCAACAGTAGATCCTGCTGTACTCTTAAATAACATCTCCATTGTCCGTTACACCACTAACTTTGATACTCTCCGCAAACCTACTAATCATGGTACCAACATTGCTATGACAAACAACAGTGGACCCAGCACCGGTCCTGGTGGCACACCACTGGTCACAGGCCTTCAATCTAAATAACAACCCTCCACTACCACCCTCAGATTCCTTCCACCAAGCCAATTTTATACCCAATTGACTAGCTCACCCTGGATTCCATGATATCAAACCTTCCAGAATTGTCTGCTGTAGTCTCTGTAGACAACATCTACTACCCTGCCCTCATCAATCCTCTTCATCACCTCTTCAAATCTTAATCAAATTTGCAAAACACAAAGTCACGATGACTATCCCTTAACAGACCTTGCCTTTTTAAATGCGAGCATGATCCTGTCCCTCAGAATTCCCTCCAGTAACTGGCCTGTAGTTCTCTGGCTTATCACAGAATACAGGCACAACATTAGCCATCCTCCAGTGGTTAAAGATGGTTAAAGATGGTTACTCTGCCAGCGTGCCTGCAATTTCTTCCCTAGCTTACCATGACGTCCTTGTGTATACTTGATCATGCCCCAGGGAACTATCCACCTTCATTTTCTTTTGGATCGCTAACTCATCCTCCATTGTAATATGGACATCACTTTTCAACGAACTTAATTGTTGAGCTTCTATTATCTTTTTTTTCAGTAAACACTGTTGCAATATGTTCATTTAACTCCTTGCCCATCTCCTGTGGCTCCACACCTAGACGACTACATCGACCTTCATTAAACTTATTTTATTCGTCATACTTCTGCCCTTGATATACCTGTAGAATTTCATACGATTCTCTTTTATCTTAATGCCTAATCTGTCTCATGCTCTCTTTTTTCCCTTGTAGAGAAGCAGCTTCTTCCTTACAACCATCAGGCTATTAAACACTACAACCTCCAAATAGGCTCTGAACAATATAGACATTATTTTTAACTTTGCACTACTATTGCCTATTTATTTGTCTGTTTTTATATGTTTCAACGTAACAAGCTGTATATCTAAACTAAACTAAACCCCATACACTAGCACTATCTTACACACTAGGGACAATTTACAATTAACAGAAGCCACACTTGGAGTGTGGGAGGAAATCGGAGCACCCGGAGAAAATCCTCACAGACACAGGGAGAATGTACAAACTCTGTACAGACTGCACCCGTAGTCAGTTTGAAATCTGGGTCTCTGGCTCCTTAAGGCAGCAACTCTACCGCTGTGGCACTGTATCTCCTCTATCAAGACCATTTGTTGTTTTCACTTGTATTCATTGCGTGCAAGCAATAAGCCTCTCATAGGGCACAGTCCATGACATGATTGATCTCTGTCTCTACTTCAAAGCTGGAAACATTGCAGACACTTCGCGTTTAATGTCATACGCACAAGTATGGTGAAATACAGGTGCAATGAAAATCTTGCTTGTAGCAACAGCATTACAGGCACATACTCAGCCTAACACATAGCCTCAGTGCATAGCCTCTGTCATACTGCATCTCCTTTACTTGCTGCTTGTGGTATGATGCTGCCCTATTATGTTAAGTTGGCTTAACTTACAAAATGCAACATCTCGCTTGTAATTGTACTGAAACCTAACACAAAAAAACATTATTTATAAATTTAACATAAAATTACACATATTTAGCACATAGTTGGTGTTGTAAGGAAGCAAAACGGGCTTGTGCTGATGGTTTCTTTGACGATAGCCAATAGGTGCAGGAGTAGGCCATTCAGCCCTTCAAGCCAGCACAGCCATTCAATGTGATCATGGCTGATCATCCACAATCAGTACCTCGTTCCTGCCTTCCACCCACATCCCTTGACTCCGCTATCTTTAAGAGCTCTATCTAACTCTCTTTTGAAAGCATCCAGAGAATTGGCCTCCACTGCCTTCTGCAGCAGAGAATTCCACAGATGCACAACTCCCTGGGTGAAAAGGTTTTTCCTCATCTTTGTTCTAAATGGCCTACTCCATATTGTTAAATCTTGGCACAGATGATACACCTTTTTCTGATGTTTCACCACAACGCTTTTTTTCTTTAACATTTGATGAAAGGGAATTAAAACTGTGATCAAGTCAGTGAGAAATCTTTCTTTCTAACTTTCTACACAGTTTTCATCGATTCATGGTTCTAAATAAATAATTTGCTTCTGCTTTTATTTAAATATTAATGTTATGTTGCAGTTATTTAAGCATTTTCTGAAGCTTCTGGAAGTCTCCCTGTAACAAAGCAACCTGCACCCCACTCAATAGCTTGGCGCATAAGCACAAAGCCATGAATCAAATTGAGTCCATCTCTCACTACTCCCCCTCTGTGAATGACAATGAGTTTTGAACCAAAACATCCCCGTCCATGTTCTTCAGAGATGTCCATGTTCTCCAGAGATGCTGCCTGACCCACTGAGTTACTCCAGTACTTTGTTGTCTTTTTTATGTGATCCAGCACCTGCAGTTCCTTGTTTCTACAGGGCATCTTTGTCCCTTCAATTCACAAAATGGAATTATTTTTCTTCCTAAAATGGTAAGATCTATACAGGAGCACAAAGATATTGCTTCCCCATTATCAATGACCAATATGGCAAACAATCGTTTTAACAGACCTCTTTGGAATGCAAGAGAGACACAAAATGCTGGTGTAATGCAGCGGGACAGGGAACATCTCTGGAGAGAAGGAATAGTGACGTTTCAGATTGAGACCCTTCTTCAGACTTCAGAATAGATTTTGGTTATAGCGGACAGACCAACCGATCTTCACTGCCTCATTGGCCGCTTTGAGGCCCCCCTACGAATGCCACCCCGGCCCACACAGCTTCTTCGGCAGCTTCCAGGCCTCACCAGCCGGCATCGCCGCCACCGCTAACCTGCATTCTGGCCGTCCACGATCGTGACTCTGCCAACACTTACCTCAACTCACCCAAATTAGTCCAGTTCCAGACGGAGGTGTTGCCTGACCTGCTGAGCTACTTCAGCATTTTGTGTCCTTTTGTGTATAAACCAGCAACTGCAGTGGCTTGTTTCTACTACTTACACAATCACAATCCCTTAAAGCCCTGTCCCACGGTACGAGTTCATTCCAAGAGCTCTCCCGAGTTTAAAAAATAGATCAAACCTGTGGTAAGCACGGAGAAACCGCGGGTACGTCGGAGCTCGGGGATGTCTCTTTGCGCTAACGGCAGGTACTCGGGACGACTCGCTAACAGCAGGTAAGCACGGGAAGATGATGTAAAATGTCCACGAGAGCCCCGAGTACCAACGAGTGGCCATTACCGTAAATTTCCAAGTTCGAATTAGGGCAAACTCGGGAGAACTCTTGGAATGAACTCGTACCGTGGGACAAGGCTTTTATTCCGTTAGACCATGCAATCAGCAATAATGGACACCCCCCCCCCCCCCCCCCCCCCCCCCAACCCTCACCCCCCTCTCTTTTATGGCCCATTACAACGAGGGTTCACTGTGTTTTATATTTGTATTTATGTGTTGGCGCTGCCCCATTCTCATCACAACATCCGGATCAGTTAGACCGCAGTGGAAAAAAAAACAAATAACTTCAGGGCTTGTTTTCAAAAAGACTGGCTGGTCTTCATAGAATCTCAGAGTGCTTATATATTCTGATAGGCAGGACTGAGTGTGCAATGAGACAGTTAATTGATCTCACTTTTTGGTTCACGTCACTATTCTTCTCTTCACTTTTAACAAATTGTAGATGCTGCAGCAGTAATTAATGGCACAAGTTTAGCATTTTAATCATCCTCTATACAAAGGCTATTTGTCAAATTCACCAGCAGTTTTGTTTTGTCATGAATTTGCAAGTTCTTGTTCTCTTTTGCTGATGGTGGACACAATGTATCAGTATTTATCTTTTTAATCTGCTATGAAGCCATCTTTTATCTTTGCGGCTCTCTCTACATTACATTTTCTACACTATACTCTAAGTGAATTTATATTAGACGTTCACTATTGTTGAACATGATCCAAGTAATGAGATGGCCAGAACCGTACATAATTTCATGCGGAGTAATAGACTCCCAGGATAAGCGGATGAATCAACCCAATTCTATGAAACATAATTATTTGGAATGGAAAGCCTCTTTCAAAGCAAAGTTAACCCCAATACTCTACATGTAAATCAATTAAGATTTTAATTTGTCCCCTTGAGACCCAGTCAAAAGGAGTTTGACCTGAAACGTGACTTAGTCAAAGAGTGATACAGTTTGATAACAGGCCCTTCGGCCCAACTTACCCACACCGGCCATAAATGTCCCAGTTACACGAGTTCAACTGGCCTGCCAAACCTGTCCTATCCATGTACCTGTCTAACTGTTTCTTAAATTGGGATATTCCCTGCCTCAACTACCTCCTCTGGCCGCTTGTTCCATGCTCCCACCACGCTGTGAAAAAGTTACCCTTCAGATTCCTATTACATCTTTTCCGCTTCACCTTAAACCTATGTCCTCTGGTCCACGATTTACCTACTCTGGGCAAGAGACTCTGTGCATCTACCTGATCTATTCCTCTCATCTATTCCTTTTCTCCAGAATGCCGCCTGACCCAATTAGTTACTCCAGCTTTTTGTGTCTAAGATTCTATACAAGTTCAGCATTGCCATTTTGTACTCACATTCAATAATCCAGTCACAAACTAACATTGCAGTTGTCTATTTTATAGCTTCATCTATGGAGTTGTCCAACTTATCTGACTTGAACAAGAACTCTTTGCTCTTTCACACTATTTCAAATCTTATCACATGAGATGCATTTTCCTTTTCTAGTTCTCACTTCAAAGTTGCATTGTTTCCTGTTTCTCCACATTTATTTGAAATTGGTACATATATGTCTGTATCGACATCTTTAAAAATGTTGCTCAAAAGCTACTTTTCCCCATCGCTGCAGACCTTTTGGGAATATTTTAGTATCCTCAAAGTCGCTACAGAAATTGCGGTAAACAGATGGCACGGTGGCGCAGCGGTAGAGTTGCTGTCTTACAGCGACAGAGACCTGGGTTCGATCCTGACTACAGGTATTGTGCAGGAGTGATTGGCTTGGTAAAATTGTAAATCGTCCCTACTGTGTGTAGGATAGTGTTAATGTGCGGGGATTGTTGGTCGGTATGGTCTCGGTGGGCTGAAGGGCCTATTTCTGCACTGTATCTCTAACCAAACTAAGCCGGGTTTCAATCCTAACTATGGGTATTGTCTATTGCACTTTCTTCCTGTGACCATGTGGGTTTTCTCCAGGTATTCCGTTTCCTCCCCACATTCTAAAGATATATGGGTTTGTAGATTAATTGGCCTCTGAAAACTGTTCCCAGTGTGTGGGATAGAACTAGCGTACCGGTGATTGCTGGTTGGCACAGAGTCTGTGGGCCTGACGGCCAGATTCCACGCTGTATCTCTAAACTAAAACAACACACGTTGCATTCTTTAATCATAGCCATTCAATTTTGATATCAGTAGATGGTAGTTTTGCCTCAATTCCCAAGGCAATATTTTTTCTATACCAAATACTTTTACAATATAAAAATTACTTGTGAAATTTCATCCATGTAACATTTGACATGGGCTGCCACTGTCACTTACTGAAGTAGGACAATAATTTCAGTTTTCAGAATTTTCTCAACAATTCAAATTCCACCACATCCAAGGCTCCCCGAGTGAAATTTCTAGGCAAGGTCTGTGCAGGAGGAAATTTCTGACAGGAATTAAGCTTCCTAATTCAGTGACTGAATGTCAAAACAGCATGTCGCTCATGACAGCAACAAAATTAATTTTAGCAATACCAGATAATTAAAGTAATGAAGTCTAGATGTCAGCAGTCTAAAAAACATCTGAACAAATTAATCAGTTTGCATTGTGATGGTTGTTAGTTTCATTCAAAGGAAATCAATGATTGATTTAAATGGGTGGTTTTCTGACACTTAGATTTTACTGATTGGGACCAGTTTATTGTGTGAAAGGAATTCTTCCTGGTATTTTTTGCATTCAGTAATTATTTAAGTCAATCATAATTCTGCTCTTACACAAATGCAATTTTAGCGATTTGTCTGTGATATTACAATCACTTTGTTTTCCCTTACAAAACCGGTGGGTTGCGTGCTTCATGCAACGTAACAGTTACATTAGAAGAATTTGTGTTATATTATTATGCGGTATTGAGGATACACAGTTTATTTCACATAGAGAATGATATCATGGTCATTGCTGATTGCAAGTGTGTTTCCAAATATAAATGCAAAGGAAAATTATGCAAAATGTGTACTATCAAATAATAATAACATTTAACAGCCGAGGCTCTATAAGGCGCTGGTCAGGCTGCATTTGGAGTACTGTGAGCGGATTTGGGCTGCATATTTGAGGAAGGATGCGCTGGCTCTGGAGAGGGTCCAAAGGAGGTTACAAGAATGATTCCAGGAATGAGTGGGTTAGCATATGATGAGCGTTTAACAGCACTGGGCCTGTATTCGCTGGAGTTTAAAAGGTTGAGGAGGGACCTCATTGAAACACAGAATAATGAACCGCATAGATAGAGTGGATGTGGAAAGGATGTTTCCACTAGTGGGAGAGTCGAGGACCACAGGTCATAGCCTCAGAATTAAAGGGCGCTCTTTTAGAAAGGAGATGAGGAGGAACGTCTTTAGTTACAGGGTTGTGGAGGCCACGTCAATGTATATTAATACAAAAGAGAATTTTAAAGAGTGCAGATAAAATAAATGAGCATATTGCCAGGACTCAAGGTCTTTAGCTGGATGAGGAGGTTGGGCAGGCTAGGATTTTACTCTTTGGATACAGGACATTGAAGGGTGATCTTATAGATTTTTATAAAATTTATGAGGGGCATAAATAAGGTGAATGCATATTGTCTATTTTCCAGGGCAGTAATCAAGTTCGACAGGCCATAAGGTCATTAATGATAGGAGTAGAATTACGCCATTCAGTCGATCAAGTCTACTCAGTCTAAGTTGATTATCAAGTAGAATCTTGAGAAAGTGCAGCACAGTTGTAGGGTCTCACAAGTTCTAGGACCAGAATTAGGCCATTCAGCCCATCAAGTCTAATCCACCATTCAATCATGACTGATCTGTCTATCCCACTCAATCCCATTCTCTTGCCTTCTCCCCATAATCATTGACAAGTCAAGTCAAGAGAGTTTATTGTCATGTGTCCCAATGACTTGGCCTCTACTGCCGTCTGCCTATGAGACGAGACATTAAACAGGCTTTCTTTTACGAAGTAAAAAAATCTGTTGGGACCACAACGAAGATCTTGCCAAGTTTATTTCCCCAACTGCCCTGGCCAATGTGTCTCTCATCCAAAACCGCTTAAACAGATAAACCCATTATATCCTGGTAGACATACACTTCTGCCTGCAGTCAACCTGTGTAGATCCCTTGTTGAGAAATCACTGGCTCAATTAATCCTGATCTTGACCCACGAAGCACTGAATAAAACCTATCACACAGCAGTGATAGAACAAGCTGCTCACAGAGAAGGGCTGAAAAATGTCCCCAGCCACACACCCGGGTTCAGCCACTGTCAAAACCCTCAAAGTGTTTCAGAACACTCTTATTAAATGTTCAAGCACATTCAAAATCCATTAAAGACTACTTGTTTTAAATGAAGGCAATAAGACATGTAATAAATACAATTGAAATAAATATATATTATCCATGGGTTGCCCTTTTCCATTTTAACCATATTTCTGCGTTGAAATTAATGGCATCAATCTTTCTGCACCAGATTTAACTTTGGCACAGGTACTGTAACCCATTCCCTGAAATAACTGCTGAGAAAGTGGCTCAGGCTACTGTTCAATCAGTGACAGGTCTAGCAGAGGACCTTGATCGGGAAAATCTTGACAAACAACAATGAAAAGTTTAGGGCTTCTACACTTGGACACGTGTGTGGGATTCCTGAAAGAGAATTGGCAGAGGTTCTATGCAGAACAGCTAATTTTGCTGCAGAAGCTCATTGTTGTTATTTTGTTTGTGATTGTTTGGCTGATGTTGGGATCAAGCGCACATTAGAATGGCATATTTCCTATATCACAAGATATTGTTTTTTACCTTTACTGTGGCACAGCTAGTAAACCATCATAGCCTTCAGTATGTGCTGACATGAACCAGAAAAGTAATCCAGTCAGTCATATCTACAATGTTTTGCAAATCTGATAAAAATGCTGGAGATACTCAGCGGCTGAGACAGCATCAATGGCGCTATGGAATAGGTAACGTTTTGGGTCGAGACCCTTCTTCAGATCTTCTTGAGACTTAACCTCAGTACATTTATGTACAGGGCTGACAATCTTCAAACCGTAGAGGAAGGTAAAGTTGAAGAACTGACATGAAAATAGCAACAATCGAACTACCCTATGTCTTTAGGTAATATATTTTTACTCCATATTAAGGGAAATAAATATGTTTGAGGTGCATGCATAAACCAATTGGTGGTGCAGCTTTAGACTTTACTTTAGAGGTACAGCGTGGAAACAGGCTCTTCATCCCACCGAGTCCCTGCTGACTGGCGATCATCCCACACTCTAGCACTGTCATACACACTCGGGACAATTCATATCATTTTTAACCAAAGCCGAATAACCTACAAACCTGTACATCTTTTGAGTGTGGGAGGAAACCAGAGCACCTGGAGAAATCCCATGCTCTCACAGGGAGAACGTACAAACTCCGTACAGAGTGCACCCACAGTCAGGATCAAACCCGACTCTCTGGCGCTGTAAGGCAGCAACTCTACCACTGAGCTACTGAGCTCTTCAATTCTTGCGGGATTTAAGAGTCAGCCGAGGAAACCTACCAGTACATTATTTGCATAATAGAAGAAAATAAAAATAACACATGTAGCATTTATAATAGTCCTCAGTCACATTTTCAATGTACAGTAAAATACACAATTACAATTTTATGCACCAGGACGTTATCTTTATTTTATAACCTTTTGTTGGAAAAAGTCACCAGAATTTAGAATGGAAAAATAGACAGCAATACAAAGGAAATAAGAGAAAAAAAAAATATTATTTTTTTTCCTCAAATACAAGAAGGATCTTCTCAATGCAAGATATTTGATTAATTCAACACCCTGCATGTTTATTGGTGATCATCTTGTGGCTGTTGTTAAAATTCTACCGAACGAGTACAAGAAAGCAAACTCAATGCTAGCATTTATTTCAAGAGGGCTTGCATACAAAAACCACAATGTAATATTGAGGCTCTAAGGCGCTGGTAAGGCCACCTTTGGAATATTGAGAGCAATCTTGGGCACCATATGCGAGGAAGGATGTGCTGGCTCTGGAGAGGGTCCAGAGGAGTTTTACAAGTATTATCCCTGGAATGAGTAGGTTAACCTATGATGAGTGTTTGTCGGCACTGGCCCTGTGCTCACTGGAGGTTAGAGGAATGAGGGGGACCTCATTGAAACATACAGAATAGAGAAAGGCTTGAATAGAGTGGATCTGGCGAGGATGTTTCCACTAAGGGGAGAGTCCAGGTCATAACCTCGGAATTAAAAGACATTATTTTAGGAAGGAGATGAGGAGAAATGTATTTAGTCAGAGGGTGGTGAGCCTGTAGATTTCTTTGCCACAGAAGGCTGTGGAGGCCTAGTCTGTGGATATTTTTAAGGCAGAGATAGATAGATTCTTGATTAGTATAGGTATCGGAGGTTATGGGGAGAAGACAGGAGAATGGGGTTAGGAGGGAGAGATAGATCAGCCATGATTGAATGGCAGAGTAGACTTGATGGGCCTAATGGCCTAAATCTAATCCTATTCCTTATGACCTTAAGTACCTGGTGCCTTCCAATGCAATTTCAAGCTGCAATACTCCACAGGAAGGTCAGAGATGTTACTAAATGAGTTAAGCAAGGCAGGTGGGTATTTTTGTCTATCCAGTAATTTTGTATTCACTGTTATAAAGGATAGTTTTTAATACCAGATTAATTTTATGACCTGAATTTAAATTCACCAGTTGCCACGGTAAGATTCACGCTCACAGTTCTAAATCAATGCTCCACCCTCCTGGAGCACTAGTTGCTGCCTGAATCATTCTGGAGCTGCCCCAAGTCCTCAGCAGAATGGATATTGAAGCTTGCGGGGGCAGCTCAGTGCAGCACATCCTCACCAACATGTCCAGGTCAACCCTTCCTTTGCAACAAGTGCTTCTGCTGGAGGTAATCCATTTACTTACAGTTCCCAATTAAGATTTAAATGGCTTGGACCAATTTTATCCATTAACCTATGTCGGAACTTGACGTCCGAAGCTGACAAAATAAATCATTAATGCATTTTCTCAACAAAGAAATAATAAATAATAACTCTTTTGAAATTAAGAAATGTACTTATGTTTGAAATAATCTCCCTGGTGTTCCGATTCAATTTTTTGTTTTAATTTTAAAAACAGATGACTTAAAATGTGACATGTCTTATTTATGCAGAAAGGCAATTAAAAGCTGAAAATATGGTATTCAGTACTGCAAATAATTAAGGCAATTATCCCCAAAACTATACAGTCACACCATTAAAAAAATAAGATGAAGCTCATTGGTTCTTTGTGTACAATTGTTAGACTACTTCCTTTAAATAGGTTTACCATGATTATTGCAAACTAGGTCAAAGGACAATGAATCCTGAATAAAATAATGCTTCTGCATAGAAGTGAATAGAACAGCTTCCTTTATGTTTCATTTCAAACCTCAAGGAAAACCCATGCCCTAACCCTAACCCTAACCCTAACCCTAAAGAAGGAGATAAATTGGAGAAATTATGGAAATACCGGGTGAAATAGGAAAATGAGGGGGGGTTTGTGGGATATTACATGAAACTGATTACGGGAGCATTGAATTACATGATATATTGTGGGGTGTATTATGGCTGTCTGGCAGTGAACATTTGTACCATAATCTTGAGATTTATTATTCTTCCAACACTGATTTTGCTCTCCCCCCCCCCCCCCCAAAGAGGCAAGATTGGAAGTTGGGCCGCTGGAGAATGATGCAGGAGAAGTCATAATGGGGAATAAAGAAATGGCAGAGGAGTTGAATAACCTTTTTGCATCAGTCTTCACACCAGCAATGTGCCTGAAATTCAAGAGAGTCGGGGATTGCAAGTTAGGGTAGTGGCTATTACTAGGGAGAAGCATCATCATCATCAACGGGCACGGTGCCTTACAGTGATACAGTGGCTTGCAAAAGTTTTCATACCCCTTGAACTTTTCCACATTTTGTCACGTTACAACCACAAACGTAAATGTATTTTATTGGGATTTTATGTGATAGACCAGCACAAAGTGGTGCATAATTATGAAGTGGAAGGAAAATGATACATGGTTTCCAAATATTTTTACAAATAAAAAACTGAAAAGTGTGGCGTGCAAAAGTATTCAGCCCCCCTGAGTCAATACTTTGTAGAACCAGCTTTCACTGCAATTAAAGCTGCAAGTCTTTTGGGGTATGTCTCTACCAGCTTTGCACATCTAGAGACTGAAATTTTAGCCCTTTTTTTTGCAAAATAGCTCAAGCTCAGTCAGATTGGATGGAGAGAATCTGTGAACAGCAAGTTTCAAGTCTTGCCAGAGATTCTCAATTGGATTTAGGTCTGGACTGACTGGGCCATTCTAACACATAAATATGCTTTGATCTAAACCATTCCATTGTAGCTCTGGCTGTATGTTTAGGGCCGTTGTCCTGATGGAAGGTGAACCTCTGCCCCAGTCTCAAGTCTTTTGCAGACTCTAACAGGTTTTCTTCCAAGATTGCCCTGTATTTGGCTCCATCCATCATCTCTGACCAGCTTCCCTGTCCCTGCTGAAGAAAAGCATCCCCACAGCATGATGCTGCCACCACCATGTTTCACAGTGGGGATGGTGTGTTCAGGGTGATGTGCAGTGTTAGTTTTCCGCCACACATAGCATTTTGCAATTAGGTCAAAAACTTCCAAGTTTGGTCTCATCAGACCAGAGCACCTTCCTCCACATGTTTGCTGTGTCCCCCACATGGCTTGTGGCAAACTGCAATCGGGACTTCTTATGGCTTTGTTTCAACAATGGCTTTCTTCTTGCCACTCTTCCATAAAGGCCCGATTTGCGGAGTACACGACTAATAGTTGTCCTGTGGAAAGATTCTCCCACCTGAGCTGTGGATCTCTGCAGTTCCTCCAGAGTTACCATGGGCCTCTTGGTTGCTTCTCTGATCAATGTTCTCTTTTCCCGGCCTGTCAGTTTAGGTGGACGGCCATGTCTTGGTAGGTTTGCAGTTGTGCCATACTCTTTCCATTTTCGGATGATGGATTGAACAGTGCTCCGTGAGATGTTCGAAGCTTGGGATATCTTTTTATAACCTAACCCTCCTTTAAACTTCTCCACAACTTTATCCCTGACCTGTCTGGTGTGTTCCTTGGGCTTCAATATGCTGTTTGTTTACTAATGTTCTCTAACAAACCTCTGAGGCCTTCACAGAACAGCTGTATTTATACTGAGATTAGATTACACACAGGTGGACTCTATTTACTAATTAGGTAACTTCTGAAGGCAATTGGTTGCACTGGATTTTATTTATGGGTATCAGAGTAAACGGGGCTGAATTCTTTTGCACGCCACACTTTTCAATTTTTTTTTTGTAAAAAAATGTTAAAACCATGTATCATTTTCCTTCCACTTCACAATTATGCGCCACTTTGTGTTGGTCTATCACATAAAATCCCAATAAAATACATTTACGTTTGTGGTTGTAACGTGACAAAATGTGGAAAAGTTCAAGGGGTATGAAAACTTTTGCAAGCCACTATATGTACGACAGTGATCGCAACTTCTACTGAAGTGTGGATGGCAGTTGGCTCGCTAGGAGCCCTTTGACAGGTCTTATTTTTGTTCCTGCTGGGGGGGTCCACAGCCCCCTCCTCACCTGGCAAACCAGATGGGGGAGACGGTTTTGTCACCGACTATCCGACCACTAGGGAGAAGGTGCTTGGGAAGCTGAAAGGGCTGAAGGTGGATAAGCCTCCTGGACCAGAGGGACTGCGCATTGACAGTGATATTTCAAGACAAACGAGAGTCAGTAGATGTTTACTTAGATTTTCAGAAAGCTTTTGATAAAGTGCCACACGTGAGGCTGCTAAGGAAGATGAGAATCCATGGTTTCAAAGGGCAAATACCATCATGGATAGCAGGTTGGCTGGATGGCAGAAGACAATGGCAATAAAGGGGGCTTTTTCTGGTTGGCTGCCAATGACTAGCAGAGTTCCGCAAGTGTCGGTGCTGGGGCCGCTACTCTTCACATTGTATATTAATGTTTTAGACGAGGGGATTGAAGGCTTTGTGGCCAAGTTTGTGGATGATACAAAAATAGGTGGAAGGGCAGTGTAGAGAAAGTGTAGAGAAGTGTAGAGAAAGCAGGGACTCTGCAGAAGGTGTTGGACAGGTTGGGAGAGTGGGCATAGAAGTGGCGGATGGAATATAGTGTAGCAAAGTGTGGAATCATGCATTTTGGTAGTAGGAATAAAGGCTTAGACTATTTTCTAAATCGGGAGAGAATCCAGAAATCGGAAAAAGGTACTTGGGATTGCTGGTGCAGGATTCCCAGAAAGTTAATCTGCAAGTTGAATCGATAGTAAAGAAAGCAAACCCAATGCTAGCATTTATTTCAAGAGGGTTTGTATACACAAACAGGGATGTAACGCTGAGGCTCTATAAGGCGCTGGTAAGGCCGCATTTGGAATATTGAGAGTAATTTTGGGCACCATATCTGAGTAAGGATGTGCTGGCTCTGGAGAGAGTCCAGCAGAGGTTTACAAGAATGATCCCACAAATGTATAGGTTAACCTATGATGAGCGTTTGTCGGCACTGGGCCTGTACTCGCTGGAATTTAGAAGAATGAGGAGGGACCTCATTGAAACATACAGAATAGTAAAAGGCTTGGATAGAGTGGATGTGGAGAGGATGGTTTCCAATAGTATGAGAGTCTAGGATTAGAGGTCATCACCTCAGAATTAAAGGATGTTCTTTCAGGAAGGTGATGAGGAGAAATTTCTTTAGTCAGAGACTGGTGAATCTGTGGAATTCTTTGCCACAGAAGGCTGTGGAGGCCAAGTCAGTGGATATTTTTAAGACAGAGATAGATAGATCTTTGATTAGTACCGGTGTTAGAGGTTATGGGGAGAAGGCAGGAGAGTGGGGTTAGGAGGGAGAGATAGATCAGCCATGATTGAATGGCGGAGTAGACTTGATGGGCCGAATGGCCTAACTCTACTCCTATCACTGATGACTTTATGAAACAGGCTTTATAAAAGAATTTACAATATTGTTCTTGTCCTATCCCATACCATGAGTGGAGAGCAGACATTCACAGCATTGTGATTAAGCCATGTTTCACCAATAGCATTCTAACACTTCCACAGTGCCAGAAATACAACATAAAATCTCAGTTTGAATCTATACCGTGAAGAGATTTCCAAATGTGATATCATCGTGAAATGTAAAGCAGCTGTCAAGTGTATCAGAGACTGTGGCATTAACATCACTTGTGCAAAGAAGGTATGAAAGCAAAACATAAGTAATATTATAATTGGTCTACAGTGAACCAAAGTTTATGAAGGGGAATCAGTCAAATCAGTTTGGCTGTTGAAGGTGTGCCATACAATCCGATTTCACTTCATATTTATTAATTTTAAAACATGCCAACTATATCAGAAAATCACTTGGGTGTTTCAGACAGGAGCTAACATTTATGTGGAAAATGCATTGTGATTAAACCAAGTTGCATCAATAGCTTCTCACCGTCTCCACAGCGGCAGAAATAAAGTCTAAAATCTCAGCATTCTCATTCCTTAAGTTTCAAATAAATGTTCATTTGTTCTGAATTTCTGGAAGACCAAGTCTTCCATTGACTGGCCAGCTACTAAAACTCACCTGTCACCTGCCATTGAATTCCTTCCACACAGACCAGGTCACCATGGGTAACCTTTCTATTGGAAGCCACCAACCAGCACAGAACCTTTCCAACTAAAAGTGTGGTGGGGCCCAGCCCCAGAATAGGTACAGACAGACACAAGGTCCTGGAGTAAGTCAGCGGGTCAGGTAGCCTCTCTGGAGAACAGAGATGGGCGACATCTCGGGTTGGGAAGAAGGGTCTCACTGCATGATCCACTGAGTTACTCCAGCACATGATGTCTATCTTTGGTATAACTAACAACATCTGCAGTTCTTTGTTTCTCCAGAATAGCTTTGACAGCCCAGGCATTAGGATTACTGACCATCAATAAGACTGAATATCCGTGAAGGTTCCTGACAATCAAACCCATTGAAAACTCATTAAAGACGACCCAAGAACTATTAAAAAATACTGTTCCTTTAAATTAAAAGAGAACTATTTAAAATCCTTAAAAATACTAGGAAACAATTAAATGCTTTTAAATTAACCCAATTACTTTTTTCCTTAAAGAAGGTAATTGCTTAAAATTTGTCGTTTTATCACAGCTGTTTCTTCCAATTGAAATCGATCGACTCACTAGACTGGAGCCACACATAGATCCCCCAATCTAAGTTCTGAGAACTCTTTGTTTGTGCTTTTCACATGTCCCAACAGTGGCGCACAACTGTCCAGAGATGAGCAGTGCAGAATTTTTAATTTTGTTTCTTCACTCAGGAGTCCCATATTTCTGTCTGTTGACGAGATAAAAACATGCTGTTCTGAACAATGCGATCCGGGCAAATTAATAGTGCTTTTGCCTTGTACTCTTCTGGGTATTGATTCAGCATTTTCTAAAATTTGTCAAAACAATGTGAAATGTAGACCAGACACTTCCACTGCACATTTCATCGGATCATGAGGCCTCCCACATCACAACTGCACTACACATTCATCATGAAGCCTCCCACATCCCAACCTCCTGTCATTCGTTTTAACGGCCAGGCACAATTGCAAGCGAGGTTAGCAAATTCACAACAAAGACCCTCAGTCGTAGTAATCAATGATTATGAATTAGTTGTGCAAGATGCAAAGCACAGGGCCGATGATAACCACTAATCATCACACAAGAAGGATCCGTGCAAGAGCTTGAGGTATGGTATTTGGTGTTAAATCGATATGCCAGGAGCAACAAAGCAATGTAATGATTTAAAATTATGACTGTAATCAAAGGATTAAATATGCAATGTTTCTGACTAAAATGTTGGTAATTAGATTACAAATGGCTGAAGTATGTAATTGAAAAATATGTTGCTTTCCAGTTACATGTTAGGACTGATCTCACAAATGGACAGTGCCATTAAAGGTGTCTTCACTACTAACTGTATTCATCAGGAAATCAGTCCTTTTCATGTGCTGTAATGCAATATTGCAGGGTGTATTCTTGGCTAACTGATAGTGAACACCTGTAGCATCACCAGATTTGAATAAAGGAAGTGAGTTGTACTTCTACAGCACCCTTCATAACTTTATAGCATCCAAACACTTTGCAACCTCTTTTGAAATACAGCCATTGTTATTACACGAGAACATGACCAATCATGGTCATCAGACATTCAACACTTTTCAATGCAGATTTTTAAACCAAATAAGCAATTTAAATTGATAAACAGCGACTGTTCAAAGTAGCACAATTAGGATTAGAACGTAAATGTAGGACCACTCTTAGACTTCATGGCTCCTCAAGCCTGCTCTGTCATTCAATAACCTCATGGAGGATTTGATCTTGGCCTCAGCTCCACCTTACTATCTATTCCCTGAAGCCACCATTAACCATACTATCCACTAAACCTTATCCACTTATGTTAATCCACTTAACCATACAATCGTTGAAAACCAAAAGTAGTAGAGGTCCATGGAAACAGAGTGAGATAACACGTGATCCCACTGAATAGCAGAACAGGCTCAAGGGGGTAGAACACTGATGCTAAAACTAATCACATTACATAGGAAAGATATCGGAAACAAAATGAATGTGCAGTTGGACAGATACGGATTAAATAAAGATGGCCAGCATGGTTTTAGGGATGATCCTGTCTGACACATTTCAATGCATTTTTCAAAGAAGTATAAAAATATATTAAGGAGGGCTGTGTATGTTAATATAGTCTACATGGACTCGAGTGATGCCTTTGACAAGGTCACACATGGGAGACCGGTTTGAACAGTTGTAGTCCATGGGATCCATGACAAAATGGAACATTGGATTAAAAATTGGCTTGATCATTTGTGCCATTGTATGATGGTACTCGGTCAGAAGACTGTGACCAAAGGTCTATCATGGGGATCAGTACAGATACTCTGTTATGTGTATTATGTGGGGTGTCACAGTGGTAGAATTCCTTCTGGAAGTGGCTGCGCTGCCCTAGCAGCAGTGGCTCACCTGCAGTCCGTCTGGTTTTTTTTTTTGTTGGTGTTGTTTTCTTTGTCCTGTTTTAGTTCATTTTAGTTTATTGGGTTGTGTATGTGTGGGGGGGGTGGGTGGGAGAAACATGTTTTGGTCTCTTCCTTCGGGGGGATTTGACCTTTTCTTGTCGTATCCCCCGTCTCCGTCTGCGCTGAGGCCTAATGGCGGAGCTGGCGGCCTCTAACTGGGACCGACCTCGGGGCTCCAGAGGCAGAGCCAGGACTTGCCAACGTGAGGCTGGCCGACTTTGGGGCTGTGGCGGCGTTGCGGCGGCGGCGACCCGACATCGGAGCCTCGCAGGCTCGGCCGCGGGCCCAGTGGACGACATCGTCGGGAGCTCGCAGGTCACGGGTTGATGACCTGTTTTTTCCGGAGCTCCCGCAACAGCAGCTTCGTCCGCTGGACTGGAGGGCGGGAGCTTCGGCAGCTTCGATCACCCCGGGCCGCGGTGTTTGAACCGGCCCGTTCGCGGGGCTCGGATTCAGCCGCGGGACTTGCTTACCATCACCCGGCGGGGTCACAACATCGGAGGCCTGGATCATCTCAGCGCAGAGGGAGAACAAGGAGGGAAGAGACAAGGACATAAGACTTTTTGCTTCCATCACAGTGAGGAGGTGCCTGGTGGACTCACTTTGGTGCATGTTAAATCTGTGTTTATTGTGTGTTTTTATTGTTTTATTCTACATTATGACTGCAAGGCACGAAATTTCGTTCAGACCAAAAGGTCTGAATGACAATAAAGGATACTTGATACTTGAGAATTGCTGCCTCACAGAGCTGGAGACCCGGGTTCGATCCTGACTACAGGTGCTGTCTGTACAGAGTTTGTACATTCTCTGCATGACCTACGTGGGTTTTCTCAGAGATCTTCAGTTTCCTCCCACACTCCAAAGACGTACAGGCTTTTAGGTTAATTAACTTGGTATAAATGTAAATTGTCCCAAACCATGTTAAGTGCATTTCTTTAATCCCTGCCTGTTCAATATCATCTTTAAAAAAAAAATTGGCAAGATAGACAAGCAATTGGAAGAATTTTAACAGCTCCGTCTAGGAACTAAATGGTTTTCTGTGCTCCTAATGTGATATTGATATGAATACAGAGATCAAATAATCAAAAATAAACAGCCAGATCCTTGTTTCTACTGGTCCCAGAAAATAGAAAACCGTTTTCACATTATCCTCTGGCACTCTAAAGACGTACAGATATGTTGGTTAATAGGCTTGGTATAAAAGTGTGTGTAGGAAAGTGTTAGTGTACATTCTATCTTCGGCCCACCCACTCCACAGACATCAGTCTGAAGAAGCGCCTTGACCCGAAACGTCATCCATTCCTTCTCTCCAGAGAAGCTGCCAGTCCCGCCGAGTCACTCCAGCATTTTGTGTCTACCTTAAACCTATCACTTACCCGTCGTCAAACCTCCCCAATCTCCACCCCACTAACCTCAAAGGAAATAGTCACCATGTTTGCAACAGTTGGGTGATTGCTCTGCCAATTTACTACTCAAGCTGTGAAGAAGAAAATTCCCATTCCCCCGTCCCCACCCATAGTCTTGGCACCAAAATATAATGAAGCCATGTAGCTCCTAACCATAATCTTGAATTATGGAGCAATCTTTGATCGGTTGAAAGCTCGGTCCTAATTTATGCTTCACATTAATCTGCTCCTCTTCCTTCGGCTTGCTTCTAGGTTTGCCTGATAATTAATATATTACAAAACTGAAATATAGTGGGAATATTTTTTGTTCATGTTGCAGCCTTATGAAGTGTAAGACACAAAGCCATTTATTTGATAAATATATAGTCCCATGACTGAATGGAAAAGCATTTGCTGCCTTTCCTAAATGACATTCTTCAGTTTAAATTACTACACAGTACATCACTACTGACATGGTCTTTGAGGTCCTATATTGCTTCTTGTTCTATCACCAGACATACAGTATGGATTAGAAAAATCAATACATTCTGAGTGATAGGATCACAGACTCAATGCAGTGAAGTTTCACTGGTTAGGTTTAATTGGTTGGTGATTTTCTTTACCGATAAGCACAAATACAGATAAACAATGATATAAAAAATACATTTCCAAATCCTTGCTTTACTGCGTGTGAAAGGGCAAAGATTCACCATCATAATTAATCTAATCAAATAATTTTACCTGTCTGTACTTAATGTAGAACTAGGAGTAGACCATGGACCCTCTCAGAACTTTGCAATTTGACTATGGATGAGTTGTATCACCTTTTCCCTCAAAACTCAATTTATCAATGTTTCTTTGTTTTTGATATTCCCTGTAACTAATCAGTTCTGGTCATCCTGTTACAGGAAGGACATTGAGGCTTTGGAAATGGTGAAGAGGCGATGCCTGGATAGGAGGGTATTAGATACAGGGAGAGGTTAAGCAGACTTGGATTGGAAACCTGATGGAGGTATAAAATTCTGAGGCATAGATAGGGTACTGAAGGGCATAGCTTTAAGCTGAGATGGGCAAAGTTTCAAGATGGCACACACACAGTGTTGAGTGCCGGGAAAGCGTTGCCAGGGATAATAGTGGAGGCAGATACATTAGTGATTTCATGGAGCTGCTAACAAAAGGGAAGATAGAATATGAAAGTAAATTGTTGAGAAACATAAATACATTGTAAAAGCTTCTGTAAAAAGGAAAACACAGGCAAGAGCAAATGTGAGTCCCTTATAGACAGACAGAGAACGCTATAATGGGGAACTTCAAAAATTAAATAAATACTTAGGGTCTGCCTTCATGGGTAATACCAGAAACCCAAAGATCCAGCAATAATGGGAAATTGAAGGAAACTAGCAAAAGCAGACCAACAGAAGTTTAGGGTACACAAAAGGTTGGATAAACTCAGCGGGTGCAGCAGTATCTAAGGAGCGAAGGAGATAGGTGACGTTTCGGGTTGAGACCCTTCTTCAGACTGGTCAGGGATCAGGGAAACGAGAGATATAGACGGTGATGTGGAGAGATAAAGAACAATGAATGAAAGATATGCAAAAAAGAATCGATGATAAAGGGAACAAGCCATTGTAAGCTGTTTGTAGTGTGAAAATGAGAAGCTAGTGCGACTAGGGTGGGGGAGAGAGATAGAGAGAGGGAATGCCAGGGCCCGATGGCTGAGGGAGAGGTGGGAAAGGGAGGAGACGGCAAGGGTTTAGTTTAGTAGATTGTCACGTGTACTACCCAGGCATAGTGGAAATCTTTTTTGTTGCGTGCAAAAAGACGAGACATAATGCAATCGAGCCGTCCACAGGGTACAGATACAGGATAAAGGGAATATTTTTATTGTAAGACAAAGTCCAGTAAATGTCGATTAAAGATAGTCAGAGGGTCTGGCTCAGGACAGCTCTCTAGTTGGTGTTCAGACGGTTCAGTTGCCAGATAACATCTGGGAAGAAATGGTCCTGAATCTGGAGTCATGTGTGGCAAGGATGAAAGTTGATAACTCCCTAGGAACCAAAGATTTTTAAAGAGATGGCTACATGGCGAGAGTGGATGCATTGAACAACATTTAAAAAAATTCTCCATAGATTTTGCAATGCTTCCTCAGATTGGAATGATACAAATGTGAAACCATATTCAAGAAAGAAGGCAAAGAGAAAAACAGAGCAAGAGACCAGTTAACCCAACGTCAGTGCTCGGGTCTCTTGAACGGCCTTCAACAGGCATCAAAGTACTAGAACAATACTTGATTCAGCATTCAAATTCACCTGAAAGTTAAGCAAACAAATATCAGAGTCCACTCCCAGATCTAGCAGAGTCGACAGAGGCACCGCAGTTATTCTCAGCTAGCTAAAGTTATTCATGTGTCCAATACCAGATGCATGAAACAAACAATCTGGTCCATGCTTTGGCATGGGAGGAGATTATCAGATGGACAGATGAAAAGATTCACCATAAATCCTCCCTGAAAATGTGCAACTTTTTCAACTGCTTCCGAGGAAACTGTTGCTAATGGCCCTGCAAAATGGAGGAGTGTTTGAGATGATATTGAGAACCTTGAAACCACGTCTCAGAAGCATGCTGAAACCTCTTTAGGGCCTGTCCCACTTACGCAGTTTTTTCGGTGACTTGCCGTACCCGTCATAGTCGCAGCAGGTTGCCGAAAATGTTCAACATGTTGAAACAACGGCGATCAGAAAAAGGTTAGACTCTTTGGGCGACTACTGTTTTGTGGTGAGTTGTCGCCCAAAGAGTCGTACCCTTTTCTGGTCGTTGCTGGATTTACACCATGTTGAAAATTTTCGGCAACCTGCTGCGACTATGACAGGTGCCGACAAGTCGCGAAAAAAATCGCGTAAGTGGGACAGGCCCTTTAAGCAGCAAAATGAACCTTTCACAACGCAACCTATTCACATGCCTGCCCCATCAGTTAGGTCAAGTGTTTTATTGTTGTGTGTTCCAGATAGAACAATGAAATTCTTACCTGCAGCAACACAACAGAATATGTAAACATAGTACACTGTAAACAATAAACGAGAAGTTCAGTGTCACATATATATACACACACACACACACACACACACACACACGCACACACGCACATAAAAAACAAACACAATAATAGTGTAATAATAATAATAGTCTATGTAGTTCAGAGCTTGTTTGGTGGTTGTAGTGTTTAATAGTCTAATAGCTGGAGGGAAGCTGTTCCTGCTCCTGGATGTTACAGGTTCCTGTACCTTCTTCCCGATGGCAGGTGTGAAATGAGTGTGTGGCCAGGGTGGTGTGGGTCACTGATCCTGCTGGCTGCCTTTTTGAGGCAGTTACCTCCTGCCCCATCTGGGTGAAATGTCAGTAGCCATCTCAGAACCTACACAAACCGTGAGGGGCTGTCTGAGGAAAAAGCACATGATAGGGAAGAAAATGGTGTGATCTATAATAATGTAACGACAAAATGTCAAAAGAAAATAAATCACCTCAGCAGGGTCTAGGCGGATTTGTGAAAGGGAAAAATCACATTTGATTCATCTATTGGAATTCTTTCACAATTTGACAAGTAGAATTGAGAAACGACCACCAGTTGAATATTGTGCGCAGATTTTAGGGATGAGATTGGCAAGGCTTCACACCAGTACATGCCCCAGTCAGCATTAATGATGCCAAAGTGAGATTCAAGTTCCTCGACGTAAATATTACCAACAATCTGTCATGGACCAACCACATTGATACGGCAGCCAAGAAGGCACGCCAACACCTCTACTTCCTCAGGAGACTGAGGAAATTGACACTTACAAAATTCTACAGATGCACCATCGAAAGCATTCTGTCAGATTGCATCACAGCTTGGTTTGGGAACATCTCTACCCAAGACTGCAAGAAATTGCAGAGAGTTGTCGATGCAGTCCAATCGCTCACACAGATCAGAATTTCCACCATTGACACCATCTCAGAAAAGCAGCCAACAAAATCAAAGACTTGTCCCAGCCCAGTCCATTCCTTCCGCTCCCTGCTCCGGTCCAGCAGAATGCAGAGAAGCTTGAAAGCACCACATTTTCGCCACTCTCAAGAATAGCTTCTTCCCATTCATTATCAGGCTTCTGAACAGTTCATCCATGAGCTAGGGTACTGTCCGATTCATCGCTACCCCAATGTGGAATAGGAATTTGTCTAATGGAACTGATGCGCCACAATGCAGAGAACTATACTCTGCCCTTTGTATCTTCTCCTTTGCTGTATCCATTGTATCAAGTTTGACTTGATTGTGCTAATATATCGTACGTCTGATTAGTTTGAATAGCATGCCAAACAAAGTTTTTCACTGTATCTCGGTACACACTACTAAACCTAAATCAGTAGTTGGTCAATAAGGTCAGAGCACATTAATGCTGGGGTAAAATACTCACATGGACATGTTAACCATCCATAAACCGAGGAGGGGGAATAAACAGGTCTATGTCAGACTGACAAGCTCTGGCCAGTGAAATGAACAGTGTTCGGGCCCCAGCTATTCGCAATCCTTATCAATGGTTTGGTTGACAGGACCAAACGTTATGGTACAAAGCTAGATGGGATTGTGAATGGATGCACAATATAAAGGGTTTAAGAGAAATGGAAAAGTCGAGAGCAAGGATGGACAAGAAGACCAGATACGACCTTAGTAAGGCCATCACAAAGGCCAAAAGGGACTTCTGCTCCAAGCTGGAGGATGAGACGGATGTTCGGCAGCTGTGGCGGGGCCCGAATGCAATCACCTCCTACAACACGAAATCAGGAGGCAGCACACATGTCGGGGACAGGACTGCCATGTCTGAGCACCACGCAGAGTTGACCATGAGGCAGGCGCCCCAACCTCTCCCTTTCCCAGATGCCTGCGTACGGTTCATACGGTGGATGGAGAACACTTCAGGCTGGACTGCTGAGTCTGGGGAGCTGGGAGTGAGCCATGTCTCTGTGAAACAGAACACAGAGCATTCCCTCGGCTCCCTTTGATAAAGCAGTCCTCCACTTTATTTTCTAGTGACTGTCCCCTCAGCTTCACTCTGACCTGTAGTCCTGCTCGATGGCTACGTTTCCATACTCCATGAAGCCCTCCTCGGTGTTTAAAGGTAGAGTACTTACGGGTCTCCGCGAGGTTGGGGAATCTCCTGAGATCGGGAATTCCCATACAGTCTGCACCTCCGATGCTGCTGGGAGATCCTGCCCGATGGCCTCGATTCCGGACTCCATGAAGGCCTCCCCGGTGTTTGCTGGTAAGATTCTTGCTGTACCTGCGCTCTTCTGCAAGGTTGGGGAATCCCCTCTGATCGGGATCTGATGTGCCTTCTCGAGCCCCCATTCGCCGTGATGGTATTTCGGTCACGGTCACTGAGGTCGACGTCAGAAAATCCTTCAGAGGGGTGAACCCTCGGAAAGCGCCTGGACCTGATAGTATACCTGGTCGTGTTCTAAAAACCTGTACGGACCAACTGGCTGGAGTTTTTAACGGACATATTCAACCTCGCACTTCTGAGGTCTGAGGTTCCCACCTGCTTTAAAAGGGCATCAATTATACCGGTGCCCAAGAAGAGCAAGGTGACGTGCCTCAATGACTATCGACCAGTGGCACTAACGTCGGTGGTGATGAAGTGCTTTGAGAGGTTGATCATGGCGCAAATCAACTCCTACCTCGACAAAACCTGGACCCACTGCAGTTCGCTTACTGCCAAAACAGATCAACGTTAGATGCGATCTCACTGGCTCTCCACTCCGCTCTGGACCACTCGGACAACAAAAACTCATATGTCAAGCTGTTATTCATTGACTACAGCTCCGCATTTAATACTATCATCCACTCCAAGCTGGTTACCAAGCTCTTAGATCTGGGTCTCTGTGCATCCCTCTGCAATTGGATCCCTGTCTTCCTCATTCACAGACCACGTATTGGTGGAAATGTGTCAGCCTCGATGACAATTAGCACGGGAGCACCTCAAGGCAGCATGCTCAACCCCCTGCTGTACTCACTCTATACTCACGACTGCGTAGCCGGTCATAGTGTGAACTCCATCATCAAGTTTGCTGACAACACCACTGTTGTGGGACTTATCACTGATGGAGATGAGTCAGAGTATAGAAGTGAGATGACCATTTGACCAAATGGTGCCAGCACAATAACCTGGCTCTCAACACCAGCAAAACCAAGGAACTGATTGTGGACTTTGGAAGGAGTAGGATGGGGACCCACAGCCCCTGTTTATATCAACGGGTCGATGGTGGAAAGGGTCAAGCGCTTCAAATTCCTGGGCGTGCACATCTCTGAAGATCTCTCCTGGTCCGAGAACACAGATGCAATTATAAAGAAAGCACATCAGTGCCTCTACTTCCTGAGAAGATTACGGAGAGTCGGTATGTCAAGGAGGACTCTCTCGAACTTCTACATGTGCACAGTAGAGAGCATGCTGACCAGTTGCATCATGGCTTGGTTCAGCAACTTGAGCGCCCAGGAGAGGAAAAGACTACAAAAAGTTGTACACACTGCCCAGTCCATCATTGGCTCTGACCTCCCTACCATCGAGGGGATCTACCACAGCCGCTGCCTCAAAAAGGCTGGCAGCATCATCAAGGACCCACACCACCCTGGCCACTCGCTCATCTCCCCACTGCCCTTGGGTAGAAGGTACAGGAGCCTGAAATCTGCAAAATCCAGGTTCAGGAACAGCTGCTTCCCCACAGCCATCAGGGTATTAAACTCAAATCATACAAAACTCTGAACATTAATAGCCCATTGCATTTCATCTGTTCATTTATTTGTGTGTGTATATATTTATTCAATGGTATATGGACGTACTGATCTGTATTTATGCCTACTATATTCTGTTGTGCTGAAGCAAAACAAGAATTTCATTGTCCTATCTGGGACACATGACAATAAACTCTCTTGAATCTTGGAATATAATGTTAAAAATACAAGGTCATCCACTTCAGTGCACAAAGCAGAAAAGTAAAGTAACTTTTTAAAATGGTGACAGATTGAGAAAAGTTGATGTTCCAAAGGACCTAAACGTCATTGTACATAAATAACTGAAAGCTAATGTACAGGTGCAACAAGCAATAAGAAAGTCAAATGGCAAGTTAGTTTGTATTACAAGAGAATTTGTGTATAGGAGCAAAGATATTTTACTGCAATTTTTCAGGGTCTTGATGAGACTGCACCTGGAGTGCTGTAAATGAAAGTAAAATCAGTAGCAATTTGCTTTTTGTAGAACATTGACTTCTCTAACTTCAAATAGCCCTTGCCATCCCTTCCCCCTTCTCAGTTCTCCCACCAGTCTTACTGTCTCCGACTACATTCTATCTTTGTCCTGCCCCTCCCCTGACATCAGTCTGATGAAAGGGTCTCAACCCGAAACGTCACCTATTCCTTCTCTCCAGAGATGCTGCCTGTCCCAGCATGCTGCCTGTCCCAGTGCTGTGAGTTACTCCAGCATTTTATGTCTATCTTTGCTTTTGGTAGAAGGTGCCTCTGTGTTTTGGGGACTAAGATTCCAGCATTACAAACAAATACATTGCACTGGCTCCAAAATAATCCGAGACATCCTAAAATGCAATCCTTCTTTGCTTCAGTTTTAAATAAATATTGGGTACAGTTTATATTCAAGCACCTCACAACCAACCACACGATTGTAAACTATGCTTAAAAATGCAAGCAAAAATGAGAATGTCTGCAGATGATCAAAAAAACAGCAGATGCTGGAAACACTCAGCAGGTCAGGCAGCATCTGATGAAGAATCCTGGCTCCTAACCATTACATGCTTTTCTTTCCACACGTGCTGTCTGTCCTACAGAGTGCTTCCAGCATTTTCATTGACATCTAAACTTTCATAATTAGATAAAAAAACAATTTAACAAACCTGTGATGATATTTCTCCTTTAATATTCTAGCTAAGTATCCCACCCCAACAAAAGGGCTTTACCCCACGCTAAAAAGTACAAGTTCCCCTCTGCAATCATTGAAGTTGCTCGATCATCAAATCTACAATATCAGTGATCACTGCATATCTCATCTGCAAATCCTCAATGCCAAACTGACCCTCATGCCACAGCTTCCCTTCATAATCAGGATCTCTTCAAAAGCATCTGCGACAGCACATCTATCAACACAAAACTTGCAACTGTGTGCTCTTCCTATAATAAAGTCTTATGCCTTACTGTCAGTATTTTTACATTGCCTGCCCACATGCAAAGGAGAAAAAAAGACTGAATTTATAGTTCACCTTCACATTTCTGTCAAAATATTACAAAGCCATTTGCAGACAGTGATGTATTATTTTAAATGCAGTCATCACACATAAAGGCAGCAGCCAACTTGCGCACAGTCGAGCTCCTGTTAACAATAATGTAATAATGACCCGATCATCTAATTTCTTGATTGTTGATGAATATGGGCCAAAACATTTAGATAGTTCCCCTGCTCCTCCACAGTAATACTGTAGTAGAATTGTTTTGGTCTACCAGAGAGTTCAAAACCTTGTTTTGTCATCTAATTTGAACAAAACACCTACTACAAATTTGCCATTGTGTAATTACAACAACCACCCCAGTCCATCTCCACTCCCCTGCACAACTACTGATGCTGTGATCGTTCAGTTTTCTGTCTCGCAGAAATTAAAACTGCACTTCACATGAAAACGGGAATTACGAGCAGGAATTTAAATGCCTTCCGAGAAGGCTGCATAACTGCAGGTGCAGGGAAGATGATTGAGGTCACATTTCATTTTTGATACATGACCTACACATATGGTGCTGACAGACCTGATTATTTTTCCCCATTTTTCCTTTCCTTTCTTGTTAAATATATACCCAATAATTAAGGAAATAAGAACAAGAAGAAAGCACAAAACAAATATGTCTTCATATTAAAAAGGTTCTAAAAATGTTCAACTCTGTTCCCGGGTGAGCTAGAACATTGCATTTTGAACGCTTACTTGAGGAGGTGAAATAAAGGAATCTGGGAGCAAGTTGAATAAAAACGATTGGGTTGTATTTCTGGCAAGACAACAAATAGATCCGAGCCTATTCCTTGATATATTCCTTGCATGTTTAACCACAGGGAACAATAAAAATCAAGGACAGTCAACAAACCAAAGACTTGATTAATTCCAAACATACAGCAAACTTGTTGAGTTGCTGCCTTTTATTGCAAACCTCTAAGTAGAAGAAAGTATGTTTTAAATAAATAAACCATGAAATAAATCATGAAGTACGAAACACTTCAAAATAAAATAGTGAGATTAAATGAGAACTTACCAGTTCGAAGTTTGATCTGTATTTTATGAGGAGTTACGATGAGGGATTACGTGAAGACCCCGTCCAGCACGCATGCGCGACATTCTTCAAAGCAGCGGTTTGGATTCACAGAAAAAACACAACAATTGAAATAAATATAGTAAAGAAAAAATAAGAACTTAATTACCAGTTGATCTGTATAATAGAGGGTGGGAGCAGAGGGCACGTAATCCCTCATCGTGACTCCTCATAAAATACAGATCAAACTTTGAACTGGTAAGTTCTCATTTAATCTCACTATTTTATTTCGGAGTCACGTGAGTGACTACGTGAAGACTTCAAAGCTCTGTGATTCCGAACCGTGTACCAGCTCATGCTTCACTCACTGTCTGAAGACCTTAGAGGGAGGAAGTATGTTATCACAATCAACAATAACCTGTTTGTGAACAAAAAAGGTTTATTAATGACAACAAAAAACAGAGAGCTCCCCGGGCTTAAATTAAATATTATCTGCAGACTCTAAAATTCTGTCTGCAAATGTAGCAGGTTCCGCCAGCGGCTTATTTTAAAACCTTTGGAAAGTTCTTTCCGAGGACCATCCTGCTCTGGCCAGAATATGGTCCATAGGCACGTCCATTCGCCTAGCCGCCGACATAGATGCAGCCCTGGTGGAGTGAGATTTGTAAACATTAGTATTGACTCCCGCGGACTTAAGCACCTGCTTGAACCACCTTGAAATGGTTTGACTCATCACTGACCATGAGGCTTCCTGTGGCTTATCCATAAGGCTTTTTCTCTCCCTCTTAAGTTGTATGTTGTGTCTATGTAATTTGCGAGATGGGTCTTGGCACACAGCCGTGGGTCAGATGAATATGCCCGGAACTCCATGACTGGAGGCGTGGTACCTGGTCTAGTTTATTTGACCAGTCCCTGAATATGGAATGTTAAACAGTCCAATGACTCTGTCATGCTGTCTAGCCTCAGAAGGTGGAGGGACTGTACCCTTTGAGCTGACACTAGTGCAATGAGCATGACTGATTTCACAGTAAGTTGTTCCAGCGTGAGTGACCTGGGTAGTGGCCATCCCCTAAGGTACGTCAGCACAATGCTGACATCCCAGATCTGAGTGTACCTTGGTCTGGGGGAATTGGTGTTAAAAATGCCCCTCATGATTTTGACAGTCAACAAACCAAAGACTTGATTAATTCCAAACCTTGTTGAGTTGCTGCCTTTTATTGCAAACCTCTAAGTAAAGAAAGTATGTTTTAAATAAATAAACCATGAAATAAATCATGAAGTACGAAATACTTCAAAATAAAATAGTGAGATTAAATGAGAACTTACCATTCGAAGTTTGATCTGTATTTAGAGGAGTTACGATGTCCACTAGTCAATGGGACCCCAAAGCCTGTTGTCCTGCTGCTGGAACCAAATAAGCTGACAACGCACTCCTGGCTGTATTGATGGTGCTGTAGCTGAGTCCTTCCTGATGTAGTCCAACCAGGAACTCCACAACACTGGTGGCTGTAGCTGTTGAGTAGGTAGTTCCTGTTTTGGAGCAATACCGTTCCCATTTTCTTATGTTGGTCAGGTATTGTCTCCTGGTGGACTCCCGGTAGGATGCGGTCATCCTGTTGATGGCGTCCTCAGACAGTCCCAGGCCCAGTAGAGGTCTTATTAGAATCTGCAAGCCAGGAGATTGACTCTGTCATGGCACGGGTGACTAATGCCTGACACTGGGTGATTAATAATTCTGGACAGCTGGGGAATTCCAACGGTGTTTTGACAGCCATGTCGAGGGCCACTGGGAACCATGGCTGTGTAGGCCAGTCGGGTATTATCAAGATTCCTGAAGCGGAATCCAATTGAATCTTGCGTAATACCGGACTGATGAGGCAGAAGGGAGGAAAAGCATAAAAGAACATTTTCCCCCATTGCATCAACTGCTGCTGCCTCAGGGTCTGGTTCCCAAGCGACATACGTTGGTACCTGGTGATTCAGCCTGGATGCAAATAGATCGATATCTGGTGTGCCATATTGCTTTGTAATTTCAGCAAATACTTTGGGATTTAACATCCATTCGATGTTATCGTTAAATTTGCGTGACCTGTTGCCTGCCACTGTATTTTGCTTACCTGGTAGGTTAGTTGCTGATAACCAAATATGTCTTTCGACACACCATTGCCAGATTAGGTTGACCAAATTGTCACACGATATCGACTTTACACCACCCATGTGGTTGATATAAGCCACCACCGTGGTATTATCTAATTGCAACCGGACATGTGCAGGATGCGTATTAGATGAATATGCTTTTAAACCATAAAACACACCGAACATTTCTAAGTAGTTGATACCCTGTGTCCGTAGGCAAGATGATTCAGAATTAGTCCATCTGCCCCCTGTGCTGGATTGCATGTCAGTTGCTCCCCAGCCTAAAGCACTGGCATCCGTTTGAATGGTTAATACTGGGTTGGTGATTATTATGGGACTGGAACTGAGCCTAATGTTCCTTGTCCACCATTGTAACTCTGGAATGGATTCAGCAGTTAAATTCATAACTCGGTCAAAGTGACCTGAGTTTTGCTTTAGTGCGTGCACTTTTGCTCTTTGCAAATTTTGATAGTGCAAAGGCCCAAATTGTAGAGCTGGAAAAGCTGCTACCATTTTACCAATAACCCTAGCTACCTGCCGTATGGTTGACTGAGGTTTATCCATTAGTTCACTGCATGATAGTGCCAATTCTGATGCTTTCCCCTTCGGCAGTTACAATCATGCGAATAGTATCAATCATAAATCCAAGATAGTCCATGGTAGTGGACGGTGTAAAATTGGATTTATCTGGATGTATGACAAACCCCAAAGTTTCAAACAAACGTTTGGTGGCTGCTACTTCCAAAATAGCTGTCTCCAAGGTTTTCCCTACTATTAAAATGTCATCTAAGTACTAAGCCATGACTATATGCTTTTGTTTCCTCAATTATGCCAAAGCGGGTTTTAAGATTTTGGTGAACAACCTTGGAGCGGAGGTTAGTCCATTTGGTAAGGCTTTAAATTGCCATAGCTGTTTCATCCAGATAAACTTTAAGTATTTACGATGCTCCTTGTGTATGGGTACTGTAGTAGGCATCTTTTAAATCAATGCTTGCTAGAAAGTAACCTCTAGAAATCAATAGTCTGGCTGTTTCAAAAGTTTCCATCTTGAAATGTATATACTTAACAGACTTGTTTAAAGTAGTTAAGTTAATGATGATGCGACATCCACCATCTTTTTTAGTTTTAGTGAAAATATTAGACACAAATTCCAGGTTCATGTTTTGTTCTTTCAATGACACCTTTTGCTAGTAGCCTCATCAGTTCAGCTTGACCCTCTTGTTTCTCTTTGACTGAGAGGGTGAATACCCTTTGGGGTATATGCTGAACTGGCGGAATGTTTTCATGAACAAAGTTAATTTTATAGCCATGAATGCTGAGTATATACTTGTCATTAGTGATGGATTCCCATGCATCCAAAAACAAATGCAATCTTCCCCTGTTAGTATAGAGCCCCTACTGCTCATGTGCTGAGACGAACCAGACCCACCTACCTCCATGGTTACTGGTGCTTCTTCTGCCTCTTCGCTGGATGATGAGGTCTCTGCTGGGCTGTAGAGGGCTGCTGTTGATGTTGATGTTGTTGGGGGTGGCACATTTTCCATGGGGTCCGCTCTGGGCCCTGGCCTAAAAAAGGCTTACGGGGAATGGTTGCGGACCCCGAGCTTTCACCAGTCGCATATGGTGGTCGACGACTGGTGGATGCCGTGGGGTACTGCCGCCTGGGTTTGTTAGGTCTGCTCGGTCCCAAACCTACCCTCACGAGACCAAAGGTCTTGGATTCTTCCTCTTTCACCTTTTTCGGACGGTCCTTTCCAAAGAGCAGAGTTGGAGGTTCTGAACCCAGTGTTTTGCAAAGTCCTGCAAATTTAGGGTTGAGGGCAGGCTTGATGATTTCCTTCCGTAAATTGTTTATCTCATATTGAGTGGTGCACAGCAGAGTTAATGTGTCTTGCTGATTTGTGGAGATGTCCACACCATCAATGTACCGAGCATATGATGTTATTCCTGCAGTCAGGAGTTTGAGGATTTTCTGGAGCTTCAACTCCAGGTTCCTGATGTTCTGCCCCAAATGTCCCCAAATTTGGCTGTTTACAGCTGGTACATTCAATGATGTACAATTTTCTGGGGCTGTATATTGTTCAAGAGCCTCATTGACCACCTGTTCTTGTAGGGGTTTTGAGGACAGGTGGCCAATGCTGGCTGCAAGTTTCGGCTCTAAAGGCTGACCCGCTCGTGGAATGACCACGTAGCGGTTGACCACACCCAGCAGCTCTTCCTGATCCTGTAAAACCTGCGTACTCCGGACATCTTCAGCCATCTTCTTGACAAGACCAGACCTGGTCGCCAATGCTGCCTTCAAAAGAAGGTGAAGCAATGGTCAGTGCCGTAATGGGCACTGCGGGAGTGCCTGAGCTCCCTTGGCGAGTCTGCTGCTGCTCTCTCAGCAGATCTCGCTGTAGAAATTGCTCCACAAGCCGTTCCATTCGGCTTAGGCGGCTGTCTGTGCCGCTCTCGAGCGGTGAGGCATCTTCATCCGAATCGTCGGATACTACCGCAGCCCGGTTCTGGCTGCAGGTACCTCCAGCCCGCTGCTCAGGCTGCACTAGCGGTGCTGGGCTCGGCTCGGTAATTAGTCCTGCCGCCTCTTGCCCCCCCCCCTCCAAAGAACGTTCCCCAACGGAAGACGAACGGGGGCGAGCTGCAGATTTCTTCCCTCTGGTCTTGCTCATTCTCCTGGAGCAGACCACAGAGAAAATACACACGGCCACGGTAAAACTTACCTGTCGGCCCGACTTTTCAATTTGTAGCGGGAGCACCTTGAACTCCCGTTCGTCGCGGGTGCACTGCATGAACGCTAATGTCGCGCATGCGTGCTGGACGGGGTCTTCACGTAGTCACTCATGTGACTCCGAAATAAAATTCCTCACCTCCCATGCCATCCCAAGCTCTCCTAACATTGTGCTTTTGATATTATTTGGGTCAAACAAATATAGAGAAGCAGTTTCACAGCTCACAAAAAGATTTGGGTGGGTGGGTCTGACACAAATGATGAATAAGTTTGTCTTTACAAACTTTCTTCTGAATACCACACAGAACAATTCACAGAGATTTACTTGGTATCTATCAGAGTGTAAAATAATAAGCTTGGAAAAAGTAATTGGCTCCACCAACCATAAACAAATAGCCTTGAAGCTACTGAATAGCTATAGTCAAATGTTAACCCTCCAAACTGATAAAGACCAAAAAAAAGCCTAGTTTCAAACAAGAGATACAATAAGATACAAGGTAGTTTGAACCCCAGTCACTTTGGAGATGCAATAGATTCACTAGGAATTATAGACATTCATACTGCAAAAGCAGGTCATTCATAGAAACATAGAAACTGCAGGAGTAGGCCAGCCCTTCGAGCCTGCACCAGCAGGTCATTCAACCCCTTACGCACTATACATGCTGTCCATTCAAGGCTCATCCCATTTCCCACCTCTTGATGCACGACCATGTGAATAACACACATCAAATGCAGAAAAGGCATCTTTTTGTAACTTGGAACGTAACTTTGTAAGCGCCCTTTTGCGGGCGACTATTTGCATACCTTGGGTATACAGGCAAATAATTTCATTGTGACTTGTCGCTTGTGACAATAAATGTATTCAATTCAATTAATTCAGGATGTGTTTTCCAGTCCCCACTGCATAGTGATTTTTTTTCCTCTTCTGGCTCCCCTTGAATCCTTTCAGCAATTACCTTAAATCTATGTAACCCCAATTATTAGTCCCTCACGCAAAGGAAGCCGCCTTGCTGTTCGCCTTAGCCATAAGTCTCATTAGGTCATAACATTAATTTGTTTTGGTTTATTTCTCTTTACCCGGTTGCGACCATAGCTGATAAGATCAGTATTTTTGCCTATGTCTTATTGCCCTAGTGAATGGCACAATGTGCAGGCCTCCTTGAATCATTCATTACCGTCTACCTGGTGAAAGGTGGCCCCAAGTTACTAATGGACAAGGAATACTGGACTTTGTCTCAGCGATCATGCAAAGACAGCTATGCATTTCCAAGCCAGAATAGTGGAGCCAGACATGCAAAGACAGCCACAATTTCCAAGCCAAGCAGCAACTAGACGCATGTGATAGTTACCCTTGCCCTTCACTTTGGTGGAGGCTCAAGGAGTGTGTTTAACAAGCCTTGGTGAACCAAAACAGGAAGGACCTTTCTGTCCTGACCTTCCTCCATTCCCAAAGTGAGGGCACACACAAATTGGAAGAACACCTCATATTTCACTTGGATTGCTCACTGTATAACCAAACATGCTGGATTCACAAATTTCAGGTAACTTTACAAACACCTCTCCCTCTCCCTCCTCCTCCCCTTCCCCTAAAGGTCCGTTGACCAATTCTACAGTTCACAACAATTCGCCGTCTTTAGCCAACAATTGGCTTATCAGGAACCTCCTTGCCCGAGATGATCTGTTGCCGGCCCCAATTTGTCCTGTTTTATTTTCTCATTTACAGTTTCCCACCTCCACTCCCCTCCACTGCAACCAGTCTGAAGAAGAGTGCCGATTAGAAACGTCACCTGCCCATTTTCTCCAGAGATGCTGCCTGACCCGCTGAGTTTCTCCAGCACTTTGTGTCTATCTTTGGTGTCATGTAAACCAGCATCTACAGTTCTTTTTATTACATTTTGCTCACTGGATGTGGAGTAAATTATTAAACTAGACACAAATTGTTCTGAAGCACTTCCTTAATTACAGTGGAGAACACAGGGGGGACAAAAAACCATAAAATTGTGCTCTGTTATTAGCACGTTGTAACATTCATGTTTCTCTATATGGGTAATTAATGCAAGGAAAGCTGCATTTATGTGTTTTGTAATTGTTCTAGCATTTACATGAGCTGGGTTATGATGCACTCCTGTTAAAGGATAGCTACAATGATAGGAAGTAAAAATCGTTTGGTCTAGTTCCAGAAACAGATGCAAAAACGCAGCTCAAAAATTATCATAATACACCTTCAATTGCCCATCTCATGCAGTAATGTTTTCAGGTTGTTAATTATTTGAGGACAAAAAAAAGTAGCAGGTATTGCTTAGAAGGCTATTCTGAGGGCTTGTGCGAATAAACTTGGTTTTGAACAACATAATACAAGCTTAAGAAGTCTGAAGAAGGGTCTCGACCCGAAACGTCGCCTATCTCCTTCGCTCCTTAGATGCTGCTGCACCCGCTGAGTTTCTCCAGCTTTTTGTGTACCCATAATACAAGCTTAACTGTGCATCCCACCTGTTCCATCCTTGACCCAGGAGCATTTTGTGCTGACACCGTAAGCAATAAATAATAAATTGGAAAGTACTCTATTGTCCATCATGAATGTCACAGCTTGCTAGAGACAAAATATGTATCATCTTCTTGCTGTTGTGCAATTACCTTGACAAGGCCAGACTCACAATGAACAGTGACAAGTAGATCATTGATGGGAGCTGGAATTATGGCTATTAAATCTCTTCAAATCTTCCTTCAGCACCTATTTTGTTTTATATCAGTTTGCTGCGAAGTGAAATTTAGTCAATTGTTGATCCCAATTTATTAAAAAATGAACTTGCATCTTCTTTTGGTTCCTGATACACAGATACGCTACCTGCTTCCAAAATGTGCTAGTTAAACTGATTTTATTAGCATTTATATTAGCAATCTGTTAAATCAACAAGCACAGATGGAATAAGGAGTCAGTTGAGTCTCTCCAGATTGAAGCTAGTAATTCAGCTGTGGGGATATCTACAATCAAAATCCAACAGCAGGGTCTGGTTCTGAATGTGGTATGGATTTTATTTTGTATACTTGAACAATCCTTGAGTTGACAGAACGTAATGGAGACCTACAATCATGTAAATGCCTCATTGCATTTTGGTCTTTGTGAAGACGTTTTGCCGATAGGTTATTTATCCTGCATTCTATTGACTGCGGGAAAGACATCTTCTACCGATCATTGAGTTTAATATAAATGAGAATGTAAGCCATGAACATATGCCATTATGTTTCACAAATCCTGAGAATAAAAGGATATTTCAAAAGTAATCTGGTAAATGGTTCAATTCCATTTGCTCAAACATTGCTGCCAAGAAAAAGATTTCACCTCTTTTTGGTGGGCTTAACAAAGTCTGTACATAGCATTAGAATGTAGAACATACAGTACAGGAACAGGCCCGTCACCCACAATATCTAAGTTAAACACGATGCCAAGACCAACTCTTATCTGCCTGCACCGTCTGTTAAACGCCACTATCATACCTGCCTCTACCACCATTCCGGGCAATGTCCTCCAGCCATTCACCACCCTTTGTATTAAAAAAAAACTTGCCCCACACATCCCGTTGAGGGGACGGGACCCAACGGGTCCCCCTTGGTCTAGTCGCCTTTAATCTTTGCCTCTCTCACATTAAACCTATGCCCTCTAGTATTTGATTTGAAAGTTCTGATCCTTTCTATGCCTCTGATAAAATTATATCCTTCTATCTGGTCTCCCCGTAACTCTGGCCATCCAGAGAAAACAGTCAAAGTCTGTCCAACCTCTCCCCGTGGCAAATACCTTAATTCAGATATCATTAGAGTAGCCCACCATTGATTTCAAAAAGAGTTATGAAATTGTCCAAAAAATATCAATGTTATAATAGTTTACACAGAAGGTCAGACGGTAATCCCAATGGAAGCTGCGCGGGCTTTCTGCAAGAGGACGCCATGGTCAGAGAGATTAAGCACAAAAGGCACAAATTAAAAAAAAAAGAAATAAAACCCGATAGACAGGAGACGCAAGTGTCTTCCAGCATCGACACCATGTAAATAAGCAATTCACAAACTCTTAAAGTGTGCAACATCTTTTAATGATAGCACAAGGTATTACATACATCCTCAAGCACTGGCTACATTCTTCTACTGAGCTGTACCCAGGGAGGGGAAGGCGTTATGATTGATGTTAACTAGGCGGGGTTAATGGTACTGAGGTAACTATATTATTGGTTGCATATAAACCATCCACAGAAGCTGCACAAAAGCTCTCATCCACCTTGTCTTTGTTATGGTGATCATTTGGAGGGGACGTGTGAGAAGGAACTGCAGATGCTGGTTTAAACCAAAGATAGACAACAAATGCCGGAGTAACTCAGCGGGGCAGGCAGCATCTCTGGAAAGAAGGAATGGGTGACGATTTAGGTTGAGACCCTTCTTTAGTCCGAAACGTCACCCATTCCTTCTCTCCAGAGATGCTGCCTGTCTCGCTGAGTTACTCCAGCATGTTATGTCTATTGCTAGGAGGGAGCCAGATATCAAAAGAAACCACTGAACAAAAGGCTGCCATGGAGGCGATAAGCACGTGGGAAAGGGAGACCATGATGATTTTCGGCCTCTGTTGGACCATCACGTGCCATCGACTCTCCTGATAGGAGTTATGTGCTATGTGTGGCCCCACACAACCACAAAGGGTGAGATGATCAGTGTGCAAGAGGTTACAGCACAGCTATGAATGTGCATCATAGGAGAAGCCTGTAATCGGTGATAGAGTTCAAATATCCTGTGCATTGAAATTGAAGGCTGGGAGATGCTGTCAGGAAGAGACAAGTTTCACGGGATAGACCCTTGAATAGCTGTCTGATGGCGATCTCTGCGTGATGTGCTTGTGAGGGTTTGAGAGCGTTAACAAAAGTAATATCTTGCCCCAATTTACACCAGCAAGAGAGAATACATTCCCTGTGGGCTTGTGATGACTTTAAGTGTGTGACTGATGCAAGAAAAACACGGCCATTGCACACAAAACTCTCTGGCTAAATTTCCTGATGGACACAGCTTCACCAGAAATGATCACTGGTATAACGCTACACGGATTAAATCTCTTTTATGCCTGATTTGCTCACAGAATGAGGTGCTGATAAATTCAATTTCCAAGAGTCTGTGAGGTTTTGAATGATTATGTCTGTTTGTGCAAGAAAGGCAGAGAAATACCAGCTTTCAATATTTTTCCTGTGACTGATATTTATTAGATGGTTCGGTAAAGATTGCCAGCTCTGATGTACAGCCTGAGAGGACATTAAGAGGCATGTTGGGAGTGAGCTCCCACGTATACAAATGTTGGATCAATAGAGTTGATGGGCAAAAAAAGATAATTGGCATGGGTTATGTTGTATGGTGAACCAGAGTATCTTTCATCCTGTCTCAGAAACAAGATCACCTATTTAATAGCTTAGGGTGAACAAAAGTTCACGGAATTAGCAGTCTCGGATTTGCAATCACGGTTGATATTGACATCCATGTAAGCAAGTACATTAACATGGTGAGTCGTGGCCTTGTGTGGGTTGGGAGATTGCAACCTTCACGTGGTCCACCTCGTTTCAACCAATGCAATCAACCTGGCGTGCACAATCAAATAAGATTAATTAGAACAAATTGTCCTACAACTTTAGGCTGTGCACGCCATACGCAAGAAAAAGAAGTGGCTTTGTGTAGTATTTCCTACTCAGTTTTGCGTACTTTTAGATATGGGTTTACCCAAGGTATCCACTATGTGCCATAAGAGAGGGGTCAAGTATACACTGCCATTCAATCATGGCTGTGTAGGAAGTAACTGCAGATGCTGACTTAGACAGAAAATGCTGGAGTAGCTCAGCGGGACAGGCAGCATCTTTGGAGAGAAGGAATGGGTGACGTTTCGGGTCGAGAATCATGACTGATTTATCTTTCCCCCTCAACCCCATTCTCCTGCCTGCTCCCCATAACCCCGACACCAGTACTAATCAAGAATCAGTCACACTCCGCCTTAAAAATGTCCATCAACTTGGCCTCCACAACCTTCTATGAGAGCCTTCTGTAGCCTATCTGCCCACTGGCTCAAGCAGTTCACTTATGTTGGCACATAATTATGTATGAAAATCTTTACATTTAGAAGCATAAATGTAAGCAAAGAATACAACAGAAAATGATGACATCCAATAGTTCAGAGCAAGTAATGTTGCACAATCACTTGACAATTCCTCAGCAAACAAAGTGGTCGGCACCCGAATGTAGCATCACCTAAATGATATCAGGCATGCGCAGATAATTGTCAAGACCCATTCACCACAGAAGTGCTAAGCATTGACCATCTCAAATAAGAATCGAACCACCTACCCTAAGCTTAATAACACTGAATCCCCAACACTGAATGTCATAAAGAACACCAATGACTACAAATGCTACAAGACCAGAATTTAATACTGTTGCTGCAACAAGTCAGAGACAGGGTATCCTGCAGCAAGCAACTTCCCTCCTGATATTCCAACGTGTTTCCATCACTCACAGGGCACAAGTCAACAGTATAATGCAATATTCCACTCACCCGTGTGAATGTAGCACTGAAAACATTAAAACAGCTCACCATCCAGGGCAAAGCAGCCATTCATCATCCTCAGCACTCATTACCTTGGCCACGAGTACAACTATCTACAGTGGGGTGATCTACAAAACACATTGCAGTTCTCACCCAGACATTTCCAACCGTGCTTCCAAACTATGTACCATTACCATCAATACAGGTCAGACTTTAAATCCAAGAAAAACCTGCAAGTCATATTACATATTAAATTGGCAATATGCTGCACCAGGTGCCTTCATTGTCAAAGAGTCAAAATCCTGGAACTCCTCTTGCCAACAGCATTGTCGGACTATCTTCTTAAAGAGCACTATAATTGTTCAAGAAAGTGGCTCACTGTCACTTTCGCAAAGGAAATAAATGCTGGCTCGCAATGGCTGAACTCTCCAACTAACAAATGGATGAATGGACAAAAAATATTAAATAAATATTATTTTTGTGATATAAGAAATTTGCAATTTAACATCTTGGGCGATCTGTATTCATTGCACCTTTGCATGTGAAGTTTGTCTTCAGAGGAATGGGGAGAAATCAGCTGCTGCATCTGAGCACCTTCCTGCACCATTCACAAAAATGCCAATCTGGCATCATTCAGGCAAAGATATATTCTCAGAGGGTGATCCTGAAGCAATTACAAAGATTCCAAAAAACCTTAAAGAACCAAATATCGAAAATGCTGGAAAATACTCAGCTAATCAGCCAATATCAGTGAAAGAGAAACAGATGTAATGTTTCAGACTGATTCACAAGAACTATCCCCAGTAATGAGGTGGCGCAGCGGTAGAGTTGCTGCCTTACCGCGCTTGTAGTGCCAGAGACCCGGGTTCGATCCCGACTACCGGTGCTGTCTGTACGGAATTTGTACCTTCTCCCCGTGACCACATGGGTGTTCTCTGAGATCTTCGATTTCCGCCCACACACCAAAGATGTACAGGTTTGTAGGTTATTGGCTTAGGTATGTACACTTGGTAGCAGTGTAAAATGTCTCTAGTGTGTGTAGGCTTGTGTTAATGTGCGGGGATTGCTGGTGTGTGCGGACTCGGTGGGTCGAAGGGCCTGTTTCCGCGCTGTATCTCTGAACTGAACCAAGTAAGAATCTAATTATTCCATTTCGGTACACGTGACAACAAAACACATTGGACTCTCTTGTCTATATCTTAGAATGTGGGTATTTTTCCCTCATTTTCCAGCACCCAGAGTATTTTTTTTTTTTAAACATAAAATAAATCCTGCTCAATGTTAGTTCGTATTGCTATTATTTGAGAACTTCCAACCAGTGATCGCCCATCCCACCCTTGTAAAAGCTCCAGGGAAAAGACAAACTAGTTATTTTACCGACTGCAATAGTAGTCGTAACAAGTCAGCAGCAGCATATTTTCCTCAGAATACAACGGATGACAGCTGTGGATATTTTTTTACTTAAAGTAACTCCACCTCATGGCATTGCAAAGGCAGCAAAAACTAGAAGAATAGAAGCATAATAAACTGAATGAGGAATGTCTCTCATTTTCTTCTCAAAACAGAATAGATTCATGGCTTTGCTATTAAGACATACACAGATGAAAATGCAATTCCTGTGGCTTGTTGGTTATGTCTCCTTTATGGAAATTAGATCATTCTTGCTTCACATTGAAATGCAATTATCCATCGTATTGCTACTATAAAATAATAAACAACTTTCATATTATGCTCTGGATTTGAACTTTGCTGTAAATGATACTCGTGGAATACGGCAAGTGTAAAGACGGCCATCATCGTTCATATGGCTTTTCTGTGTTTTACTAGATGGAGTTTTGGCCATTAATGAAGAAAACATCTCATCATCTCACATCATGTTCAGGCGATATCCAGAAACCACTTTAGACTTCAGAACTACAGCATGTAAATAGGCCCTTCGGCCCACCGAGTCCATGCCGACCAGCGAACACCCCCATACACTCGCACTTTTGGGAGAATTTACAATTTTCACCAAACCTTTCCTGTTCTTGCCACCAAAGTGGATAACCTCACATTTATCCACATTCCAAAGTGGGTAACCTCACAAATGTGGATAAATGTGAGGTTATCCACTTTGGTGGCAAGAACAGGAAGGCAGATTATTATCTGAATGGTGTCAGATTAGGAAAAGGAGGTGCAACGAGACCTGGGTGTGCTTGTACATCAGTTTAAAATATTACATAGACTACATTCCTCAAAATCCAAACTACATAACATCTTTCCAAAAGTATCTGCCATATGTGATAAATGTCAGCACTTAGAAGCTAATCTGACACACTCATTTACAAATTGTGTAAAAATTACAAAATTTTGGATAGAAATATTTAGGATAATTTCGAATGTTGTTAATATGAATCTGACTCCTGACTCAAAGTTAATAATACTAGGAATACTGGAAACAGATCAATTAATAACAACGAATCAAAGAATTTTTATTGATTATGGTTTAATAATTGGGAAAAATTATTATTAAAAAATTAATATTAAAATTCTGGAAAGGTGCTACATCCCCCACAATCAAAATGTGGAATACAGAAATGTCGGAGACACTCCATCTGGAAAGATTGAGGCTTGTCCTAATGGACAGGTTGGATCTCTTCAGAGGGATATGGTCTCCATATATTGAATATCTACAGGGTCAAAGTGGCTCAGTGCAGAGGCTTGGCTGAGGCCTGAATAATAGAATGGATGAAGAATTACGTATAATAAATCATGGTTCTATCTCCAACGATGGATAATTGTTTAATACTCCATTCACTTTCTTATTCTCTATATTATTTTTCTCTATCTTTTCCTACTTTATAAAAAAAAATTAAAAAATGTATAGAAACATAAAGTCTTAAATGTTAATATTAATAATATTATGAATGTATGTAAGAAGTATTTTTTATTAATATGTATTTACAACTAATAAAAAATATTCATCAAAAGACTTCAGAACTACAGCATGTAAATAGGCCCTTCGGCCCACCGAGTCCATGCCGACCAGCGAAACACCCCCATACACTCGCACTTTTGGGAGAATTTACAATTTTCACCAAAGCCTTCCTGTTCTTGCCACCAAAGTGGATAACCTCACATTTATCCACATTCCAAAGTGGGTAACCTCACACATGTGGATAAATGTGAGGTTATCCTCTTTGGTGGCAAGAACAGGAAGGTAGATCATTATCTGAATGGTGTCAGATTAGGAAAAGGAGGTGCAACGAGACCTGGGTGTGCTTGTGCATCAGTCACTGAGAGTAAATATGCAGCAGGCAGTGAAGAAAGCTAATGGCATGTTGGCCTTCATTTCGAAAGGATTTGAGTTTAGGAGCAAGGAGGTCCTACTGTAGTTGTACGGGGCCCTGGTGAAACTGCACCTGGAGTACTGTGTGCAATTTTGGTCTCCTAATTTGAGGAAGGACATTCTTGCTATTTCGGGAGTGCAGTGTGGGTTCACCAGGTTAATTCCTGGGATGGCAGGACTTACATATGATGAAAGAATGGGTTGACTGGGTTTGTATTCACTGGAATTTAGAAGGATGAGAGGAGATCTCATAAAAACATATAAAAATTTTAAAGGATTGAACAGGCGAGATGCAGGAAAAATGTTCCCGATGTTGGGGGAGTCCAGAGAGTTGTGAATCTGTGGAATTCTCTCCCACAGAAGACACTGGAGACCAATTCACTGGATGTTTTCAAGAGGGAATTAGATGTAGCTCTTAGGGTTAAAAGGATATGGGGAAAAAATAGGAACAGGGTACTGATTTTAGATGATCAGCCATGATCATATTGAATGGCGGTGCTGGCTGGAAAGGCTGAATGGACTACTCACTCCTGCACCTATTTTCTATGTTTCTAATCTACAAACCTGTACGTCTTGGAGTGTAGGAGGAAATCAAAGTACCCAAAGAAAACCCAATGGGGTTACAGGGAGAATGTACAAACTCCATACGGACAGCACCCATAGTCAGCAACTCTACCACTCATCATCATCATCGGCGGTCACTCGAAACGAGTATGACTGTCCTCTCATGGAGGATGCCTGCGCTTGACTTTGTTTAATGAGGAGAGACTGGTGCACAGACACCCACCACATGGTCCTTGACAGATCTGGGTTGGAATCCAGTGGCATGGAATCCAAGACTCTACTGCTGCACCACTGTAGAAGCACAGAAGGAAACATTTTCCCTCAGAATTTTCTGCTGAATGGAGAAAGTCAAATTTGTGGCAATTTATACCTATGGCTTCAATCGGAAGGATGTAAACAAACTGACCATGACGGATGCATGCATCAATAAAACGAGTGAAAGAAATCAAATTATCCACAATCAATGGAGCACGAGGGAGTGAAAAGCATAATTCTCCAAAGTTTTCTGCTTTCTTGTGAGAATTCTGGAATTATCTGGTAGCTTATGGAAGGGTCTAATTGGATGTTGCACAATGCACTGGAAAGGACTTTGAATAGGACACATTTTTGCCAAATTAATCACCCAGAGGAACAAAATTAGAGCAGCTGGAGGAACTCAGTGGGTCAGGCAGCATGTGGAGAAGGAAATGGACAATTGACATTTCAGTCGAGATCTTTCATCTAGACTGAAAGAGCAGACGGGAAAATAGCCAGTGTGTAAAGGCGGGGGGGTGGGGGGGGGGGAGGGGGGGTGGGGGGAGGGGGGGAGGGGGGGGGTGGGACACCCTATGGCCATCCATTCTCTGTATTGCAGCCAATGCAATCCCAGCAATTATTTATCTGCTCTACTCCGACACTATCATTCATGGATTCTCCGATTCATCCTTTGCCCTCATGTTATCCTACTTATACCTATCTTTGTACACATAAGAAATAGAAGCAGAAGTGGACCATGTGGCTCCTCACGCCTCCTCTGCTGCTGAATATATTGATGGCTGCTCAGATCCATCAATTCCACATTCCTACCACATTTTAATAACTCCATTCTCCTGAAGTCCAAAAATCTAGCTATCTATTGCCCTGAATATATTCAAGGTTTCAGTTTTCACAATCATCTGACACAAAGGGTCACAGCCCACTCAAGAAAAATTCCATCTCCTCTCAGGTCTGAAATGGTTGGTCTATTGTCCTAAGGCTATATCCACAAATTCTAGATTTCCCCTACTAGGGAGAATATCCTCACACCAATACCTTTTCACGATCCCTCAGAGACTTGTGTTTCAATAAAACCATCTTATTATTTTAAAGTCCAAAGTACAGAGAGTCAGTCCAACCTTTCCTCATCCGGCAATCCATTCATTCCAGAAATCAACCTGATGAATCTCCCTTATACTGTCTCCGAGGCAAGCAAATCCTTTGTTAAGTATTTCAAGTGTGGTCTCAAAGTTCTGCAGTGAAACTTCCCTGCTTTTATACTTCAGGTTTCTCACAATAAAGATGAATGGTCCATTTGTCTCCCTAATTATATATTGTGCTTCCTTAATAATTTTGTCATTCTTGTATGTGAACACCCAACCTTATTTTCAACATCAACATTCATAAGTATCAAACCAGCTCAATTATATTCTGGAGGCACAAGAGACTGCAGATGCGGCAATCTGTAGGGAGAATGGCTGGAGGTACTCAGCAGGTTAGGAAGCATCTATAGCTAATTGCTGTGCCCTGACCTGAAATGTCAGCTTGTCCATTTTCTTTCACAGATGCTACTTGACCTGCTGAGTTCCTCCAGCTGTTCTCCTGATTTTGCTGAATAATATTATTATTTTTTCCCTATTCTTCCCGAGTAACCTCTTTTACCCACATCATACTCCATCTGCTAAACCTACAGCTTTATGTCATCCACATTTGCAGATGAGGCAAAATGTAGACGAGTGATTAAGAGTAAGGAGGGTAATAACAGATTGCAAGGAAAGACATGCATAGGTTGGCTGAACCATCAAATGAAATTTGATCTACAAATAAAATGTATATTAAAAAAGTGTGTATATGTATGTATATATGGCATGTGTATGCATATGTGCGTGTGTATATATGTGTACATATGTATACCCAGGTCATTTTCTTTCAATCTTTGTTCCAATGTCAGAATGGTGAAATTGGGTTTGAAGATGAGGAGTTTTGGTGGAGGTGCACAAAATCATGACAGGCTAAGAGGAGGAAGATATATACAAGGAAGCTGTTCCTTGTAATGTATGGCTCAAAGACCAATGGACACAAATGTAACATTTGGGGCATTGGATACAAAATAGGATGAATGCAAGTTTTATTTTTAATTTGGACATCAGTTATTCATTGTACTGGAAGTAGGGTCTTCAAAAGAGGATTGGATAGGCACTGGCTAAGAATCATTTGCAGAGCGACAGGGAAATGTCAGGGCGATGCAATTAATGGATTTGATTTCCTAGAATCCAGCACAGTCGATGGGTTGAAACGTCACCTTCGGTGTCCTAATAATTAGAGGATGCTATGTTTCATTTAATCATATTTTTTGTATCCTTCTCACAACCTACCCTTCTACCTATCTTTGTTATACATCCATGTGTGTTGTCAGTGCACTCAGTCCTTTCACCCAACCCATTAATAGAGATTATAAATAGCTGTGGTCTCAGCATTGATCATTCAAGACCACAAGGTCAACTTCCAAGTGCATGTTAGTGCCAGCCAAAGCCGTCTTGCATCCTTGCGACATGCATTCTCAGCCCCGTTACTTTACTCCCTGCGCATTTACAATGCTGCAGCCAAATTCTGCTACCACTCCATTTACAAGTTTGCAGATTACACCACTGCAGCGGGCCAGATCTTGAACAATGACGAGATGGAGTGCAGGAAGGAGATGGAAAGCTTTGTAACATGGTATCAAGATAGCAACATCTCCCTCAGTGTTACCGAATTAAAGGAGCCAGTTATTTTGCTGGATTCAGGAAGCGAGATGGAGCACACACCCCAATGAGCTTCAATGCTGCTGAAGTGATGATGACCAAGAGCTTCATGTCCCTGGGCATAAATATTACCAATAATTTATCTTGGACCAACAATTTTGAAGCTCTGACCAAGGAAACACACCAATGCTTCTACTTCCTTAGAAGACCAAGGAAGATTGGTATGTCTCCAACAATTCTTCTACAGATACATCGTTAAAAAGCATACTGTCGGATACATCGCGGCTAATTTTGGCTACAGCTCTGCCCAGGACCGCAAGAAATGGCAGAGTTGTGGGTGTAACCCAGTCCATCACACAGGCCAGCCTGCCCACCATTTACATTTCATGCTACCTCTGAAAAACAGCAAATACAATCAAGGACCTTTGACACCCCAGCCATGTCCACTTCCCCTCTCTCCCGAAAGACAGAAGATATAAAGGTTTGAAACCACATTCCATCGAATTCACCAAGAGCTTCATCCTGCTGTTATCAGACGACTAAATGGTCTTCCCATAAGCTCGGGTGCAGTCCCAATCTGCCATCCTACCTCATTGCGGACCTTTTCTCTGTAACTAACACTGTATAATGCTTCTTTCTATATTCTGCACGCTGTTTTTTTTGGTTTTTTTCACTACCTGTTGCACTTGATCGTACTCATGTATAGGATTTGATGAGATTACATGCAAAATAAGATTCTCACTGTATATTTCGTACACAAGACAGTAATAATCCAGTACCAATTTCATTTTACTTTATCTAATTCTAAAAAAGCTATGCGTTTCTCTCACAAGATTAAAAGTCTTAAGATTAAAAGTCAAATCACCTTCGATCTTCACTACTTCAGCTCACTATTGCCGCTCTCTCCTTTGGTGACCTCTTCTAACCAGAGCATTCCTGCCCACTCTCTCAACCTGATGATATATTAATCTTATCTTCAGCCCCAAACTAATCTACCTATCCGTATCTCCCTCCTGCACCATTCCAAACACATAACAAATGCTTGAATGCTAACTCTAAGGAATAAATTTAGATTAAGATGTTAGCATTATATTGTATGCAATTTCAGTGGTTTTATGAACTTCATAAATTGAACAAGTATTTATATGAACAAAACTGTCATTGTGACAAGAAACTTTAAACATTTATTTTCTCAATTATAAAAATGGTCAATGCTCCACTTAACGTTTTCATTTTATATTTGAACTTAAAACTGAATGTTCTACACTCCAGTTAAGTCTCTTGATCTGACCAAGGTGATTTGTTCGAACAAATTGAAGTCTAGAATGAGGGCATCAAATGAAGCTTAAAATGAAGCTTTGGCATTCATGTTATTGGGACTATCCTCATATCAAGTGGTGATAAGAAATTATTGTTCCCGTTCCAGATCCCAGCATCTGCATTTCTCCACTAGGTTCAATTAACTCACATTTATGAGTAACTGCCTCATTGACTTTGGGAAATGGAGGAGGTGGGGAATGGTGGTGGGAATGTTGAAGGAGGGGATAACAAAACCCTCCAGATTACCTCTGTGCAAAGCATTGCTGTATTGTGCAGCTGCACTAAACGTACTGACAAGCTCTACACACGTAAATGTGCTGTGTTATATAATCGGCATTGTGCAGCTGAATTACCAGCTTGGCATCCAGAACTCCCCAGGAGATAATGCAGGTTCAGCTGTTCAATGGTGTTAGGATAGCATGTGGAACTGGCTGCAAACCTGACTTGGCAGGTCAGCCAAATGCTGCTGTTCTAAAAGCTCTGGAGAACTGCAGGATGCTGTGCTTCTATTGATGTTGTAGGAACATTGAAACGGTTTAGTATTGCCTTTGTTTTCAATAGACAAAAGCTGGGTGTAATTGGAGTGGTTTAAAAATCATGTTCTTGTGGAGCTTATTTTTTCCTTGCAATGATGCGCGTCTTTCACTACAGCAAGGGTACTGTAGCAATATGCAATATAAATGTAATAGGCAACTTATGACGACACACATTAAAAGCTGAGTTTACAAAAAGCCACAGCCTGGGAAAAACATTGATAGAGAAAAGATTATATGAAAAGGATTATGTGAAGAGGTCACTCATCTGCTTGGCAAACTGTTTGAGCAAATGGATAATGATACAGCATCCATGAAAGATAATGGTCTAAACATGCACAACATAATTAGGCAGTTGAGCAAAAAGGAAGAGACCTAGCTCCTTTGAGATCCTGTCCTGTGGTGCTGTTTGGCTTGCTAGCTGCTTTCATTTTGCTCATTATTAAACTCTGGGCATTCTGATACATGTTCATCCCTGTCCCCATCCCCCTCCTCCATGTCCCTTCCACTGGCCTTACATCTCTCCATATCCAACACCTTTTTGTCTCCTTTACATCCCAAGCCTTTGTCACTTACTCTACCCATTTGCCAATCAATGCCCTCACCCGTATCCATCTATCACTTGCCAGGTTTTGTCCAGCCCTACCTTCATTTTCCAACTTTCCCCCCTCCCACTGCATTCAGTCTGAAGAACAGTCCCGACCCGACAATTGCCTGTCCATTCCCTCCACATATGCTGCCTGACCCACTGAGTTGCTCTCGCACTTGGTGTTTCTGATCAAGATTCCATCATCTGCAGCTCCGTCTATCTCCATGTTCTTCTCTTTATTGATTAGGTTGCTTTGTCAGTAACAAACAAGTAGGATAATCAAACACTATATGTAATGAGCCCAAGCCCAAACATGCATCTCATGAACCAGGAGGGCAAATCCTTGAATTGATGGACACCCTGCATTATGAGGACTCCACGATTTCCCAGTGCGCTGCCAACATTATTCCTGATGCCCAGTGGAACCCTTAGATTTTCCAGATGAACCCTGCAAAGGGCTGTACTTTAGTGTTCTACTCTACCAAAGCCCCCATTCCAAAAGCTGGAAATTAAACATTTAACAGTGGAACTGATATCTTTGGTCCCCGTATATACCTGGGGGAAACAGAAATGAGTGCCCACTGATTTTCAACAGAAAATGCACCTTTTAAAATGCCAGCGTGTTCAGCGATGGAGAGGGTGAATTGACAACATTCTTCAACACCAATAACATGGCTCATAATGCACCCACATTAATCTTTAACTCTTTGTGTCTCTCCTGTGATGCTGCCTGATTGCAGAACATTTCTAACACTTTCTCATTTTCAGATTTCCAGAAGCTGAACTAACATTTTTTAACCTCAGGTCAAACTACAGCATGTAGTTTTGCTCCCCCCCCCCCTTTACTCGGAAGAACTTTAAACATGAAACAAATACAGAATTTACTGGAGATAAAAACAAAATCACATTAGGAAAAGATAGGTACAAATTGCTGGAGTCAGGCGAGACAAGCAGCATCTCTGGAGAGAAGGAATGGGTGATGTTTTGGGTCAAGACCATTCTTCAGACTGATGTCAGGGGGGAGGGAGATAGATCGATAAGGAAGTGTGAAGGTGTGAAGACAGGGCAAAGGGAATGGAGATCAAGGGAAATGTAGAATATATAATTGTTAGCTGGGAGAAGGTAACACCAAAGCAAACAGATAAAATGTAATCGGAGACAGCAAGACGGGTCAGAGAACTGGGAAGGGGGAGGGATGGAGAGAGAGGCAAAGCAAGGGTTACTTGAAGTTAGAGTAGTCAATGTTCATACTGCTGGGTCATTGTTCATACTGCTGGGGTGTAAGCTGCCCAAGCGAAATATGAAGTGTTTCACATTTGGAAAAAACAGCTACAATATCTGGTGCTTAATGTCCTTCGTATTTCATTTTAGTCATGAAAGTGGGATCACCACAACTCAAGGACAGCAATGCAGAGCCTTAATTAGCAACTGGTAATTAGTAATCCACAATTGATCAACACCTTCTTAAGCCTCTGTCTGCATTTGTTTATTTTTTCATTCATCAAGTTCTATATCATTTGCAAGGTCACTCTTCCGTACACAATCTTAAAATAGAATGATCACCTTATGCTTTATTATATTTGGATTATTTTTATAGATTTGAATGAAATCTCTCTTCATTAATAATGAGGCCACAATGAATCCCAGCAGAGTCCTTGCATTTACAGTGGCTATTGCACATCAAAATTGATCGGCAAAGCAGAATCTTGGATCCAGGTGAAATGCAAAGACAAATTCTTCACATGCATTTTTAAAATGCCTGCATTTTAGATTATATGCCACCTAACATAAAGACATCAAAAGGAAACCACAAGAGGCATTACGAGATAGTGGGAGAAAAAAATGTAACTGGTCAAATGAGGAACAAATTAATATAGGCATTTGAAAGGTGAAATATCCATTATCAGGTCTGGCCTATGCATTACTCAATATCTTGACTATGATTGCCTTCAGGATAGTTAAAATTATATGGTACGAAGAAGAAGACAGAGAAGTATAAGGGAAAAAAATGAAACAAGCATTGGGAAAATCGTATTAATTTATTGCTTCAAACATTAAATTATTTAACTTTTAATTTTAAAAATAAACATTAATAATAAAAAGATATACAAAGGAAAAGTGCAAAAACTCAGTGTCGATCTATACTTTTTTTGTTGCTGGTTTTATACACTAACACTTTTAGTACTTCTCTTTCTCCTTATACATAGCACCATATCATTTTAACTACAGTATCTGAAGGCAACCATAGTCAAGATATTGAGTAATGGATGGGCTGGGCCATGTAATGGAAGTTTCACCATACAAAAAGCCCACATTAATTTGTTTTTAAAAGCTTCACGCTTTTCATGGTATTTTCTGACATTAGATTTGCAGAAGCACAAACATCTCTAGTAAAAAAAACATGAAAGAAATTCAGATCATATTTTAATTAAATCCTCGACTTCAAGACAAAGCAAGGTGTGCATACATAAAGCCAGTGATGTAGTTCTCGCAAGATGAAAGTCAAAAGACAAAAATTCAATCAATATCAGAAAATGGAGAATGATAAATATCTCAGGATTTTGTGAGATTGGACAGTGTGACAGGAATTCTAAAATATTCAAAAAAGCAGTGGTGTTGTGCTATCAAATATTTGTGAGGAAAGAGAAATGATAGATTTACAACTTCAAGTCATCTATACCTGTAATCATAGTTTTCTCGCATTGCTATTTCATTTTTATTCTTATTGATATTTCAGTTATTGCACATCTTGTTTCAAGTGACTAGAACAAGTGCCCCAACAGAAGCCTACAGTTGCAAAAGGACTGCATATAAATCTGAGCACATATGGTTTATCTGTTCACTGTTAAGTTGATTAAGTGAGGAGTCAGACTGTGTTAACTTAAATACGCTAAAATGGGCAGTGATGCCTGTGTGCAGTATATTAAAACAATGAGTTTCATTTTTAGTTTAGTTTAGTCTATTATTGCCTTGTGTTCCAAGGTACTGTTAGACTCTTGCATGGAGAGAAACAAAAAAGACAGAAATGTCAAGTAGAAAATGCTTGTATTTCAAAAAACGTGACGAAATTCATTGTATGACTCATACAATGTTTAAGTGGAGAGTTACATTGTAAGTGTTTTGTTTGTTTTTTCACAGAGGGTGGGAGATGCTTGAAACATGCTACCATGGGATGGGATGAAAGTGGATATGATAGAATCGTTTAAGAGGCATTTCGGCAGACCTGAACAGGCAATAAATTGAGGGATATAAAGCACTGGCAAGCAGATATGCAGTTTAAATTGGCACTATGGTCAGCGCAGACTAGGTGGTCTAAAGGACCTGTTCGGTACTGTTCTATGTTCAAATGTGTTAAATATCTAATCCATCCTCTCTTTTACAAGAACTTTTCTACCCCTTTGTCCGTAATTCAATTTCACACCAGGCAGCATTTTGAGCTATTTCCCTTCCATAACCATAGCAAAGATTTTTTTTTTTTAAATAACATACAGAAACTTTCCATCCAATTCAGAAAATTCTAAAATGCTCTTTGGACAATAATATACCTATGAAATATAACTACCATTGTAATGCGAGAAACACAGCAGCTAATTTATACACAGCCATGGATGAATAGGTACATGCTTATGACCAGATAGATTGCTTTGTCAATGTTGAACAGGGGACAAATATTAGTCAGTACATCAGGCATCACATTTCCACTTTCCTTCAAATATAGTGCGGTGTAATAACTTAAGCACCTGTTCCACTTAGGCAACTTTTATCAGCGACTACCGGAGACTAGGCTGTCGCCACATGGTCGTGGGGTGATGCCTGTATGGTCGTGAGTAGTCTCAAGTCGCCTAAAGAGTCGTAATGTTTTTTTTCAGGTCGTCGCTGGATTTTGAAATGTTCAAAATTTTCGCCGACTGTGGGCTTGACGTAGCTTGTCTTCTCCTGTCGTAGGTGCTGTCGCAAGTTGTCGCCAGGATGACGCAGGTTGTCGCCAGGAGACATTGGTTATCACCGGGTGCTGACCAGTGAATTCCATTGGCGACTACCTATGTCAACTGGCGACAAGTATCGGCGACTGAATTGTCTTCAGTTGTCGCCGACAGCGTCGTTGCTTGTCGCAGCTTGTCGCTGGTGGACGTAGGTTGACTTCGGTTGTCACCTGTGTGGTCGTAGGTTGTCGTAGGTGTGGTCATAGGTGGGCATCCTAATGGATCGCCGGTTGTCGGTACTTGTCGTAGCTTGACGTCGACTGGGGGAGTCCAGTCGCCGCTTTTTCGACGACCTGCTACGACTGTGACAGTCGCTGGAAAAATCGCCTAAGTGGGACAGGCCCTTTAGACTTCCTGAGAGTGCAGGTGTGGATCTCAAATTTAACAATTCATCTCAGAGTTGCCCGTTCTATGTTATAAGGGCAGCACGGAGGTGCAGTGGTAGAATTGCCTCGTTACAGTGCTTGCAGCGCTGGAAGCCCAGGTTCGATCCCGACTACGGTTAATGTCTGTACAAAGTTTGTACGTCCTCCATGTGACCGTGTGGGTTTTCTCCGAGATCTTTGGTTACCTCCCACACTCCAGGTTGATTAGCTTGGTGTATGTGTATATTGTCCCCAGTGTGTGTAGCATCGTGTTAATGTGCGGGGATCGCCGTCCGGCCAGTTTCAACGCTGTATCTCTAAACTAAATATATCACAGTACTTCAACGAAGAATCCATCTACATTTTTATGCTCAAGTCTCTAGAAGTGGTTTCAAACTTGAAACTATCTGATCAAAAGATACAAGAACACGACCAAATGATTTCCAAGAAAGAAAAACTAGATCAGGAGATTGCTACAATTAACATTTGATAAGTAAATTCAGTATAAGAATATACACATTGATAACTGTACACCACATTCCATCGTTCAATCAAACTGCTGTTGTTCATCATTATTTAACTAACCATTTATGTGATTTACCGTAAAAACATCGTTTGTGCACAAAATGCGACAATGATTGGAAGTTGGCTCAGTTGTTTGTGGTACCATTTAATAATTCAAAGTTCTTGCAGCAGAATTCTGCCAGACATTACTCTCTCTCAGTATTTATTACAAAATCATTCAAAAAGAAAAAAGTCGTGGTTTAATTACCCACAATCTTCCACTCAGAAAAACATTGCCTTTTTACAACAAAAATATAGTCATTTTTAACCATAGATTTCAGGCTATTTACAAACAATAAACATAAAAAGAGTTCTAATGAGAGTGGCTAATGCTGTTTCCAGCCAGCATAGACAGGATCAAGTCATTCTTCAATCACAGCTGTTCCCCATTCATCATGCTCTAATAATGTGTAAACTCCTCTTAAACTGACACAATGGAGTGAAATTTATTATTCTGTATTTTGCAATAAATCCAAGATACAATAAATTTGACATTGACATTAATGGAACCAAATTTCAGAGTGAATCACAGATGTTGCTGTATCACATGAGTGTTGGAAACACACGGCAGGTTTCTACCCCAAAATGGCTTCCTACCTCACATCTGTAGACAGTAAGTTGGAGGGGATGAAAATCCATGCAGGACTCAAAACAGCAAATGTTCCTCTCTGCAAGCCAACCAAATTTCCCCTCTGCAAGCCAACCAAACTGTTTGAAGCGATGTGCATTGATTTTACATCTATAAATTGAAATTACATATTCTCCGCTCAGTTTGCTGTAGAAACCATCACTTTTAATGGGTAGGAAGGAACTGCAGATACATCACCCATTCATTCTCTCCAGAGATGCTGCCTGTCCCGCTGAGGTACTCCAGCTTTGCGTTCATCACTTTTAATGGGACCAGTTGCTGTATCTTTAGCCATGAGTCCTGTTTGTTGGAGTTCATAGAGACTCAAATTGGAGATGTTTTGCTGAAGTACTTTGGTAAATACACTCTTTGCAGAATAACTACACTTGGTTCATTACAAAATAGACTGCAAGTTGCAAATCCAGCCACAACGTATTTGCCTACACACTAGTGTTAATAGCTATGCTGATTATTAAATGTGCACCCCATTGAAAAAATAAAATGAATTTCACAAGTAGAATCAAACCATAAGCCAAGGTGATCTGTGCTAACTTCATTAATCTCACAAACTACCACTGTGGGGGTGCTGCATTTGTCCTTGGTACCTTATGGTAAGGGACAAGAAAGGAAACGGGTACCTCAACCACAATTTCTCATTTGTAATCTTTAAATTAAAGGACCTGCTAGCTTTATTTCATTGTCTTTGAGGGCACTGTCAAGAATGTACAGCCTTCTCTCCATAGCTGGATATCCTGACAATTAACAGACTGAATGTGAGCAAGAGTAATATTGCCAGGAGAATCAGAAATTAATAAAAACTGGGAAATAAATACTGATCAACAAAACTATTAAATCAAAATTTACAAAAGATATCAAGCTTTTTCAGCTAGCCAGTGGAATGAGAAAAAGATATGCTGTGTCACAAACAAAAACCATTTGTGGAAAAGATTAATCAAGGTATTCAAGTAATGTATACTCAAGCAATCACATGTATTCTCCAGCATGCATTTAGTACAAAGAGATTCAGCGAGGGATCTCCATTTGCAGAATATAGGATGGATGGATAAATTGAGAATATGCAGCAGCAGTCTGACTTTCCCATAGTACTGGTCATGTCAACATCTCAAAGATAAAAAGATTCTGTACTAATGCAAGGAGCTCTATATTAAGGCCGGGTTGAACAAGAATTACTACTAATGGTTTCATAACCACTCCGGACTGTAACTAGTTGGTTGGAATTCAATAAATCGCAGTAATTGCAAAGCCACGAGTCACAATTTATGTCTGAAAGGAAAAACAAGGTTTAGAAAGGAAAGGAGCCACAACAACAGTAAAATTACTGGGGAATAACATGTAGAATTTATTGAAGCTTCTTCTGCTTTTCAATGGGAAGGTGCTATTACGAGAGAATCGATACTTGTAATTTAAGTACACCTGAAAGTCGTGAGCAAATATTAAATTGTAGGCTTCAAAATTATGTGGCACTTATATTTGTATATATTTCAGCAAATGCATTCACGTGATCTTGGCAAGCGTGGGGTGTCACAGTGGCACAGTGAGTGGAGGTGTTGCCTCACAGTTCCAGTGACCAAGGCTCAATCCTGATCTGTCGGGTTTGCACACTCTCTCTGTGACTACGAGTGCTCCAGTTTCCTCCCACATCCCAAAAATGTGCGGCTTTGCAGATTAACTGACCACTGTAAATGATAGCTTGTGCGGAGTGGTAGAATCTAGTTGATGGGAATGTTGGAAGAATAAAATGGAATAGGGTACAATTAGTGTAAAAATGGATACTTGATCGTCTGTGCAGACCCGGTCGGCTGAATATCCCTGTGTGGCTCCCAATGTGTCACTCATGGTCAGAGTTTCTGAGCTCAAAGGGTAACCGGAGTCACTGCAAAGCATCAGGGGCACTGAGAGTTTCCTGCATCATCTAATCAAAGAGATGCCACCCCACATACAGCGAGAATTCACAATTACAAAATGGTGGCCACCCAGAAGTCTCAAAATGATAGAAAACATGCTGGCTATGTGCCAGTTTGAAACCTATACTCAACACTGTAGACCACAGCACATGAAGATATTAGAAAGGGGCTTTGGCACCAGGGCACTAATGGACGAGGAACTATATGGGGAGTGCAACAAGATGTGGAAATGCAATTTGAGATTCCATGGTCAGGAAAAAATGGACAGACTGATTACCAGCACTGAGTCCTACATAGTGTTGCACCTTCCCAGTGCCAGGATTAAGGATGTCAAAGATATATTACGTAGAAGGAAAGGTGACCCTGAACTTGAAATGCACATTGATACCATTGACAAAGAGAGAACTGATGCTGAAAATCAATGGTTAACTTTTCAGGTTAACTTTCAGGAGGAATCTATAAAGTAAGACATTGAAAGTAACACAAGCTATCAGAAGTAGAACTAGGAGACAAACAGAATCAATACCAAACAGAGGCCTGGTGCAGAAGAGAGCACTTCAGATTATTGATACATTGGGTTCACTCTTGGAGCAGAGGACACTTATTCCAAAAAGCTGGAGTAACTCGGCGGGACAGGCAGCATCTCTGGAAAGAAGGAATGGGTGGCATTTTGGGTCAAGACCCTTCTTCAGAATGGGGCCAGACTGGGAAGAATTAAAATGAATAATAAAAAAAGTTTACCAAGGATGTATGTGGCAAATTAGAATTGGCAAAAATATTGCTGCCACATCATAAATGGTTTAAAAATGATGACTGGATTCTCAATGTGGATACATAATGTTTGAAAAGTTAGGCAAGAAAAGAGAAATGGGTAACAACATTCCCATACATACCTTTTCTGGCCTAGGACTCTTCCATTGTTAGAGTGAGGTTAAATGCAAATTGGAGGAACAGCATCTCATATTTCGCCTCGGCACCTTACAGCCTCATGGAATGAATATTGATTTCTCCAACTTCCGGTAACCCCGGCATTCCCTCTCTCGCTCTCTCTCTCTCTCTCTCTCTATCTATCTCTCCCCCACCTAAGTTGCACTTGCTTCTCGATTTCAACCAACAATAGCTAACAATGCCTGTTTCCTTTATCATTGTTACTTTTTTGCATGTATTTCATTCATTGTTCTTCATCTCTCTACATCATCATCTATGTCTCTTGTTTTCCTAATCGCCAACCAATCTGAAGAAGAGTCTCGACTGGAAACGTCATCCATTCCTTCTCTCCAGAGATGCTGCCTGTCCCACTAAGGCACTCCAGCTTTTTGTGTAATTCTTAGCTTTAAACCAGCATATGCAGTTCTTTCCTACATAATATTGATTATTGGGTCATTCTTATGTTGGAAAAAGTGGATGTTTGACAAACAGAATCAATTTGGTTCAAGTGGGGAAGCAAAAAGGGTGTGAACACATTGCGGGAGGTATTTTATTGGCCGCCAGTCAAACCGGAGAAAATAAAAAAATGTGCAGTAAGCAAAAACTCATTTGAATAAATTTAGTTCGCCAAATATCAATTGTCGATTATATTAAAATGAAGGGAAAGGAAGACAATGAAGTTCTGAAATGCAATCAGGAGAACTTTCTTGACTCTTGGTTCAACTAGGAAGGAGGCATTGCTATAATATGGTTCACTGCTGGCAGTCAGAATTCTAGATCATTAATCCAAAGACACAAGCTCAAATCCCGTCACAGCCAATGAGAAGAACCATGAGTCAAAGAAAGAATATTTGAGAAAGAATTATCATTGTATTTTAGAGGTCCAGATTAGAAATGAAGAGCAAGGTAAAATCTTATGTAGAACTTCTAAATTAAGCTAATAACAATGGGGGAGAGTCGAGCTGGTCTGAGCGAAATTGGAAACGAGAATCAAACAGGGAAGGAACAGTGAGGGATCTTCAAGCAGGGACCATCCCAGGTACACACTAGGTACATTGAAGGAAGAGTAGATAAAGTAGACCCAAGGCTCCAATGAGAGGGAAATAGAGGACAATGGATATTTTAAGGCAGAGTTTAACAGATTCTTGATTTAGTAAGGATGCAAGGGGTCATGGGGATAAGGCATGAGAATGGGGTTGAGAGGGAGCGATAGATCGGCCATGTTTGAATGGCAGAGTAGACTTGTTAGTGACAAAGCAGTGCTAAATGTTTGAAGTGAATGACAGGACTAGAATATTTGCACATCAAATTAGAGTTCATGATGAAGGGGCAGTAAGAACAGAGATGATGGAGGTTAATCGATGGATGAAAATTGATAGGCAAAATGTGTTGGAAAGAATGGCTATGCAAAGAGTGGTTACATTGCCTGCATTAGATGGCTTTATTCCCTGGAAATTAAGGAAAGTGGAGATGATACAAGAAGGCCTGCAATCTTCTAAGTTTGCAAGGGAATTGTCAGAGCATTTACACCAAATATGATATCTTTGTTCAAAAGCATGCAAAGAGATTCCAGGCAATAACTGGCTGGTCTGGTTAACATCTGCAAGCTTCAAAATTAACAAATCCCCAAAATAAACAAGCAATAAGACAGATTTGAATAATTTCAGGACAGCCAGTATGGAATTGTCAAAGACAAATTGTATTTGACTGAGCTAATGTTTTCTTGAAATAACCAGAAGGATATTAATGACAAGAACAAGTTTAGACAAGTGACTAAATGGCTGTCAAAGATTATGGGGAGAAGGCAGGAAAATGGGATTAGGAAGCAGAGATCAGCCATGATTGAATGGTGGAGTAGGCTCGATGGGCCGAATGACCTAATTCTACTCCTAAATCTTGTGAACTTGCGACTGCTCTTTACATGGAGTTTAAGAAAATGTTTGACTGTTTTATACAGAAGCAGAAAATACTACAATCCTTCAGTAGGTCAGGCAGTCCTGGTGGAAAGAGGGAGTTCATGTTTCTGGTCAAAGACCATTTGTCAGAATTGCATTCTCCTCAATTTCCTTTATTACAAAGAGATCAATTAGCCAAACACAATTTGATTTGACAAAACCTTTTTTATGAGAAAGGATCTTTGACCTGAAATGTTTATCATTCTTCTCTTTCCACAAATGCTGCTTGACTTGCTGGATATATTCAGCATTTTATGATTTTGTCCAGCAGATTTCCAGCATCTTTTTTTTCCCTGATTTTACCTTATTGTATACAGAAAATATTGGTTAATAAAAATATGAAATAGGAGAGTCAGTGTCAGATTAAACTAAAATATTAGTTTGAGGACAGAAGGCAGTGAATTGTGTCATGATGGCTCACTTTGTCTGGACTTTACGTAAAAGATTACATACATTTCAAAATACAAGCTATGAGAGTAAATATGATCAAATGTTCATTTACTTCCTTCCCTCAGGTATTTTCTCATATTCTCAAACAACATTAATACAGGATTTGGAAAACAATTTCCAGAGTTTAGCCAGGAATTGCGATTTAAGTTCCTCAAAATAATGGAGTACAAATGAAAAAGCTTGTGGTTACAAAATCACGAGCCATATATTGGAAGTATTTCTAGTGATAGTTACTGAAAGTAATAAGACCAGATATAATCACTACATTTAATTTGTTCCCTTTACAAATATTACTCTAGAATTGTGCAAAGATTAATTTACAATGCACCACCTCAAACTCCTTTGTGTCGCACGCAGAGATGACGCTTGGTTGTTCTGCAAGTCCAAATGAAGTACTCGGGATAATAATGTTCCATAAAAGTAGGTGATGGAATTAGTCACGAGTCAAAGAGCAAACTAATCTTACAACACAGTACGAAGACACAGATAATAAATTCCTTTGAGTACCAAATAGCTTTTACACCTTTCAATTTCCTATTAATGTGTAGGAAGGAACTGCAGATGCTGGTTTAAACCAAAGATAGACACAAAAGGCTGGAGTAACTCAGCGGGGCAGGCAGCATCATTGGAGAGAAGGAATTGGTGTCGTTTTCAGGTTGAGACCCTTCTTCAAGAAGACAGCTGGAGCAGAGGTGTCCAGACAGAAATGTCCGAGAGTTGGCTAAACTGGGGAGATCTCGAAAGAACTGTCAACAACCTAGTGAGGTGGAGGATATTTGTCAATGGCCTATGCTCCCTAGAAGAGCAAAGAGCTTAAGAAGAAGAAGAAGTGTGAAGAAGAAAGGCAATAGGCTCCAGCATTTTGTTTCTATCTTCGGTGCAAACTAGCATCTACCGTTCCTTCCTACACGGTTTAAGACTATTGTATAGAATCATTAATGGGAGAACGATAAAGGGCCAAGCAAGCTCATAAACAGTGCACACTCCTGCATTAAATCCTGGTATTAAAGGGAGGGTTCAGATACCCAGAACTGATTAGATCCACTGTTGACATCATAAACTAGAGAGCAGTCCTGTCTACCTCATTGGAGACCCGCAGGCCATCGTTGATCAGATTCTACCTTACCTTAAACACTATTCACGTTATCGCCTTTATCATGTATTTGTACACAGTAAATGGTTCAATTGTAATCACATATTGTCTTTCCACTGGCTGGTTATCAAGCAAAGCTTTTCACTGTACCTCAATGCACGTGACAATAAACAAAACTAAACATGATAATAGCTACCACAATCTCCATCATGGTTAGAAGGGATCAGCAAAGCAGCTGGCAAAATCTATCACCCACAGGCCAAAAATTGGCTGGGGTTCAGCAGAATATGGAAAATTATGATATTGCAGCAAGTGGAACAAATTTGTTTAAATAAGAGCAGTGGCTTGAGAAGATTATATGAACGTCAGCCTCAAATACATCAATGGCAATATCTTCCCCAGAAGGAGAAGATATGCAAAGTTTTCTTTTTCAGGTTTTGTCCACAGACTCTTTGAACCGTGCCAAATTAATTAAGGTAATTTCTTATTCAATTTTATCATAACTGAGGGTGAACAAGGAGCAGAAACTTCCTATGCCAATTCTATTCCCTCTGTTGGTTAACAAAATTTAATCTGCTGCTTTGATGCAGATGTGGCTTTACAGTATTTGGTAATGAACAAATCAAAGTAAAGAAAACATTCAACCCTGGCCCTACATGGTGTTCTGTAATATTTTATTGCTGGATATTAACCAAATGAAATGGTGTCTTGAAAGGAAAATGCATAATTAGTACTTACAGGAAAACTTAGTGACACGCATTCTCATAAGCTCGGAAGATCAGAGCAGCAGAAGACTTTTTTTTCCAAAGCACAGAATAAGAAAATAACTTGCCTCTGGCTAATTAGCGGACTACGGAACATTTTTTCAGTCACGCCATTGTCTGATTTCGGCTTTTCTGTTTGCATTGTTATCTCTATTTTATGCAGAATTATATCAAATAGTTCCCTTCTGCAGTGGTTTAAAATAAACCATCCCTAATTTAAGACCTTTCCCCACAAAGTGGCAAGTTAATGAGCCAACAACTTCGATTCTTCATTAAATTAGCTATCTGGTAATGTGAAGCACTTTGATCTCATTACATGCATCAATTTAATTCCCCAAACTCCACAGTATTTCACATCAAATACTAGAGCAGCCATTAACACAGTGCTTTGGTAAGTGCATTCAGAACTATTTTGTTATCCTCATTTAGAATAATCTTTTTACATTGATTATTTTTGGAGACATGTCTTTTGCAAACCCAATTTTAAATTAAAATTTGTTTTGATTACCTTTAAAAAAAAATCTTAAACATTCACAGCACAGAGCAAAGTCATTTGATCTATGCCACGAGGGGATAGTTCAGGGTATTCCCACTTTTTAGTTTTTCATCCATTGCTTTGCAAGTCAACGCTCTTCCATTGCTCTGCCATGTGTCCCCTGAATTGAGTTTAGTTTAAAGGTACAACATGGAAACATGCCCTTCAGCCCATGTCATCCACGCCAACCATATATCACCCGTAGTGGACACACTAGTTCTGTTATCTAGTTATGCATCCACTCCCTGCACACTCGGAACAATGTACAGAGGCCAATTAATGTACAAACTTACATGTCTTTGGGATGTGGGAGAAAACCAGTGCAGAAAATCTACATGGTCACAGGAAGAACGTGCAAACTCCACAGAGATAGCACCAAGGTCAGAATCGAACCCGGATCTCTCTGGCAGTAGTTCTACCAGTGGCACTACTGTGCTGTCCATATGGGGAAAAGTAATGCGTGTCTCTCTCAGATGGTGAGTGCCAGATGCGCACCATTCTTCAACTCCCCTCTGATCCTCCCAAGATAATTTAATTCCACGCTATTTAGGTATGTTACAAAACTTACCTTGAGCAGCGATGCAGTTCTGCCGCTCCCCGTGTGCATGACTTTGGCGCCTTTCAGAGGGAAGCGTGTTTAAAGTGCCGTTTTTCCACAGACAGGGCAAATCGATCCATGTCGGGGGATTTCGTTGCTGAAGAAAAATCGCTCCGACATTTCATTCATGAAGGTATTTTTAAACTACGCTGGATTATTTATTAGCTGGAGTAATTTAAAAATAATCTTCTGAAGCCGTGAGCCCCGACAACGGGAAGGATTTTACGTAGGGGAGAAAATATAGTGCACAGTTTATTTTTAAATTAAAACTTGGTTTTTAGGAAACCTTTAATCACATTTCCATGTTGCGAAAAGGAGACAAAAAAAAATGTATGAACCGGCAATGTTTTTCATGCCGACTTCACCGCAAAGTTCTAATCCACCGCATTCCACTAAAACCCACTCGCTAGTTGATTTAAATAGCAATTAATTTACAGGAATTAAACACTAAATTCCTTCCATTTGGCCTATAAATTTATGAAAATGAGATTTAAAAATCATGTTATATTGTGAATTATTGTGTGAACGTTATTTGGACACTTAGGCAATTAAAAAAAGTTTATCTTTTCTTAAGAAATGGATAGATGTTTAGCTCTAGTAATTGAATTTTTTAATTAGCTACAATTAGGTAACTAATTATATACTTTAATTTCAGGTCATCCAAGTAATATTGTTTCATATTTGTTTCAGAATGCTTCAATCTATAATAACTGAAAAATTCATTGCTTTCTCTTAATTTTTAAGAAAGTTATGGACTTTTGACTGTCCTAGATCACAGCTTTTGTGTTAAGTCAATGGAAAGGCAATGGGGAACAAGATGCTAATTTCCGAGTATGAAAATGGCCATAACTTTTTTAATACCAAAGATATGAAAGTGAATTAGGTGTCAAATTAAACTTATTTTTATGCTTTATCTGATGGGATAAATTGCAGACTTGATTTTTTAAATCTCATAAAGTTGTAAGATTGCTACACTATTATTATAGATCTTGCTGCAGGAAGTAGACCCTTCTGATCACCCTCTAAAGTTTGGCAGGTTCCCAACCACTCTCATCAACTTCTACAGAAAACATTTTATTGAGATGCATCACAGCTTGGTTTGGGAACCGACACCTCCAGATTCAGGGACAGTTTCTTCCGACCATCTACCGCAACTAGAGAGCAGTCCTGAACTAATAGTCACCAATGGGGTAGATAACTTTGATCGAACTTCACTGACATTATCTTGCACTAAACATGATTCCCTTATCATGTGTCCGTACAGTGAGAATGGCTCGATTGCAACCATGCATTGTCTTTTCGCTGGCTGGTGAGCACGCAACAATAGCTTTTCACTGTACCCGACAGTATGACAAACTGAAACTGACTATGTTAATCTCCCTCCAGTTCACGTATCCAAAAGGAAAGCCACACCAATTAGTCATTTCTACAATTCTCCAGATGTACAGATACCTTTGTAAATCTCCCTTGCATTTTATTCCACATGGCGACTTGGGGACAGATCAGAGCAATCCAAGTATTGCCATGGAAGCTACATCCTCCAATTATGTGGATTTTCAGATAGTTTTTTATTTCTTCAAGCACTAGAAAAGATTTGTTACAGAACAAAGCAAATAGTGAACTAAAGGTCACTTCGACTGGTGGCTAGGTGAGATGAAAAGTGACGTCTTTGTCAAACTTAGGTTTTTTTTAGCCATTAATTACAGGAATCACCTGTATTCAGAATGGGGATAAGGAGTGTTTTGGAAAGATCTGCAGATGCTGATTTAAATCGAAGGTAGACACAAAATGTCGGAGTCTTCTTCTTGCGTATGGCATGCACAGCCTAGAGCACGTCAGACAACTTGTTCTATTTGATCTTATTTGATTGTGCACGCCAGTTTGATTGCATTCATCAAAACGGCGCAGACCACAAGAAGGTTGCAATCTCCCACCCCAATGTTGGAGTAACTCAGCGGGATAGGCAACATCTCTGGAGAGAAGGAATAGGTGACGCAATCTGAAGAAAGGTATTGACCCGAAACGTCACCCATTCCTTCTCTCCAGAGATGCTGCCTGTCCTGCTGAGTTACTCCAGCATTTTGTGTCTACCATGAGAATACTAAAGATGTCTTCTGTTTGCACATCCATTCCAGGTTATTTTATTATTCATCTTCTTCTACATCCGCCAGACTAATTTCTTTTCATCGTTTTGCTTGTACTCAAGATTTAGTTTAGTTTAGAGATACAGCGCGGAAACAGGCCCTTCGACCCACCGAGTCCGCACCGACCAGCGATCCCCGCACATTAACACTACCCTGCACACACTACGGACAATTTTACATTTATACAATTTTACCAAGCCAATTATCCACGTCTTTGGAGTGTGGGAGGAAACCAAATATTTCGTAGAAAAGCCACGCGGTCACGGGGAGAACATACAATCTCCATACAGACTGACTCCATATAGTCAGGATCCAACTCGGGTCTCTGGCGCAGTAAGGCACAGTGATTTTGGATTTGCTTAGCCATTGCTGAAACACTGCTCTGAGAGTGCTATCGCAGGAGGTTTTATTATTCATATCTACTGAGCAAAAATATCAAACAAATAGCTATTTGGGGAAAGGAAAACAATTCTGCAACCCCTCCGAGACTTTCGAATTATTCCATTAATAAATAGCGTCAAAATAAAAAAATAAAATTGGATGTCAGTCACATTCATCAGGTTTCTGTCCATGTTCACCAGCAAGGTGTGGCCCATTAATTTGTCTGTTCTGCCAGACTACAAAAAACAACTCGTTATACCACGGTATTAAACAGACCCTGGTGACATATACTTGTGATTTAATCTGCAAATCGGAATTTAGTTTTTACAAATGTCATGTAATGCATTTTCCCCAAGAGAATTTGCAAGCAAGTGGAATAAAGCAGTTGTTTAATTAATCCGCATGCACATAAATTAGTTTTAAGACAACTTCTCCAATCTTCTGACTTGCCCTGTCAAAGCAGCAAAAATTTGGACTGGTTTCATTTAAATTCTTTCTATTCATAAGCGAGTTCATAAGTGATAGGAGCAGAATTAGGCCATTCAACCCATCAAGTCTACTCCGCCATTCAATCATGGGTGAACTATCTCAACCTTCTAACCCTATTCTCCTGCAGTGTAGGGTAATTTGCACTGGATTAGTTACTTTCATAACCTCTGATTAAATCAATAATTAGATTAACAAAATCATCCTCTTTTGGGCTAAACACAAAATGGGGAAATATACAAGGATCAACCCCTCATGGAGCTCAGAAGCAAATTTCCAAAGAAGAGCTCACAGACCTGAAATTACAATCAAACTAAGGAATCACACACTCCCAAGGCATTTCCTATAACACAACACTCAGCTCTAGTACTAACACATCTTGCAAAATTACAATGCCATTGTATCTTTAAATTAGCTCATCTCATGTTCTAAACTGTGGCAAATTAGTGCTCTTTCAAAAGGGAGGCCCTTCATCTGGAAATGGGTCCTTCAGCCACGCCAAGTACACATCGACCCTCAAGCACCCATTTTATTCTCCCCACATACTCGTCATTACCCGCATCGATTTCACCACTTCCCTGCACGTAATGCACAATTTACAGAACCCGATGAACCAACCACCATACAAGTCATTGGGAAACTACAGCGCCTGATGGACATATATACAAATGTGGTAGGATGATTCAGTTGCCTAATAACAGCAGGGAAGAAGCTGTATCTATATTATGTATCTATAGACTGTAAATGTATCGATTGTTTTGTCTTCATGCTGTCTGGTTAGCACGCAACAAAAGCGCTTTTCACTTTATCTCAGTACATGTGACGCTAAACTAAACCAAACTTCTGAAGAAGGGTCTCGACCTGAAATGTCACCCATTCCTTCTCTCCAGAAATGCTGCCTATCCCGCTGAGTTACTCCAGCTTTTTGTGTCTATCTTTGGTTTAAACTTGAATCTGGAGGTGTGCGTTTTCACACTACTGTACCTTTTGCCCGATGGCAGAGGGGAGAAGAGGTAGTGGCCAGGGTCCGACTCATCCTGTATTATGCTGCTGGCCTTGGTGAGGCAGCGCGAGGTATAAATGGAGTCAATGGACAAAAGGTTGCAATTGTGTGATGGTCTGGGCTGCGTCCACAAATGGTTATTGAAGGTTAAGGATGCAGATAGCAAGATAAAAACTGGCCTGGAAGGCAACCAAAAGCTGGAGCAGGTGAGGGGGGATAGGCATAGAACTGGTAGTTGCTCAGGAAAGTAATCAGGACAGCCGATGATTAATTTTTTTCAGGAAGGGATTCGTTAGATTTTTCATTCAACTGCAACTATTTTTTCTTCACTGAATCTTAAAATAAAAGACAGGATGTGAGCAATTTATGTGTTTCATGTGGTGAAGAGGAAATTGGGTTACTTTGTGTCAGGTACTTGGGGATTCTACAATGAGCATAATCATTTAGATTAATTTACGTGAAGAAAAATAATTTACTGCAGTGAACAAGGAGCCAGAAATAACCCAAACTTGGTAATGAGCCGCAAACTATCATTGCTTGTGACTCACCTCAATAAGAGAGCTATATAGGGCTCTTAAAAATAGCGGAGTCAGGGGATATGGGGAGAAGGCAGGAACGGGGTACTGATTGGGGATGATCAGCCATGATCACATTGAATGGCGGTGCTGGCTCGAAGGGCCAAATGGCCTACTCCTGCACCTATTGTCTATTGTCCACACATCCCATCTCCCCATCTACACTCGTCCCACCTGCCTATGTTAACTCGTATCCCTCTAAATGTATCCTATCCATGTTCCGGTTTGAAATGTTCTTACATATTGGGATGGTACTTGTCTCAACTACCTCCTCCGGTAGCTCATTCCATACCCCACCACCCTTTGTATAAAAAATGTACCTCTCAGGTTCCTATTAAATCTTTCCCCCCCTCATCTTAAATCTATTTCCCCTGGTTCTCGATTTCCTAGCCTGGGCAAGAGACTGCATTTACCCGATTCATTACTCACATAATATTTAAATGTCTGATCCTAAACATATTATTGTGCGTGGATTGTAATGTTGTTAACAAGAAATCACTAACTTATTAAAATAAAAATCACGTATACTTCATACAAGCAAACATAGATGCTTAAGAATTCAAATGCAAAACTAAATTCTTTGGCAGAAACGTGCAATTAAAAATATATATATTTATCCTCAGTGAAAGTTATGGCAACAACTATTTCAGGTTCATTTTGTGTACATCCTGATATTTGTCTGGTTTTTCAGGTACTCAGGCTTTATTTCAGTGTCAGGGATGCACAGGGAGATGACATTCCCCAATATGCAGGAGAGTATAGATGGCATTGCCCTGGGATTAGCCATCAATGGGCACTCCGGAGACAACTTGGGTTTTCACAAGGCATTGCCGGGCTAAGATGCCCACCAGGTAAATCCCTCTTAGCCTACACCCCTCCCAAACCCCACCCTGCATCAACTGCACCCACCACTCCCAGCCCAGTCTCCAGTCTGACTGCATGATCGTCTACAGCTCAGACGCCAATCCTTTCAAATTCCTGCTTCCCGCGATCCCCCAAAGACCAATGACCTAATTCCTCAGCTATTTTCCAATCCAATTATTTATTATTATAACCCCCAATAAGGAAAGTGACCCATCTCAATGGCTAGGCACAGTGGATCTACTGTCCACCATAATGACGAGCTTTGGAAGACTGACAATGGCCGACACCTGCACCAGTCATCCCTTGCAATTTGATGTACAAGAGAAAAAGGTGCATGGAGGATGCCATCTCCCTTGTAATGCATTCAGCTTCGGATCACCTTGGCAATAGGAGCAACTGTGCCAAGATGCTATTCATTGACCACAGCTTAACCTTCTGTAATACTAATTAGTAATACTATTTAAAATCATACTTCAAACTTCTGTACCTTCACTTTGGGGCTTCCATCTGCAACTGGCTTCTGGACTACTCGATTAGCAGAATGCAGTTGGTGACAATTGGTCATATTGCCACCACCCTGACCCTCAATACCTGCGCCTTCCAAGATTGCATGCCTGGTCCCTAGTTGTATTCTGATACCCCCATGACTGTGTGTCCAAGTGCAGCACCAACTCACTCTTTAAGTTCACCAATGATACCATGTTGGTTGGCCAGATCAACAACAATGAAAGATCAGGAACCTGGTGTTGTGGTGTCGGGACAATACCTTGCCCTTAACATCAGCTAAAATAAAAAGAGTTGGTTATTGACCCAAGGAAACAAGGAGCGAACACAACAGTCTCATCGGTGGATAGACACAAGAAGCTGGAGTAACTCGGCGGGTCAGACAGCACCTCTGGAGAAAAGAAATAGGTGATGTTTCATGTCGAGACCCTCCTTCAGGTCACCTATTCCTTTTCTCCAGAGATGCTGTGTGGCCCGCTGAGGTACTCCAGCTTTTTGTGTCTATCTTTGGTTTAAACCAGCATCTGCAGTTCCTTTCTGCACTTCTCATCAGTGGAGCTGTTGTGAAGATGGTCGACAACTTCAAGTTCTTTGACGTCCTTATCACCAGCAACCTAATCTGGTCTCTTCGCACTGATGCGGTGATCAAGAAAGCTCCTCAGCGCATTTACTTTAAGCGTAGAGAAGAATCAGCAAGTTCACGAGGATCTTCTCAAATCTTTACAGATTTACTATGATAGTATGCTGATGGGAGACATCTCAGCCTGGGATGGCAACTGCTCTATTCTTGAACCTGCAGTGTGTAGTGAACGCAACCCAGGCATTCACAGGTTTGATACTTCCTTCCATCTAGTCTATTTTGACAGTGTGTTGCTTCAGGATGGCTGCAAATATTGTCATGAATGGCTGCCACCCTGGCCATTCCCTTTTCTCTCATCTACCCCCAGAACGATGATGTAGGAACTTGAAAGCCCACATGCCCAGACTCCAAACTACCTCCCCAAAGGTGCTGGCACACACTCACATTTATCTCTACTTGCTGTTATTCCATCATTATACTTTACTATTTAGTTTTTACTCTTCTTCAAAGTGCATAACAATCTTTACACATTTTCTTGTTTTACATTTATCGTTGTATTTATTGCATTTGGGCAGTGGGCAGGTGCTATAGACCTGCATGGGAAGGGAGACGCTCCCGCCCCCACGAGTCTCGGGCAAATGGGGCCAGTCAGCCTGGGAAGGCAGTCCATCTCGGAAAGGGAAAACTCTTAAAAGTGGTGATTTAAAAACACCACTGCCGTTATGGCCATACCCAGTCATGGAAAAGGCTCCAAAGTGAACCTCATAAAAATCCAGAGTCGGAGCCCCTAAAGCAGTTCGTCGTTGGCTTCAACCTCGATCTGGCAGCTCCTGCAACAGCGCTAGTGCCAAACTGTAACGGCCCTGCTGATCCTTTGGATCAATCAGTGTCATGGAGAGGGGGTACGTGCTGCATGGGCAACAGCCTGTCCACCATATGACATCGCCCAGGCTTGCATCCGACCAGGATGCATCACCCATGGTCAGTCATGACCGAGAGGGGCCTACTACTACTATTGCATTTATCATTATCGTGTACTGTGCGCGCACAAAGAATCTCATTGCAACCTGCCGTTTATGACAATAAGCTGACCAACCATTGCCATGGACACTCTATGTCTCTTCCTATCCCTAATTGTCATAATTATCCAAAATGTTTTGGTGTAAATGCTAATCCAACTGCCCAAGAACAGGTTGAACCATGGGATTCGTTGTTGCATCACACCAATTTAAAGTTTTTGAAAAATCCAGGTTTCCACACCAACAAAAATTCCAGGTCTCCAAATGCTGAAAAATCCACATGTATATTAACAAACTATCAAACAGATTTTATTATCGCACTCTAGTTATTCCCTTTAGTTCCAATATCAGCTTTACATCACGCAGAGTGGCCAAAAATCATTTTAATCAGTTTGTAAAAAAGCTTTCAAACAGGTATTTTATTGTAATTTTCCAACTTTTCTAAAAATCTAACCCAATTGGGACAAGCAGCAAAATCCTTGCCCTTTACATTGCATTTTCTAGCAAAATAGTGGATACTATTTGTGAGATGATCATGTCAAAATCCAGCTATCAATTTCATTTAAGTGACTGTCAGATTCTGCAAACATATTAAAAAAACACAATGACAACAGATGATGCCAGAGGTGTTTCTGACAAAATGAATGGGGCACGATGGTTCACAATAGAATGACGTTATGCAGCTGCACCCATAGCGTTACCTGCCCATTCCCCTCCACAGATGCTACTTGACCCTCTGAGTTCCTTCAGCACTCTGTTCTTTGCCCTAGATCCCATCACCCGCAGTCACTTCATCTCCTGATGTAATGCTTCCTTGACAGTAACTTTACAATTCTAAACCCAGGACACAAGGCTTGCCTTTCTAATGCCATTCTTCAATCAAATGGCTGCCTTGTTTTAGTGGATGATCCGCATTTTAGGAGTTTCTGCTGCATCTTATGTGTCAGGCTCTTATTCATCGGTCACAACAGCATTTAATACAATCATCCCCTCTAAACTGGTTACCAAGCTCGCAGAACTGGGTCTCTGCGCATCCCTCTGCAATTGGATCCTCGGCTTCCTCATCCACTGCCAACAGTCTGTTCGTATTGGTGGAAATGTGTCAGCCTCGAAAACAATCAGCACGGGTGAACCTCAAGTTTGCGTGCTCAGCCCCCTGCTGTACTCACTCTTTACTCATGACTGCGTAACCGGTCATAGTGCGAACTCCATCATCAAGTTCGCTGACGATACCACTGTTGTGGGACGTATTAGTTCTCATCTTCCCTTGCAAGTAGCGTGCAACACAGCCAAATATTGGTCTGAAATTCACCACTTAAAATGATTCTTATTGAACAATTGCACAGAAGAGCTATATGTTGTTTACACAAACTCTACATGATTTCAGAATGTTCACGGTGACCCAAGTGCAAAAGCTTTACGGGGTAAAATGCTTTTAAAAGCAATGCACCTTTTTTGACCTCATACCAAAATGCTTTTACAGTGTGTGGGATAGGGTGGGTTTAACATCAATGCAAACATAAAACAAGGATTATTGCCAATATATAACATGACAGTACATCAGCACATTACAACAAAAAAATGATCTTTTCATCCCAAAAGGCAAGAACATTCAAAGAAACTTTGCAAGAGCATCATTTATTTATCACATACTTCAGTTACAACAGTGTCACCTGTCAAAGCTGACTACTTCCATAAATATCCATACCTGCAATATGACTCAATGCTCAACCTGTCCCGATGTCGAAATTTTGCCAGAATGAGCCTGAAAATGCAAGGCCAACCTTAGCTGTCAGCTAGAGTTTGAGTCAGACGCACGGCAGGTTTGAACTGCTGAATTAGTGCTGGTTGGCACTGAGAATCTGAGGCAGCATAAGCTCCAAGCTTTCTTTGAATCTAAAAAGTACTCCTTCCCCTTATACTGGTGCCCATTGGTCTGGTCAGTTGTGTATCAAAATTCCATCAGAGCCACATCTGTGTTATATCCAGGTAGCTTAATCCTGATACAATACAACTGCAAAAGCAGTTCATGTGCCCTCACTGTTCGAAGCCACAATGTTTATTCAGATCATTGAACTTACTGTTTATGTACGGAGCCTACTTCAGTCTTATTGAAGAGGCTTTCAGGATGTCACCAGGCAGATGGTTTAGGATCAGGATCAGGATTAATATTGTGATGTGTACCCAGGTACGTGAAAAAGTTTGTCTTGCATGCTATCCAATCAAATCAGAATACACAATGCGTAGATAGAATCAAGCCAAACTCACACACAATAGGTAGAGGGAAGGGAAAGATGCAGAATGCAGAATATAGTTCCCATCATTATAGTCCAGAGACAAAGATCAATATCTGTAATGAGGTGGAAGAGAATCAGATTATACCCAAACTTTTGGAAGGACTATTCAGAAGCCTACTAACAGAGTGTAAGAAGCTGTTTTTTAACTGTTTTGGAATGTGCTTTTAAACTCTATATTTTCTGTTCACTGGGAGTTGGGAGAAGAATGAATGACTAGGGTGGGGAAGGTCTTCGATTATGTTTAGTTCAGTTAAGTTTATTGTCAGAGATACCGGGGAACAGTGGAAAAAATTGTGCGCCTGCTATCCAATCTAAGAAAAGGCAAATGCATGACTACAATCAAGCTGTCCAAAATCACAGATAATGGATACAACCTTTAGAGCAAAGATATAAAATTGAAGACCGATTAAGTCTGATTAAAGACAGTTCAAAGATCTGGTCTGCCGGATGGACTGAGTTACACCCAAAACTCTATGGAACTTCTTGCAGTCTTGGTCAGACTTGTTCTCAAACCAAGCTGTGATGCAGCCCAACAGTATGCTTTCTATTCTGCGTCAGAAGATTGTAAACGTCTTTGGAGACAAGCCAAACTTTCTTAGTCCCCTCAGGAAGTTGAGGTGTTGGTGTGCCTCCCTGGCTGTCAGCATGGTCGGTCCATGAAAGATTGTTGGTAATATTTATGCCAAAGAATGTCAAACTCTCAACCACTTTTACTTCCGCGGGACTTCCGGTGGAGCTATGGAGTGAGTGGAACTCGCGCCATTCAGCTCCGCTAAAATTGTATTAAAAACGGGGGTAAAAGGGGTTAATTGAAGCTACTCACCTGAGGAGAACGGTTGTGAACGGCTCCGGTAACGTTAAAAAGGTGCGTGACGTCATCGGGTGCGCAACTTTACTAGGAAAATGTCACTGCATCGCATCCCCCCCCCACCAAGGGAAAAAGCCTGTGAAAAGGGAAGTAGGCCTCACTGGAGCCTCGGGCTCGAGTTTGAGTGCCTCCCAGGAAGATATTTTAAAGATGCACTACCTCAAAAAAATCATTATGGGTGAGCTGAAACAAATGCTTAAGGATATGAAAAAAGAATATAAAGAGGAAATAAAGACTTTAACAGCTGATATTTTGGTGCATCATGAGAATTTGAAAGAGGAGTCCAAAAGGGAAGTTATAGCCGCCGTAAAGACTATGATGGACGAACGGAAAGATAAAGCGGGTACTGATTTGCAACAACAGATGGATGATGTAAACCGTAAAACTGGTGAGATGGAGGTGCTGCTGGATACCAAGTCAGAACCTATTATAACTTCACTTAATCAACAAAATGACGCAATAAAAGAACTGACTGAATCAGCTGAGAAGCGCCTTGCCGAGAACAAGCGTTTATCAGAATTATTACACAAAATAACTGAGAAATGCATTGACTTGGAGGGACGTCAAAAGGTGCCAGAATCTGCGTATTGTTGGGTTGAGTGAAGGCCGAGAGGGAAATCAAGACCCTCGAAAATTTGCTGCAAAACCTCTAAAAGATATTCTGAACTTGGACCTAGAACCTTTGCTGGGCCGAGCACACAGGGCATTGAGACGTACCCCTAGGAGGGATGCTCCCCCAAGACAGATGATTGTGAAGGTGGCTTACAATCATGTTTTCGAAGATATGATGAAGATAATACGTAAGAAAAATCTCAAATATGACGGAGACAACATCAGTATTTTTAGAGATTACCCTGCGGAAGTGGCCAAGAGAAGATCCTTATTTACAGAAACAAGAGGTATCCTGAGGAACATAAAGAATCTGAGATATGGCCTGATGTACCCGGCAACATTAAGCGTAACTTATGATAACAAGGAGCACCGCTTCACCAAACATACAGAAGCTCTTGAATTCGCTCAAGATATTCAAAAGAAACTGAAAGAGGAAGAAGTAGAGGAAGAAGCAGATGAAGATGAAGGACACTGAATATTATTGATCACTTACCTGATGATACTGATTATTGATCACTTATGTGATGATACTGTCCACCCACAGAAAAGGAGGAGGATTCACACTGAAGGAGGATCCGCAGGGAAGGAGGAGGAACAATGGACATGGACTCTATCTTGGGGTCAAACAGGGATGGATGGATTATTAATAAATATAGTTTTGTATTCACTACCCCTCAAAAATGTATGTTAGCTCTCCTAATATAGTACTACGACACTAACTATATTTTACCCCAACCCGATATTAGCTAGTCACGGAATTCCGTATTAGTAGCCACGCTATTACCAATACTAAGCACTACATAAATTGTAACTTTTTTTTACCCCTTACCTTACTCACATTTATTATTATTATTTTTATATTATGTATTTTATTTCATATTATATACTATATGGATTTAAGTATGATTGGTATTATATAGTTAGTTGAAGGAGATGTGTGTATACGACAATGTCACAGATATTAAATTTCATCGATCTGATGTTTGGGTATAGGATTGGGTTGGATGAGCTGAGACATCTACTGCATTATAAACCACCTTAATAAAATGTATGACATAAACACTAGGATTGGGGGTGATGGAATCACTTTCTGCAGTTGGAATGTTAAGGGAATTAACAAACCAATTAAAAGAGGTAAGGTTTTAGCTCAATAGATTGAAATCTGATATTATTTTTCTCCAAGAGACACACCTTAAAAAAGACGCTCAGTATAGATTAACAGCAAAATGGGTTTCCAAAGTATATCACTCTTCATTTACACATAAGTCTAGAGGGGTAGCAATAATTATTCGTAAAGGTATACCTTTTAAACAAAGCTCAATAATAGAAGATGTTGAGGGTAGATATATAATAATTACAGGTGAATTATATTCTGAAAAAGCAATCCTTTTGAATATATATCGTCCTAATTCTGATAATCCATTATTCTTCAAGAAAATATTTAACAATATCCCTATATCCACTCAACATAATCTAATAATCGGAGGTGATTTTAATTGTACCTTAGATAATTATTTAGATAGATCATCAATGAAAAGGAAAACCACTTCTAAGTCAAGTACATTTATAAATTATTTTATTAACACAGCAAACGTTAAGGATACCTGGAGAACAGATAACCCATCTGGTCGAGAATATTCATTCTTTTCCCCTGTATTTGGAACCTACTCAAGGATAGACTATTTTTTAATAGATTCAAAACTAATCCCATTTACATATGACTCAAAATATCATAATATTATTTCGGATCACGCTCCATTAACATTTGAAGATAAAATTAAAAGACATAACTATTAAAACCTCTAATTGGAGACTCAACCCCCAAATATTAAAGGATAGGGCTTGTTATGATTACATGGTAAAACAGATTAAATTATTTTTTGAAACTAATGAAAACCTGAAATTTCACCATCACAGCTTTCGGATACATTTAAAGCATTTATGCGTGGTGCGATAATATCAGCACACGCATACTTTAATAAGGAAAATTCGAAAGACACAAAAGTTGGAAAATGAAATAAAACAATTAGATATTGAAAATGCAATATCCCCTTCTAAGGGGCTAAGTAATAAAATTGCATCATTAAAATATAGGTTAAATAAAATATACTCAAATCAGATTATTAAACTTTTTCAACAGACTAAAAAAGTACACTTTGAATTTGGGGATAAACCACAAAAATTACTGGCACGCCAGCTTAGAAAATTAGATGAGGAGAAAATGATACATAAAATTAGATCTGAACAAGGAGAAATATTGACTTTACCAAAAGATATCAATGATACATTTTTACAATATTATCAAAATCTTTACTCATCTAAATTAGCAGGTCAATCAGATGGAATGGAAACATTCCTACAAGAATATCATATTAATCTAATATCATATTAGATCAGGAAGGTAGAGACTTGTTAAATGCTGATATATCAGTAAAAGATATTGAATCAATTGGATCATTAAATAACGGAAAAGCCGCAGGCCCTGATGGCTTAAGTGTTGAATTTTATAAGAAGTTTCATGATCTGATCTCTCCACGCTTCCATACAATATATAAATATGCTTATGAACAAGGAAAGTTACCAGAATCATTAAATGAATCTACAATTACACTTATCCCTAAAGCTGATAAAGATTTGGAAGACCCTGGATCATACAGAGCAATAGCTCTTTTAAATACTGATCAAAAAATACTAACTAAAATTTTATCTCGGAGGCTAAGTTTAGTGATTAATAACTTAATACATCATGACCAAACAGGTTTTATTCCAAAACGCTATTCATCCTATAATCTGAGACGGCTATTCAATGTCATGTACTCAAAAAGAGTGAATGATATTGAACTAGCTGTCATATCCTTAGATGCTGAAAAAGCATTTGACCAGGTTGAATGGCCATATTTATTTAAATTAATGCAGAAATTTCAACTGGGGGATAGATTTTCCAAATGGGTAAAAATCATATACTCGAATCCAACTGCAAGAATATTAACAAATCAAATGCTATCAGCAAAATTTAATCTCTTTAGGGGTTGTAGACAAGGATGCCCGTTATCACCATTACTATTTGCTCTGGTAATAGAACCATTAGCCGAAATGATTAGATCAGAACCAGAAATATATGGATATAATACCAAAACTACAACGAATAAAATATCTCTAAACGCAGATGACATCTTAATTTATATTACAAAACCGGAGATTAGTATTCCCAATCTATTTAATGTTATAACTAAGTTTAGTACATTTTCTGGGTATAGAATTAATTGGAATAAAAGTGAAATTATGCCTATAACTGGAATAAAATTAAAAATATTAGAACAATTCCCACTTAAAATAGTCACGGACAAACTCAAATATTTAGGAATTAATGTATCTAAGTCCTATAACTGTCTATTTAAATATAATTACCCTCAATTATTAAATAAACTAAAAAATATATTTTATATTGGAAAACACTACCTATATCAATGATCGGTAGAATAAATGCTATAAAAATGATTTTTTTGCCACAATTGTTCTATTTATTTCAAGCCATCCCTTTATATCTCCCTAAAATGTTTTTTTTTTAAAAATAGATACTTTGGTTAATAGTTTTATTTGGGACTATAAAAACCATCGAATAAGTAAAAAACATCTATGTAAATCTAAAATAAATGGTGGACTAGCACTACCAAATTTCTTATATTATTTCTGGGCAGTTCAGATTAAGAATATGAATTTTTGGTTGGTAAATTTAGATTATGAACCAAGCTGGCTAAAGATGGAAAAGGAAGACTGTTTGCCTTTTGATGCAGGTTCGATTCTTTTTGCACCAAGGGAAGTACAAAAAAAAAATGTATGGTGACAACCCTATAATTTATAGCAAAAGGCGTATTTGGAAACAAATAGTTAAGACCCTACATATGCATAATTTGTCACTTTGTTTGCCAATTATGAATAATCCCTTGTTTAGGCCCTCTGTATTGGACAAGGGGTTTAGACACTGGAATGATTTAGGAATTAAAAGGATAGAACACCTTTACAAGAAAGGAAAATTTCTTTCATTTCAAGAGTTACAGGATATTTATGGATTGCAGTCAAACATATTTAGGTATTTACAAATTAGAAACTATATTAAGTCAAATACGCAAGACTATAAAAATAGAAAACCAGGATTATTAGATGAATTGTTTAATAAACACCCAAATACAGAAAAATTAATAGCGTATATATACACAATACTATTTTGGATAGGGAAATCCCAACTTCGGAAATATATCGACAAACATGGGAAAATGAAATAGGTTTATCTATAACGAAGGAAATTTGCGAAGAAAGCCTACAACGTATACATCGTTGCTCATTAAATGCTAGACATATATTGATACAATTTAAGGTATTACACAGATTACATTATTCAAAAACGAAATTAAATAGAATTTATCCTAACATTTCTCCTATTTGTGATAAATGTCAGAACTTGGAAGCTAATTTAACGCATAGTTTTGTAACATGTATAAAACTCAATTATTATTGGACAGAAATCTTTAGAGTTATCTCTGAAGTTCTTAAAATTAAACTGGACCCAGATCCAAAATTAACAATATTAGGAGTTCCGGATTCAAATTTAATATTTATAGTAAACCAAAGAAATTTCTTGGATTACTGTTTGATAACAGTGAAAAAATTAATACTGAAATTTTGGAAGGGGACATTATCCCCCACAATTAAAATGTGGGCAGTGGAAATGTTGGAGATGTTGCATTTGGAAAGAATCAGATTTGTCCTAATGGACAAATACGAACTCTTTGAACAGATATGGTCTCCATATACAGAATATTTGAAGGGGTAGCTGTTCTTGGCATCACAACTCAATGGGTACCGGCAGGATTAGATGAAAATAACTCTGTTTTTCTTTTTGATATGTATACATGTCTCTATTGATATCACTATTTGAAATTGTGTTATTCACTATTAAGATGTATACTATAATCTTTTTTTTTTCTCTCTTCTCTTTCACTTTCTATATAATCAAAATTATTATTTAATTACTATTCTTATTGATTAAAATCTATTCTTTTCTTTCTCTACTTTCTAAAAAAATAGGTTTATAAGACTTATTCGTAACATTCGTATACTTATTGAAATAAGTTGGTTGTGTATTTGAAAAGTTGTTATACCGTTGTTATGATGGATTACTTCTAATAAAAATATTATTACACGCTTTTACTTCCGCACAGTTGATGCCATTTGAGGAATGTACTCCACCATGCTTCATGAAGTCAGTAACTAGCTTGTTATTCTCTCATCTGTCAAGAGAATATCAGTGTTAGGGTGCAGAACAAGTTTTAACAACGTTTTCACTCTGATTTGACCAATCGTTAGTTTAGTTTAGAGATACAGCTCAGGAACAGGCCCTTTGGCCCACCAATTCCATGTCGACCAGTAATCCCCGTACAATAACCATACAAATACCACTGGGTGGCACTTTGATTGCAGCCTCGACTGCAGTCTGTCTGTATTTTTTGTCTTTTTAAAAAATTTTTGGTGTGTTTAAAAAGTATGTATTAACGTTCTCTGGTTTGTTTTATGTGGGAGGTGGGCAGTGGGGGGGGGGGGGGGGGGGGGGCAGGGGAATCTTTTTTTTCTCCCCAATCTCTTACCTTGCCGTACATGCGATTGTTTTCCGGATCGCATCTCCGGTCACTCAGTAGCCTAACATCGTGGAGCTGGAAGCCTTGCTCGGGACTGACTTTGTGCCCCACCGCCGGACGTGGACTTACTATCAGAGCCGATTCCTTGCCTGGGATCGTCGCTCCAATCGTGGCCTGCGGACTTTAATGTCAAGGAGCTCGCAGTCTTGGGCAAGAGACCGACGTCGGGAAGCTCCAAAAGCTGCAGGACGACAAGCTTCGACCCGGGCTAGATCGCTCGGGGGGGGTGGCTGAGATTCCCCCCGACCGCCAATGCAGGAGCTTGAACGCCCTGACGAGGAGGCACACTGCCGGTTATGGGAGTGAGATCGCCCCGTCAATGGAAGGTTAGAGGCCCAAGAAGGGAGAGATTGAACTTTTTTTCACCTTCCATCACAGTGAGGAATGTGGAGGAGTCAATGTGGTGGATGTTTATGTTAAAATGTATTTTGTTTGTTCTGTTGCTTTTTATTGGTATGATGACTGTATGGCAAATCAAATTCCTTGTATGTTGCAAAACATACTTGGCTAATATAGTATGATTATTATGATATGATAACATTATCTTACACACACTGGGGACAATTTACAATTATACCAAGCCAATCAGCCTACAAACCTGTACATCTTTGGAGTATGGGAGGAAGCAGGAGTGCTCGGAGAAAACCCTCATGGTCACGGGGAGAACGTATAAAGTCCGTGCTGACAAACACCCTTGGTCAGTTTTGAACCCGGGGTTCTGGCGCTGTAAGGCAGCAACTCTACTGCTGCGCCACCGTGCCGCCCTTCATCCAATGGAGTTTAATTTCCCCCCCGATGTACAAATGGGATTTCCAGCAATTAATCTTACACACTATTCCACACACAATGTCTCTTCATTACTGCATACGTTTTAAATTATACAACTACAGATGACAACAAAATAGTCCCAACAGCTCACACAGTTGCTTTCGATCGGCTGAAATAGTAGAAGTGGTCCATGTCTTCAGAAACCATTTCAGCTTTATGTCATGTATGTTTTTCTCCTCATCATCTTCAGGATGTTAGTTCCTTGCTGCAATAGCCAGAATCTCGTTTAATCTTGTGTAGGAAGGAACTGCAGATGCTGATTTACAACGAAGATAGTCACAAAATGCTGGAGTAACTCACCGGACAGGCAGCATCTCTGGAAAGAAGGTACGAGTGACGTTTCAGGTCGAGACCCTTCTCCAGTCTGAAGAAGGGTCTCGACCCAAAACTTCACCCAAGATGGATGTATAGGGCAAAGGCATCAACTACAGTGACTGGAGCATTTCACCAAGTCAGGCAGCATCTCTGGAGAATATGGACATTTCAGGTCAGGACCCTTCTTCAGACTGAAGATAAATCGGCAATCAAGGAAATCTGTAATTTTTATCATTATCGCACATGCCTTTATCAGAGCATATCATTGGCATTCAATACCAATTCACACAATTATGCAAGATCTGAGACAATGATTATTGCAGGTGCTGTCCTCAAGATTTTTGCAAATTTCCAAACAAAGGGGTTACGTTATTAACTTTCAGGATAAAACTTGGAGTATTTTAAGAGTTAAGTAAAGAGTGTTTCATTGTCGTATGTACTGACAACAGAACAATTAACTTTGTACTTACAGCGGCATTACAGCCTGATAAGCACATTACTCATAGATAACACATATTCAACAAAAAAGTTATATCAATTAATAAGCCCAATTCTAGTGCTTTGCTGTCTTAAAATAACTATGTTAAGGAAATTGGGAAAGGAATGCAAATACAAGTAATTGCAGATGCCGGTTTACAACAGAGGACACCAAGTGCGGGATGAACTCAACAGCATCTGTGAAGAGCATGAATAGGCGACATCTGAAGAAGGGTCCAGACCCAAAACGGTACCTGTCCACGTTCTCCAGAAATGTTGCCTGACCGGCGGATTCATTACAGCACTGTGCCTTTTTTGGGTAAAGCACGTCTCCACCATCAATGTTATCGGCGCAATAATCAAGATTTATAACAACATATTAAACCAAACAGTGCCTGGCGATGTTGTTAATATTGTCACAAGTTAGAAAACCTAACGGAGACTGTACTGATACATTTAGCAACATAATTAAAAATATAGACACATGGGACTACAGATGATGGAATCTGGAGCTGAGATTATTGCTGGAGGAACATAACAGATTGAGCTGCATTTGTTGGAGTTGGGTGGGGGGCATTGTTGTTGCTACCCAAACCTTGGCAATTCCTTCCTCATTCTCTCCCAACAGATGCTGCTCAACCTGCTGAGTTCTTCCAACACTTTGCTTTTTGCTCAAGTTCTAGCATCTGCAGTCTCTCCTGTGTTCCAGTCTATTGCTTGTTATTTAAAAATATAAGTTACAATCTTTAGTTTCGTTTATTGTCATGTGTACAGAATTACAGTGAAGAATTGCTTTTGTAATACTGAAAAAAATAAAAGCAATGCTAATAGTACAGGAACAGCAACACTGAAAAAATATTTTGCGGTAAGAAAAGGTTAACATCTAAACGTTCACTGATTTTTTTAAATCCCGCGCAAAGATGACTTATGGCCTCCTTGCAGATGAAGAATTACTACAGAATAGACCATTAAGCAGGGTACTTAGAGAAGTCCAGTAACACACAGTGAAACTAAAAAGCCAATTAGCCATCCATTACTGGTATAATTGTGATGCTCGAGAGCTGTGGACTAGTTGCACTTGACCTTTCACCCTCTTCCTGTTGCTATGAGAATAAACCATGGGCGAAGGCTTAATGAGGGGGAAATAGGCCGAAAATGATTAGCAGTACAGTACAATAATTTATTGGAAGACAGTTTCTTTCTCTTATTCTTTTCCATTTTGGCACTCCATAATCAGCTCACGTATATACTTACTACAAGATGACTTTCTATCTCCTCGTTCTCTGGCCACATACAGGCATGCTCTTTTGTTAAAAAAAAAGTGGAATTGAAAACTTAATTGGCTAAAAATAAACAATGCTCAACACTATAATGCAGACGATAGATAGAAAAACCTGGAGTAACTCAGCGGGTCAGGCAGCATCTCTGTAGAAAAGGAACAGTTGATGTTTCGGGTCGGAACCCATCTTCAGACCCGAAATGTCACTTATTCCTTTTCTCCAGAGATGCTGCCTGATCCACTGAGCTGCTCCAGCATTTTGTGTTTATTTTCAGTATATGTGCAATGTATAATGCGGTGCAGGTTGCATTCTGTACTTTGATTGAATTTATGAGATCGTCACTGATCTGGTATTCTAATCATCTGAGGAAAAAAAAAGAATGTCTAACCATTGAAAAGGAAGTCAGGAAATATATCATTTTCGTTCTCTGCGAGTGCTAATTTCCCATTCACTTTATCCTAGACCAGTCTCCTCTCCCATTTTGTCCACTGGCAATCTTACAGAACCGTTAATGAAAAAGTGATCTCTCATTTCTACTCTTGTTTACAAGTGCCAGTTTTTTTTTCTCCTTATCCACCAATATGCACAGTATGATTAGTAGAAATAAGGAACTGCAAATGCTGGTTTACAAAAAAAAGATACAAAGTGCTGTAGTAACCTAGTAGGCCAGACAGCATCTCTGGAGAAAACGGATAGGTGACGTTTTGGGTTGAAACCCTTCTTAAGATGCAAGGTTCCCGACCCAAAACATGGAGAAAACAATGTTCTCCAGGGATGTTTCCGGACACGTCTGCAAAACCTCCCGACACAGGTATGATTAGTGCTTGGTTTATTTTCTTCTCGTCTCTGCTCTTAGACTCAAACCACATGGAAATTCAGGCAGAGTTCTTTCATTTAAAGTGGGCCTAGCATTAAAATATAATAAGGTTACATTAACGTTTACCGCAAATGTATTCATCAGTATCTGTCATAATCCAAGAGCATATATTTAGTATATAATGCAAGGAAATCAGTGATGACATCCACGGTCAATGTATCCGGTCCGATGTGTTGGCAGAGTGGGCTGGACGCCCAGCAGCATCTTGCCGCTCAATTGGATCAGGTGCCGCTTCGAGAGGCCAAGCACATGTATTGGACATGGCCTGCAGTGGCACGGAACAGCAGTGGAAAATATCAACATTGCCTGGCAGAGCCTTGCATCTCTAATCCAGAACCATTACCAGGACAATGGGCATTTATGGCCAAGTTAACACTCTGCATTTTTAACAACTTTGTTCTTGAAGGGTACAATATGCACTGGAAACGTAGTGACTGCCTCAGTGTAATTACCTATTCTCACAATCAAGTCCGATTGTGCCTTCATATAGTCAGAGGGTGGTGAATCTGTGGAATGCTTTGCCATAGAAGGCTGTCGAGGCCAAGTCAATGGATATTTTTAAGGCAGAGATAGATAGATAGATAGATTCGTGATTAGTACAGGTGTCGGGGGTTATGGGGAGAAGGCAGAATGGGATTAGGAGATAGATCAGCCATGATTAAATGGTGGGGTAGAATTGATGTGCCGAATGGCCTAATTCTGCTCCTATCTTATGACCTACATATGGTAAGACTTTTACTGAACTGTATGTAAAAAAAGTAATTGCACTGTACCTAGGTGCATGCAACAATAAATTAGCTTTGCACCATTGATCTTCACACAGTTGCAGAGTAGCTTACGTATTGTGCAAGAAAGAATGCAATTCTATTTTCTAACCATAATTTCTCAATAACAAATCAATAACCAATTAATCTTTGTTTAGATGCAAAGAACTGCAGATGGTGGTTAATACAAAAAGGGACACAAAGTGCTGAAGTCTCTGCAGGTGAGACAATATCCCTGGAGAACATGGATAGGTGACATTTTGGGTCAATATCCTTCATCCGGCTGGTCTTTGTTTAGTTAAGCAAGGAATGTTAAGCAAGGAATGTTAAGCAAGATATCTCCATGCTGTGAGGCATTAACTGAATCAATGGCATTAACTCATAATCTATGACTTCCCAATAAAAATTGTATACGACTGACAATGTTACTTTTAGTAGATGGCTAGAGATGCCCTGAAACCTCCATGATGATAGTACAAGGTGTCGACCCAAAACATTGTCTATACCTTTGCCCCCACAGATGCTGCTCGACCTGCTGGGCTCCTCCAGTGGTTGTTAGCAGGATTCCAGTGTTGTGTTTGTTGCGTAACATTATCAGCATCTCCCACTGGGAGGACAGTGCTAGTGTAGAAATTGGGACAGGTAGCTGACTGAGGTGTCTGTGGTCGAGCCCTTGTGGACAAGAGACCATACATAGGTTTATTAGCTTTAAAATAGTTATGGATAAAGACAGGGTGGGCCCACAAGTCAAAATTCTGAATAATTAGGCAAGGGCAACTTTGATGGCAATCGACAGGAACTTGCTAAAGTGGATTGGAGTAGGTTTTTTGCAGGCACAAAGGGGAATCCAGAAAGTGAGATGGTTTTAAAAGTATTGTGACGAGAGTTCAGGGTAGTCTGGTCAGGAAAAAGGCATGGGCCATGTATAGGCAGCTGAGATCACGTGTATCCCTGGAGGGGTTTTAGGACTCTCAGGAGCACACTTAAGAAGGCATTCAGAAGGGCAAAAAGGAGAAAGGAGGTAGCTCTGGCAGAAAATATTAAGGAGAATCCATAGTGATTTAGAGGGTAACCAGGAATAGAGAATAGAGCCCCTCAGAAACCAATGTGGTCATCTCTATGTGGAGCCACAGGAGATGGGCAAGGTCTTCCATGAGCACTTCTATTTTTACCGAAGAGGAAGACATAAAAGACTGGGAAAACTTTGGATAGTTAAGAAAGATGTCTTGAGGAAAGTCCACATATGGTCAATGAAGTGCTGGACATCTTATGAAGTATGAAGGTAGATAATCTCCAGGTCCTTGTTAGATATATCCAAGGACATTACAGGAAGCTAGAGAAGAAATTGCAGGAATGCTGATTATTTAATGCTAATCATCATTAGACACGGCTGAGGTGCAGGAAGACTGGAAGGTGGCTAACGGTGTGCCTCTATTTAGGAAGGGATGCAAGAAAATTCCTGGGGTTATTAAGCAAGCTACTAGAGAGGATTCTGAGGGATATGATTATATATGTATTTGGATAGAAATGGGGATAGACAGCATAGCTTTGTGCATGGGAGACTGCTTCCTACACGGAGTAATTAAGTGTAAAAAGCAACCAAAAAGGTTCATGAGGGCAAAGACATAGACATTGTTTATTTGGACTTCCGCAAATGATAAGGTTGCACATGGTAGGTGAGATCCAGGGAGAGCTAGCCAGATGGAAAATTGAACATCAGAGGAAGCAGATGTTGATGAATGAAAAGTTGTTTCTCAGGCTGGTGCCCAGTGACTAGTGACGTGCCTTGGGGATCGGTGTTGGGCTCATTGCCGTTTGTGCTTCTATACTCAAATCCTCTCACAATGAAGGCAAACATGCCAGTTGCTTTCTTCACTGCCTGCTGTACCTGCATGCTGAACATCCTTTACATCAAGGATTTGGTTGAGAATATACAAGGCACGATTGACAAGTTTGCAGATGACACTAAAGCGAGTTGTATTGTATATATTGAAGATGGTTCTCAAGATCTTGATCATCTGGGCAAGTGGCCAAGGAAAGGTTAATGGAATTTAATTCAGATAAGTGCGAGGTGTTTAATTTTGGGAAGTTAAACCAGGGCAGGACCTTCACAGTGAATGGTAGGGCCCTAGGTAGCGTTGTAGAGCAAAAGGATCTATGACTACATCTACATAGTTCTTTGAAAGTGGTACCATGGGCAGATCGGGTGGTTAAGGAGACTTCCAGTACATTGGCCTTCACCAAGGTATTGAATACAGTATACGGACGGTGTAGGAAGGAACTGCAGATTTTGGTAGACACAAAATGTTGGAGTAACTCAGCAAGTCAGGCGACGTCTCTGGAGAAAAGGAATGTGTGACATTTTGGGTTCTTCAGACTAATATTGAAATGGGGATGTTATGTTATAGCTGTACATCATATTGGTGAGGCCACGTTTGAAGTGTTCTGTTCAGTTCTTGTCTGCCGGCTACGGGAAGGATGTCATTAAGCTGGAAAGAGTTCAGATAAGATTTATGAGGACGTTGCCAGGAATTGATGGCCTCAGCTATAGGGAGAGGTTGGGCAGGCTAGGACTTAATTCCTTGGAGCACAGGATGCTGAGGGGTGAATTTATAGAGGTGTATAAAATCATGGGGAATAGACGATTTTATCCATGGTAGGGGAATCAAGAACAACAATAGGATTGAGGTGAGAGGGGAAATATTTAGTAGGAACCCGAGGGGCAACTTTGTCTACACAGAGGGTGGTGTGAATGTGGAACACGCTGCCAGAGGTAATTGAGGCAAAGGACATTTATTGTCACATACACCAATTGGTGTAGTGAAATTTGACTTGCCATGCAGCACACAGACAAAGATAAGACACCACATCAAGAATTTAACAATGCACATAGAAACATCCCCCCACAATGGTTCCCATTATGAGGGAAGGCACAAAGTCCAGTCCCCATCCCCTTGTCCACCCATAGTCGGGCCTATTGAGGCCTCCGCAGTCGCTGCTACGGCGGCCCGATGTTCCAGGCCGTTCTCGTCGGATGATGGTGCTCTGGAGTCGGGAGGATGATGTTGCTCTGACATCGGGCGTCGGCAGGAACTATAACAACATTTAAAATACACGTGGGCAGGTGCATGGATAGGAAAAGGTTTAGTGGGATTGGGGCCAAACACAGGCAGGTGGGACTAACGTAGATGGGGCATCTTGGTCGATATGGTCAAGTTGGGCCAAAGAACCCGTTTCCATGATGTAGGTCTCTATAACTGCATAATAATCGAGTCAATCTTAAGTATACCCCAAGTATCGGGGAAAACAAATGGTCGGCACGGACTGGAAGGGCCGAGAGGGCCTGTCTCCGTGCTGTAATTGTTATATGGTTATACACCAACAACAGAATTCAGAATATTCATACCAGGGGATCTGATTAATGTATCATTGTACTTATTCATACTTGTGCATTTACTACCCATTCCCATGTTAATTGAACTGTGTAGCTCGCTAGGCGTGAAGAGCCAGAGTGAAGATGTCTGATACTTCCTTTGAAAAATAAATCAGTGAACCAGATAGGTCTCTAATGATAACCCAGCAGTGGCACTGTCACCATAGCTGATAACTACAAATGTATTTAACAAATGGCATTCATTTCCAGTAGCAGCGATGGTTAGGTTTGAACTAGTGTTCTCTAGTTTCCCAAGTTGCTAGTCCTGATGTATAATCACTATGCTACCTCATGTCCAAGTCAGTCAGTCAGATAATTCTGCCAAATTTGTTAGATTTACAGATTTGTTTTGCATTACAATCAATGGAACTGAAAACAAACTCCCACAAGAGCACAGAGCATATTCTTGACAAATTATCGAATGAAAATGATTCTGTGATCTGCATTAATGGGGTTTGCTTTTCAAAATAAGAGAGAGAAAAATATCAGTACATGCTGGAACACTAATCTCATTATTGCTTTCCAAAAGCATTAAAGAACACACCCATCATTTGGTCGTCGCATCAGAAGCTGAGGGCACAGAGTTAAAATTTGACATTTCGGCATACTTTGCTTATCTGACTGCCTCGTCTGCAGATAAGAGATGATTATTGAACGCAGCCATTTTATCTATGGCCTCAATGGTTAATCAATGCAAAAGAACAGTGGCTTTTACATCTGATTGATTCCCAACAACTAAGAATGTGACAATTCTACCAGCACATGAAAAATGCAACTTTCCATCTCGTCAATCTTAAAGGCTTTTAAACTGTTTGCCCACTTTGTGGTCCGACCTTCAGTTGACTTTGCAATACCTTTACTGGAGAACTTCTGCATGATGAACAAAGCCATATTTTAATCTCCATATGGAGAAGACATAGTAGAAAAATAGATTTCTTCCCCTTTGGCATTGTGATTGTGCTGATGCAATAGAACATTGATGTTTCTGCACCAATTGCACAAGATACACAAAATCAAAAACTGCAGATGCTGAATATCTGAAATATAAACAGAACATTGTTGAAATATTCAGCAGATCAAACAGAACCTACGGAACATGAAACAGAATAGGGTTCCGACCCAAAACGTCACCTATCCTTTTTCTCTCGAGATGCTGCCTGACCCAATGAGTTGAATTTATTGTCATGTGCACTGAGGTACAGAGAAAAGCTTTTCTTGCGTGCTAACTGGTCAACAGAAAGACGATACATGATCACAATCGAGCCATCCACAGAGTACTGGGATGAGTTACTCCAGCACTCGTCTCCCTATCTTTGGTAATATCCAGCTTCTGCAGCTCCTTGCTATAAAACAGAATTAATATTTCAGGTTAAGATCTTTCACCCAAAACATTAACATTGTTTTTCTTTCCACAGATGCTATCCAAGTTGCTGAGCGTTTCTAGCATTTTCTGTTTTTATTTAAGAATACTTCAGAATCATCCCAATCTATAGAAAATTCAAGACCAAAAGAGGTCTGATGACAATGTACTACACTAACATTAATATACATCTAAAGGATGTCCAAGGCCTACTGGATCTCCAGGTTGATAACCATTTTTACTCCCCTTCCCATCATGACCTTTCTGTCCATGCAAACTGGAGGAACAGCACTGTGTAGCCTACAATCCAACGCTATGAACATAGAATTCTCCAATTTATGGAAACCTATAACAACCACCCCCACCCCCTCCCCTTTCTCCCCCATAACCCCCTTTCTTCCCCTCCTCTCCAGAGACTCGCATCTATTTTCCCCCTCTCCTGACATTCCTTCCTCTAGCTTCACTATTTGGAACCCTTCAATCTGCCTCAAACCTGCTGCTTAATCTCTGGCCTTTAAGCCAACCATCTGTCTATCAAAAAAAAACCTTAGCCCGTGTCCACCTGTCACGCTTTGTCCTGCCTCTCCCCTCTCCCAGCTTTCTCACTCTCTCCCCCCACAAATCAATTAGAAGGGCCTTGACGCGAATCATCACATTCATGTTTTCTAGAGATGCTGCGCGAACCACAAAGTTACTCCAGCACCCTTGCTGTGTAAATCAGTATCCGCAGTTTTGCCATAAATCAACACCGGTTCTGGAGATCTCAGAGCAAGAGATAAGTGGAAAAACAGCAAGCTTGTGCACACTCTACTAATTGTCCCTCCCTCCATAGGAAAGAGCAGAAGGACAAGTTCTTCCATTCAAATGTATCTGGACTGAGAGGAAATGCTGCCGATTTAAATACTTAAGTCAATTCAAAAGAATGAAGAGTATATTCATGCCCTGTTCTCTTGCTGGCTACAGTGAAAATAAAGATAAATGGAGATCAAACATTTACTTATTCAGTGATGGGGGAATTACATGAAGTTCATTTATCAGCTGTCCGGACTGGATAGCCACACTGGAAACAGTCACAGGATAATGTTAAAGGGCATCTCTACTGTTTCAAACATCTCATACATCTAAATATAGCTTGTTTTACAAAATGCCCAGCTTTCAATGGCAATGGGTAAAGTTTGTATTAAAGGAGACGAGGTGTGCCATGGGCCGAACAACTTAGTGCCAAAATGCAAAATGTTGCAGATACTGGAAATTGTAAAATAAAGATAGACAATACTGGAAACGCTCAGGCGGTCAGGTCATATCTGTAGCATGAGAAACTGCGTTCTTGTTTGTGTTACTTTGTAAAATGAGAAAGGGTAACTTGCAGATTTATGACGCACAGCAGATTCATTCCTACTCTGGTCTGCGAGTTAAAAATACAGAGTTAATGCGATTGGTCATTCAGGCTAGGGAGAATGGGCTGAGGTTTCCCTGTTGGCACTCCAAGTTCTCAGGGTGGCACAGCAATAGAGTTCGCTGCCTTACAGAGTCAGAGACCCAAGTTCCATCCTGACCACGGGGTGTTGTGGTACGGACTTTGTACGTTTCCCTGTGACTACGTGGGTTTTCTCCAAGTGCTCCACACCCCAAAGATATATAAGTTTGTAGGTTAGCTTGCGTCTGTAAATTGTGAATTGTCCCTGGTGTGTAGGATAGTGCTAGTGTACGGGATGGTCGCTCGTCGGCATGGTGTCGGTTGGCCAAAGTTTTCCATGCTATATCCCTAAAGTCTAACACAAAATCTAAGCCAAATAGTAAAACAGGTGTCCTAACTCAAGTCCAATCTTCAAGGCCCTAAACAAGAAGCAAGATGTTTTGGGAGAAAGGTGAAAAGTCACATCTTTCGCTAGGAGGCAGTTAGAAACATAAACCTTTAACAGGAAAATGTCACCCATGATATTAACAGTCCTATTCCTAATTATGCCTTCTCTAGAGATTTCACGTCCTAATCGAGTATCATGTTCACACCCTCGTGGGTTTGCCCTGCCCCACCATTCTGTTCGTGGACAATTAGGGATGAGCAATATATGTTAATGTTGACATCAAAACACAAGAGCTCGTGATTGAATCCAGCACAGTAACTGGGATTAAAACCCACCCCGACTTGTTTGCAGAATGCAGAGGGCTATGCAAAACAATTATTCCCCCACTCAAGGGACACTCAACTAGGCAGCATCAGGTCCAAACCGTGAGTAATCTACAGTGGCATCCAGATTTATATTTATATAAAAACTAAAAATAAAGCAGAAGTGATTAATGTCGTACAATGGCAGGCAGGCACTGAAAGCAACAAGGTCAGTGGCCACATTCATTGTAATGTGATCATTATTTGTCCACCAGCCCTTGTAAATAGCTCGTTCTAAGCTCCCCCCAGGTTTAGTTTCAGTCAATAAAATACTGAATCAAGCACTTGAGCAACTAAACTTTATTTTGGATAACACAACAGTTTCCTTATTCAATGCCTAACCACCGCAGGTTCGATCTTGTCTTGGCCAAGCTCTTCTAGCCTTGTGCAAGCAGAGACACTACAAAAAGTCACGTAGTCCCAAGCGCTCTTCCAGAAGATCAACATCGGACCTCATGGGGGCTGCCTTTTATAGGTCCCCGAACCTTGAGGGGCCAAACCACATGGAGGTGGTCTCTATACAGTCCAATAACACATATCGATTACAACGGTACAAGATAGACAGTTCTCTAACACAATAACATAATTTTATATACATTGTATTCGAAAGAAGCTTCTAGAAGGAAGCCAACACAGATGAATAGTGCAACATGTGCCCTGGGATTCAAACAGTTCCTTCAAGGCTCAACCTTTCGACAAATCAACAACTAACAAAGTAAGGCTTTGCAATATTATTTACACTATGTATATCTAGTTTGCATTGACCCAATCAGTTTCATGCATTTGACAACTCATTGTAAGACTTCTGCAGATGTCCCATTCTTTTTCTGCAGCTCTTATCTGGGCCACAGACACACTAGCACCATTCAGCAGCTTGTCTCGGCTCTGCAAAGGCACATTTAATGACCAAAATGGCCTAGCAGTACATCAGCCCTTACTCAATTTTAATACCATGGCTGCTCCAATTTAGCCAGGATTAACACCCTCACTGGCATAAAGCAGAGGGTGTGCATGCAACACACACACGGGACAATTTATAACTTTACCGAAGCCAATTAATCAATAAACCTGTACGTCTTGAGTGTGGGAGGAAACCGGAGCACCTGGAGAAAACCCACGCAGGTCACAGGGAGAACATACAAACTCTGTTCAGACAGCACCCGTAGTCAGGTTCAAACCAAGGTCTCTGGCGCTGTAAGGAAGCAACTCTACCACTGTGCTGCATCATTCTCATAAAAATGTCTGCTAATGGCTTTCGTTATAACTTAAATCAATTGTGAAAAGTTTGCCCGATGGATCATATCCATAACTTCCTGTGGACGCCTTTGGTATGTTGCCATTTTTACTTCATACTGAAGTGCTTCTAGCATGTGAGAGGGAGTTGTTATACAATAACTAATTACTTCTAACTCACCCTTCTTAATCCTGCCTAATCTCTTCCTGTTGTAGTCATTTGATTCTACGTCAAGTTACATTCTGACTTTCAATGTGATGGATTGCTATTCTGAGAGCAAGAAGACAACGTTAATTGACCCTCCCAATTTAAAAAAAAAACCATTATGCTTTTTTCGCACACAATCTCTCCTTAAAAGTATGCCATTATTATCTAATATTGTTTATTACACTGAAGGTTTTGCAAATGGGATTTTAACAGTGGTGGCATTTTGGGAATCACAAATTATGTGCATTTAAAATATTCCAAATATGATTTTACGTAGAAGGGTGACATAGAAAATTCAATTTATTTCTTGTCATTTAAATTATTAAAAGCAATTCCATTTTCACAGCTTCTAATTCCCCTTAAAACAGCGTGGCACATCTTAAAATATGTTGTGAAAGCAAATATTTCTAAAGAATACAAAATCCATATCTCACAAGCAATGACAGCAGTGTTTTAATGATATGCCCCACTGAAAGATGGATGTCGATTTTGCCTGGTGGAACAATGGAGAGCGTTGCAGAGCAGGTGATTTGAGAGTTCAGGTGCACAGTTCCAGAAACGTGGCGAGTCAGGTGGACTCTGTGCTGAATAAAGTATTTGGCACACTTGCCTTCACTGGGAAGGGTATTGAGTTTGAGAGCTAGGACATCATGATGCAGCTATACAAATCATTGATGATACCACACACTTGGAGTACTGAGTGCAGTTGTAGTCGCTCTGCTGTTGGAAGGATTCCATTAAATTGGAAAGGGTGCAGAATAGATTCACCAGGGTGTTATCAAAGCTTGCAGCCTTGGGTTATAGGGAGATGTTGCATAGGCTGCAACATTTTTCTTTAGAGTGTATGAGGCTGAGGGGTAACCTTATTGAGTGTGCAAGATCATAAAGGGCATGAATCAAATAAACGCTTACAGCCTTTTTCCCAGGGCAGTGGATTCTTAAAATAGAGCGCAGAGGCTTAAAATGAGGGAAGAGATTTCAAAGAGACATCAGCAGGAGGTTTATCACTCAGAGATCCCATTATCTGGAATGAGCTACCAGAGGAAGCTATAGAAGTCAATACAATCACATCTCTCAAAACTCATTTGGACAGATATAGGTTCAGGAAGGGTTTAGAGGGATAAGAGTCGAATACAGGCAATTGGGACTCACCCAGCGTGCCATCTTAGTCAAAATGGACAAGATAAGCCAAAGAGCCCATTTAAGTTCTGTACACCTTGGACTCCATGGAAATACTTTGTTAATCGAGTGGAACATTGAAACTCTTAAGAATAGCCAAGCGGTTGAACATTTTCGAAAATCTATACTTTAATACACACCATCTCAAATAGCGCACTGCACAGTTCAAAAATATGTTTCTTCAAAACAGACTACATTCTGAAACGTTCAGGTCAGCAGTAAGACAGATGCAGCACTGTGCCTCTACTGCAGAACCACCTGTCACTAATATGCAACATATGGCTGGATTAGTCAGTACCAGTGAATAATCATCCATGTCTTGATAGTTGGTTCTTTCCTCAGGCAGCCAGAATGCTGACCTGTGTGGAATAATGGTTATGGTATATCCCAGACGTCAGCCTCTCTGCAGCTACCACAAGCAGAACTGTACTCCCTTCAATCGCACTCAAGCACAACATTTCTTGATCACTTGCCTTTGAATTCAGGCCTCCCACTTGGGATTCATTTGCTTTCAAATTTTTATTTTATTTATTTGTTTACACATTTTCTTAATTCTCCCTCTCCTCAAGCTTTCACAGTAGCTAACGAGCGCAGAATTCTTTTGTTTTGCTGCTCAACCCCTGATTTATACACAGTCCTTCATTACTCCCAACAAAAAAGTCATGTAGACAAGTCTTAAAATATGCAAATAACTATCATAATTTGATGAAGTCAGCTCAGAAAATAAAATTGAAAATGTAAACACAATATGTTAATTTACGTTTAAACTCGTTATTAGCCATTATGGAAATTAAAGGCTAAAATACCTCGACTGAAAATATATTTACAGTGCCGACAGAGTGAAAAGTGATTACTGAAGGAGGCAACTAGGATTACTATGAAATAATTATTGAGTGACTTTACCATTCAATAAGCAATAGATCTCAATGGCAAGTTCTCCAATGTCAACTATGGCTAATTTTCCAATAAGCCGCTGCTCCCCCTTGTACTCTTGAATAACGTTTCATGGACATCAGAAATGATACCGGCAGTAGTTCCTTAGAGAAGAAAATCACTGGGAACAATCTAAATTACAATGAGATCAATTGGTGCAGAGGCAAGGGCATTGTTTAAGTTAAATCATCGAATAAAATTCCTGTGCTTTGTCACTTTCGCAGAAAATAATAAATTACTTTCCGGTATAGAAAAAAAAACACAATTCCCATACCGACAAAATATTCTTAAAACAGCACAAGATGATGTTACTGTTAGTTCAAAAACAACTTTAGCTGAAAAGCTTAATATTCGAAAAATACTGTCTATTTTTCTGATGAGCCAACTACTTTTTACTCTTTAGTCAGTGCTAAAAGATCTGCTGATGATTTTGAATATGTTGATCTTGGGTAATTTCTAACTGGGTCAAACCTATCATTTGCTACAAAGGCACAACCAATTATAATGGCAAAACTATGCAGGGAGAGGGTGGTATTTGAGTCATTCTACAGTGTTGGATACTTCTGGGTGAACGGTGATGTCAGTTTGAAGATGTAGTTTGTTTGTTCTTTAATTAAAATCACAAGTTAAAAGAAATTGTAATTTTCTTGCAAGAAATTCTTTAAAGTGTTTTCTCTTGAACATCTACAGGCTTTCAGTAGAGAGCATATTGACTATTTGCATCACAGCCTGCTGCGGCAACCAGGAATGAAGAAGATTGCAAAAAGTGGTGAACACTGTCCAATCCATCATGGGTACTGACCTCCCCACCATCAAAGGGATCTACAGGAGTCGCTGCCTCAAAAACGTACACATCATCATCAGACACCGTGCCCACCACCCCCGAGCCTCCTCAGACGCTATCTGATCAATTGATTTCCTCCAGCAGTTTGCTTTTGCTGAAATTTCAACACCTTTAATATTGGACAGTTTTCTCTGGGATTTTGGACAGGCGCAAGTATACAACAGTTGCAAAAAAACATCCAATACTTCCAGGAGAGATGTCAAAAAACTAAGAGCTGATGCAAATCAGCAAGGGTTTGCAGTAATAGATGTTTTGACTAGTTGAGACTCAAAATGTTCACAGAATTACCTTCCTGCTGAATAATAAAAGGACATTGAAGAGGGGAATTCAACAAAGAAAGCATCGGAAGAGTCAAATCTGGAGACAATGGTCTCAGAATCAGATGGATCAAGGCGGACAGATACAGATGATCGTCAAAAATTATGCACGACGGCATGGTGGTACAGTGGTAGAGTTGCTGCCTTACAGCGCCAGAGACACGGGTTCAATCCTGACTACAAGTGCTTGTACAAGAGTTTGTACATTCTATCCGTGACCACGTTGGTTTTCTCCGAGTGCTCCGGTATCCTCCCACACTCCAAAGATGTGCAGGTTTGTAGGTTAATTGGCTTCTGTAAATTGCCTCTAGGATGTTAGCACACAAGGATCGCTGGCCGGCACGGACCCAGTGGGCCAAAGGGCCTGGTTCCGCACTGTATCTCTAAACTAATTATAATAAGGAAAGAACATGAATTGACTGAACAATTCAAGGTCGAAATTTAGGTGACTTTGCAGGTGGTCTATTTTTGCTCCAGAAAATGACCAAGAAGGTGAAAGAAGTTTATGGCAAGGATAGAATTAATAACCTTAAATCAAAAAATCTTCCCAAAAGATCCCTTTTTAAATCTTTCCCCTCTCACCTTGAATTTATGCCCTCCCAATTTAGAACCAACCTGGGAAAGAACCTGTGCCCATTCACCTTGTCAACGTTCCTCATGATTTTTTTCAAATTTATAGCGTAGAACATAGACCTGATCCGCACAGGAATGGGATCTTGGGCTCATAATTTTGTGCCGGAACATAATGGTTAAACTGATCTCATCTGCCTGTACATGATTCAAAGCCCTTTATACTCTACGTGTCCATGTGCCTATCCAAAAGGCCGATCTGCCTCCACCACCACACTGGCAATGCATTCCATGTTCCCACAACTGTGTAAAAAAAACCTGTCCCACACATCTCCATTAAGCTTTCCCCCTCTCACCTCATAGCTACGCCCTCTCGTATTGGACATTTCCACTCTTATTTTGGGGGGGGGGGGGGGGGGGGGGGGGGGGGAGATTCTGACAGTAATTATTCACTGTTCAGACTATTCCAATGATTTCATTGGAGGAAGTTAAAAATGGTTCAGGATGAAACTCTGACAAACAATCGGGTCCCCCGTATCTACACAGATACAGAAGAGGAGCTTAATAGGTGTAGGAGTTGCCTGTATAAGCATGGTCTCATATCTTCAAATAATGCTCCAGCTGACTTGATAAATGAGAATAGACATGTTTAGTTGTTCAGAAAATCAAATATTTTCCCACTCATACTTACAGACCTGCAGTAACATTGCTGTTCATTGTTGGACTAAAGGGCCTGTCCCACTGTACTAGGTAATTCAAGAGCTCTCCCGAGTTAAAAAAAAACAAACTCGTCGTAAGCACGTAGAATGTATGTAGCGGGTACGTCGGAGCTCGGGACGTATCTTTGCGGCTCGTAACGCTGATGGCAGGTACTCGGGAAACGTGGTAAGCTCGTGAAGATGAAAAATGTCTACGAGAGCCCCAAGTACCTACTAGCGGCTATTACCGCAATTCTCCAAGTTCGAATCAGGGGAAACTCGGGAGAAATCTTGAATTAGCTCGTACAATGGGCCAGGCCCTTAAGTGCAGCATTAACATAGATTTATGTCATATTTGACCAGGTAGTGCATATTATAAAGCAAAGATATTTAAGGCACTAAAGTTCCGTATTTAGATAATCCAACTGAATAATTAATATCTATCTAAAATACATCTATTATTGGCAAGTACTGTAGACCCATCCAGAAATCCAGGCTGCACTATATTTTAATAAAGCTACGCTTTAAAATAGTTGGACTAATAATTCACATCATCCACAACAACAGCAGAATCACTTCACTTATCAAAAGATTATTCCATTACATGTCTACATGACTCAAGGGAATAAATTAAACAAGTTAGCCACTTGTCATTACATTCTCTTTAATTGCATCCAACTAGTTAGAAAACAAATGTCACTAGCAGTGCAGCTTAAAAGAAATTAGCAAAGTAATGGGCAAATGCAACGTGCAATAAAATTAAAGATCGACAGTAAGTGACATTCGGTGCTGATGATGCGTCAGTAACAGGCCTCCTCCACATTATCCTGTCACAGATAGTTTGCCAGCCAATGACCCAGTAAAAAAGCAAAAAACCTCTGCAGAACAGGCCAAATCCTCACGACAGGCTTCCGATTTATTTTCAAATCGAAGAATCATTACACAGCACAGAAGGCTGAAGGCACAGTCTACATTCAGTAACTAGGCATACTCATCACCAAATCCCCCCGCATCAACATGCTGGGAGACCCAAATGACTGAAATCTCAACAGGATCTGTTACATAATATTATGGCATCAAAAGTAGCTCAGAAGATGAGCGACCTGTGGCTTTCGACTATCTACAAGGCAGGAGTACGATGGCATCCTTGCCACTAAAGTTTATCATTGTCACGTGTTCTACCGAGATACAATGGAAATATTTATATTGCATCTGCCCGGCCAGATCAGATAAAACTATACATCAATACAGGGCAGCACGGTGGCGCAGGGGTAGAGTTGCTGCCTTACAGCGCCGGAGACCCGGGTTCAATCCCGACTGCGGGGTGCAGTCTGCACAGAGTTTGTACGTTCTCCCCGTGACCTGCGTGGGTTTTCTCTGAGATCTTCGGATTCCTCCCACACCCCAAAGACGTACAGGTATGTAGGTTAATTGGCTTAGTGTATGTGTAAATAGCCGTTAGTGTGTGCAGGATAGTATTAATGTGCAGGCAGTCGGCCCAGACTTGGTGGGCCTAAGGGCCTGTCTCCGTTCTGTATCTCCAAATCAAAAATAACTAAACAATCATATCAGACTCAAGTACAATAGGTAGAGCAAAGGGGAAGATACAGAGTGCACAATGTAGTTTGATCACCGGCTGCAAGAGCTTCAATGTAGCGTACCAGTTACATAGACAAAGCCCAATGTCTGCAATGTGGTGGAGATGAATTGGACAGTCACCCTAGCGTATGGATAGCTTGTTCAGAAGCCTGATAATAGAGGGAAAGAAGCTGTTCCCAGTCTGGTGGTATGCACTTTCAAGCTTCAATAGCTTCACCTGACAGAAGCAGGGAGAAGGAGGAATGACCAGGGTGGGGCAAGTCTTTGGCTATATTGCCTGCTTTTCTGAGGCAGCATGAAGTGTAGGTGGAGTCAATGGTGAGGAATCTGGTCTGTGTCATGGACCTCTACAACTCTGCAATTTCTCGCTGTCTTGGGCAGAGCTCTTCCCAAACCAAGCTGTGATGCATACCATCCAAATGCTTTCTATGGGTACGCCTGTAGAAGTTTGTAGAGCTCATTGGAGACATGCCAAATTTCCTCAGCCTCCTAAAGTAGAGGCATGAGGAATTACCACCAGGGGGCGCCGTACGATGGATGACTCGCCAACAGTCTGTCTCGTCTTTTTCCTTCTTTGTGTTTTAAGTTTGTTGTAAAATGTTTTAGTTTATCTTTAAATTTGTATTATGTTGGGGGTGATGGGGAGGGTGGAGGAAACCTTTTAAATCTCTTTCCTCAACGGAGATAAAACTTTTTCCGTGTCGTATCTCCGTCTGCACTGCGGCCTTACATCGTGGAGCTGGCGGCCTCTTGCTGGGACTTCGAGAGCTTCAACCGCAGGAGCCTGCGGACTTTAACGTCGTGAGCTGGCGATCCCTTTTCCAGGGATCGACCTCTGAGAGCGACTTCGGGAGCTTTGAGCCGCGGGAGCTTCGACCGCCCCGGCGCGGGAGCTTCGATCGCCGGCTGCAAGAGCTTCAATCGCCCCGACTGCGGGTGGTTCGATTCCCCCAACCGAGGGAGAAAAGGAGGAAAGAAGACTTTATTGCCTTCCATCACGGTGGAGATCGGGGAGGAGTCGCTGTGGTGGATGTTTGTGTCAATTTTTTATGTAGTTGTGTCTTGTTGCTTTTGCGATATGACTGTGGCAAACCAAATCCCTCGTATGTTGCAAAACATACTTGGCTAATAAATTATGATTATGATGAGTGTACCTTCGTGGCTGTTGCATCGATAAGGTTGGTCCACGACAGATCGTAGTCTAGAGGAGTGCAGCTCTATCAAGACAAGAGGCCGAACATCATCCAAGATAAAGCAGCCCGTTTGATTGTGCTCCCATCCACCATCCTGAACATCTAATCCCTTCAGCACTGCGCTGGTCGTGCATCAGCGGATGCCATTAAAAAAAAAAATCTAGGCTACTCTGACAGCACTGCCAAAACCTCCAATCTCTGCCAACGAGGATGACAAGGTCATCCTGACTTGGTAATTTATCAACAATCCTTCATCAGCACTTGGATTAAGTCCTATCAAACAGTATCGCACAAGCATACTCACGAGAAAGATGTTAATGCTTGGAAGCGACTAACCATCATCTTCCCAAGGGCAAGGGGGTGGGCAGTGAATGCTGGCCTTGCACTGTCCACATCACAAAAAATTGAATCAATTATAAAAAAAGTGTATCGCGGAGAGGAACCCGATGGTTTCTGGGTCAAATCATATCACTCCAGAAATTCAATTGGCAATTCTGTTCTCAAATGCAATTACACGGATGACATGATTTCAACACCATTTGCGCTTCAATGTTGTCAAAGCTCCTTCCGAGTACCGTCAGAGAAATTAGTCAACGTGGTTGTGAAGCTTGCCCATCAACACATGCCCAGCCTTTGCAGTTTTGATCGGCATGCTACAGGAAAGGTACGGCTAAGCTAGAGATAAGGCACAGACAAGATGAAGAAGGATGTTGCCTTGTCTGGAGGACTTGCGTTATTAGGAGAGATTGAATAGATTTTTTTTTCCTGGAGTGATCGAGATTGAGGGGTGAATTTATGAGAGTTTAAAATATTACAAGGGGCATAGACAGGGTAGAGAGTCACAGTCTTTCCCCTCAGGGTAGAATGCTGGCACTAGTAGAAGAGTAGTACTAGAGCGGAATGGTGGAGTTGCTACCTTACAGCGTCAGGGACCCGGGTTCAATATTGACTGCGGGTGCTGTCTGTACGGAGTTTGTACGTTCTCTCCGGGACCCGTTTGTGTTTTCTCAGCGATCTCTGGTTCCCTCCCACACTCCAAAGGCGTACATTTTTGTAGGTTAATTGGTTTGGTATCATCGCAAATTGTCCCAAGTGTGTGTAGCACAGGGTCGCTGGTCAACACGGACTGCGTGGACTGAAGGGCCTGTTTCCAAGCTGTATCTCCAAACTCGTAGATACAAACAAGAGAGTGCAGATTTAAGCTGAGAGGGCAAAATTTTAATAGGGGACCCGAGAGGCAAGTCTTTTTCCCCCATACAGAGGGTGGTGGGTATATGGAACAAACTGGCAGAAGCAGTTATAATTACAAAGTTAAAACACATTTGGACAGGCACTAGATAGGAAAAGGTTTAGGGGGAATATGGACTAAATACGGGGAAATGGGATTAGCATAGATATCTTGGTTGCCTAGAAGAGATGGTCCGAAGGGCCTACTTTCAACCCTGTAAATCTATGGTGCAGTTTGCCAAGTAGACCCAAGCGAGGCACTGGCAGCCAAGTGATCCATCCCAAGTTCATGCTCAAGGCCAGGCTCATTGGTTACCTCCCTCAGTGCAATGATTCACAAAACGTGCCCATCACAGGAGATACAAGAAACTGCAGGAACGAGTTTACCTAAAAAGACAAAGTACTGAGTAACTCATTGGGTCAGTCAACATCTCTGTAGAACATGGATAGATGATGTTTCAGGCCAGGGCCTAAAATGTCACCTATCCATGTTCTCCAGAGATGTTACCCAACTCGCTAAATTACTCTAGCACCTTGCGTCTTATTTTGCCACACATGGGCTCAGATCATAAAAACATAGAAAATAGGTGCAGGAGGAGGCCATTCGGCCCTTCGAGCCAGCACCGCCATTCATTGTGATCATGGCTGATCGTCCTCTATCAATAACCCATGCCTGCCTTCTCCCCATATCCCTTGACTCCACTAGTCCCTAGAGCTCTATCCAACTCTCTCTTAAATCCATCCAGTGATTTGGCCTCCACTGCCCTCTGTGGGAGGGAATTCCATAAATTCACAACTCTCTGGGTAAACATTTTTTTTCTTAGCTCAGTCTTAAATGACCTTCCCTTTATTCTAAGACTGTGGCCCCTGGTTCTGGACTCACCCAACATTGGGAACATTTTTCCTGCATCTAGCGTTTCCTGCATCAATCAACCCTGTGCCCAAACTATCAACCTCAGGCACAACCACTTCTCCCGACTCATCCATCACAGCTCTCCATCCACCAATTTGTGATCGCAGCTAGTTGACGTTCCCTTCACTCCTAACATTCCATGTCCCACCTCCCCGTTCAATTGACACATGTTTTAAACTCTTTGTCTACAAAGCCCTCAATGGGCTTGCACCCACCTACGTTAAAAGTCTTCTCACCCACTACACCACCTCCAGGTCCCTCAGATCAGCCGACTTGGGGTTGCTGAATGTCCCGCAGTCTAGGCATAAGCTCAGGGGCGACTGCGTCTTTGCGGTCGCAGCTCCTAGACTGTGGAACTGCATCCCCCTCCCCATTAGAACTGCCCCCTCCATCGACTCCTTTAAGTCTAGTCTAAAAACGTATCTGTTCTCCCAATCCTTTCCTGATGTCCTCCGCGCGAGGGCTATTTGTATATATGTATGTAGCCTGCTTGTGTATACTACTCTTATAATAAATGTAAAGCACTTTGGTCAACGAGAGTTGTTTTTTTAAATGTGCTATATAAATAAATGTGACTTGACTTAAACATTCCAAGATTGATTTAGTACTCCTCCTTGCCTTGGGCCTCTGATACTACAGAATGGTCAAATGGCAGCTGTGCAATCAAAGTGAATGTTCCAATCTAAGATATTCCTTCACCAATCAATGCTAATTAATAGATAAAATGCAATGGATATGGCCTGGTTTAGAGGGATATGGGCCAAACGCAGGCAGGTAGGACTAGTGTAGATGGAACATGTTGACCTGTGTGGCCAAGTTGGGCCGAAGGGCCTGTTTCCACACTGAAAGACTATGACTCGATGAGAAGTACAGAACTCCATCCAATAGTAGGGCCAAATAGGAAGTTGTTATTGTGTAGGAACAAACTGCAAATGCTGGTTTAAATCGAAGGTAGACACAAAATGCTGGAGTAACTCAGTAGAACTCTGGAGAGAAGAAATGGGTGACATTTTGGGTTGAGGCCCTTCTTCAGACATGTCAGGGGAGTGGGCGGGACAAAGATAGAATGTAGTCGGAGACAGTACAACTGGTGGGAGAACTGGGAATGGGGAGGAACTTGTTCTTGCTCTGTACTCATGAGGCTGCCTTTGATCGTCCCAAATGTTCCGAATTGATTCAAAGGTAGAAAATATAATCTGGTTATTCAAAACAAGTAATACCAAAATGGGAGCATCTATCATTAAGAATTAGCCAACAAGGTAATTAGAAAAAATCCTAACTGCAAGAGAACGAAGACAATATTTTCTTATAGGGAAGTTGTGTTTGAAGTTAATTGAAGCTTCACCATGTGTAACTAGGAGTAGAAAAAGGAAGTTGGTGAATTTTATCTGCATGATTCAATAAGGAATTATTAAATAAATTAGAGCACAGCGGCATGTCTTAGTTATAGGACAAGTCATAGGATGGTTGGAAATAAATTTGCTGGATTGCAAATCAAATGAGAGAAGTGCTATAAAGATAATTGCTTGGACTTCAGCAGCTTACAATTCATTGGATGAAAGGACATTGCGTAACATAACATGTTGGTGACAACATAAAACCAAGTGGAAAGGTAAATGGGAGGAAGATGTTGAATAGCTAGAACAGAAAAAGCTGATTCAGTGTTTGACGAAGAATGGTTATGTTGGAGCTCCAGGATATTGACAATGGGTTGGGAAATTAACAATGGTACGACCATTGAGTGGGTGGACTCGCTTGCTGGAGATGGTCACTCCTTGGCTCTTTTGCGATGTGAATGTTACTTGCTGTAACAAAACAAAAGCCCAAATGTTCTCTATCTTGTTGCTTGTATGATGGATTGCTTCATTCGAAGAGCTGAGAAATGAATCGAATCACCAACCATCCACACATCTGCTCTGGTGATGTAGGTTTGGCATGATACCAACCCACCAATCAGTCTGAAGAGAGGTTCCAACAGAAAATGTTGCCTACCCATGTTCTCCAGAGATGCTGCATGACCTGCTGATTTACTGCAATACTTGGTGTCTTTTTTTTGTAAGCCAGCATCTGCAGCTCCTTGTATGTACACGTAGCGAAACACAAGACATGCCTTGTTCTACCACCTTAGTACAGAGTCAAAGAATTCCAGTTGACAAATCAAATTCGCAAACATGTCTGGGCCCGAGCTAATGTTCAAGGTTGAATTGGTCCGATTTTTTAATTAAACTATTTGCTTCAGTAGATTGGCAGAACAGCTTCTTGTGGATTTTGTTTTAAGTCTGTGCTCTTGAAGTTTCCCTGTGGCTTTGTATCTGATTCAGCACACTGCATTCAACACAACACTGCAGACAAAATAAGATAGAAAATGCAAATTGGAAAACACTTTCAGATTATTCCAAGATAATGCCAGCTCTGAGGAGGCCCAAGAGCACCCGAAATCAGATCAGGTTCTCCAGCTATGATTAAGGAGGTTATCACCAAAACCGCTTATGTGGAGGAAAATATCATAAAACCAACCAGTCCCACAGTGTTGACTACTTCCAACTGAGCATCAAATGATTTGCTGGGAACAAAGGAAAACGAAATACATCAATTTTTGATGCCAAAATAGATTTTTTACTTTTAAATAATTTATTATTCATACATTACTGCATTGCTGTATGCTTTGTAATTGTGGACAATCTGCAAAAGACACCGAACAGCACTAAAGTACAAAGGCTGTCACTGCAATATCTTTCAAATCCAAAGGCCAAAAAGGCACAATGATGTGGGCGTCTCTTCCAACAGCAAGATCATAGTCGGCCACCACCAGTGAACAAGTCTATCTGCATGGCTAACGTTAGATTGCAAAAACAAACATTCACGAAAGGTTCAAGAAGATCATTCAAACACAGAACAGGTTCTCCAGTCCCCTAAGGGAAAAAAATATTAACAACCCTCACCATCTCATGGAAATAGATGCACTAAGTCCATTCAAAATGAAGAAGTATCTGCAATGGGGACAATTTGAGTTTCCAAGATGATTTGACACAGGTTGATTATTGTCATGTGTATTAAGATAGAGTGGGAAAACAGCTTTGGGTACTATCCAGTTAAATCATATTATAATAGAGTACAATTAAGCCAGACACAAGTACAACAGGTAGTGCAAACAAAAAAATAAGTAGTGCAGGTGTTAATGGGTTTTCTTCACCATAGCTGCAATGTGGTTGGTTCAGGATAAATTAGTGGTGATACCTTTACCTAGGAACTTGAAGCTCCCAACCATGGTCACTTTGTCCCATGTGGTGTCATCTGCAAACTTCTAAATGGAGTTAGAGCAGAATTTGGCCACACATCATGATCGAATATGCAGTATAGAATGGGGCAGAGAACAAGGCTCAGGTATTTTGTCACATAGCCTCACTGAATCTGGACTATGGGTTATGAAGTCAAGGATCCAGTTGCAGATGGGCGTGCTGCTCCTAAGGTTTGAAGGGGAGATAGGTTGAGATTATAGTGTTGAAGGCAGAGCTACAGTCAATAAATAGTTGTCTGACATTGGTGTCCTTAATATACAGATGTTCCAGCGATGAGTGTGGGGCTCGGGAGATGAAATCTGCCATGGACATGTTGCAATGGTAGGCAAATGGCATCAAATCAAGACTGTCTGGAGTTAACGCATGCCATGGCCAGCCTCTGAAAGCACTTCATGGTGGTTGGCAAAGCCATTAGATGGCAGGAATTAAGGTGCGGTACTTTGATTTTCTTGGGCACTGGGATGTGGTCTTCTTAAAGCAGCACAAAAAGGCTATCCACAATTAACACAAGGGAGCATATGATAAAACAGCCCATCCATTGTCTTGAATTTGCACAGCTTACGATTACTGCAGAGGGATCTTCAGCTACCTCAGAACTTGAATGGGAGCACATCATTCTTCACATAGAACAACTGCTCAAAAGCACTACAAATTCATATAATTTGGAGAACAATTTTAGATGGTGACGAAAGTGATCTATAAGGTCAAGGCAGTACATGGATGTTAGGAAGTCATTTGATGAAGTCCGTACATGTTAGGTTGATCTAGGAAATTAAGACTGCGCAATGACTTGGCTTCAACCCTGGCTTATACATTACTGTGATGGAAGGATGTTTTGTCTGGCTGGTGGTCTGTGACCAGTGGATTTCTGCAGAGATTTCTGCTGGGGCCTCTGATATAATTGACTCTGACATATTCATAGATGGGGTGGTTAGTAAGCTTGCAGACGATGCCAAAATTGGTGGAGATTTTTACAGTGAGGAAGGTTGTCAAAATATATAGCAGGATGTTGACCAGTCGTAGAAATGGGTGCAAAAAAGGCAGATGGAGTTTAATCTGAGCAAGTATGAGGTGTTGTACTTTGGGAAGTCGAATGCAAGGGGTAAATATACAGTTAATGGCCAGACACTCAAGAGCATTGATGGTCTTGGGCTCCATGTCCATAAAAGTGGGTGCATGGTAAGCTTGGCTTCATCAGTCGGGGCATTGAGTGCGAGAGTCAGGAGGGCATGTGCAACTTTATCGGACTTTGGTTTGGCCACATTTGGATTATTGTGTGCAGTTCTAGTCACCCATTATGAGGAAGATGTGTAGGTTGCAGAAGAGGTTTAAGAGAATGCTGGCCGGAGTAGAGGTCATTAGCTACGAGGAAAGGTTGGACAAACGTAGATTGATTTCTCTGAAACACCAGAGTGAGGAGAGCTCCAATAGAAATATATAAAATTGAGAGATACTTTGGGTAGACGGTCAGAACATTTGTCCCCGAGGTGGAAATATCAAAGATTAGAGGTTATAGGTTTAAGATGAGAGGAGTAAAGTTTAAAAGGAGATGTGTGGGGCAAGTTTAAAAATATACATAAACATAGGATGGTGGGTGCCTGGAATAACGCCAGGGGTAATGGCGGAGATAGATATGATGGTGATTAGCAAGTACCTTTTAGATAAGCACATGGATGTACAGGGGATAGAAGATTATGGATCAAGCATGCAGAGGAGATTAATTTAGCTTGGCACCATATTCAGCATGGTCATTGTGGGCTGAAATCCCCATTGCTGTGCTGCACTGTTATATGACATCATGATAGCCAATGTATCAAGGCCTGAAAACGATCATCCATAATTGGCTGAATTGCTTCTTTACCAGTTGCAAAGGATTAGCTTCCCATCCGTGGATTTAACAAAACCAATATTGAAGCAGACGTCTAGCAAGCATATCCCCAGTTAAGAGTGAACAAAGCAGCATTTGAATACAAAACAGGTGGGTGCGTGTTTAAGCAAGATCTACAATCTGATTTCCTCATTCCCCTCACCTCCATTCACTGGAGTGAAGAATGGGAACACTGTTCACAGTGATATTTTCAGGAGATCTAGCCAGTTACGGGAAGGTTTCCCTGAAATCAGCACCTGCTCCACATGGTATTATTCTGCCAACATCTATATTAAAGGGCAGGAAGGATGCTGGTTGCAAATGCTTGCTGGCTTACACCGAAGATGAACATAAAATGCTGGAGTAACTCAGTGGGACAGGCAGCATCTCTGGAGAGAAGGAATGGTGACATTTCAGGTCGAGCTCCTTCAGTTTCGACATGTATTCCTTCTCTCCAGAGATGCTGCGTGTTCCGCTGACTTACTCCAGCATTTTCCGTCTATCTATATTAATGAGTTCCTTAATACATAAGAGGAAAACAGAGCATTGGAATAATTCATGACGTTTTCTTGCGGGTTGATCTATATAAATATCCTCAAGTATCACCCTCAAGCAGCCGGAAGCGGTAATGCATGTCGGCACCAATGATGTCGGGAATAAGAGGAAAGAGATTCTGCAGCGTGACTTCAGAGAGATCGGAAAGAGGCTGAAAAGCAGGACCTCCAGGAGGGTTATCTCCACATCTCCAGCTTGCTTAAAGTTCCTCATGTTGCTGAGGGCAGGAACAGGGAGATAGGGGATCTGAATGTGTGGCTCAGGAGCTGGTGCAGGGATTTAGATTCTTAGACCATTGGGATGTGTTTTGGGGTAAGGGTGAATTGTACAAAAGGGACGGGTTGCACCTTAACAGGCGGGGGACCAGCATACTGGCAGGCAGGTTTGCCATTGCTACACGGGTGGGTTTAAACAAAATAGTGGAGGGGGGGGGGGGGGGGGGGGGAGAAAGGGAAGAGACAAATCGGAAATACAAGGATGGAGTTAAAGAGAAAGAGAGTATGAGAGGTGGGAGATTGCAACCGTCCTGTGGTCCGCCCTGTTTCGCCTAATGCAATCAACCCGACGTGCACAAACAAGATCAAATAGAACAAGTTGACCTACAACTTTAGGCTGTGCACGCCATACGCAAGAAGAAGAGAAGAAGAAGAATAAGAAGAGTATAGGAAAAGACAATACACAATAGTTGCAGGAGTAGGGCATTCGGCCCTTCGAGCCAGCATCGCCCTTCAATGTGATCATGGCTGATCATCCCCAATCAGTACCCCGTCCCTGCCTTCTCCCCATATCCCTGACTGCTATCTTTAAGAGCCCTAGCTAGCTCTCTATTGAAAGTATCCAGAGAACCAGCCTCCACTGCCCTCTGAGGCAGAGAATTCTACAGACTCACAACTCTATGAGAAAAAGCGTTTCCTCGTCTCCGTTCTAAATGGCTTATCCCTTATTCTTAAATGGTGGCGCCTGGTTCTGGACTCCCCCAACAAAAGTTAAGAAAGACACCAGAATTAACAGGGTAGAAAGCTCACCAAGGGATAGGAGAGTATGGGCAAGTGAAATAGGAATCGATGTGAAAGGCGAGGTGAGTAATGGATTAAAAGTATATGAATGCACGAAGTATAAGAAATAAAGTGGATGAGCTCATGGATCAGTTAAAAATTGGCAAGCATGATGTTGTGGGAATTAGAGACATGGCTGCAAGAGGACCAGGGCTGGGAATTGAATATTCAGGGGTATATGTCCTATCGAAAAAAGACAGACAGGTGGGCAGAGAGTGTGGGGTAGCTCGGTTGGTAAGGAATGAAATTCAGTCCCTTGCAAGGGTTGACATTGAAACAGGAGATGTGGAGTCAGTATGGATAGAACTGAAGAATTGTAAAGGTAAAAATATCCTAATGAGAGTTATCTACACGCCCCCAAACAGTAGCCTGGATGTGGGATGCAAGTTGAATCAAGATTTAAAATTTGCATGTCGCAAAGGTAATGCCACGGTGGTTATGGGAGATTTCAACACGCAGGTAGACTGGGAAGATCAGGTTGGTACTGGACCCCAAGAAAGGGAGTTTGTGGAATGCCTCCGAGATGGATTCTTAGAGCAGCTTGTACTGGAGCCTACCAGGGAGAAAGCAATTCTTGATTTAGTGCTGTGTAATGAACCGGATTTGATAAGGAAACTCGAGGTAAAGGAGCCATTAGGAGGTAGTGACCATAATATGATAAGTTTTAATCTACAATTTGAAAGGGAGAGGGGAAAATCAAAAGTGTCAGTATCACAGTTGAGCAAAGCGGACTATGGAGCCATGAGGGAGGAGCTGTCCAAAGTTGACTGGAAAAAGACCCGAGCAGGGATGACAGTTTGCCAACCAACAATGCAACTATTTCTAGGAATACAGAAGGTGCAGGATCAGATCATTCCAAAGAGGTAGAAAGATTCTAAGGGGAGTAAGAGGCGACTGTGGCTGACAAGAGAAGTCAAGGACAGCATAAAAATGTGAAAAGTATAACATAGCAAAGATGAGCAGGAAGCCAGGGGATTGGCAAACCTTTAAAGAGCAACAGAAGATAACTAAAAAGGCAATACGAGGAGAAAAGATGAGGTACAAAGATAAGCTAGCCAAGAATATAATGGACAGAAAAAGTTTCTTTAGGTATGTGAAGAGGAAAAAAAAAAGTTAAGACCAACGTTGGACCCTTGAAGACAGAAACAGAATAATTTATTATGGGGAACAAGGCAGATGAGTTGAACAGGTACTTTGGGTCAGTTTTCACCAAGGAAGACACAAATAATCTCCCAGATGTACTCGTGGCCAGAGGACCCAAGGTGACGGACGAACTGAAGGAAATTCACATTTCGCAGGAAATGGTGTTGGTAGACTGATGGGACTGATGGGTGATAAATCTCCAGGGCCTGATGGTCTGCATCCTAGGATACTTCAGGAAGTGGCTCTAGAAATCGTAGATGCATTGGTGATCATTTTCCAATGTTCAATTGATTCAGGATCAGTTCCTGTGGATTGGAGGGCAACTAATGTTATTCCACTTTAAGAAAGGATGGAGAGAGAAAACAGGGAATTATAGACCTGTTAGCCCAACATCAGCAGTGGGGAAGATGCTGGAGTCAATTATAAAAGATGAAATAGCAGCACACTTGGATAGCAGTAACAAGATCGGTCAGAGTCAGCATGGATTTACGAAGGGGAAATCATGCTTGACTAATCTTCTGGAATTGAGGATGTAACTAGGAAAATGGACAAGGGAGAGCCAGTAGATGTAGTGTACCTGGACTTTCAGAAAGCGTTTAAGGTTCCACATAGGATATTGGTGGGCAAAATTAAAGCACATGGTATTGGGGTAGGGGACAGGCATGGATAGAAAATTGGTTGGCAAACAGGAAACAAAGAATAGGGATTAACGGGTCCCTTTCAAAATGTCAGGCAGTGACAAGTGGGGTACCGCAAGGATCTGTGCTGAGACCGCAGCTACATACAACATACATTAATGATTTAGATGAAGGGATTAAAAGTAACATTAGTAAATTTGTAGATGACACAAAGCTGGGTGGCAGAGTGAACTGTGAAGAGGATGCTATGAGGATGCAGGGTGACTTGATAGGTTGGACATGTTCCCGAAGTTGGGGGAGTCCAGAGCCAGGAGCCACAGTTTAAGAATAAGGGGTAGGCCATTTAGAACGGAGATGAGGAAAACCTTTTTCACCTGGAGAGTTGTGATTCTGTGGAATTCTCTACCTCAGAAGGCAGTGGAGGCCAATTCTTGGGATGCTTTCAAGAGAGAGTTAGATAGACCTCTCAAAGATAGCAGAGTCAAAGGATATCGGGAGAAGGCAGGAACGGAGTACTGATTGTGGATGATCAGCCATGATCACAGTGAACGGCTGTGCTGGCTGCAAGGGCTGAATGGTCTACTCCTGCACCTATTGTCCATTGTAATCTGAAATTATGAGTAAACATAAAGGTGGCAAATCAAGCTTTTTTTTTTAAAAAAAAGAACATTCCATCTATAGTACGGTTAGTTTTCTCATTATCATCAGTTCCCTCTCAATGTGCTGCAAACACATTTTGGAAAGAAAAGCTGCTAAAATGCGATTATATCCTGGCACTAAATTACATTTTACTTTTCAAAGGAATACATGTCCACAGGGAAAACAGAGAAAAAAAAAAATCTAAATTCCTGATTGCTTTTATATGATATTTAAGTTCTGGCTTGGATGCCTTAAAATACTAAATTAGATTACTTTATTTGCAGTGAGCTTCGCCTGTGTGGGTTCATGTGCACACGGGATTCCATTAAAGCTGTGATGTTCCCTCCCAAAAGAGGCCTTCATTATTTCCTGCACCTGGATCTGAATGAGGAGACAATGCAGCTTCCTTTCACAGGCATATTATATACCAATTACATTTCATTAGATAATTCCTGCCTTATGCAATCACAGGACCGAACAGCACATGACATTTATAGTTAATTTTCACACTGTTCTGGTGAAAAATAATTTTAATTGGAGATGCATTTGACCACAGAGGCAAAACCCAATTAGTGTTACAATTTGATGTCTCCAGCAAAATACATTTTGTAGCATTTGGCCACCCCATAAAGCTACGGGATTCCTTACATTTACAGAACAACACCATCACCATGTGTAAACACAGATCGTAAAACTTGCATCAACTTCAGAAGAAATCAGTTGCAAAACAGACAGGGATAACTCTGGGGCACCTCCACTAACTGAACCGTTATGGACCATCCATCAGTATCCCCAGCCATGGTAGAAGACATTGTATTAAACATACCCGCCAATTGGCTTGGACTTCATGTTTTTGGATTGAAGTGGCATTCCATAAAAAGCAATCAGAAGCTGGCATGCAACAAGGTCTTGATGTTACAAAGTCACACACCACCATCTTGCTGAGGACTTGGATCTTGAGGTCCAGATCAGTATGTATCACCAGTTGACATGAATATCACACTTTTATTAATGTAAGATGCATCAACTTATTTCCAGACATATATCCAGATTTATATAATTTAAAATGTCTTCTGCAAACAGTCCAATACTAAAAACCAATGCTGCAATTTGGAGAATGACTCAATGACTGAATGTAAACAGATTCAAATGATAAATCAGTTACGAATGAAGAAGTTCTAAAATGTCAGAGCAGCACGTGTACTGATCCTGGTCTATTTATGTGCAAACACAACGTACTCAGCCAAAGATCAGGTGACATGATTCATTTCCGACTTTCATCTGATTATATTCAAGTCCCAGGTAAAAGAAGGAAGCTAGAATTTCCAATTAAATTCAAAATCTCCAAATATAAATTGCTCCTCATGTACTCGACGCATACATAATCCACCAATTATGTGGGATTTGCAGTGCTTTCTGTGCAAGAAAGAAAAAGAACAATAAGAGAGGAGATAAGCGAAAGTAAGAGGCAGAGCTGAATGCAGGAACAACAAGAGGGCGAGACAAGCAAGAGAAGAGCAAGAGTGTATAGAGAGCAAGAGAAGAGAAGGCTGTAATGAATTAAAAAGCTTTGCTCCAGGCCCCTTTACATTTGTGATCAAATAATATATACTTCTCTGGTGATTTGGAAAATCATCATATCCTCTAAAAGCAATGCAAGCAATAGAATTATAATTGTACATACAGTAGTATGGGCTGCACAATGGCACAACTGGTAGAGTGCAGACCAACATACAAAATTCTTAAGGGGTTGGCTAGATGCAGGAACATTGGTTCCCGATGTTGGGGAAGTCCAGGACAAGGGGTCACAGCTTAAGGATAAGGGGGGAAATCCTTTTAAGACGAGATGAGAAAGACTTTCTTCACACAGAGAGTGGTGAGTCTCTGGAACTCTCTGCCACAGAGGGTAGTTGAGGCCAGTTCATTGGCTATATTTAAGAGTGATTGGATGTCCTTGTGGCTAAGGGATCAGAGGGTATAGGCAGGTACGGGATACTGAGTTGGATGATCAGCCATGATCATATTGAATGGCGGTGCAGGCTCGAAGGGCTGAATGGCCTACTCCTGCACGTAATTTCTATGTTTCTATGTTTCTATGTTTGACCTTGACCTTAGTTGCTGTCTGTGTGGAGTTTACACGCTCTCCCTGTGAGCATGTGGGTTTCTTCAGAGTGCTCTTGTTTCCTCCCACATCCCATAGACAATGTGGATTTGTAAGTTAATTGGACTCTGTAAATTGGCCCGAGTGTGTTGGGAGAGGATGAGAAAGTCAGATAAAATGGAACTAGTGTAAATGTGTGATCGATGGTTGGTGTGGACCAAAAGGTCTGTTTCCAAGCTCCATCTCTAAATTAGGCCTCACCTTATAAAATATACATCCTTCAGCTCTGGAACTGTTCTGGTTCTCCGTATCACAACTAAAGAGTGCTGCACATTAGACACAATGCAGCAACTGAGGTTAACAGCCTGTATTATACATGTTTGTAAGTTAATTGCCCTCTATAAGTTGCTCCGTGGGTGTAGGGAATCAATAAAAAAAGCTGGATAACATAGAATCAGTGCGAACATGCGATTGGTGGTCGGTGTGGACTCGATATAAAGCCAACACTAGTAGGTATGTTACAATACTTACCTTGAACGGCGCTGCAGTTCTGTCACTGCCCGTGTGCGCGACTTTGGCGCCTTTGAGAGGGGGCGGGTATAAAATGCGTTATTTCGGAAGCCAATTCAAATCGATCTTGAACAGGCTGTTTAGGTGATGAAGAAAAATCGCTTCGACTGCCGTTCTCTGAAGTGATTTTTAAACTGCGCTGGATAAGTTAATTACTGTAGTAAATTTTTTAAATCATCTTCTAAAGCCGTGAACGGCTCGTGTACGGGACAAGGCAAAGTACAGAGTTTATTTTCTCATTAAAAAGTGCTTCTTAGGATACCTTTAATCAAAATTTCACGTTGCGAGAAGGTGATTTATTCCTCATACGAACTGGCAGTATTTTTCCTGCCGATATGGGATTTAAATTCACCGTAACCACAATGTTCCAATCGATCGCGTTCCAGAAAATCCCACTCGCATGATGATTAAAATGGCCATTCATTTATGGGAATTAAACATTAAATTCCTTCCATTTGGCCCATAAATTAATGACAATGAGATTTTAAAATCATGTTATATTGTGAATTCTTGTGTGAATGTCATTTGGACACTTAGGCTATTTAAAAATTTTTATCTTTTCTTAAGAAATTGATAGATGTTTAGATCCAGTAATTGAATTTTGTAATTAGCTACAATTGGGTAACTAACTAATTATGTTTTAATTTCAGGTCATCCAAGTAAGATTGTTTCATATTCGTTTTCAGAATACTTCAATCTTTAATAACTGAACATTTCTTTCAGTTCTCTTAATTTTTAACAAAGTTATGGGCTTTTGACTGTCCTCAATCACAGCTTTTGTGTTAAGCCAATGGAAAAGCAATAGGGAACAAGATGCTAATTTCCGAAAATGGCCATAACGTTTTTAATACTGAAGATATGAAAGTGAATTAGGTGTCAAATTAAACTTCTTTTTATGCTTTATCTGATGGGATAAATTGCAGACTTTATTTTTTTAAATCTCAAAATGTTGTAACATTGCTATGCAGTTTTGTCTCGAATATATGTTGATGTAAAACCAAATTATAATTGATAAGGTTGAGTGAAAAAAACATTTTGGATTTTGTAGATGCCGGAGGGACACCGAGTCAGGCAGCATATGTGGAGAGAATGGCCATGTGTCAGAAGGCTTGAGACTAATGGAGTTGACGGAGAAAGCTGAAGTCGGGTGGGGCAAAGTTTTCAAATGATGGGTCAATGCAGGAGAGGGCATGATTGGCAGATATGTGGAGTAAGTGCCACAGGCTGCAGATGAAAAGGTGATGCAGCATAAGGATTGAGGAGTGAAATGTAAAAATGGAGGGAGGTATCTTGGTTTCATGGGACAGTGTGGGGATAAGGGGATAAAAGTGACATTGCTAATACTAGACTATTATTTGACAGTACAGTGGCACAGCAGGTTTAGCTGCTGCCTCACAGAACCAGAGACCCGGGTTTGATCCTGACCTCCAATGCTTTCTCTGTGGAGTTTACACATTCTCTGGGTGGATGCATGGGTTTCCTCCGGGTTCTCCGGTTCCTCCCACATCCCAAAGTCGTATGCAGATCTGTAGGTTAATTGTCCCTAGCTTGTCGGGAGAGGATGCAAAAGTGAGATAACATAGAACAAGTGAACGATGGTCGGTGTGGACTCGGTGGGCCAAAGGGCCCATTTCCATGCTACATCTGTCAATGATTCAACGAATATAATTTTGGAACAATTTGAATGGTTCCGAGTTTTTTTTTTTTGTTGCCAACGCAAATGCTTTTGTTTTCCACTCCCAAACACAAATACAAAGCTTTTATGTTTAAGAAGGAACTGCAGATGCTGGAAATTTGAAGGTAGATAAAAGTGCTGGAGAAACTCAGCCGGTGAGGCAGCATCTATGGAGCGAAGGAAATAGGCAACGTTTCGGGTCGTCAAAAGAAGGGTTGACTCGAAACGTTGCCCATTTCCTTCGCTCCATAATGCTGCCTCACCCGCTGAGTTTCTTCAGCACTGTCTACCCTGCAAAGCTTTTATCTTCATACAACTAGAAATGTCCACATTTCTTCCAAACATCAGAATCACCCTGTGAACAATATTCAATCTCCACTCCAATAATTTCCCCATTCGCACAACGCCCTTATTCACACTCCATAGTGGCCAGAATACTCAATACTGGAATTTTAAGACAGATTCTATTTGCTTTGAACTTGGTTGGTAACTAATGCGGAATTGGAAAGATTTGTCCGTCAGCAAAGACACAAATATGAAAATGCAAATTGACTCAAATTCCTTCTGAATTCATACTCTATTAGGAGTCCTGTTGAAGATTGCACGGAGTTTGTGCTTTAAACTCGACTAACAACATTAAAAGACAGACACGCTGTGAAAGGGTGAGGTGGATGATAACAAGAGCTTAATAGACAAGAATCAATAAACAAATAAGACAAGCAAAATCCCGCCAATTGTCCCTCTTCTTGAAGACAGATATTCTGTCTGAGCTACAATTTCATGGGCAACTGCAGACCTTTAAATAGCCAATAGGTATTTTCTCATGTTATTAGCCAGAGAGTGAGTGTTATTAGTTAATCAATAGGTACCATTACAGCCATGCAGAGAGTCTAGTCCTCAGCAAGCAAGTGGCAGGGAGAGCACATCCTTCTATGAACTTGGCTATTATCAAAAGATATTCTAAACAGTATGCTTAACAGTAGTTTTCTTATCTACATTTATAATGCACCATTTATCTTCTGAGCACAACTAAAGAATTGCATGTAAAGAAAAGCCTGGAAAATAATAATTCAACACTAAAATAAATTGTTTTATACAATTGGTCCCCATGATAATATTGAATAAACAAATGACCCTCAAGTCACTCCCCAAGATGTTTGTCAAAAACCTTGTCTTTCTATTTCCAACATTTCTGCATTCGTAATTGATATTTATCAAAGAGCCTCTAGCTAAACTGCTAGGTACGAATAGTTATCCAAGTTACAGCAAGGGCTGTAAAATTCCCTTGGGATTTCCCCTTATTGGATTAATTCTTACCTTCCATTTATTTTTCAGTTATCATTGCTGTAATTATATGATCATATGGTGCCAAACACTCACAATTTAGGTCCAGATTAAAAAGGTACAATATTTCTCATGCAGAGCTGAATTTGTCACATCACTCATTTAAAATTCTATCAAGAGGCCAATGAAAAGCATTGCTAATTCCAATCATTTACCCCTTTTCGGTCAATACTTAAATCAATATTTATTCTGGCACAGGTGGCACAGCAGTAGAGCTACTTCCCTGCAGCGTCAGAGATCCGGGTTGAATTCTGACTACGGGTGCTGTCTGTACGGAGTTTGTACGTCATCCTCCCCGTGACATGCGTGGGTTTTCTCCGGGTGCTCTAGTTTCCTCCCACACTCCAAAGACGTACAGGTTAGCAGGTTAACTGGCTTAGTGCAATTGTAAATGGTCCCTAGTGTGTGTAGGATAGTGTGAGTAGCTGGTCTAACCTTCACATTTGTTGATTTTTGGCTGCCACTATTCTACTATTTCAATTACTTGAATTGAATAATTTAGAGATTGGACTCCAACTTGTATTTAAAGTGATGCAATGCACCAATGAAGTCTCCCTGAAAGCAGTAGGCAAATGATAAAATAAAGATACAAACTTTGGAAATTCATAGTTGTACCTTTCTCAATACAATCAACATTGGATTCAAAATTAGTTTGATCGGAAAAGACATGGAACGTTGCGGATTGGTAGCTGATGGTTATAACATTATAGGATCGGATAGGATAGATAGAATTTTCCCCAGGATGGAACTGTCGAGCACTTGAGGGCATAGGGCGAGGGGGTGGGCGTGTTTAAATAGGAGATTTGCAGGGAAAGTTAATTTATAGAAAGGTGCCTGGAACATACCACCAAGGGAGGTAATGGAAGCAGATATGATAGCATCATTTAAGGGATATTTAGACAAGTATGTGAACAGGCTGTGAATGGAGTGATATAGACCACATTCTGGCAGATAGGATTAGTTTAAATTGACAGAGTGGTGGGCAAAGACATTGTGGTCCGAAGGGCCTGTTCTTGTGCTCTCTCCATTCTATCGTTATGCCTCGGACATAGAAAAGCTCCAGTGCATTTCAAAATAGGAAATAGTAATATTTAAAGACCAAAAGCCTCTTGTAGGTTAATTTTCATATTCACTCTCTCGTTCTTAGAACAGTAGTATTAGAAGAGACAGGAGAAGAGCTGGCCATTTGGCCCTTCATGCCTCCTCCACTATTCAACGTGCTCATTTTTGTTGCCTGTAGCCGCAATCTTCAATTCCATTTTGGGGACAATGACCGGGTCAACACAATCTACAAGGTGGAGAAGAAAAAAATGCGCCAGTGTCTGGCGGGGAGGAAGTATAGGACCAAGAGAACTAAAAGCCTTGTTCTTTTCAAGTGGGTTTGTGTGTGTGAATAAAGGAGAGATTATAAAAGGACTTTAGCTTCCACTTGTGTCACGATTGATGTACAATGCTGTGCCCTTCATGATCCCGCTATTCTGTTCACTTTAGTTTTCATTTCGTGCAACTACCAGTACACATTCAGGAGATCAATATCTGCTTCACTTAACTTTTCCTGTTGCATTCATAAGAATGCATGAAATAAGAGGCAGCTATTTACCCCTTCAGGTCCGTTCTACCAATCCACAAGAATGCAGCTAATTTTCATCCAACATTATATCCATAATTACCTCGGGTTTCATAAATGTATAAAATTATCAATCTCTTCCTTGAAGACATCCAGAGTTTGAATGCCACAACTCTCAGGTATAGCAAAAGTTAACATTTCCCAACGCTGAATGAAGTTTCTTTACTGAGCTGTATAACATTTTAGATAGGCCACATTTGGAGTATTGCGAGAAGTTCTGGTTGTCAAACTGTAGGAATGATACGGAGGCTTTGAAGAGGGTGCAGAATAGGCTCTCCGGAATGTTGCCAGGTCTGGAGAATATCACTACAAGCAGAAGTTAAACAAATTTGGATTGTTTTCTCAGGAGCTTTAGAGGCATCGGGCAATCTGATAGAAGCATATAAAATTATGAGAGGCTTAGATAATCAGTCTCTTCCCCTGAATGGAAATGACAAATGCTGATGGGCATTGCTATAAAGCAGGCACGTGCCGTGAGTAATTACTCAGGGTAGGCAGTCAGTCGGCTTTAAAAAAAAACTTAAACCGCGCATGCGCAGATTGTTCTCCTCTCCGTAAGCTGTCAGTCGACTTTTTATAAAGTCTTCAAAAGCCATATCTCTTAATAAAGTACCGTATTTCGACTGCAATAAAGATGCACCTGCGGAGGGCAACGGCAAATGGAGAGATGGTGGCAAAAACGGGAGCACACCAGGACCAGGGGAGTTTGGCCAGAGGTAAAGTTGCAGGTAGGCAGGAGCGTTGAGAAGGAGGGGGTCGGGCATCATGCCAGTCACTCACTCACCGCTGCCGCGGAGCTCCGGATGCAGGGCCACCGCATTGTGTCCGGGCAAGGAAGTAGCTCGGGGGCTGCGAGCGGCAGCCGGGACCTCAGTGCCTTCTGCCGGCCCACTCTCCTCTGGCAGTGCTCTCCGTCGGAACACCTCTCTCCTGCCCTCCCCGCAACTTTACCCCTGGCCAGACTCCCCACACGCTGTGAAAGGAACTCTCCCACCCCAGCAGCACTGTCCTTTTTACAGCCACTACCCACTTTACAGCCGCTTCCCATCAACTGCCAGCAATGAGGGATAGACTTGGCTATCCCTCAGTACAGCAACATCATTCTTGATGTCACTGTACTGAGGGTTAGCCAAGTCTATCTTTCTTGACTAACAACCTAACCTTCGGCCTCCAAGACGCAGGTAAATATTTGTGCCTTATTTTTGGGTAAAAATAGAGTCTTCATTGCCGGGAAATATGGTATATAAAAACCATAAAGCTCAAATAAATTTACTTACCACATTTGTACACAAACTCCATTCTGCTCTCTTTGTTTCTTAATATAATGGCAATCTATGTTTGAAAAACCCAGTAGGCTGCTGCGCGTGCGCAGTACGCAACCCACGGTGCAAAGGCAGAATTTCAGCTGCCTTTATAGACTGTTGTCTTTGAAGGCTTGAAGCAGCGTCGACGGCATGTGAGCTGCACATACTTTCGCATGTTACAAGTACTGCGGATGAAAGGCCTCCCGTTCCTTTACTATTTATATTTAATAATTACCATTTTATAATTTTAATCAGGATAGGCAGTGCCTACCTTGCCTACCCCGATGGCAGGTGCCTGCTATAAAGAGAGGAAAGTTTATAGGAATGCACAAAACAAGATTTTTGTTTAAATGAGCATGGGGCCAGCTACCAAGGGAGGTGCTATAAGAAAATATGACATTTAAAAGGACTAGGCAGACACACGAACAGGCAGAGAATGCAGACCATGTAAAAAAAAAAATGGGATTAGATTAGTTAGCATCATGGTCAGCACAGACATTGTAGGCTGAAGGGCCTTTTCATGTGTGATACTGTTTTATGTTCCATGTTTTTGAAGAAGAGTTTGGAGTCAGGTTGCACTTTGGTTGGGGATGTGGGCCACACAAGTATCTTGGAGGCTTCTGCAAGAATGATCAGTAAACTATTATGTGCATAACAAACCATTTAGTGCATAAAGCAACATGCAACCAGTTACTTCAAAGCTGTATCTATTTATTGGCAGTTGAATGAAACACAACAGTCTCAAGATGGCAGTGGTGGATGGGCAACGGGGCAGTTGAGGGCTGTGAATAGTCTGAGAACTCACCTCTCATGCTCACGGAAAGTTGCCTAAAGCCTTGCGTTCAGTTCAGAAAGATTTTGATCCTCAAGTGGGTAACATGGTGACCAGAGTGCACAAAATCATGAAGAGTGACTATGGGAGGTGGCAGCTGGTGTGATTTTCACCATGTCTCAGTACACCCGACAACTAAACAGCACAGAACATGAATGTTTCAGAAATAGAGTCTAAATATGCATGAAATGTCATATTGAATTATTGTACAATTGTAAGATGCATGCACAGAAGATTTGGAATGAAAATCGTGAACATTGTGCTCAACTACTATTTAATTTTAAAGCATTTTCCATTGGCACTGAAATCATACGGGACTCAAAAAGCATGATTCTTGAACAATCTAATTGTTAGGTATGTATTTTAATGAGATCTCTCAATTCAGAAAACAAGGCAATTCAGCAGAATTGCTCTTCTCACTATAGCCCTATCTTCCCAGAAATCAGTCCAGTAAACCTGTTGCAATCCCTCCAATTTAAGGCTGTTATATTGCTTGTTATGCAAGGATATAAACCTATGCTGCGCTCAGAGTTTGGGTCTCAATGACAAAATTTCACTCGAGAACTTTAATCCCTTTGCAAATAAAAGTTATTCTTTATTCCTTACTGGATCAACATGGTAACTTTTCACTTTTCTCAGGCTCTTAACATAAAACTTTATCATTTTCTTCCTCGATAACTATACATTTTAGGTTAACGTAAATATTTAAGCAACTATGTTCTTCCCATGCATTTCAGTGGCCCAGATATTTTGTCATCATTTCCTTCAAAGTTTTACATTCTCGCTGAAATTTGTGCTCTCAGTAAATTTGGATACATTGGACTCGGTCTCCTCACCAAACTCACAATGATAGACTCCAAAAAGCGAAGGCCCAAATCACAGATCATTGCAATATTCCATTATTTATGGCCTATTAAACACAAAGCAACACTTCGCGACCAGAAGGCTTCCCGACGAGCCGCGGACGTGGACTGAGGAACGCGGATGGAGGCCTTTATCAAGGTGCCGCGGTCTCGATGCCTCCCGGATCGCCACATAGAAACCTGGGTTGGGGCTTGGCCGGGGTCTTGTGGGCAGGCCGGGTCGGGCGAAGCAGCCTACGGAGCCCGTGGCTGGGTCCCCGATCGGCACCAAGGAGGCATGAAGAGGGGCGTCAGCAGTGGTGAGGCCTTGGCAACTCACGGGTCGACCCACGGTCGACGAGAGCGTGGAGGACCACCGTGAGGGGGAATAACAATGGAGAACCCGGCGTGGGGGGACGAACAATGGAAGGAGGGAGGTGGGGGGGGGAGGGGGGGGGTGAGGGGGGGGGGGGGGGGGGGGGGGGGGGGGGGGAGGGACAAAAGGGGGAGCCGGCATGCTTTGCAACTTTGTCAGTGCCGTAGGTGGTTGCTATCTGTACACATTGTGTGTGCAAGCAAAGAATCTCACTGTGCCTAGTCACATGTGACAATAAAGTATTCCTATTCTCAGAATGTGCAAAAGGTCTGAAGGGTCTCGACCCGATACGTCACAAATTCCTTCTCTCCTGAGATGCTGCCTGCCCCATTGAGTTAATCCAGCATTTTGTGTCTATCTTTGGTTTAAACCAGCATTTGCAGTTCTTTCCTACATATTACCTTGGTGCTTTTCCCCTCCGACTCTTGTACAGCTCCCATTTCAGGCACTCAGCCTGGACTTCCACCTCAGAGCAGAAGCTAATTATAAACAGGAGAAAGCCATTCAGTCCACTGGATCTATGCTGCCCTCCGACAGAACAATATTATCTGCCCCACTTCCATTCTTTATTTCAGTGTAACGCCTGCTACTAAGTTTATCACAAATGTCATCAAGCCCCCATGATTCTTTTGCTGTTTGACTGCACTAGGGGCAATCTACAGTAACTGATTAATATTACATGCGCTGCCTTGTTTCCAGGTGGCTCCAGATTAAAGGATGGCAAGAGAGAGACTGACTCCAACATGTTTTTGACACTCATACAAAATCCATGAGTAGACTACAAGTCAATCCAAGCTTAGAGTTAGAGTCACATGTCATAGAATCCGGCCCTTCAGCACAATTGGTTTATACCAACCAATATATCCATCTAAGCTAGTCCCATGTTTGACCCACAGCCATTTCTTATCCATGTGCCTGTCCAAATGTCTTTCAAACATTGTTATTGCACCAGCCTCAGCTATCCTCTCAAGCAACTCATTCCACATTGCCACCACCATCTGCGTGGAAAAAGTTGGTCCTTTGCTTCCTATAATATTTCTCCCCTCACTTTAAGGGGCTGGCCGAGTTCGGAACGGGAGGGGCTGTGGTTGCACGCTGCTGCTGCCTGACCCCGGAGATTTGGAGGCTCCAGCCGCCGGCCGGTGGACGGTGACACCGGGAGCTCGCGGGTCCCTGGTGGGAGACCGCTTTTCGGAGCTCCCGCGGCGGCAACTTCTCCTGCCCGAGTTGCGGGGTTTAAAATTACCTGGAGCGGGGCCTTGCATCACCCGGCGCGGCTTTAATGGCTGCGGGACTTGCTACCGCCCGCCGTGGGCTCCAACATCAAGACCCGGAGTGCGGCCTTGCATCGCCCGCCAGGGGCTTTGACTTTGACATCGGGAGGAGAATGGGGAGTGCAGGGGAGAGATTTGCCTTCCATCACAGTGAGGAGGAGGAGATTCACTGATGGATGTTTGTGTAAATTGTATTGTTTATTGGTTCTTTTCTTGTTTGTATGACTGCAGAAACTAAATTTCGTTTGAACCTCAATGAGGTTCAAATGACAATAAACGGTATGGTATGGTATTGTAACTCATGCCCTCTTGTTCTCGATTCCACAATCTTGGGAAAAGAACTGCATTCATCCTATCCATGCCCCTGTGTTTGTATACACCTCTACAAAAATAAAGTAATCACCCTCAATCTCCTAGGTTCATAGGCATAAAGTGCCAACCTTACTGGTCAGTACATCGAGTCCTGGCCAGATAGACTACACATAGAATTTCCACGAAGCATTCAAATCTGTATTCTGAAAGAACTTTGCGTGCCTGGATCAGAAATGGGCAGTGCGACTAACTGATTGAGATTACTCTGTTGATTCCCCTTTTCAATCAGATCAATGACTAAGACAACAAATTACACAGTGCAAATGCCAATAAGGAATTAACCACGGAAGCAGAAGTAAATCAGGGAAGATTGATGCATCTTACTAATTTGATACATTTTGCCAAACAGTGACCCACTTCATCTATTTTGTAAGGACAAACTCTGCCAAATAACATTAACCAAGTCAATTCATCTCACTCCTTTATGCAATGTGAGAGAATTATTAATGTTTGCAGTTCAGGAAGAGGTCATCTTGCACCACTAAATTAGAGCTATCCTCTCCAATATTATTTCACCATCTTTTTCAAATATTTCTTCTTTTTCGTATGTAAACAACAATCGCTGCTTGATTCGACTCACATGGGTGAAATATTGCATATTAGTTTTAGCTTTTTGAGATACAGTGCAGAAACGGGTCCTTAAGCCCACCGAGTCTGCACCAACCACCTGTACACTAGTTCTATCGTACACACTACGGAGAATTAACCTACAAACTTGCATGTCTTTGGAATGTGGGAGGAAACCAGAGCACCTGGAAAAAACTGTGCATACTCTGCACAGACAGCAACATAGTCAGGATTGAAATCAGGTCTCTGGTGCTGGGAGGCAGCAACTCTACTACGGTATAGTGGCAGAGCAGTAGAGTTGCTACGTTACAGCACCAGTTGGTAAAACGTCTTGTCACTCAATGAGAAAGATATGCATTCAAATACCATCTTATAGACTTGAACATAAAAAGTTGAAGTTGACATTTTAATATGCAACGGAATCATAAGATTTTTGGCCCTTCAAACGCAATGTTAATACAGCAAACCCATCTGTCCAACCTCTCCTTTTCTTTCCCCCATTGATCCTGAAAGTTACTCTTTCTCAAGTGCCCATCCAACCAAGGGAGTGCAACACTGCCAAATGAGCAACTGAGGCATTTATAAGGTAGGTGGGAAATGTTGACTCAAGTGAATGCAAGGTATCTCCAAGCAAGGAGAGCAATGGAATATCAGCATGGCCTGGCAACATTCATGTCCCGTCATGAATTTTCAGCTCTCGGCCCAAAATGGTGCCAGTCTGAGTAAGGGTCCAGATCCAAAACTTTGCTTCCCTCCACAGATGCTGCCTGACTCAATGGGTTGCTCCAGCAGTCTGATTTTTGCTCAAGATTGCAGAGCCTGCAGTCTCTCATGCCTCCAATATTCACATCTTCATTAATCACCTAGTTATCACCATGTTGTGCTTGAAATCAGTTATGTGCACATTTGCAGGAAAATCACCAACATTACTTTTTTTTTTAAAAACACTATCTGGATATACCAGGGTCATAAATATGCAAGGAATAAATGCAAATATTTCTTTAAATTCCAGTAACATTTTTGCATACCTCTCCTTCTCCCCAAAATATACATCTAATCTATGGTCATCTTCTACATTAGCTTTCTGAAGATTCCATAATATTCAAAAATGCACTCAATTCTCACATTTGCCTTCTTTTCTGTCAGAGAACGTTCCTCCATTATTCCAGTTCCAAACTCTATTTGAAGTTCCAACTGCAGCCTAGCATTCTGCGCAAATTTAACATGGAGGATCCAAACCTGAAATGTCATTATCAAAATCCTCCAGAGATGCTGCCTGACCTGTTGCGTTACTTCGCCACTTAGTGTTCAATGCAAGATTCCAGCATCTGCACGTCTCCATCACCCTCTTAATGTTTCTCCCCTCCCAACTCCAGAATGCTAATGTATTTGCCATTTGTACTCCCAGATTCATTGCTTCCATGGAAGGTGAAATTTAAGGGAACATTATCTTTCATTACTTACTTTTCCCAAAGAAATTTTATCCAAGGCATCAGAAAGATACCCACTCATGAAACCAACACATCCAAGTACTTGTGAGAATATGATTAATTAATCCTACTGGAGACAAAATAATGCATAAATATTTATAGATGCAACCTTACTTTAAGTATTACTGGGAGGGAAATCTTTCCACTTCCAAGATATTCAGATTTTAGAAAAGCATTACATGGATTTCCAGCCATTCATAGAGACAAACTTGCCTCCAGAAAGCTTTTAAATAAATACATCAGACAGACTTTTAAACATGCTCAGTTGAAGGCTTTAACAACACCCCATTTTACTTCGGAGTCACGTGAGTGACTACGTGAAGAAGAGCCCGCCTCACGCTGGTAACGTCATGACGTCGACGCTGACGGCGGAAGGTGGAGCTGCAGTAAGGAGCAGCTCCTCGCAGCGGTCGGAACGGCCCGCAGGTAAGAACAGTAAAGTTGGGATTTCTTAGCGGGCGCTGGGTAGGTCCAGCAGTATAGGAAATATATTAAATCAGGTCAGAGTCATATTAGTGCTGGATAAGCACAGATGATAAAGTAAACTTATATTCGCGGGTCAAAATGCTTCCTGGGGTGAAAAATAAATATACGGGAAAGCTAGTGCGGAGCCGGTTCCGATACCGTGGCCGCAGATATACCCGTTAGCGAATTAGTTTACAAAATGATAACCACGGAGAGAAATGCTCCCGAATATGAAAAATGGAAAATAAAATAAAATAAAAAATCTGAGAGGCCGTGGTTCTGATGACTCTGACATTGAAAAATCCTCCAGATAAGTAAACTATGTGGAACTGATTATGGAGCATATGGAGAAATTTCTCCAAATAATTATGAGACTAGGGTCAAAGTACCCTGAAGGTTCCTAAGATTAGCCCTGAGGGGTTTAATTATTTTGAATATGGCCATGGGCCTAATTGGAAGTTGGAACTCCGGACCCAGGATTTGGGCCGGAAGAAGTCTCATAGGGATGAAATCCCAATTGATTTAGGGCTGCAGAAGGCAGACCCTGTTGATGGTGATTTGCATTTTGAAAGCACACCACAAAATAAAAATAAAAATAAAATGAAAAAATATGAAAAGAGGCCAAAGATGCATGGAATAGCAAAAGGTTTTGCTATATATGAAGGAAGTGGTGAGGCTATGGAAGAAATCCTAGCTGCCAACATATATATATGGTATCTCACCAACTTCATGATTTTGTGATGATTGAAATATTAAAATTGCACAGCACAGGAAATTGTGCCTCATTGGAAGAGCCTACGGTTTATCCGTTAATATGGGCATCCATGACTCCAAATATGAGAGCGTCAAATAGTGAGGTTTAAAAATCCTCACAAATTATTCTGCTGCTATTATGGCTTTTGGGCAGATGAAAGGAAAACATAAAATAAAGACGCTATTGTGCAATTCTTTCTATGAAATTTTTATATAATATAAATGGCTATTTGGGCCATTTTTCACCCAAGGTTGCATACCTGTGTCGAGCAAGTGGTGTTTAAGCTCTTGGTTATCTGTTTGGAGTAATCTGCCTAACTTATTGAAATTGGATGAAAAGCTAAATATTTTAGCTGCATGAAACCTTCGTCTTTGGACGAAAAGGTATTTTCGCCCAGAAGGGGATTTGATATTGGAAATAGAGGCAGAAATATGTCAAGGAAGTTTTATTGTATTGCACAACCAAATACTTACCCGAATTCAGGGATAAGGAGAACACCACGCTCATATGCAGAGGAATTAAAGACTTGTTCCCTGCTTAAAGAAACTGCGGATTAATCTCCAGTTAGAGGGAGATTACAAAAAGTTTATTAAGACTGGCTTACTATTATTTTTGATCAGTATATTACGAGCAGTTTCATTAACTACTGTTACTTTTAAAAAAAAAAAAAAAAAGAGGTTAATCCTCCTGTACAGAATAAACCTGCTTATGTTTTCGTGTTTTCTGCAATTGAAAAAGCAGAGATTTATGTTCACATTACCTAATTATCTGGGAAAGAGGTAATGGAAAAGATTTTGAACACGAGCATAAATTTGTCTTTAATGTTAGAAGGCATTACAGATGATGGTTGCAGAAGTATTCTGGACCTTACAGGTCTAAATAAGTTTGTAGAATACAAACATGTTCAAATGGAGATATTGAATACTGCAAAATATTTAATTCAGCAGGTTGTTATATGGCTAAGATTGATGAAAAGACGCCTATTATTCTGTACCTATGCATCAGGTCTCGGTGGTACTTAAATTTTAATTGGTTGTGACAATTATGGCAGTTAAGCTTTGCCAAATGGACTGAGTTCAGCTTTTTACTCTTTACGAAACTGTTGAAACCAGTTTAGCCCAATTAGAGCACAAAATGCACATCATTATGGCTTATCTCAATGACATTCTGGTCATTAGTGATTATCAGGAGTCAGCTGAGGACTCAGTTTCAGTTACTAAAGCTTTGTGGAAGCTAAGGTTCTTAATTCATCTAATTAAGCCCCAGCTGCAGCCAGCACAAACAATTTACTTTTGGGGTTTGTAATTAACTCAGTGACTATTTAATACCTTTACCAACAGATAAAGTCGATGATATTTTGGTAACTTGTCATTATCTCATTCAAAACCTTATCCTTCCATCCGAGAAATGGTGACAACCATTGGTGAACTGCTAGCAGCATTTCCTGCAGTAGAATTTGGTTCATTACATTTATTGATATCTTCGAAGGTACAAGATACAAGCTCTCAAAGAGAAGGCAGGCCATTTGACAGGCCTATGTAATTAACAAAAGAAGCTGTATTGGAATTTACAATGGTGGGTTAAAAAAAAGGAAAATGTCCCACAAGCTGCTAATAAATATTATGATTAAACAGCCTGAAATGGTTTACATACAGATGCTAGTGCTCTCGGATGGGGGCCACAGATTTATCCTCCAGTTGTGGAGGTAGATGGAAAACTGAAGAACAAGTGTTTCTCCAAGAGTATGGTATTAACTATTGGGAGTTATTGGGGGCCTTTTATGGGCTTAAAGCATATTGTTGTGCTAAACAAGGTCTGCATGTGTTAATACAATTACACAATAAAACAGCTGTGGTTACATTAATCACATGGGGAGAGTTGGATCAGTATCATGTGATTGTCTGGTCAATGAGATATGGCAATGGTGTATTGGTCGGCAGATATGGATTGCAGTAAGCTATACTCCAGGTAAAGACAATGTGGTAGCAGATGAAAGGTCCAGGATTTTTAAAGATAATACGAAATGGATGTTTAAGCCACCAATATTTAAGAATATTGTTCGACGATTTGGGTTGCCAGAAATTGATTTGTTTGCATCCAGGCTTAATCATCACTTGCCTCATTATGTGTCTTGGGAACACGATCCGGACGCAGTTGCAGTAGATGCATTTTTATTACACTGGGGAAAAATGTTCTTTTATGCTTTTCCACCATTTGCTCTGATCCAGAGATGCTTGAAGAAAATAGAGCAAGATTCAGCTTCCGGATTGTTGGTAGTGCCAAATTGGCCAACTCAACCTTGGTTCCCAGTTATGCTGAATATGATTAAAGAACCGTATATGCAGATTCTTAACTGTAGTGATATCTTGACTAATCCAGTAACAAATGAAGATTACCCATTATATGCATATATGAAATTGTTAATCTGCAGGTTTTGACCAGACCACTACAGGAACTGGGATTGTCGGACCAAACTTGACAGTTATTGGCACATCATGGCGAGATAGCACACAGAAACAATATATGACACATATTAAGAAATAGGAAGAATTTTGCACACAGTCAAAATATTTCTGATGATTATGTGAATGTTACTCATGTTTTGGAATTCCTTGCCAATTTGCGCTTTGGCCAACATTTAAGTTACAGTGCCATTAACACTGCACGCAGTGTCTTGTCGTCCTATTTAGGACTTATGACTGGTGAGAAATCAATTGGGTCGCATCCATTAATATCACGATTCATGAAAGGAATTTTTCACATGAATCCGCCAAAACCTAGATATACAGAGATTTGGGATGTGAGCATAGTACTTGCTCTACTTAGAGAATGGACGCCAATTGAAGGGTTATCATTGGATAGGTTAACATTGAAATTGGTCATGTTAATGTCACTGGTCTCAGCCCAAAGAGTGCAAACTTTACAAATGTTGCGTTTAGACTGTATGCATGTGACTACAGATAACGTTGTATTCTATGTTTACGATCTGATCAAACAAAGTAGACCAGGGAGATCTGGAACAAAGGTAACCTTTCAAGCTTTTCATATTGAGCTTGCTTTGTGTGTGGTTAGACATTTGAACCAATGTATTAAAGTGACGGACACTTTTCGAGGAAACGAAAAGACATTGCTGCTTACGCACAAAAAGCCACACACAAAAGCTTCAGTTCAAACTATCTCAAAATGGTTGAAAACAGGTGTTGGTTTTTAGCGGGAGTAGACACTGATGTCTTCAAATCTCACTCCACCAGGGCGGCAGCTACGTCCGCGGCGAAGGGGCGGGACGTACCTCTCGAGCATATTTTTAAAAATCGCAGGGTGGAGTAAAGAAGAAACTTTTTCAAAGTTCTACAACAAACCTGTTCACACTATGACAAGCTTTGGACACGCGGTGTTGGGAGCACTATAATCACCTGCTTTGTTTGCTATTAATTGCTATAATCAGTTGTGTAGTCACTGATATCTTTTGTCACTTGTAATCATTTTTTCCCTCAAATATAAGGAGGGTATTATATGGTTTTTCAGCCATTAAAAAACTTAATTGTGAAAAGATCTAACATTTGTGTGCTTTCTCATGTATGTGTTTACTTAGCCGGACTGTCGTACGGATTAATTCTACGACATAAAAAACACAGAAAGCTTTAAAACTCTTCACGTAGTCACTCACGTGACTCCGAAGTAAAATAGTAAGATTAAACGAGAACTCACCTGTTCGAAGTTTGATCGTTATTTTACGAGGAGTTACGATGAGGGATTACGTGCCCTCCACTCCCACCCTCGTAAAATAAATGATCAAATGGTGGTTCTAAGTCTTTTTATGAGCCTTACTATGTTACTCCGGCTTTGGTGTTCTGTGTTTTTCATGCCGTTGCTTTGAAGTATGCCGTTACCAGCGTGAGGCGGGCTCTTCTTCACGTAATCCCTCATCGTAACTCCTCGTAAAATAACGATCAAACTTCGAACAGGTGAGTTCTCGTTTAATCTTACTATTAAACATTACTCTGTACATGAGCACAATGTCATATTCCGATATATGAAAAACAAAACAAAAAAAAATCAGCAGGACATTTTACCAAGCTTTTCAAAAGGGAATTAAAAAATCTCTCACCTAGAACATGGAAATATATAGCATCAGAATGGCTCATCCTAAATAATTAATATTGAGGTTCCCCAAATATAGGCATTTCATTACACTTTGTGTAATGAGCGAACTTGTCATTTCCACTGGCCCACAAACACACAAAGTAATTTAAACTATAAAATTTGAGGGAGATAAAAAATTTAAAAAAAATACGCCACCTTCTGCAGCCTACAGATATTTATACAAAGGTGGTAAAATGGCAGCTCAGTTATGATGAATTGGTATGTTTATTAAACACTCAAGTCTCTGCTGCTGGACGAGCAGATGACCTGATCAATCCCGTGTTCAATATATTAGATTCATTTTGTGCATCCTACATCGAAGATAGACACAAAATGAGCGGGACAGCAGCATCTCTAGAGAGAAGGAATGGGTGACGTTTCGGGTCGAGATTCTTATTCAGACTAGACTAACTGTATAAGGGTTTCGACCCGAAACGTCACCCATTCCTTCTCTCTAGAGATGCTGCCTGTCCCGCTGAGTTACTCAAGCATTTTGTGTCTATCTTCGGTGTAAACCAGCATCCGCAGTTCCTTCCATGTTCAATATATTCAGGCTCTCATTCATTCATTCTCTTTCAAGCAAAGACTTGGTGGAAGGCAAGGGTGGTGGGGGGGGGGGGGGGGGGGGGGGGGGGGGGGGGGGGGGCAGAAGGAAGGAGATCAATGGCATATGCTGGAATCTGGAGCAAACAATCTGCTGGAGGGACTCGACAGGTTTGAGCAGCATCAGTGGGTGTAATGGAAGCAGGATACACCCAGCATTTATAAAGGGCATTGATGGGGTAGACGATAGGACATTTCTCCTCAGCAGTTATCAAAAGGAAAAGGCATAGGTTTAGGATAAAGAAGAGTTTAGAGAAGATATCCAAGAAGGGTTTAAAAAAAATAAAAACTCGAAAATAGTTGGGATCTCAAGCACATTAAAGCAAGTTGTGGCAGCATCCAAGCAGCTCACAATATGATTTTGGGGGGGGGGCATTGTATGTCCACACGGACATGACGGACTGAAGGTAGGTATGTTACAAAACTTACCTTCAGCGACTTTGGCGCCTTTGAGATGGAGGCTGGTTTAAAATGCTGTTTTCTACAGCCTGTTGAAGTCGATCTTTAGCAGGCTGTTTAGCTGCTGAAGAAAAATTGATCCAACTTGCGTTTTATCATGTTTTTTTAAAAACAGCGCTGGATAATTTAATAGCAGGAGTAAAATAAAAATAGATTTCTAAAGCCGTCAATGGGACGGATCTCACGTACGGGACAAAGCAAGGTAAGCCGTTTATTTTTACATATAGACGTGCTTCTTAGGATGCCTTTAATCAAAATTTTACATTGCGAAAAGGTGATATAGGTCCCATACAAACCGGCAGTATTTTTCCTGCTGATATGGGGTTTAAATTCACCGCAAATGCAACGTTCCAATCGATTGCTTTCCACAAAATCCCACTCGCAAGATGGTTTAAATGGCCATTCATTTACGGCAATTAAACACTATATTCCTTCCATTTGGCCAATAAATTCATGACAATGAGATTTAAAAATCACGTTATATTGTGAATTCTTGTGTGAATGTTATTTGGACGCTTAGGTAATTTAAAAATGTTAACATTTTCTTAAGAAATGGATAGATGTTTAGATCTAGTAATTGAATTTTGTAATTAGCTACAATTCAAGTCATCCAAGTAAGATTGTTTCATATTTGTTTCAGAATGCTTCAATCTATAATAACTGAAAATTGTATTCAGTTCTCTTAAATTTTTAAGAAAGTTATGGGCTTTTGACTGTCCGTGATCACAGCTTTTGAGTTAAGTCAATGGAAAAGCAATAGGGAACAAGATGCTAATTTCAGAGTATGAAAATGGCCATAACTTTAATACTGAAGATATGAAAGTGAATTAGGTGTCAAATTAAACTTCTTTTTATGCTTTATCCGATGGGATAAATTGCAGACTTGCTTCTGAAGGGCCATCGGACTGCTTCAATGCAATATTAAAGTTAAACAGTAAATGTGTAAAAAAAGAACAAGTGTAATCTCATCAGCGCAGCACCTTGCAATGTACCATGGCATCATATTATGTGCACGTCTTCAAGAACCAAATATATTTTAAAGAATTTTGTCCCTTCTGCTGCCAGATTAGTGGCAGAGCCAAGTGCCTGTAATCATGTTAGCAGTGCTCATTGAGAAACTTGAGTCATAATGACATAATCTCCAAACATTCCAACAAAATGTAGAACATTTTTCAAAAAATTGATGAACAGTTTTATATATTTGGAACTCGAGGAACATGTTTTCCTCTCACAGAGGGTGATGGGTATATGGAATGACCTGCAAAGGCGAGTCGTTAAAGCAGGTACCAAAACAATGTTTTAAATACCCATTGACAGGTACATGGGTAGGAAACGTTTAGCCGGGTATGGACCAGGTGGGACAAACTGGCCCTGTAGCTTACATTCCAATCAAGTTGGATTTCTGATTGTGCCAAATTAAACACAGTTAAATATTAAAATAACTAGGCCACTCTATATTGTCGCAGTTTGTTTTACAAAGCCATTCTTGCAATATCACAGCTTTCTTAATTGGAGACACCTTGCCAGCTAACAATAACTCCAGCATACAGCACATGCATGTTCAGAGATCACAGAAATCTTGTACAACAATCATATTTAGTCAAGTTTAAATGTCACGTGTACAGAGGTACAGCGAAAGGCTTTATGTTGCACGCTATTTAGTCAGCGTAAAGACTTTATTTGATTACATCAAGCCGTCCACAGTGTAGAGATGCAGGATAAATAGTAGAACATTTTGTGCAAGATAAAGTCCAGTAAAGTCTGACTAAAGATAGTTTGAAGGTTTCCAATGAGGTAGATGGGAGGTCAGTACGGCTCTCTAGCTAGTGAGAGGATGCTTCAGTTGCCTGATAAGAGCTGGAAAGAAACTATCCCTGAATCTGGAGGTGTGCATTTTCAAACTTCCCTGATGGGAGAGGGGGAAAGTGGGAGTGACTGGGGCAAGTCTGGTCCTTAATTACACTGGTGGCCTCGCAGTTCAGGAAGACGACTTAAAAACAGTTACCACCATATCACGAGCAAGCACAGTTGTAGGAGCCATTAAGCTTAGGTCAGTATTATTATTATCATGCCTGATATTTTTAGTTTTAGCTATATCTGCCTGTACTTTTGTAGGTGGGATTTGATACGTAGTAGCCGTGTGTTCTTTTGTTAGAGGAGTCTGGTGCACACTCGCAGATTAGAAGGTTCAGTTGTGTCGGAGTACGAGGAGAAATTGTTTTCACGACACACACATTATGAGACGACTGTCCTTCATAAGAAGCTTTTATGTGATTTATATGACGTGAATGGAACAGCGATTAAGAACGGATAGTTATGAGTTATTTCTTTGTTTTGTATTACTTCAATAAAAAGGCAATTAATCAAGAAACTACGCCTGGAAGATTAATCTTTGCTGTCTTTTGTGTGTCGTGAGTGCGTTAGGCTATACCTTCAAATCATCTCCGATAATTAATGGCTATCAAGTTGGACTTTGAGAACGTTGTAAAATCTGCCATTATAACAGTTGAACCATGAAAGATTCCCAATCCCACAAAATAATGTTTTTTTAAATACGTACAAAGCTTGAAGAATATTATTTTGATTCTTCTTGTAGACACTGTACAATTGACATATCTTTTTGGCTTGAATAACTTGTTCACAACACTTTCATAATCCAATATACAAGAATCTCCTCTGAAAACACATGTGTTTTAATGTGGCCCACTTTATACCATTAATTTGATATTTTGACAACCAACTTTTCTTCATTGTTCACATACATTTGATAATTGTTCCAAGTGACATCCAAATATGATCCTATTGAAGAGGCTGTATTTTATTATTTTAATGTAGATGCAAATTTACTGTTTATGAAGATCCTCAACTCCTGCTGAGCTTAAATTTGCATTAATGGGGGCAGTGCCTGTAATATTCCTCAAACATTATAACAACAGTTACCTGGTTAAAGCTATTATTGTGATTAGGTTAGGCTGAAATACGAAGCACGTCTGCTATCTGATGAGTATTATACTACGATTTATTGTGGCAGCTTTTCATTGTTCCTGCAAGTAAAAAGGGCTTCTCTCTTGTCAACTAAAGTTGTAATACAAACAAAGTGACAACAGGCATTCCTTCGTAACAAGTCAATTTCAAAGTGTCGCAGGATGGAATTTGATACATGACATGTTATAGATATGGTGAGGCTCCATACGTCCATCCAGAATAACCGAGCCATACAATCTGCAGAGCAGCACAAAACTCAACAACATTTAGCACTCAAGCTTTTTCCGCCTTGCAATGATACTTTTCCATGCAACTGCAGGAGGTGCAACATTGACCTTTTATCTTAGTTTAGTTTAGAGATCCAGCGTGGAAACAAGCCTTTTGGCCCACCGAGTCCACACTGGTTAGCAATCTCCCATACACTCTTCCTATCCTATGCACCAGGGACAATTTACAGAGCCAATTAACCTGCATATCTTTGGAATTTGGGAGCACCTGGAGAAAACCCATGCAGTCTCAGGGAGAGCATACAATCTCCATACAGACATCACCCATAATCAGGATCGAACCCATATCTCTGATACTAAGATAATAACTCCACTACTGCACCACTGTGCCGCCCATTCAGGCATCTGCACCAAACTTCCATGTGAGGTAACGTTTCACATACATTTCTTCCTCTTTAAAGCCCTGTCTCACGATGAGAGTTCATTCCAAGAGCTCTCCCAAGTTTAAAAAAAAAAATCAAACTTGTGGTAAGCATGGAGAATGAACGTAGCGGGTACATCGGAGCTCGGGGACGTCTCTTAGCGCTAACGGCAGGTACTCGGGAAGACTTGCTAACGACAGGTAAGCACGGGAAGACTTGTGAAGATTTTTCAACATGTTGAAAAATGTCCACGAGAGCCCAGAGTACAGACATGTGGCCATTACCGTATATCTCAGTTTGAATCGGGGCAAACTCGGGAGAGCTCTTGGAATGAACTCGTACCATGGGACAGGGCTTTCAGTGTGTACCAACCCCAATTATTTGCAAGTGATATGTTCCCAAGATGGTTGCAAATAGCAAAAAAGAGAGGTTTGGCTTTAAAAAAACCTACCAGCTTAATGCCCAAATCAAAATACCTACATAGTACTAAAACCTACATCAGCAATTAAATATACACACAATATCACATTGCTAAAACAGATAAACACATTATGCAATAGACGTGCTAGGTTAAAGTACTGGATGTGTGTGGGTTCAGAAACAGGAGTTTGTTCACCCAATCTGTGGACGGCTTTACGAAGTGGGCAAGACGTACATAATCGAACCAGAATAAAGCGTAATCAAGCTGTGGGTGGCACAGCCGTAGATTTGCTGCCTTGCAGCGCCAGAGACACCGGTTCAATCCTGACTACAGGTGCTCTTTGTTCGGAGTTTGTACGCTCGCCTCGTGACTTGCATAGGTTTTCGCCAAGATCTTCGGGTTCCTCCCACACTTCAAAGGCGTACAGGTTTGTAGGTTAATTGGCTTGGGTTTGTATATTTGGTATAAGTGTAAATTGTCCCTAGTGCGTGTAGGCCTTTGTTAATATGTGGGGATCACTGGTGGGTGCAGACTTGGTAGGCCGAAGGGCCAGTTTCCGCCCTGTATCGCTAAACAAAAAAGCTTTTTGCCAGCTCCCCATTATGGGTTTAAGCATTAAAATAATAAAAAAGTAAAACAGGCAAAACAAAATAAACCAAAATTCTCCTTCAGGTAAACAAAAATAATTTTTGGGAGTTTTTGTATCAAGAATGAGACGGAGTCAGTTTGGGAGGCACATGGTGGGTAAATGGCAACGTCTTTTGAGGTTTGGGGAAATCAATATTTTTTATTGGTCCACCGATGCCAATTGTGATTAGTCGAAGCAGCAAACAACAAAAGGAATATTGCATTCAGTGTTCACAAGGTGGTCGCCTCCACATCTAAGAAGCCAAAGACAGATTCAGTGACTGTTTCTGAACCTCTCGTGTTCAGACTGCAGAGTGATCCCGAGCTTCTTAATTCTCCACTCCACTCTGTTATGTCTGGACCTTGTTATAACAGTGCAAGAGGCCACAATACAAGCTTGAGGAAGTGTCTCACGTTATATCTAGGCACGTTGCAACCTAAACATTGATTTCTAAAACTTCAGATAACTAGCTTTCTTCATTTGTATCAGAACTGGCCAGATCCGCTGTAGTTATTCCAACAGATGCAGTCCCAAAGGAGTGCAAAGGTTTTGGTCTCTCCACTCACATAACCTGTTCTGCCGAGCATTTCCTACAGTTCCTTTGGGTTTTTTCTATCCAGGTGCCTTCATTAACAGATCAGAGAACTTCATCAATAACTTACCACCCCCCACCCCCACCAACCATAAAAAGGGAAATTAATGCAAAAGTTTCCTGGGACCCAAGAACCAAAATAAAACTCAAAATAATACAATTACAAATAATTAATGCACACAAAAAGATCAAAAAATGCCAAGATAAAAACTGTACTCTAGTTGTTCATGCACAAAGGCAGGCACCCATAACTTGATTAGGTTTTTAGTCATTTTTCAGCAGCATTTAGCTCTAGGGTAGAATGAAAAATCCAATTCCAACACCAGAAACCATTTCTAACTCGTGTAACTTCTAAATCTTCCATTTGTCAATGAAAATAACGTGACATTAACAAAACATTACCAAGATGCTGGCGTGTGAAATGCAGTGCATTAAATCGCCACTTCCAGTTCTACATTATATTCAATATGCTAAACTAAACATGAACCAACTAATAGAGTCCCTGCTGCAAACCAATCAATCAAAAATATTAAAGCAACCAAAGCAAATATTTTTAATGATGCAATTACAGTTAACAGTGAATTAGCAAATCGAGAGGCAGACAATTTACAGTAGTTTAAAGATCAGAACAGCACAGAAACAGGCCCTTCAGCCCACACCGCCCAGCGATCTCTGCACATTAACACAATCCTACACACACACACGGGATGACTTACACTTATACCAAGTCAATTAACCTACAAACCTGCACATCTTTGGAGTGTGGGAGGAAAACAAAGATCTCGGAGAAAACCCATGCTGCGGTCACTGGGAGAACAAATAGCTCTGTGCAGACAAGCACCCATAGTCAGGATAGAACGCGGATAACCGGCGATACAAGGCACCAATTTTATCACTGCTTCACCGTGCTGCCCTAGGTTTCCTCCTTGCCAGCGGGAATGGGGTGGGAGATTGTAACCTTCACATGCTCCACCCTGTTTCGACGAATACAAATCAACCTCGCGTGCACAAACAGAAGATCAAATAAAACATGTTGGCTTACAACTTTAGGCTGTGCACGCCATATGCAAGAAGACGACGACCAGCAGGAATGAAGAAGAAAACTTCCTTACCTACCAAAATTCACAAACAAGTCAGTCACAGCTTATCCTGCAGAATTCCATGAAGGTTGATAGGTTATCTCATGATACGATGCATTAAGCAGGAGGCAATAAATGGCATTGGGGTATTAAGTATTCTGTAGATTGAAGCAGCTTGGAAAGGTCGACACAAAGAGGGTAGAAAGTGACTTCCCGTACTCCATGGTCATTGTTTTGGGGGACTTTAACAAAGCTAACCTCAGCCGTGACCTTCCAAAATACAGGCTTCATGTTACCTGCCCCACCAGAGGGGAGAGAACACTCGATCACTGTTTTACAGCAATCAAGAACGTATAAGGTCCGGTCTCTCTGATCATTATCTAGTTGACCTTATTCCGACCTAAGGCAGAAACTAAAAGCTGCTAAGCCTGTGGTCATACAAGGAAAAGGTGGACAAGCAAGGGCATTGAAACTACAATCCTGCTTTGACTGCACGGATTGGAATGTTGTAGGAATGTGTAGGCAAAGAGTGGAGTAAACGGGTCCTTTTCACAATGGCAGGCAGTGACTAGTGGGGTACCGGCAGGGCTCAGTGCTGGGACCAGCTATTTACAATATTTTTTTAATGATCTGGATGAGGGAATTGAAGGCAATATCTCCAAGTTTGCGGATGACACTAACGGGGGCAGTGTTAGCTGTGAGGAGGATGCTAGGAGACGCAAGGTGACTTGGGATAGGTGGGTGAGTGGGCAAATGTATTTGGCAGATGCAGTATAATGTGGATAAATGTGAGGTTATCCACTTTGGTGGCAAAAACAGGCAAAAACAGGAAAGCAGACTATTATTTAAATGGTGGCGATTAGGAAAAGGGAGATGCAGCGAGACCTGGGTGTCATGGTTCACCAGTCATTTTGAAAGTAGGCATGCAGGGCAGCCAGTGAAAAAAGCGAATGGTAATGTTAGCTTTCATAGCAAAAGGATTTGAGTACAGGAGCAGGGGTTCTACTTCAGTTGTACAGGGGTCTTGGTGAGACCACACCTGGAGTTATTGCTAGTTTTTGGTCTCCAAATCTGAGGATGGGGGATATTATTGCCATAGAGGGAGTGCAGAGAAGGTTTCACCAGGGACTGATTCCTGGGATGTCAGGACTGTCTTATGAAGAAAGACTGGATAGACTCGGTTTTATACTCTACTGGAATTTAGGAGATTGAGAGGGGATCTTATAGAAACTTACAAAATTCTTAAGGGGTTGGACAGGCTAGATGCAGGAAGATTGTTCCCGATGTTGGGGAAGTCCCAGGACAAGGGGTCACAGCTTAAGGTAAGGGGGAAATCATTTTTAAGACCGAGATGAGAAAGACTTTTTTCACACAGAGAGTGGTGAGGGTCTCTGGAACTCTCTGCCACAGAGGGTAGTTGAGGCACAGTTCATTGGCTATATTTAAGAGTGAGTTGGATGTGGCCCTTGTGGCTAAGGGGATCAGAGGGTATGGAGAGAAGGCAGGTACGGGATTCTGAGTTGCATGATCAGCCATGATCATATTGAATGGCGGTGCAGGCTCGAAGGGCTGAATGGCCTACTCCTGCACCTAATTTCTATGTTTCTATGTTTCTATGTGTTCAGGGAAGCAACCACAAGCCTCGATGAGTATACGGACACTGTATCATCATATGTCAGCTTTTGCGAGGAAAGTTGCATTCCAACTAAGACCGGGACATGGTTCAACAACAACAAGCCCTGGTTTACTGCAGAACTCAGACAGCTCTGACGGTCTAAAGAGGAGGCCTACAGGAGCGGGAATGCAGAACTCTACAGGTAGGTCAAGTACAATCTGAGAAGAGGAATCAGAGCTGCCAAGGAAAGGTACTCTGAGAAGTTGGAGCAAGTTCTCAGCTAGTGAATCTTCTGCAGTTTGGACGGGCTTACAAGAAATTACCAGCTACAGAGGAAAGCCCCCTGCTCTATGGACAATCGTCAGCTGACTAACGACCGGAATGAGTTTTACTGCAGGTTTGAAAATCAGAAACTTAACCCTGGTACCCCCTCCTCCTCCTCCTCCCCAACCAACCACGGCCAGGCCCCAGTCTGCAAAGAATGAACCCTGCACCCTCTCCTTCCAATTCAGCACCTCACACCTACTTAAGACAAGGCTCCAGCACAAAAAGATTGGATCATTTCCCACCCCAACCAACACTTCACACCCACTCACAGCCTGACCTCAGTCTGCGCCCTGCTACACCCACCCCCCTCCAATCACCATTTCACACCCAATCTGTGCTGCACAACATCATTTATCCAATATCAACAATAAAAATAGGAGGTGGAAAGGCTTTTCAGACGACAAATAAGCCAGAAATCTCCAGGACCTGACAATGTTTCCCCCTCTACTCTTAAGCTCTGTGCCAAACAGCTGGCATTTTCAACCAGTCCCTGCAAACATGTACTGTCCCTGCCTGCTTCAAAGTCGCCACTTTTGTCCCTGTACCCAAAAAGATGCTGTCAAGCTGGAAAGGGTACAGAGAAGATTTACAGAGAAGTTGCCAGGACTAGACGGTCTGAGCTATAGGGAGAGGTTGAGCAAGTTGGGGCTCTATTCCTCGGAGCGCAGGAGGATGAGGCGAGATCTTATAGAGCAAGTATAAAATCATGAGAGGAATAGATCAGGTAGATGCACAGAGTCTCTGGCTCAGAGTAGGTGAATCAAGGACCAGCGGACATAGGTTTTAAGGTGATGGGGGAGATATTTAACAGGAATCTGGGCAAGTTGGGTCGAAGGGCCCATTTCCACACTGTATTACTCTATGTGGGCAGCTCCTGCTCTACTGAAATGGATTTTGCAAATCTCCCTCAATCCCAAGGGACTGCACAACAACAAATAGGAGGCAAGCAAATGATCAGTTTGCATTTCTTCACTAAGGCCAGTGCATAATACTGGCAGGTAGATTTTCCTCACATTATCCTTATTTAAAAAGTACCAAGTGAAAAAATGTATTTAATGGAGATGTTATAATATTGCCAATTTATAAGGGTGCAATGATGGCACAGTGGTAGAGTTGTTGCCCTACAGCGCCAGAGATTCAGGTTTGATTCTGACTACGGGTGCTGTCTTTACGGAGTTTGTACGTTCTCCCCATGGGTTTCTCTGGGTACTCCGGTTTCCTCCCACTCTCCAAAGACGTGCAGGTTTCCAGCCCAATTGGCTTCAGTAAAAATTGTAAATTATCCCTAGTAGGTGTTGGACAGTGTTAGTAAGCAGGAATCACTGGTTAGTGTGCACTCGGTGACCAGAAGGGCCTGTTTCCGTGCTGTTTCTCTAAACTTAACGAATAATGTAATTAATAGCTACAGTTTCAGCTGTGCCTATCCAAGAATAATCTTTCTGCTTCAATATCACAACTTCAAGGCACAGGCCCTTTTTTGTTAAATGACTACAGTGAAACTAAGCTTATTCGATCACTTGGTTAGGTGCTAGCCACAGATCATTGGTGTTATTCCCATTTCCAAATTGAAATTTTCTGGGTTCAGGTCCAACTCCAGCGACTGGAGTACAATAATAACGTGAACTTACAGCAAACTACCGAGAGGGAGCTGCAGTCAGATTTACCAGGCTTCCATAGTCCCTTGTAAATGAAGTGAAGTCCCATGATACCATTTTGAAGAACACTACTCCAAGCTCTGTTTCGGGAAAGAATTACTGAGCAGACAAAGAGGTGCTGAAAGCCTTTTTGAAAATCTATACAAAATCCACCCAGGCGTTTGGGTACCTCTGCCTTATGATTGGAGATGAAGCAGTCTTGGTTCTTGGCTACTTGGTCTTCCAAAATATTCCAACTGGAATTTAATCTGGAGGTGATGAAGGGAGGGGTTTAGCCAGAGCGGGTTATTGGGAAGAAAGTGCCACTTTAAATTTAGTTGCATCTGGCTGGGCAACCGTGGTTTGGTGGAGATTATTCCATGCTTTAATAGTGCGTGGGAAGAACGAATTGCTGTACACATCTGTCTTTGTGGCTGGGACCACAAATTGGATCGAATGCCCTCGTCTGCTCCCAATTGGTTTAGGGTTGGTGTAGGTCTTGTGATATATGACTAGCTGACCATTTAACATTTTGTAAAAAACAGGTTCAAACAGCGAGCTCACATCTGTCTTGAGAGGGTTTCCACCTAGAGAATTCAGAAGTTTGGTGTACTCACTTCTCTCTCATAGGTGTTAGTAACAAATCGAGTCTTTGGACACGTTCGATGGATGAAATGTTTTTATCTGTGTATGGGTCCCAAGCTGCAATGCGTAGTCAAATGTGGTCTTTTTTTTTTTTATTTTTTTATTTTTTTTTTTTTTATTATAGAAAAAATATATACAGATACACGCTTATGCAGCATTAAAAAATTATAATAATATACAAAATTATATAATATTGATTATCATTGAATACTGTTTGTGTTATTTGTAATGTTATCCTTATACATTTCCTGGTTATTTATTTTGTATGATTGGGAGTGTATGTGTTTATTCCTAAAATAAGCAATATACTCACACTTCTCAACCACACATATTTCTTCTAATTACCAAATACAAAATCGCCCCTATATATAACTACTTAATACCCAAATCTTAACCAAACTTCTATGATATTCATGATATATTTTTCATAATATGTTAAGAGTGTTTGTATTATTATTAACTTTATATCAAAAATTATTATATAGTTGAAATGCGCAATTTTATATAATTACAAATTTAAGACATCTATAATATTTTCATACAACTAATATGTATATTCATACTAATATTAAGAATATAATATATTTTCTATACTTTTTTTCCTACTTAAGATAGAAAGATAGAGATAGAAAGTAGAAAATAGAAAAGGAAAATGTGAAAAGTTTGGTGGAGATTAAAATATTACTCAATAATCCGTTCTTGGAGATACATTCATGATTTATTATATGTATTTCTTCATCCATTCAGATATTCAGGCCTCAGTCAAGTCCCGCGCCGAACCATTATGACCCTGTAAATATTTAATGTATGGAGACCAAATCCCCGAAGAGATCTTAACCTATCCATAAGAACAAGTCTCAATCTCTCCAAGTGAAGTGTCTCCGACATTTCTGTTTCCACATTTTAATTGTTGGGATGCAGGGCCTTTCCAAATTTTAGTATTAATTTTTTCCCAATTATTAGAGAATAGTCGAAAAAAGTTCTTTGATTCCTTGTAATTATTTGTTCCGTTTCGGTATTCCAAGTATTATTAACTTTGGATCAGGAATCATAGTAATATTAACAACATTCGAGATTATCTTAAATATTTCGTTCCATACTACAATCCTTCGTACAATTAGTGAATGAATGTGACAAATTTGCTTCTAAGATTTGACATTTATCACATATAGGCGATAATTTTGGAAATATATTATGTAATTTAGATTTGGAGTAATGTAATCTATGTAAAATTTTAAACTGTATAAGAGCATGTTTAGCATTTAACGAGCAGTAATGTATGTGTTGTAAGCTTTCTTCCCTATTTCTGGGCTTATTATTTGACCTAATTCATTTTCCCAAAGCTGTCTGTGTGTTTCCGATGATGGAATATCACTTTCCAACAAAATATTGTAAATATATGATATCATTTTTTCTGTATTTGGATGTTTATTCAAGCATTCATCTAAAATTTCACTCTTTCTATTTCTGAATTCTTGTGTATTTGCAGAGATATAGTTTCTGATTTGTAAATATCTAAAATATTCATTATTATGAAGCCCGTAAGCTTGTTGTAACTCTTGAAATGAAGAAAAACATTTTCCTTATAAAGATCCCCTATATTTAAAATTCCTTTATTTTTCCATTGTATAAAAGCCTTATCCATCGTTGAGGGTTTAAACGTAAAATTGTTGGCAATAGTAAGACCTAGCGGTATAAATTTTAGTTTTAATGTTTTCTTTATTTGTTTCCAAATACGGATTCCGCTTTCTATTATCGAGTTTTCACTATAAATTTTCTTAGGTACATTAATATTAGCAAATATCTAGAACTAATTTCAAATGGAAAACAGTCTTCTCTTTCCATTTTTAACAGTTTGGTTTATTATCTGTTTCTTCTAACCAGAAGTTCATATTTTTAATATTAACTGCCCAATAATAAAACATAAAATTTGGTAATGCTAATCCCCCGTGTATTTTAGCTTTACATAAGTGTTTTTTATTTATTCTATGGTTCTTATAATCCCAGATAAAGTTAGTGACTATAGAGTCTACTTTTTAAAAAAAATTTTAGGGAGATATATCGGAATTGATTGAAATAAATATAATAATTGTGGGAGAAAAATCATTTTTATTGCGTTTATTTTACCTAACATTGAAATAGGTAAACTTTTCCAGTATAAAATATTTTTATTTAATTTATTCAGTAATAACGGGAAATTAGACTTAAATAGAGAGTCAAATCTTTTTGTAACAAAAATCAAGATATTTAATATTTTCATTTGTTATCTTAAAAGGAAATTGTTGTAATATCTGTAAGTTATTCATGGCTATTGGCATAAGTTCACTTTTATTCCAATTGATACTGTATCCTGAAATTAAACCAAATTCCGTTATTAGTTTTAACAAATTACGGATACTTATTTCCGGTTTAGTGATATAAAGTAATACATCGTCCGCATATAACGAGATTTTATTCTTAGTATCTTTAGTATCATATCCATATATTTCCGGGTGCAATCTTACCCTTTGGGCAAGAGGTTCGGTCTAACGAGGGTGAAATACATCTTCTCCTTGACAGAAGCTGAACAATGATGGAAGTTGCGCCTCAGGAAGTTGAGGACACCTGTTGCATGATGAGTCTGACCATTCCAAAGTAGATCATTCTGCAATTTGATGCCAAGATACTTGGTTTGTTTGGATTCTTCAAGGGTGACACCGAGTATGCTGTAAGATGTGACGCCTGGATTCCTCTTTCTGGTGACACGCATGGTTTCACATTTGGAAGGGTTGAACTGCATGCCCCATTGTTGTGACCACTCGACCATAGTATCGAGATCTTTTTGGAGAGCATCTTCATCATCAGCTGACTTAATTGGACGGTACAGCAAACAATCACCAGCGAATAGCCTGGTCGTACTTGCGACTTTTTCATGGATGTCATTGATGTAAAGCGAAAATAGGTGTGGGCCAAGTACTGTGCCCTGGGGTGCACCACTCAACACTGGGTGCCAATTGGAGCCCTTTCTGTTCACACACACGCGCTGAAGACATTTTGTCAGGAAACTGGAAATCCATCGTTTCGTGTTGGAACGAATACCGTAGAAGTCAAGTTTCCGAAGCAGTCTCTGGTGTGGGATGACATCGAATGCTTTAGAAAAGTCCAGTACAACTAAATCCATGATGACGTTACTGTCAAGGTGCTTGGCCAGGTCATTTGTTGTCAGGATAAGCTGAGACTCGCATGATCTACGCCTCCTAAACGCATGTTGGTTGTCGGCAAGAATATTATGTTTGCTCATGTGACGCATCAGATTACTGTCAATGATATGCGCCAGCAATTTACAGCAAGTACTTGTTAGTGAAACAGGACGATAATTCGCTGGGTCGGTGGTTGGACCCTTCTTAAAGAGAGAAGTGATGTTGGCCTTCCTCCAATCCAGTGGTACATCGCCCGAGTCAAGCGATTGTTGAAAAATAAACTGTAAAACTGGAGCCAGTTCTTCGGCTGCAATCTTGAGGGCTTGATTTTGTATCTGATCTGGTCCAATTGCTTTTGTGGTATTAATGTTGAGCAATAACTTCTTGACACCTTCAACCTCAATTTTAATAGCAGGCATATCAGCATATGGGCTGGGCGGAAGGACTGGAAATGATGAAGGCTCCACATCTTCCCGGGTGAAAACGTGTTGCAATTGGTTCGCAAGAGCTTCTGCTTTCGCCTGGTCCTCAGTGATCAGGCAGTTGTTCACTTTTCGCATCTGGACACCAGTGTTGTCTGTCCGTCTGGATTTCACATACCTCCAAAAAGCCTAGGGTTGTTCTCCCCCAAGAATAGAGGAAACATGGTGTCTATGAGCACTCCTAATTGCACGATCGACTTGCTTTCGCACACTAGTAAAATTGTCCCAGCCCAATTTTGTACCCCCTTTTTTGGCCCGGATATAAAACTTCTCTTTCTTACTGCACAGACGTTTCAGTTTTGCCGAAAACCAAGGAGGACACATATGGCCCTTGATTAGTTTTTGAGGAACATGATTTGTGACAATATTATTTAAAGAGTTTTTCAGCCACACCCAGTTGTCTTCTATGGATCTTTTATCTGGTTGCAGGTTGAAGAAATCTTTTGCCAGTTTTTTAGCTAAGCCTTTAAATTCCTCGCTGTTCACTTTTTTCCAGAGGGAAATTTTTTGTGGTGGTTTTGAAGGGACTTTAAGCTTTAAGCGCAATTTTGCTTGGATAATATAATGATCACTAATTCCTGCACACGATGAAACTTCCGAGATTAAATCTGGGTGTGAAGTGATCAGTACATCTAAAGTATTTTTGGTAGGACATTGAGAAGAGCCCACACATCGGGAGCACACAGTTGGGGCACACCACCTCACAAACTGCTCATCCAGTCAGGCACCTGAAAGATGCTGCCTTGCCAAAATTCCCTTGCATTCCACAAAACCTAAGCATGACATCCCCAAAGATGATCCCTCAGTCAACATCCAGACTCAGCATCAGATCATATGGGAGGCTACCATGCAAATTGGATGCATTAAATGTTTCCTACATTAGAGTAGCAACCACATTTCCAAAAACTACATCCCCATCTTTTAGGATATCCAGAAGTCATGAATGGTTTTATATAAATGCAAGAATTTCTCAAACAGCATTAGATCTCAACAATGATCTCACTAGCTTAGAACTCACCTTTAAACACATTTAAATCCAGATGCAATTACTTCTCATGCCCGTGAAATCTACTTAACTGTTGTGCTAATCTCGGAGGGAATTCATTTCAGGAAACTGCTGAGCAGAGGTGCAAAATAGTGGGAGTAATTGGTAGACAAAATTGATAGAATGCGACTTGCGGGATGACACAAGCTTAACATCCTCCCCAGACACTGCTATTAGAAACATATTTTCTTGTCTGCAGTATTTCCCATCATTGATAATCTATCACAAGCCTTTGCCACTTTAGGGCCTGGTTTTCCAAACACTCTAACACAATACAATAGCCAACAAGTGAGAACTTCCTAAATGCGGCAATGACTTCTCCTCCGGCTCCATGAACATACTGCATTCAACATTTTGACACAAAAATGTTCATTTACAAAGTTTCCATGTTTTTATTGAACAAATCTCCCAAAACCGCATAACCCTTGCACCGCGACATGATCAACCAAAAGAAACTAAAATGCTGGAAGTGCTCAGCAGGTCAATCAGCATCTGTGGAGGCAAAAGGGTAGACGGTGATATTTCAAGTCAAGATCCTACTTCAGGGCTGAAAGGGGAAAACAGGAGAGAGTTCCCATTTGTAGAGGTACACAGAGGAGTGGGACAAAGGTAGCGATCCCCGTACACTAGCACTATCTACACATGAGAGACAATTTACTATTTTTACTGAAGATATTTAACCGACAGACCTGTATGTCTTTGGAGCGTGGGAGGAAAATGGAGCGCCTGGAGAAAATCCACGCAGTCACTGAAAGAATGTACAAACACCATACAAATAGCACCCATAGGCAGGATCGAACCCAGGTCTCTGGCGCTGTGAGGCAGCAACTCTACTACTGTGCCACCCCAAGACAGCCGTTATGAACAGAGCATGGGTGCTCCACATAACACATGCCTAGTCAATACTCAATTTCAGTGATGTGGTGGAAACCATGTGGTTATTGGTATGTTATTGTCATGTGTACCAAGATACAGCTTCGTACAGAAATGTTTTCATGCTATCTCGTCAAATCAAATTAGACACGAGTATAATCAAGCTATAACCATACAATGAATAATTTCTGAGTCTTTCTATATCTAGTTTCCTTATTCACTGACATTCCAACTACACTGTTATTTCCCGAATCATGAATAAAGATGGTGAGCACTCCGAAATTGATTATATTCCTTAAAGGAAAAAATCAATTACAAACCATTTTCTAATCTTGTATCATTTGTGCAATTTTATTTAAATTGCCATTCTATAATTTTATTTTACCTCTTGATAGAATCAGGAAAAAGCATGTTAAGTCCAACTTAAACTGACAGTTGACACATTAGATGCTGCCAGAACTTGTGTTCACGAGTTTATATATATTGCACATACATATATATATACACACATACATATGTTTACACACACTATATAATATATAGAGAGATTTATATATAAACATAGTCAGTTAAAAAAACAAGCAACTAAAAGCTCATTTAGTTTTGAGAAACAATGTGGAAACAAGGTCCTTTGGCCCACCGAGCCCCATACACTAGCACTATCCTACACATGAGAGACAATTTACTATTTTTACCGAAGATATTTAACCGACAGACCTGTATGTCTTTGGAGCGTGGGAGGAAAATGGGGAGCGTGTGTGTGTGTGTGTGTGTGTGTGTGTGTGTGTGTGTGTGTGTGTGTGTGTGGTGTGTGTGTGTGTGTGTGTTGTGTGTGTGTGTGTGTGTGTGTGTGTGTGTGTGTGTGTGTGTGTGTGTGTGTGTGTGTGTATATATATATACACATACACATACACATACACTCCCCATTTTCCTCCCACGTTCCATACACATATACATATATATGTTTATATACATATACATATGTTTATATATTATATATAAATAATAGTGTGTGTACATTTTCTTAAAGACACATTCTTGCAATCTGATGATTCTTAGCAAATATTTAAATGTGTGCAAGGAAGTAATAGATAGAAGGGATGTGCAATGTTCTCCAATCAAAAAGAAACAGACGGGTAATTTATTTCAGAATTTTGAACATGTGAAAGGTACAGCATGGAAACAGGCCCTTCAACCCACAAAGTCCATACTGACAATAAACATAAATGCTGGAGTAACTCAGCGGGACAGGCGGCATCGCTGCAGAGAAGGAATGGGTGATATTTCAGGTCGACACCGCTCCTCAGACCATCCTGCCTACACACTCACAAGATTGTAAAAATATAAAATAATTTGAGCAGCGTCTTGATTTTCAACAAAAGGTGTTGATTAAGTTTCAAATTTAGAGCATTTTGAACATGACATGCTGTCTGTACGGAGTTTGTACATTCTCCTTGTGACCTCCCACAATCCAAAAACACAGGGTTGTAGATTAATTGGCTTTGGTAACGCTTTTAATTGGCCCTAGTGTGCAAGATAGTGTTAGTGTACAGGGTGATCGCTGGTCGGCGTGGACTCAGAGGACTGAAGTGCCCGTTTCCACGATGTTCTGTATCTCCAAAGTCTAATCATTAAACTTTTTATGCAACTTAAAGAACTCCTTTGAATTTTCGAAGCATTAAAATCTTTTTGGAAATTATGGAATTAAATTCACGGACAAAAGAGCAAAGAGGAATGAAGAAAGGGTTAGGCATCATTCCAAAACTCTTTTTTAGATTCCAACAGGCTAAAAGTGGCTGCATGACTTTCAAAATTCAAACTCAGGGTTACTCTCACAGTCCATACAGGACAAAAAACTTCCTACTGCCAAAGTGGGAACCTCCCATTGCTGATAAATGTGACTTTTGCACATTCTTCATACGTTCACATGTTATAGGACCAGAATCAGGCTATTGGGCCCAACAAGTCTATTCCACCATTTGATCTATCTTTCTGTCTCAACTCAATTCTCCTGCCTTCTCCCCATAACACCCATACTAATCAAGAATTTATCAATCTTTGCCTTAAAAAAACTTGTTGACTTGGCCCCAACAGCCATCTGTGGCAATGAATTCCACAGATTCCCCACCCTCTGACTAAACAAATTCCTCCTCATTTCCTTTCTAATGGTACGTCCTTTGATTCTGAGGCTATGGCCTCTGGTTCTAGACTCTCTCATGAGTGGAAACGTCCTCTCCACATCCACTCTAACCAGGCCTTTCACTATTCGGTAAATTCCAATGACGCCCCCTCCCTTCATCCTTCTAAACTCCAGCGACTAAAGGCCCAGTGCCGTCAAAATGCTCATCATATGTTAACCCACTCATCCTGAGAATCTTTCTTATAAAACTCTCTAGACCCTCTCCAATGCCAGCACACCTTCCTCAGATATGGGGTCAAACACTGCTCATAATACTCCAAATGTGCAGAGCTTATAGCATTGCAGGCACTTATAAAGTGTGCGATGTTCTTGAGTACACTCATCAATTCCTGTCACGTGCCACTTGTAACTTCAATTATATTTATTTTAAAAAGCTTATTTCTGATTGATGCATATCATAGAATCATAGAAAATAGGTGCAGGAGTAGGCCACAAGGGCCTTCGAGCCTGGTGATCATCCAACTCAGTATCCTGTAGCCTTCTCTCCATAGGCCACAAGGGCCACATCTAACTTCCTCTTAAATATAGCCAATGAACTGGCCTCAACTACCTTCTGTGGCAGAGAATTCCACAGACTCACCACTGTGTGAAAAAAGATCTTCTCATCTCGGTCCTAAAAGAATTCCCCCTTATCCTTAAACTGTGACCCCTTGTTCTGTAGTTCCCCAACGTCGGGAACAATCTAGCCTGTCCAACCCCTTAAGAATTTTGTAAGCCTCTATAAGATCCCCCCACAATCTCCTAAATTCCAGCGAGTACAAGCTGAGTCTATCCAGTCTTTCTTCATATGGAAGTCCTGCCATCCCAGGAATCAGTCTGGTGAACCTTCTCTGTACTCCCTCTATGAAAGAATGTCTTTCCTCAGATTAGGAGACCAAAACTGTATGCAATACTCCAGGTGTGGCCTCACCAAGACCCTGTACAACTGCAGTAGAACCTCCCTGCTCCTGTACTCAAATCCTTTTGCTATGAATACCAACATACCATTTGCTTTCTTCACAGCCTGCTGCACCTGCATGCCTACTTTCAATGACTGCTGTACCATGACACCCAGGCCTAGTTGCATCTCCCCTTTTCCTATTCGGCCACCATTCAGATAATAATCTACCCTCCCTGTTTTTGCAGCCAAAGTGGATGACCTCACATTTATCCATATTATACTGCATCTGCCATGCGTTGCCCACTCACCCAACTTATCCAAGTCACCTTGCAGCCTCCTAGCATCTTCCTCACAGCTAACACTGCCACCCAGCTTAGTGTCATCCACAAACTTGGAGATGTTGCATTCAATTCCCTCATCCAGATCATTAATATATATATATTGTAAATAGCTGGGGTCCCAGCACTGAGCCTTGCGGTACCCCACTAGTCACTGCCTGCCATTCTGAAAATGACCCGTTTACTCCTACTCTTAGCTTCCTGTCTGCCAGCCAGATCTCTACCCACATCAATACTGAACCCCCAATACCATGTGCTTTAATTCAATTCAACTTTAACGTCATTGCACAGATACAAGTATGGGTACAACGAAATGCAGTTTAGTGACAGTACGAAGTGATAGCAATATATAGGTAAATACAGATAAATAAATACAGGTGTGGAAATCTATCGGCGGGACTCCGAGTTCAGCAGTGCGATGGTGTTATTATAGAAGCTACTCCTCATCCTGCTGGTGCGGGACCTGAGGCTCCTGTACCGCCTGCCCGATGGTAGGAGGGCAAACAGTCCATGGTTAGGGTGGGAGGGGTCCTTGATGATCTTCCCAGCCCGTCTCAGACACCGTTTTCGGTGGAGGGCATCCATGGCAGGGAGCGGGGCACTGATGATGTGCTGGGCGGTTTTCACCACCCGTTGTAGTGCCTTCCTGTCTGCTATGGTGCAACTACTGTACCATACCGTAAAGCAGGTGGTCAGGATGCTTTCAATGGTGCATCGGTAGAAGTTGGTCAGGATCAGGGGGGGGACAGGTGGGCTTTTTTGAGCCTCCTCAGGAAGTAAAGGCGCTGCTGTGCCTTTTTGATCAGCTTGGAGGTGTTGAGGGACCAGGACAGATCCTCCAAGATGTGTACCCCGAGAAATTTGTAGTTGGAGACCCGCTCCACCTCAGTCCCGTTTATATGGATGGGGGTGTGTCTGCCCCCTCTGTTCTTTCTGAAGTCGACAATGATTTCCTTCGTCTTCTGGGAGTTGAGGACGAGGTTATTATTGGCACACCAGGTTGTCAGGTGCTGGACCTCCTCCCTGTAGGCTGACTCGTCGTTGTCGCTGATCAGTCCTACCACCGTGGTGTCGTCGGCAAATTTTATGATGGCGTTGGAGTCATGCTTGGGGATGCAGTCATGGGTGAAGAGGGAGTAGAGGAGAGGACTGAGCACACAGCCCTGTGGCACGCCAGTGTTCAGCGTTATAGTGGAGGAGGTGAGGTTGTTGATCCTAACAGACTGTGGTCTGTTAGTGAGGAAGTCCAGTATTCAGTTGCAGAGAGAAGTGGAGATGCCAAGACCGCTGAGTTTGGTGATCAAGCAAGTGGGTATGACAGTGTTAAAGACGGAGCTGAAGTCAATGAACAGCAGCCTGATGTAGGTGTTATTGCTGTCCAGGTGGGTCAGGGCAGAGTGTAGGGCCGCCGATATGGCGTCCTCTGTAGACCTGTTGGACCGGTAGGCAAACTGATGGGGGTCCAGTGTGGGGGGAGGCTGGCTTTGAGGTGAGCCAAGATCAACCGCTCGAAGCACTTGGCAATGACAGGGGTGAGTGCCACTGGCCGGAAATCGTTGAGACTCCCTGTCGCTGATTGTTTGGGCACTGGCACAATGGTAGATGTCTCGAGGCAAGTGGGGACGACACCCTGGGCCAGTGACAGATTGAAAATGTCAGTGAGGACCAGGGATAGTTGTCCAGCACATGCCCTGAGCACCCGCCCGGGGATGCCATCGGGGCCGGCAGCTTTGTGCTCATTCACCTTGCTCAGTGCATCTTGTACAGCAGAGGTGGAGAGACTGAGGGGTTGTTCATGCGGGGGTGGAGCAACTTTGATGGCTGGAGTTTTGTTGTCCCGGTCAAAGCGGGCGTAGAAATGGTTTAGCTCGTCAGGAAGGGAGGCATTGTCTGGGGGGGGGGGGGGGGGGGGGGGGGGGGGGGGGGGGGGTGTTGACTTTATGGTAATCGGCAATGGATTTTATTCCTTGCCACATGCGCCTGGGGTCAGAGTTGTTTCGGAAATGCTCCTCGATCCGCCGTTTGTGATTGAGTTTAGCATTCCTGATTCCCTTTTTCAGATTGGCCCTGGATGAGCTGTATCCCTCAGCGTCGCCAGATTTAAAAGCGGCGTCGCGAGCCTTCAGCAGGAGTCTGACCTCCCTGCTCATCCACGGCTTCTGGTTAGGGAAGGTCTTTGTCTCTTTGTGGGTAGTGACGTTGTCCGTGCAGAATTTTATATAGTCCAGAACAGTTGAGGTGTATGAGTTGATGTCCACTTGGGAGTTGAAGGTGGCCTGAGTGGCAAAACAGACTCCAGTCTGTTTGCTGAAACTGTTCCTGTAAGACAGAGACAGCCCCCTCAGGCCAGACCTTCACTGTCCTCACGGAAGGTTTTTGATCAGAGGTGTGTATTTGGGGAGCAGGAACAGAGAGAGGTGGTCAGACTGTCCCAGGTTAGGGCATTGTATGCTTCAGTAATATTGGTGTATACTAGGTCCAGAGTCTTGTTTCCTCTGGTTGGGCAGGAGACATGTTGGTGGAATCTGGGGAGTACAGTTTTAAGGTTGGAGTGGTTAAATAACCTGCAACAATAAAAGTCCCCTCTGGGTGTGCAGCTAGTTGTTTGCTTATAGCATCTTGCAGCTCCTCCATTGCTAGCCTGGCATTAGCGTCTGGGGGTACATAGACTGCAGTGATAACAATTGATGTAAATTCCCTGGGCAGATAGAAGGGCCTGCACTTTATCATCAGGTATTCCAGGTCAGCAGAGCAGTGACTACCAATCCTGACAGCATCTGTACACCATGAGTTCACATAAATGCACAGTCCGCCGCCCTTGGTCTTACCGGAGTCCTCCGCTGTTCTATCGGCCCTGAAGACAGTGCGCCCCTCCAGCTCCTTGGCGTTGTCCGGTATGTTTTCGGTGAGCCATGTTTCGGTGAAGACCATGGCGTTGCAGTCGGCGATCTGGTTGTGTGTGGTGATCCGCAGCTCGTCGATTTTACTCACCAGAGACCGGACATTTGCGAGGAAAATGCTGGGCAGAGCTGGCTGGTGCGGGTTTGATTTCAGCCTAGCTCGACAGCCTCCGCGCTTCCCACGTCTTTGTTTGCGGTCCCTGCGCCGCCTCCGGGGGAGGTGGCCCGCTAGACCCCGGTGTCCTGACGATCTCCGGCGGCAGTTGAAAGTCGCTTCTGGGGCTCGTTATGTGGAGACGGCCGAGCTCCAGTAGCAGAGTCTTCGCTCGAGTGCACCGGGCGAAAACTAAGTTAATTATTAACAGAATTTTTTTTTTTTAATTGCTAAAACTACGGAGACACAGAGCCGGTGTTTGTATGCTAATCTCTTATGTGGGACCTGGTCAAAAGCCTTCTGAAAGTCCAGATATAACACATCCACAGGTTCTCCCTTATCCACTCTACTAGTACATCCTCAAAAAAATCTATAAGATTCATCAGACATGATTTACCTTTCATAAATCCATGCTGACTTTGTCCAATGATTTCACCACTTTCCGAATGTGCTGCTATACCATCTTTAATAACTGACTCTAGCATTTTCCCCACTACCGATGTTAGATTAATTGGTCTGTAATTCCCCATTTTCTCTCTCCCTCCCCTTTTAAAAAGTGGGGTTACATTAGCTACCCTCCAATCCTCAGGAACTACTCCAGAATCTAAAGAGTTTTGAAAAATTATCACTAATGCATCCACTATTTCTGGGGCTACTTCCTTAAGTACTCTGGGATTCAGCCTATCTGGTCCTGGGGATTTATCGGCCTTTAATCCATTCAATTTACCCAACACCACTTCCCGGCTAACCTGCATTTCACTCAGTTCCTCCTTCTCATTTGACCCCCCCCCCTGCTATTTCCAGCAGATTATTTATGTCTTCCTTTGTGAAGACAGAACCAAAGTAGTTATTCAATTGGTCTGCCATGTCCTTATTCCCCATGATCAATTCACCAGTTTCTGATTGCAAGGGACCTACATTTGTTTTAACTAGCCTTTTTCTCTTCACATATCTATAAAAACTTTTGCAGCCTGTTTTTATGTTCCGTGCCAGTTTTCTTTCATAATCTATTTTCCCTTTCCTAATTAAGCACTTTGTCCTCCTCTGCTGGACTCTGAATTTCTCCCAGTCCTCTGGTGGGCTGCTTTTTCTCGCTAATTTGTATGCTTCATCTTTAGTTTTGATACTATCCCTGATTTCCCTTGTTAAACACAGATGCACTACCTTCCCTGATTTATTCTTTTGCCAAACTGGGATTACCCTTTAAGAATCACTTGCCAGTCTATCACGTCTCATACTCTCAAAGTTACCTTTCTTTAAGTTCAGAACCCTTGTTTCTGAATTAACAATGTCACTCTCCATCCTAATGAAGAACTCAACCTTATTATGGTCACTCTTGCCCAAGGGGCCACGCACAACAAGACTGCTAACGTGACCTTCCTCATTACTCAGTACCCAGCCTAGAATAGCCTGCTCTCTCGTTGGTTCCTCTACATGTTTGTTTAGAAAACTATCCCGCATACATTCCAAGAAATCCTCTTCCTCAGCACCCCTGCCAATTTGATTCACCCAATCTATATGTAGATTGAATCACCTATTATAACTGTTTTGCCCTTGTTGCACGCATTTCTAATTTCCTGTTTGATGCCATCCACAACTCCACTACTACTGTACACAACTCTCACTAGCGTTTTCTGCCCCTTAGTGTTTCACAGCTCTACCCATATCGATTCCACATCCTCCAAGCTAATGTCCTTCCTTTCTATTGCGTTAATCTCCTCTCTAACCAGCAACACTTATCCACGTCCTTTTCCTTTCTGTCTATCCCTCCTGAATATTCCTGGATGTTCAGCACCCAGCCTTGGTCACCCTGGAGCCATGTCTCCGTGATCCCAACTATATCATATTCATTAATAACTATCTGCACATATGGAAGACATTTATCTTTTTACAGCATTCATTCCAGTCACTTAATTTCTAATAGATCCCGCTGAAACCGCCCGATGGCCTTGTGTGGGCGATCCTAATTTTGGGTCAGTTTACTTGAGATTTATTTAATGGAGAGTTGTGCCGTGCTCTGTCCAAGACAGCAAGATATTCACCCGACCCTTCGAACTATTGCCCAGTTTGAGCTTTCAGCATTATTAACAGCTGATTTTCCTTTGAGAGAGGTATACCAGTCATGAATAGGTTATATTTGGTTGAAAGTCCCGTCAGAAATACATTTTGACAGCTCCATCACGATTAACACCATTTGGTCAAACTTGATGGCATGTTGGCGCAGCGGTAGAGTTACTGCCTCACAGCACCAGAGACCCCGATTCAACGCCTACTGCCGCAGTCTGTATGGATTTTGAATTTTCTCCCTGTGACCACGTGGGTTTTCTCTGGGTGCTCCAGTTTCCTCCCACACTCCAAAGACGGACGGGGCTGTAGGTGAATTGGCTTGTTCCTAGTGTGTGTAGGATAGTGTTTGTGCGCGGGGAAAATCACTGGTCGGCGTAGATTCGGTCGGCCGAAGAGCCAGTTTCCTCGCTGTATCTCCAAACTAAACCGGACATTGAAGAGGTCTGTGACCGGGTAAATACACATTTAACTTCAAAGTTCATTCTAACTGGCATTACCTCATTTGGAAACATACATTAAAAAGTGGTGTCAACCAACTTTATATCTTGTTTTAATGTAATCTGTTGTATTTTTTTTAAGAAGCCTGTCTGGATGAATGTCTAAATCCACACATATGAAGCTATTTCATGGAACACAGGAATAAACTTAAATATTTTCCAGGGAAAAGGCAATTTCTTTCTACAGAATGAAAACTGGGAGGAGAAATTCTTAAACTGCATTTGTGTGGCTGAATTAAAAATAAAAATTGCTGGAAAGTCTCAGACAAGCCACCTCTTATAGAAATAGAAACAGTTTACTTCTTATGTCAGGGATTGTTTGCAAGAACTGGGAATGAGATTTAAAAAAAAAGGCAATTTCAAAACAGGTGGCGTAACTGAAAACAAAAATGAAAAAATCTGTGATAAAGTAACGGGTCAAATGAGTTAATAGGACAGCCCAAGAATGATTGTGCTTCAATGTCTATGTTATGTTTTGGTTGCAACAGGACTTAAGGACATGGCCAACAGGTTAAACTCCACTGATGGGAAGATAAACTGAGCCAATAAATAAGTCTCTGCTACACGACATGGCCATTTATGACACAGACCTAAGGAGCGGGCAACAAAAGGAAGCCGAGCTGCCGTTATTACAGAGCAGGAAGCCACAGCTTAGAATGGAGAGTGAAATAGAAATCAGAATGGCAGTCAACAGGAAGCTCAAGGTCATTCCTATGGAGCGAATATAGGTGCTCGGCCAAAGCATCTGGCCAATCTTCATTTTGGTTTCTCCAGTGCAGAGGAGACCACATCATGCAAACCAAATTCAAAACGCAAATGTTAACACTTCCCACTTAATAGCGGTTCCACTTCCCACAGATGCTGCCTGACCCACTCAGTGTTTACAACATTTTCTGTTTTTATTTGAAGCTCCTAATATCTGCAATTTTCATTCACAGTACTTCAAGGAGGATTAGATTTCCTCGATCAGAGAAAATTATATTATTTATTCAGATGGCATTAAAAAGAGAGATTGAGATTAATGTATCAAACTGTTGGGCTGTAACCTGCTCAAGTGAAATGTGAGACTGTTCCTCCAATTTGCATTTAGCCTCACTCTGACAATGGGGGGGACCTAGGACAGAAAGGTCTGTGTGGGAATGGGAAGATAATTCAATTGTTCAGGCAGGTGGATTCAGGCACACTGAGCGAATTGCTCAGCAAAATGATTGTCCAGTTTAATGTTTAGTCTTGCTGATGTATAAGATTCCACATCTTGAACAATGGATACAATATACGAGGTTGGAGGAGGTGCAAGTGAACCTCTGCCTAACCTGAAAGAACTGTCTGGGTCCCAGGATGGAGTCAAGGGAGAAGGTATAGGTTCAGGTGTTGCATCTTCTGCGGTTACAGGGGAAGGTACCTGGGGAGGGGGTGGTTTGCGTGGGAAGGGATGGGTTAACTAGAGAGTTGCGGAAGGAATGTGGAAAAGGGTGGAGATGGGAAGATGTGACTAGTGTTTGGAGGTGGTGAAAATTTGGGGGGTATTATGTGTTGTATGCAATGGCTGATGGGTTGAAAGGCAAGGACTAGAGGGACTCTGTCTCTGTTGTGACTAGGTTGAGGAGAAGCGCGGGCGGAGCACCGAGGAGTCATGAGCGAGGGCCTCACCCATGGGGGAGGGGAACCCCATTCACTAAAGAATGAGGACATCTCAGATGGCCTGGTACAAAACACCTCAGTTCGGGCGTGTATGCGGCAGAGAAATTGGGAGTAGGGGATAGGGTCTTTGCAGGAAGCAAGGTGGGAAGAAGTGTAGTCAAGATAGTTGTGGGAGTCAGTGGGTTTGTAATAGACATCAGTCAATAGTCTGTCTCCTGTGATGGAGAAAGTGAGATCAAGAAAGGGGAGAGAGGTGTCAGTGATGGTCCAAGTAATTTTGAGCGTAGGATGAAAATTGGTGGTGAAGTTGATGAAGTCCATGAGTTCTGCATGGGTGCAGGAGGTAGCACCGACGCAGTCATCAATGTGACGGAGATAGAGGTCGGGGATAGGGCCAGTGTATGGCTGGAACAGGGATTGTTCAACGTACCCTGCAAAGAGGCAGGCGTAGCTGTGACCCATGCGGGTGCCCGTCGCTACGCCTAGGAGGAAGTGGGAGGATTAATTCTTCAAATTATAGATTATAAGCTTGCCCAGCTCATCGAGAAGCACCTTCAACTGATCCATATTTATCAACAGAACATTCTGATAAAATGTTAATTATAAGTATTGCATTCATAAAAAGTAATTTTCCTCATTAAAATCTTGAGCAAATTATTCTGCAAGTTCTTTTTCCTGACCAGGTCACTTGAGGTACTCCTATATGTCTGTACTTGGAAACAAAATAGCCCAGCCTTCAATAGATCGGTCTCGAGTTAAAGCAATGTTCATAATAATTCTGATAACAGATTATCAAACTGAAATAAACTTTTCTTCTCTTTTTATAGATACTGATCAAGCTCTAAGCAATTCCAACATTTTCAAACAAAACTACGGCAAAAGTTGCTTCCCGGGCAGCAAAATAGCTACGTGGCGATCAGTGGCACTGCATAAATGGTTGAAGGGGTGTAAAAATAAAATTAACGACTAAAAGAATGCAAGCAATTGTCTCTTGTAATCTACTGCTACATATCATTAAATCAAATGTCATTAGACTCCCTTAAAAAAAAAAGGAACCAGTCAGTCGTCACCTACATTTTAAAGCGATTAGTTCACAGCAAATTTAACACCTACATCTCCATTTCAGAATAAAACTGAAGGGCCGGGAAATTTTAAAGCCCAAGTTACAATGAGCTCAGCAGGTCAAGGAGCAGTGTATGTGGAGGGAATGGACAGGTGATGTTTCAGGTCAGGACTTTTCTGCACACATTGGAAAGTCAGGGGGGTAGTAAAGAAAGCTGTAAAAAGAGGTGGGGGTGGGACTAAGCCAAGCAAGTGATAGGTGGATACTGGTGAGGTGGGCTTGATTGCCAGATAGTGTACAATGGCTTAAGGCAAACACCATGTCAGGTACCGAGAGAGGAGGCATGATAAATACAGCCAGAGAAGAGGAATATAGGTGGATGGAGACTGGGAAAGAGGAAACGGGGTGGGATAATGGGAGAAAATGGGTGCGTGCTTGGGTGGCTCACGGGAACAAGGAGTTGTAACTTACCTAACTAAACAATGAGCTAAAAATTGCTTTAAAAAAAAATAATTTCAAATCATTGTCATGAACCTTTCATCTAAATTGATTACCAACTAATTAAACACAGTTAAAATATTTTAAATATTTTTTTTTTTTTTAAATATAATTAAGTTTTTTTTTAAATAAAGATGCATTGAAATATTTAGCAACAGGAAACTGTTAAAACAAATAACAGCACTATTTATGAGGAACCAACTTGCAATACAAATCATTACTGGCAAAACTATTAAATAGATGCTTTGTTAAATAAATCCAAAAAGTATAACATTGAGTTTACACCTGTCTCCTCTGTTCTGGAATCTGCCTTACAAGCAAGCAGGATTGAGGGGATTAAAGTATCAAATGAAAGCAGTTCACCAAACACAAATCTGATGCCTCTTTGCATCAAATACTGCTTTCAAAACCACCAGCACGCCATCAGTATCTTTATAATAAGTGACTTTTAAATTAACTACATTGCATGGGTCACAACGCCTGCTCTTTGCCGTTGAACATCCCCGTTCCAATACAAACCTCTATCTCCGTTAGTCGGTGCTATCCTGCACCCATGGAATCATGGACTATCTTTTAATAGTTGACATGCATGATGGGAGATAAAGCAGAGTAAAAAAAAAAAAATGCTAAACAGAATGCAAGATTCATTCTAATTCTGAACAAGTTTCCCCTTTCCAGATCTAATATCATTCAAACTGATGTGCACAATTTGTTACTGCTTAATCCATGAAAATAATGCAATTTCATGTTAAAAACCAAATTGAAACAATTGTCAATGTTCAAACATTTTATTAACACAAAAAATGACTTATTCTATTTATTAAATGTTATACTTTCAATTCCAAGCACAAACATTGTTCTGTATAATTCAGGAATCCAACATATTGAAGCTCTCCAGTACAAGTAATTGTGGTTCATACTATGACAGCACCATCCATCACAACAAGAATTAACAGGTAAAGTAAATATTAAAGTCATATTATCATTTGCATCAGGCAATGGAGGAAGGGTTGGTATATTGCTACCAATCCACAATAGTAACATGTTTAAAATTCAGGAACTAACAAGATTGACTGATGTTAGTCAGATTTTCACACAAAATTAGTTCACTGAATTCTTTCAGAAGCGATATGTTTAATAATAGTTATTATGCACATTCTACTCATACATTCCCATTTGCTATGCATCTGCTTATAGGAAAATGAATCATTGCTTGTTCAGAGAAAATGGTGGTTACATGGATTTTTTATTCTTTGCAAACCAATTCTAAAAATCTATTCGCAATAGTATTCTATTTCCAGGAAATAGACTGATTGCATAACATCACATAAAGAATAAGCTATTTCCCGAAATGCTCCTTTGAATATTCAATGTAATATCCACTACTGTGCATTGCATCAAAAGCTCACGTTGCTGAGATTGTATACACGGTGTTGGTCTAAGTTTTGTTTCTTTTAGATAATGGTCACATTTATTTATGCAAGTGGTTTGTCTTCTCAGACCCCTCTGCATAAAGACAACTGCAATCAAGGAAACACCACGAGAGGTAGCAATTTATTTCAAAACTGTTCTTTACATTGTCACCGAGAACTTTTGATACTATCAATCCAGACTGATGCAATCAACTCTTATTTTTGCACACTGGGAGATTCGCAAATTAAGCTGTATGAGATGGATCCAAACCAATTCTTAGATAGCAGGAATCCAGAGCAACTAATAATTAATACCTTATGCACTTCATGAGGAGCAAGAAACAGGATATTGTTAATAATTTTACAGTAGAAGGTGCACCAAGATTAGGAATAACACGGTTTTGTTAGCTGGGAGTTCTGTTGGCTGCAGCATTGACAAGGAAGAAAAGCATCATTGGTGAAATGGGTATACTGTAACTACTTTAAATCAATTTCTTTATTAAAGGATGCAAGACTGCAAACAAAACTACTAGTTGGAATAGAGGAGAACACTGGCTGTGTTGCATCAAACGTGAAAGTTGTTGAGCATTGCGCTTTGCTAACGCAGAAACTCAATTTGTATGAGCAGATTGGGGTAGAGGGTGATGTATAGATAATAATGGAGGAATCTCCACTCAGGTTGTTGCATCATGGATTATACTCCGAGCTGTTGACCCAGTGTTTCTAACCCCATTCCCATGCTTTTAATGGGGTTGTCTTGCTTGGTGAACAGAAACATTCACAACAGTTGGAAATAGGAAGGTGATCAATATTATTCACCACTCACAATATCAGAAGGATAATTTCCCCTTTAGCTTTCTTTATGCTCTGTTGGTTTCAACTGCTGAAATGCATAGAGGTTTTCCCATTAACGTTGAACAAAAATTGCTTTTAGAAATAAGTGATACCTTACTCCAATACAACCAGCATATTTATAAATCCATCTCCAAAAGCATCTCTGGAATTCTGTTTTATTTCCCATATTAAAATTCATATGAGCGAGGTCCATCAACGTTCATCATTTTATTTTAAAAACAATATTGCAATACCACGGAAGGAACGAGCTGTTCCAGATCATGACAGCATTTGCTATAGACTTATATGGTTTAATTTACTGTCGTGCTTTTAGCTTAGTGCATGCTAGGTTAACACATTTAGACTAGACTTCTTTAACGTGATAAGTATTAAAAAAAACCATTATGCTCAATGTTGTAAATGAAATTAACTTTGACAAAAACCACTTGTTTTTGCTGCAAGCAAGCAGCCCTTTTGTCTACTATGATAAAGGTTCATAAAGACAACTTAGACCAAAATTGAACCATAAAGACAAATTAACCCAACTCAATGAGGTTCAAATAAGAACATATTTTGTCCAATGTGGGACAGGCAGCATCTCTCCCGCTGATTTACTCCAGCTTTTTGAGTCTATCTTCGGCTTCAACCAGCATCTGTAGTTCCTTCCGACACGTTACATATTTTGTCCAATGTCAGAATTATAGCTTCTCGTTTAAAAATGCAGCATAGGACCAAATATCAAATGTTTGTTGAAATAAAAGGACCACTGGATCCGATTTGAATGCAAGTTTATTGGCTGCTGTCACTCCTCCCCTTCCCCCCCATGCTTTATTAAGGTTTTATTATTGAGGTGTACACACTGTCATTGTTCTCGAGGGGATAGAAGGGGGGGGGGGGGGAGAAATATATAGTTGATACCTGATAAATGTATTGCAAATCCACTTCTTTCTGGAGATCCTCAGAGTTCCATTTTAAAAAATGGGTTTTCCAAGCAGAAAGGAACTAGTTTGATGCTCAGCAGCCATAAGGTAGAATGGGAGCACAGTAAGACGGAAACCTAATCAGTACTTATGCCCATCCTTGGGATATGACAACAGCGAGATATTTTGGATTTAAGCCTAGCATCTGTAAAGATATTTCATTTATCCCAAAAGACAAAGCATACAGCAATGAAAGGGGAAGTATAGAGTTGTCAGCAAGATCCTTGACAGCATTGTTGTACGGAGGGATCTTGGGTTTCCCAAGCTCCACGAACGAGGCAACACAAGTAGATAGAATGGTAACAAAGGCATGTGGTACGTTAGCTTTCATTGGTTGGAGCACAGAGTATGAGACTGTGAGGCTATACAAGGGAAGGAGGGATATGGGTTACATGCAGGCAGAGGAGATTAGTTTAATTTGGGATCATGTTTGGCATGGACACGAGCTGAAGAGTCCATTCCTGTAATGTACTATATTCTTTGTTCAATGGGACAATGTGTTCCCAAATTATGATTATCTGGCCAGTACCATTCTCATCCATTTCAGGCATTAAAATGATTCCATTCTGCGCTGTCCAATTATGATATCAGCAATATCTAGTACATTACATAATTAGGCAACACTTACAATGGAAGTAGATGGTTATTCCACAACTGGTGAGAGTCAAGAGCAGCACTTACCATTGAGATTTAAAAATTGTTAACCAGTCATGCAGCATGGAAGCAGGCCCCATCAGCCCAACATCCCATCTACACTGGAGCCTTCTGCCTCCATTTGGCCCATATCTCTCTAAACCTACCATATCCATGTACCTGCCTAAGTATTTATTAAACATTGCAATAGTACCTGCCTTAACTACCTCCCGAGGCAGCTTGTTCCATATCACCACCCTTTGTGTAAAAAAAGTTACCCCTCAGGTTCCTATTAAATCTTCCCCCCCCCCCCCCCACCTTAAACCTGATTCTCGATTGCCCAGAGTAGGAGAAAGCACTGTGTGTTTACTCGATCTATTCCTCTCACTATTTTATACACCTCTATAAAATCACCCCTCATTATCCTGCACTCCAAGGAATAGACTCCAAGCCTGCTCAACCTATAGCTCAGGCAACTCATAAATCTCCTCTGCACCCTTTCCAGCTTGACATCTTTCCTGCAACATGGTGCCCAAAACTGAACACAGACTCTAAATGTGCCCTCATCAACGTCTTATATAAATGCAACATGACACCCAAATCGATTCATATTTTCCAACCTAAATCATGAAAAGACTTCAAGTGCAATTATTTCATCCAAAGTTTTTAGAACAGAATCCAAACTGGCCATCTGTAGCTCCCAGTTTGCCCGCAATGAACATCTTGAGCTCCTATTTTAATTCCCCTCCCCATTCAAACTCCAAGCAGTCTGTCGTCAGCCATCTCCACTGTTTAGGCAAGTCCAAATGCAGTCTAGAGGTGTAGTACCTCAATCAGCTTGGGTAATACACAATCTAATGGCTTGAAAACTGAATTCAGGAATCCACACCCCAGTGTTCCTTCTCTCGACATCCAATTCACCAGGTTATTTCATCTCACCCTTTCCAACCCATCACTCAGTCCCCCATTACTCAATTTTGTGTGCCCTCCCACATCTGGCTGCACTCTTCTTCCACGCATACATGACCCAAGGAATCTATGCACTACCTTACAAGGTCCACTATACCTCCTTCATTAATTGCCAGATTCCAGAATTTGCTGCCTTTGACTCCACTTATCACTTTCCAGCCTCTGCCCCTACCTCCACTCCCCCTTCCTGGCTCCATCTGCCCATCATGCCTCTTCTCATCTGGTTACACCTCTAGCTTGCTAATTCCTGCCTCACCCCTATACTGCCTCTCTCCAATCTACACTCTGAAGTCCGATGCAGAATCTTAATGTGAAACATCAACTATCACTGACCACACAGATGCTGCCGCATCCACTGAGTTTCACGAGTAGCTGCGTTTTGCTTGGAACAGAGTGATACAGTGCCCTTTGGCCCAACTTGCACATTGGCCCAACATGTCCCAGCTACACTAGTTCCACACGCCTGCGTTTGGTCCATATCCCTCCAAACCTGTCCTATCCATATGCCGGTCTCTTTCTTAAACCTTGGGTTATTCCCAGCATCAACTACCTCCTCTGACAGTTTGTTCCATGCACCCACCACCCTTTGTGTAAAAAAAGTTACCCCTCAGTTTCCTACCACATCTTTTCCCCTTCACCCTGAACCCATGTCCTCTGGTCCTTGATTTACCCACTGTGCGCAAGAGACTCTGGGCATCTACCCGATCTATTCCTCTCATTACATGGACCAATTCAAAGCAAATTTGACTTTGACCAGGATGGCACCCCCAACATTCATGTATGCTCAGTCAATTATATTGGGTTGGCCCATACTCACACCCGATCCTGCAACAGACACAGAATTGAAAGCTCTGTCTTGATATGAGATTAACAAGAAAAATCAAGGATGTGCTTAAAGTGTAATTGAACAGGCTCAACTTCCTTTCCGGTCAGTTCATGACTGCTCAATGTGAGAGAAGCACATCTCAGAACCTCCCCACATGCCCTGTTACTACATCCTGACAAGGTTTTGTAGCTCTCCTCTCATGCCGGTTTCATTAATAACCTCAGAAGAAACAATAGTGAAGACAAGTCATCCTCCAGCCGCAGGAACAAGGCAAGAAATTTGATTCAGAGAAACCATCTTGGTTTTCATTAAAAGGAAACTGCTGGAGGAACTCAATTGGTTAAGCAGCCTATGTCGAGGGAAATGGACGGACGACGTTTCTTCAACCCGAGTTTCTCCAGCAGGTTGCTTTGCTCAAGATCCCAGCATCTGCAGTATCAAGCCTCCATCAGGATTTTTAAAATATTTTTTCATTTATTTATTAAACCAAAATCTTACTAAATCTACTACAATTCACCTTCTTAATTAAGTTCTGCAACTCCATACAGCAACTCATCGGAGAGACGAAAGAACATTGCATTTGCAATTAAAAAATAAAATCAGCATGCAGGTGTGTGAATTTAAAATCATTTCATAATAGATTGTTCACCTAATTAAACTAATCCTCAACTAATTTTAACATACAAACTAAACCAGTTGAAATCTTCGTTTTTTTTAAAATTAACAACTGACATGAAACAACTTGTTGATATACGAACGATCTCTGAACACTAGGAATTAATTCTTTAACTACATTTGCGTCTACCAATAACCACAGGCTAATGCAATGTGAGAAGTAGAAAGGGCTAAGGTTGTATAATTCCCTGCAGTAGGACCGCGACCCGAAGTTGAACCAGGGCGAATCTTTTAGGGGACGATTCGCATAATAATCTGTTGCGCCATCTCCTGCCAGCCGTTGGAAGTGTCATGTTATAACCAAGTTTATTGCTTGGGAATGTATTATGTTTATTTCGTCTCGTTTTCTTGGCATTTCATTTGGTTCCAGTAGTGGCGGGGACAGCACAATATTGATACTGCTTCCTACAATGGAATACAAATAATTGATGGAGACTGAACACGTTTTGCAACGATGTAAACTTGGGATTGTCCTTCCACTCAAGGAACATGAAGAAAGCAACGATCGTCTACTCTGTTTAACATCCTCGGCGAACCTGCTTTTCAGCTCAGCGCTGACGGTTCGGTCGGAGTGGACTCGCCGCTGCGGGAGTGTGCGCCTCTTCTTGCACAGAGCTTCGCTTCTGAAGGTCTCGGCGTGGGATTGATCGGAGCAGAGTCCCAAATCTTGCTGCCACGACTCAGACACGCCCAGATGTGGAGTCACCGAGTGCATCGCAAGCCAGACTTGTTTTCAAAGGTCGGAACAAACTCAAAAAATAAAACGTTTCTACAAAAAAAAGTGTCAAACTATTTAGAAATCCTGATCATCAGACTTGGCAGATGATAGAAGCTAGTTGCGTTTTTCTTTTGTTGAATACAGCAACCAGGTCCCAACTACCGCAATGGGTGTTCTGTTAGAGCGGTGACAATGTATTAGCTTGGTCGGGAGATTAATAATTAGTTATAGGGGATGTTTTTTTAAACAGGCATGTGCTGTCCGTGAGCTACAGCTTGCAACAAACAGAAAACGTCCCACGACACCTCAGAAAGAGCGTGCGTTGCAGACAATATGTTGTGGCGGTCCCGTCCGCGGCTGCATTGGGTGATGAAGAGCGGGGGCACGGGGCTCTGATTAAAAAAGATCCAAGCAATTTCCAAGGTGCACGGGCGTCGTGCACTTTATTGAACAGAAGTCACGCGTTCATTTCAACGTTGAAGCCCATCTCCCCGTGCTGTCTTAAACGCCAAACTGGACACGCCTGAAATCCTGATTGCTAACGGAATCAGGGTTTGTTTTCCGATGATTGGTTAACCCCTTAACCGCCACTTTAACATTCAGCACCTGGTTAGTTGTCAAAACGCAACAGCCCAGAAGACAAATTGTGGCCGTGCGTTAAAATATATCCCCGCACTTGCTTTCCCTTTAGGAAGCTGGGCGATAATTTCCCCTCCACTCTCCCACCTGCTACTTTTGACACTTAATCCAGCACACATTCCAGGCTTCCCGGCATTGACTGACAGCAGCAGCAGGTCCAGTCTGAAGGGATTTGTTGTGCTTTCCCAGTGAGATGATTTCATCCACAAGGAATTGTATACCCAGAAACTTTAAACAAAATAAAAAAATATATACACCTCGGAGTACTGGAAGATTGGGAAGTCAGATATTGCAGACTTTTGGGGCGGGCGGGAACAAACTAAAAATCCGAAGTGACAATGCAACTCCCCCCATCCCCTCTTCCTCGTCTCCCGCATAAAACAGCCTGGCCGTGGATAAAGAACATCCATGTTAAACATTAGCGGAGCCGAATCCAGCCAGATACCTCACTGGCAGAGAGAACACGCTTCATCCCTTCGCGGTGAATTGCCAGTCGAAATCCCGTCTCCTCATGTTGCATTCTTTAGCACCGCGTTTTAAATTGTCTTATCTTTTCCCTTCAGGAGATGAAGCGCGCATAAATATAAGGGAATGGTGTGAACCGGAAAGTATTAGAATTGCCTTTTTTTTTCCCTTACCTGAAGAAGAAGAAAAGCCAGCGTTAGTTGAGTTTTGTGCTCCATGTCTGCCGACTACAAGGTCCTGCAGGTTTCATTCATGCGCTGGATACCACAGTGCATATTTTTATATAGAGCTCAGCTTGAGGCTGGTTTGAAACCAAGCCAACTTCCCAAATAGATCTGCAGCATCATCACTAAAGCACTGGGCGGCTACTTGCGACCACAACCAATGGCTTTGCAGAGAATCCCTACAATAGTACCACGATAGGCATTTGGGGGGGGGGGGATATATACACTTGCCACTTAGAGAATTGCGGAAACCGTCTCGCATTTACAATGGCCACCCTTTTAAGTAATGCAACTCGAGTCTGCCCTCCCCTGCAAATTGAATAATAGTTTGTGCAGGAAGGAACTGCAGATGCTGGTTCGCACCGAGGATAGACATAAAATGCTGGAGTAACTCAGCGGCGCAGGCAGCATCTTTGGAGAGAAGGAATGGGTGAGGTTGGGTCTGAAGAAGGGTTTTGACCCGAAAAGTCACCTATTCCTTTTCAGCAGAGATGCTGCCTGACCCGCTGAGTTACTCCAGCTTTCTGTGTTAATCTTTGAATACTAGTTTACCTTGAAGGCAACAGTTTTTATTCTTATAAATGGGTGTACCTGTAGCGCCGTTAGTCGATGCAGAAATAATATTTAAACAAAAACTTATAAAGTGCCGCAGAACTGAAAAAAAGATACTGGGGTGATCGGAGATTAGGCAACGTCGTGATGGGAGACGAAGAGTTAACCATCAGATCAATGATCTTCGACTTGAAGATGGGAAAGACTGAACAGTTAGTTGGTCCGCCTTGCCTGTCCCACGAGGTTGTAGAGCGCCACCCGAATGCATTTGATCTCCAAGAAAGGCAAAATACAAGCGGGCGGAGGTGGTTGAGGGGGAGAGAGGCAGAGGCACCAGAGTCAATAAAGGAGAACTCCTCGCACTTCTAACATCCAACTGTGGTCTAGAACTGTTATCTAGACACAAGGAACTGCAAATGCAACAAAAATATACGAAATGCTGGTGAAACTCAGCTGGTCGGGCAGCATCTTTGGAGAACATGGATGTGTTCCGGCGTGGACCGTTGTTCTTTTTATGACAAGATTGGACACGTAGAACATAGAGCATAGAAGAGTACAGCCACAGGAACAGGCCCTTCGGCACATAGTGGTGAGTATTATGCCGAGATGAATTGTTCGATCTGCCTTTACATGATCCACATCCCTCCATCCCCAAGGATGGGAAAATCATATACTTGAACGCATAGCTTAAAGGCGTGGTGCAGGCAATTTGTCTGACACAAAGGTTGATGGCTGCCCAGAGTGTACTGCCAGTGATGGTGGATGGATTTGATACCACAGTGGCATTTAAGAGACTTTTGGATAGGCATATGGATATACAGGGAATGGAGGGATTTTGATTATGTGCATGTAGATAAGAGATGGTCTTGGTGTCATGTTCATGATTCGTATGATCTTCTTGATTAGTATGATCTTGATTCTTGATCAGAGGTAATGGGGAGAATGCAGGAGAACGGGGTTAGGAGGGAGAGATAGATCAGCCGATTGAATACAGAGTGAACTTGATGGGCCGAATGGCCTCACTCTACTCCTATCACTTATTTCCCTGTGCCTATCTAAAAGCCTTAAAATGACACCTATCCACAGTCTCCAAAGAGTGCCTGACCCGTTGAGTTACACCAGCACTCCGCATCAGTTTGTAATGAATATGATCCAAAACCAGTTAAGAATTGATCCAACTCCCATTTAATCGTTTGCAGAGAACCAGCTTCTCGCTAAACAGTCAGTGGTGTATTCCAACAACTCCTGAAGAAGCTGGAACAATAAATCTCAGAAATAATTATGTTGGAGCAGTCTGAATAGCAGATTTAACCATGGTGATGGTGACAAGGTTTGTTATGGGAAAACATGTCAGGATATTCTACCCTTTCTTTGATAATGCTGCAAATCATGTGTTTCACACCGTTATTGGCTTTGGACTTGCTTCCTTGGATACAATTAAGCATACAAAGTCTGAATTGCTCTTTCCCAGTTACATCCATACATATCTGCCCAAACCTTTAAACTGGTGCATAGAGATGGCTAGACATCAATAGTAATAACTAATGGGAGAGTCTAGGCCAGAATAAAATGGTGTAACTTTCGGCAGAAGATGAGGAGGAATTTCAGAGGTTCAGTGCCATAGAAGGCTGTGGAGGCCAAGTCAATGGATATTTTTAAAGCAGAAATTGATAGATTCTTGATGAGTAAATGTGTCAGGGGTTATGGGGAGAAGGCAAGAGAATGGGGTTGAGAGGGAATGATAGATCAGCCATGATTGAATGGTGGAGTAGACTTGATGGGCCAAATGGCCTAATTCTGCTCCTTTCACTTATGAACTGGAGCTTAGGGCTAGTTTTACCCAAACTGCAAAGTTGAAAAGCAGGAAATTTGAGGATTAACTGCTGTAATCACAATTCATGAACACCAGACACTGCAAACACAGTAAGTTGGATCTGCAGCTCCTGCTATTTGGATACTACAGATGCAAGTTGAAGACCAAACTAATGATCGATGCATATATGTGCATTTCTGTCAGTGTACTGTTAAAGCCCACCAGAGGTATGCAGAACTGGCAGATCATAATACCCATCAGTTTTCTTCGCTGAGTTGATTTCTGCTCTGCCTTGTCAGAGCTCAGTGTTCAAACAACCTTTCATAAAGACAGCTAAACATCTAGCAACATCAGAAGGAAATCTCAACAGCACTAGTTAAAGGAATCATCCAGTATTTACATACAGTCTGAAGAATGGTCCCGACCCAAAACATCACCTGTCCATGTTCTTCAAAGATGCTGCCTAACCCGCTGAGTTATTCTAGCCCTTTGTGTCTTTTTATAAACCTAACTTCTGCTGTTCCTGTTTCTACTATTATTTACTTGATGCTGGTCGATACTGTCTAACTGCTGGTGTTTGCTGTTTTTCATCCTTGAGGGTGAACAGGTCGGTTGGGGCGCTGCGAGTCGGCTGCCCTGCCAGCAGCGTGTTTGTTATTTCGACTTTTTTTGTTTTTTTTAGTATGCCCAAATGATTGTGTTGGTGTCTCTCGGTATGCCTTGTGTGGCGAATGGTGGGGGGGAAAGGGGGAAACTGTTTTTCTATCGCCTCCTCGACAGAGAAGTGACATTTTCCATGTCGCCTCCCTCGCGGACTAACAGCTTGGATTGGAGCGGTCTTTCCCGGAGTCGGGCCGAGAGCTTCAGCAACGGGAGCAGCGTGGACCTTTCCATCACGGAGCGGGCGAACCCTTGCCGGGGTGGAGTGCTCTGATCGCTGGCCCAGTGACTTTGGCATTGTGGGGCTGTGGTCTGCGGAGCTTCTAGCCGTGGGTGTGGCATGGACTTACCATCCGGAGTCTGGGATCCCATGCCGGGGATCGCTGGAGAAGAGCTCCGACTGCCAGCCTGCGGCCTATGCCTGAAGCCGCGGTCTCTGGTAAGAAAGTGCCGATTCGGGCACTCCAAGCCGCGGAGTGTGTTTGACCATCTCAACGTCGGAGTTTCAATCATCCCGACGAGAGGGCTTGTCCATCTGACCGTCCATAGCGATGACAATGGAGGGTTTATGTCCCCGACCACGGAGGAACAAAAGGAGGAGGACTGACTGAACTTTGTTGCCTTCCATCACTGTGAAGAATGCTGTGGTGGATGTTTGTGTTTAAATCTATTGTGTATTGTGTGTTCTTTTTTAAGTGTATTGCTGGCAAATTCATTTTACTGAGCCTTCATTGGTGCATGTGACTTAAATTTGACTTTGACTTTCGTATTGCAAAGGATTTTTGATCTTATTAAGGTTTCTTCACCAACCTGCTAAAACCAATTCATTTTCATATTTTCATTTCATTTCATTCCCTGCGAATACAACATACAACAAATCCTTCCCATTCCCACACTGATCTCTCTGTCCTATGTCTTCTCCATTGTCAAAGTGAGGCTAAACACAAATTGGAGGAACAGCATTCATATTTAGCTTGGGCAGCTTACAGCCCCAGTGCACTTTGCTGCCCATTGTTATGTAAGGGAGAGCACTAAGACTCTATACTGAAGGAAAGATAATTACATTACTTTCCTTCTTGTCAGTGAGCACATGAGGGTTTCATAGGAGTCTTGTCCAGGATGCGAAGTGCCATTGACAGCACACAGTCAACACTTTCAACGCTGAAATTGAGAGGGATTTCACTCCGTCAAAGTCCACCAGCAGTTTGACTACAGACAGTGAATCAAACGGGTCAATGTCTGGTATCTTAGCAACAGAGGTACTGCTTTTGTTCTGAGACAGTTTGCAGTGCCATCTGCAGTTGAGCCAAAGGGTGGTTACTGAATGACAAGGTCTATTTGCGAATGGAATGGCTCGTAATTCAGGTGTGCAATCGCCACACACAGATTTACGGCGCACACAGAATTTGACGCAGTCTGCGGAAACAGCTCCTCAGATGCCCAGATTGCTTGGTGGAATCGTGGAGTGCACAGCACAGAGGACATTCTCTCAATGTCTCCATCAAGAGAAGACCTTGCCACCAGCACTGTCAGAGCAGGTAGGTTACACCATCCAAAATTCACCTTGAGTCTATCATTACACTTTTACAACAAGATGGCAAATATGTCTATTAAAGTGTAGGAGAAGTTGGACAGGCTTGGATTGTTTTCTCTGGAATGCTGGAGGTCGCAGGGAGACCCAATAGGTATATATATTAAATTATGAGAGATATAGATAGGGGCAGCACAGATGTAGAGTTGCTGCCATAAGGGCCTGTCCCACTTTCCCGAGTTATTCACGAATTCTCCCGAGTTTTCAAACTCGCAGAATGTTCGTAACGGGTCCGTAGGTGTCATGGATATATCGTAGCGGCTCGTTATGCCAGCCGTAGGTACTCGGGGCTATTTTTCTAGTCGTGGACATTTTTCATCAGGGTGGAAAAAACGTCCCGACTTACCTGATGCCCCGAGTACTTATGTCTGGCATAACCAGCCGCTACGATACATCCACGGACTCCTACGGACTCGATACGAACATTCTGCGAGTGTGAAAACTCGGGAGAATTCGTGAATAACTCAGGAGAATTTGTGAATAACTCGGGAAAGTGGGACAGGCCCTTTACAGCTCTAGGAACCTGGGTTCGATCCCGACTACGGATGCTGTCCATACGGAGCTTGTATGTTCTCCCTGTGACCGCGTGGGTTTCCTCTGATTGCTCCGTTTTCCTCCTACATTCCAGCATGCCAATGACGTGCAAGTTTATAGGGTGAAATTGGCTTCTGTAAATTGTCGCAAGCATGTGGGATAGAGCAAGTGAATGTGTGATCAATGTTAGGGACAGACACGGTGGGCCAAAGCACCTGTTTCCATGCTGAACTCTAAACTCTATGTACAGTTCTGCTCACTACATTGCAAGCACAATGGGACTGCATTCAGGAAGTTGCTGGGGGGAGGGAAGGGGGGGGGGGGGGGGGGGGGAGTTATGTGGATAATGCTGGGAATGGAAAACTATAACTATGAAAAATAATTGGATAAACAAGGTATTTCTTTGAAACCGAAAAGGCTGAGGTGAGACCTAATTATGGAGCATAAAATTATGATGGAATAAAAAGAGTTAGCAGAAAGAACCAGATAGGTCAAAAATCTAGGGTCAGAGCTTTAAACTAATTGGTAGAAGGATGACAGGGAAGATGAGGAAACATATTTTATTTCATTCAGAAGTTGATAGAGGTCTGGAACTAATTGCCTGGAGAGTGTTAGAGGCAGGAAAAGGTTGTCGATTCATACCTGAAGAGCTGCCACCTGTTATGGACACAGTGTTAGCTGTATAGTTCAAGAGTGCAAGCATAAAAAAGTGCAGAACAGGCTCTTCGGCCCACAATGTCTGTGCTGAACATGATACCAAGATAGATTATTTTATCTGCCTACATATGATCCATATCCCTTCATCTGATATTGTGCATGCCTATCTAAAAGCCTCTTAAATACAGCTCGCATCCACTTCCATAACCACCCCTGGCAGTGCATTCCAGGCACCCACCATCATTTGTGTAAAAAAACCTGTCCTGCACCTCTCCTTTAAACTTTGCCCCTTTCACCTTAAAACCATTCCCTCTTGTCCATGACATTTCCCTCTGGGAAAAAGATTCTGAGTGTCTGTCTATCTATGCCTCGCATAATGTTATACACTCCTATCAGGTCTCTCCTCGACCTCTGACATTCCAGTGAAACCAATCCAGGTCTATCCAACTTCTTACAGCTAATAATTGGCAGTTGTATCTTGTTGTAAAATGTTATGATTTTCTGAGTTCTATTGTTCCAAATGGCAAATTGTTGGAGAGGAGGAAATGTCAATGCCCACCACAGTATCTTCTTCACCACAATGCAGAAATTAAAGCCATTGCAAAATAAACATTCAAACTAAAGGTTTTAAAGGAAATGCCACAATGTAAATTAATAATCTTTGTACATTCTTTACTCCCTGGCTTTGGTGCGCCTTTGCCTAGCACAATGTGGAGCACTAGCATAATGGCAACGTTACTAGATTGGCATCCATCAGGTCTAGACCATTGATCCAGCAATTCCACCATATTAGCATCTAAGGAGTAATAGAGTCATAGAATCATGCAGCGTATAACAGGGCTCTTCGTCTTAACTTGCCTACACTGACCAACATGTCCCACCTACCTGTGTTTGGCCCATATCCCTCTAGCTTATCCTATCCATGTACCTGTCTAAATGTGTCTTAAACGTTGCGATAGTACCTGCTTCAACTACCTCCTCCGGCGTTCCTCTGGTTATTGATTTCCCTACTCTGGGCAAGAGACTCTGTGTGTTTACCCAATCTATTCCTCTCACAATTTTGTACACAATTTAACTTAAAGCAGTGATAGAGTAAAGCAGATAAAGCAACAAATAAATGTGAAATTTCTATTTAAAAAAAGGTATGATTAAAAGCAGCCATAAAAATACTAGTTTGCCATGACCTGTGTTTGTGACTCCAGAGCCACTAATGTGGGTGAATTTTGATCCTGGGGCAATTAAGGATGGACAATAAAAAAAACACCTTGCTAATGATATCAGACTCCTATGAATTATTTTTTTTAAACCTATTGCCCAAAATACTGAACTTATTTGGTGGACGTTTCCTCCGTTTCAGTGCAGGCGAGTGTAGCAGGAAATTTCCCAGAGGACTCAACAAGATGTAAAGCTGAAACTTTATAAGCAATTGGTCAGACCACATTTGAAATATTGTGAACAGTTTTGGGCCACATATCTGAGGAAGGATATACTGGCATTGAAGAAGGTCCAGAGGAGGTTTATGGGAATTATACCAGGAATGATTGGGTTAATGTATGATGAATGTTTGATGGTTCTGGCCTTGTACTCGCTGGAGTTTAGAAAGATGAGTGGGGATATCCACCGAATAATGAAAGGGCAAGATAGTGTGGATATGGAGATGATGTTTCCAGCAAAGATTCTAGAGGAGCAGTATCTTTGGTTTCCAGTATTGGGGAGAGTCGGACCAAAGGACACAACCTCAGAATAAAAGGACGTACCTTTAGAATGGAGATGAGGAGGAATTTCATTACAGGAGGATGGTAAATCTGTGGAATTCATTGCCACAGACAGTGGTGGAAGCCAAGCCACTGGGTTTTATTGAAGTGGAGATTAATAGCTTCTTAATTAGTAAGGGTGTCAAAGGTTATGGGGAGAAAGCAGTAAAATTGGGCTGAGAGGGAAAAATAGATCAGTCATTCTAAACTCCATCGATTCAGAATAGCGGCTGATCAACAGTGAATAGTAATCCTCTGATCGATTGTTGATTAGTACCTGATAGTGAAGAGTAACTGAGAGACGGGAACCTAGTTTACTTGGTGAAAAGTACCCGGATAGGAAAGGTACCCCTAATTCTGAGAACTTAGAGTGGAGGGATAGAGGTCCCCCAATAGAAGTCCAGACTTAGCAGGAGGAAAGTAACATTTAGGAGGAAAAGTAGTCACTTAAGAAGTACTACCCCTCAGCAAAGAGTACCCCTCAGCAAAGAGTACCCTTTGGTATCGGAGGGAGAGATTCACTGATTGATAATAGTGCGACACGGAATTGAAATCGAGTGTTTGTGAATTGTTCACTAGCATGTTAAATTATTATTGTAAATTTCCAGCATCGTCTTTTTTAGTATCTTTATCAGATCCGAACTGTATAAATACTTTGTGTTTGTAAAATATATTTAGAGTGTGTTAAGATCGCAGACCGCTACTTGTATTGTCTGTGTGTGTGCTTAAAGATTTTGGGTGTTAGATAATTCAGGTAAAAGTGCGTTTGAATTGAATTTTAGAATCCGATTTGTGGTGGTTCGATCAGGGTTCGTATTCTTTCGATCGCTGTGTTGGGGGAGAGATCGTGCCGTTGACCGAGCACACCACGAGGAGGGATTAAAAATACTGCGATTTAATTTTGAGACTGAATGGTTAACAAATGCTCTTAGACGAATGCTTATGGTTTATATAGGTATGTGGTTAGGCATAATTATAATAAGTGGAATAATTTATTTTCTGTATTCAATTTTGCTTGCATGTTTAGAGCTCATTTGCATGTGCTTAGATTAAGGTTGGGGATAGGAAATGGGCTGCAGGAACGTGTGCGATTGTGGTTGGTTGTTTCCTGGAGCACCTTAATTTTTGAATATTGTTTCAAACCGCCCTTGGTAGTTAGAAAGGGGTAAATTGTTAAGAGGTGTGAGTAGCTTGAGAGTTGCTTCCATTCTCCAACAGAATGGGGAATCACGTAAATAAGAATATGACCGCTGACTGTGAAAGTCCGTTACAAGGAATATGCAGCGAGTTTCCACAAAAAGCTGACCGATTGAGAATTCTTTCCGGAGTATTAAGTAGTGAATTAGGGGACGGATTATGGCCCAAAGGGGGCATTAATACGGTGAAGGGATTGAAATACATTGAGCAGATTGTCTGGCAGTGTAGCGATAGTGAAGAGGCAAAAGAAGTAATTGGATTCTGGAAAAATTATTATGAGGAACAGAAAGCGAGTAGAGCGGTGGAAAGAATGGTTTGGGGCTCATGTTGTCGACCTCCCCGTGGTGAGCCCTGTCAACTGACTTCAGTCAGGTGAACGACAACAAACGGAGACAGCAGCAGCGCCGTAGCTTGGCGCCAACCCGAAGCATGCGCCCTTTTTAGGGCGGGCACCTACGGATGTCGAACCGGATGGCATCACCCTGCTGCGGACTTCTGTTGCCTCAAACGCAAGAAGAAGAAGAATGGCAAGTTGGCAGGAAGCAACTCTAAAGCGGGGGATAAAATTAGAGGATACCAAAACATTTGAACCTCCAGGTAGCCTAAGAGAGGAGCCTGCGAGTATTAATGATAAGGGGAAAAGAAAATCTTCCACAGAGAAACTGGCATCCATAAGTTTTAAGCGTGAGGGTCCGATGGTTGGCACTGGTTACAAGAGGGATAACGATGATTATTTAGAAGATTGGGAAAGTGTTAAAATTAGGAATTCACGTCCACCACCTTATTCATCTTGCAATCCCCATGTTTCAGATACACGTTGTGGAGCTTATGAACGGAATAGACAATCAGATTCCATGGCACAGGCTTCCTTAAACCCGACCGCTCCATTAATTATTGATAGTCCGAGAGTTCATGGTACCTGAAGCCAGACTAGAAAGAGAACTCAATTAGTTAAGGATAGAGAAAGGATACTAAAATGAGGGTATCCTTGCGAGCGTACCCCTAGACAAGTTGGACGAGCAGTTAGAGAAGGAAAGGAATCATTTAGGAGGTACCGTGAACCCCCTGGTGAAGGGGAAGATACATCTGAGGGTGAGACAACAATTGAAGAAGCCAAGATAGATCTTGATATGACCAAAAGTATGAAAACTAAACAAACAACCTTTAAACAGTTCCCTGTAAGGGAAATGCCTAATCCTTCTTTTGATCCAGCCAATGCAGTGAGTTCAAACAATCCCTGTACAATTAGTCTATTCTCCGTGGAAGCTCTAGGAGATGATGGCTATTCTAAGTTAAATACCCAATTGTAGAAAATCACCCGCTTCCATTGTGGATCACTTAAGGATTATAATGTGCGTTAATCATGCAGACTCCCGAGATTTATGGGCGGTGATCCAGCAAATAATTGCCCCAAGTGTGCACACCAGATTCCTAATGAATTTAGGGCATCCTTCACATGAAGCTCTCGCAAATATAATAGCGGACAATGGTGCAAGGGAAGAGGCAGCCCTTGCAAACACCCTTAAAAAAACCAATTGATTTAGCCGGAACACTAGATATAAGGCCAAAAGCGGGAGAAGGAGTGGATGAATTTTTAGAGCGATTCTCTGAATTATATATGGATCAATCGGATGACTTAAATTACAGAAATGGAGTAAATTCCCCTCAATATTTTGCCATCTTATTGAATTGCCTTCCCACCAACGTAGCAGAATCCATTAAGATTAATAACATGGACTGGACAGAAAATAGTGCCAGTCAAATGGCTAGGGCTGTAAGATATCAATGGAGGGGCATACAAAAGCAAGATAGCCCGTCTGCAGTAAAAAAAAAACGGAATATGTGATCAGAAAAGAAGTGCCAAAATTCGACCCTGAACCATGGATCCCCAGAGTACCAGCAAACTATGGACTGGGAGAAATTAGGGTCCCGGAATATCTAGACCGATATCATAGAGAAGCATCTGCCCTAGAGCCAGTTCTCCAAAGACCAGGGTCGAGGACATACTGACCATCAGGAGTGGGCCAGTGTTATAGTTGCGGAAGGGTAGGTCCCTGGAGTACGGGATGCACAAATTAAGAAAGGAACGAAAGAGGGGGTCACAGAAGAAATTTCCAAGATCAAATAGAATGGAGGGATCAACGGGATCCTAGAGAGCACGGACAGAACTGGCAGGTAAATCAAGAGCCAAGGGGACAAATCTCCTTTTCCCAGAATAACCCATTCACACGCCGATGATTAGCTAACCTAGTAGTGACTGGATGCAAGTCTGATGAGGAACCTAAGTAGTCTCTACAGGTAGAAGGTAAAATCTGCACCTTCCTAGTAGACACATATGCATCCATGTCATCTCTTCAATCAATTTATAATTTACCAGAATCAAGTGAAGTTCAGAACCTGTCCGGGTTTCAAGGACAAGTTTGCCAGTATCCCATCTCTGAGCCAGATGAATTAGTAGATGGAGGAAAGGCAATCAGACATAGATTTGTGATAACCACCGGATTAGATTGCAACCTGATGGCTAGAGATTTGCTCTGTGCTTTCCAACCAAAAATAGAATGAGGCCTAATAGTGACCCCCTGGGCTCCTGTACGGCAATGTTACTCCATAGTGACCCCCTTGATGTGGTCCTTAGATCTGGACGAAGAACCCCCACTTCACATTACACTGGCTTACGATAGGAGTGGGAAGGACAGAGAACTGGAACAGGATTGGGAGATAGAAGTATTGGCACTAGTGGAAGGAAAAGAGGGAGCTGCCGAGTATGCTAAAATATCAGCACAGTTATGGAAAAGAACTGAAGAAGTTGCTCCTCACATCACCTGAAAGGTGAATTTCCCGGCCAAAGCTAAAGACCCTGGAACGATGGTAAGAAAGGCATTTTCCTTGGCAGACCCGAATAATTATCAAAAGCAAAATTTGTCTAATCAATATGTTGTTGAATTTTACCAGGCCCCAAGGAAAGTTGTTACCTGCTTACGTCATCATCTGGGTAGTGAGGTATACGAGTATGTGGACCCTCAAGTGTGGGTGGAAGACACAGCTCAGGTAGGATGCGTGAACATCAATCCCATTCGTGTAGCTCTCCAGAAAGGGGTAATACTTTCTTCAATCCAACAATATTCATTAAAACTACAGGCCATCCACAGCATTGACAAATTAATTCGGGGTTTGCTAGAACAAGGAATATTGGTGAAGTGCCAATCAATTTGTAACACCCCTATTCTTGCCGTTACAAAACCGGGAAAGGAAGACCAATATAGACTTGTGCAAGACCTGAGGGAAATCAATTCTGTTGTGGAACCACTCCACACCCCAGTGCCAAACCTTTCCCATATCCTAGCCCAAATACCGGCTGAAGCAAAAGTCTTTTCTATAGTCAACATGCAACATGCATTATTTTCTCATCCTCTCCATGAAGACAGCCAATATTTGTTCACCTTCACATATAGGGGCCAACAATACACCTGGACCAGATTGCCTCAAGGATTTATCAATTCACCTACTTTATTTTCCAGGTGTCTGCAGGACCAACTGAGTACTTTGAAGTTCAAAATGAATTCAACATTAGTGCAGTATGTCGATGATCTATTAGTGGCCAGCAAAAATGAATCCAGTAATCAAAAAGATACTGCACAACTACTAAACCATTTAGCTGATCCAAGATATGTGGTTTCACCATCAAAAGTACTGGTAACCCAGGAGAAAGTAAAATTTGTAGGGATTATAATTTCGGCCACCGAAAGAAGTCTTGAGAAGAGCAGATTCGAACCCATCTGCGAATTCCAAATCCCAAAAGAAGCCAAACAAATGAGGCAATGGCTGTGCATGGTTAATTATTACAGACCCTGGATTCCAAATGTAGCTCTAGAAACAAAGGAGCTAACACCCTATACCAGCATATATACCCTGACAAAGAAAGCATAGGAGGCCTTTGAAAACTTAAAAAGATAATTGATGCAAGCCCCAGCATTGGGAAGACCATTATATGACTGACCTTTCCAGCCCTATTGTACAATTTTATCTGACTGCAACTTCAGTGCTAACTCAAAAGCTTGGGGATAGACATAGACCAGTTGCACATTACTCCTCTAAATTAGTTGCAGTAGCCAGGGGACATCCTCTTTGCACTCAATTCTTAACTGCAATCTACAATAGTTTACAATCAGCTGCTAATTTGGCACTCCAGCAGGAAATTGTAGTGAACAGTTCACATTCCCAGCACTTAACAATGGCCTGCCAAAATAAGTATGAGATCTATATGTTGAACAATCTGAAATTGCAATTCAAACATTGTACATTGATTAACCCAGTCTCTTTTCTTATTTCACCCCAAGAAGAGCAATCAGAAGCAGGACATGACTGTCTCTTTGTTATCGAGGAAGAAACATCGGTAAGAAAGGACTTGAGTGATGCACTCCGACATCATGTTATATGTGGACGGGAGTGCATCCATTGGACCATGGGGTGAAATATTGTCTCGGTATGCAATTGTTGATCAAAAGATGGAAATTTCTACAATTTGAGTCGCCTTATTCAGCACAGCAAGCTGAATTATTCGTTTTAATTCAGGCTTGTATTATCGGGGAAAATCTAAAAGTAAATATTTACACTGATTCTCGATATGCATTCGGGGTGGTGCATGATCTTGGACAATTTTGGAAAAATAGGGAATTCCTAACTTCAGCAGGAACCCAAATATCAAACAATTGGTGACAGATTTATTGAAGGCCTTAATGCTACCCAGACAAATTTCTGTAATGAAATGCAGTGCCCATACTAAAGGACAGACTCCAGTAGACATTGGGAATCGTAATGCCGACTTAGTAGCTAAGAAAGTATCATGGTAACCTAAGGTGGTGGTATCTAAAATGATGATTATACTAAAAGTATAACTAACAAGTCCCCCTTGGAGAAACTGATGCCAACCATCCAGGAAATCATTCGATTACAGGAAGAGGCTACTGAAGGAGATAAGGAAAGATGGAGACAACTGGGATGTGTACTGGATTGTATGACTGGGCTGTGGACCACTCCAGCAGGGCAAACTTACATGACACCTATTAGCAGTATGGGTTATAGAGTGTATGCACTATGCAAGCCATTGTGGTGCAAAGGCAGTAGGGGACACTCTATTGGCTACTTGGTAGCATCCAAAATTACAATTCTTTGCTCAGAAGGTAAGCAGTAATTGTTTGGTCTGCCAGAAATACAATCCAGGGAAAGGAATAGGATGTGAGGGAGCGAAAACACCATTGCCTATGGGTCCTTTTGAGATATTGCAAATAGACTATATTGAATTAGAAAGGTGCCAGGGATATAAATCTGTTCTTGTCATAGTCGATGTATTCAGCCGGTGGATCGAAGCATACCCAACCCTTGATAATAAAGTGGCTACTGTTGTCATGGTGCTAATGAGAGCAATTGTCTCTAGATTTGGTATTCCCATTCGAATTAGCTCAGATAATGGTTCACATTATTGCACAAATCAATAAAGAATCTTGTGAACAGCTGGGGATCCAGCAGCAATTACACTGTATTTATCGACCACAGGCTGCTGGACTTGTAGAAAGGGCATATCAGACCCTTAAAACTAAATTAGCTAAATTAAAGGTGGATTGGACTTGGATGGATTAAATTGCTCCCAATAGCCATATTTCAGATGAGTCACGCCTGCAGGGAAATCTAGATTAAGCCCAGCTGAAATTATTTACGGTAGGCCTTTAAAAACCCATTGGAACCAGAATGCAATGAAAATAGTTAATTTCCACCATATTTCTGCAGAGATGACCGACTACATCTTAGCCTGACCAGAGCCATAAAGGATTTACATTGTAGAGTGAAAGCAGCCTATGGTGATATGCCTTCATTAGTAACTCCCATTAAAGTAAAACCTGGAGACTATGTCCTAGTGAAGAATTGGGTGAGGGAAGGATCAGAAGTTTGTTGGGAAGGACCTTACTAAGTTCTTCTAATGACCAACAGCAGTAAAGGTAGAGGGAAGAAATGCCTGGGTGCATCTTCATCATTGGAAAAGTATTAGTGAAGGTATCAGTGGTTAACTTGTTTCCTCCCAAGTTTTCTTAGAAATTCTCCACTCTATTATGAATCAAGGACCAATGAACTATCAAGATTGATGGTTGGGATTCGCGCCCACGAAAACATGGGAGGTGAAAACTCATCAGACAGAAATCATGGAGTTACGCCCACGAAAATTAGGGAAGCTCGATGAAATTCTGAGAAGCTACGTCAACATCTTCTTGTTAGAACAATTGTTAAAGTATAGCAGTCATTGTATTCTGGGGTTATCATTAATGATGAGGGTTATCATGAATGATAAAATGGGGGAATGTTAATACTGGCCAAATTAAAGTCACCATTTAAAATGGAGGATCACTGCACTTGTCAGAATTGATTAACCTTGGTCAGCTGAAATTTACAGGCTTTAGATGGTGCCAGCCAGGCTAGGCTCAGACTGGTATGCAGGATGGTGAGTGATCCAGGTGTTCTCCGTGTTTCTCCTAAATTAATAAAATGTATAGCAGTTTTGCAAATAAACCTTAAATGCACCATTTCGATTGGATCACTGTATTTATTATAAATAGTATAAATAATGTTGTGAGATGCTCATCCTGTTAATTGATGATTGGTAAAACTGTTGAGCCTTGGAGAAACTGTTTGAATCCCAGGGCACATGTTCAAGTGTTCATTCTTGTTTGAGTCCTTCTAGAAGCTTCTTTCAAATACAATGTATTCAAGATTGTTTTATTGGGTTAGGGAACTGTCAATTATGTACGGTTATTATTAATATGTTTAATTGGTTTATAAAGAGACCACCCCCCATGTGGTTCGGCCCCTCAAGGTTCAGGGACCTATAAAAGGTAGCTCCCACGAGGTCCGATGTCGATCTTCTGGAAGAAAGCTTGGGACTGCGTGACCTTTTGGAATGTATCTGCTTGCACGAGGCTAGAAGGGCTTAGCCAAGCAGATACAAGGAACAAACCCGTGGTGGTTAGGTGTTGTATAGGGGAATTTGTGTTGTGTTATCCAAAATAAAGTTTATTTGCTCAAGTGCTTGATTCAGTATTTTATTGACTGAAACTGGGGGGGGGGGGGGGAGCTTAGAACGAGCTATTTACACCTCCATCCTCCTCTCTGGTTCCCTGCTCCTCGGGGGATGAGCAGAAGGCGTGACCCGCCAGTCCTTCCTTCCGGCCGTGTGGCAGGCTAATTGTAATAGGTTTGTATCTCTGGCTGGGGATGGAGTGTCCAGAGCCAGGACCATAATCTCAGGATATGGGGTACGTCACATTGGGCAAAGATGAGGAAACATTTCTTGACACTATAGCAACTATACTCCCACTGACCAACTCTCCATAAGACCAAAAGACATTAGACATAGGAACAGAATTGCGCCATTCGGCTCTGCTCCGCCATTCCATCATAGCTGATCTATTTTTCGCTCTCAACCCCATTCTCCTGCCTTCTCCCCATAACATTTGACACCCTTACTAATCAAGAACCTATCAATCTCCACTTTAAAAATACCCAATGACTTATGTTCCATTGCTGTCTGTGGCAAAGAATTCTACACATTCGCTACCCTCTGGCTAAAGAAATTCCTTCTCATCACTCTCCTCTTCATCTCCCCCATTGAGTCATTTGTTGTTTCCATTCTTGCAGCCCATTCTTTCCAATATTATCAGATTCTTTATTGTTCCCTCGATAAGATTGTTACCCAGGTGACTATCGGCTCCTGTTCCGGCCAAGACATACCTGTTGTTTCAGAGGTGCAAACCCACTTGAGCAGATGCTGCCAATTTACAGGTTTTGCCTTCCTGCTGATGTGGGAACCTAATCAATTGCACTGTTAGCATTGGCTGCATGCAGAACTCATTATAATGAGCAGACAGCACAGAGCTGGCGTGTTGCCTGTTTGCTATTAAGTGGTGTAGGTTGATCATGCATCACAACCCCTCTGCCCATTTCTCAGGATTGCACAGTTTAAATTTCATTTATTTCAAAAATAAACATTATTCATAAAAATATATACATGAAATACAGAAAAAAATCTTTCTTTACATTCATGGTCCTTTTCAGTCTATATATTCATGTTATTTGTTATTGGTTGTAGACATTTGTATTGTTGTCACACTCTGCATAAGCAGCAACATTGTACTCCTGGGACCAGACAAGCTTCAACGGTTTGCGAGGCTTCTATACTGAGCTAAGCCCCTCAATTTCTAGTGTCAGAATGACCTTAGGTTGCTGAGATCTCCAAACTGAATGAAATATGTAAGAGAGTTGGCAGACGCTCTGTTATTTTGGTGGAGGGTCGTACATACAGAAGGCTTTGTGGGATCACAAACATTTCAGCAAGCAAGACATTTACTTCAAATCAAAGCTAATTGATTGAAAGATAGAGCATGGAAACCGGTCCTTCGGTCCACTGAGTCCACACTGACCATTGATCACCCATTTACACTTGTTCTATGTTATTCCACATTAAAACACTCCCTACATTATCTTCCTTTATGGACAGGAAAGGATTAGAGGGATCTGGACCAAGCACAGGCAGGTGGGACTAGTGTAGATGGGATATCTTGGTCGGCATTGTCATGTTGGGTTGAAGAGTCTGTTTCCGTGCATTCGATATGACTAAACACATTGCTCTCGGGGCAATTTCACAGAGGGATTTAACAAACGTACAAACCGGCACGACTTTGGAACTAGAGCACCTGGAGAAAATCCACACAGTCACAGGGAGAATGTGCAAACTCCACACAGACAGCACTTGAGGTTGGGATTGAACCCGAGTCTCTGGCGCTGTGTGGCAACATCTCAACCAGCTGCGTCACTGTGTCACAAGTGCTATGGCTGACAATAGCTCTGAATGATAAAGATGTGGATGGTGGCTGCATTGCAGCTTCACATGTAGGCCCTACCTCAGTTGCAGGATGAGCTTTGGACACAGATGGCCAAAGTGCAGAAACATAATATTGACCTCTATTATTTGAAATCCTTTCATGGACTCCATCTAAACTTCACGATGCCTCGGCAAGGCCACCAGCATAACCAATGTCACGTCTCACCCAGGTCACTCCCTCGTCTCCCCTCTCCCATCAGGCAAGAGGTACAGGAGTTTGAAAATGCACAGCTCCAGATTCAGAGACAGTTTCTTTCCAGCTGTTATCATACAACAGAACCATCCTATCACCAACTAGAGAGCAATCCTGAGCTACCATCTACCTCAATGGAGACCTTTGGATTAACGTTAATAGGACTTTACTGGACTTTAGCTTTCACTAAACAGTACTACCTTTATCTTGTATCTGTGCACTGGGTTCAGCCTGATTGTGATCATGTACTTCTTGCTGACTGGGCAGCACGCACCAAAAAAGCATTCCGCAGTACCTCGATACACCTGACAATGATAAACTAAACTAAATGATTAGAAATAACAGTTGATACCATATTCATGTCTGGGGAGAAACAGCTCAAACTCAATCAAAAATGTTTCATAATTATTTCCAAACAGTTCATACCTGTTAATATTGCTGCCGTATATTACTCCTGGTCGTCTTCAGGCATCAGCCCTCATTCTTCTGTTTGCACTGAGGAGCAAGAGGGCAGTGCTTGGCTCTGATGCACCAGGCCAGGATCCGCTTCACACCTTTTGATAAGAACATTCGGCCTGACCCAGCTTCAGGAGCTGTTTACAATACCCCATAATTGCCCATGACACAAGCAAGTTTTCCCCTTCCCACCAGTGAAGGTCACTAACCCGAAATGCAGGCTCACATGTACGATCCCTCCACGTGCCTATCCTCTGTGCAGCTGCAGTTGTCTCTCCATCAGTCCTTCTCCTTTCCAGAGCAAAAAGCTGAACAATGAGTTTTAGAGGGTGAGGGTGAGAGCGGGAGTGTCAGCGTGTGAGGGAGTGATCAGGGTGGCACTCAGCACTATTGACCAAGGGCAAAAAATGGAGTCTGCAATTTCAATAAGATTGCAACTTAGACAGGGCCTTAATGATTTTTTAAAAACCATGTTGTTTAATGCATCTATTTTAATATGGTTTTTAGATGCATGTGCTGAGAAAACCAAGTTTCGACGATCTATATCTTACTAGTGTAGAGGTCAGAGAGGCTCAGTCTGCAATGATGTACTCCATAGTCTTCAGAAAATGTTGCACTGCATTCTAATTAAAAATGTTCCATCTTGGCATACAATACAAGGTAACTTGCTATTATGCAGTAGTTTATGAACTCGTTCAGATGCATTTCAAAGCCTCGGATATAATTAATTACTGTGAAATGTGCTGTGCATGTTTATAAGAAGAAGAAATCAGCCAAATTTATAAAGCACATGTGATCTTAATCTGTGAATGAAAGGTGTCAATGATACATTAACAAAATATGAGACAACTACCTTGTTGGTATTTCACTCGTGAAAACAAACCAGTACTTTTTCCACTAACGTCATGGAATTCTTAATATTGTCTATAATGCGCTGAGGCAGGAGTAGCTTTTCTCAGCTTAACTTCTCACTCACTTAGTCTGTACTGTACTACGGAAAATTCAAAGAATAAAGTAGGGCTACAAAGCAGATTAAGAATCGTTGAGACCTCCTCACTGATCAACAGCGGAGGGGCATTGAAGGCTCGGTTTAGTTTAGTTTAGAGATACAGAGCGGAAACAAGCCCTTTGGCCCACCGAGTCCACACCGACCAGCGATCCCCGCACATTAACATTATCCTAATCACACGCACAGGACAATTTATATTTATACCAAGCCAATTAACCTACAAACCTGTACATCTTTGGAGTGTGGGAGGAAACCGAAGATCTCGGAGAAAACCCACGTGGTCACGGGGAGGACATACAAACTCCATACAGACAGTACCCGTAGTCGGGATCTAATCCGGGTCTCTGGCGCTGCAAGCGCTGTAAGGCAGCAACTCCACCGCTGTGCCACTCTGCCGCCCTCAGTCCCTTGTTTTGCTCTCTCTATACCCAAGAACGTGTAGCTCCAAGGCCATCTTTCAATTTGCTGATGATACCACCGTTGTTGGACAAATAACAGATAATGTGTAAGGAGGAACCGCAGATGCTGGTTTACACTGAAATAGACACAAAATGCTGGAGTAAATCGGCAGGACAGGCAGCATTTCTGGAGGGGAGGAATGGGTGATGTTTTGGGTCAAAACCCTTCTTCAGATGACGTGTTAGGGTACAGGAGAGAGATCGATAATCTGGTTGAGTGGTCCAGAACAACAATCTTGCTCTCAACATTAGCAAGACCAAGAAGCTAATTGTTGATTTCAGGAAGGCAAAACAGAGGACCATGAGCCTGTCTTCATCAGCGGGATGGCTGTGGCGAGAGTCAACAGATTCAAGTTTCGGCCATGGACATCTCTGATGATTGGTCCAGGGGATAGCATGTTGATGTAATCACAAAAAAAGCTAATCAATGCCACTGCTTCCTCCGAGGTTACAGTTGATCCAGCACATCACTGAATACTCTATCAAACGTCTACAGGTGTACGGTGGAGAGTATACTAACTGGCTGAATCACTGCCTGGTTTGGTAACTCAAATACCCAACAACGAAGGAAGCGATCGAAGGTGATGGACACTGTCTGGTCCATCACAGCTATTGCCCTTTCCCACCATTGAAGAGATCCACAGGGCGAGCTGCCTCAACAAGACAGCTAATATCATGAAAGACAAACACTGCCTCACTGCTACCATCGGGGAAAAGGCACAGGAGCCATTGAACTGTTTTCCAGGTTCATTGACAACTTATTCCCCTTACCCATCAGCCTCATGAAACACCCAGCACACAACTTCACCACAACCCTACGTCAGCAACAAACTACTATGGACTTTGTGTAAAGTTGCAATGCATACTTTGGTTGCAGTATCATGGTCTGGTTACTTCAGATAACTGATAATTGATTACATTATTATGATTGTAAATTATTAGGTTGTATCATTGTGAAAATGTGCCGGCAAAATTGCAACAAGTAAGAATTTAATTGTTCCAGTCCTTGCGCATACGGCAATTAAACTTGTAACTCTTAACTTAACTCTTGAACAGAGTACCTATACAAGGCACTGAAATATCTAATGTGTCGGAAGGAATGGGTAACTCTGAAGATAGACACAAAATGTTGGAGTAACTCAGCGGGACAGGCAGTATCTCTGGAGAGAAGGGATAAGACGGGTCTCGACCCGAAATGTCACCCCTTCCTTCTCTCCAGAGATGCTGCCTGTCCCACTGACTTACTCCAGTATTTTGTGTCTATCTTCGGTGTAAACCAGCATCTTCAGTTCCCTCCTACACACCTCACCACCATCACGATTACTTGCCCACCATTTATGCCACTCTGCCAATGTTTTCCCATCATCTTGGTCGGCTTTCCAATATCTCCCTGCCAATGCCAGCACATTCCCTACCATTACTCCCGCTCTTGGAGCTGCCGATTAAAATCCCTGAAAACTCTTGAGAGATTTTGCTACGAGCAACAGCAGCTGTTGATGCTTCTTGAAAGAGAGAAAGAATGACTGCAATATAGCAGTCTATCTTTACTAAAGTATCTCAGATGTGTCAACTCTGGTCCTCTGGTAAATGTTTTGCCAATTGTAAGTTGAAGGTTGAGAGTTAAGTTCCACTCCAGAGATTTGAGAAAATCTAGGTAGATACTTGGTGGGAGATGTGGTGCAGAGTGTATATTTCTTGCAGAGGTGATTTTTATTGTTTAAGTAATTGAAGATTCCTTGGTTGCTCTCTCTGGTGGAGTTAAGAGTTCCTAGGGCAGCATTTTGTAGAAGAACACCTAAGTTCTGCTCAATTTCCTGGCTATCAATTGTCGTCAAGCAACATCAGCAGAGAAAATTAGTGTTGGGGATTGTTACAGAGGTGTACATCAGACATAATCTTACTGAACAATGGGTTGTGGCTGCACCTGCTTTTATTTCTTATCTTTTATTTTCAGGCTATTGCTGTATTATTATTTGTGGGTTCTATTTGTGCAAACTTTTTTCCATGATTCCAACTTTACAATAGTAGCTACTTTTCAAAGCTTTTTAGCCTACTGAAATGTTTGTTGATGTCCTGAGGATATGAATGGTGCCACGTATATCAAAGCCTCTTCTTCTTACAAAGCAAAATCTATGAAGTATGGTTAATAAAGGAAGCATATCATGTAACCAAGTGTCACACTCACACTATGCTGCCCTCTGGGGGATGCGCTGGTTTTTCCCATGACACAGGTCCTCCGAGCTCATGCATTAATCCATCTACAATGAACTCCAATGGCTGGATAATAGTTGCTGAACTTTCATGGCTGAATAATCTCAATTGATACATAATGAAATGCCCACCAGAGAAAGTTTGCAAAACGATAGATAGTAACTTCAATAAAACTTGCCAAAAAAATAAAATGGTGGAAACACAATAGGTGTCAGTCAGCATCTATGGAGACAATACATAATTGACGTTTCAGACATATATTTCTGCACAAGAACATAAACAATGAAGATCAAAAATTGTGATAGATTCACTTTAATGAGGTCGTGAGCCAAGAGTGTTTTATCGTCACATGTCCAAAAACGTAACAATGAAATTCTTATAGTCACACCACAGATACGTAATCATACAGTAGTACTCTGTAAACACCATAATAAACAACCATTACAGTTCAGTATGGAGGGGGGGAGAAGGGTCAATACCCTTGATGTACTTAGAGTTTATCATTTTTGGCAATCTTTTTTGTTCCTGGGCGTTCAAGTTGCCAAACCAGGCATAGATGCAACCAGTCAATATGGTCTCCACTGCACACCTGTAAAAGTTCAAGCGAGTATTTGTAGAGGCCAAATCACCTCAATCTTCTAAGGAAGTAGAGACGTTGATGGGCTTTCTTGATGGAAGCAACAGAAGAATCAAGGCAAAACATGTTGGAAGCATACTGCAAGTCAGACAGTAACTGTGGAGAAGAAATTAACATTACAAGACGTGAATCCTTCACTGAAAAATGAAAACATGTAAGCCACCTAAAGGAAAAGCAAGGGATTTTTTCACAACTAAAATAGTATCATACTGTTCAGTATCAATAGTACTGGAAATTAGTATAAAAAGCTGAATGAGTAAACACAGCTGAAAAGGATAGTTATGGGCCTGTCCCATTTAGGCGATTTTTCAGGTGACTGCCAGCGACTGTCAAGTTTCCGGCAGTCGCCTGAAAAACCGACAACTGGAACGGCGACTGTCAGAGTGGAACACACACACACACATCACATCGCATCCACCAACCCGTTATGCAGGCGGGGGACAGGGCAAGCGGGTGAGTGCTGTCTGAGTGCAATTCACAGTGCAAAGCCAAGGTGATACAGGCACACACAGCGATGAACAGGAAGGTTGGCACTGTAATTAAGACGGCTAAAGCACGGTGTACGGTAAGTCCTTTAAAAGAGGGGGGGAGAGGGGGGATAAGGGGTGAGAAGGAGGGAGAAGGAGAGGAGCCAACTTTTAAGAAGCCAGACAACTTTTAAGAAGCCAGAGATACACTGCTGTGAAGCTCGGCGTACATTTAACATTACCGGTCCGTTATCCTTGGTTCTGAAAACGACTTACTTTTTTTTCCCAATGAGCCAATGAAATTCACTGGTCAGCACCGGCTACAACCTACAAGAACCTACGAGAACCTTCGACCCCCTGGCGACCCACTAGGACCTCCTGGCGACCCACCTACGGCTCGAGAATTCTCGCTACTCTCCATGGCGGCTTCATTCTAGTCGGCGCTAATTTTTTAACATGTGTTGATAAACATAATGAGGCCGCGACTAGTTCCCAGAATGCGGGAACTCCTCACGACCATGAAGGCGACTCCCTGGCAACCACCTGCGAACATGTGGCGACCGCATAGTCACCAGCATTCGCCTAAAAAAATCACCTAAGTGGGCCAGGCCCATTAGGATGATAGGAGACATAAAGGACATAATGATTGATTTGCCTTAAAAATGACTAATTCTGGGAACGCCAGCAAATAGGAGTAGGATCTATTGATTATTCCTGAGGCTGAAACAAAATTAAACATATATTCATCCCACTGAGCAGACTCTGCCAGTAATCGTCGTACCAACTATTTCCCTCCAATCTAATTTTCCTATTCCTTCTCCAAATCTAAATCCATTAGTTTCTATATAAGTATCAGTCTCTATTTTAAACACATCAATTGATTCTGCATATATTTATCTGCATTTACAATCTTTTGCAGAAAATTCATCTCAGAGTAGCTGCATAGAGTTTGTTATGCAGTATTCACTTTTAACCAGGATAACATTATGATTATACTTGGAACATAGAACATAGAACAGTACAGCATAAGAACAGGCCCATCGGTCCACCATGACTGTGCTGAACATGATCCCAAGACCATCTTTTATCTACCTGCGCATAAGCTATATTCCTCCATTCCCTGTATACCCATATGCCTATCATTGAAAGGCATATAGGATTCCACTATCATATCTGCGTCAACTACCAACCACGGCAATTATGTTTTCAATTTCCATATTGGGGGCAGAATTCTTATGTGCTCATCAATTTTCTTCAATATTTAAAAAAAAACACTTTTGCAAACAACCACGGTATCTTGTTGTTGCCGCATGAATTGTTCGTGGACTCTCTCCAAATCGAGATGATTCTTCCCAAGATGGGAAAGCCCAACCTGAACTATTACTGAAAATTAGTTCTGACGCGTTTAATGTGATGAGCAGGGGAAATCTCCTGGACGCTTTATAATTATCTATCAATTAGCACCTCAAAAGCAAATGATCTAGTTATTATTATATTACTGTTTGCAGGAATTTGCAGTACATTAATTACGGTGGTCCCTATACAACTACACTTAATTAACACTAAAGTTCTTTGGCAAATGGCATTTAATCCAAGCAACTGTGAGGTGTTGCACAATGGGATGTTGTATAGTATACCATTGATGGCAAGACCGTTAACAACATTAACGTGCAGAGGAATCTTGGGGCCCAGTTCCATAGTTCCCTGAAAGTGACAATACAAGTAGATACAGTGGTACAGAAGATGTATGGTACCCTTACCTTAATTAATTGGGGCATTGAGTATAAGAATCAGGAGAACTTCATGCAGCTGTATAAGATGTTAGATATGGGCCTGTCCCAGTTAGGCGATTTTTCAGGCGACTGCTGGCGACTGTCAAGTTGCCGGCAGTCACCTGAAAAACCGGCATCTGGAACGGCGACTGTCAGAGTAGAACACACACGCACATCACTCCCTTCACCAGCCCGTTATGGAGATGGGGGACAGGGCAAGCGGAGGGGGCGCTGTCTGAGTGAAATTCACACAGTGCAAAGCCAAGGTGATACAGACACACACCGCGATGCACAGGAAGGTTGGCGCTGTAATTAAAGACGGCTAAAGCACAGTCCTTTAAAGAGACTATGGGGGTAGAGGGGGAGGGGGGGGGGGGGATAGGAGGGAGAAGGAGTGAGGACAACTTTCAGAAGCCAGAGATACACGGCTGTGAAGCTCGGCGGATATTTATCATCACCGGTCGGTTATCCTTGGTTCTGAAAACTACTGCTTACGTCTTTTTCCCCAATGAGCCAATGACATTCACCGGTCAGCATCGGCTACAACCATCGAGAACCTACAAGACCTTCAACCTCCTGGCAATCCACTGGGACCCCCTGGGGACCCACCTACGGCACGAGAATTCTCGCTACTCTCCATGGCGGCTTCATTGTGGTCGCCGCTAATTTTTCAACATGTTTTTCAACAAAGAGGGGACTCCCCGTCAACCACCCGCGAACATGTGGCGACCATGTGGCGACTGCATAATCTCCTACAGTCACCTAAAAAGTCGCCTAAGTGGGACAGGCCCATTAGGCCGCATTTGGATTATTGCTTGCAGTTCTGGTCATCCTATAGTAGAAAGGATGGGGAGGCTTTGGGGAGGGTGCAGAAGAGGTTTAGTAGAATGTTGGCGGTACACAAAATGCTGGAGAAACTCAGCGGGTGCTGAGGGGGGGGGGGGGGGGGTGTGGGCTTTCGCACTCTGCTCACCCCGTACCTTCAGCTTTCGGCCTCACGCAGCAGATCCCGGTCCACTCCGACTTCACTCAGAGGCTTCCGGTTCAACTCTTTAGCTTTCGGCTGGTCGACGCAGAAGCAGCCCGCGAGCTGCTGACTCTCCGCAAGCTGCTCAACACACTGAGCCCTTTCAGCTTTTTATTCTCCTCACTGAGTTATTGACAGCGGGTTCCGGAAAGGGCGGTTTTTACAATTTTTAAACCTTCATAGCTTTTGTATGATTTCACCGATCGGAACAAAACTTATTTGACTTGCAGCAGAGGAGAATGGTGAGTAAGGTGGCAAAAAAATCGTTGCACTATGGGGGATCATTTTTCCGCAAATTTAATTACAACGCAGATCGGTAGTGGTCAAGGATAGATGGATAGATGGATAGATGGATAGATGGAGTGCAGAGAGATGAGATAAGTTTATCTTGGAATCATGTTTAGCCCAGACTATGTGGGCCAAAGGCTGTACTTTGTTATGTTCGAGATTCTATATCTAGAAGTCAGTGGAGGCACCATATAAATGCAAATCCTAATGGTTTTATTAAGTGAACTATCTTGTGTGACCTAAAAGCTGGAGAAATCTTGCGTGACCTGTCTGATTTCTTAAACATCTTTTAACTTTTCCAACTTAGATATCTTAATCATTAGCCTTAGTAATCGACACCCCTTAGTCAGATAAAATGCTTATCTTAAGGTCAACCAGATGCCTAAACTGTGAACAGCCTGATTCAGCATCATGTAATTGATGAGACTAGCACATAGTTAATCAGAATTATCACTGAAGTTATTCTGCCCATGCATGAATACAAAAACAAAGATAAAACGAAAAGTAGTCTTGCCAAGAAGAATAAAAATGCTATAATGGAGGAGATTGGTTGATGAAATAAAGAAATGAAGCAAAAATTATACCTGATCATTAATGTTAGATGATGAATCTAATCTCCATTTCATAATCCTGCCACTATGTCCATGCATCTTATTTTTAGACAACACTAGACCAAGTGGGACCTATTAGGACCCTTCCCCACAATGCGCGGTTGCGGTGGGGGGGGGGGGGGGGCGCGGTGGTAGCCTTTGGCGTTACACACACACAAACCACCCCCCCCCACCCCACCCCACACACACACTAACCCCCCCCTTGATATTATATTATTATTCATTCACTCCTTTTACCCCATTTCCCGCCCTATCCACCCACACATAACCCCCACTGCGCAGGTGTGGCAAGGGAGGGGGGGGGGTAAGAGAGGGAGAGGGGGTAGAGAGGGAGAGGGAGGGGTAGAGATTGAGGAGCAGAGGGGGGTGTGTCATCACAAGGGAGAGCTGGTTCCGAACACAATACTCCACCGGGGGGGGGGGGGGGGGGCGCAGAGAGAGAGGGGGAGCAGAGAGGGAGGGCGGGCAGAGATGGAGGGGGGGCAGAGAGGGAGGGGGCAGGGAGGGGGCAGGGAGGGGGCAGGGAGGGGGGAGCAGAGAGGGAGGAGGGCAGAGTGGGAGGGGGGCAGAGAGGGAGGGGCAGAGAGGGAGGGGTCAGAAAGGGAGGGAGGGCAGAAAGAGAGGGGGGCAGAAAGGGAGGTGGGGCAGAAAGGGAGGGGCAGAGAGGGAGAGGGTAGAGAGGGAGGGGGTAGAGAGGGGGGGTAGAGGGAGGGGGTAGAGAGGGAGCAGGAGATAGAGAGGGAGGGGGTAGAGAGGGAGTGCGAGTGGGAGGGGGTAGAGGGAGGGGAAGGGATAGAGAGGGAGGGGGTTGTAGGGAGGGAGGGGGTAGAGAGGGAGGGGGATGAGGCAGCATCTCATTTATTTTCCAAGTTATTTGAAAATTTTCAGATAAGGCGATTTTTTACATCAAGGTGTAAATCTCTATCGGAGTATGTAAAATGTCACCGTTAGTGTGTCGTGTTTTCGAGGAGATGTGAAACGCACACGAACATCGCATAAATTCAAGATCAGAGTTTTATAAGTATATAGATTATACAATGATAAAAAAAAATGGGACACACATTATTTTATGTGCTTGATATTGCCATTAACAATGCCTTGTGGTATCCACATAGAGATAAAGAAGGGGACTTAGTTGCGCATATTGTGTAGACACTGTCATTATCATTCAAGGGGTTGCACAGCACCAGGGAAGACTAACACTTCTACTTATGTAGCTTTAACCCAAAGGCATGAACTTTGAATTCTCCATCTTTTTCTCCTCCCTCTCTTCCCTGTACCATTATCCCATTATCTCCCACCCACCCCCATCCCAGTGCATATACATTTCTCCTACTATCTTACTCCCTTTCAAGACCCACCACCCCCCCCCCCCCTCCCCACTCCACTACCCCCTTCAACCTATATCCTCTCAGTTGCTTTGCATTTCCCTCTTCTTCTTTGCTTATCCAACTTCATTTGGTCTCTTTTTCATCTCTAACTTTGTCTACATTAATATGTCAGACAAAACCACCCTCACCTGCATCCCATTATCACCTGCCAGGCTTTGTCCCACTCCCCACCCCCCACCACTTTTCGAGCTTTCTCCCACCTGCTGCAATCCCAACCCAAAACATCGCCTATACATGTCATCCAGAAGTGCTGCCTGACCCGCTGAGTTACTCCACCACTATGTTGTTTACTCATGGTTTTGGCATCTGCAGTTTCTTCGGTCGTTGTAAAACCGACACATTTAGTACCTCACTAGGGACCGAGAAAGGAACACCAACTGCAGGGATATGTGGAGATCATTAGTAATACAGTCAGGACAAAACACAGAATTAGCCTAAAAAGAATGTGAACGGGATAAGCAGACAAAAGGTAGATATTACTAGGGAATTATTTTCATTGGCAGAAAAATTAAGATGTACAAGTACAATTAAAATATTTTCGGTGAGGTATGTCAGCATTTTCTGAATATAATTGGAAATCATTGTGTTATATGATGGCCTTGGGGCAAAAACAAAGAATCAATATATGAAATATGCAAAAGCATATCCAGCTGCCATTGTCTGCATTACCAACTGCTTCCATTATCTGGGCAAGTGGGAAGTCCATATTGACTCCATGTTAGCCATAAATAGTATATTTGCTTTTGTTGAATATTTTTATTAGACGCAAGTACATATTAAAAGAATATACTTGTCACATACATTCTTAATATTATTAATATTAGCAGTTATGTCTTATTTGTATTTCTATACATTTTTTTTTGTTTTTATTGCAGATAGGAAAAAATAGAGAAAAATAAAGTAAAAATAGAAAATCAAAAAAAATAAAATGAGTGGAGTGTTAAACAGGTTATCCATCGTTGGAGATATATCCATGATTTGTTATGTATGATTCTTCATCCATTCCTTTATTCAGGCTTCAGTCAGGCTCTCGCACCGAGCCATTTTGACCCTTTAAATATTCAATAAATGGAGACCATATCCCTCTGAAAAGATCCAAGATGAAGTGTCTCCGACATTCCTGTAATCCACATTTTGGTATATTTGGTATATTTGCTACGTGACTTGTCCACATCTTCTGTCCACATGCCCAATGTATTCCTAAATTTGGATCAGTCTCATGCTGCTATTTTTGATAAAGTACCAGGTGGTACTTTATCAAAAAGGCTTGATAACATTATAGGTCTAGGTTTTCATCCAACCAGGAGAAATACATAGTTAAAATTAAAATATTTTAGTTTGTAGCACTTACATTTACAATCCATTATCAAAGTCAAAATATGATCTTTACTCAAACATGCCCCATAATTGAGCAATTCTTTTTTGAATATGCATTCACGTTTTAACGTTCTCTTTATATGCAGTATCATTTCAGACACTTTAATTTATTCTTGCCATGCACGATTGCCCAAGTCTATTTCAAATGTCGGGAAAGAAAAATCTTTGCAATTAACGGGCTGCATTTTTCTTGACTACCAAGCTTCAGGCACCTTCGATGGTTCTGGGGCAATACACACATTCCGTTACTGCTCCCGTGGAAATACTAGAAATTTCAACAAGCCTGCATATTAAGTTACCGATGTGGTAAGATTAGACATATTAGTTGGAATTATTCAAATCCACCAATTCTTTGGAGGTGATAAATGTATTCTGATGTATGTCCAGAAAGGGGCAGAGGTAAGGAGATATGACACTACACAGGATGCTTTTATATATTCATTCTCCAAACTACGGGGGGTGACATTGAACAAAGAGAAAAGCAAATACAGATATCGACAATGATATCTAACATCCCGTTACACACATGCATGAGTGAAATTCATGATAAATGAATAATTTCAAAAGTGTGGCACAGAGGAAATTGGAACTTGTTTTTCATTTTACTAAAATCCACAACAAATAATGAAGCTCTAATACTCCAAAACAAACCGCTGGGCTGAATATATGATAGATAAATGGATTTCCCAAACTTTAGAAAAATAATATAAAGTCTGCTTATTCTAACATATAATGGTAGTTTTAGAAAAGCCACCCAGTCTCCCTATATTGTAGAAGTTGTTGAAAGCATTGTTCATAACATCCACCTTAATAAACCTGTTAATATTAGTTTGCGGTCATTAATTCAACAGAATGAAGTCTTGTGTGACCACACTCAAATTGCCTATATTATGTGGCTCTCTATTGTGGATATTTTCAATGTCTGTTAAGTCTGAAACCATTAAGAAACCTTTTTGTTATTTTGTTAACAGTAGGTGGCCATTGCTGTCAATGCTAGCATTTATAGTTGGTACGCAAATTCCTCAGGACTGAGGATACAGTTAAGAATCAACAATGTTATTTGGAATGAACTGCCAGATGAGTTGTTTGAGACAAGAATAATAACAACATTTAAAAGACATCTAGACATGTACGTGATAGGAAAGGGTTAGAAGGATATGGGCCAAACACAGGGATGTGGGACTTAGTATAGATGGAGCACCTTGGTCGGCATGGGCAAGCAGGGCCGAAGGGCCTGTTTTTATGCTGTATGACTCTATGACTATATTGACAGGCATGGAGTCACATACTGCAAGACCAGACCAAATAAAGAGAACAGATTTTCTTCCCTGGAAGACATCAGAAAATTAGACGAACATTTACGATGCTTTTGTAATTGCTATCTTTACTAATACAATTTGTTTTAAAATTACAAGGTTATTTAATTACTTGAATTTAAATACCCCCAGTGATTATTTGTATTCAGTCTTTGGACCAATGGCCAATACTTCTGGTTCCACATTGTAATGTCAATGGCCAAATTATCTTCATCAAACCTCACAGCATCCATGCCCCAGGCTATAACCAGCTTGATAGAGGGAATGGGAAATAGAGAAAACTCCAGTGAGAGGAATCATCAACAGGCACTGAACACGTATTCAAGGTATCAGTTACCAACAGACTGTCTGAAGAAGGGTTCCTACCCAAAACGTCACCAACTCCTTTTCTCCAGAGATGCTGCCTGACCCGCTGAGTTACTCCAGCATTTTTGTGTCTATCTTGACAGCTAATTGCTGTTAGAAATAAAAACAAAAATTGCCGGAAATCTGGAAAATAAATTGAAAATGCTACAAACACTCAACAAGTAAATCACCATTTGTGGAAAGAGAAACAGTTCTAGTTTCAGATCAGAAACCCTACAATAAAACTGGTCCAGTTTTGACCTGTAAGGTTAACTCTGTTTTGTTCTCCCACGTGTGCTGCCTGGCCTGCTGAGTGTTTCATAATCATAATCATACTTTAATAGACAAGTATGTTTTGCAACATACGTGGAATTTGATTTACCATACAGTCATACCAATAAAAAGCAACAAAATACATTTTAACATAAACATGCACCATGGTGACTCATCCACATTCCTCACTGTGATGGAAGGCAAAAAAGAGTTAAAACTTCCTTTCTTTGTCCTCCCGCGGTCGGGGGCCTCGAGCCTTCCGTTGACAGGATGATCTTGGCTCCTGTAGCTGGTGGTTGGGCCCTACGCATTGGGGCGATCAAGCTCTCACATCGGGGGGATCTCAGCTCCCCAGTGCTGGGCGATCAGACCCCGGGTTGGGGCTGGTCGAACCTCCTGCGACTTTGGAGCTTCCCGACATCAGTCTCTACTCGAGACTTCAAATTCCTCAAAGTTGAAATCCACAGGCTCCGTTGGTAAGTCCACGGCCCCGTGGTGGGGCTCAAAGTCTGTCTCGAGCAAGGCCGCCAGCTCCATGATGTTAGGCCGCAGAGCGACCCGAGACACGATCCAGAAAACAATCACATCTCCGGCAAGGTATGTGATTGAAAAAAAGGTTCCCCTGACCCCCTCCCCCACATAAAACTCCCCTCCCCCACCCCCTACAGAAAGCATGTTGGCCTTCATAACAAGAGGATTTGAGTACAGGAGCAAAGTGGTCCTTCTGCAGTTGTACAGGGCCCTAGTGAGACCACACCTGGCATATTACGTGCAGTTTTGGTCTCCAAATTTGAGGAAGGACATTCTTGCCATTGAGGGAGCACAGTGTAGGATTACAAGGTTAATTCCCGGAATGGCGGGACTGTCATATGCTGAGAGAATGGAGTGGCTGTGCTTGGATCCCTGGAATTTAGAAGGATGAGAGGGAACCTTATTGAAACACTAGACTAAGTGGGACCCGTTGGGACCCATTTTCACATGGAAGGGCTGGTCCCCCAACGCAATATTCCACCTCTCCACCAATTCCAATATTGGTGGCCAGTGGGGGAGGGGGGGGGCGCTTTCTGGAGCGCTGGTATGGGTGTTGTGGGCTGAAGGGACTGATTTCCAGAGGGCTAGTATGGGCATTGTGGGCTGAATGGATTCTTGGACTCACAGCTCAGTCACTCATGGCTGGTAGACTCACTGTTCACTAACTCATGGCTGGTGGATTCACAGTTCTGTCACTCATGGCTGGTGGACTCACAGTTCACTCAGTCACGGCTGGTGGACTCACAGTTCACTCACTCACGGCTGGTGGACTCATCAATCACACACACATCCTCCATCACACACACACCCTCCATCACACACACCCACCATCTCACACACACCCACCATCTCACACACATACCCACCATCTCACACACACACACACCCTCCATCACACACACACTCCATCTCACACACACACACTCACACCCTCCATCTCACTCACACACACACCTTCCATCACACACGCACATCCTCCATCTCACTCTCACACACACACACTCCATGTCACACACACACACTCCATGTCACACACACACACACCCTCCATCTCTCAAACTCACATATGCACACACACCCCTCCATCTCTCACACACTCACCCTCCATCTCACACACACCCTCCATCTCTCACACACACCCACCCTCCATCTCTCACACTCACACACACCCGCCATCTCTTTCATACACACACACACCATCCATCTCACACACACACACCCATTTCACACACACCCTCCATCTCACACACACACCCTCCATCTCTCTCTCTCTCACACACACACACACTCCATCTCTCACACACACCCTCCATCTCACACACATTCTCCATTTCACTCACACACGCACTCCATCTCTCATACACTCACACACACCTCCATCTCACACACACACCCTCCATCTCTCTCTCACACACACACACACACAACCTCCATCTCCTCACACACACCTCTGGAATGAGCGCAACCTCCGGAATGAGCGCGACCTCTGGACTGAGCGCGACCTCTGGGGCTTTATTCTCCTCACCCCAGAAGGGGGGTTACCTTCATGGTGACTGACAGGCGAGAAGACCAATCTGCTGATCTCATGATTTTTTAAACCTTCATAACTTTTCTATTATTTCACAGATTGCAACAAAACTTGGTGTGCTTGGAGCAGAGGATAATGGTGAGTAAGGTGGCGAAAAAATACTAGCGATATAGGGTTGCGTTTTTGCGCAAATATAGTTACAACACAGACGGAAGTGGTCAAGGTGAGAGTTTTAGTAATAGTATAGATAAGATTATTAAGGGTTTGGACACGCTAGAGGCAGGAAACATGTTCTCGATGTTGGGGGAGTCCAGATCTAGGAGCCACAGTTTAAAAATAAGGGGTAAGCCATTTAGAATGGAAATTAGGAAACACGTTTTCACACAGAGTTGTGAGTCTGTGGAATTCTCTGCCTCAGAGGGCGGTGGAGGCCGGTTCTCTGGATACTTTCAAGAGAGAGCGAGATAGGGCTCTTGAAGATAGTGGAGTCAGGGGATATGGGGAGAAGGCAGGAACGGGGTACTGATTGTGGATGATCAGCCATGATCACATTGAATGGCGGTGCTGGCTTGAAGGGCCGAATGGCCTACTCCTGCACCTATTGTCTATTACAGAGAACATTATTGTAAACCAGAGAACATTAACACAAACATTTAAAAAAACACTCAAAAATTAAGGGAAAAAAAAGACAAACGGACCGTTGGCGAGGCTGCCATCGCTGACGGCGCCACCCTGTGGAATGTAATCAGCCTTTATGTTGATGTACGGTATGACTCTTGGTCCCTTATTCTAATTGATACTATTTACACTAAAGAAACAGGAGACAAAGTTGACATGGGAGTTCCTTTGTGCCTCCAATAAAATGTTGTACGCCGAGTCCTTTAAAAACAGACAGGCTGTCGTGGGTTAAGTCCTGCCTGTGAGTAGCATTAACGTTACAATTACTTTATTCTTGTAGAAAGAAAACAACACATAAAATTCTCCAGAGACAGCCATTAGTTTTGAAGAGAAGCTACTGGCTTTTTATAATGTCATAATGTGTATTCAGAAGTGAATCGGGTCAGGTTTGTTTGGCCAGTCTCAGATTCGTTCGTTGTTAATATATATCTATTTACGTGTGTGAGTGTGGATACACACTTCTATCTGCAACAGTCATAGTATTTTCTACCCTGCCCAAGTGTCAAGAAAAAAAATGATTTACAGCTAGGAAACTGGTATGTAAAATTGCGGAAATGAAATGATGAATTGTGGAAATAATTAATATTTAATTATAATAAGGATAATATTCATATTGCCTTTGGCCATTAAGAAATAAGCTGATTTTATTTACATTCAGAAGTCACCTCAAAATGATATGACTAGTTAGACACCAGAGCATAGATTATCCATTCAGAAATTCATCAAAAATCAGATATTATATTATTGTAAAGGCCTCTAAAGTTCCAGCACCCTTTACTGCTTTAAACAATTTGTAATATAAGCCTAGCATTTTATGGTTTCATGTTACATATTTCTTGTTCTATGTAGTAAATAGGTCTATAAATTTATAATTTGAAGTGTTCAGGAAATTACAGTGGATAATCACACATCTCTCCAATGTCAAAATTAATTCTAGAAAAACATAATTATTATTCCCGTGGCATTACACCCTTGGCATATCAGAAATAAGTTTGCAAGTTTGAAATTAGAATGTCCAAGTTCACATAAAATGTACCTGCTTCTCAAAAGCAAACCAAGGATGTTATCAGAATGTCCAAACATTGACAATCAGAATAACCTCTCACATTTTGATGTGAGAAAATTAACATTTATCGAATCAGGTTTGAAACCCCAGTTTAATGATTCTTCGTAAGATGAGTTATTTGCTTTAATACCAAAGGCACACATAATATGCTACAACGGGGACCAGAATCTTAATGAATGAGTTAGTTTTAAGGAGGATCTTAAAGGTGGTATGACAGATGGTGAGGCAGAGAAGTTTAGGATGGGATTTGAAAACCAAAGGCATGGCCACCAAACTTGGAGCAAGAAATTAGGGATGACTGGGACAGAATTGGAGGAGGGCGAAGATTTTGGGAGCTCAGACCAAGAGGCGATTGCAGAGGAGTTAACTAGGGTGAGATAAGAGGTTTGAAAAGAAAGATGAGAAACTAAATACAATGTGTTGAGAGTCAGTGGCCTCAGAAGTGATGGTTGAACTGAGCAAATTAGGCTATGGGGGAAAAAGGAGTTTTAGAATGCGGTCGAGCTTGTGTGCTTAATTTGACCAAATCTTTTTATCTCCTTTATCTCTTCTATTTAGCCTGAATAATTGTGATGGTAGTGATATATTGTGAGTTAATTTTAATATACTTCTAATTCTTAAAATAAGCTTTAGAAACAAGGAACTGTAGATGCTAGTTTAAAAAGAAATAACACAAAGTGCTGGAATAACACAGCATCTCCGGAGGTCATGGGTAGATGACATTTTGGGGACCCTTCTTTAGACATGATAGCTAGAGGAAGAGCTGGACAAGAGGTGTTAGCTGGACAGAGCCCTGCAACTGATTGATGAATGCAGGCAAGAAGGGCTTTTAATTAGCAGAGGAGAGGACAAATGTCAGAGATAAAAAGGAGACAAAAGTGTGTAAGGTGAGGAGAGAAGAGGAGTGAAATATGAAGCCAGAGGAAGGGATGCAAATGTAAGGGGATGGTGCTGGATAATGGGAAAAATCCGTGTGCACTGAGTGGGATAGAGGAACGAGCTATTACTTTCATTAAATATTGTCATACCTTCTTTCTTCACTGTAATCGTATTTTATTACAAATTTAACCCATTCAATATTTTGCTGATACATCTTCTTGCATGTAACTCCTACTGCTTTTGTACATCACTATGACTACGTTTAAACATTTGACAGGTACATTCAAATAAATTAATTTATTTTATTAATTTTAGATGCATCTAGTTCAGTAGAGTGGCTGAAAAATTCCAGTAAGTAATGAAAAACCACTACAAGCCATTGATCAGTAGTTCCATTTTCCTCTGTGCGTGGCAGACTACTAAAAGTGGAAAGAGTGCAACATCCAAGACCATTAAGCATCTCAGGTCTGAGCGCAAAGGACAAAGAGCCCGATGTCTCCCTAAACAGCCGTATTGCAGAACTATGAAGTGAACATCTGAATGAGGAAGATAAATTGTAATGTTGACTTTAATGTTGTATCAAAATAACTAAAACTAGATTGAAATCATGCGGGGAAAAATCAGAAAATTATTGCAAATGAAAATATGCTTTTTTTAATCTTAGTTCCTTCTTCCAGAAGGAATGACTCCATACCTCGAGCAGCTAATTTTCAGTTATGGAGAGGTTAACAGGTGATAATATGTGCAAAACGTCTCCCATTCTATGTTGTATTTTTATTAGCGTACTGCAAGGACATCTGAATACCCAGAGAGTTGTGAATTTATGGAATTCCCTGCCACAGAGGGCAGTGGAGGACAAATCACTGGATTTAAGAGAGAGTTGGATAGAGCTCTAGGGGCTAGTGGAGTCAAGGGATATGGGGAGAAGGCAGGCACGGGTTATTGATAGCGGACGATCAGCCATGATCATATTGAATGGCAGTGCTGGCTCGAAGGGCCGAATGGCCTCCTCCTGCACCTATTTTCTATGCGACTTTGGCACCTTTGGGGGGGGGAGGGGGGGAGGGGGGGGAGGGGGGTGGGCGGGATTAAAATCCAGTTTTCTACTACGTGTCGGAGGCGGATTTCCTAGGGCTGCTAGCTGCTGAAGAATAATCGATCCGACTTCCGTTCCCGATTATTTTTTTTTTTAATCGCGAGACAATTTAATAATTTGATTAAAATAAAAAGCGACTTCTAACGCCCTCAGATGGTCAAGTCAAACTGTAATGAAAGGACAAATGCGAAATTAAAATCACAAGCGCACAATAATAGGAAAAAGAGCATATACCGTACAGGTGAAATGGACTTAAAAGGGGAGGAGTGCGGTGTATGTAATAGAAAAGGTATTACCTGCCTCCAAGTTAAAGGGGGAGGAGTGTTAGGTATGGGATAATTAGGATAAGTAATTGGTGTCTTGTGATGTCTGGGGCAAGTACGCATGAGCAGAAAAAGACTGGAGGTGGCGTCCTGCAGAAGAGAAGCTTGTATGATTCCTCCCATGTCCGAGCCTTTATCAAGACAGTTCAAAGCATCCGAATACACAACAATTGGCGACGAGGATAAAAGAACGAAGATAAGAACAAGGCCAGCAAGACGAATCGAAAACAAAAGTTAAAAATAGAAGTAGTATTTGGAAACAAGTGGAACAGCACCAAGCCAAATGGTTTTGAATTGGCGCCAGAAAGAAAAAAGGTAGGAATGGGAAGCAATAGCTCAGGGAAGAGCTAGTAAAACAAGCAGGGGCAGTAAGGGTCACCAGGCACGATGTCAGCTTACCTGGAATGTATCCAGGGCTGTGCAGCCCAAGCGGCAGCCACAGACGTCGGGTGGGGGCCTAGTAGAAGGCCACGGACAGGTCCAGAGAGCCCCCGACAGAGGCTGAGTCTTCAGCCCAACCGGGAACAGTCAACCCGGTGGGGGGAGAAAACAGAGAAAGCCCGGTCAGGATCAGAGTCAGCCCGACCGTGAACAGAAAAGCGGACAGGCCCGTGAGAGAAGTTGACTTGCGGCTAAAACTTGAACAGTATAATCTAAGAGACTGTCCTAAAAACTGCCGCGATCGCCAGCAAAGGCATGCAGGACTGATTATCTACAGCACCCGATTAGCAGCCAGTTTTCACCTGCTAAAAGACTAAACTGTTAAATACCTTAAGACCTACAACATCCAAATGCCTTCAAAGTAATGGCTGAAGCAATAAATCAAGTGGAACTGTAAATTAATTGCTGAATCTGCCAAAATAAAAAAGGGGGGGGGGGGGGGGGATGGAAAAGAAGTGTTTGGTCATTGAGTGAAATCCAGTTCATCATATTGGGGTGGATGAATCAGATCCCTTTCAAGCGGGGAATCTGCACAAAAACATTAGAAGACTTGACGCCAACAACGTGACGGATCACAAGAACGGGACAAAACAAAGGGTAAGTCGTCTATTTTACATATAAGCTTGCTTCTTGGGATGGCTTTAATCTAATTTTACATTGTAAAAATGTGATTTGGGCCCCATACAAACCGGCAGTGTTTTTCCTGCTGATATGGAGTTCAAATTCACCGCAACCTCAACGTTCCAATCGATCGCGTTCCAGAAAAACCCACTTGCAAGATGATTTCAATGCTCTTTTTTTTGGACAATCATGTCATAAGAGCATCTAAATCGTCTATATTTTGTGTTATTGTCTATCCATAGTCAATATTTTTATATTAAATATCAGTTTTAGTCCCATGTATTGTGCAAAAAAATTAAAATGTTGATTATATTGAGTGGATGTTTCTAGATTAATTTATGGGAATTAAACATCAAATTCCTTCCATCTAGCATATGAATTCATGACAGTGAGATTTCAAAATCATGTTATATTGTGTGAATGGGATTTGTTTGTTATTTGGATACTTAGGCTATTAACAAAAATATATCCTTTTCTTAAGAAATGGAATTACAGGACATTCTTAATGGGGTGGAAGATTGCAAATTTCACGTGGTCCGCCCTGTTTCGACTAATGCAATCAACTCGATGTGCACAAACGGAAGATCAAATAGAACAAGTTGTCCAACAACTTTAGGCTGTGCACGCCACACGAAAGAAGAAGAAGACATTCTTAATGAGAAAGTAGTGGGCAGAAAGGCATGTCATGCGTGGTTTGAAGAGCAAAAACGTGTAGTTTACAATGTCAAAATTGAAAAGTTGAGGAAAAACAAGTTGCTTATTGGTTACAATCTGAGGAGTATGATGATGCTACTGATTATGATATGCCAATGTACCAGCTAGCAACTGATCTTCATAAAGACTTGGTCTATTGCTAGAAGTTGTAATTTATTTACCTATCTGTTACAGATTTACAGCATATAAAACAATAATATTAAAGTTCTGATCTTGAGAATATCACATTTTTGAATTTTCAAGGCAGTCTGGGTGTTTATTACTATTTCCGTCACAATGGTCAATTTTGAAATTGACTACAATTAGGCAATTAACTAATTATATGCTTTAATTTCAGGTCATCCAAGTAAGTTGTTTTATATTTGTTTCAGAATGCTTCAATCTATAATAACTGGAAATTTCATTCAGTTCCCTTAATTTTTAAGGAAGTTATGGGCTTTTGACTGTCCTCGATCACAGCTTTTGTGTTAAGTCAATGCAAAAGCAATAGGGAACAAGATGCTAATTTCCAAGTATGAAAATGGCCATAACCTTTATAATACTGAAGATATGAAAGTGAATTAGGTGTCAAATTAAACTTCTTTTTATGCTTTATCTGATGGGATAAATTGCAGACTTGGATTTTTTAAATCTCAAAATGTTGTAACATTGCTACAACTAGTTAGTAAATTAAAATGGAAGTGTAAAGATATACCATCTCCATCTCACAATCCAGAGACCGACATTCTTTCCAAGTAATAATGTCGGTCTCTGGATTGTGAGATGGAGATGGTAAAAGGGCAAGTGTTATATATGCTGCAGCTATATGGGACAGGGTAGAGCATTGGTGATAACTGTGGGCCAAGGCTTTGTGGGCTGAATAATTTATTTTGTGTTCAGAAAGGAAAAGGGAGAGAAAAATATGGCAGCGTCACACTGAGGGTGGTGGAAATGGAGGATAGTTGTGGAGGCACCTGAGGTGGACGTTGAGGACAAAAGGAAATATTTTGTGATTCTCCATCTAAGGTTACGTGTAGAACTGGAGTAATTAACATGATCAAAAGCAAGCCCCATTAAAGGAGAATTGTCAGTTCGGGTAAAATTCAAGAGATATTAGTGTCATAGGTATAGAAGATGGGATCAGCAGAAGAAGTGGGATAGGATGAAAGTGTCCTTAAAGAAAGAAAGGCCTGGGAAAGTGTAATTAAGGCCACTGTGATTTAATGGAATTGATGAAGATGGAGCATCATTCTGATGGAGAAATTGAGGAAAAGAAGGTAAGAACCAAAGAACCAGGGGAAGGTAAGCACTGTGTTTAAAAAAGAACTGCAGATGCTGGTAAAATCAAAGCTAGACACAAATTGCTGGAGAAACTCAACGGGCGAGGCTGTGTGCGGACGTGGTGCCCACAGACTAGAGGCCGAAGCAAAGAAGCCAAAGAACCGAATAGAAACGAGGCTGAAACACGAATGAACCGACATAGTCCAAAGACGGAACGCCTGCTAACCGAAAGCGCGGGACGCCCAAACGCCTACGAACCTAAAGGCTGCGTAGCCTAAAAGCAAACTTACCGAATGACTGCTCAGTCGAAACGCCACCTACCCGAAAGGCGGCGACGCCTACAGGCCAACGAACCGACTCCCACTCAACAGAAAAGTCCAATAACGGACTTGGCGTTGCCGGGGGGCGGGACTAGTCAGCGATTGGTCCAGACCCCCACGTCCATCACATCACCGTAAAGGCATGAACATAATACATGATATACATTTATACATGGTTAATTGACTGGTGTATATCATGGATTACATGTATAAATCGTTCTTACATTCGGGAACATGGTTAATGTGGGATTTCAATTTGAGCGCACTTGTTTGAATAGATGCAAGCGGCATGTCCAGCTTCTCTCCTGGGCATGCAATATACAAAGCCGATGAAATTACACAACTGTCACACCAAAGATAGACACAAAATGCTGGAGTAACTCAGCTGAAGAGGCAGCATCTCTGGAGAGAAGGAATGTGTGGCGTTCAGACACACTCTGAAGAATTGTCTCGGCACGAAACGTCACCCATTCCTTCTCTCCAGGAATGCTGCCTGTTTTGTGCATGGGAGCTTGTGTGCGTTCTGCAAACATCAAGACTGTAATAAATAAACCGTCTGTCCCCGCGGCCAGGGTGAATCACCCTGGTGTGGGTGTCAAAGACCAGGGGTCGGAGGGGGGTCACCCTGGTGTGGAGGTTGGGGTCCGATGGTGGTGCATCGCGGTCAGTGACTGTGGGACGCTAACGCGGGTGGAGACGGAGGAGGGAGAGAGGAGGGAGAGAGAAGGGGAGAGAGAAGGGGAGAGAGAGGAGGGAGAGAGAGCTGGGGGGGGAGAGAGAATGGGGAGAGAGAGGAGGAGAGAGAGAAGAGGCTAGAGAGAAGGGAGAGGGGGGGAGAAGACGGGAGCGTGGGGTTCATTTTCCCACACAAGCCATAGGTGGGCAATCTGAACCCAAGCACCAAGTTGAAAGCGGCCAAAGGTGTGCATTCCTCGGGACAGCCGCCACTCTCCCACGGCCACCCTCCGCGGGCTGTGGGTTGGTGGAGCGGAGGTTTGGGGCAATGTTCATGCCTTCACGGTGATGTGATGGACGCGGGGGTCTGGACCAATCGCTAACTAGTCCCGCCCCCGGCAACGCCAAGTCAGTTATTGGACTTTTCTGTTGAGTGGGAGTCGGTCCGTTGGCCTGTAGGCGCCGCCGCCTTTCGGGTAGGTGGCTTATCGACTGAGCGGCCATTCGGTAAGTTTGCTTTTAGGCGACACAGCCTTTCCGTTCTTAGGCGTTTAGGCGTCCCGCGCTTTCGGTTAGCTTGCATTTGGGCAACCCATCCTTTCGGTTAGTAGGCGTTTCGTCTTCGGACTATTTCAGTTCATTCACGTTTTAGCCTCATTTCTATATTTAGTTCTTTGGCTTTGGCTTCTTTGCTTCAGCCTCTTGTCTGTCGGCACCGTGTCCGGGTACCGGTGGTGCAGTATCTATGGAGAGAAGGAATTGACGACGTTTTGGGTCAAGATAGGGTCTTGACTCGAAGGTAAGCACAGGGTGGATACTGGCGACAAAGCTTTAGGTTTTAAACTTCAGAGATACATCGTGGAAACAGGCCCTTCAGCTCACTGAGTCCGCGCCAACCAGCGATCACCCCGTACACTAGAACTATTCTACACACTAGGGACAATTTACAATTGTTTTACCAAAGCCAATTAACCTACAAACTTGTCCGTCTTTGGAGTGTGGGAGAATACCGGAGCACCCAGAGAAAACCCTTGGGATTATAGGGAGAACGTACAAACTCCATACAGACAGCATCCGTAGTCAGGATCAAACCCAAGTCTTTGGCACCGTGAGACAGCAACTGCACCACTGTGCTTTGCTAACAAAAGCAGGACGTGGCACTAATACAACCATTAATAAGCCGGAAAAGAAGGTGAGTAGGGGCCCTGCGTTGACTGGATCAGAGTATGTTCCATTTATCCAATGAAGAGGCATCTGGTTTCCCGCAGCAATGTATTTTATTTGCAGGAAGTGAGTGGAGCCAAAGCTGAAGTTATTCAGTGTGAGGGCAGTTTCGGCCAGGAAGAGATGGGCAACAGATGGGTATTGGTTTAATCTCCATTCTAAGAGGAGGAAGCATTTCAGGCCATCTGTAGAGAATCGAGATGACTGGGATAGGAAAGCTGCCCTTGTAAACTTTAAATGACTATCTCTGGTGAGTTAACTTAGTTTGCATATTTTAAGTACGTGAAGTTCATGTTATTTAAACATGAAATTTGAACATAGAGTGCAAAATGCTTTTGCAAGATTAACCTGGGATAGTCCACCAGCAACACCGCCTTCTTGATTTAGGCTTCCTACCACCATCTGTCTGCCTTTAAAGTTGCTGTATCAATTGCACTCACTTTTATGATAAGTGCGATTGGCTTCAGTTATTTTCATGGTAGTTTTGAGACAATGTAGTGCACATGGAAATTATTGTTCCAGCAGCAAATGTGGAAAAAAAACCTATTAGTATTGATATGACTTCCCCCAAAACACTTAATTCAGCTCACACATGTTATCTTGAGAAAAATAACTACATTGATTTCAGTTTATTCCTATTATTTGACTCTACATTGTAAATATGACTGGAGTTGGCAGACAATATGGCATAGCTCCATAGCTACATCTGGGATCATTTATAATAATTGCCCAAATTTAGTTTAATTAGCACAATTTGTTGATTGGGATTTATGTTTCTCTCAATTCTCCCATATCGTGGCCATTGGAGTAATGATGAGTGGAAATCTCCTTTTTGATCCATCCATCATTTGTATGAAGGTTGCAATGCCCACTCAGAAGCACTCCTGAAAAGGTACTTTGGAGAAGAGATTGTGTATGTTGATATCTGTCTTGCGAGTTATTGCAAAGATGGACCCAAAGTAGATTAGTAACTCAGCAGGTCGGGCAGCATGCCTGGAGAACATGGATAGGTGACGTTTTGGGTCGAGACCCTTACTGAGACTCATGTTCTCCAGAGATACTGCCTTACCTGCTGAGATACTCCAGCATGTTGTGTCCTTTTGTGCATTAACAAGCATCTGCATTTCCTTGTTTCTACAACGTATTACAATTGCAATTTACAAAACATATTTTTGAAACAAAAAAACAAAATTAAATAATACATTTTGGGATTTAATGGGGAAAGTTGGGGTATCACCTTTAACAGTCCAGCATTACCTGGCTCTGCATGGGCGCTTTCATACAGAGCATGTAACAACAAGGAGCTGCAGATGCTGGTTTACAAATATGAAATGTAAAGTGCATTTTTACAGGCAGCATCTCTGGAGAATATGGATACACGACATTCCGGGTCGAGATTGCCCTTCGTCCAACACAAAACGTCGCATAACCATGTTTTCCAAGGACTTAAACTGAGAATGCCACCGTCATCCGTTCGATGCATTGGGCACCTTTGTGGCCAGAACAGCCTGCGTCTCTGTGTAACTTCCAATCGCACCTGACTGAGAAGATACTTGCATGGGCTGCGGAACCATGTGGGCTGGGGGGGCTGCAGCCCCCCACTTTTTTGGATAGACATGTTTCAATGTCTGCAGCTTCGGATGCGGGGCTGCTGTGCTCTGAGCACCCTGGTCGTGGGTGTCGGAGACCCGGGGCGGAGGGAGAGGTGGAAGCAGAAGCAGCGGTGGGGGAAGATATGGACGGAGAGCCGGGACTGGCAAGTGTTTGCCGGGCTGGCGAGTCACTCGCTGCAGCTCTGGCCATGGAGCGGCCCAGTGCAAAAATCTTGGGCCATTGGAGGGCTCGGAAGCGTTGTGCCGCTGCCGTGAGAGTCTCTGTGCCAAATGCACCCTGGTGACCGGCATGAACCAGGCTGTGGCTCGGTGCATCCTGGAGGACAACCAGTGACTGCTGGAAGTAGGTACCAAGCACTGGGTAGAAGCAGTGGAAGAGAGTGGCCTTCAAATGGGAGTGGTTGGAGAAAGTATCTTGCTTGCCTGCTAGATTTTCACTTACTGTAACTGCAGGAAAAGTGTTCCCAATGTTGGGGGAGTCCAGAACCAGGGGTCATAGTTTACGAATAAGGAGTAGGCCATTTAGGACTGAGATCAGGACAAACTTTCTTCATGCAGATAGTTGTGAATCTGTGGAATTATCTGCCATAGAAGGCAGTGGGGGCCAATTCACTGGATGTTTTCAAGAGAGAGTTACATTTAGTTCTTGGGGCTTGCGAAATCAAGGTATATGGGGAAAAAACAGGAAAGGGGTACTGATGGCATATTGAATGGCAGTGCTGGCTCGAAGGGCCGAATGGCCTAATCCTGCACCTATTTTCGATGTTTCTTTGCTTGAGTATATGGCAATAAAACTCAACCACTTGAGTTTGAAACATTCATGCATGTTGGAGGTAAAACAGGTCCTTCGGCCCAACTCGCCAACACATCCCAGCTACACTACCTGCTCTTGCTCCATATCCCTCCAAACCTGTCCTATCCATGTATCAGTCTAACTGTTTCTTAAATGTTGGGATAGTGCCTGCCTCAATTACATAGAAACATAGAAAATAGGTGCAGGAGTAGGCCATTCGGCCCTTCGAGCCTGCACCGCCATTCAATATGATCATGGCTGATCATCCTGTACCTGCCTTCTCTCCATACCCCCTGATCCCTTCAGCCACAAGGGCCACATCTAACTCACTCTTAAATATAGCCAACGAACTGGCCTCAACTACCTTCTGTGGCAGAGAATTCCACAGATTCACCACTCTGTGTGAAAAATGATTTTCTTCTGGCCTCAATTACCTCCTCTGGCAGCTTGTTCCATGCACCTACCATCCTTTGTGCGAAAAAGTTACCCCCTCAGATTCCTATGAAATATTTTCCCCTTCACCTTAAATCTGTTCACCGGTCCTCGATTCACCTACTCTGGGCAAGAGACTCAGCGCATTGAAATGTATATTTCTAATGTATTTTAGATTTTTCGAAAGTCTTACTTTTTAAAAAGTAACATTTCCACAAACATATACTCCCTTTATTAATATAATGTTTGATGATTCTAAATTCAAATCAAAATGAAATATACGTAAAAAGGAGAATGCATACTTTCAAAATACTCTGATTTTTTTCCCTGATCAAAACATAATTTATATGACTTTGCAAAATCAGGAAATGTTATGATTATTTCTTGTCCCTTTTTCCAACTACAAACAAAAAAAAACAGCACTTAAAATTATAACACATTTAAAAGTTTTTTGTCAAATTTTCTGTACCGTGGAAGGCATTGCCATCGATCTGGTGAGGGGGGGGGGAGGAGATGGCGGACATATCCCCCCCACTTTTTGAAGTGGGGGATGGCATGTATTATTATCCCCCAGTTTTTAGAGGTCGAGCAATAACAAAAATAATAACCACCTGCTCCTATCTCTCATGTCGGCCCTACATTCTTAAAAATACTTCAAACAAAAAACATTGAAATCATACAGATACAATGCACTAAAACATGATTTTAATACATTAAATTTCAAAACGTTCCTACCGTGGGAGGGGGGCGGCACACCATTCCCCCACTCGGTTGCTCCACTCCCTCACTGGGTACCCCCAAGTCCAGTGATCAGTGATCGCCCCCCCCCCCCCACTTTCAAAAACACTTTGCACCCCCTGACTTGTTTGACAATTCAAGAACGAAGGATTACTACCCACGCTTAAAAATAAACTAGGAAATAGGATAGGGGCAAGGGTCTTTCTCTTTAATATCTCCACTATGTGGGACTCTTACACTGAAAACTAAATCTTACCCAGCTGTCTGTGTTCATTGATTAAATCCAGAATTCCATTAAATGTGGAAAAGGCTCACAGTGTACAACTTTTGTCATTTTTTGTTTAATCAGCTGGTCTTTTTTATTATACTGTATTTTGTCTAGATTGTGTTTTTAATCTGCTGGAAGATCAATTTTATGATCTTAATTACCGTCCTGACAGATGAGCTCTATGTATAAATATTGCTATGCCGATGGGCCATGCGAGCAGTGGAGAGGTATGGGGAATAGTCTTCTTTCGTGTCCATCTTCCATTATTCAAATGTTGACATCACTGTCCTAAAAAGAACGCGAGCATCCGGCGACAATCAGTGGGAGCCATCACTTGTTGCAATAGGTGATGGTGGTAGCAGAATTAACTCGGGATACTTCCAATTTCCAGCCCCGCAACATGGATGCTTCTGCTATGGGGCCTGGGGAATAGTGTAGCCCTGGAGACATTTTCCAAAACAGCCCATCCATAAATAAGAATGTCATTTGGTGTGTGATGTCAAGCGGTTCAGATGCCTTGACAGCTCGGCTCGCCCCTCTCAGACGGTCTGCTGTACTGGTGTTTCACGGGAGCAGACTGCAAAAGTCCTCTACCTCAGACTAGCCGATTTTTCTAATAAAATAATCTAGCCATTTGTTTATTTCTAAAAATATGGTTACGGTGTCACCTCGCATTCTTTTCCCTCCCATGTATTGTGAGCCGAAGAAACCTGCTTGGTGCTTGTCATCTCTGTGAGAGTGGACAAGCGAGACTGAAGATCGACACAAAACTGCTGGAGTAACTCAACGGGACAGTTGGCATCTCCGGAGAGAAGGAATGGGTGACATTTCGGATCGAGACCCTTCTTCAGATCCATTTCAGAGAGACTGATCTTATGTGAGCTTCGTTTGAAGGATATGAAGAGCAGGAGGGCACGGACTGTTCTGCTCGCCCCAGCGCTCGCAGTGATCCACCATCTCCCAGTGGGGCAGCAACAGTGCTGACTGAAGGGTCAGATTGCAATGGCTAACTCACGCTCGCTACATTTATAAACCGGCTTCATTCCACCGCACCGTGACACCGGCCCGTCCACATCCATTAGCCGACTCTGTCCGCCCTATCGAACTGCTATCGAACAGACAGAATGCCCAACTGATTAGTCGGCATCCAATTGGTGATGATCTCAGGTATTAATACCAAGTAATAGATTATGGGAGCAGATTAAATGCAAGTGTAACTCCTAATAGCTCAGGGGACGAGTGTGGAAAGAGTCTCAAGTGCCTGGAGGCGCGGCAAGTGTGACAATCTGAGGAAGGAATGGGTCGGGACCTTTCTTCAGACTGACTGGAGTAGAGAGAGGAAGGCTAAGAAAGAGATGGGAGGGCAGGAAAACCCCCTGCAAGAGATACAGTCCCTCTAATTATGAGTTAGAAGTGATAGATGGATATAGGAGGGTGTGGGGAGGGAGCATTGATTGGTACATATGTGGTGTAAATGACAAAGGCTAGAGGTGAGAAGGTTCTGTGACAAATAAGGAGAGAAGAGGAGTAAAATATAAAGCAGAGGGAGGGATATGTGGAAGGGGGTAGAGGAGATAGTGGGAGAAATGGGAATGCACAGTGGTGGGGTGAGGTTGGTCACAGGAGAGGGAGAGAGGGCCTTGAGGTGGGGAAGGGGATATTACTGAGTTTTCATCACAACCACCTGGAGAGGGACATAGAATGTCTTCAAGGTGAAATTCTTCGAAGGGAAGTAACAGTGAATTAAACAGAAGTTAAAAAGCAGAAGCGGTAAATCTACAAAAACTGAAAAAGCAGCAGGATAGGTGGCATCTGTGGAGAAAGAAACAAAGTCAATGTTTTATATTCTACATTTACAAATGGAGAGTTCCAAAAATTTACAAAGATTTTGCCTCCTTGCTTGCTTTTAGACATTGGAGATACAGCGCAGAAACAGGCCCTTTAGCCCATCGAGTCCTCGCCAACCGGTGATTACTCTGTACACTGGACACAATCCCACACACAAGGGACAATTTACAATTTAACCAAAGCCAGTTAACCTACAAGCCTGTATATCTGGAGTGTGGGAGGAAACTGGAGCACTCGGAGAAAACCCACGTGATCACAGGAAGAACGTACAAACTCCGTACAAACAGTATTCCATTGTCAGGATCAAACCCGGGTCTGGATAACCCAGGTTGCTATCGGATTTCAGGGTTGAGATTTTCAGATACATTGAGAAATACTTTGAGAAAACTCAGGGAGTGATTTTCCTAGGCCTGCGATTGGGGTTAAAAACAGTTAGAAAGAGGGGCAGAATAGTGGGAGAAATGGGTGTGCGCCTTTTCCCTTTCCAGTGTCCACCCCAATGCACACCAATTTTTCCTACTATCCCCCCCCTCTTCCTCCTCCCTGTCCCATTCCCCTTCCTCCTACATCCCTCCCCCTGGCTTTACATTTCACTCCTCTTCTCTCCTTATCTGATACTTTGTCTTATTTTCACCTCCAGCCTTTGCCCACTTACGATCACCCCTCATCCTCCTGCATTCCAGGGAATAGTCCCTAGCCTGCTGAACGTCCCTCTATAGCTCAACCCTCGAGTCCTGGCAACACCTTGTGAATCTTCTCTGCACCCTTTCCAGCTTAACATCTTTCCTATAATATGGTTGCCAAAACTGAACACAAATCTTCCCTGCGATCGTTCCAATTTAACAACATCTTCCCTATAATATGGTGCCATAAATAAATGTCTTTTAAATGTTGTTATAGTACCTGCCTCATTCCATGTACCCACCATCTTCCGTGTGAAGGTTGCCGTTCAGGTTCCAACTAAATCTTTCCCTATCACCATCTATTTTTGATGTATTAAATATTTGGGTGGACCAGGAACAAGCACTTTTGATATACGAAGAAAAACTGAAAATCTGTTTCTGTGGGAGACGAGCTACAACTAAAACCAGTCAAAAAATATATATCTGAGAAAAATAATCAAGTTCACTGATATACAAAATAAATGCCTTAGATACTATTACAGAGGCTGTCTACAATGACCAGAGAACAGTATAGCACAGGAACAGGCACTTTGCTACTGGTGGAATTGGAAAAACAGTTCTTATTAGTCTATTTTTGATCGAAGTTCAAAGATATAACACGATTGCCTGGCCCTGATGATGATCAGGCATTGTTTTGACATTTTTGAAGAACAGAAAACTACAATTAAAACCTGTAACATTGTTTGGGGAACTGCAGAGGGAAAAATTCTGAAAAATTGTGAACTTATTGTCTGGGTCAAATGTACAATGCCTCACAAAGCCGCCATTGCAACATTAGATTGAATATTGCAAGATCTGAGACCCAGGATCAATTCATGGGAAGTGTTACTTTAGTGGTAGTTGCAGAATTATGTCAAACACTCGCAGTAATGCCACAAGGTGCCAAAGCAGGTGAAATGAAAGTCTGTATTAAAGCATATTTGGAAATATGATAAATAAATACATCTGAATATGAATATGTGAGTGCAATTGACTGGTTATTTAGTTTAGTTTAGTTTGGCATATATTCACGTGTACCGAGATACAGTGAAAAGCCTTTATCAGAAAACATAGAAACATAGAAAATAGGTGCAGGAGTAGGCCATTCGGCCCTTCGAGCCTGCACCGCCATTCAATATGATCATGGCTTATCATCCAACTCAGTATCCTGTAGCTGCCTTCTCTCCCTACCCCCTGATCCCTTTAGCCACAAGAGCCACACTTAACTCCCTCTTAAATATAGCCAATGAACTGGCCTCAACTACCTTCTGTGGCAGAGAATTCCAGAGATTCACCACTCTCTGAGTGAAAAATGTTTTTCTCATCTCAGTCCTAAAAAACTTCCCCTTATCCTTAAACTGTGACACCTTGTTCTGGACTTCCAACATCAGGAACAATCTTCCTGCATCTAGCCTGTCCAGCCCCTTAAGAATTTTGTACGTTTCTATAAGATCCCCCCTCAATCTTCTAAATTCTAGCGAGTACAAGCCGAGTCTATCCAGTCTTTCGTCATAAGAAAGTCCTGCCATCCCAGGAATCAGTCTGGTGAACCTTCTCTGTACTCCCTCTATGGCAAGAATGTCTTTCCTCAGATTAGGAGACCAAAACTGTACGTAATACTCAAGGTGTGGTCTCACCAAGACCATGACAACTGCAGTAGAACCTCCCTGCTCTTATACTCAAATCCTTTTGCTATGAATGCCAACATACCATTTGCTTTCTTCACAGCCTGCTGCACCTGCATTCCTACTTTCAATGACTGGTGTACTATGACACCCAGGTCTCGTTGCATCTCCCCTTTTCCTAATCGGCCACCATTCAGATAATAGTCTACTTTCCTGTTTTTGCCACCGAAGTGGATAACCTCACATTTATCCACATTATACTGCATCTGCCATGCATTTGCCCACTCACCCAACCTATCCAAGTCACCTAGCATCCTCCTCGCAGCTAACACAGCCCCCCAGCTTGATGTCATCCGCAAACTTGGAGATGATGCATTCAATTCCTACATCCAGATCATTAATATATATTGTAAAAACCTGGGGTCCCAGCACTGAGCCTTGCGGTACCCCACTAGTCACTGCCTGCCATTCTGAAAAGGATCAATTTACTCCTCTCTTTGCTTCCTGTCTGCCAGCCAGTTCTCTATCCACATCAATACTGAATCCCCAATTCCGTGTGCTTTAAGCTTGCATACTAATCTCTCCTGTAGGACCTTGTCGTGCTAACCAGTCAGCGGATAGACAATTATCTATGTTATCTATGTACAAGAATGTTTGCTTTAAATTTACTCAAATTAGAAAATAGAGAAATTGAACACAAAGACGCAACATGGTTGATTTGATGAAAAAACTGGGCCAAATTGTTTATATCATTTCATGATCTGTTGTAAACTGTTTTCCCAAATGTTGCTCAACACTATTTGAATAATCAATGACTGCATGAAAGAGCAGTTTTAGCACAAAAAATTGATGCAGTGTAGACCAAAAATAAAAACATTCTTTTGAAGCTTCCCAGACAACCTATACAATATAAATCCATTGTGATATACATTGACGAGGCTGAATATTTTCCAATGGAATTTTTAAACTCTCTGTCACCACCTGGTGTGCCATCACATAATACCGGTAACTGAAAGGAGGCGCTCCAATCATACTACTCAGGACGTTGAATCCACCAGTACTATGCAACAGCATAAGATTATTGGTTCAAAAATTACTACCATGCATAATTGAGGCTGCAATACTGACTGGTAATGCCGTCTTCATCCTACTGATGAATTACCCCATCAGCCAATTATCCCATCTGATCTACATTTTAATTCACAGAGTCTTAGAATCAGTCATACAGTGTGCAACCAGGTCCTTCGACTCAACTTGCCCAAACTGACCAACATGACCTATCTACACTAGTCCCACTTGACTGCATTTGGCCCATATCCATCTATACCTGTCCTATCCATGTACCTGTCCAATTGCTTCTTAAACATTGCAATAGACCCTGCCTCAACTACCTTCTCTGGCAGCTCGTTTCATACACTCAACACCTTTTGTGCAAAAAAGTTACCCCTCAGATTCCTATAAAATCTTTCCCCCTTCACCTTAAACCTCTGTCGTTTTGTTTTCAATTCCCCCATTCTGGGCATGATTTTATACATTTCTATAAGATCACCCCTTTTCCTCCTGTGCTCCCAGGAATAGAGTCCCAGGCTGCTCAACCTCTCCCCATAGCTCAGACTCTTGAGTCCGGGCAACATTCTTGTAAATCTTCTCTGCACCCTTTCCAACTTAACAACATCTTTCCTATAATGTGGTGCCCCAAAACTGAACACAATAATCTAAATGTGACATCACAACGTCTTATATAACAACTGCAACATGGTCTCCCAACTTCTATACTCAAGTGACGACAGTTCCGTATTCAGCTTTGCTTTGCTTTGAATGTCAATAAAGTGAAGGACAGTGATTAGAATTTGTAGGCCTTAACCTCAAAGCCCAATCTTCTCCATGGTTAGCCAAATGGAAGATTGGTCCAGAGATGGCGATAAAAGTAATCTATAAAGTTTTCCACCGGATTTTATGTATTCTGAAGTACTTCAACAATGAAATCAAGTCAATTTATGCATCTTACATAGGTGTTTTTTGTATCAATGCTTATTTTCTGTGTTTCTTTTTATTGATAACATTAGTTGACATAAATAATTTAACCCTCTAGCTAGAATATTCATGGAATAATTACATTTTTAAGTTTAAATTTATGCCTATTTAAACAAACAGTCTGACATCTTCTAAAGGCTGGACAGTGCAGCATCTGAACTCAATGTACGATGTTCAAATACCTTACAAAATCATAAGATCATATGACATAGGAGCAGAATTAGCCCATTCGGCCCATCGAGTCTGCTCAGCCATTTGATCATGGTTGATCTTTTTTTTTCCTCAACCATATTCTCCTGCCTTACTAATCAAGAAACCAGACTGCATACTGCACACAGAGTGAACTAAAAAAACAACAGGATTTTTCTTTCATTGTTTATCTACTGACATTTTCATTCAATGGGCACCACGTTAGTGATGCCACTGGCAGCACAACATTCATAATTGTTTTAGGAAAGGTAGAGCCTGTGGCAATGCCAGCAGCAGCATAGCAGTGTAATTTATCTCTGCACTATTAATCACATTGCTGGCACAAAATTACAATGTTTTTCAAGAGTGCTGTCGTCTTGAGAATTCGTTATAACAATGGCAAATTAAACCAAAAACATTATGTAAATTGTAACATATTTCAGTAAAGTAAAATAGTAAGATTAAATGAGAAATTACCAGTTTGAAGTTTGATCTTTATTGTATGAGGAGTTGCGATGAGGGACTACGTGAAGAACCCCGTACAGCCGTTGGTGCGTCAATCTTCAAAGCAGCGGAGTGAAATCACAGGTAACAATGACCGAAGTATAATGCTAAGATAACAAAGACTAGAACTACCAGATGAGATCTATTAGGGCTGGAGCGGAGGGCAGGTAGTCCCTCATCGCAACTCCTCATAAAATAAAGATCAAACTTCAAACTTCTTGTTTAATCTTACTATTTTACTTCAGAGTCACGTGAGTGACTGTGAAGACTTCAAAGCACTGTGATTTCATGCTGCAGACCCAAATCCGGCATTCACACTGCATCGATTGACTCAAAAGTCATTAACAATCAATAATGCATCAATAATAACATTTGTTAAATGAATAACAGTTTATTTACAAACGAAACCATAACAAACCCCTCTAACTCAGGGGGAAACTATAACTGAACTCAAAACAAAATCAGCAAACACTCCCAGCCTTGAAATTGGCTTGTGATAAAACCTTTGAAAGGTCAGCTCACTGGACCATCCTGTGGCTGCGAGGATATGGTCTATAGGCACGTCCATCGCCCTTGCCGCTGAAGTTGATGCCGCGCTGGTGGAATGAGATTTAAATTTATCAGTATCAATCCCAGCACTTCCCAGAACCTGCTTTAGCCACCTTGAGATTGTTTGCACCGACACCTTACTGTGTGGTTTTTTGTGGCTAATAAATAATGCAGACTATTCCTCGTAGGGCTCTGGTGGCCTCAATGTAACGAGATAAATGTGAAACTACACACAGGCGATCATCTGTGGGGTATGCTGAGAACACAATCTTACATCCTGTCATGCCTAGTCTACTATGTTTAAGCAAATCATAGACATAAAATATTATGGCATCTGCCAACACATGCATTCTGTCTAGCTGAAGCTTTTGCAATGTTTGCACATGTTGGGCTGAAACCAACACCATAAGCATGACCACCTTCATGGTTAATTTGGCTAGATATAGGCTTGCAACAGGAGCCCATTGGCAAAGAAGCATAAGAACTTCACTCACATTCCAAATACCGGCATACCTCGGCTTAGGAGGATTAGAATTGAAAACTCCCTTCATAAATCGAGAAACTAACAGACGTGTCCCTACTGTATGTAACTCTGAATTCATGGGTAAATAAGAAGACAAAGCACATCTGGCTGTATTGATCGCACTATAACTTAATTTTTGATCAAAATAAAGAGTGGACAAAAACTCCAATACGTCTGTGATCCCTGCAGTTTGATATGAAATAGTCTGCTGTAGACAGAATTCCTCTCACTTCCTTATCGAGGTGATGTACTGTTTCTGAGTACTATCCGTGCAGGCCAATGTGAGAAAATCCACAGTACGATCAGACAGTCCTCTCCCCAGGTATAGCCTCCTTAAAACCTACAAATTAACAGATCAATACAATTGTGTAAAGGATGTTGATCCCCAGTTACTGGATTTACCAGTAGCCTTTTATGCTTTGGAATAATCATGTGAGGCTGACTAGCCATTTGTAATACGAGAGGAAACCATGGTTGTGTAGGCCAATCCGGAACTACCAATACTCCTGAAGCGGAGTCCTGCTTGATCTTTTGTAAGCATCAACTGATGAGACAGAATGGAGGAAATGCATAAACAAACATTCCTCCCCAATGCAGCGAGAAAGCATCCACCGCTGCTGCACCGAGATCTGGTTCCCATGAAACATATCTGGGCAACTGATGGTTTAATCTAGATGCAAACAAGTCAATATCTGGCATTCCATACTGAACAATCACTTGATTACATACGTCCTGATTTAACATCTATTCTATGTTATAATTGAACTGGCATGACCTAGTGTCAGCTACAGTGTTGAATCTACCTGGCAAATATATTGCTGAAAGCCAGATATTTTGGTCAATGCACCAGCTCTGATTAGCCAGTCTATCACAAGACTGTGACTCGACTCCACCCATGTGGTTTACATATGACACTGCTGTGGTGTTGTCAATCTGAACCTGCACATGCAGGTCCCTCCTGGTAGAGCAATAAGCTTTAAGCCCATACCAGGTTCCTAACAACTCTAAATAATTGATCCCTCTTAATTGACGAAGGGATGTCTCATCAGTATTCCATCTGCCTCCACAACTGGAAGACATATCTGTTGCACCCCAATCCAGCACACTTACATCAGTCTGTAATATAATGGAGGGTGGTTCAACCAAAACCTTCTTAGAACTTTTTGAAACATTTACAATCCACCATTGTATGACGGAAATTGCCCCAGCTGACAATTGCATAGGCCTGTCAAAATAGCCCACTTGTGTTCTCAGTGCCTGTTCTTTTGATCGTTGTAATTGTTGATAATGCAGAGGACCATACTGCACAGCTGGAAAAGCAGCCACCAATTTACCAATTAAACTGGCTACTTGTCCAATTGAAGGTCGTTGTTCTCTAAGGAGATTAACACAGTCCTCAATTAACTGTTGCAATTTGTCCTTAGGCAAAGTTACCAACATGTGATTTGAATTGATGGTAAATCCAAAATAATCAATGATTTGAACTGGTGATAATTTAGGTTTATCTGGATGAATGACGAACCCTAATTGTTCAAAAGTGAATTTAACAATTGAAACAGATGACTCAGCTTCAGCATGAGTCTTTCCAACAATTAAAATATCATCTAAATAGGCCATTACCACATGCCCCTGAGCTCTGAGTAATGCTAACACAGGTTTTAACAATTTAGTAAATAATCTAGGAGCTGAAGTGAATCCATTAGGCAGTGCTTTGAATTGCCACAAATGAGTCATCCAGATAAATTTCAAATACCTCCTATCATCACCATGAATAGACACTGAATAATATGCATCCTTTAAATCAATGCTTGCCATATAACACCCTTTGGAAACAAGATGTTTGGCCGTGGAAAAAGTTTCCAGTTTGAAATGCCTATAGCAAACAAATGTGTTCAAACTCGTCAAATCCAGGATAATTCTGCATTCCCCAGTCTTTTTAGACCTCGGAAAAATACTTCACACAAACTGACGACTTCGATAAACTGACTTCTCAATCACCCTTTTCTTGTGTAATGTATTAATTTCTGCTTGTATGAGCACATTTTCTTCTTCTGAAAATATAAGTTTCCGACTTGGAACATGTTGATTAGGTGGACTCTCATTAGAGTAAAATTCATTTTTTCCCCTTCTATACCATTAAGTATAAATGAATCTGATGTTAATCCCTCCCATTATTTAAGAAACATATGCAATCTTCCCCCAATTTGAACATCTATCTCTTTGAGAGGCATTTTCCTCACCTGCATACGTCCTTGCAGAGCTTGTTGACCCCGGCCCCTTGCAGGAAAAGGCATCCTTCCCTTCACACCAGTGGCAGCCTTCCAGTTCCAATATTGCAGACCTGAATGGCTGGTTCCTTCCCCTGCATCCGAAATGGTACCCCGCCGATAATGAAAAATCCTTTTCCACTGTTTGCCACCCGGCTTAATGAGGCCCTTCGTTTTTGCATCCTCATGGCATTCCTTAACTCGCTTAGCGAGATCTACTCCAAATAACAGATTTGGTGGTTGTACACTGGGCGGCTTGCACAATGCCGCCAGTTTGGGATTTATAACCGGCCTTATAGCACTTCTTCTGATGTTATTTATCTCGAAAAAAGCACTACAAAGGAGTCCCAGTGCATCCTGATGGGCTTCAAACATATTCCCTTTATCCACTATCTTGGCAAATGCTGTCAGCCCTGCTGAAAGTAATTTGAGCACCTTCTGAAATTTCATTTCCTGAGCCCTGGCTGACACCCCCAACTGTGTCCAAATCTGATGGTTGACCATCGGCACCTTAAGCAAGCCACAATTTATAGGGGCTGCATATTTTTTAGCTGCCTCGTCCATGGCCAATTCCTGTAGTTGGTGGGAGAGCATATACTGTTTTGCTAAAGCCAATTTTTCCCCTATCAGCTCTCCTGCCTCTCTAGGCACTGCAAACCTTTCTACAATGTTAGGGATAATTTCCAGCTGAACTCCCTTATTGCTCTCTCCCACCACTGATTTGGTGTCAGCAAACTGCACCGGTTAAATTTCCTCCTCATAGGCAGGATATTCTTGCAGCCCTGTAAAAGGTGCTGCGAGCACAGGCTCTCCACTAGCCTGGTGTGGGCACCACTCCTCCTCACGGAGTTGATCCCTGTCGAGCATTCTCCGCGATAGAATCTCGACTTGGGAGAGCCGTGAGCAAACGGTCTCTCCTGTAGAGGCTACAGCCTCCAGGCCCGACTCTGGGTCCACGGGCCTAACTGACTTCCCAGTGGTCTTACGCCCTACTGGCATAGCTACACTGCTCACAGGCAGTGGGTCCGGTGTCGCTAGCTCCATAGCTGGCGTCAGACTAGGTATGTTAGACGGACCTCCACTCACAATACTCTCTTGGTCATCGACCTTTATCGCTCCGGAGCGCCTCGCCGCCACCTTTTTCACCTTCTGCAACATCACTAATGGAGCAACGCCAACCGCTGTTACAGAAACTGAATCACTGAAAAAAGTTTGAAACTTACCTTCCGTTTTGAACTTACCGCTTAGAGGAGCTCTGCTGCTCCAACCAGCCGACTACACCAATGCGTCTGACGTAATGACGCACCAACGGCTCTACGGGGTTCTTCACATAGTCACTTACGTGACTCCGAAGTAAAATACCCTTGTGCTTCTTCTATTTAACAACTTTGTACATGGATTTAGATGCCTCTTTTACAATGTCTCAACATCCCGCAATCTGTCTATTCAAAGATTATGTCTACACAGTTATTCTTGATGACCCTCAAGAAAATTCTTCTAAATGGGCCAACTTCATTTCAGTTTAGTTAATTTTTTTTCAGTTTAGTTTATTGTCACGTGTACCTAGGTACAGTGAAAAGTTTTTGTTGCATACTAACCAGTCAGCGGAAAGGCAATACATGATTACAATCGATCCATTCACAGAGTACAGATACATGATAAGGGAATAATGTTTAGTGCAAGGTGAAGCCAGTAAAGTCTGATCAAAGATAACCGAGAGTCATCAATGAGATAGATAGTAGTTCAGCACTGCTCTATAGTTGCAGTGGGATGGTTCAGTTGCCTGATAACAGCTGTGAAGAAACTTCCTGAATCTGGAGGTGTGCATTTTCACACTTCTGTACCTTTTGCCCGAGGGAAGAAGAAGAAGTGGCCAGGGTACGACCCGTCCTTGATTATGCTGCTGGCCTTGCTGCATCTGTGGCCTGAGCCTGAAGCAATAGGCACTGTGTAATGCAATTGCATCAAATACATGTGTAGTAGTGGCAATCATGGTCTTCTGGTTCCGTAGAACCTCCTGCATGGAGATGAATTCAGCTCATGCATTCAGTTAGACGTGACAACATATTCACCATTTCAGTATTTATTGACTTGAAATCATCACGTCGTTCTAATCTGGGCTTTCTGTGGTACTCTCCTCCAGTCAGTCCGAACACCTACAGTGGATTGCAAAGGTTTTCATACCCCTTGAACTTTTCCACATTTTGTCACGTTACTACCACAAACGTAAATGTATTTTATTGGGATTTTATGTGATAGACCAACACAAAGTGGCACATAATTGTGAAGTGGAAGGAAAATTATACATGGTTTCCAATTTTATTACAAATAAAAAACTGAAAAGTGTGGCGTGCAAAAGTATTCAGCCCCCCGAGTCAATACTTTGTAGAACCACCTTTCGCTGCAATTACAGCTGCAAGTCTTTTGGGGTATGTCTCTACCAGCTTTGCACATCTAGAGACTGAAATTTTTGCCCGTTCTTCTTTGCAAAATAGCTCAAGCTCAGTCAGATTGGATGGAGAGCATCTGTGAACAGCAATTTTCAAGTCTTGTCAGAGATTCGCAATTGGACTTAGGTCTGGACTTTGACTGGGCCATTCTAACACATGAATATGCTTTGATCTAAACCATTCCATTGCAGCTCTGGCTGTATGTTTAGGGTCGTTGTCCTGCTGGAAGGTGAACCTCCGCCCCAGACTCAAGCCTTTTGCAGACTCTAACAGGTTTTCTTCCAAGATTGCCCTGTATTTGGCTCCATCCATCTTCCCATCAACTCTGACCAGCTTCCCTGTCCCTGCTGAAGAAAAGCATCTCCACAGCATGATGCTGCCACCACCATGTTTCACAGGTGTGTTCAGAGTGATGTGCAGTGTTAGTTTTCCGCCACACATAGCGTTTTACATTTAGGCCAAAAACTTCAATTTTGGTCTCATCAGACCAGAGCACCTTCCTCCACATGCTTGCTGTGTCCCCCACATGGCTTGTGGCAAACTGAAAACGGGACTTCTTATGGCTTTGTTTCAACAATGGCTTTCTTCTTGCCATTCTTCCATAAAGGCCCGATTTGTGGAGTGCACGACTAATAGTTGTCCTGTGGACAGATTCTCCCACCTGAGCTGTGGATCTCTGCAGCTCCTCCAGAGTTACCATGGGCCTCTTGGCTGCTTCTCTGATCAATGCTCTCCTTGCCCGGCCTGTCAGTTTAAGTGGACGGCCATGTCTTGGTAGGTTTGCAGTTGTGCCATACTCTTCCATTTTCGGATGATGGATTGAACAGTGCTCCGTGAGATGTTCAAAGCTTGGGATATTTTTTATAACCTAACCCTGCTTTAAACTTCTCCACAACTTTATCCCTGACCTGTCTGGTGTGTTCCTTGGGCTTCATGATGCTGTTTGTTCACTAATGTTCTCTAACAAACCTCTGAGGCCTTCACAGAACAGCTGTATTTATACTGAGATTAGATTACACACATGTGGACTCTATTTACTAATTAGGTGACTTCTGAAGGCAATTGGTTGCACTGGATTTTATTTAGGGGTATCAGAGTAAAGGGGGCTGAATACTTTTGCACGCCACACTTTTCAGGTTTTTATTTGTAAAAAACTATGTATCATTTTCCTTTCACTTCACAATTATGCGCCACTTTGTTTTGGTCTATCACATCAAATCCCAATAAAATACATTTACGTTTGTGGTTGTAACGTGACAAAATGTTGAAAAGTTCAAGGGGTATGAAAACTTTTGCAAGCCACTGTAATTGTGAGCGTAAGAAGGAACTGCAGATGCTGGTTTACACCAAAGATAGGTACAAAAAAATACTGGAGGAATTCAGTGGGACTGGATAGAAGTAATGGGTGATATTTCAGGTTGAGACCCTGTCTGAAGAAGTTGTCTCGACCCAAAACGTCACCCATTCCTTCTCTCTAGAGGCATTGCCTGTCCCACTGAGTTACTCCAGCATTTTTTGTGTCTACCTAGTTGTGGGTGTCTGCCTGTCTCTGAACTGGTGGTATACAGTTTCAGATACAATGACTCGCAGTTTTACAAACAAATGATTTGGGAGCACGAATGGACCACTTACCCTCTTGAGCTTGCTCTGTCATTCAGTAAGATTGTGGCTCACTGTAACTTGCCTACCACGAGTCTATCTATCTTTACCTCAAAAATATTGACTTCTTTCATTGCTCATTGAGAAAGAGAGCTCCAAACATACGTGTTGCTGACACAAAAAAGTCTACTTTATGTCTTAAATGCCCAATCCTTTACTTTTAAACCGTGATTCCCTAGTCCTAGATTCTCCCATAAATACAAACATTCTCTCCACACACTTCCCACATTTAAAATGTTTCAATACATCCCATCGAAGATACAGGACTAGCCTGTCCAAGCTTTCCTCATAAGACGTGTCCTTTCCAGGTATTATTCTACCAAATGTATTCTGAAATGCTTCCAATGCAATAACATTCTACCTTAAATAAAACAACCAAAACAGTTCATCATAATCTAGAGCAAAGCACAAAGTGCTGGAGGAACTCAGCAGGTCAGACAGCATCTGGGGAAGGAATAAACAGATGATATTTTGAGTCAAGATCCGTGTTCAGACTCGAAGAAACATCCGAAGAAGGGCCCCAACATAAAACGTTGCAGAGTCTGAAGAAAGGTCCCAACCCAAAAGTTTGCCTGTCCATTCCCTTCACAGGTGCTGCTTAACCGCTGACTTCCCCCAGCACTTTGTGTTTTGCTCAAGATCCCAGCATCAGCAGTTCCTTGTGTCTACATAGTATTCCAAATGTGGTCCTGTCAATGTCTTACCATAACTGAAAAATCTAAACTTTCATGATCAATTCCCCTAAACATAAAATATAATATTCAAGTAGATTTTGTACTTGTGCAGTTGGATACTAACCTATTGTGAATTATGCATCTGAACACATGGATCCCTCTGTACCTCAGAGCTTTAAATCTGTCACCTTATATGCCTTCTGAAAATCTAATTACAGTACTGTCTTAGTTCCCTATTAACTAGCATTAATTAAGCAGTTTCTATTACTATGATCATCATTTCCTGCCTCCTCCTCATTTTTCAGTAGCCCCTACTTATTCCTCTCCATGTCCTCTTTCTCTAGTTCCCACTCCTAGTCATTCTACCTTTTCATTGCCTTCCTCTTCTGGGAAAGGGAAACAATGTGCTGCACGGGCAAAACACGAAACAGTTGCTATTGTAAATTGTGACTAAAACGCCTTTCTGCTGATGCAGCAGGTCAGAACAAAATGAGAGCGTTTGATGTTGTTCAGGTAAGGGGTGAGGCGGGGGATGTAGCAGTCATAACAAAATGGTTTGCGAACGTACCTGGAAATGGACTGCAAATGAGTGGAATTAGTTTGGGGTTGGTAGTCCACCTGCCCATTAACTGCACGATGGTCACCTGGATATGTGGTGGTCATTGATTTCTGGAGCCCCCCCCCCCACTATCCTGTGTGGGTGACCTCCCTGTTCCCTCCCTCCTTTTTCCTGACTGACTCAGCCTAAATGCAGGATATGAAGGGAATTTAGTAAATGTTTCATTATCATGCCTTTGGAGGGAGTAACAGTCACTAGTTTATGGGTGAATTGGCAGTATGAGGATATTTGGTGCAGAGGAGGTGGTGTTCAAGGGGACGGTTGATGGAATAACAATTTGTGTGTGCCTGTATGTGTATATGTAGATTATGAATAGGCAAGGTCATGACAATCTACCATCTGTTGATCCATAGTGCCAGACATTATTCCTCCTGGCTAACATCATTCATGCCTGTCCCCTATTGGTCTCTTTGAATGATTGCTCTGGCAAGCCTCCTAGTTCCCCAGTCCATAGGATTTCACTCAGCCTACATTTTGTGCACCAGGATCTCCATATCACACAGGCTGACATAAGGCACTCATCCCCTTTCTTCTGGTGCCTTTTTCTCTTCAGCAGCAGCCATAATGTCACTGACAAATTTGCACTTATACCTTTCAGAATGTTTTGCTATTTGTGTTTCAGTCAATTCTAAATAACAAACATGTCTTTTGCTTGTGAGGATCAGATTTGTTTAGTTTAGTTTTGTTTACAGATACAAGGTGGAAACAGGCCTTTTCGGCCCACTGTGTCCATGCTGACCAACGAGCACCCATACACTGGTTCTATCTTACACACTAGGAGCAATTTACAGAAGCTAATTAACCTACAAACCAGCATGTGGGAGGAAACCAGAGCACCCGGAGAAAATCCACGTGATCACACGGAGAACGCACAAACTCCGTACAGACAGCAACCGTAGTAAGGATCAAACCCGGATCTTTGGTGCTGTAAGGCAGGAACTCTACTGCTGTACCACTGTACCACCAATAAGATTGACAGGTTGATTTGCTCACAGATTAGATATGACTCTCCTCAACATTTTACAGACAGAAAATAAATCTCCACGTTCCTGAAAGAAATCTGGCTGCAGATAAAGAATTTAACAGTTTGTGCAAATTCTAATTAGAGTTGCATTGACCTGCCTCAGTGATAAAATTGACATGGCCAGGCGGTGTGAAGTACCAATTTTTCTCTTGAACAGCGTCATTTGCAGTCTTTATCTTTTTAAAATGCCAGGCACACTACCCTCCTGAAGCATGACAGAGATTTTAAAAGTTATTGAGACAATGTTACCAACTAATCAGAGAGCATGCAAAATGTTTTTAGGTTCCACAAATTGCACTTATTAAGGATGAATAAACAGAGATAAAATGAATTTAAAAAATTATCGCTAAAAAAAAATTAACACCTCTGTTACAAAACAGGTGATACTGTAGTTCTGACAAGGATAAGTGTCAGGTATAAATGGATGCAAACTGTCAAGCTACTCGTTGAATATAGAAGTAGTAGGGCAGGTACACTGATAGGGAAGTATAGAACCACCCTGGTTCTACACTCTCCCTACACAATAAGGGCAAATTCCAGAAGCCAATTAACCTAAAAACCGCATGTCTTCGGGATGTGGATGCAAACCGGAGCACCCGGCAGAAACCCATGCAGTCACAGGGAGAATGTACAAACTCAACAGACAGCACCTCAGTAAGGATTGTACCTAGGTCTCTGACACTGTGAGGCAGTAGCTCTGCCAGCTACACTACTGTGCCACCCTATCTTTGATTTTGTACAGAAATTGTAGAGAATAGCTTAAAATTGTTATCAGGAAATTGTTCACAAGAACCATTTTGCATGTACAACCTAGATACAACCTGAACATTTGTATGTACAGCCTGGGCAGGAATCCCTCTTTAAAGTCACAAATGTACAGCGCATTCAGAAAGTATTCAGACCCCTTCACTTTCTCCACATTTTGTTGTGTTACAGCCTTTTTTTAAACCTTCCAGAAGGACGACTATATCTGCAGCACTCCACCAATTAGGCCTTTGTGGTAGTGTGGCCAGACGAAAGCCACTCCTTGGTAACAGGCACATGATGAAACCAAGATTGAACCAAGATTGATGATCTGATGAAACCAAGATTGAACTCTTTGGCCTGAATGCCAAGTGTCACGTCTGGAGGAAACCAGGCACCTCTCATCACCTGGCCAATACCATACCTACGGTGAAGCATGGTGGTGGCAGCATCATGCTGTGGGGATGTTTTTCAGCGGCAGGAACTGGGAGACTCGTCAGGATCGAGGGAATGATCAACAGAGCAAACTACAGAGAGATCCTTGGTGAAAACATACTCCAGTGCACTCAGGACCTCAGACTGGGACGGAGGTTCACCTTCCAACAGGACAATGACCCTAACCACACAGCCAAGACAATGCAGGAGTGGCTTTGTGACAAGTCTGTGAAAATCCTTGAGTGGCCCGGCCAGAGCCCAATCGAATATCTCTGGAGGGACCTGAAAATGGCTGTGCATCGACGTTCCCCATCCAACCTGACAGAGCTTGAGAGGATCTGCAGAGAAGAATGGGAGAAATTACCCAAATACAGGTGTGCCAAGGTTGCAGAGTCATACCCAAGAAGACTTGAGACTGTAATCGCTGCCAAAGGTGCCACAACAAAGTACTGAGTAAAGCGTCTGAATATTTATGTAAATGTGATATTTCATTATTTATTTTTAATCACTTTGCAAAAAATTCTAAACACCTGTTTTAACTTTTTTATTATGGGGTATTGTGTGTAGATTGATGATTAAAAATGATAATTTAATTCATTTTAGAATAAGGCTGTAACATAACAAAATGTGGAAAAAGTGAAGGGGTCTGAATACTTTCTGAATGCACCGTGGCTGGAAAGTGGATCGCACAGATTTCCAAAAAGCATTGCCTTCAAGTTCTGTAGCCTAGTTGGCTGAAATGATCTATTTAATGGCTTTCACAAAAAAGTGGATGTTACTGGATTTGCATTTCACATTAGCACCTATTTTGTGGTTAGTTTCATAGCAGTTCCTACCCTATCAGGGTGGTGCAGGAAAGGAGGGAAGGCATTAGGCAGATTGGACAACAACATAATCATAATCATAATCATAATTTATTAGCCAAGTATGCTTTGCAAAATATGAGGAATTTGATTTGCCGTACAGCCATAGCAATAAAAAGCAACAGAACACACAAAATACATTTTAACATAAATATCCACCACAGTGACTCCTCCACATTCCTCACTGTGATAGAAGGCGAAAAAAAGTTCAATCTCTCCTCTTTCTTTGTCCTCCAGCAGCCAGGGGCCTCTAACCTCTTACACCTGTAGACGGTGGCGGGCCTCCTCGTCGGGGCGATCAAGCTCCTGCATCGGGGGTGAATCTCAGCTCCCCCGCGCCGGGCGATCTACCCCGGGTCGGAGCTAGTCGAACATCGTGCAGTTTTGGAGCTTCCCGACGTCAGTCACTTCCCGAGACTGCGAGCTCCTTGATGTTAAAGTCCGCAGGCCGTGGTTGGAGCGTCGATCCCAGGCAAGGAATCGGCTCCGGTGGGGCTAAAAGTCAGTCCCGAGCAAGGTCTCCAGCTTCACGATGTTAGACAGCAGAGCGACCGGAAAACAATCGCATCTCCGGCAAGGTAAGATATTGAAAAGGTTTCCCCTGAAATTGCCACATCACTTTAACAAAAAATGTTTATAGAGATTCATAATGGATCAAACTTAATAGCAAAAGCTGGCACTGGCACATAAATTTGGGGAATATTCCATGCTCTTCTTAGCTAATCCCTCACATTCAAAGAGGACCAACTTACCCCCAAGCTCTGTGAATTCTAGTGTTACTAAAAAGCCAATGGTTGCAAAGGGGGACCCAGCATTGGGGGGCGCCAAGAACAAACCGTGTCCCGGCAACAAAGGGGGACCCAGTGTGGGGGAGCTGCTGAGAACAAAGAGGAACCCGGTGGGGGGGGGGTTGCTGAGAACTAAGGCGACCCGGTGGGGGGGGGGCGAAGGGTTGATTACTTTTTGTGACTATGTTTGTGCCTTTGTGGCGACTCTTTGTGTACTTTGGATGCGAAAATGAAAACATTTCACTGCACCTAGCTAGGTACAAGTGACAATAAGTACCATCATCATCATCATTAATGCCAGACCCATTGACTCTGCCATAGCGGAGTCTGGAGCAACTTCACTTTTAACTGTAGGTGATTCAAAATTTATGCTGAAGTAAAATAAGAAAGAAAGCAGATTCAATTAATGTTAATTGAATTTAACATTGCCCTGAGATTATACTAAACTCCCCATGAAGGTTTTCCTTCCATCCTGTAAAGTGGAATGCTTCCCTGGGCGGCACAGTGGCTCAACGGTAGAGATGCTGTTGGACAGCGACAGACACCTGGGTTCGATCCTGACCACGGGTGCTGTCTGTACAGAGTTTGCATGTTCTCCCTGTGACTGTGTGGGTTTTCTCCGGGTGCTCTTGTTTCCTCCCACATTCTAGACATGCAGGTTTGTAGGTTAATTGGCTTCTGTGAATTGTAAATTGTCCCTTAGTCTAAAACTAAAGATGATAGATTTAAAATGAGAGGGGGAAACTTTTTCACAAAGAGGATGCTCGGAATAAGCTAACGTGTTTTTTTACATCGGCTAACAAAATATCTGGTAAGACGAGGCCAAAGTTGCATGTTTTACAAAGCAATTTTATTTCACAGTAGTTGAAGATGTAGAGCATGCGCTGGATTCACTTTATTTGATTAGTATAAAATGTCTTCATATAATAATGCAACATAATGAAAACATTACGATTCCTCCTCATCAATGAGATGTTTCATTTATGAAATAAATTAACTTTTAATAGTTTATTCCTCAAGTCTAACTTCCTATGTCGGCCAAAATGTTTGCCCTTGCAGTTGACTTTGTTTCCTCTCCTTTTCTTAAGTTATTTCCCTCTGTTCCCAACCCAAGGGCAGGATCTGTGCCAGGCAACCACTAAAAAGTATCATGGTCTGTAGTGAGAGATGATAATTAAATGTCAAGATAGGCTAACAAATTGTTCTGTGTTTGCAGACTTCAGCAAAACAACTATGACGATGAACAAATCGCACATTAATTGGTTTTATCCATTCTTTTTAAAAATACTTTTGCACTTCTTGATTTAAATTTCAAATATTTAATTGTAACTCACTTTCAACTATTTTCTCTAGAAAGGTGGTCTAAAACAGAGCTCCCATGACATTTCTGCAGTCGTGTGATACATACTCATGGAGAGCAGACTCACAATCATTTATTGAGAAATGTTTTGGTAAATGTGGGCTTACTGCTGTGAATACGTAAATACTTGATGAAATAAATACTGCACCACTAATGGCAACCTTTCACAATCAAAAATAACAGTGGAATAATTTAGTAAAGAATCAAGTTTATTTACAGCACCTAAAAAAATAATTGGCTCATCTGTTATGTGCTGATTCTTTGGTTAAAAAATACTTAACTAATTTAGCTATTCTACTCTTTTCCCATCCTATATATTCTCCCCAGGTATCAAATATTTATCTATTTTTTCCTCAGAAAGAAGCAAAGCTTACCTCAACCATTTCCTATAACAAGACATTCCCTGCCACAGATATTTTTTCATAACCTCTATCTGTATTCTCGTCGTGACAATTGAAGAGCCTTCATCAACGATTTCCCAACCTGTGAAAAATGAAGTATTCCATTGCTCATTCTGTCAAAGTCCTTGATACATTTAAAAATGTCCATTCAATCCCTTGTTAACCTGCTCTTCTCTCAAGGAGGTATTTAACATATCTGAACTCTCTTTTCAGAACTACAATCTTGTTCCCAGCCTTCATCTTTGTGAATCTGGTTTATATACTCTCTATGACCTTTCTAATATAAGGAGTCCAAAATTGCACAATACGGTCTGGTTTCCTCTGCACATGGATCATTACTTCTTTACTCTTTTACTCTTTGCCCATATCTGTTAAGTCCAAAATATCACTGGCCTTATTCAAAAGCTCTATCTACCCACACATTGATGAAAACCTGCTACATGCTGAGATTTACAGCAAACTCGTGATTTCAGACATTTTAATGAAATGAGATTAGAAAACCAAGCAATGAAAACAGCAATTTGATTGAGTGAAATGAACAGAAATCAGTTGTCATATCAATACTTCAAGAAATGAAATGTAATATTGTCCATCAAAGCTCGACTGCTTTGGGAAAGGGGAAAGTGTCAGTCATGATACCGAATAATACTTGTGTTATTACTAAATTTAAGTCTCAAGAATCAAGGAAACAGTTACAAAGTTTTGCTGCATTGCTGAAAGTTTGGACTTAAATTTCACAGAAAATGGCTGATACTGACAATTCCAGTATTTCATGCCCACTGCTAATTAATGACCCTGGTGGTGAGGCACCATCTTGCACTCTGCTATTTGTGTCCCGGAGCGAACATTGAATATTGAACATTGTGTGGTGGATACAGCGCAGGAACAGGCCCTATGCCCCATGTTGCCAAACATGACGTCAAATAAACCAAGTCCTTCCTGTTTGCACATGATCCATATCCCTCCATTCCCTGCCTATCTAGTATCCTCTTAAATGCCACCATCATATTTGTTTCCATCACCACCCCTCACAATGTTCCAGGCACCCGCCACTCTCAGTATAAAAAACCTATCTCACATATCTCCTGCAAGCTTTCTTCTCTGATCTTATAGCTTTGCCCTCTCATATTTGACTCCTAATTAAGCAACACTTTGATCCTAAAACTCTCATTATTGTTTTCAAATATCTTCATAGTAGTGCCTGTCCCTATCTCTATAATCTTCTCCAGCACTACAGCTGTCCAAGGTATTCTGATCTCTTTGTTCATCCTCCATGTTAATCTCTATCATTGCCACCAGACCCAAAAATCGGGAATTCATTCTTAAATCTCAACCCCATCTCATTCCTCCTTTAAGATGTTCCTTACAAACCAATTTTTGATAAGCCTATAGTGCTATTCATTATGTGGTTCAGAGCCACCCTTTACTTGTTTGCTACCACTCCTGTGAAATGTCTTGGGATGCATCTGCTATTTTACATTGGCACTATATAAATGAACGTTGTTATTGCTTTAGATAGTCACAAACAGCTGGAGTAACTCAGCGGGTCAGTCAGCATTTGTGGAGAAAAATAGGTGACATTTTGGGTCAAAACCCTTCTTCAGACTGAGAGTCATAGGAAAGGGAAACAAGAGATGTGGATGGTGATATAGAGAGATATAGAACAAATGAATGTAAGATATGCCAAAAAGTAACGATGATAAAGGAAACAGGCCATTGTTAGCTGTGCGCTCGGTGAAAACGAGTTAGATAATGAAACTCAACAAGACGACTTTGAAGCTCGTACTACTTGGATGGGGGAAGGATGGAGAGAGTTGGATGCAAGGGTTACTTGAAGTTAGATAAATCAAAATACATACCACTTGGTTGTAAGCTGCAAAAGCAAAATATGTGGTGTTGTCCTCCAATTTACATTTGACCTCACTCTGACAATGGAGGAGGCCCAGGACAGAAAGGTCCATGTGGGAATAGAAAGGGGAATTAATTGTTGTTTAGGAAGTGACTGCTTTATCAGAATCTGAATATTTAGAATAGAATAAAGTATACAGGAAAATATGTAGAGCCGGCATGACATAGCATGACATCAGAATGATACTAATGATGAGTCAATAGTTTTGATGAACAATTATTAACTTGACATGTTAACTGTGTTCTTCTCTTCACAGATGCTGCTCGACCTGTGGAGTATTGTTAGCATTTTTAGTTTTATTGCAGATTTTCAGAATCTGCTGTACTTTGCTTTTGGAAGAGAAATTTATTGGTAAAGTTATATAGGCATTCCTAATGCAAAATGACTTCCGCTTTATTTTCAAAGAGGATTACATCTTACCTTTCATCTATTTATTACTAAAACTCTCATCTTGCTTGTTTGTTTGAATGTGTGTGTGCATGCGTGCGTGTGCGTGAGATCCCGAAACCCTTCCAAAATGATACACGATAGCGCTACAATTTTTGGCCCAACTTACTCACCATTGTCCCGCGATGTAAATGAAACAAGTATCGTTCAGATTGAAGGTATATTTTTGACAAGTTAGTCACATTTTATACTTTACAAAAATCACTTTTACAAAAATTACTTTTGCCACTTGCCCCGCCCATCAGCAGCATGCAACATCACGTTTTTTTTTGTGTTTATTTGCCTGGCCTCACAAAGAAGACCCAACGGCTCCGCGGGTAAGTCTCCTTCTACTTTACAAACGCCTCCAATGGGTCCGCACTTGGTCTAGTATAATCTTAAAAGTACTCAAATTTGTAGTGTCCATTAGCGGCGGCAGCAAAGTACTTATAACATAAAATCCACTGCAACCTATTTTCTAAGTTAGCAAAGCCTTACAGCAATTTACGTAATGGTGTCTCTTGAGAAAAGCAAAGTGATTCTACTTTTAGCCATTGCCAACTCTCTTTAGCAACTGAGAAGCAGCTTCTATTCCTACACAGGCCAGAAGAGGTATTGAATCTTTTTTTTTTAAGAAAAAGGCTGAAAAGAAGTTGATGAAAGCTCACTGCCGCCTTTCTAAAGCATGATAGAAGTAAAATGCATAAACTAATTAGCCTTCTAGGTTCACAGGAGGAAAAAGTAACAAACAGTTTTTTGTTTATAAGGCAGTGGGACCAGCAATGCACTCTTGCATCCAAGTAGGCTGACTCACTGTGAGAACTAGCCAATTACATAATGGGAGAAAAAAATAAGATGATAAGAGGGCTATCTATGCTTTCGATATATTCTTCAATACTAGTCAATTTTGACACAGAGGTTTGATCGTGACGAATATGGTCAAGCCAGTGTTGGGCTACATCACTAAACCTGTTGTTAACCAGATAACATGTAACATAGAAAGCACAATTACTGGCCCTTCAGCCCATCAATCCAGGAACATTCTGGTAATACAAGGAACTCTAGATGTTGGAAACTTACTTAGAACACTAAGTGCTGGGTAACTCAGTGGGACAGGCAGCATCTTTGGAGGACATGGAGAGGCGACGTTTCGGGTTGGGATCTCTTCCGTTTCCTCTCCAGCTTCCACATCTTTCCTATAGAGTGATAACCAAAACTGCACATAATACTCCAAGTTGCAACATGACTTCCATGACTGTTGAAGGCAAACATTCAAGTATGTTCCACTTGTAACTGGATTTTGCTTAAAAATATTGACTAGATAGCCATCTCTAGACATCATCTGAGACATCTTGGTGCTTGCCTATGTTGAATGATTCAATAGTGCAATGGTTTAATGGTGCTTTATTTGTCACATATGCAATTAAACAGTGATCTTTTTGCATACAGTATATTGCACATGCAGACATCACCAAGTTTTGGCACCGTTGCAGCTCATATGTCGCTCGCATGTGGTGACCAACAGTGTGGACAACCAGTCTGGTTTCTGAATTGAAAGCGCCATTTTTGGAAAAACAACACATGTTCATGGACTCTCTCAGCACAGAAGGAGGTAATTTGGCCTAACATGCCTGTGTTAACTTTTTGAAAGAACTGTCCAACTTAGGCCTACACCCTGGCACAGCACTGCAAAATATTTCCCTCAAAGACTATGTCAATTGCCAATTACAAGTTACTGCTGCATTCATTCTCTCAGGTATCGTGCGATCTTACACTCTGTGTAAAGCAATTCCTCTTCATTTCCCCTCCAGTGATTTTGCCAATTATTTTAAATCTAGCATTACCAATCAGTACTGCGAATATACTTACTCTCTACATGCTTTATCAAAACGATTTATCATTTTAAATGCCTCTATTGGTTTCATAAGCTTTCTCTGGACAAAAGACAACAATCCTAGCTTCTTCAGTCTTTCCACATGAAGTTCCTCATTCACACTGTCATCCTGGTAATCCTCCTCTGCACTCTCTCTGGAGCCTTGTTATGCTTCCCAAAGTGCACTGCTCAGAATTTATGCAAAGTTCTAGATGATATCTGACTTTCTTGGGATTGAAATTATTATGTGCTGTTCCTGGTATTGCATTTACTGTCAAAGTAAATTTGATTTTTAAACAGCTTAAATCTAGTAATTAGGTTTTGGTGGATCAAGATGAAACAAGGATAAGAAAGATGAACAGGCTCAATACCACAGTCCTGGCATTCAGCCCTACCAGTGAAAGAGCAAATATGCTTTAGCCTCCATTTTTCCAATCGTGTTCCTTACAGGAAAGTTTACTACAAGTCCGTTCCAGTGGTGAAACAATACTGCTTTTAGCTAATAGGCTTGTTGGTCACTGATGATTAGTTATTGTGCTTTCTGCTCACAGATTGTCAGCAGCTCAGTGGCGCAGCTCATAGACCTGCTGCCGCAGAGTGCCAGAGACCCGAGTTTGATCCTGGCCTTAGGTTCTGTCTGTGTGAAGTTTGCATGTGGGATGACATAAAACTAATATGGACTGGTGATCAATGGTCGGTGTGGCCCCAGTGGGCCTTAGGGCCTGTTTCCACGCTGTATCTCTAAGTTAAAAAGTTAACCTAAATTAGTCAACATGCCCTGCACATTCATTTCCATGCCTACTAAATGTAATAACATAGGTGCCCAATGTACTTGCATTGCTGCAACTCCTGAAGTGCAAGACATAAATGAGAGCTAACCCATGCTCAATATGACCTGCATTTTGGGTGCTGCTAGGTAAGCATAAAGAGTAAGGTCCATGACAAACTCCAATGTTCGGAATCAAAACTTCAAATCACAGAGGCTTTGCTGTTGTCAGAAGTCAATCCACCTAGGACAGGGTTGCAGGGTCAATGCTCATCTTCCTTCCACCATTAGATCAAAGGTGATTCATTGATGATAATACAATGTTCATTTCCATTGCTCCAGTATTTAAAAAAAATAGAGAGGTGTATGGATGTATAGACATATTTAAATTTCAATTGCAGCTCATCAAAAAATAAACAGAAAATTGCTGATGTCTAGGTCTTTCAATGCCACAAGACCAAAACAACTAGCTGGCATGGGTTGATAGTCACAAGTAATATTTGTGTTGCAATGAACTAATCCAACAAGAGAGTCTAAACACCTATCCTTATCATACATTGCCATTTACCCAATCTCCCTACTTCAATAACTGGGGCGTCACCACTGACTGTGGTTGCAAGAGCAGGTCAGAGGTTGAATATCTTGTGGTAAATAATTCACCTCCTGACATCATCGAAACAACACAAACAAATGGCATGGCAGTACAGCAGTTTGTGCTGCTAGCTCAAAGCACCAGAGACTCAGCTTCAGTCCTGACCTTGGTGCCATCTGCAGAGTTTGTACAATCCTTCTGTGATCACGTGTTTTACTACAGGTCTCCCAGTTTCTGTTCACATTCCAAACATATGCTGGTAGGTTAATTGATATCAGTAAGTTATAGTATAGATTAATGCCAAAAACAATTCAAAGGGAGTTCATAAATTTATGTCTACCTTCAATTTTCCAGCATCTGCAGTTCCTTCTTAAACAACATCATAAATTTATGAGTTCTGGAGCAGAATTAGGCCAATCAAGTCTATTATGGCTGATCTATCTTTCAATTCAATTATGGCTGATCTATATTTCACTCTCAACCCCATTCTCCTGCCTTCTCCGCATAATCCCTGACACCCTTACTAATCAAGAATCTGTCAATCTTGGATTTTAAAATTTCCATTGATTTGACCTCCACAGCCGTCTGTGGCAATTAATTCCATTGATGAATTCCAACGGGTTGATGACTATGAGCAAGAAAGAACATGTTGTAGGATTACAGGGAAATAAGGAATTGGAGGATTGGAACTAATTTCCCCCCTTAGAGCCAACATGGACTATAAGACCATTCGATTTCTTTCTGCGGCATTTTAAGTATAATTGAAGATAAATGAGGAATGTGATAGTGTGTGGTATGCAATGTGTATTCTTGCCAGGATGCATGCAGCTCTCAAAAACACATCCAGTCACAACAGCCAACTTGATTGGCAACAAACTCAGTCTAAACATTCAATCCCTCCACCATCAGCCATAATGGCTGCAGTTATATGTCACCTACTCACAGAGGATATTCCGTCAGCCCTTCACCAAACCTCATGCAATGGCACCAAGAAAGACAGAAGCAACAGGCATATGTGAATGCTACTACCTGAAGGTTTCTCTTCAAGTAGCACATAATCCCGACTTCGAAAGATATTGCAGATACTTCATCACCACAATTTCCTGTCCAACACCACTGAGGGAGTACCTTCAACAGAAGGACAATAAACAGTTTTCAAGGCGGCAGTTCACCACATCAAATAAAATCTTATAAAAAATTAATTTTAGCATGTAGGAGCTGTGCTTCAATTGAATTACAACCTTCAGATCTAAGTGAAATCACATTGGTTCAATACCAATATAAATATTTTTGTGCGACAAATAGCACAATATTGTACAAGATAAGAAAATGCTATTTAATCTTCTAGATAATTGGAGGGAATAAAAGTTAAATCTGTGACTTGTAAGGTGCATGATATAGAGATAATCTCCTCAATGTGTGGTTTTATATAGACCACTGAAGTGTCGATGGTTGAAAGCTTCAAGTTCCTATGAGTAAATATCACCAGCAGATAGTTCTGGATTAGCCATATCAAAGCAATGTCTAAAAAAACACATCAATGCCTCTACTTCCTTAGGCGGCTTAAGAAGTTTAACAAGTCCCTGGCAACTCTCACCAACTATTATAGATGCACCGGAGGAAACTTTCATTGCGATGCATCACGGCATGGTTTGGAACCAGCTCCATCCAAGACTGCAGGAAATTTGCAGAAAATTGTGGACGCAGCCCAGACCATCACACAAACCAACCTCCCTTCTAATTACTCCATCCACACATCACGATGCCTTGGCAAGGCCAGCAGCATAATCATGCTTGAGTCTTGCCTCAGACACTCTCTCTTCTCCCATCTCCCATCAGGCAAGAGGAATAGAAGTTTGAAAATGCATGCCTCCAGATTTAGGGACAATGTCTTCCCCATTGTTATCAGGCAACTGAACCATTCTATCGACAACTGGAGAGCATTCCTGAGCCACTATCATCCTCATTAGAGGCCCTCAGATTATTTGTAATTGGACTTGACTGGACATTATCCTGCACTAAATGCTGTTCCCTTTACCATGCATCTGTATCATGTATCTGTACCCTGTGGATAGCTTGATTGTAAACATGTACAGTCTTTCTGCTGACTGGTTAGCACGCAACAAATGTCTTTCACCAAACTTCGGTAAATAACCATATAACAATTACAGCACGGAAACAGGCCCTCTCGGCCCTTCCAGTCCGTGCCGACCAAATGTGACAATAAACTAAACTAAACTAAAATGTCTGAAACTCAAAAGTATCCCAATTGTTTTCTTGGGTTTCTGTTTGGGCACGCTGGATCAATAGCATGAAGCAAATATCAGAGAATTGGGATAAGGACTGATCTTTCTTTTCATCATATAACAGTTGAAAGAATGCATATATTAATGTCCATATTTATCAACTGTGTTTTGTAACTTGGAAAAGATCTGAGTGGGCGTATTTGGATAACTTGTTCCACTGTTGCTGTAGTTGCAACTGACTTGATTTGAGTTTCGAACAATGTAGAATATGGTTACATCGAATGTACCCTGACCATTTTATTCACAATGTAGGGGTTTGCCCGGACTGTGTGGAAGTGTGCAGGTTTTGATTCTATAGGATGTGTGATGAAATATATAGTCGAAACATTGTTGGTGATCACCAACTGTCTTTTTGACTTTTTTGTTATTTTTAGTGTGTTTTAAAAAGTTTGTGTTAATGTTCTCTGGTTTGTTTTATGTGGGGATGGGGGAGGGGTAGGGGGATTTTTTCAATCTCTTACCTTGCCAAAGATGCGATTGTTTTCTGGATAATATCTCTGTGGCCTAACATCATGGAGCTGGCGGCCTTGCTTGAGAATGACTTTGAGCCCCACCGCGGGACCGTGGACTTAACATCAGAGCTTGCGATCCCTTGCCTGGGATCGACGCTCCCGCGACCTGCGGATTTCATCATCGAGGAGCTCGCAGTCTCGGGTAGTGACTGATGTCGGGAAGATCCAAAGTCGCTGGAGGTTCGACCAGGGGTATGATTGCCCGGCGCGGGGGAATCTGAGATCCTCCCCGATGCGGGAGCTTGATCGCCCCGACACAAGGACCCGACCGCCGGCTACGGGAGCCAAGATTGTCTCGTCAACAGAAGACCCGAGGCCCCCGACCGCGGGAGAACAAAGAAGGAAGAATGTGGAGGAGTCACTGTGGTGGATGTTTATGTTAAAATATATTTTGTGCATCTTGTTGCTTTTTATTGGTATGACTGTATGGCAAATCAAAGTCCTCGTATGTTGCAAAACATACTTGGCTAATAAAGTATGATTATGATTATGAAATATGTATTATTGAGGTTCAGTTTCTCAGAGCAATTTCTATTTGATTCATGATCGGTATGCCTTTGATTGTCCAGTGGATCAGGTGCTGTGACTTCATAGATCTATACCTTTGGAGCTACTACAATAGACAAATCTGAAAACAACAACGCCTTCTTTTATGCTGGCAGCAGAGCTTGCCAATGTAGAATTGGCAGCCCTCACGATGGCCTGTTTCATGTTTCATGACTATTCTAAAACTTTTAATTCGTCTCTTTAAAGTTGGCCTACATCTAAAGGAGTTTTTCCTCAGTGAAGAAAGTGGAAGCTTAGTGTCTGTAAAAAATAATGAATGGACTTCCCTCAGCAAATAAACCTTCCACCCTCTCCACACCATCCGACCCCCCCCCCGACCCATTCCCATCCACACTTCCCAGCTTTTCACACCCATCTCCGATGGTGGTACTGTAAACATTCACTGGAGGAAATGTTTGCTGTGTTAGAATCACCACCAGCATCACAATTACACTATCAGTACCTAACATAGTGTTGACTCGAAGAACTGCAGATGCTGGTTAACAAAAATCAAGAAACACAAAGTGCTGGAGTAACTCAGTGGGTCAGGTAGCATCTCTGGAGAAAATGTATGGGTGACATTTTCAAGTGAGGACACCAGATTTTGCAGTCCCAACCTGAAATATCATCTATCCATGTTAAGTTTGAAGCAGGGTCCTGACCAGAAATGTCGCCTCTCACTGTACCTCAGTACACATGATAATAAACTGAAGTGAATAGCAATTTTTGAGAGTGGATTGCCAGATAGTTTAAATGTTTTTCAATCCATGGTTAAGGGAGAAGCGTAGAAGGATTTTTGTACAGAGGGGTTAAGTCTATGATCTGTCACAGTGTTCACAAAATGCGAAATCTGGAGTGCAAGAATCGGCTGATCAGGTCATCGTGGCCTCGCTAGCTGAGAGATAGCTATTCAGATAAATTCCTTCTTCCAGCTTTTGATCTATATCCCTGCAGCATACAACATCCAGTACTCAGCCACTGTTTAAATTTGATGAGGATTTCTGGCTCCACCATTCTGAGAAAGGTATTTCTTGATTTCAAATATTCTTTTGACTGATTTTGTTTCTCCCTCAAATTCTTCCACCTTCTATCTGTGGGCACTGTTCGGTAAGTATTTTGCTAAAGGAAATAGGTCCTTCCTCTTTACTTTAACTGGGTCTTGACTAATATTATACACATGATTAAATCTCCACTCACCCTCCTCTGTTCTAAGGAAAATAAACCCAACTGTCGCCTTGGCAACGTCCTGATAAATCTCCTTGGTATTATCACTAGTGCTATCACATCCTCCTCAAATGCTGGGAACCCGCTTGTACACAGTACTCTAGCTGTGGTCTAGCAATGCTTTATATTATCCTAGCCAAACATCTGTATGTTAAGCCTTGATCCAACATTTAACATCCCCAGTTAAAAGTTATTCTAGCAGCTATCTCTGCCCTGCCGCTTCTCCTCCCACCTTCAGGTCCACCTTGTCTACTGCTCTCATTCCTCCAACTGTAGACATCTGATTAACAAAGTGTTCACTGTTATGCAGTTGACCACAGCAACAAACAACATGTAAACTAGAGAGAGTGCTCCATATGGTCTGAATGGCTTAAATCACTGCATGAGAATTTTCATTGCGCAGGTACTCTCGATTTAATTGTATCGCTTTTCCTTGGCATGGTGAAGTTTAACTGAACTACTTTTCTAGAGGTTATTATCTGTTCCTCCTGTTCTATCTTGGGACCTTCTATCCTGTTCTAGCTGGGAACTGAATATTCAAGGATTCTAACGAAAAGACAGGCAGGTGGGCAGAGGGGGTGGGGTTGCCCTGTTGGTGAGGAATGAAATTCAGTCCCTTGCAAGGAGTGACATTAAAACAGGAGATATGGAGTCAGTATGGGTAGAACTAAGGAATTGTAAGGGTAAAAGGACCCTAATGGGACTAATGTACATGCCTCCAAACAGTAGCCTGGACATAGAGCGCAAGTTGAATCAGGAGTTAGAATTGGCATGTAGTAAAAGTAATGCTGTAGTTGTTATGGGAGATTTCAACATGCAGGTAGACTGGGAAAATCAGGTTGGTACTGGACCCCAAGAAAGGGACTTTGTAGAGTGCCTTTCGTGATGGATTATTTGGACAGCTTGTATTGGAGCCTACCAGGGAGAAGGCAATTCTGGATTTAGTCTTAAGTAATGAACTGGATTTGATGAAGGACCTCGAGGTTAATGAGCCATTAGGAGGCAGTGACCATAATATGGTCAGGTTTAATCTACAATTGGAGAGGGAGAAGAGGTGTCAGTGTTGCAGTTGAATAAAGGGGACTATGGGGTCATGAGGGAGGAGCTGGCCAAAGTCGACTGGAAAGATACACTAGCAGGGATGACAGTGGAACACAAATGGCAGGTGTTTCTAGGGATAATACAGAAGGTTCAGGATCAGTTCATTCCTCGGAGGAAAAAAGATTTCAAGGGGAGAAAGGGACGACCATGGATGACAAGGGACGTCAGGGACAGTATAAAAATTAAAGCAAAGAAGTACAACGTAGCAAAGATGAGCAGGAAGCAAGAGGATTGGGTAATGTTTAAAGAACAACAGAAGATAACTAAAAAGACAATACGGGAGAAAAGATGAGGTACGAAGGTAAGCTAGCCATGAATATAAAGCAGGATAGTAAAAGCTTCTTTAGGTATGTGAAGAGGAAAAAATTATTTAAGAGCAAAGTTGGACCCTTGAAGACTGAAAAAGGTGAATTTATTATGGGGGACAAGAAAATGGCAGATGTGTTGAACAGGTTGAATGGCAGATGAGTTGAACTTTGGATCTGTCTTCGCTAAGGAGGACACAAACCATCTTCCTGATATAGTGTTAAAGAAGGAACTGCAGATACTGGAACATCGAGGATACACGAAAGGCTGGAGAAACACAGCGGGTGCAGCAGCATCTAAGGAACGTAGGAGATGGGCAACGTTTCAGGCCGAAACCCTTCTTCAGACTGATGGGAGGTGGGGGGAGGGGGGGGGGGGGGGGCGGCGAGAAGAAAGGAAAAAGGAGGAGGAGGAGCCCGAGGGCTGAGGGAGACTTGTCCCTTTACGTCCCCCCTCCACTCCTTTCAGGGACCCAAGCAGTCCTTCCAGGTCCGACAGAGGTTCACCTGCACCGCCTCCAACCTCATCTACTGCATCCGCTGCTCTAGATGCCAGCTGATCTATATCGGTGAGACCAAGCGGAAGCTTGGCGATCATTTCGTATAACACCTCCGCTTGGTCCGCAATAACCAACCCAACCTCCCAGTGGCTCAGCACTTCAACTCCCCCTCCCATTCTGTATCCGACCTCTCTGTCCTGGGCCTCCTCCATGGCCAGAGTGAGCAACACCGCAAATTGGAGGAACAGCACCTCATATTCCGCTTGGGGAGTCTGCATCCTCTGGGCTTGAACATTGAATTTTCTCAATTCTGTTAACCCTTGCTGTCTCCTCCCCTTCCCACCTCTCCCTCAGCCCTCAGGCTCCTCCTCCTCCTTTTTCCTTTCTTCTCCCCACCTCCCCCCACCTCCCATCAGTCTGAAGAAGGGTTTCGGCCCGAAACGTTGCCTATCTCCTTCGCTCCTTAGATGCTGCTGCACCCGCTGAGTTTCTCCAGCTTTTTGTGTATTCCTGATATAGTAGTGGCCAGAGGATTTGGGGTGACAGAGGAACTGAAAGAAATCCACATTAGGCAGGAAATGGTGTTGGATAGACTGATGGGACTGAAGGCTGATAAATCCCCAGGGCCTGATGGTCTGCATCCCAGGGAACTTAAGGAAGTGGACGCATTGGTGATAATTTTCCAAATGTTGTATAGACTCAGGATCAGTTCCTGTGGATTGGAGGGTAGCTAATGTTATCCCACTTTTTAAGAAAGGTGGGAGAGAGAAAACAGGGAATTATAGACCAGTTAGCCTGACATCTGTGGTGGGGAAGATGCTGGAGTCAATTCTAAAAGATGAGATAGTTGAACATTTGGATAGCAATAACAGGATCGGTCCGAGTCAGCATGGATTTACAAAGGGGAAATCATGCTTGACTAATCTTCTGGAATTTTTTGAAGATGTAACTAGGAAAATGGACAAGGGAGAGCCAGTGGATGTAGTGTACCAGAAAGGATTTGATAAGGTCCCACATAGGAGATTAGTGGGCAAAATTGGTATTCACCACTCAAAACAGAGAGTGGTGAGTCTGTGGAATTCTCTGCCTCCGAGGGTGGTGGAGGCAGGTGCTCTGGATGCTTTCAAGAGAGAGCTGGATAGGGCTCTTAAAAATAGCGGAGTCAGGGGATATGGGGAGAAGGGTAGACTGCTGACATGGATAGAGAAGTGGTTGGTAGACAGGAAACAAAGAGTAGGGATTAACGGGTCCGTTTCGGAATGGCAGGCAGTGACTAGTGGGGTACCGTAAGGCTCGGTGCTGGGACCACAGCTATTTACAATATACATCAATGATTTGGATGAAGGGATTCAAAGTAACATTAGCAAATTTGCAGATGACACAATGCTGGGTGCAGTGTAAACTGTGAGGAGGATGCTATGAGAATGCAGGGTGACTTGGACAGGTTGGGGGAGTGGGCAGATGCATGGCAGATGAAGTTTAATGCGGATAAATGTGAGGTTATCCACTTTGGTAGGAAAAACAGGAAGGCAGATTACTATCTAAATGGTGTCAAGTTGGGAAAAGGGGAAGTACAACGGGATCTGGGGGTCCTTGTTCATCTGTCTATGAAAGTAAGAATGCAGGTACAGCAGGCAGTGAAAAAAGCGAATGGCATGTTGGCCTTTATAACAAGAGGAATCGAATATAGGAGCAAAGAGGTCCTTCTGCAGTTGTACAGGGCCCTAGTGAGACCACACCTGGAGTATTGTGTGCAGTTTTGGTCCCCTAATTTGAGGAAGGACATTCTTGCTACTGAGTGAGTGCAGCGTAGCTTTACAAGGTTAATTTCCGGGACGGCAGGACTGTCATATGCTGAGAGAGTGGAGCAGCTGGGCTTGTACACTCTGCAGTTTAGAAGGATGAGAGGGAATCTCATTGAAACATATAAGATTGTTAATGGCTTGGACAGGCTAGAGGCAGGAAACGTGTTCCCGATGTTGGGGGAATCCAGAACCAGGGGCCACAGTTTAAGAATAAGGAGTGAGCCATTTGGAACGGAGATGAGGAAACACTTTTTCTCACAGAGAGTGGTGAGTCTGTGGAATTCTCTGCCGCCGAGGGTGGTGGAGGCAGGTTCTCTGGATGCTTTCAAAAGAGAGCTGGATAGGGCTCTTAAAAATAGCGGAGTCAGGGGATATGGGGAGAAGGCAGGAACGGGGTACTGATTGGGGATGATCAGCCATGATCACATTGAATGGCGGTGCTGGCTCGAAGGGCCAAATGGCCTACTCCTGCACCTATTGTCTATCTTGTTCTTCTCAGGCAAGTTTACTAGTTCCGTCCATGTGTCCAGGCACAGTATCAACTCGAGTTCCTGCACAGACCTGCTTAATATTATTCATAAAACAAACTGCTGGAGGAACTCAGCTGGTCAGACAGCTTCTGTGGTGAGAAAGGAACAGATAACGTTTCAGGTTGGGACCCTTCTTCTGACCCATTGACTTCTCCAGCAGTTTGATGATACTTTATTCTCACTTGTACCCAGCCAGGTACAGTGACATTCTTTGTTCTTGCATACAACGTACACAGAGTCGCCACAAAGCTGCCGACAAAGTTACAAAATGTACTCACCTTCCTCATCCCCCCCCCCCCCCCACCCCCATGCTTGGTCCCCCGTTGTTCTCGGTGCCACGGCCCGTCCACATCAACCCGGCCTCGTCCTCCTGAAGCTCCGTCCTCAGCCCGACTCTGTCCAAGGCTCTAATCTGACTTCATCCGCGGGGACTCTGGCTCGAGTTCAAGGCTCCGACTCGTCCTCGGCCCGACCTCGATCTCCGACACGACTACCGGGACTTCGACCACTCGCTCCGCGCGCCTTCTATGTAGGCCGTGGCGCCCTGTCGTCGTCTGACCGCGGTGGGCAAGCAGTTCGCCAGGAGCATCCCGGCCCGCTGCGCGCCAGGAGTTTGTTTCTTGCTCAATATTCCAGCAGCTGCAGTCTCTTGGTGTTTCCATTTTACCGCTTAATATTAGTCTTGTGGACAACCATTATTTGTACCTTGATATCATGGCATCTGTTTATGAATACAAATGCCACTAACTCATGTTCCACTGCAAACAGTGAGACTCTATTGATGAGGGTTGTTAGATATTGCTGTAAACAGGTCCTTTGTGCTCCTCCAATATCCCTGACCATTTCTTGGTTGCAATACCTTCTTCTGCCAAAATTCAGAACATTCAAATTAGTTTTCTAATTCAAACCTTTAAAAAAGTAACATATTAATTTGAGATCAGATTCTTTAAATTAAAACAGATGTAATCGTAGTATTCACAGGATCTTGGAAACCTAAATTGTATTGAAAAAAAACAGATACTCAACAAATCAGAGGTAGAAAAAGAATCTGAAGAATTGTTCTTACTCTTACCGTCACCAATCCATGATCTCCAGAAAGGCTGCCTGACCCGCCAAGTTATTCCAGCATTTTATGTCTTTCCTCACCAAATCAGACTTTTGGTCTGATAATATTTGAGGTACTCTCTAACATTTTGCTCTCTGGATCTGAGGAATTGGTCTTGGGGTCAGTGCACAGTAAACCTACAAGATGGATTCCTCAGAATTAGGGACTTGTCCTAATTGAAAAAGATTGCCACATGCACAACGGAATTAGGGTATCTTATTAAGCCATTCCGATTCCAAGGGGAACTGACAGTGGAGATGCTGTTTTTCATTTGTGCAAAATCTGAACTACAAAAATGTCGTCACTTCTGGCTCCACCCTAGATTTTTCTTCTTCCAGTATCATTAACTATTAGGCTTTAAGAAATTAATCCTTTACATCCCACATGATTTTTACAAGCAATATGGATAAAGTTATTAACTTCCTTTCATGGAATGTGAATGGCTTGAACCATCCCATTAAGAGGACATTTCTTTTTAAGTTCTTCGCAGACTAAATGCTCAGATTATCTTTGTTCAGGAAACTCATGTAAGGCAAGATGACAATCAATGGTTCTTCAAGATTTGGAGAGGACAACAGTTTCATTCAAACTCACAGGCTAAGGTGAAAGGAGTCTCTATTTTTATTGACTCCTCAATTCCGTTTGTTCATTATGAAACAATTTCTGATCCATACGGCAGATTTTTGATGATTAGCAGTGTTCTTTATAAGCAAAAAGTTGCTAAAGTGAATGTCTATGCACCAAATATTGATCACCCTGAATTTTATAAACAGTTAATTGCATCCATTCCTAATTTAAATGAACACTTCTTAATAATAGGAGATTTCAACTGCTGTCTGAACCCCTTGATTGACAGATCTACATCTGATCATGTGCTTGCGAATAAATCAACTAGTTTTACTAATTCTTTTTTACTTGACTCTGGAATGTTAGAAGTTTAGAGATTCTTACACCCAAATGACAAATAATTTTCTTTTTTCTCTCATGTATATCATAGTTATTCTAGGATTGACTATTTTATAATAGATTCTCGGCTAGTTTCATCGATCACTGCATGCGAGTATGATGCAATTGCTATTTCTGATCATGCCCATTGAAACTATCAATCAAACTATCATTGGTCCAGGTCCGACAGAGGTTCACCTGCACCTCCCTCCAACCTCATCTACTGCATCCAGATGCTATATCGGTGCTTGGCGATCGCCGAACAATCAGCATCCGATTGCTATCCTTTGAGCTTGAATATTGATCATGATTCGCACCAGAAACTATCAATCCACATCACCGTCTATATCTCTCGTTTCCTGATCCCTGACCAGTCTAAGAAGGGTCTCGACCCGAAAGTCGCCTATCTCCTTCGCTCCTTAGATGTGCTAAACTGAATGTACCCGTGATTTAAAAACTACTTTGCTTCAAGACTTAAACTTGATTAATTTTATGAAAGATCAGATTGCTTTTTACTTCTTGACAAACTCGACTGAAGAAATATCCAATGGTGTAGTCAGGGATGCTTTTAAGGCATATATTTGTGGACAAATCATTTCATACTCCATGGGATTAAAAAAACAAACTCAAAAAGAAATACGTACATTGGCTGACGAGATTAAAGAAATTGATAAAAAATATTCAAAAGCTTCTAGTTTATAGCTCTATAAGAATAGAGTTGAACTTTAATTGAGACATGATTTGTTATTAGTATCACCGATTGCGAACCAGCTACTTAAATCCAAAAGTCAATTTTGATATAGATGGTGAAAAATCTGGTAAATTACTCGCTAATCTTAAAAAAGATAAAGACCCTACTGAAGTGACATCATATAGACCTATATCAATGTTAAATGTAGATTTCAAAATTCTTTCCAAAATATTAGCTATGAGATTGGAAAATATTTTACCGCAAATTATCTCTGAAGATCAGACAGGTTTTATTAAAAATCGCTACTCATACTTTAATGTTAGATTAATGAATATTGTATATACAGCGTCAAATAAAACCCCAGAATGTGTCATCTCACTTGATGCTGAGAAGGCGTTTGATAGTGTAGTATGGGATTACTTATTCAATACACTTGAAAGATTTAAGATTGGTCCAAAATGTATTTCTTGGATCAAGCTGATATATCATATACCTCATTCTTCTGTACTTACTAATAATCAGAGATACCCTTTTTTCAGGTTCTTTTGAGGTACTAGACAGGGCTGTCCCTTAAGTCCTCTACTATTTGATATTGCTTTGGAACCTTTGGCCACCGCTATTAGGGAATCCCCTAATATTTTTGGTATTGTCCGCGGGAATAAGAAACATAAGCTATATCTTTATGCAGATGATCTGTTATTATTCATTTCTAACCCTGAGAAATCTATTCCGGCAATAGTAGCATTACTTAATCAATTTAGTAGTTTTTCTGGTTATAAACTAAATCTTAGTAAGAGTGAGCTTTTTCCATTAAATAATCTAGTTTTGAATTATGGACAGTTTCCATTTAGATTGACTACCGAAAGTTTTACTTATCTTGGTATTAAGATCACCAAGAAAGACAAGGATTTATTTAAAGCTAATTTTACGCCTTTAATTGACCATATTAAACAACAGTTTACTAAATGGTCACCAATGTCCTTATCCATAATCGGCCGAATCAATGCTATTAAAAAGTTCACTTTACCTAAATTTCTGTATTAATTTCAGACGATACAAATTTTTATTGCCAAATTTTTTTTTGATATTATAAATTCCAAAATTTATTCATATATATGGCAGAATAAAAATTCCAGACTAAGTAAAAAATACTTACAGAAATAAAAAAAAGATGGTGATTTGGCATTGCCGAACCTTAGATTCTACTATTGGGCAGTCAATGTTCGTTATCTAACATTTTGGACAAAGGATTTAGAAGATACCCAATGCCCAGGATGGATAAACCTTGAACGTGATTCCTTACAAGGGCTATCATTGGCTTCTATTCTAGGGGCCTTGTTACCTTTTACAATTACGAGATTGAATAAATATACGACTAACCCAATCATAAAACATACGTTTCGAATATGGTTTCAATTTCCTACGTTTTTTGGACTAAATGATTTTATCTAATCGAGTCCTATCTTATCCAATTTTCTCTTCCAACCTTCTAGTACTGATCAAGTCTTTTTGTTATGGAAGAGGAAGGGATTAGTAGCTTTTCGTGATTTGTTTTTGGATGGTTGTTTTATGTCTTTCGATGAACTCTCCAATAAATATAATTTACCTAATTCACATTTTTTTAGATATTTACAAATCAGACATTTTTTGAAGGCTACTCTATCCCTTTTTTCGCTGCATCAAACCGAAATTTAGGAAAAAATTTTACATTTGAAACCTTAGCAGAAAGGATTAATAACGACTATTTATGAGTTGATTTTGAAATTACAAATAGATATATTTGATAAAATTAAGAATGACTGGGAAAGAGAAATCCAAATTTCTATAGAGAAATGGGAGAGGATTCTTCAATTAGTCAATACCTCTTCAATGTGTGCAAGACATGCTCTGATACAATTCAAGGTGGTTCACAGAGTTCATATGTCAAAAGATAAGTTGGCTCGTTTCTATGGTCATATAAATCCCACCTGTGACAGATGTAACTCTGAAGTGGCCTCACTGACCCATATGTTTTGGACCTGCCCACTTTTGGAAAAATATTGGAAAGACATTTTTGATACTATTTCTGTAGTCTTTGGTATTGATTTACAACCTCATCCTATTACTGCAATTTTTGGGCTACCAATGTTACATTTTATTCATTTGTCCCGCTCCGACCATCGGTTGATTGCTTTTACCACACTAATCGCCAGAAGATCTATTTTATTTAAATGGAAAGGACTCCAACCCTCCGACCACACTCCAGTGGCACTCTGAAACGATATCATGTTTAAATTTAGAAAAAATCAGGAGTGACATTGTTGAACCCTTGGTTAAATTTGATAAGACTCGGGGAAATTTTATTCAACTCTTTCATACAATATAAATTGCAAATTGCTCTAACCGTTACAAGAACTATTTTACCTCTATATGGTGGAACGGATTTGACGACAAACAGACTTAAATTGTTGAAATTCTCAGTTCAGATTCTGTTTTACTTTGCTTTGCTCTTATTTATTTCTTTATTTATTTTTATTTTTCCTTTTTTTTTCTTTAGTTTAGTGGGGTTTTGTTTCTTCATTTTTCCCCTTTTTTTTGTCTTTTTATCTTTGTGTTTTTTTTCCACATACAGAAGTTTTCTTTTAAATATTTAACTATATTTACAGAGACCGGGAGGTCTATATTCAATGTGTATTTTGAATACTAGGTTATACCTGTTATTAATGTAATCCTAATCCCTATGTATCAATATCATTGTTATGTTTATCTTTTTTTTTGCTCTGTTTTTTATGTTTTGTTTTTGTTTTTTGGAAAAAAACTAATAAAAAGATTTTAAAGGAAAGACAGTGGAGAGGCTGTTCATTCTCTTGTGACAGACCAGAACTGGTGGCATACTCTCAGGGTAATGGCCAACTATTTATGATCTGCTGAGGAGAAATCATTTCCTGCAGAGGGCTCTATACCCTTGGGATGGTCTATCCCAAGGAACCGTTGAAATGCAATCATTCTATATTCAAAGATATGCTTTTGAATACAAAGGGGATTTCAGCAGTTCAGAAAGGGAGTTCATCACCATTTTTTCATACAATTTAGAATAAGTAATAAATTCAGGAATAGCACAGATGCCCAATTGCTATAAATCTATATATATATACTTATAAAACTCTCATCTTGTAGTGTATGTATTTTTTTGTATCTTCGTCAAAACGCTACACAGTAGCGCTGAAATCTTCCCACATTCTTACACACATTTTTCCCGTCCATGCCATAATCAGGTTCCCTTCAGATTTCATGCTATACTTCACAAGTTATTGATGATTAAAGTTTTTTTTAAATGCCAAAAACAGCTTCTGAGAGAGTCTTCCAGCAGCTTCCACTGATGATGTCACAATGCCATCTCACAGTCCACCAATCACAATGGGCTCTCATTTACACAAGCTGCCAAGTGCGACAACGATATCACAATGGGACATTGCCAATGGTAACGGCAGCAGCTTGAAGAAAAGGTTGCCAATGGTAACGGCAGCAGAGGCTTGGAGGAGAATGCTTGCACACCACCATCAGGGGAGGGAGAGAGTGAGAGTTGCATTGGGGACCTGGTGAGTGGTGGAAATGGGTTGCGTTGGGGGATCTGGTGAGTGGTGGAATATTGCTTTGGGGGTTGCCAACGGCAATGGCAGCAGCAACTTGAAAGAGAATGCTTCACACCACCATCTTCAGTCTGACTGGGTTGCACAAGGGGGGGGGAGTGTGTGACAGAGCATGGGGGTTGGAGTGTATGACGGGGGGGGGGGTTCGAGTCAAAAGTCGAGTGTATTAATTGACTCAAAGATTGATTGGCATTTTACAAAAAACAGGTCCAGAACTTTCCTCCGACGCTACCCGCAACCCCAACCCCCCCACCACGTCGAGCCCACCCCCTGGACCTCTGCTACGTCCTCTGGCAGTTTGTTCCATATACCCACTGCCCTTCGGCAGCCCAAGCCACACTTGGCATTTGGGTTTGCAATATGATTAAATAGCTGTTCCTCTTTAATAGTGTTCTCACACAGGAAAATTAAAGCATAAGCATAAGCAGAAGCACCTTATGTTATGTCATAAGGAATACTAGTAGAATTCAGCCATTCAGCCCATCAAGTCTACTCCTCCATTCAATCATGACTGATCTATCTATCCCTCCAAAACCCATTCTCCTGCCTTCTCCCCATAACCTCTGGCACCTGTACTAAACAGGATTCTATTTATCTGTCTTAAAAATATCCACTGGCTTGGCCTCCATAGCCTTCTGTGGCAAAGAATTTCACAGATTCACCACCCTCTGTCTAAATAAATTTCTCCTCATCTCCTCCTTCTGTATGTTTCAATTAGGTCCCCCCTCATTCTTCTAAACTTCAGTGAGTGCAGGCCCAGTGCCGACAAACGCTCATCATAGGTTAACCTACTAATTCCTGGGATCATTCTTGTAAACCTCCTCTGGAGCCTCTCCAGAGCCAGCACATCCTTCCTCAGATATGGTGCCAAAAATTGCTCACAATATTCCAAATGCAGCCTTACCAGCGCTTTATAGAGCCTCAACATTACTTCCCTGTTTTTCTTATTAAGCCCTCTTGAAATAACTGCTAGCATTGAGTTTGCTTTCTTTACTACTGATTTGACTTGCAGATTAACCTTTTGGGAATCCTGCACCAGCACTCCCTAATTCCTTTGTACCTCCGATTTCTGGATTTTACTTCAGAGTCACGTGAGTGATTCCGTGAAGAAGTCCCGCCAGTGCGCATGCACGTCATTACTTCAGCCGCATTGGCGCACGAAGACTGGGAGAAACAGAGGTCCTCCAGCAGTAAGTATTTAGACTCCAGGTAAGTGGGAAAAACTTAGCTGGAGTTCGGGTCTGTTTTGCTGTGGTGCCCTGTTGTTTAGTTCTCTTTAGGTAGCACCATGGACAAGACGGGCAAGGGGAGGAGGCGAGCCGGAGGAAAATCGGTAGACAGCCGCGGGAGTGCGGTCTGTGAACGGCTGTTGTGTACCCCTGCACAGTCGCCGGCTATGGGGGGGCGACTGCAGACTTGGTGCTGCAAAGCACGGAGCCAGCGCCAGTCGGGCGTAAGGCAATGCACAAGTCTGTCACCTGTTGCACAGGTTGCTCCAGCAGGGCACACTCGAGGAGGACGACTGGTGTCGGCGCCAGGCTGGAGAAGAGGCCGCGCCAGCAGCACCTAGTAGAGGGCTGCTCGATAGCACCCTCATTGATGAGGCGCGTGCAATGGGTCAGCTGAGTTCTGATCCCGACTCTGACGGTGAGGTCGATCCAAGCGAAGAACGGCAGCTGCCAGATGTCCCATCTCTGGCAGCACGACTCGCTGTCCCGTCAGAGTCGGGAGAGCCACTGGGAAAAGAGCTGGCCTCCATGATAAATTATTTGGTATCCCATCAGCTGCAGGAGCTCACGATGGACGAGACCACCAAGAAGCATGAGACCCCGAGGAACTGGGTGTTGCTAAAGGTACCGGCAGTGAACCAGGTGATATGGGGTCAGATGGGCATGGGCATGCATGTCCAGGAAATAAAGCTGCAGAGAATCCTGAAGCTGCTTGGTTCAGGAATCACAGAGTTCGCTAGAACAATGGATGGTGGGCATCTGTCGGAGACGCATCAAGAGGCACTAGGGGTGCTGTGCAGGGCCCATTTTGAGATTAATTGTCTCAGGAAGAGTGCCATTCGGCCCACCATCAACCCTAAGTTTGCAGCGCTCTGCAAGCCCAGCAACGTGCAACCACCCAACTTACTCTTTGGAGAAGACCTCGTGAAACGCATAAAGGAGTTGGATGACGAAGCAAAAATGGTGGGCTTGATCAAGACACCGATGGTTGGCAAATCTGGGAGGAGAAGGTATCCCTACAGAAGAGGTGCAGATTCTGGGTCTACACTAGGAACAAGCCAGCCGTCGATGCAGATGCGCAGTTGGCGCTCTGCAGCGGGAACACGGACAAATGTGGGGCTTCCTGCCAGGAATCGGGGACAGCAGGTCACACCAGTTGCCAAGGAGGTAGGTGGGCCTGGTTCTCATGGGAACATATTAAGTACAACACAGCCGGAAGTTTGGGGGTAGATTACATCTGTTCTATTAGGAATGGAAGCAAATTACCTCAAGATCCATTTATTATGAGTATTATTCAAGGATTTCAAATTGAGTTCGATCCAAATGTTGATTTGCCCCTCCAGCATGTTCCTAGCAGAACACTCCATTTTTCACAAACGGAAGTAATGGCGGTTCAGGCTGAACTTGCAAATTTGTGCAATAAAGGAGTAATTGAGAGGTCGTTTCACCAAGTCCATCAATTTGTGTCAAATATGTTTCCCCGACCAAAAAAGGACGGAGGATGTAGAATTATTTTGGATCTGACAAGTCTTAACCCTTTTGTACAGTATAGACACTTCAAAATGGAAACATTTGGTACTGCCAAGCAAATGGTTTCCAGAGGATGTCATATCACAACTATAGATCTGAAAGATGCTTATTACTCAGTGTCTGTTCATTTGGAGGATAGAAAGTATTTGAAATTTACCTAGATGAATCAATTATGGCTTACCTGGATGATATCTTAATTATAGGGCAAACAAGGGAATTAGCTGAAGCATCTGTTGCAGTTGTAAAATTCACTTTTGAAAAATTGGGGTTTATCATTCATCTAGTGAAATCCAAATTAACACCACTTACAACAATTGACTATTTGGGTTTAACAATTGATTCAATTCACATGGTAGTGACTCTGCCCGGGGAGAAAATGGTGGAGCTAATTGATGGCTGATAATTAAGCTTTTTAAGGAGCAACAACCTTCAATTAGGCAGGTGGCCAGCCTGCCTGAAAAAATTAGTGGCAGCTTTCCCGGCAGTTCCGTATGGGCCATTGCACTATAGCAGTTACAGAGGGCAAAGGAACATCAGGATACATTTGGGCCATTATAATAGGCCCATGCAGTTATCAGCAGATGCTGTTACTGACCTGCAGTGGTGGATTCAGCATGTTTCCAGTAGATCCAGCAAAGTAGTGCTTGAACAGCCTTCCATGGTCTTACAGACTGATGTCAGTGGACTAGGGTAGGGTGCTACTGATACGAGCTCCAGCTGTGGAGGCAGATGGAATGCGGAAGAGCCATTGCTTCTGCAGATATGGGGAATTAACTAGTTAGAGCTTTTGGGAGCTTTTTATGAACTCAAGGCTTATTGTTCTACCACAAGTAACCTGCATGTTCAGCTTCAAATTGACAATGCTACGGCAGTGGCGTATGTTAATCACTTGGGTGAAATCAAGTCGGTACCAGTCGCATCCAGACATGAGAATTAAGGGACAGAAGTTTAGGGGTAACGTGAGGGGGAACTTCTTTACTCAGGGGATGGTGGCTGTGTGGAATGAGCTTCCAGCAGAAGTGGTGGAGGCAGGATCGTTTTTAACATTTAAAAGTAAAGTGGATAGGTATATGGACGTGAAGGGAATGGAGGGGTATGGTCTGAGTGCAGGTAGATGGGACTAGGGGAAAACAAATGGTGGGCACGGACTGGAAGGGCCGAGAGGGCCTGTTTCCGTGCTGTAAATTGTTATATGGTTACCTTGTGAGAAACTGGCTAATCAAATCTGGACCTGGTGTATTGACAACAATATTTGGCTTTCAGCTATTTATCTACCAGGTAGATTCAATATAGTAGTAGACACCAGGTCACGAAAGTTCCATGACAACACAGAATGGATGTTGAATCAGGACGTATTCAATGATTTAGTTGTCAAATATGGAAGGCCAGATATCGACTTGTTCGCATCCAGACTCAACCACCAGCTACCTAAATATGTGTCATGGGAACCAGATCCTGGGGCAGTAGCGACTGACGCTTTCTCGCTACATTGGGGTGGTATGTTTTTATATGCGTTTCCACCATTCTGTCTCATAAGTCGGTGTCTGCTTAAAATCAAGCAGGATGCCACTTCAGGGGTGCTGGTGATACCCGACTGGCCTACTCAGCCATGGTTCCCTTTGATATTGGAGTTGATGACACAACCCCTGATGGTTGTTCCCAAACGAAGGGATTTACTCGGTAACTGGCGAATGGCATCCGTTATATGACCATATTGATTTGTTAATTTGCAGGTTTTAAGAAGGCCATATCTGGGGCGAGGACTGTCTGGGTGAACTGTGGACATGCTCACTGCAGCCTGGAGGACGTGTACTCAAAAGCAGTACATTTCTTATGTAAAAAAATGGGAAGTTTTCTGTGTACAAAATAATATTGAATATTGTACGGCAGGTAGTATTCTAGAGTTTCTGTCAACACTCTACTACGTGAGGGGTTGAGTTATAGTGCGATCAATTCAGCTAGAAGTGCATTGTCCTCGTACTTATTGATGGGGTCAGAAGAACATCCTATTGGGTCTCATCCTCTCGTTTCTCGATTGATGAAAGGTATTTTTAACTCCTGACCTCCTAAACCCAGGTATATGGCAATCTGGGATGTAAGCGTGGTCATCAAGCTACTTCGTCAATGGACCCCTGTCACATCTCTGACTTTGGCCAGTCACCATGAAGGTGGTCATGCTCATGGCACTGGTATCAGCACAATGAGTGCAGACATTGCAAACGCTGCAGCTAGACAGGATGGAAGTGGCTGCAGATAATGTTACATTCTACATTTATGACCTACTCAAACAGAGCAGGCCAGGTGTGACAGGGTTCAAGATTGTTTTTTCGGCATATCCCACGGATCCATGTCTATGTGTAAAGACACATTTGCTGCAATACATTGAAGCTACGAGGGCCTTATGAAATATGGAAACAGGGTTGTTTATCAGTTACAAGAAGCCACACAAGAGAGTGTCAGTACAGACTATCTCGAGGTGGTTGAAACAAGTATTGGTTGATACAGGTATTAACACTGACGTTTTTACATCTCATTCCACTAGGGCAGCAACAACGTCGGCAGCAAGGGCGATGGACGTTCCCATCTACCATATTCTCGCAGCCGCCGGGTGGTCAAATGAGTTGGTTTTTCAACATTTCTACCATCCGATTTCATTGCCGATCCGGGGCTGTTTGTTAATACCGTATTAAGTTCTGTTTAAGTTCCCCCTGGGTTAGAGGGGTTACTGTTCTTTTGTTATTCAAATAAATTTGTTACTGCATTTAATGCAATGTCAACATGAATGCATTATTGATTATTTCTCATTCCGAGTCAATCAATGCAGTGAGAAGCCGGGATTTGAATCTGCGGCATGAAATCACAAAGCTTTGAACCCTTCACGGAATCACTCACGTGACTCCGAAGTAGAATAATAAGATTAAACGAGAACTTACCAGTTTGAAGTTTGATCTTTATTTTATGAGGAGTTACGTTGGTGATTGTGTGCCCTCCACGCCCAACCCTCTCTCACAAAGGTCATCTGGTAGTTCTCAAGTTGCTCATCTTACTATGTTACTTCGATAACTATTATTTGTGATTTCATACTGCTGCTTTGAAGATTGACGCGCATACGCACAGGTGGGATTTCTTCACGTAATCACCAACGTAACTCCTCATAAAATAAAGATCAAACTTCAAACTGGTAAGTTCTCGTTTAATCTTACTATTCTCACCCCATTTAGAAAATAGTCTACCCTTTACTCCTACTACCAAAATGCATGACTCCACACTTTGCTGTACTATATTCCATCTGCCACTTCTTTGCCCACTCCCCCAACCTGTCCAAGTCCTTCTGCAGAGTACCTGCTTTCTCTACACTACCTGCCCCTCCACGTGTTTCGTATTATCCGCAAACATCGCCACAAAGCCTTCAATCCGTTTGTCCAAATCATTAATATACAACGTGAAGAGTAGCGGCCCAAGCACCGACCCTTGTGGAACTCCATGTCTGCTCCACTGTTCAAAAAGATGATACGACACAATAGAACTTTATTCCTCTCAGGAGAGAAATTGGTTAGCCAACCGTCATAAAACACAACGTCAGCATCATTCTCCTGCTCTAATTCCACATCACATACCCTTACTTTAAAAAAAAATGAATTGGCCTTGAATATCTTCAGTGTCCTCTTGGGTAGAGAGTTTTAAAGAATTTTGGTTTTGTAAATTTCTTCTCTTCTCTGTCTGAAGTGGCCAATTCCTTATTTGATCATGATTTCTGGTATTTGACAAGCCAGCTAATAAAAACATCATCCCTGCATTTTCCCTTTAAAACCCCATAAACAAAATTAGAAGGGAACACCTCTTATTCTTCTAAACAGTAGATTGCATCGGCCCAGTTTGCTTAATTTTTTATTTATAGGACAATCCGCACACCACCACCCACCTCCCTTGAATCACCTTCTTGGTACTCCCTCTGAATCAAATATATTCTTCCTTTGATAGGAAGATTAGACCCGTACACAATATTCCAGCTGCACTCATCTGCCAATTTGAATAGATTTTGCAGTCCTGAAAGGTAGCAGTTGGTGACAATGTTTTTGGAATACAATTCCAACCACCTTATGAGGTGAACTGGCTGTGCTTGATACAAACCCAGAAATCAATGAACCCAGAGTTAAAATGTTGCGATACAGGAAAACTGTGGGACGCCTCTAGATTCTATCTTTACCCCTCCAATCCCATTTCCATCAGACAGTGTGAAGCCTTATGGAAATTAGACCTTTGGTTTCTGCTTTTAAAGGATTATGACCATTCTGAAGGAAATAATTAAAAGGCTTTCTTGTCACAATAAATATCAGAGGCCACTGTTGTGTCGGTACTCTGTTGTGCTGCAGCAAGCATGCATTTCATTATCCTATCTGGGACATATGACAATAAAACACGCTTGACTCTCTAGATAATTCAACATTATCTGGCTCAATAATTATTAACTGGTAGGGAAAAAAGTGTCTGAGATTGAAATAAAATTAAGTTTTAAGATTTTTTTCGATACCTGACAAGTTATTTATGGAACTAAAATACCATGGTACTTGGAAATCTGAAATAAACTATAAAAATGCTGAAAGTATTCAACAAATCAGGGCACATCCATGAAGAGGGAAATAGAGTTAATGTCTCAAGTCAATAACTTCATATCAGAACTGAAAAGTTTAAAATGCAAAGGAATGTAATGCAAGCAAGGCGACAAGTCGAATGGGGGGGAAGTGGATTTAAGAACAAAACAGTAATCTATGGTAAAGGTAAGCAGAAAATAGCTGACTATTAAGATGATAGTGCAAGCTAAAATATGATACAAATGGAACAAATAAGGAAACAAAATGTGGGTTTAAGGGAAAACCAATGGAAACAACAAAAACATGAAGAGTTAGTCTCAGAAGGGTTTTGGCCCGAAACGTTGCCTATTCCTTCGCTCCTTAGATGCTGCTGCACCCGCTGAGTTTCTCCAGCATTTTGTGTATCTTCAATTTTCCAGCATCTGCAGTTCCTTCTTAAACACATCATCCAAATCAAAACAGTTCCCTAACACCAGTATTCATCAATAATCACAACTACCCTGAATTCAATATGCACTTTTGAAATAGCATTCAAAAATGTATTCCCTACTCCATAATTTCTCACTTTTAGAATATTACTAGACCAATTGTGACCCGTGGGTCCCGTCCCCCAATGCAGGGGGGGGGGGGGGGATTGGTGGCGCTCGGCATCACAAGGGAGGGCTGGTCCCCGAATGCAATATTGCACCACTCACCCGTAGGTCCCAATGCTCACCACTCCCTAGAGAGAGAGGGGGGTAGAGAGGGAGTGGGGTAGAGAGGGAGGGGGAAGGGGTTGAGAGGGAGGGGGAGGGGGATGGGGTGGTAGGAGGTGGGGGAGGGGGTAGGAGGGAGGGGGCAGAAAAAGGGGGAGGGGTAGAGAGGAGGGGTGGTAGAGAGGGAGGTGTGGTAGGGAGGGGGCAGAGAGGAGAGGGATAGAAAGGGAGGGGGAAGGGGTTTAGAGAGGGAGGGGGATCGGGTAGAGGGGAGGGGGATGGGGTAGAGAGGGGTGGGGGAGGGGGTAGAGAGGGAGGGGATGGGGTAGAGAGGGAGGGGATGGGGTAGAGAGGGAGGGGTAGACAGGTAGAGGGAGGGGAGGGGAGTAGAGAGGGAGGGTGGAGGGAGAGTGTAGGGTAGAGAGGAAGAGGGGCAGAGGGCGAGGGGGTAGAGACCCCATCCCATCTCCCTCCTCCTCATTTCACTCATCCTCCTCCCCTCACTACCATTCCCTGCCCCAGCACCTACCCAGGTCGTAGAGCAGCGCCAGGGCCTGGAACTCGGCCTGGTTCTCGTACGTGGGCCAGCCCTGACTGTAGATTGCAGCTGTCAGCTCGGACGCCGCTTGGGCTGCAACCCTCTCCTCCAAACCTCCCCTGCCCACACACCCCTCACCCCCCCCAAAACCCCTCCGTTTTTCGTACCCCCCTCCCCCTCCACCCACACAACCTCACACGTACCCAACCCCCGCACCTTACCCTCCCTCCCACACACCACTGCACAGCCTTCCCACACACACCCACCCCCATATACAACCTCCTCCTCCCCCCCCCCCCCCCCCCCAGCTGAAGCTTGGAGTTTGAAGCACCTAGTGTTTACTCCGTAGAGTTGCTAATAAAAGACTAGGATTCTAATCACTATGGCTGCTTCTCTTGACGATGCGAGCCACTGCGGCGCATGCTGCCGCCATCAGATGTTTCGTGCCTCTATTCTCCTTTCAGAGGCCACTATGCCCCAGAGCCAGTCAATTGCTGCGGGTGTCCAGATTGTTCCGGCTGAATAAAGAAACTGCGGATTATTCACGTTCAGACAACTATGTGAGTTAGCCATTAATCTTGTGAACTTTTTTTTTGCGTAGCCAAGGCAGGGTGAACCTGTGGAAAGCGTACATCATATATTTGGAGAACATCGCCAGTCGATCGCGATTTGACAATTTGTGCGATAGTCTGATACGAGACAGACTGGTTTATGGCGAATTCTCAATGATTTGGGTTTTTTTGTTTTTTTTTTATTAGAAGTAATGAACATTACAGTGATATAAGCCAAAAATAACATTATACATTTCCTGTTACCACTTCTTATTTTATCTTTAAGAAGAGAGGAATAGAGAAAGTCAGATAGATAGTAAGTGCGTGAGAGAGTGATACCACTTCTATTTTCAGATTTAAGAAGTGGTGAGAAAGTCAAGATAAGTAGCGTGCGTAGAAGATAAATCTCGGAAGAACCCATAGAAGCGAACAAAGAAAGAATACAAATGGCAAATAAACCAAAGAAAGAATGATATGTACTCAAAAGGTAACATACCAACTGCCTGCTGCATATAAATCGGCCACGCCATATAAAAAGTGCCCAAAATTAGATATCAAAACTGGCTGTGCCCACACCCAGGCTACCTACCTGCGTTCGTACCTCACAGCGAAAACCTGCCCAGCTCACCAGGTAAATAGCTGGGGTCCCAGCACTCTGCTGCCATTGTGAAAAAGGATACCACTTTATTTCAAAGTTGGGTTTGATTACTAAACTCATCCACTAAGCGACCAGTAATCAAATCTTTTGGAAATGGTCTGGATTGCCTGCTAGGAGGAATCTCATATCTTCGAGGTGTTACATTTCGGACATATTTGAAATTCCACATTTTATATCGTTGGTGTGGGAGCATTTTTCCAGAATTTAAGGTATGTTTGCCCATATTAGCCATAATTAAACTCTTTTGGTGAAGTCGCTCATATGCTTGGCTTCCATTGTTCAAATATTCAATTTCTGCATCGGTTCTGTTTTTATTTTTGAATTTTGTTAAAATTTCAAAGATTTCATTCCAGAATTTTTGGATTTTTATGCAAAAAAAAAATTGGTTGCTTCTTGGGATAGACATTTATCACAAATTGGGGAGACATTTGGAAAAAATTTACTTGTTTTAGTTTTTGAATAATATAGTTTGTGTAAGGTTTTAAATTGAATTAGAGTATGTCTTACATTGATCGAGCATTTGTGCACATATAGCAAGTGTTTATCGCAACTCTCTTTCGAGATTTTTATAGCTAGTTCTTGTTCCCAATCACTTCTAATTCTAATGGTATTTATATATTTAGGATATTATACAAGTATGATATTAAATTATTCTCAATGATAAGGTACATGATGAACTTCTACGTGATGCTGATCTCACTTTGGAGAGTGCTGAAAATCGCTGTCGTCTTGCAGAAATGACAGATTCTTACACCAAATCTTAAGGGCAGGGTCCCCATTCTGTCTATAATGTTTTTGTTGCCAGCACAGTTTATCAGGCCCAATGCCAGTTTTCACAGGTGCCCGGTAGATCTGGTGTTAAGTTCATTAATAATTGTGTGAACTGTGGAGGTTCGCATGCAGGCATTCATGCCCAGCTTATGGAAAACATTGCCACTTCTGTAAACGCAGAAATCACCTCATTTGTTGTTGCCATTCGCTTGGAAACAGAATACAAACAAAGCAATCTGTCCACCTGCTCCAACATGAGAGCTTACATCCACAGGGCTGCCAACATTGGGTGAGAGTTTGGAGTGAGAAATTGCGAGACCAAGCCTGAGGGAGCATAGCCCGAGGGGTGGGGGGTGTGGGAGGAGGATGTCCCCCCCTCCCATTGGTACGGAACATTTGCATTTTTCTGCTTGAAATTGTGTAATGTGGTGCATACTGTAGCGAGTCTTTTAACTTACACTAGAATGCAATATATATGCTTTAAATTGGATTAGCTATGAATAAGGTTAGAGTAAATTACATTCCTAATTACATTCCACAGTAGAGCCCAGGCTCTGATCCATACGTGCAGCACATGAATGATCTTAATGTATTCATGTATGGAAATCAGATTATAATCAAACACTTGGCCCATGTTGGCCAACCTGGGTCGCACTGCACACCTGGTACTACTCCTGGCCCTGACTCCAGTTGCATACCTTCTCTCATTCCTGTCCCCGATTCCAGGCCTACACCTGGCCCCCTATTCTACCCTGATCATAGCTGCTTACCTGCTTAGGTTCCCAGTGCTGAACACACCCCTGGTCCCAGCTTTGACTGCACACCTTGTACTATTCCAGACCTTGACTCTGGATGCACATTTGGTCCTAGCCCCTTTGCACTAACAATATATCTAGCCCACACATAAAGCCCCATATCTGACCCCCTGGACTTAACCTATTACGTTCACAGGTGCTTAGCTAATGCAGTAATCCTTTATGGGGCACTTCACAGACCAAATTATGGATAACAGAATTTGCTACATTCATTGGCTTCCTTGTTATCTAACATTCTAGTCACTTTGTCAAAAAAATCATCAATTGGTTGAACACAATTCCCATCCATAAAATTATACTCACTCAGCTGTATAAGTATTCTGATACAATTTCTTTCATTACCGTAACAAACAGTCCTGAAGTCATCAGGCTAATTACAAATCAATAACATTAGCCAACTACGACACATGAAGCGCTGAGCATTTGGATCCAAACATCATGGACAACTGGCCTCAGTTCCCCGCTCACATCTGAACCAGGGGCCGCGGAGCGTGTTTGAAAGTGGGGAGGCTGAGCGATCACTGATCACTGGCCTTGGGGGTACCAGTGAGGGAGTGGAGCAACCGAGTGGGGAGAGGGTGTGAAAGAAGGGTGTCCCCCCTCCCAGGATATGAACTTTTTGAAATTTGATGTATAAAAATCATGTTTAATGCATTGTAGAAGAATGATTTCAATGTTTTTTGTATGAAGTATTTTTAAGAGGTAACTTTTTAAGGGGTAACTTTATCCACACAAAGGGTGGTGGGTGATTGGAACAAGCTGTCAGAGGAGGTAGTTGAGGCAGGGATCATCCCAACATTTAAGAAAGTTAGGACAGGATAGGACAAGTTTGAGATATGGACCAAACACAGGTAGCGTAGCTAGGATATGTTGGCGGGTGTGGGCAAGTTGCGCTGAAGGGTCTATTTTCACACTGTATCACTCTATGACCACATTATACCTCCACCATGCATGAATGCTTCAAAATCAAGAGATCGAGTTTTATTGCCATATACTCAAGCATAGAAACATAGAAAATAGGTGCAGGAATAGGCCATCGGCCCTTCGAGCCAGCGCTGCTATTCAATATGATCATGGCTATTCATCTAGAATCAATACCTCTTTCCTGTTTTCTCCCCATAACCCTTGATTTTGTGAGCTAACTCTCTCTTGAAAACATCCAGTGAATTGGCCTGCACTGCCTTCTGTGTGAAGAAAGTTTGTCCTCATCTCAGTCCTAACTGGCCCCCCCTTTACTCTTAAACTGTGACCCCTGGTTCTGAACTCCCCCAACATCGGGAACATTTTTCCTGCAGTTACAGTAAGTGAAAATCTAGCAGGCAAGCAGGATGCTTTCTCCAACCACACCCATTTGAAGTCCACTATCTTCCACCGTTTCTACCCAGTGCCTGGTACATACTTCCAGCAGCTATTGGTTGTCCTCCAGGGTGCACCGAGCTGCAGCCTGATCCATGCCGGTAACCTGGGCAAATTTGTCACAGAGACTCTCACGGCAGCGGCGCAACGCTTCCGTCGCCTTGCACTGAGGCTGCTCCATGGCCAGAGCTGAAGTGAGCGACTCGCCAGCCCGGTAAACACTCGATAGCCCCGCTCCCCGTTTGCATCTGTCACTGCTTCTGCTTCCAACTCCCATGGCCCATGCAGTTGATATGAGTTTTGAAATTTTCGTTGATCACAGAATTTCTCACGACAGAGATTTGTCATCAGCGTGAGAATTTGGCGAAAAGTGTGATTCTCACGCTCAGTGCATGGTAGTTGGCAGTCCTGCCTCTCTATCCCCCTCTCTCTCCCCCTCGCTCTCTCTCCCCTTCTCTCTCCCCTCTCTCTGTCCCCCTCTCTCTCTCCCTCCCCTCTCTCCACTCTCTCTCTCCCTCCCACCTCACTCTCATCCCTCTCTCTCTCTCCCCCTCTCACCCCCCTCTCTCTCCCCTTCTCTCCCCATCTATCTCTCTCCCTCTATCTCTCTCCTCCCCCCTCTCTCTCTCCTCTCTCTCCCTCTCTCTCCCTCTCTGTCTCTCCCTCTCTCTCCTCTCACCCTCTCTCTCCCCCTCTCTCTCCCTCCCCTCTCCTCTCTCCCCATCTCTCTCCTCCCTCTCTCCCTCCCTCCCTCTCTCTTCTCCCTCTCTCCCACCTCACTCTCCCCCTTTCTCTCCCTCTCTCTTTCTCCTCTATCTATCTCCTATTTCTCCTTGCCCCCCCATCTCCCTCTATTTCCCCGTTTTTCTCTTTCCCCCGTTTTTCTCTTTCCCCTTCCCTCTTCCCTCTCTCTCTTTCCCCCCTCTCTCCCATTCTCTCCTCCCCTCTCCTCCCCCTCCACCCCCTCTCTCTCTTCCCTCTTTCTTCCATCTCACTCTCCCCCCCTTAACTCACCCTCTCCCCTCCCCCCTCCCTCTCCCTCTTCTCTCTCCGCATTCACTCCCCCTCTGTCTCTCCCCTCTCTCTCTCAGCCCCTCTCTCTCTCCCCTGTCGCCCTGTCTCATTCCCCTCTCTCTCTCCACCTCCCTTTGAGAGTCTCTGTCCCATCGGCACAGAGACTCGCGGCAGCGGCGCAACGCTTCCGACGCCTCCGATCGGCACGGGACTCTTGCACTGCTCCATGGCCGGAGCTGCAGCGAATGACTCGGCAGCCCCGCAAACACTCGGCAGCCCCGTAAACACTCACCAGCCCCGGCTTTCCGTCCGCATCTGTTCCCTCCGCTACATCTGCTTCCATCCCTCCCTCAGCCCTGGCTCTCCAACACCCGCGGACCATGCAGTTTATCTGAGTTTTGAAATTTTCGATGATCACAGAATTTCTCACCACAGAGTGTGAGAAATTTCTGATCAGCGTGAGGGTGTGAGAGTTTCTTCAAATGCGTTGGATTCGTCTCATAAACATCAAGATTCCATGGTCACTCTCCGCCTTAACGGAATGAATGTTATTGTTAAACTTGACACTGGAGCTTGTTGCAATATTTTATCCTTATCTGAACTCAATAGGATTCGTAAAAACGAGGTAATCAATCACATGGCCACCACTCTACTTTCATTTGCAGGTGGTAAGTGCACCCTGTCGGTCAAGTCGAGCTACGATGCCATCTTGATTCACATGTCCACAGCCTGAGCTTCTTTATTGTCCGAGAAAAAGTGCCTTCTCTGCTAGGCCTTGATGCTTGTAACAACCTGGGTCTGGTCACCTTCAGTACATCTGTCTATCAACTGTCTGCTACATGACTTCTGGTGGCGCTATGGAGTAAGGCAGACTCGCACTGTTTAGCTCCGGGAAAATTTCTGTGACAACGGGGGAAGAAAATCTGGGACTTACCTGCACTACAACGCTACCGGCTGCTTGCAATAAGCCTGTGACGTCATCAGGCACGTGACGCCACCGGCGGTATGTCTACACAACATACACCCCCAAAAACTGAGAAACACCGATAGGTGTAAAGAAATAGGCCCGACTGAAGCCTCGGGCTCAGGTTTAACAGCGTCCCAAGAAGAGATCTCAAAGAAGAAAAAGACAGATGTGGAAGAATTAAGAAGTTTCCTCGCTCAAGAAATCTCAAACATAACCGAAGAATTGAAAAAAACTTAAGCATAACTTCACGGATGAGTTGAAAACTTTTAAAAAAGAAATTAAAGAAGAAATTAAAGAAGATCTCGTAGCTTCTGTACATGAAGTACTGGATTCCTGGAAGTTGGCCATGGAAGAAAATCTAAATCAAAAGATTGAAGAAGTAAATGTTAAATTGAATTTGATGGAATCCAGATTTAATTCGAAGTTGGACCCCATCTCTCAGGCACTAGAACAACAACATAAAACTGTAATTGAATTAGAGGAAATTGCTGAAACAAGCTCTAAAACTACAAGTAAGCTTCTCTCCGAGAACAAGCGTTTATCAGGCTTATTGCATAAAATAACTGAAAAATGTATTGACTTGGGGGGATGACAGAGACGCCGGAATCTAATAATTATTGGCATTCGGGAAGGCAGAGAGGGGGATCGTGACCCCCGTGAATTTGCTGCAGATCTATTGAAGAAAATTTTAAATCTGGATCAAGCACCTTTACTTGCTCGGGCACATAGAGCATTGAGTCGCCGCCCAAGGGCGGACGCCCCCCCAAGACAACTGATAGTGAAGGTGCAATATGATCATGTTTTGGCTGATATGATGAAGAAAATCGTTTGCAGCAGAAATCTCAAATTTGAAGGAGACAAGATCAGTATATTTCAAGATTACCCGGTGGAGGTTGCCAAGAAAAGAGCATTGTTTACAGACACAAGAAGAATACTTAAGAATATAAAAAACCTGAGATATGCACTGATGTACCCTGCAACATTGAGAATCACCTACGACAAGAAAGGATACTTCTTCACCAAGCATACAGAGGCCCTTGAATTTGCAAAGAACATTGAGAATACTGAGAACATCGAGAGCGAGAGTGACAAAGATGATTAACACTTAACACTTAATATACACCTGATGATACTGGATATTGTTACTTTACTGTGAAGAAATTGAACTCTAAATTGCTATACTCAAGGACTGTCTTGAATTTAGAATGAAATTGAGCAGTTATCTCGTTAATGTTATATAATATTTTATATTTAGTACTAATTATTACTAATTACTACTAATCATAATTACTAATTATTATTAATTATTGTTAACTGGATCAACAGAATTCGCTAAAAGGATGAATGATTCAGTAATGTGTGATTCAGGCAATTTTTTTTTAATAAAAAAAATGGAGGTTTACTCCTTGATACTTGATACTTTTTGACTAATTATGGACAAATATTTTTGTTATATGAGACTAATATTTTACTTACTTTGAGATTATTAATTATTCCACTACTGGAATATAACCATTGTTCCCCCCCCCGTATATTGTTTTTTGTTGAAATTGAAGCTTTTCTTTTAAGGAAAGTACGGAGCTAGTAATATATTTTTTTTACCAAAAGCTACGGAAGTCCTTAGATGTCTAGCCACATTAGGGTGGCTATCACTAACTGCACTAATCATAGATGTAGTTTTTTTTTTCTCTTTACACTTTACTAATACAGCACTCTCTTATTTTTTCTATTTTATATTATATTATAATCATTATTTTGAATGGAATTATAAGTATTATTTAAGGAGATATGACCGAGAAGAAAACCTACAAGATCTAAAATTCATCTATCTGCGGTTCGGGTGTAAGGTATGGTTTAACGTGCTGAACCATCTGCTCTATTATAGTCCACCTTAATCATACGATGCAAGAAGTAAAAGTGAAAACTGAGAGTGAAGGAATTACATTCTGTAGTTGGAATGTTAAGGGAATTAATGAACCCACCAAGAGAGGCAAAGTATTAGCTCATTTTAAATCGCTTAAAACAGATATAATATTCTTCCAGGAGACTCATCTTAAAAAGGAAGCACAACATAGACTGAAAGCAAAATGGATTGCTCAAACGTATCATTCTTCATTCACACATACATCTAGAGGGGTTGCAATATTAATCCGTAAAGGTATACCTTTCAAACATATATCAACTATAGAAGATATTGACGGCAGATATATTGCAGTAGTAGGCGAGTTATACTCAAAAAAAGTGACTCTCCTTAATGTATATGGACCAAATTTTGATAGCCCACTGTTCTTCAAGAGAATACTTAATACTATTCCGGAATGCACACAAAATAATTTAATAATTGGTAGAGACTTAAATTGTACACTAGATTCTTATTTAGACAGATCATCAACTCAAAGTAAATCAAAATCTCAGTCAAGTGAATTTTAAAACTCAAATATTAACACTAGCAACATTAAGGATGTCTGGAGAATTGAAAATCCATTATTCATTTTATTCACCTGTGCATAAAAATATTCAAAGATAGACTATTCCTTAGTAGATTCTAAACTTATTCCATTCACCTACAACTCGCAATATCATAACATTATAATTTCGGACCATGCTCCATTAACGTTTATGATTAAACTAAACGGAATGGACAAGAAACAGATACAATGGAGACTTAATCCTCAAATTTTAAATGAAAAGGTATGTTGTGAATATCTTGTAAAACAGATTAATATGTTTTTCAATGACCAGTCTGAAATTTCTACCTCCCTTCTCTGGGAAACATTTAAAACATTTATACGAGGGGCATTAATCTCCTCCCAGGCATTTCTTAATAAAGAGAATAGGGCTAAACAACAGACATTGAAAATGGAAATAAGGCAATTAGACATAGAAAATGCAGGAGCACATTCATTGGCAAAACATAATAAAATTGCAGCACTGAGATATAAGTTAAATAAAATATACTCTGACCAAGTAATAAAGCTTTATCAACATACAAAACAATTAAATTTTGAATTTGGTGATAAACCACAAAAACTATTAGCATGTCAGCTTCGTAAATTGGACGGGGAAAAAATAATTCATAAGATTAGATCAGATAAGAGAGAAATATTAACACTCCCTAAAGATATTAATGACAGATTTTCACAATACTATCAATATCTTTATTCAACTAAAGTGACAGAACAATCAACAGGAATGGAAACATTTTTACAGAAATGTAACCTTAAAGGTTTAGATTTGCAAGAGCAAGAACTATTAGGTGCTGAAATAACGATAAAAGATATCGAAGAGTAAATTAGATCTTTAAAAAATGGAAAGGCCGCAGGCCCTGATGGCCTAAGCGCCAAATTTTATTAAAAAAATTATGATCTGATTTCTCCATGCTTACAAACACTGTATAAACACGTTTATACTCAACAGAAACTCCCGGAAACTTTAAACGAATCTACAATAATACTTATACCCAAAACTGATAAGGATCTGGAAGACCCGGCCTCATATATATAGAGCAATAGCTCTCTTAAATACTGATCAGAAATATTAACTAAAATCCTATCTCATAGATTGAGCTTAGTGATTAACAAATTAATACACCCCGACCAAACAGGTTTGATCCCAAAACGTCACTCATTTTACAATCTGAGACGATGATTTAATATTATATACTCAAATAGAATTGCTAATGCAGATCTAGCAATTATTTCGCTAGATGCTGAAAAAGCCTTTGATCAGGTAGAATGGTCATATTTATTTTCGGTGATGGAAAAATTTCGATCGGGAGAGAAGTACATGGGTTAAACTTTTATATTCTAACCCAACAGCTAGAATACTAACAAACCAAGTGTTATCAACTAAATTTAATCTTTCTAGAGGTTGTAGACAAGGATGCCCGCTATCTCCATTATTATTCGCTCTAGCAATTGAACCACTCGCAGAAAGTGTCAGAGCTCATCCAGAAATACATGGGTACAATACTAAAGACACAATGAATAAAATCTCTTTATATGCAGATGATGTATTAATATATATTACAAAGCCAGAAACTAGTCTTCCAAATTTATTATATCTAATAACTCAATTTGGTCAGTTCTCGGGATATAGAATTAATTGGAATAAAAGCGAAATCATGCCAATAACGGAACTCAATTTACATACACTACAACAATCACCTTTTAAAATAGTTGAGGAAAAAATGTCAATATTTAGGTATTTATGTAATTAAGACGTATACTTCTTTATTTAAATCAAATTTCCCACCTTTACTGAATAAACTAAACAAGAATATTCAATATTGGAAAACACTTCCCATTTCAATGTTTGGTAGAATTAATGCTACAAAAATGAACTTTTTGCCGCAATTATTGTACTTATTCCAGTCAATCCCGATATATATTCTAAATTTTTTTTTTTTTTAAATAGATTCTACTGTTACAAGTTTCATCTGGGAATATAAGAATCATAGAATAAATAAAAAACATTTATGTAAATCAAAGATTAATGGAGGTTTAGCTCTACCAACTTTTCTGTTTTATTTTTGGGCAGTTCATATTAAAAATATGAATTTTTGGTTGGAAGAAATGGATCAACAACCAGACTGGTTAACGATGGAAAAGGAGGACTGTTTACCTTTTGAAATCAGTTCGATTATGTTTGCACCGACAAAACTGCACAAAAAAACCTATATGAAAAACCCTATAATACATAGTGGTACACGAATCTGGAAACAATTTAAAAAGGCTTTAAAATTGGATAATATACAACTCTGTCTCCCTATTGTAAACAATCCCTTATTCAAACCTTCCATGCTGGATAAAGGTTTCACACAATGGAAAAATTATGGAATTAAAAAGATGGAACAACTTTATAAGAAAGGCACTTTTCTTTTATTTCAGGAGTTACAACAGATTTATGGACTACACTCAAATAATGTTTTTTGATATCTACAACTCAGAGATTATGTTAAATCAAATACACAAGATTATAGGAATAGGGAACCAGAAATCCTTGATGAATGTTTGAATAAGCATCCTAATACAGAAAAACTAACAACTTATGTTTATAATATCCTTTTAGATAGCGAGGTCCTATTGACAGAATCACATAGACATACATGGGAAAATGAATTAAGCCAACCCATAACGAAAGATATTTGGGACAAAAGTTTACAATATATACATCAATGCTCGTTAAATTGTATTAAATAACATGTTTTAATACAATTTAAAGTGTTACACAGATTACATTACTCAAAAGTTGAACTGAATAGAATCTTTCCACATGTCTCTCCTATCTGCAATAAATGTCAGCATCTAGAGGATAACTTAACACATACCTTTGCAAATTGTATAAAAATTAAAAAATTCTGGATTGAGATTTTTAGAATAACTTCTGAAGTTATTAATACTAAACTGGATCCGGACTCAAAACTAATAATACTTGGAATATCAGAACAAAGTTTAACACTTACAACAAGCCACAGAAATTTTCTAGATTAGTGTAATAATCGGGAAGAAATTAATATTAAAATTTTGGAAACGCCCTATAACCCCCACAATTAAAATGTGGATTATGGAAATGTCGGAGACCCTACATCTGGAAAGAATCAGATTTGCCTTAATGGACAAATAAGAACTTTTTGTTAGAATATGGTCTTCTTTCATCGATCACTTGAAAGGGTAGATTGTTCGGCAGGGGAACCTAACTGAAACTTGGACTCGGGATCAGATGAAAAGTTATACTCTATATTCCTTGATCTTATCTCCAATGATGTATTAATGGTAAATTATTCCATTCCTTATGATTTTTTTTTCCTATTTTTTTCTCTCTTTTTCTTTTTTTATTACTCTTAATCTATAAAAAAACAACTATTAGAGGCATAATGATTCAATTGATATTATTAATAATGTATGATTGATGTACACAAAATATTTCTACCATAATATGTGTTTGCCAATTTATTGTTTACCTCTAATAAAAATATTACAAAAAAAAAATTCTCTCTTTTTATTACTCTCAATCTATAAAAAAAACAACTATTAGAGGCAGAATGATTCAATTGATATTATTAATAATGCATGATTGCTATACACAAAATATTTCTACCATAATATGTGTTTGCCAATTTATTGTTTACCTCTAATAAAAATATATTTAATTTTTTTTTTTTTTAATTGTCTGCTAGATGTGGCTTCACTCAACAAATCCTGACACAATACAAAAGTCTGTTCGACGACAAGCTGGGCAGGTTACCTGTCAAATACACAATCACGACTGACCCCGAGGTACTCCCAGTTGTCCATCCGGCACACCGGATTCCCCATGCTGTGTGGGACTGTGTAGGAGGTGAATTCAACAGAATGGTGACTATGGATGTCATTACCCCCGTCGCTGACCCATCGGATTGGGTCTCAACCATGGTCGTAGCAACAAAAAAGAATAAGGAAGAAATACGGATTAGCATCAATCCTAAAGATTTAAACACTGCCATTAAACGACCACACTATCCATGCGCACAGTGGAAGAGATTCAAAGTCAAAGTCAACGTCAAAAGAGTTTATTGTCATGTGTCCCTGACAGGACAATTAAATTCTTTCTTTGCATAGCACAACAGAACATAGTAGGCAATGACTACAATTATATACGTAAATACACACATTAATTAATAAATTAATAAAGTGCAAATAACAGGTGGAGGGGTATTAATGTTCAGAGTTTTGTCCAAGCCAAGTTTGTGGGGAAGTAGCTATTCCTGAACCGGGTTGTTGCAGTTCTCAGGCTCCTGTACCTTCTACCTGAAAGTAGCAGGGAGATGAGAGTGTGGCCAGGGTGGTGTGGGTCCTTGATGATGCTGCCAGCCTTTTTGAGGCAGCGACTGTGGTAGATCCCCTCGATGGAAGGAAGGTCAGAGCCGATAATGGACTGGGCAGTGTTTACTACTTTTTGTAGTCTTTTCCTCTCCAGGGCACTCAAGTTGCCGAACCAAGCCACGATGCAACTGGTCAGCAAGCTCTCTACTGTGCACCTGTAGAGGTTAGAGAGAGTCCTCCTTGACAGACCGACTTTCTGTAATCTTATCAGGAAGTAGAGGCGCTGATGAGCTTTCTTAATAATTGCATCTGTGTTCTTGGACTAGGAAAGATCTTCACAGATGTGCACGCCCAGGAATTTGAAGCTCTTGACCCTTTCAACCATCGACCCGTTGATAACAGGACTGTGGGTCCCCATCCTACTCCTTCCAAAGTCCACAATCAGTTCCTTGGTTTTGCTGGTGTTGAGGGCCAGGTTGTTGTGCTGGCACGATATGGACAGTCGCTCGATCTCTCTTCTATACTCTGACTCATCCCCATCAGTGATACGTCCCACAATAGTGATGTCGTCAGCGAACTTGATGATGGAGTTTGCACTATGATCGGCTACGCAGTCATGAGTATAGAGTGAGTACAGCAGGGGGCTGAGCACGCAGCTTGAGGTGCTCCCATGCTGATTGTTATCGAGTCTGACACAGATTGTAGTGTAGCTCGGCAAGGCAACTGTATTCACAGTGCTAGATGCCAAGAGTTCATTCTGGCAGATTGTCCTGGATCACAACTCCTCAAAGTTAACCACCTTCAGCACACCCTTTCGACGTTACAAATTTCTTCGTATGCCATTTGGCATAAAATCTGCTAGTGAAGTATTTCAACGCGCTATGGAACAATTGTTTGCAGGTTACCCATGCTCCATCGTAGCTGATGATATCCTTGTTGCTGGACAAACTATTCAAGAACACAACGCAAATTTAAAGAAGGTTCTGAACCGCGCTAAATAGATCAACCTCAAGTTAAACCCTCTAAAGTGCAAATTCAGAGTACGTAGGCCATGTGTTCACTAAAGACAGCCTCAAACCCGAACCATCAAAACCCATTGCTATCAATGAGTTACCAGCATCCACGGACATGCTCAGCCTGCAGTGATTCCTTGGCATGGTAAATTACTTGGGAAAATTCATACCAAACGTCAGTGAACTATTGGCCCCACTGCGCCAGCTAACCCAACAAAGACACTGTTTGGGCTTGGCATGAGCAACAGCATAGGGTGTTTGACACTCTCAAGTAACAGATGTCTTGTACCCCCACTCTCACCTACTTTAATGCTATATTACCGGTCACACTGACTTGTGACGCCTCGCAGTAATGTTTAGGAGCAGCTTGCCCCCAAGATGATGGTGACGGCAACAGGCCTGTTGCCTATGCTTCACGCACCATGACACACTGAACAACACAACGCCCAGATTGAAAAGGAGCTGCTAGCGGTCGTTCTCGCATGCAAGTAGTTTAATGACTTTATCTTCGGACAAACGGTCACAATCAAAACTGACCATCAACCCCTAATCAGCAACTTGAACAAACCAATACATGCCTCTCCAGGACGCATTCAACGGATGTTGCTACAGCTTCAGAGGTATAACATTGTTCTAACCTACAAACGTGGCAAGGACATGCCCTTGGCTGACACCCTCTCGCGTGCTCCTCGAATGACCCACGAGGGTTAATCTACACCAGATGACGATTTTGTGGTTATGACTGTTCCCTTTATTCCCTCGTCCTGCTTGGAGGACCTGGTAGCCCACATTGCTGCTGATGATACCTTACGATCATTAAGCATGGTTGGCCTGACAAGCAATACAATCTACCACTTCCAGTTCGGCCCTTCTTTGCCGTTCGTGATGAACTAGTACAACAAGATGGCATTATCGTAAATGGCCACAAAACTGTCGTTCCTGCCTCTCTACACAGCAAGTATTTTGATGCTGTCCATGCGGGTCACCCAGGCGCTGAAGCAACTGTCCTGAAAGCAAAATACATGTTGCAGTCCTGTGCAGTGTGCAACAGTTTGACACCACATCAACAAAAGCAACCACTTCTCTCACACCCAGTTCCTACCCTCCCATAGTCCATAGTGGCAACTGACATATTTGAGTGTTGTGGCAAATAATACCTGCTTCTTGTCGACTCGTATTCTGGTTGCTTTGACATCGATCTTCTTAGTAGCCCCACTTATCATGGGTTAGTTCAGAAGCTGGCACGCTATTTCTCTGACCACAGAGCTCCATGTCAACTACTTTCTGATAATGGCAGTCCATATACTAGCCAGTACTTCAAAGCTGGGGTTTTCATCACATCACCAGCAGCCCTGAATACCCTCAGTCGAATGGACTAGCTGAATGTGCCATCAGGAGTGCAAAACAATTGATGAAATGGTCTCACAGAGCAAAATCAGATGTGTACCTGGACCTGCTTAACTTGCGCAACATCTCCCGCGACCCGATATTGGGTTCACCCGCTCAGCGTCTGATGTCAAGGCAGACCCGAGCCACATTGCCTGTGGCGAAACAGGTACCGCATGTGTTCCCACCATCAGAAGTCCAGTCCAGACTACAACAAAAGCGCGACGTTAAGAAAGGCTGGTATGATAAGACGAGTAGACCATTTCCACCGCTACCCGAGGGACAGGTGGTGCGTCTGCAAACCGACAAAAGCCACGACTGCATCGGTATAATTTCTGGAACTGTCTCTGAGCCACGTTCATACTTGGTCAATGCCGATGGCGGCACCTACAGACGTAATAGGCAACATGTCCTGCCTGTGAATGACCCAGCACCACCTCCGTACTATCCTGACCGCACAAGTGTACTTCCATCCACATCCAGCGGCATCGACCCGACTGCACCAGCACGACAACCGTTTCTGATACGGTTACTTCGCCTATGGTCACATTGCCTCCACCTGTGCCAAAGTCTCCTGTTTCATCACCGGGAATGCCGTTTCAATCTCCAACTCCTACTTCACCGCCGATCGTGTCCCCAGTGATGGGACGAGATGCAGGACTGTGCCATACGCGTGCAAGTCGTGTTTGTAAGCCCACCTTAAAGTGCCCGGGCTATGTTTGAACTTCCTCCAGTTTATTGACATATACTATATGTGCTCTGTATAATCAGTAGTTTTACATTTGCATTTAATTCTTTAAGAGGGAGCATGTAGATTAGTGTGTAAACACAGATTATGCATGCTGCATATGTCACTCATACTGTTGATCCACCCACAGGCTTGACAGTGAGTTATCTTTCTCTCTCTCTCTCTCTTTAGTTAGACTAGCTGAATGCATGGAGAAAAAAGCACCTGGTGTTTCCTCCGTAGAGTTGCTATTAAAAGATTATGGATTCTAATCACTATGTGTGAGTCTGATCATTTCAACACATACTAGAACTATATTTATAGTGTTTTAAAATTATTTTTTTCGCAAGACCTATTTCCCTTTTAATTCCTTGAAGATTTTATGATATGGCAGAAAAGCATTACAACATTTATTTTGATTTAATGGTTTGATAAATTTGCTTGTAAAGTCAGTGACTTCATACAGAGTTTCATCTTATCTACCATTGAGTATTCATAGCATTCTGACAGCTTCAGACTCAAGGCCTCTTTTTGCATAAAATGGGGAGCTATGACATATAGAGAAATTCAAATAATATTTCAGGAAGACAGGTGGAATGTAAAACAAAATGACACAAAGTGCTCGAGTAACTCAGCGGGTCAGGCAGCATCTCTGGAGAATGTGGATAGGTAACGTTACTGTTCGAGAAGTGAACGTGCCCCATCAACACTAGTCCTACCTGCCCGTGCTTGGCCCATCTATATTACTAAAAGTCTGATCTTGACTGTTTTTGGCCCACTGTGGTGCGATTTCTGAGAGAACACCGCCACCACTATGGCCGTCATGTTTGGCCACCTCGCTCAGAGGCCCCCTCCGCCTTCCTGGACCAGAGGATGTTTCCCATCGATGAAAAATGAGAGAGATATTAATGTTTTTAACAAATTCCCCATTCTCTCTGCTGCCCCCGCTGGCGGCAGGGGGAGGGACTATAAAACCCGGAAGTGTCGTGCCTCACTCAGTCTCTGCCAGTCCCAGGAAGCCAGAGGGTCACGGCTCTCTGAGCTGCGGATAACACTGAACGTATTGGTTGTAAAGTATTTGTAAATTTGTTTCTCTTGGCTGTGAAAAAATGTTTATAGAAATTGTAATGTATTGGTTGTAAAGTATTTGCAAATTTATTTCTCTTGGCTGTTAAAAAAATGTTTACAGAAATTGTATTGTATTGGTTGTAAATAGATTGCAAATTTGTTTCACTTGGGTTTTAAAATGGTTGCAACAGTTTTCGGATGAATAAAGCATGAATAAACATTTTATTAGATCAGAACTGTGTTTAATTTTAAAATTGGCATTCATTCTGTGATTTTCGCTTGGTTGCAAGATGGCGCCGATGACGTCATTTCCAGTTAGCGGCATGCTGGCGCTGAGTGCATCATTTCCGGTTCGTGGCAAGCAGCGGGATGGCGGCGAGTGCAGGTGCTGCTGAATAATTCATGAGTTTACTGCTCTATGGTGAGTGTGTTTGTTAAATGTTATTTTGCTTCAGCAGCAGCAGCCTGTACAGCAGGCTTTAAAGATTAGTTTTACACACTGCATGTTCAACACGTTCTGAAGTTACTTGGCATTTTAGTATTGGGTGTGTGAGTGTGAGTGTGTGAGCGTGCGTGGTCTCAGTGACTGAGCTGTCAGCCCAAGAAACCATTCGGCTCACAATGTCCATACTAGCCCTCTAGAAACCAGTCCCTTCAGCCCACAACACCATGCTAGCGCTACAGAAATCCCCCCGACCCCCACTGGCCAGAAATATTGGAATTGGTGGTGAGGTGGAATATTGCGTTGGGGGACCAGCCCTCCCATGTGAAGCTGGGGCCCAACGGGTCCCACTTAGTCCAGTAACCTTCTAAAACTATCCTATCCATGTATCTGTCTCTAAAACATTATGATGGTACCTGCTATTATTCCTGCACTTGTGTCCTTTTGTGTATGAACCAAGATCTGAAGTTTTTTGTTTCCGCAGGTGCAATGTAGACCTTCGTTGTAGGGAAATGGAGTATGGTACCAATGAATTCCCGCCTAACTGTTTAGGTCTCCATGGGAATACAACTGCCATGTGGTGTACAGTTTTGGTTTCTTGATTTAATTAAAAATATATTTGTCATGGAGACACTGCAGAGAGGGTCATTGAATTGGTTCCTGAAGATAAAGCAGTTGACATTTGCCTTTTATGGAAAGGTTGAGCAGTAGCGAAGATGACATTATTGCCACGCACAAGATTCTGAAGAGACGTTGCTGGTGTAAATACAGTTTAGATGTATTTTTTACAAAACTGGGTGGGAACATAGTCTTACATCACCCTTAAAGATGCGGACAAGGAAAAAGGTCTTCTCTTGGAAGGGCTTTTTTTTTTAAATCACCCAGAGAACAGTGGATGCTAATCCAGTATGTATATTCAAAGCTGAGACAGGTAAGGTGAAAGGGGAATCAGTTGTAATGAGAACAAGTAGGTAGGTCTTCAAACTAAAGTTCAGATCAGTCATGGTCCTGTTGATTGGCAGGACAGGCTCAAGGGGCCTTATGAAATACTTTAACTCTTAATTTTCTTTTGTTTTTATTTTCTTATATTATGATTGGAACTAATTGGAGATGAAGTTGGCTTGGTATATAGAAAAAAATTTGGAGTACTGTTAAAGCAGTGACCTGTTTCAAAGGGTGGCACAATGGTAGAGTTGCTGTTTTGACAGCACCGGAGACCCAGTTTCATCCCTGACCACGGGTGCTGTCTGTACAAAGTCCGTAAGTTCTCTTTGTGGGTTTTCTCCAGGTGCTCCGGTTTCCTCCCACGATCCAAAGGTTCATAGGTTAATTGGTCTCTGAAAATTGTCCCCAGATTGTCCCCAGTGTGTGGGATAGAACAAGTGAACAGGTGATCGTGGTCGGCATGGACTCAATGGGCCTGCTTCCACGCTGTATCTTTAAATTCAAAACTAAACAATCTAAAACTGGACAGGACTTCCGGGGGCGGCCATGAAGCTGTAAGGTCGCAGCATTGAGCTCCTCTCCCGCTAAAATTGTGAAAAAGCCATTTTGAGAGACAGGATTGATTTAAAAAAACTCACCGGAGCTGGAATTTAATAGTAAGATTAAACGAGAACTTACCAGTTTGAAGTTTGATCTTTATTTTATGAGGAGTAACGATGAGGGATTACGTGAAGAAGCCCCGCCTGGCGCTGGAACGGCATACTTCAAAGCAGCGGCATGAAAAACACAGAACACAATAGCCGGAGTAAGATAGTAAGGCTCATCATAAATTTAGAACTACCAGATGATTATTTATTTTATGAGGGTGTGGAGTGGAGGGCACGTAATCCCTCATCGTTACTCCTCATAAAATAAAGATCAAACTTCGAACTGGTAAGCTCATTTAATCTTACTATTTTACTTCGGAGTCACGTGAGTGACTACGTGAAGATTTTGAAGCTTCTGTGTTTTTCATGTCGTAGAATTCTTTCCATACGACAGTTCAGCTAGGTCAACACATACATGAGAAAAACCAGACTAGTTTTTTAGTTCTTTCCATAAATCTTTTAATGATAAAAGAACATATAATAACCTCTTTTTACACCTAAGGGAACCATTACAAAGTGATAAAAGATATAAGTGATAACATAATTGATAATATCAATCAATAGTGAAACAAAGCAGGTGATTATAGTGAACCCAACACCGCGTGTCCAAAGCCTGTCATTGTGTGAAACAGGTTTATTGTTAGACTTTGAAAAGTTTCTTCTTTACACCACCCTGCGGTTTCTAAAATATGTTCGAGTGGTACATCCTGTAACTTCGCCGCGGAAGTAGCTGCTGCCCTAGTGGAGTGAGATTTGAACACATCAGTGTCTACTCCTGCTAAAAGTAACACCTGTTTTAACCACCTTGAGATTGTTTGCACTGAAGCTTTTGTGTGTGGTTTCATTATGCGAAATCATTAATGTTTTTTCATCTCCTCGAAGAGTTTTTGGTAAACTTTTACATAATGATTCAAATGTTTAACTACACACAACGTTGGATCAATGGGATAAGCTTGAAACATTACCTTTCGCTCCAGTTCTCCCTGGTCTGCTTTGTTTGATCAGATCGTAAACATAGAACACAATGTTATTGCAGTCACATGCATACAGTCTAAACGTAACATTTGTAATGTTTGCACCCTTTAAGCTGAAACCAATGCCATTAACATTACTAATTTAAATGTTAACTTTCCCAATGACAAAACTTCGATTGGAGTCCATTGCCTAAGTAAGGTAAGTACAATGCTAACATCCCAAATTTCTGTATATCTTGGTTTGGGTGGATTTTTGTTAAAGATTCATAAATCTGGATATTAATGGATGTGATCCAATTGATTTCTGGTCAGAGATTTGTCCTAAATAAGATAAGGCACTACGTGCACTATTAATGGCACTGTAACTTAAGTGTTGTTCAAAATGCAACTCGGCAAGGAACTCCAATATGTTTGCAATGTTCACAGTATGATAGGATATATTTGACTGTCTGCAAAAATTTTCCCATTTCTTTATATGTGTCATATATTGTCTCTGAGTGCTATCTCGCCATGATGCGACTATAATATCCATAGTTCTATCCGATAATCCAAGCTCCTGTAGTGGTCTGGTCAAAACCTGCAGATTAACAAATTCATATAAGCATGTAATGGATGAATTTCTTTGGTTACTGGTTTTATCAATAAATCACTGCTGCTAGGAATTGACATATATGGTTCTTTAATCATGTTTTAACATCAATGGGAACCATGGATGTGCCGGCCAATTTGGAATTACCAATAATCTGTGGCAGAATCTTGTTCTATTTCTTCAGACATTGCTGAACCAGAGCAAATGGCGGAAAAGCATAAAATAACATATTCCCCCAGTTTAGTGAAAAAACATCTACTGCTACTGCGTCTGGATCTGGTTCCCAAGACACATATTTAGGCAATTGATGATTTAGTCTTGATGCAAACAGATCAATGTCTGGTAACCCATATTGAGTCACAATTTTACTGAACATTACTGGGTTCAACATCCATTCTGTGTTGTCTTTAAACATCCTTGATCTATTGTCTGCCACCACATTGTCTTTACCTGGGATGTAATTTGCCGAAATCCAAATTTGGTGGTTAATACACCATTGCCATATCTGATTGACCAAACAATCACATGATACCGATCTGACTCCACCCATGTGATTAATATATGCAACAGCTGTTTTATTGTCTAATTGTATCAGTACATGCAGATTCTTTTTTGTAGAACAATATGCCTTCAACCCATAAAATGCACCCAATAATTCTAAATAGTTAATACCATATGTTTGGAGAAACATTTCCTCTTGGACAGTCCATCTGCCCCCACAGCTGGTGAATGAATCTGTCGCCCCCCATCCGAGAGCACTTGCGTCTGTTTGTAAAATTACTTCAGGCTGTTGTATCAGAATGTTTTTAGCAGCTTGTGGGACATTTTCAATCCACTATTGTAATTCCAATAAAGCTTCTTTTGTTAATTGCATAGGCCTATCAAAATGGCCTGCTCTCTTTTTTAGAGCTCTTATATTGTCCCTTTGAAGGTTTTGGTAATGTAATGGACCAAATTCTACTGCAGGAAATGCTGCTACTAATTTACCAATAACCTTTGCTACTTCTCAGATGGAGGGATAAGGTTTGTGAATGAGACCCCTACAGGTCACTAAAATATCATCAATCTTATCTGTTGGCAAAGTTACTAACATAGTAACTGAGTTAATAAAAAAACGCAAATAGTTAATTGACTGTGCTGGCTGCAGCTGGGACTTAATTGGATGAATCAAGAAACCTAACTTCTCAAATAAAGTTTTAGTTGCTGAAACTGATTTTTCAGCTGATTCCTGATTACTATTGATGATTAAAATGTCATCCAGATAAGCCATAATGATGTGCTTTTGTGCTCTTAATTGTGCTAAAGATGGTCTCAACAGCTTTGTAAAGAGCCTGGGAGCTGAACTTAACCCATTTTGTAAAGCTTTGAATTGCCACAGCTGTCCCAGCCAATTAAATTTTAAATACCTTCGAAAGAACTGATGTATTGGTACTGAATAGTACGCATCCTTTAAATCAATTGTAGCCATATAACAACCTGCTGATATCAAATGTCTTGCAGTGTTAAATGTTTCCATTTAAAAAGTTTATATTCGACAAATTTATTAAGATTTGTAAGGTCCAGAATAATTCTGCAACCACCATCTTTTTTATTTATTGGAAATATATTTGACACAAATTGATGCTCATGGTCAACAGTTTTTTCAATAACACCTTTTTTTAAACAATTTGTCAATTTCCACATTAATTTCTGCCTCTTCAATTGCAGAAAACATGAAACCATAAGCAGGTTTATTTTGTACCGGAGAATTAACACCTTCTTTGAATGTAATAGTAGCTCCTGAAACTGTTTGTAAAATAAACCGATCAGATGTGATGGCAAGCCATTCATCATAAAACATTTGTAATCTCCCTACAACTGGAGATTTGTCCACAGTTTCTTTAAGCATAGAATAAATTTTTGTACCTCTCCATATGAACGCGGTGGTCTCCTTCTCCCCGTATACGGGTGAACATTAGGCTGTGTCAGATGATAATATTTTCTTATCATACTCCTGCCTCTGTTTCCAAAATCAAATCCCCTTCTTGACGTAAAATACCTTTTTTGTCCAAAGACGAAAGGTCTCATGTGGCTAATAGATTTAGCCTCTTCATCCATTTTTCTTATTTGTTTAGGCAGGTTTTCTCCAAATAGATAACCAGGAGCTTGAACACCACTTGATCGACACAGACCTGCAAACCTTGGATGAAATATGGGCCGAATCGCAATTTTCCTCATACAATTAATTTCATAGAAGGAATTGCAAAATAAGCCCAAAGTATCTTTTTGGATTTTATCCATCTCCAACCCCTCCATTTGCCTTCCAAAAGCAGTAATGGCAGCAGAAATCAATTTGAGGATTCTTTGAAATCTTATTTCTTGTCCTCTCATGCCTGGAGTCATAGGCGTCCATATAGACGGATTAACCGTAGGTACCTTCAATGAGGTGCAATTTTCCGGTGTTTTATATAATTCTGCTGTTTCAATCATCACAGAATCTTGAAGTTGGTGAGATACCATATAATTAATACTGGCAGCTAGGTTTTCTTCCATAGCCTCACCACTTCCTTCAGGTATAGCAAAATCTTTTGCCATCTCAGGCACATCTGGCCTTCTCTTTTTTTATTCGTGGTGTGCACTCATAATCCACATCACCACTTGCAGGGTCTGTCTTTTGCAGCCCTGATATACTTGGAATTATATCCAATGAGACTTCCTCCGCCCTTAATCCTGGGTCCGGAGTTTCAAATTCCCAATTTGGCACATAGACATATTCTGTATATTCAAACCCCTCAGGGTCATTTTGGGAAACTTCTGGGTACTGTGACCCTTGTCTCATTATATTTTGGAGCACTTTCTCCATATGTTCCATTTTTTGCCATATAGCTTTATTATCCGGAGGACTTTCATTATCAGAGTCATTATCAGAAACCACGGGCCTCGCGGATTTCTTTTTACTTTTTCTAGGAACATTTTCCTCCGTGGTTTGTATTTCTGGAGAAATTATAGTCTCACTAACGGGTGAATCAGCGGCCACCGGTATCGGAACCAGATCCGCTCTAAACTCTTGTCCCGTTTCTTTAGCTTCACCCCGGGACGATCTTTTTACCCGCGAAATTTTCCTTTGAGACTTCTCCATTTTTCTTTTCCATTTATCTGGCTAAATCAGTACGCCAGCGTGACTCTGATTGTAACTTTTACTTTCTCTTTTGCTGGTTTTACCAGCGTAACGTCTTTTTTAGAACGTCCCCACTTTTCCTTACACTTACCTGCGGGTCCGTTCCGGCCGCTGCGAGGAGCTGCGCTCTGCAACTCTTGCTTCTGCCGTCAGCGTCGACGTAATGCCGTTCCAAAGGATCTTGTTTACAAAGACAAGAAACATTCTGAAAGGTATATCCCAAGTGAGATATGGGGTGATTTATCCTGCAAAAATGAAAATTACTTATGAGGCTACTGAACACTCATTCATGGACCCTGAAATGGCTTTTAAGTACGCACAAGATATCGTAAAGGATGAAGATGACGACAAGCAGGAAGATTAAACTTTTTAATACAAGATCTTGCTCTAATTAAGATGGCGAAACATTTCCAGACAGTTACCAGATATGCCTATCTGTCTGGAATGTGTTTTCGAGCGTACAGTCCATGCTTCACCTTGAATGGAAAACTTAAAGATAAACAAAAGGACATTGAAGATACAGAATTAATGAAGGAATTAATGAGGAATTAATGAGGGACACGGAATGAGACATTACGGATTCCAGCTGCGAGGTTTTGTTTAACCCCTTGGAACCTGCTTGTATTAAAGAAAGGGATATAATGTAATACTTTTGGGTGGATATATATGGTAATGATCAGAATAGATTAATAGTAAGATTAAATGAGAACTTACCAGTTTGAAGTTTGATCTTTATTTTATGAGCAGTTACGATGAGGGATTACGTGCCCTCCGCTCCCAAAACCCTCTATTATAAAGTTCAACTGGTATGGAAGTTCTCTCTTATCTTACTATATTAGTCTACTCTGGTATCTGTGATTTCACACCACTGCTTTGAAGAATGTCGCGCATGCGTGCTGGCGGGGTCTTCACGTAATCCCTCATCGTAACTCCTCATAAAATAAAGATCAAACTTCAAACTGGTAAGTTCTCATTTAATCTTACTATTTTACTTCGGAGTCACGTGAGTGACTACGTGAAGATTTCAAAGCTCTGTGATTTCATGCCCTGGAACGAGACCATGCTCACACACTGCCATTCTGGGACGGAGGATGAACGTATTTCACACACGACACTGTGCTGAAAAACAATAAAGGTATTATTCATACCTAAAATAATATGCCCCACATTGGGTAATTTATTTTACAGAACTTAATTTTTCCTGCAAACATCTCAGGATCGGCCACGGGTTTATTATAAAGCATTGAATGCGTTCATTGCTCCCCCCCCGCTGTGGCAAGGATGTGGTCCATAGGAACTCCCATCATCCTAGCGTCCGATGTAGATGCAGCCCTGTTGGAGTGAGATTTGAAACATTAGTATCCACCACTGCACGTAATACCACCCGAACCATCTGGATATGGTTTGCACTGTGACCTTAGGTGAGGGCATTTATGGCTAATGAGAAAGCTCTCTTCGTGCCCATAAGTGTCTTGGTGACTATATATTGGAAAATATGTGTCACTATGCAGGGCCGACTATCTGCAGGATAGGCCAGAACTCTAATATTTGCCAAAGGAACCGGGTCAGTCTTGTTTAAGTACCCCTATATGTAGCAGGTTATCTGCCATTTGTGACAGACATGACGTCCTATTCTAGCTTGTGTAAGGACTGGACCCGTTGTGCTGATCCAAGTGCCATAATCCTTCCCATCTAGGATATTAGTTTGTCCAGAGTGAGCCCCGATATTGGTGTCCATCCTCGTAACATGGTGTACTACCCATGTCCCATATATGGGTGTATCTGGGCCTGGGGGGAATAGAGTACAAATACCCCTCATTCGTTTAGGTACTAGTGGGTGTGATCCTATAGCCAGGTGATCACTCCCTCTGCCCAGATATTAGATAGGGCACTCCTTGCACAATAATGGCACTGTAACTCAATCCTTCATCGAAATGAAAGGTGGCCAGAACTCCAGCACTTCAGTGTTGGTGGCTGAGTCATATGTAGTGTTTGTCCTGGTGCAGAACACTTCCCATTTCCTGACATATGTCAGGTACTGTCTTCTCGTGGACTCCCTGCACGACGCTGAGATGGCATTGATCGTCCTGTCGGAGAGTCCGTTATCCCAGAAATGGCCTGTTCAGAAACTGCAAATCAACAAGTTCATACAGTCATGGCACGGATACTTTCCCGCACAGGGTGTGCCAACCTCCTTGGCCGTTGTTGATCCAGATGCAGGGTTCTGAGACCATCTTTGTACTGTTGGGAACCATGGTACCCGTTGCGGCGTCTTGTTTAATTATTGTAAGACTCGCCTGATGAGGCAGAAGGGGAAAATGCATAGCAAAACAAATCCCCCCCCCAATGCAGCGAGAAATCGTCCATCGCTGCTGCCCCTGGGTCTGGTTCCCAAGCAACATATGTTGGTAGTTGGTGAATTAGTCTGGATGGAAAAAAGGTCGATATCTGGTGTCCCATACCGGTCTATAATATCTGTAAACACTTTCCGATCCTACATCCATTTAATGTTGTCGTTGAATTTACGTGACCTGGTGTCTGCCACTGTATTTAGCTTACCTGGAAGGTAAGTGGTTGAGATCCAAATCTCTCTCCCAGACACCAGTGCCAGATATTATTAGGCAATTCATCACATGATATCGACTTTATTTCACCCATATGATTATATATAGGCCCCCAGTGTGGTATCAATTTGTACCGTACATGCAACTGGTGCTCATCTGAGCAGTAGGCCCTGAGTCCATGAAACGCTCCCAGCATTTCTAGATAATTAATTCCTAGTGCTTTAAACAGAATAATTTTTGTGCACTCATCTGCCACCACAACTTGCGGTGGTATTAGTTGCTCCCCAACCTTTAGCACTGGCATCAGTCTGTAATGTACCCTAGGGATATAGAATGGGGTGATGGGGTTAGGATAATATTGAACATTTCTATCCACCAGTTTAATTCTAATTTACTTTCCCTGGTAGTTGCATAGGCCTATGGAAATGGCCTGCATGATTTTTGAGAGCTAAAATTTCCCTCTTCCAGGTTTTAATAATGGAGTGGTCCAATTGTGCTGCTGGGAACGCAGCCACCAATTTCCCAATCACTCTTGCTCCTTGCCGAATGGATGGTTCCCTGATGCCAGTGAGGCTTTTGCATACTCCCATCAAGTCTGTCACTTTGTTTGGTGGCAAGGTGATAGACATATGAACAGAGTCAATAGTGAACCCCAAATAATCCATGGTAGTGGAGGGTTCCAATTTTGATTTATCTGGATGTACGTTAAATCTCTGTGTTTTGGCTGATACCACCAATGTAGCCAGCTCCAATTTTCACCTACAATGAGAATATCATCAAGGTAAGCCATGACGATATGGTTATGTTTCTTTAAGTATGCTAAAGCTGGTTTTAAATAAATTTGTAATAGCCTGGGTGCTGATGACAACCCATTGGATAAGGCATACTGCCATAGCTGTCCCATCCAGATAAATTTCAGGTATTTACGATGACCCTGTGTGTGACAAACGTGTCTATTTTGAAATGGGCATACTGAACGGAAGTATTTAGTTCGGTCAAATTTGTAATGATACGGCAACCACCATCTTTTTAGTTTTTTATAAATATATTTGATACGAACTCTTGAAATTCTCTGATTGTTTTCTCAATCCCTTTTGTGTTTAGTCTTAACAGTTCAGCATGGCCTGCTGTTCTCTCTTTTTGTGAAGTATGAACCTCCTGCTAGGCGTATGCTGAACTGGGACGGTAGTTCGTATACAAATTCAATTTTGTAATTCTGAATACTTCCGAGTATGTAAAAGTTCAGAGGTAAAAGTGCAGCACACATGATGAAAACAAGTGCAACCGTCCCCCAACTTTTGATGAATCGGACATGCAATGTTTTTTAAGACAACCAGACCCACCTACCTCCATGGTTACCGGTGTTGTGTGGGTTGTCTCCGCAGTTGTTTCTTCTGGTATTGTGTTGCTGCGTTGTGGGGTTGGCGCATTTTCCATGAAGGCCGGGCTGGGCCATGGTCTGAAAGACCGCTGTGCAGGTGGGCCGGCCTTCGAGCTTTCACCACCAGATGGTGTTCCATAGCACCGATGTCTGGTGGGTGTGTAGGGGTGCTGCCGCTGTTGATAGTCGCTGGAGGAGCGGCGCTCCTCCCGACAGTCGCTTCCGCAATGCGTTCGACGATATGTCGCGCATGCGTGCTGGCGGGGTCTTCACGTAGTCACTCACGTGACTCCGAAGTAAAATGTTAGATAAATTGGAAAGGCATATATACTTATAGAACTTATATACGTTGTGTTTTATTTTAGGTTTATTATTTTTCCCCTTTTTTTCTGAATTTTTTCTGTTTTCAATTGCTCTGGTATATGAAACGGTTCACAGCCTTTTATGAGACTCTGTTAAGGGGACAGATCTCAATGTATAATAACAACAACGGAAGTCCATATATTTTACACCACCTTAGGTGGCTTCGCTTTTTTAAGGTACCTTCTCTTAGATACGTTAACATCACTTTTTTTTTTTAATTCACTATCAAGATTCTTATTTGTTTAATTTAAAAAAAAAAAAACTTCACATCACATTTGTTCTTTTTTTTCTTATTAAGGTATTACACAGGAGGGAGATGTAATATAAATGTAAAAGTTCGAGACGTTCACCCAGCACCCAGAGTTCTGAGGTATTTGGTTGCACCATGTGAGTCAAAAACACCAAACTGATATATTTTGCAAGACGATAGACAAATAAAGGAAGGAGGAATTACATTCTGCAGTTGGAATGTAAGGGTGCCAATGAACCAAATAAGAGGGGTAAAATTTTTGCCCATTTAAAATCATAAAATTCTGACATCATGTTTTTGCAGGAAACGCACATGAAACAACAAACACAGATGAGATTGAAGGCAAACTGGGTCAAACATACCATTCTTCATTTACTTCTAAAGCTAGAGGTACGGCTATTATTATTCGGAAAGGTATACCATTCAAATTAAAGAATACTATTTCAGATAAAGAGGGAAGGTATATTATAGTTTCGGGAGATGTTTATTCAACCCTGACTATGATAAATATTTACGCTCTGATTTTTGATAATCCCCAATTTTTAAATAAAATTATAGATATAATATCAGAGTTTAATTACCAAAATGTAATAATAGGGGGGACTTCAATTGCGGTTTAGATCCATATTTAGACAAATCAGTAAAACAAAGGAGGGGTAACATAAAATCTAAGACTAGTGAACTTCTAAATACATATATAAAAAATACTAATATAATAGATGTATGGAGAACTGCTAATCCAACTGGAAGGGAATATTAGTTTTACTCATCGGTACATAAAGCTTATTCACAAAATTGATTATTTTTTAGTGGATACAAAATTAATTCCACATACAACTAATCCTTCATATCACACCAGTATTATTTCCGATCATTCTCTGTTGACTTTTCTATTAAAATTTGAGGGAATGCCGGGTAAAAAATCTTTCTGGAGGTTTAACACACAAATTCTAAATGACCCACAAGGTTATAAATATTTAAAACAAGAAATGATTTTTTTTTTTTGAGACAAATGAAACACCAGGTATTTCACCTTATTTACTATGGGAAACCTTCAAGGCATTTATCAGAAGAGTTATAATCTCATATCAAATTTTTCAAAATAAAAAGAATAAGACAGAACAACAGATGCTAGAACAAGAAATTAGACAATTAGAGTTAGATAATGCCAAAGATTCAACTACAGATAAACATAATAAGATAATACTACTGACATTTAAACTTAATCGAATTTTATCGGCAAGAGTAATAAGATTATTCCAAATCACAAAACAGGAACATTTCGAATTTGGTGACAAGCCACATAAACTCTTAGCTCTTCAATTGAAAAAACAAGAAAAGGAAAATACTATCACTAAAATTAAATCAGAGAAAGGTAAATTACTAACATTACCTAAGGATATTAACAATAGATTTGCTCAATTTTATCAAAATGTGTATACATCTAAAACTAAAATAGAAGATAGTAAAATTATACATTTTTTAGATAACTGTAATCTTCCAAAACTTGACCTTTCGGATCAAGAGGAATTAGGAGCTAAGATTACACTTGAAGAAATAGGTGAAACGATAAAATCGTTGAAAAATGTTAAGAAGCCTGGACCAGATGGTTTTAGTAATGAATTTTATAAAAGATTTCACGAGATAACGGCTCCACGCTTACTTAATTTATATACTCATGCCTTTAAAGAAAATTACCAGAAACATTAACTGAATCAACTATTACGCTTATACCAAAATAAGATAAAGATTTAGATGAACCGGGCTCATATAGAGCTATATCACTTTTAAATACAGATCAGAAAATTTTAGCAAAGACCTTAGCAAGAAGATTAAGTAAATATATTAGTAAATTGATAAATCCTGATCAAATGGGGTTTATACCCAAAAGACATTAAGTTAATAATTTGAAACACCTGTTTAATATAATGTACTCACATAAAACAGAGGAAGAAGATATATCAATTGTTTCTCTGGATGCAGAGAAAGCATTTGATCAGGTAGCATGGCAGTATTTATATAAAGTATTGCAAACATTTAATATGGGAGAGAATTTTATTGTATTGGGTAAAATTACTATATGATAAACCGACAGCAAGAATATTAACCAATAATATGTTATCTCCAAAATTTCAATTATCGAGGGGCAATAGGCAGGGATGTGCTTTATCACCTCTGCTATTTGCCCTTATGATAAAGCCCCTGGCTGAAAGTATAAGAAGTTATCGGAATATTCAGGGATATAATACTAGGGACTCAAATAATAAAATGTCAATATATGCAGACGATATACTTTTATATATTACAAACTCACAAACAAGCATACCAAACTTATTAAATTTAATAGAGGAATTCGGTTTTTTTTTCTGGATACAGAATAAATTGGAATAAAAGTGAAATCATGACGTTAAAACCTCAAGAATCTACACACCTAATAAAATTCCCCTTTAAAATTGCAACAGAAAAATTTAAGTATTTGGGTATTCAAATTACTAGAAAATACAAAGCATTATTGAATGCTAATTTTATGCCTTTATTAAATAAACTCAACACATCAATTAAATTCTGGAAAACACTTCCGTTATCATTAATAGGCAGAATAAATGCTATAAAAATGATCTTTTTACCACAAAATTTATACCTATTTCAATCTATACCATTATATATACCAAAAAACTTATTTAAAAAACTAGACTCTAATATTACCAATTTTATCTGAGATTATAGATCACACAGAATTCAAAGAAAACATTTGTGCAAACCAAAAGACATTGGGGGACTTTCACTTCCGAACTTTTTGTATTATTATTGGGCAGTGCATATTAAGAATATAATTTACTGGTTGGACAGTTCTATCCAACAGACAAAATGGATAAGAATGGAGAAAGAGGACTGTTCTCCTTGTAATATAGGAGCAATCCTCTTCTCACCGATAAAACTGAACACAATATATAAGAATAACCCAATTATACATGATACAATAAGAATTTTGAAAAAAAAATATCCTTAAAATTAAGAAACCTATCATTGTTAATGCCAATAGTGAATAATCCTTCATTTAAACCATCTCTTATTGATAAAACATATAATCAATGGGAAAGAATGGGAATTAAAAGGATTGGTGATATGTTTGAAATGGGAAATCTGTGATCATTTCAACAATTACAATTAAAATTTAAACTGAAAAAGAACCGTTTGTGATATCCCAAAATGCAACTACAACACACTATTTTGTCTCCTGCATAAAACGTTATAAATTCTGGAGTGATATTTTTGAAATATTTACAAAATTATTTAAGATAAAAATGGAACCTAATACTGAAATGATTATATTTGGAGTAATGGCAGATGGGAATAAATTGAACTCATCTCAAAATGTATTTTTTAATTATGGGTTAATAAAGGCAAAACTTATAACCATATAACCATATAACAATTACAGCACGGAGAAGGCTCTCTCCGGCCCTTTCAGTCCGTGCCGACCATTTGTTTTCCCCTAGTCCCATCTACCTGCACTCAGACCATACCCCTCCATTCCCTTCACGTCCAATATACCTACCACTTTACTTTTAAATGTTATAAAAAATCGATCCTGCCTCCACTCACCTCTGCTGAAGCTCATCCACACAGCCACCACCCTCTGAGTAAAGAAGTTCCCCTCTACGTTACCTCTGTCCCTTAATTCTCATGTCATGCTCTTGTTTGAATCTTCCCTAGCCCTCAATGGGAAAAGCTTATCCACGTCAACTCTGTCTATCCCTTTCATCATTTTAAAGACCTCAATCAAGTCCACCTTAATCTTCTGCGCTCCAAAGAATAAAGACCAACTTGTTCAACCTTTCTCTGTAACAATAGTTGCTGGAACCCTGGCAACATTCTAGTAAATCTCCTCTGTACTCTCTCTATTTTGTTGACATCCTTCTATAACTAGGCAACCAAAATTGTACACCATACTCCAGAATTGGTCTTACCAATGCCTTTGTACAAATTTTAACATTACTTCCCCTACTCCTATATTCAATGCTCTGATTTATAAAGGCCAGCACACCAAAAAGGCTTTCTTTACCACCCTATCTACATGCGATTCCACCTTCAGGGAACTATGCACAGTTATTCCTAGATCCCTCTGTTCCACAGCATTCCTCAATTCCCTACCATTTACCATGTACGTCTATTTTGATTTGTCCTGCCAAGATGTAGCACTTCACACTTATCAGCATTAAACTCCATCTGCCATCTTTCAGCCCACTTTTCCAAATGGCCCCAAATCTCTCTGTAGACTTTGAGAATCTACTTCATTATCCACAATACCACCTATCTTAGTATCATCTGCATGCTTATATCCAATTTTCCACCCCATCATCCAGATCATTGATGTACATGACAAACAACAGTGGACCCAACACAGATCCCTGAGGCACCCCACTGGTCACCGGCTTCCAACCTGACAAACAGCCATCCACCATTACTCTCTGACATTTCCCATTCAGCCACTGTTGAATCCATCTTGCAACTCCGCCATTAACACCCAAAGATTGAACCTTCTGAACCAACCTTCCATGGGGAACCTTGTCAAAGGCCTTACTGAAATCCATATAGACAAATCCACTGCTTTACCCTCATCAATTTCCCTAGTTACCGCTTCAAAAAATTCAAGAAAGTTTGTCAAACATGACCTTCCAGGCACAAATCCATGTTGACTGTTCCTGATCAGACCCTGTTTATCCAGATGCTTATATATATTATCTCTAAGTATCCTTTCCATTAATTTGCCCACCACTGACGTCAAACTAATAGGTCTATAATTGCTAGGTTTATTCTTTGAACCTTTTTAAACAATGGAACAACATGCGCAGTACGCCAATCCTCCGGCACTATTCCCGTTTCTAATGACATTTGAAATATTTCTGTCATAGCTCCTGCTATTTCTACACTAACTTCCCTCAATGTCCTAGGGAATATCCTGTCAGGACCTGGAGACTTATCCACTTTTATATATTTTCAAAAGTGTCAGTACTTCCTCCTCTTTGAATCTCATAGTTTCCATAGCTACTCTACTTTTTCCCCTTAACTCACAGAGTTCAATATCCTTCTCCTTGGTGAATACCGAAGGAAAGAAATTGTTCAATATCTCCCCCATCTCTTTTGGCTCTGCAGATAGCTGTCCATTCTGGTTCTCTAATGGTCCAATTTTATCCCTCGTTATCCTTTTGCTATTATATAGCTGTAGAAACCCTTTGGGTTTACTTTCACCTTTCTTGCCAAAGCAACCTCATATCTTCTTTTAGCCTTCCTAATTTCTTTCTTAAGATTCTTTTTACATTCTTTATACTCCTCTAGCACCTCATGTACTCCATGCCTCCTATAATAATTGTAGATATCTCTCTTTTTCGAAACAAGTGTCCAATTTCCCTTGAAAACCATGGCTCTTTCCAATTTTTACTCTTTCCTTTCAACCTAAACAGGGACATAAAGATTCTGTACTCTTACAATTTCCCCTTTAAATGTCCTCCATTTCTCTTCTACATCCTTCCCATGAAACAAAGTGTCCCAATTCACACCTTTAATATCCTCACGCATTCCCTCAAAGTTAGCCTTCTCCAATCAAAAATCTCACTCTAGGTCCTGTTCTGACTTGCTCCATAATTATATTGAAACTAATGGTATTGTGATCACTGGTCCCGAAGTGCTCACCAACGCATACCTCCGTCACCTGTCCTGCCTCATTTCCTAACAGGAGGTCCAGCACTGCCCCTTCTCTGGTCGGTACCTCTATGTACTGCTGCAAAAAACTATCCTGCACACATTTTACAAACTCCAAACCATCCAGCCCATTTACAGAATGTGTTTCCCAGTCTATTTTTGGGAAATTGAAATCTCCCACAATCACTACCTTGTGCTTACTACTAAATATCTGCTATTCCTACATATTTGCTCTTCCAATTCTCGCTCCCCATTTGGCGGTCTATAGTACACCCCTAAAAGTGTTGCTTCACCGTTCCCACTTCTCAGTTCCACCCAAATAGCCTCCCTAGACGAACCCTCTAATCTATCCTGCCAAAGCACTGCTGTAATATCCTCTCTGACAAGCAATGCAACACCTCCACCTCTGGTCCCTCCAATTCTATCACCCCGGAAGCAACGAAATCCTGAATATTTAATTCATAAGTAAAAACTTATACTTAACTTTTGGAAAAATACAGCCATACCAACACTTAAAATGTGGATTTCAAACGTTGTACACTGCACATCTTGAGGAAATGCGATTCCTCCTAATAGATAAATCAGACCAATTTTTAACGAGTTGGTCTCCATTTGTCGATTTTTTGGAAGCATATGGTGCAACAAAACCGTAGAAGCTAACTGTTTCAGGATTGGATGAGGGATGGTCAAGAATATAGATAATGATCTCCGTAATCTCTTACTTTCAACTCTTTTTCTTTCTTTTTTCTTTTTCTTTCTCAACTTTCTTCTTTCACACTTTTTTCTTTCTCACACACTATATCACATGTTTCTCTATCTTTTATTATCTATTCTCTTTTTTTCTTTTTCATTATTTACATAAAACGTAATATGTAAATATATATTAGGCACCTTGGTGCCATATTTCTGTACTTACTTCTAATAAAATAAAATTTAAAAAAAAAGAAAGAAAAAAAGAAGAAAAATGGGCAGCATCTGAATCCACAAAGAGATGATCTACCGATAACAACAAAAATCGTTAATCATCTCAGGTTAGAATTTATGTGCAATTCAGTGCCTTAGATATCAACAACTTGTATGGAAGCAGTTCCATTTGTATGCAATTCAGTAAATTGCGAAGCAAATTGCAGACTTGAGCAGATGACCTTTAAGTGAGAGGAAAAATGTTATGTTTAAAAAAAATACTTGTCTTCACTTTAGGCTGCCAGTTATCCTGAAGACTGTACTTAGAAGTCTGATTAAGATGTACCTCCCTCTGGAGAAATAAGAAGTCCCCCAGTTCCCTGTAGGAAGACTCATCACATTGGAGAACTGCAAGAGTTCATAGTCTCTAAAACGTTTAATGAGATACCATGGGTCTTACACTTGTTGAAACATCTCACAATTCAAGATAATAAGACAATGTGTTTAGGTGGTTCTCATATAAAATGATAGGTGTGTTCCTCAGAAAGCTTGTGGTATAGAAAATCATCTCAATGAAAAGGTAATTTTTGTTACTGCAAGATTAAAATATGAAACGCTGTGTCTTATATTGTTCAGCAGAGTATCATTGCACATGTGCTAATAAAAGCAATTGCTTGTCTACTTCAATGGCCACCCACAGTGAAACAGACAGATGGTGTCCTTGAGGATACAAGGAACTGCAAGCATAGGTTTACAAAAAAAGTCACACGGTGCTGGAATGACACAGCAAGTCAGGCATCAGCCCTGGAGAACAGGGGTAGGCAACATTTCTGGTCGATACCCTTCTTCAGACTGATTATAGTAGGGAAGTGGAAGCTGTAAGGGAGAGAGGTGTGGTCTGAAGAAGGGTCTTGACCTGAAACGTCACCCATTCCTTTTCTCCAAAGATGCTGCTTGTCCCGCTGAGGTACTCCAGCTTGTGTATATCTGCGGGAAGTGAGACATAGCCTAGTAAGTGATAGGCAAATACAAGTGAGGGGGGGTTAGATTGGCTGGTGATCAGACAAAGGTCAGAGTTGAAAAGACAAAAAGTGTAAAATGACATAAGGAGGATGCTTGAAATGTGATCCAGGATGAAGAAATATGGGGAGGAGGTAAAGGTAAAGTCAAAAATGGCTGCATATTCAGGTGGGGCACAGGGAAGAGGGGGCAGGGGAAGGAGCAGGGTAAGTGGGGAAGGGATTATGTTCTGAAAATTGGAGAATTCCATGTTCATACCATTGGGTTGTAAGCTACCCGAGTGGAATATGAGGTGCTGTACCTCCAGTTGTTGTGTGGCCTCACTCTGGCAATGGAGGAGGCCCAGGACAGTATGGGAATAAGCGATAAAAAAGTTAGCAACTGTGAGATCCAGCAGGTCTTCGTAGACTAAGCATAAGTGTTTGGTAAAACGGTTGCCAAGTCTATGCTTGGTCCTGCATATTTAAAGGAGCCCACATCAGGAGCATCAAATGCAGTAGAAGAGGTTAGAGGAGGTGCATGCGAATCTCTGTCTCACCCGGGTGTACCTTGATGTGAGTGAGGTACAGGGAAGGGTATTACATCTTCTGCGCTTGCAGGGAAAAGTACCTACAGAGGAGGTGGTTTGCGTGGGAAAGAATGAGAGAACCATGTTTTTATGAGATAACTAGACTAAGTGGGACCCGTTGGGTCTCATGTTCACACGGGAGGGCTGGTCCGCCAACACAATATTCCACCTCTCCACCAATTCCAATAATGGTGGCCAGTGGGGGGGCTTTCTGGAGTGCTAGTATGGGTGTTGTGGTTCAAAGGGACTGGTTTCCAGAGGGCTAGTATGGACATTGTGGGCCGAATGGATTCTTGGGCTGGCAGCTCAGTCTCTCAGGCCTGGTGGGCTGGCAGCTCAGTCTGTCAGGCCTGGTGGGCTGGCAGCTCAGTCATTCAGGCCTGGTAGGCTGGCAGTTTAGAAACTGCCAGAAATTCTGCCCAAAACAGGTGAGAGACTATGTGAGAGAGAAGGGGAAGAGGGTGGAGAATCAATTTTAGACATTTTTCATCTTTTTCTGCAGATCACAGCAATGAAGGAGGAAAGTCTATCCTGGCCTAGATCTCACAGGGAGCCAATGAAGGGAGGGAGAGGTCTAATACCTGCAGGGGGAATACTTACTGATTGGCTGAAGGGACTCCTCCTGAGCTAATAAAGGCCTGATGGGCCAAAGGGACTCCAAAGGAAATCTCAGTGAAAGGCACTTTTTCTGGATTTTTCCTGGCCTGGCATGGGCTTTTTAGGCCAAAATGCTCCACCTGGGCTAATACGGGCAAAAGGAACTGGTTTGTCGGCTAATAGGGACCTCGTGGGCCAAAATTAGTGGTTTCAGGCAGGCCAAACAACTCATATCATTTCATTTCATTTCCATTTTGCATTGCCGTTTCAAGCACAGGGTAGGCCAAACAACTCATTGCATTATCATTTCATTTCCATTTTGCATTGCAGTTTCAAGCACAGGGCACGCCAAACAACTCATTGCATTGTCATTTAATTTATATTTTGCATTGCAGTTTCAAGCACAGGGCAGGCCAAACAACTCATTGCATTGTCATTTAATTTCCATGTTGATTGCAGTTTCAAGCACAGGGCAGGCCAAACAACTCATTGAATTGTCATTTAATTTCCATTTTGCATTGCAGTTTCACGCACAGAGCAGGCCAAACAACTCATTGCATTTTCAATTAATTTCCATTTTGCATTGCAGTTTCAAGCACAGGGCAGGCCAAACAACTCATTGCATTGTCATTTCATTTCCATTTTGCATTGCAGTTTCAAGCATAGGGCAGGCCAAACAACGCTTTGCATTTTCATTAAGCGGTAACAAATCATTTATTGCAAGTACATTGCAGACCCACAGTTCAGTTGATTCACAGCTTAGAATCACAGTTGTGGTCTCTCCCTCGCGATCTTGCAGAGTAACTGACTCGCATCCAGACATACGGGGTTTTATAGTCCTGACCCCCCCCTCCCCCGGAAGGGGCGTTACCTTCATCATGGTAATTGATAGGCGAGAGGACCAATCAGCTGATCTCAAGATTTTTTTAACATTCATAACATTTTTATTTTTCAGTGATCGAAAAAGCCTTGGGGCTGCCGCAGCGCAGGAGGACTGTGAGTAAGATGGCCAAAAATCATAGCGATATAGGGTAGTTTCTTTTTCTAAAATCAATTAACAACATAGATAGGACATGGTCAAGATGAGACTTTTAGTTATATAGATGATGTATGATTACTATGGGGAGGTTACACGGAAGTATTTATTTCCCTGTATTGTTCTTTTTGCAAGACAATTTTGTTTCTACTTCTCAATTTCCAAAATAACTTTTAAGTAGTTCTCTGATTGATTATTAGGACTGGATGTTACAATCCCTAAGATTTCACTACAATTGACGTTCTTGGGTATGACCACTAGGTGAATTTTGCTAACAATCAGACACATCTTCAGTTGTGTACCTCAACGTCACTGGGTGTTTCAGCCTTTTATCACAAGACACCCTCAGTCGAGGCAGGCCCACCACAGGTTGATCAGACCTGGGTGTGTGTCTTATTGCTAGCTTCTAGATGGTCACGTGGTAGCCCAGACAGCATCTTTCCTCTTCAGCCACAGCCAGTGACTGCTCCGTTCGGCGGCATTGGCAAGTTCTTTTATTGGTTCCTATTCGAAATCGCATTATAATGAATTCAACCCACATATGGTTTTATAGCAGAACTACCTGTAATTAGTTATGATAAAGCTACTTCGTGTTATATTGATGCATATTTATATGATGTTGTAAATACTTTATTGTAATTAAAAACAAATATATTGGCACATAATTCTCATTATCCATCTTTTGAATAGATATACCAATTGAAGTTCTGTTCCAATAAATTTTACTATCACACATTTCCTCATCAGGAAGACATGTCAAAGTTTTATCTAATAGGATGTCATGACATGGTTGGCATGAGAATCAAAACTGTAACTCCATTTAATAACAATCAAAGCAACCGTGACTGTAGTGATTTTTTCAAAAGTTAAAATAAGTTCATGAGATTCTAACTAGTACAATTCGAATAGTTCATTAAAGGGTGATTGCGTACAAAATGAGGAAGGCTCTGAAATATTAAAAATGTAATCTAATTACTCTGATAATAGTCAGAATCAGATTATGATTTAAAAAAAACTTTTAGTAATGAGAAGGTATTTGGGAAGTCATTTTCCTTTTGTTTAAAAGAGATAAATCACTTTCACGACAATTACATTACTTATGAAATCCATGAACAATGTGTGAAAGGCGCCTCACATTTTACTTCGGAGTCACGTGAGTGACTACGTGAAGAAGCCCCGCCTGGCGCTGGAACGGCATACTTCAAAGCAGCGGCATGAAAAACACAGAACACAATAGCCGGAGTAAGATAGTAAGGCTCATCATAGATTTAGAACTACCAGATGATCATTTATTATATGAGGGTGTGGAGTGGAGGGCATGTAATCCCTCATCGTTACTCCTCATAAAATAAAGATCAAACTTCGAACTGGTAAGTTCTCGTTTAATCTTACTATTTTATATTCCTGATATGCTTTGCAATCATAAATTATTAGGATAGTCCTATTCCTGATTCCTGGTAGATATTCACATTATGTGCTATGTTTTTTTTTGCTATTTAGTACGATAATATTGGGGTGGCACGGTGGTGCAGCGGTAGAGTTGCTGCCTTACAGCTGCTGAGACCCGGTTTAATCCTGAACTCAGGTGCTGTCTGTACAGATTTTGTATGTTCTCCCCGTGATCGTATGGGTTTTCTCCGGGTTCCTCCAGTTTCCTCCCACATTCCAAAGAGATGTAGGTTACTAGGTTAATTGGCTTCTGTAAATTGTGCTTAGTGTGCGGAATAAAACTAGAGTATGGGTGATCATTGGTCAGCGTGGATTCGGTGGGCCAAAGGGCAAGTTTCCACACTGTATCTCCACAATAAACTAACTTTGAGTCACTGCTTAGGAGATGTTTGAATATTTTGCATCATTCACTTCACAATTATTTCACTCCTGAATTGTGTGATGCATACTAACTTCACACGCTTCACTGTAATGCAAACAAGAGATTTTAATCAGTCATTATTTTCACACAGATGCTACCTCTTTCAAGCCGCAAACATACTAATTTATGAAAACCAGAATACCAATTTAAAGACCATTGCAATAAATTTCTGTGTCAACTGAAATCAACCCATGTTGATAGACTTGTTTTGACATGTATAAGCAATAACAAACAGGATAGAAAATTATGATACTCCTGAGCTCAAAATGGTCAGTTTAGGGCAGGGTATCGTTTTCCTTCCTTTCCACAGGCTCTAATGACACAATAAATAGTAGATTTCAGAGAACATGCCATATGAAATGCAACAGTCAAATAAAACTATTGCTTTTGAGTTCAAGTACAATGCTAACAAACCATTCACTTAATCTAAAGCGCTGGATGTCAAGAATATAAAATTGCCCTATTCAACGCGATAGAAATCTCTAAAGAAGGCTGAAGATTAGAAATCGGCAGGTAAACTTGATTTTTACCTACTAAAAGTGAAGAGAGTTTAAGTGAAGAGGGCCGAGTCAAAATTGGTTGGGAAAGCAAAAGATGACAATCAATGTACAAAACTAGCAGCAAATTCAATGCATACGTTAGCAGTAAATGACACAATAGTATGTTCCAAAGAAAGTGGAGGTGGAAGAGTTCGAAATAATTAATTTAGTAGTGATTCAATGCGGAATATTATAATATGCTGGTGCATATAAAGTGAAAGTGAAAGCTCATCTGAAGAAGACAAATGAAAACTGTGAAAACCTGTAAATGAAATAAAATGTTTACAATTAAGAGAAACAAAATATATTTGTAATTGATGTACTTTAAATTAAAAATGAAAAGAAAAAAATATCAAGTACTAGAACCTGCATCCACGTAACACCTTTAATACCAGAATATTCCATAAGCATGATCAAACAAAATATGTCATGGTGGAAAAAGTTCAAATCAATGGGGCGATTGGCCTATTGTTGATTCTTTCACTTAAAGTCCTAATAGCACAAACCTCCTGGAATCCACACCATAGCACCCAATACTATTCCTGTCAAGATGGTCTCTTGGGCCCCAGGAGATCTGGAGAGGCTTCCTTTATTCACTGAGAGGAGGTCAATCCTGAGTGCAAGAGAATCAGGAGACCTGCCAAGCCTGGCAGGGGATGGCTATGATACTCTCCTCCCAGAATGTAAAATACCAATGGTACAATCTTGACATCACAATCTCACAAAATATTTCAAGGTAATCTGGAGAGTTGTTTACACCTATAGAAAAGAGCTTCTCATGGAATATACATTTTGTGTCAAACTTTGAATACTTTATGTGAGGTATAACTCCTGAGGATAACGAATATTGTATATTAACAACAAGGAACTGCAGATGCTGGTTTATACCAAAGAAAGACAACATGTTGGAGTAACTCAGCCAGTCATGCAGAATCTCTGGAGAACATGGATAGGTGATGTTTCTGGTTAGATCCTTTCTCCAGACGTTCCTCTCAATTCGTGAAAGAGTGGGGAGAGGCAGGATTTGAAGAGGGTCTGAAGAAGAGTCCCAACTGAAAAGGTCACCCATCCATGTTCTCCATGGGTGTTGTCTGACCCACTGAGTTACTCCAGCATTTTGTGTCTATCGAATATTATACCAGTCATTAAAGTAATTGGAACACGCATTTATTCATTCATTCATGCATTATTTTCTGACCTGCAGAGCATTATGTGAGGAGATTCTGTGCATAACCCATGCTCACCCAACTGATAACTGAAGTATTATCTAACTGTTAAGGTATGTGATACGGAGGGTGTCACTTGATTGTATGGAAGTACTTTAGTTTCCAAGATTCAATGTGAAATCTCCATTATGAAGTCCCTTAAACCCCTGTCTCACTGTGCGAGTTGGCCCACGAGTGACCCCGAGTTTTCACTCGTGGTGATCACGTAGCGGGAACGTCGGAACTCGCACGAGCAACTTATCGACTCGTGGCGCTAACGGCAGGTACTCGGGAAACTTGTTAACTCGTGAAAAAAATCAAACATGTTTGATTTTTTCCACGAGTCAAATTAACTGTTCAAGTTAAAAATGGAAACATTTAAACTCGTTGTAATAACGTAGTGGCCCCGTGCGTTTATCTTAGTGTCTCGTGAGTCTACCGTGGGAACTTTAATAATCTGTTCTTTTGCTCGAGTAAAGACTGAACCAAAGATAGACACAAAATGCTGGAGTAACTCAGCGGACCAGGCAGCATCTCTGGAGAGAAGGAATGGAGTCGAGACCCTTCTTCAGACTTACCCGAAATGCCACCCATTCCTTCGCTCCAGAGATGCAGCCTGTCCCGCCGAGTTACTCCAGCATTTTGTGTCTATCTTCGGCCTTTCTGCCACTTGTCCTTTATTACTGAGGCGCCTGCCCCGTGGCTTCACTCTGTCTCAATGAACGGCTTTAGGACGCGGTTAAAGACCTGCCGAAGGGGCAAGTCTGGGGTGGTGGGTGGGATGTGTCCACGTGTGATGCTCCATCCACCCCCCCGGGGCCGAGAGTGTGGGATTGGGAAGGAACTGCAGATGCTGGTTCACACCGGAGTATTGGGACACACACAATTCTGGAGTAACTCCGAGGGACAGGCAGCATCTCTGGAGAGATGGGATGGGTGAGATTTCGGGTCGAGACCTTACTTCAGACTTCTCCAGAGATCCCGCTGAGCTTAGTCCAGTAGTTGGTGTTTATCCCGGTGGCGGGGAGTCGGGCTTGGCCGACCCGCCGCCTCTACTTGCCGGTCAGTCCGGTGATCATCGCCCTCCGCCCGGGATGCAGCGGAGGTTTGCACCCAGTGAGTTGTCCAGCGCTCACGGTGGACGAGGGAGAACAGCAATAGGCCAGGTGAATGAATACAGCACATGAATGAGTCGACCTTTAATATTTTTTGATTTTATGTTTTAATTTACAAGCTGCTTCAAGCGAGGCAAGTTTTATTTTCAGTCCGAAGAAGGGTCTCGACCCGAATCGTCACCCATTCAACGAAAAAGCTGGAGTAACTCAGCGGGTCAGGCAGCAACTCTGGAGAGAAGGAATATGTGACTTTTCGGGTCGAGATCCTTCTTCAGAAGACGAGCCCTTATCCAAAACGTCACCTTCTCCAGAGATGTTACCTGGCCCGCGTTACTCCAGCTTGTTGCGTCTGCCTTCCGTTTCTGCCCCTAAAGCCTTGGGATCGTTGCCCTTTGTGTTGGCGTGGAGGGGGAGGGGGCTATTGTGCTGCTTGAATGCCCCCTGCTATCATAGGGACAGGGAAACACAGCGGCTTTTGAGGCTGGTGGGCAATCACTACCAAAGTGTCTGCCTGCAGTCAGCACTCCTCTCCTACACATGTCTCCCGCGCTAACCATCCCGCAGAGAATGATCTTCATCAGCCGAGGTCCCAAGCTAGTCTTCAGCTCATTAAAGAGCTCAGGTGAAATTCGGAGGAAATTTTTAAATGCTGATTTGTCCTCTTGGCACAGCACTTTAAGCAGCTTTTCATATTGTCCAAAGCGAGATCTCCTTTCAAAGAGGGGCTTCACCCACTGAGACCTCTTCTTAATTTTCCTCTTTACTCACTCCCTTCTGCTGTCATTTAACAAGCGTAGTTGCATCAGATTTTGGGCTGCTGCATACAGCGCTTGAACAAAAAACAGCAACACCCTGCTCTCAAATTGCCTTGTTGCAGACATGTTACCAAATGAGCCAATTTAACCAAGGGACGATTTTTATAGTGTGTGAATAAAAGATCATGACGAGTTTTCAACACGTCATGTTGCCTCTCTGTGTGTGTGTGTGTGTGTGTTTGTGTGTGTGTATCTGTGTGTATCTGTGTGTGTGTCTGCTGTCGGGTCCCGGCGGCCGCTCAATGTCAGTCACCCGAGCTGCTTCCTTCCTCTGAAGTGGCGGCCAGTCCTGCTGTCTGTGTGTATCTGTGTGTATCTGTGTGTGTGTGTGTGTGTGTGTGTGTGTCTCTGTCTGTCTGTGTGTGTGTGTGTGTCTCTCTCTCCCTCTCTGTCTATCTGTGTGTATCTGTGTGTGTGTCTGCTGTCGGGTACCGGCGGCCGCTCAAAGTCACCCGAGCTGCTTCCTTCCTCTGAAGTGGTGGCCAGTCCTGCTGTCTGTGTGTATCTCTGTGTGTGTGTGTATCTGTGTGTGTGTGTGTGTGTGTGTGTGTGTGTGTGTGTGTGTGTGTGTGTGTGTGTGTGTGTGTGTCTCTCTCCCCCTCTCTGTCTATCTGTGTGTGTGTCTGCTGTCGGGTCCCGGCGGCCGCTCAAAGTCACCCGAGCTGCTTCCTTCCTCTGAAGTGGCGGCCAGTCCTGCTGTCTGTGTGTATCTCTCTCTCTCTCTCTATCTCTGTGTGTGTGTGTGTGTGTGTGTCTGCTGTCGGGTCCCGGCGGCCGCTCAATGTCAGTCACCCGAGCTGCTTCCTTTTTAAAAATTATTTAAAATAGAGATCCATTGCAAAAAAGTATTTAAAAACATAAAACAACAAGAAATGCTTGGTTACTAGAGGATGCGCATTTTCCCATTGTAGGTCATATCAATAGATGCCGCCGCGCTGAAATAACTCAAAACCACAGGATGGAGATGTATTTTAACATTGTTGCTTTATTAAAACATACCTTCATTCACGGTTGGCTCAAGAGTAACGGGAGAGGAACTTGGTAACTCGGGAGAGGAACTTGGAACATCGCAGCAATGACATACCCGTGGGAACTCGGTTACACACTTGATCATAAACTTGCAGTCTCGTGCACAGCCACGAGTCTGTCACTCGGGGTACCTCGTGGGTCAACTCGCACAGTGAGACAGGGCCATTATAATCCCATGTGGCCAATGGCAGCATCCTCAGCTGAGCTATGAGATTGGTAGGTACATGCCTCTGCTGACTTTCTTCAGAAGGCTCTGCATCAGAGCCCTCAGACTCCAGGTCTTTTTGTTGTTCTTCCTCTTAATGGCTGCTGTCTTCAATTGACATGTTTACGCAACAGGCAATACGTAATCATTAAGTCAGTTCAATTCATTGGCATGTACTAACCTGTGCACAGAATTGATGCACCTTCAGGAAATCTCTGGCATTTCCCACTAAGAACCTGGTGCGTGCAGCTCCCGTCATGTCTGCACTCAGTTGTGGTGCCTGAACAACACTTACTTAGTGTGAGGAACCAAAGATAGCTCTCGTTTTCCACAATTCATCTCTTCACTGAAAATGGGCAGTACAGTGACGCAGCTGGTAGAGTCGCTGCCTCACAGTGCCAGATACCCAAGTTTGATCCTGATCTTGGATGCTATCTGTGTGGAGTTCGCACATTCCCCCTGTGACTGAGTGGTTTTTCTCTGGCTCGCCGGTTTCCACCCGCATCTCGAAGACGGTCAGGTCTGTAGGCTAATTAGCCTCTGTAATTTGCTCCTAGTCTTCGACAAGCATAAATGAATAATTAGAGAGAGTGGTGGATTTGAAAGGGTTGACGATACGATACAGCTGAATGTGTTTGGTGTATGTGTGGAACAATGATTTATTTTCGTCTTCGGTATTGTCAATGACAAACGACATTAATGGTTCACTAGTGATCAAATTAACAGGTGCAACATTGTAAAAAGAGCTACAGATTCTTCACTGTCAAGGACCTCATAACTGCTCATAATGTGCTAGAAATTAAAGTCCTTTTTCTTTAAATATAACATTCCATTAAACCTTTTTTTATTCTAAAAAAATCACGTACTTTCTTATTTTTCTTCAAAATGTTGAATAAATAGCTGTTTTTAAAAAATACAGATGGAATCATGGAAACTGATTGCAAAAAAGTCTCCTTATATAGTGTTCCTGGAAATTCATTACATGAGCTATTCAATCATATTAATTGTTGATTATTTTGTATGTTCATTAATTCCTTGATGCTTTATTTTAAATTATATCATAAAAGTAACTCTTCAGATCACTGAATAACAACTATTAAATATGACACATTTGGGGTTATTTGGGACTCAAATACACGCCATCATTCATCAATTAAATGGAGCATGATTACTCGCATTGTCAATCATAACAGTCAGAGTGGTAATAATGAATAAAAATACCCATATTAACAATTTTGCAGTTATTAAATCAATACATCATGTAATCGCAGAACACCAGCTGAATTTCTACCTCTCGAGCACATTACAGAATTGTCTCTGGGGTTTTTGCATGGATTTGTCATCTGGGGGGCAGGGGGTGATATTTACATCTTTAGTTAAAGTCTTTACTTCCCCGCAGACAGTATTATGTTACTTATTTTGAAGTACACTGATAGTAGCACAAACAAAGCAAGAATCTAGTTGCTGAATTAGTTACAATCCCATTTACTTCATTTCATGAGGGTAGATGTCATACACAAATCTGTGGACTAAAACATTAGATGAGGAAGGGTGGGTAAAGCTCAGCTTACGTGCTAGCATGGACTGGTTGCATATTGTTTTGGGTGTGCTACTTGATTTGCCATTCTGTGCAATCCTTCATTAGCTCAGATTCCTTGTTCCCATTTTGTCTCGCTGCCATGAACTTTTTAGCATTCCCACCAAGTATGTCATTTTCCTCTCAATATTCCATAATCCAATTGCAACCACTCCTCCCGTCCAGTTTAACCAGCAGAAAATACTGAAACAACTATCACCTAATAAAAATGCATGAAGCAAACTGACCAATTGCTGAATAAATGTGCAGTCCACATACTTGCACCATCTTCGTAATGCACATACATTGCAGTTCCCTGAATAAACATTTTGTACTACGTAACCATATCCTGTTGATAAGCCTACCTGGGGGTAGCAACAGCGACCAGGCCTGCGGTACAGAGACCGGCCCTGTTGCTCAGAAGGGTAAGGAAAAGAAGAGGAGGACATTAGTAATAGGGGACTCGATAGTTAGGGGGTCTGATTGGCGATTCTGTGGACGCAGTCCGGAGACCCGGATGGTAGTTTACCTCCCTGGTGCCAGGGTCCAGGATGTGTCTGAACGTGTCCAAGATATCCTGAAAAGGGAGGTAGAGGAGCCTGAGGTTGTGGTACATATTGGTACCAATGACATAGGTAAAAACAAAGAAGAGGTCCTGAAAGGCGAATTTAGGGAGATAGGAAGAGAGTCAAGGAAAAGGACAGCAAAGATAACAATCTCAGGATTACTTCCTGTGCCACGCGACAGTGAAAGGACGGGTTGCACTTGAACCCGAGGGGGACCAGTATGCTGGCGGGGAAATTTGCAAAGGCTACTGGGGGGACTTTAAACTGGAACGGTTGGGGGGAGGGACTCAAATAGAGAAAGCTAGTAGACAGGGTCTGAGGCAGGAGGCAGAGAAGGGAAGCACTCAGACCCAACATGTAGGGGGGGGAAAGAAGAAAAAAAATAATAAACAGAGAATAAGAGGTGGTGGGTTTCTTAAATGTGTGAGCAGAGAGAAAGAGGGGTATAAAATGAGGGTAGAAGCAATCGGTAGCAAGGTGAAAATTAATAGTGGCAGGGAGACAAATCCAGGGCAAAAATCAAAAGGGGCCACTTGTCAACATAATTGTATAAGGAGTAAGAGCGTTGTAAAAACAAGCCTGAAGGCTTTGTGTCTCAATGCGAGGAGCATTCGTAATAAGGTGGATGAGTTGAATGTGCAGATAGCTATTAATGACTATGCTATAGTTGGGATCACGGAGACATGGCTCCAGGGGGACCAAGGCTGGGAGCTGAACATCCAGGGATATTCAATATTCAGGAGGGATAGACAGAAAGGAAAAGGAGGTGGGGTAGCGTTGCTGGTGAGGGAGGAGATTAATGCAATAGAAAGTAAGGACATTAGTTTGGAGGATGTGGCATCGATATGGGTCAAGCTGCAAAACTCTAAGGGGCAGAAAACGCTAGTGGGAGTTGTGTACAGGCCACCTAACAGTAGTAGTGGAGTTGGGGATGACATCAAACAGGAAATTAGAAATGCGTGCAACAAGGGTAAAACAGTTATAATGGGTGACTTCAATCTACATATAGATTGGGTGAATCAAATGGGCAGGGGTGCTGAGGAAGAGGATTTCTTGGAATGTATGAGGGATAGTTTTCTAAACCAACATGTAGAGGAACCAACGAGAGAGCAGACTATTCTAGACTGGGTATTGAGTAATGAGGAAGGGTTAGTTAGCAGTCTTGTTGTGCGTGGCCCTTTGGGCAAGAGTGACCATAATATGGTTGAGTTCTTCATTAGGATGGAGAGTGACATAATTAAGTCAGGGCTCTGAACTTAAACAAAGGTAACTTTGAAGGTATGAGACGTGAATTGGCCAAGATAGACTGGCAAGTGATTCTTAAAGGGTTGACAGTGGATGTGCAATGGAAGGTATTTAAAGACTGCATGGAAGAACAACAACAATTGTTTGGCAAAAGAATAAATCAGGGAAGGTAGTGCATCCATAGATAACAAGGGAAATCAGGGATAGTATAAAAGCAAAAGATGAAGCATGCAAATTAGCCAGAAAAAGCAGCCTATCAGAGGACTGGGAGAAATTCAGAGTCCAGCAGAGGAGGACAAAGGGCTTAATTAGGAAAGGGAAAATAGATTATGAAAGAAAACTGGCAGGGAACATAAAAACTGACTGCAAACGTTTTTATAGATATGTGAAGAGAAAGAGATTAGTCAAAACAAATGTAGGTCCCTTGCAGTCAGAAGCAGGTGAATTGATCATGGGGAACAAGGACATGGCAGACCAATTGAATAACTACTTTGGTTCTGTCTTCACTGAGGAAGACATAAATAATCTGCCGGAAATAGCAGGGGGCCGGGGGTCAAATAAGATGGAGGAACTGAGTGAAATCCAGGTTAGCCGGGAAGTGGTGTTGGGTAAATTGAACGGATTAAAGGCCGATAAATCCCCAGGGCCAGATAGTCTGCACCCCAGAGTACTCAAGGAAGTAGCCACATAAATAGTGGATGTATTAGTGATAATTTTTCAAAACTCCTTAGATTCTGGAGTAGTTCCTGAGGATTGGAATGTAACTAATGTAACCCCACTTTTTAAAAAAGGAGGGAGAGAGAAAACGGGGAATTACAGACCAGTTAGACTAACATCGGTAGTGGGGAAACTGCTAGAGTCAGTTATTAAAGATGGGATAGCAGCACATTTGGAAAGTGGTGAAATCATTGGACAAAGTCAGCATGGATTTACGAAAGGTAAATCATGTCTGACGAATCTTACAGAATTTTTCGAAGATGTAACTAGTAGAGTGGATAAGGGAAAACCAGTGGATGTGTTATATCTAGACTTTCAGAAGGTTTTCGACAAGGTCCCACATAAGAGATTACTATACAAACTTAAAGCACATGGTATTGGGGGTTCAGTATTGATGTGGATAGAGAACTGGCTGGCGGACAGGATGCAGTATAATGTGGATAAATGTGAGGTTATCCACGTTGGTGGCAAAAACAGGAGGGTAGATTATTATCTGAATGGTGGCAGATTAGGAAAAGGGGAGATGCAACACGACCTGGGTGTCATGGTACACCAATCATTGAAAGTAGGCATGCAGGTGCAGCAGGCAGTGAAGAAAGCAAATGGTATGTTAGCATTCATAGTGAAAGGATTTGAGTATAGGAGCAGGGAGGTTCTACTGCAGTTGTACAGGGTTTTGGTGAGACCACACCTGTAGTATTGCGTACAGTTTTGGTCTCCAAATCGAGGAAAGACATTCTTGCCAAAGAGGGGGTACAGAGAAGGTTCACCAGACTGATTCCTGGGATGTCAGTACTTTCATATGAGGAAAGACTGGATAGACTCGGCTTGTACTCGCTAGAATTTAGAAGACTGAGGGGGGATCTTATAGAAACTTACAAAATTCTTAAGGGGTTGGGCAGGCTAGGTGCAGGATGATTGTTCCCGATGTTGGGGAAGTCCAGAACAAGGGGACACAGTCTAAGGATAAGGGGAACTTCCTTTAGGACCAAGATGAGGAAAACATTTTTCACACAGAGAGTGGTGAGTCTCTGGAATTCTCTGCCACAGAAGGTAGTTGAGGCCAGTTCATTGGCTATATTTAAGAGGGAGTTAGATGTGGCCCTTGTGGCTAAAGGGATCAGAGGGTATGGAGAGAAGGCAGGTACAGGATACTAAGTTGGATGATCAGCCATGATCATATTGAATGGCGGTGCAGGCTCGAAGGGCCGAATGGCCTACTCCTGCACCTATTTTCTATGTTTCTATGTTTCTATGCGAGTAATTTCAGTACATAGTGTTTTAAGAACACTCCAAAAAAAAACTGATGCAAGCCCCTTTGAGCCTGCTCCAACATTGGGCAAGATCATCACTGATCTTTTCCTTAACGGCAGCTCTCCTATCATATAACCATATAACACCATATAACCATATAACAATTACAGCACGGAAACAGGCCCTCTCGGCCCTTCCAGTCCGTGCCGACCATTTGTTTTCCCCTAGTCCCATCTACCTGCACTCAGACCATACCCCTCCATTCCCTTCACGTCCATATACCTATCCACTTTACTCTTAAATGTTAAAATCGATCCTGCCTACACCACTTCTGCTGGAAGCTCATTCCACACAGCCACCACCCTCTGAGTAAAGAAGTTCCCCCTCACGTTACCCCGAAACTTCTGTCCCTTAATTCTCATGTCATGCCCTCTTGTTTGAATCTTCCCTACCCTCAATGGGAAAAACGTATCCACGTCAACTCTGTCTATCCCTTTCATCATTTTAAAGACCTCAAATGATAGTATCGTCCCCTTCTCTTTTGATTTTCATAATTCCAAATACTATCATTATAAGCCTGTGTATTCAACAATAGAACACATCCACAGCTCTCTGGGTTAGGGAAAACTAATGACTCACAACCTTTGAGTGAAGAAATTCCTCCTGACCTCAGTCCTAAATTGCTGACATCTTGTCCTGAGCATTATTTTTTCTCATTCTAAACTCTCTCGGAAATACACCTTTCAGTAATCACTCTGTCAACCCAGGTCAGAATAGTTTATTTGCAAAGAGATTGTTCATTTTGACTAGGAATTTTATTCCAGAAAAATAGACGACTCAATCTTTTCACATGGAATTGTCGCATCCAATGAAACAATCCACTTTTAGTTTAGTATATTGTCACGTGTATTGTCAAGGTACAGTGAAGATTTTGTGTTGCATGCTATCCAGTCAGCGTAAAGACTATACATGATTACAATCAAGCCATTCACAGTGTACCGATACAGCATAAAGGAAATGACATTTAGTGCAAGATAAATGAATAATGAATGAATAAATCAATTCAAAATGTTATTAGCCAAGTATGTATACATTCAAGGAATTTGCCTTGGTGCTTTGCTCGCAAGGATAAAAACACGATTAAAAATAAAACATTATAATTTAAATATGTGAAAATAAAGTGCCAGAGTAAAAAGAGGGTACAGACTTTTGCTACTGCTCGTCAGAAACTCCAGAGGCCAATTGCAGATGGAGCCCCGAAAGCAAGGTCCAGAAGTTTGGGGATGAGCTTATTCAATAATGTGCTCTTTATAAGGCTGAGCTATAGTGAATGAATAGCATCCTGACATAGTTCTTACCCAGTGCTGAATGTAATGCAAGAGATGGCATCCTCCGCAGACGTATTTTCCTGTACACTAGTTACAAAGGATCTAGATGGTCTGGAAGAATGGTACAGATGTGGGCCGATACCAATCTTTCAAAGCATTTCATTATGATTGATATTAGAACCACTGGGTGGTTTTCATTGAGACAGGTCACTTTATTTTTCTTGGGCTGGAATGATCATAAGATCATGAATGATGGAGATTTCCTTGAAGCAAATGGGGACAGTAGGTTGGTATATTGAGAAGTTGATGCGAAGACTGTGGCTGGTTGATTATTTTAGAACCCATTGAGGGACTCCATCTAGACAATTTTCCGAGAATTTACTCCTATAAAAATATTCCTGACCTCCCATATCTCCTGAAGTATGGGACAAAGCCAGCAACAAAATTGGGAGAATCTCTGAGGTGGAACTTTATTTGCTTGTTCAAAACGTCCAAAAGCCATGCTCTCATCTGATAGAGATTGGCCCTGATAGTATTCAGATCCTGGCATATTTACCTGACATTTGCTTGATAGAATTAAGGCTGTTTTGGAATTCTTTCTTTGCATCACTTGCAGCCTAGTAGGAGTTATTTTTGCCCACCTTGTACAGTGTGGGGTCATCATTCTTGAAAACCTCGGACGTGGACTTCAGCAGAGTGAATCTTCCTATTCATTCAAGGTTTCTGGTGGGAATAGACCGTATTTATTTTGTCACAATGTAAAATTGAATTGAATACTTTATTGTCACATGTGACAAGTCACAGTGAAATTCTTTGCTTGCATACCTAAGGTATGCAAATAGCCGCCATATAAAGGGTGCTGACAAGGCTACAAAGCATCTCCTGCCAAGTCCACCCATGTTCTCCCCTCATCGCCCCTCTCATGGCGATTGCACACGCCGGGTCGTCCTTTGACCCCCCCCCCCCACCACACTCACCGCGGTCCCCGAAGGCCGGGTCCTCCATTATACTTCACAACCCCACCCCCCACCCACGATTGCACCCATTCAGGTCCTTCATTGTTCCAGGCGGCACATCCTCCGACCCATGTGGCACGTCCTTGACCGCCAGCGTCCTCAACAATCGACCACAACGACCGCCGTACCGTCCTCCTCCACGGTCGCCACCAGGTCCCCTACCGAATCAAGCCCCAGTTGCAGGCTCCGCCGATGCGCGAAGCACATTGACATACAAGGCTCAGGCTCTGACCCACAAGGCTCAGGCTCCGGTTCCCACCCGCGAGGCTCCACCGGCCTGTGAGGCTCAACCGATCCGCAAGGCTCCACTGACCCGCGAGGCTCAGGCTCTGGCTCCGGCCCGCGAGGCTCCGGATCCGACCCCAAGAGGCCGGGTCCCCCTTTGTATTTCCCACCACCTCCCTTCTTATAGCGGTCACCCCACAGCTGGTCCTCCATTGTTCCTTTGTTCCAGTCGGCACATCCGACTCCACGTGGCCCGTGCTTGACCGCCGGCGCCCTCAATGATCGACCTCAATGCCCACCGCTCTCATCGACCGTAGCACCGACCTCCACGATTTCCACCGGGTGTCCTGCTGACGCCACGACAGCACTGACCCAAGCCCCAGCAGCAGGTTCTGCCAATGCGCGAGGCTCATCGACCCACGAGGCTCTGGCTCCAACCCGCGAAGCTCCGGCCCACGAGGCTCCACCGCCCGGCTTCACAGTGGCCTCCTGGGTGGCGTCTGCTGCCACGGCCTCCTGTGACATCTCGATGAAGCTGGTGATGACAGTGGTATAGTCATTCAAGCAGGATGAAGTCTTTTAACATGTTTCAGTCCACTGACTCAAAGCTTTCCTGAGGTGTCCTTGAGCCTCTTGACCTCAGCCTGCTCAGATCACTGCTGCAGTACTTTATTTGCTGGTGCCTTGCAATCTGTCTGCAAGCTGGCAGAAACTGCATCAACAGTGATCAGATTAGCCAGAATGAGGGTGAGGGATGGAGCAATATGCATACTCGACGGTGGTACAGCAGTGGTCAACAGTGTTCACACCCTTGGTTCGGCAGAAGACATCTGGTATTTTGGGAAATTTCATTCCTGAATTTAGCTTGATTGAAGTCACCGTGATGAACAGTACATCAGGGTTTGCAAGAGAATTGACAACCAAGTATAATTCATTCAGTGCCACCTTGGCATTGGCTTGGTTTGTCATGTAGACAACTGACAAGATGGTCAAAGTGAATTGCTTTGGAAGATAGCATTTTAAGAACAGGCATTCCAGGGGTCGGGGGAGCAGACTATCACATCAGTGCATCATGAAGCATTGACCAAAAAAACATACATCATTGCATTTCACCATGTCTGAGAACATCAGATGTGATCTCACCAAAGCTGTACACAGTTGCATCAAGACTTCCCCACTCTAATACCCCAACATCTTTGTTGTTAACGCCATCATGGTTGGCTTCCTAATTGCTTGCAATATCTGCATACTAATATTCTGTATTTCAGTTGAATTCCTGATTGAAAAAAAAAAAAACTTCTTATAGTTGGCTGTAGGAGATTATTTGTGATAGTCATCGAGAGAGAATTCTCTTGAACTTCTACAGGTGTACAGTAGAGATCATACCGACTGGTTGCATCATGGCCTGGTTCAGCAACTTGAATGCCAAGGAGCGACTTTTCATTTAAAAAAGTTGTGAACATTGCGCAGTCTATCACGGGTTCTGATCTCCCCACCATTGAAACGATTTACCAGAGTCGCAGCCTCAAAAAGGCAGCCAGCATCACCAGAGACCCAAACCACCCCTGACCACACATTCATTTCGCCCCTGCCATCGGGAAGAACATACAGGAGCCTGAAAACTGTAATGTCCAGGTTCAGGAACGGGGGCATTTATTGTCATTGTTGCAGTATTATTGTTTGTTTTTTACGTGTACGGATGTGTGTGTATGTGTGTGTACATAAGCATTTTCCTTCGAAGAGATTTTGTAAGACCAGCCTACACTCAATGGAACTGAGAAAAATTAGAGTTGACTTCATTGAAGTCCTGAGGCAGATTGACAAGGTGCTGAAATGTTACACAAGAGTTAGAAATCATTTGTTGATCACTGCCCCTGATGCACGCTCAGTCATTCAATTATATTCAGGGATAAAATCAATCGTTTTTTAAAAAAATATTCATAGAATCAGACAAAATGAAGCATCCAAGTCGCGGGCTGGAAACTGGAAGTATCCTGAGCTAATTCTGCTGCCACCATCATCTATTGCGGCAAGTGGCGACTTCCACTGATTGTCACCGGAAGCTTTCGGCCTTTCCAGGACGGACGATGACAGCGAGGCCAACATTTGTAACAAGATGGACACGAAAAGAAGGGTAGGGGATATGACTGGGGAAATGAGGGAAGCACAGGGCCATCGTCATCCGCCATCGGGTGGCGTCACGCGCGGCAGCCTCGCCAGCAGTCTGTTCGTCCTTTCACCCTTTTTGTTATTTTTAGTCTGTTTAAAAGTATGTTCCTGGAGATTTCTTAGTCTTTTTTATGTGGGGGAGGTGGGGAGGGGAAGGGGTAAACCGTTTCCCAGTCACTTCCTGGACAGGATGCATCTATTCACCCCCCTCGCGGCCTACCATCTGGATTGCGGCCTTTCCTGCCGGTGACCGGCCAGAGCTTCAGCGGCGGCGCAGCACTGAATTACCATCACGGAGTGGGCGATGCCATACCAGGGATCGTCGTGTTGAGGCTCCAAAGTGTTTGGCCAGTTGACTTGAGGCTGTTGCTTGCGGAGCTTCCAGCCGCGGGCAGCGCTGACTTTTAACATCATGGAGCCTGGGATCTTGCCGAGGATCGCCCGTGTTGGAGCTCCATCCAGCTCGGCCTGTGGACTTCGGGAGCCGCGGTCTCCGGTAGGAAGTGGCTGATTCAGAAAGTCCAAGCCGCTGAGCGTGTTCTCCGTTCCGACGCCGGATCTCCAATCATCCCCGCGAGAGGGCCTGAAATATCGGGCCACCCGTAGCGACTGGTGATCAGAAAGGAAGAGGACTGAACTTTATTGCCTTCCCTCACAATGGGGAATGTTGATTCTGCTGTGGGGGGGATGTTCATGTTAAATTCTATCGTGTATTGTGTTCTTTTTATTCGTATGGCTGTAGGGTAATTCAACTCTCACTGTACCAATAAATGTCTCTTGAACTTGACCAGTGTGTAGTGAGTAATTTGCCTCCACCAAAGCCTTTCCACCATCTACAAGGCACAACACCAAAGGATCAGCCTGGATGAAATCAGCTCCAATTACATTAACTAACTCAACATCATAGAGGTCAGAGCAACCCATCCAAATGGCTCTCTGTCCACCAATCTAAAATTAATTTCTCTCACCAATGGTGCACAGTGACAAAATTATATACCACCTACAAGTCACTCAGTCAGACGACTCCAATAACATCTCCCAAATGCGGACAAACAGGACAAGGACAGCTGCTCTTGAGAACAAAGACATCTGCATATTCCCTTCCAAAGTCACCCAATGTGCAGATAATCAAAAGCATCATCATGTTTTCAATATCGCTGCTCTGAATCCCAGAGCATCATGGGAATACTTTCACCAGGACGATTACAGCAAGTCAAGAAGGTGGCTCACTTACTCACTAACTTCTCAAGAGCAATTAGGGATGTTTAAATAACACTTGCCAGCAATGCCTAAATCCTGCAGACTGTTAATTTTAAACGACTGACTGGTAGATAGTACAAGACCTTAGGATTGCCAGGAGGTGAGACACACATTGCATGATACCCAGCCTCTGAACTGCTCTTTCTGCCTTAGTAGTTACATGGTTAATCCAAATGGATTTTAGAACCATCATGTTCCGTTGCTCATTGACGTTGAAGAACTTGGCAATGTTATTGAGATTGAATATCAAGGACATTTAGTTAGATTAGTCCTTGCACGAAGTACCAATGCCCATCACTTTTGTCTCCTGAATGTTAACTGACACTTCTCAGTCTATGTTGTTGCCCAGAGGCATAGATAGGTACATCTGCTGAAGAGTTGCCAATGAAATTGAACATGGAGCAATCATCAGCAAACATTTCAATTTTTGACTCTACAATGGAACAAAGGTCATTTAAATTAAGTGCAAATGTTTGATGAAATGTTTTGCAATAGTAATAATATGATCTAGATGCTATGGTGCAAAGTGACCCTGATTTGCTGTGTAACGTTCTGAGACAAGCTCTTTTCTTAAAAGGACACAAAGAGCTGGAGTAAATCAGCAGGTTAGACACCATCTCTGGAGAACATGGATAGGTGATGTTTTGGGTTGAGTGCCTTCTTCAGACCATTTATGTTCTCCAGAGAACCATGATCTGCCTGACCTGCTGAGTTACTTCAGCACTTTATGTGCTTTTGGGTATTAACCAGTATCTGCAGTTCTTTATTTCCATGCATCCTAGTCATTTTGAGTCCTAGCCACATATTCACCATTTTGTGGGAAAAATCTAATTTTGAAACATCTTCTATCTGATCTAACACACTGATAGATAAATTGTTTATCTATTTCTGCAATCTGTCACTGTTATTACTTTGAAGACTAGTATCAATTTATCCAACACTTCAACTGAATGCACAAAGTACAAATAGAAGTCATCACAAACCACCATGTACTGCTTCTCATCCATCACACATCATTTGACTCGGAAATATATTTCAGTCTCATCAACGTTATGACTAAGTTCTAGAACTTATAGAACACCCATCAAAAGTTTAGTTTAGTTTAGTTAGAACACCCAACAGAAGTTTAGTTTAGTTTACAGATACAGCATGCAAACAGGCCCTTTGGCCCATCGAGTCCAGGCCATTGATACTGGTTCTACATTATCCCTACACCCTAGGGGCAATTTACAGAGGGCAATTAACCTACAAATCTGCACTTCTTCAGGATGTGGAAAGAAACCGAAGCACCTGGGGGAAACTCAGGCAGTCACAGAGAGAACATGCATAGACAGCACCAAGGTCAGCATTAAACCCGTGTCTGGTGAGGTAGCGGCTCCACCAGCAGCGTCACTGTACTGCCCTGAAGTACTGCAATAATTCGAGAAGTGACTTATCACCATCCTCCAAGGGCAATTTGTTCCATATATAAAACGCAGATGTAACCCCTTCACAAGACAAGAAAATTAGGTCAACACATCAGGACATATGGGATCAAACATGTCACCGGATCGTTTCTGTGGAGTGTTTTTGATAGTGGAAGATAGATGGTCTGATGGAGAGATAATTCATTGGGTCACCAGTGGTACAATAATTCATTGGTCCTTACCAATCCAAACATCCCTGAAGGAATTAAATCAATATCTAATGCAACATGTACAACAACATCTTAAAATAGATAACCAATATACTGTGGAAGTTGGAAATATTTAACAGGTCAGATATTTGTCGAGGGAGGGATTGGGTGTATTTCAAGTCCAATACCTTCAGAGATTTATTTTTAAAAGGTAACTTGGTGGGGGTTTTTAAAGTATCTTGTGGTGGTTTTTAAAATATGAAAACAGATCAGAATATATGTCCTCCCATTGCAAGCAATTGTTACTGATCACCAGCGATCCAAGCTGTCCCTCCCTATGTAGCCCCTCCTCCCCCTCACCTAAGAAAAGAAAGAAAGAGTTATTGGAAAGAGGAAAGAAAGAAAACAGAAATCGGACGTTACAGAGTGAAGAAGAACTCTCTCCCAAAGCGAGTGATAAGAGAGAGAGAAGTAGTGAGAGGTAATCACACTAGAGCGAACTAGAGGAAAGAAGAAAGAGATTATGGTAGAGGGATAGCGATAGAAACAGGGAGGCGATAGTCGATAGGAGAAAAACAAAAGAGAGCGAGAGAATATAGTGATAGCGAGAGTGATAGCGAGAAAAAGAGAAAGTATAGAGAAAAAAAAATTATAGCGAGGAAGGAAAACGGAGAGAGAGAAAAAGAGGCGAGAAGAGAAGAAGGAACGCGATAAGCGGAAAGAGACTCTCTCCGTCCCCCGAGCCAATAAGGAAAGAGATAGTCCCTCTCCGAGTCGAAAAGGGAAAGAGTGCAAAAATAATAGGAGAGTAAAAAGATCAAGGAAAGTGAAATAGAGATAGAGAGATCAAGACTCTCTCTCTCCCCGAACAGCGAGCCACATCGCTCTCTCCCCCGAAAAACGGAAAGAGTCCCTCTCTCCCCCCACACATCTGTCCCTCTCTCCCCCCAGCAAAACAGAAGAGAAACTCTCTCTCCCTCCGATCCCTCTCTCCCCCCGAGAAAAGGAAAGAAAATAACTCGAGATGAGCTAGCGCAGAATCTCGGGACACTCTCCCCCCCGTCCCTCTCACACTCTCTCTCTCTCCCCCCCGAAACATATCGCTAGTGGCAGACCCCTCGAGAGAGAGAAACCCGCCGGCCCGAAGATCACTAGAGAGCGTCCTCTCTCACTCTCTCTAGAGAGAGCGCCGCTCCCACCGTCCCTCTCTCACACTCTCTCTCTCTCCCGCCTCCTCTCGCTCTCGCATCCCCCTCGTCCCCCAGACCTCCCCATCCCCCAAACGCGTCGCTCCTCATCTCCCCCCTCCTCCCCCGTCCCTAAACCCGGCCGGAAGGCAAAACCACCCTCCCTCCTCCCCCCCTCCTCCTCCCCCCGCTCCCTCTCCTCTCCAAAACTCTCTCTCTCCCCTCCGTCTCACTCACACCTCTCTCTAGGCGAGTTCCCCCCCCGCGCCCTCCCCCGACCTCTCCCTCACCACTCTCTCCTATCCCTCACACACTTCTCCACCCAGTCCTCGTCCATCTCCACCTCTCTCTCCCCCCTCCTCCCTCCTCCCCTCTCCTCTCTCTCTCTCTCTCCCCGTTCCCTATCTTCACTCTCATCTCCCTCCCCCCCTCCCTCCCCCTCCTCCTCCCCCCCCCTCCCCCCCCCCTCCCCCTTCCCACCCGTCCCCTCAACCCCTCTCTCCCTCTCTCCTCCCCCCCCGTTCTCCTCACACACTCTCTCTCTCCCCCCGTTCCTCCCACTCTCTCTCCTCCCCCCCCGTCTCCTTCACTCTCTCTCTCTCGTCCTCCACTCTTCTCCTCTCCCCCCGTCCCTCCCCTCCCACCACTCTCTCTCTTCCCCCGGTTTCCCTCTCACTCTCTCCACCTCTCTCCCTCCCGTCCCTCACACTCTCTCTCTCTCTCTCTGCCCGATCGATTCCGCGCCTGTGGCGGTTGGCTGCGCGGGGCGCCTGCAGCGGCCGCGTGATCGCCAGTTGCCAGCGTGTTGAGGGGGAGAGGAGGAGGGGGGGGGAGTGTTGGGCCGACCTGCGTTTGCATTGTTGAACTTCAGCCGATCCCCCCCGTGTCATCGATGGCGAAGAAACACGATGAAGCATGTCTGTTCGGTAGGGGGGTGGGGTTTGTTGATGAGAATAGGTGCGTCGCTGCCTGGCGGTGTCGAGGCGCCGGGCCCGACCTGTCCCCGCGAGAGAACCGGAGCCTCGGCGTCGTAGCCCCCGGGCGCCGCTGGCCGGGGCGGCCCAAGACCCCCCCCCCCCCACACACCACACACAGGGGGGCCGCACCCCCCCACACACACAGGGGCAAGAGGGAACCACGCCCAACACACACAGGGGCGCGCCACACCCCACCCCCACACAAACAGGGGGCGCGCGCCAAGACCCCACACACACCACACAGGGCGGCGCACACCCCCCCCCACACTCACACAGGGGGCGCGCCCATGAGGACCCCCCCCCCCACAACACACACAGGGGGCGCCACACCCCCCCCCCCACACACAACACCACAGGGGCGCGCGCCAAAGACCCCCCCCCCGCACACCCCCCCAACACAGGGGGCGCGTCAGACCCCCCCCCCACACACGGGGGCCGCGCCCCCACACCCCCCCCACACACACACCACAACATCACTACACAGGGGGTCGCGGCCAAGACCCCCCCCACACACACACACACACACACGACACAGGGGGCGCGCACCACCCCCCCCCCCCCACCACACACAACTCACAGGGGGCGCGCCAAGACCCCCCCCACACCAACACACACACACACACACACGCACAGGGGCGCGCCATGACCCCCCCTCCCACACCACACACACACCCACACACTCACTCACAGGGGGCCGCGCACCCCCCCCCCCCCCCCCCCCCCCCACCACACACACACAGGGGGCGGCGCCAAGACCCCCCCCACACACACACACACACACACACCACACACAGGGGCGCGCACACCCCCCCCCCCACACAACACACACAGGGGGCGCGCCAAGACCCCCCCCACAGACACACAACACAGGGCGCGCACACCCCCCCCCCCCCACACACAGGGGGCGCGCACACCCCCCCCCCCCCACACACACACACACAGGGGCGCGCACACCCCCCCCCCCCACACACAGGGGGCGCACACACCCCCCCCCCACACACACACATCCACACACACACACACACACACACAACACAGGGGGCGCGCACAGACCCCCCCCCCCACCACACACGGGGCGCGCACAACCCCCCCCAACACCACACACACACAGGGGGGGCGCGCACAGACCCCCCCCCCCCCCCACACACACAGGGGCGCCCAACACACCCCCCCCCCACACACACACACACACACAGGGGCGCGCACAAAGACCCCCCCCCCACACACAGCGGGGGCGCGCCAACACCCCCCCCCCCACACACACAGGGGGCGCACACCCCCCCCCCCCCCCACCCCCCCCCCCCCCCCCACCCCCGCCCTCATCGCCACACACACACACACACGAGGGGGCGTGCACAGACCCCCCCCCCACACACACAGGGGCCGCGCCAACACCCCCCCCCCCCCCCCATCACAACACAGGGGGGCGCGCCAACACCCCCCCCCCCCCCACACACACACACAGGGGGGGCGCGCAACACCCCCCCCCCCCCCCCCCACACACACAGGGGGCACACCAAACCCCCCACACACCCACACACAGGGGTCGCGCACAGCCCCCCCCCCCCCAAACACACTCATAGGGGGCGCGCACAGCCCACACACATACACAGGGCCGCGCACAACAGGGGAGCGCACCCCCCCCACACTCACACAGGTGATGCGCACAGCCCCCCCACAACACACACACACACACACACACAGGAGATGCACACAGCCCCCCCCCCCCACACACCACACACACACACCACAGGGGGCGCGCACAGCCCCACCACACACACACACACACACAACAGGGGAACTGCCGCCACAGCCCCCCCCCCCCCAACACACACACACACACACCACACTGGGGACGCGCACAGCACACAACCCCACTACAGACCCACCCCCCCACAGGACCCCTCCCCCCCCCCCCCACCCCCCCCCCCCCCCCCCCCCCCACACACACGCACAATCGGGACGTGCACTGCCCCACTCCCCAGGACCACAGACCCTAGGGGGGGGGTATGCACCCCGCACCAGGGGAGGGACAGGGAAGCGGCCCGCCAGGCGCAGACCCCCCCACCCCCAACAGGAACTACAGCACAAGACCCTTTATTCCTCACCCCACCCAGAGTAGTGGCCGCACACAGACCACCCCACCCCAGGGAATGGAGGTGAGAGAGGAGGTAAAGGGCCTCCTTGTTGCAGGGAGGTTTGCAGGGGGGGATACCTGGAGAGGGTAGGGGTATTTGAGTGAGATGGGGCGTGTGAACCGAGGAATTGCGGAGGGAGTGGGGTCTCTGCACAATTTGGAAAAGGGGTGGGGATGGGAAGTGTGAATTGGTGTGGGATCACTCGAGTGACAGAAATGTTGGAGAACGGTGTGGGATGCAGACAGAGATGCCAAAAGTTCCCCCGAATTCGCCTAATTTTGTCCCGGCGAAAAAATAAACTTTTTACGGGTTTCCCGCAAGCCAAACATCGGTTACGGACACACCGCGCGCCGGTGTTCCTCCCGTGTGATCACCGCGCGCCCCATGTGTCCCCCGGTATTGCCAGCCCGCGCGATCAGCGGCACTTTGCCGGGCCCCAGTGTCCGCGCTCTGCGCAGTGGGGGAGGGTTGCCGGGCCCCAGTGGCCGCGCTGTGCGCAGTGGGGGAGGGTGCCGGCCTGGCGCCATTTCGAGCCACGCACGCCCGGCCCAGAGCCCGGGCGGCGCCGGCCCGCAGCGATCAGCGGCACTTTCCTGCCGCCAGCCGGCCGCTCGCGGCAGCCCCATCACCGGGCCCCCCCCACCCCCACCCAGTGCGCAGGCGCAGACCGCCGGCAACCTTGCCAAGTGCGCATGTGCCGCACCCGCCCGCCGGCAGCCCGCTGATCTGCACCAGTGCGCAGGCGCATAGCCGCCAGCAACAACCCCAAGGTGTGTATGTTACGGAGAGAAATGCATTTTAACCCCATTTGTTACGGACAAATGGGTTAAATGTACTGTGAACTAAATTTAGGGTTGGCATCTCTGTGCAGAGGCTGGTGGTGTGAAATGTGAGGGTCACAGGACCACTGTCATTGCATCTGGGGGGGGCAGCGAGAGCAGAATTATTGGACACAGAGGAGACGCATGTGAGAGACATCTTGTAACAGTAGAGAGGACATGACGTTCATCTCTGATCTCCTTGTATGGAAAACGTTATTTTTAGGGGTATGTGCAGTGGAGATGGAAAAATTGAAACTAGGAGATAGCATCTTTATAGGAGGCAGGGTGGGAAGAAGTGTAGTCCAGATAACTGTGAGTCAGTCAGTAGGTACTATTGCACTCAAAATAAATCCTGAAACTTCTATTGGTACAATCTCAAATGTTATGGATGACACCTCGCACGCACTTCAACACCTTTAAATTCCAAGGCTCCCATTGCCTCTATACCATGGACATCCTGTCCCTTTGCACCTCCATTCTTCACTAGGAACATCTCAAGACCTTCTGTTTCCTCCTTTAGCAGACACCCAATCAGTTCCGTTCTACTAACACACTCCTCCGCCAGTTGGAACGTCATCACCCTCAACAACTTATTTTTGACATCTCTCATTTTCTTCAAATTAAAGTTGTAGCCATGGGCACTCGCATGCTATGCCAGCCTTTTTGTTGGTTACATTGAATAGTCCTTGTTCCAAACGCTTTCTCTGCTACCTCAATAACTGCATTGGCGCTGCCTCTTACACCCATGCAGAACTCGTCAAATTCATCCACTTTACCACTAAAATCCATCCTGCCCTCACGTTCACTTGGACTATCTCTGACACCTTTCTCCCCTTTCGTAATCTCTCAGTCTCCATCAAGGGGAGATTGACTGCCGTCAACTATGAAACCATTGACTCCCACAGTTATCTAGACTACACCTCCTCCCACTCTGCGTTTTGAAAAGACAGCATGCCCTAATCTCAATTTCTCCATATCTGTTGCATTTGCTTTCCACTGTAGGATACCCAAGATGTCCTATTTCTTTAGTAAATGTGGTTTCTTACCAGCTGTCATCAATGGATCCCTCGCCTGCATCTTCCGCTCTCGCTCCTCCCCTCCTTTCCTCCCCCCCCCCCGATGGAACAAGGATAGAGTTCTCCTGGTCTGTACCTTTCACGCCACTAGCCTTCACGTCCAACATTTTATTACCTGACATTTCTGCTACCTGCAACATTATCCCACCACTTCCCACTTCTTCACGTTCCCATCCCTCTCTTTTTCCATAGCAACCATACCCTTGGAAACTACTTGGTGCGCTTGGTCCTCCTCCCTAAACCACCCCCTCCTCAGGTACTTTCCCCAGCTAACCGAGGAAATGTAACACCTATTCGTATATACCTCCTCTTTCACATCCATCCAGGTGAGACAGAAGTTCACATGCACCTCTTCTAACCTTATCTGTTGCATTTGGTGCTCCCAATGTGACTTCCTTTACATCAGCGAGACCAAGGATATACTCGGCAACTGTTTCGCTGAACGCTTGCAATCAGTCAGTCAAGGCCGACTGCATCTCGGTTGTGGTTGATTTTAACGCGAATAACTTTCTGTCCTGGTCCACTTCCATTGCCAGTGTGAGGCCACACACAAATTGTGGGAACAACACGTCATCGCTTGGACGACTCACAATCCAACAGTATGATCATTAAATTCTCCAATTTTAGGTAACTGCAACACACACCCTCTCCTCTCTCTCTTTCCCTCCCCCCTGCTCTGTATGCACACCCATTTCACCCAGTAACCCACCCCTCATTCCCCTTCACACTTCCGTTCCACCTATATCACTTCAATGTTCACACATCTTCTCTCCTTATCTCACAGCCTTTTATCATTTTCCCAACTCTGGCATTTGTTCACCCACTGGCAAATTGAATTGACCTAACCTGAATACACCTATTAATTGCCTGGCTTTATCCTGCCCCCCACCTCTATTCCAGCCTTCTTCTCCATTGCCTATCCATGTACTCCAGTAACACTGCCTGGCTCGCTTTCTCCACCACTTTTTCTTTTTTTTGTAAACCAGCATCCACAGTTCTTTGTGTCTACATTTATGGATTTTGTTTTGGTTAGAGATAGCGGCCCTTTGACCCACCAAGACCACACCAATCACCCGTTCACACTAGTTTTATGTTATCCAAGTTTCTCATTCACTCCCTACACACTAGGGACAAATTTACAGAAACCAGGTAAATCCTACATGTCTTTATGATATGGGAGGAAACAGGAGCACCCAGAGAAACCCATGCGGTCACGAGGAGAACATGCAAACCACACAGACAGCACCCAATGTCACGACTGCATTTGTGTCTCTGGCGCTGTGAGTCAACAACAATGTGGGCAATGATGCCACTGGATACCCCCTCCCCCAGCCTTGACCCACCCCACCGTCAGCTTTTTTCTCCTAGCTCCAAAGTTGGAAGAAAGGTCTCGACCTCCACAGATGCTTACCTGACCTGCTGCGTCCCTCCGGCATTTTGTGTTTTGCTGATAAGAACGATGCTTCCTAGCCTTGGGAGGTGAAACAATTGACTACATTAACAACTTAATTATCACTTTAATTGCATGCAATCGTAGGAAAACAACCACAGCACTGTTCAAGAAACAGATGCATAGGAAGCAAGTTAATCAGCACCTGCAGACAAAACTGGCAAATTCCTCTTTTTAGGGAGGTGGGCATTTTGCCAAATTGCTAATTTTATTTTGTCATTCCATGATTATACTGTATTTTTGTGTTGCTCAGGTGTGTAGTATTCCATTTGGATGGTGTAGATCAGTGGTTTCTATGGATACACTTATGGATGGAGAAGCACTTTTGGCGCTTTTGATTAGGGAATTTCCTTTCTTTTGAAGAAAATGTAGTTAAAAACCTTGTGCATTGGTGAAGAATCACATTGATCATTATTGAAAACAGGAAAAATAAGCAATTGAAAATGATTCAATGGAAGAATTCAACGTGCTAGAATCACGTTTGTTGCTAATATAAACGACAGTGATATTTTAAGCAGTAAATAGTTGGATCCATGCAGGATCTTGCCATAGTCTGGAGCTGTCCTGATATAGTACTGAAATGCGTCTTTCTAGGATAGCTTATGAGAGTGAGAATGTGCTCTATTTGAATGGAAGGATGAAAATATGATCGGTTGAAAGTTTGGCATTTTATCTATTTGTAACTTGTTCTTCATGTCCCTCTTGGATCATTCAAAGCAAAAGGAATCCAATAGATATTTAATTATTTCAAGTAATATATTTGTTCGTTATGGACTTCTAACCAAGCTCTCTTTGAAAAGCGACATTTGATTTATTCATTTTATATATATATATATATATATATATGCTCGAACGCTCAGTAATTGCTTTGTCTTAAAGTTTATGTCTTAAACATATGAGACATTTTCATAACTAACGTTGCTTGGCACGAATTGTAAAGCCATCAGCATTTCAGCACATTTGAATCATCAACCCTTGGTATGCATTAGAAACCCATACTATTTATCATTCAGCTTTGATCATGTAGGTTGGGCATGATTAAATAGCAGAATTTTTTTTTAAGGCTATTTCCTCAATTGTTACAGGATTTAATACTCCAGTATTAATAATGCCATTTTGGTTTGTAATTTTATGATGATAACCTTTGACTATATTTGTTATCTGTGTTTTGGAGAGATTTTTCAGCCAAGGACAATATCCATGAGTATATACCATCACTCAAGTATCATTTAACTTGACTATATCACAAACACTGCTTAAGCAGCTTGCCTATGAAAGCCTAATTATTCATGCACACTGTGTTATGGTATTTTACTTATTCCATGCCTGCCACTTCCAGTTCTACTTTTAGAAGTATTATCCTGTTAGCCATTCGGATTGTTGATGCAGCCTGTATTTTGCAGATAAGTGTCATTTCATCTCACATATTCTGCCATCCTCCTAAATATATCAGTGCATTAGTTACAGCCTTTTCACTATTCTCATAATCTGCTTGAGCTGAACTACATTATTATGTATTTTCAACTCAATATAAAAAACACATTTCTTAAAAATGTAGTTTATATAATGTTAAGTGTTATTAATGTATGAAAATAAATGTAGGCTATGTAATTTAGAAACATTATTGTATATTTTAAAATTAATCTGTAAACCTAGGAGCAAAGATTTTAACAGTTCAGGAAGTCCAAACAAATGCAGCCTTAACAATCAGTGGGTTTCAAATAAATCTTAATTAAAAAATGGCATAAAATGAAAAATAAAAGAGTTAGATCCCTGTGTTTTATTTGCCCTGCCGTTCGATAAACAGATTTAGAGTTAATGTATTGTCAAAATGATATAAGTTTTCTGGATTTTGTATTTTATGCATGATTGAAAATTTCTCCAAGATAAAAGGAGGATTCTTCCATTATTGTTAGGTTAAGTTATAAGTACAGTTCAGAAAAAGGAAAATTGTATAAATTTTCTTATTTTGTCTAATCATCGATAATATTAGTATAATTGCATTCAAGCAGGATTCGCTTTTCCCCACTACTCCTCAACTGTTAACAACACACTTTAGAGATAATCACCTCCCATTATAGAGATGATATTTTGTGCACAATGTAATTAAGTTTTTATGGGTTAACGGCCCATTGATTTGTATTATATACTCTATTTTTCTATTTTAAGTAGATTTAAGAAGTACTCTGAATAGGGAACACAAATTTACATGAGCATTGCACAAAAAGGGAAAATATAATTTACATTTTCTCTTTTAGGTGCTTCTCCAAACACGAGAAATTAAGATTGCATCGGTTTAATCCATAAAATCCATAATCCATCAATTGGTAGTATTTTTTAAATATTTTTTGCAAGATAAATGAGTAGCATTAAGGAAGGAAAAAAAGTACCTCTTTTAAAATAACTACTATTGTGTTCTCAGAACTCCCAAAACACTTAACAGGCAATAAATTACTTTTAAAGAAAAATGATCATTACTGTTTTATAGACAAGGACTATGAATGGCTTTTGTGTATGGTCAAATCTCTTGAACAGCAACACAAAGAGGTGATTTGTTTATTTGTTGACAACATATGGATTGAATAATAAATGTCAGTTAGGACCAGAGAGCTAGGCTACTCTTCTGAATCATGCCGCAAAGTCTTTTATTTGCACCGTTACAGCTGTATTTAATTGTTTATATATTTGATGGAGTGTTATCTAGTTCGTACTACTTCAATTTGTGGGATCATCATCCAACCTGCTTCTCCCTCCAAGGTTTCTGCCTACATCTGACCCACTTCTGGATTTTCATTCTACTGTGCCACTCCAGGGCCAGGCCTTATGCCCACCCTTTTCCAGTCTCCAGACAAAGAATCTCGAAGGTCAGCTTTTGAAGCAGAGCCCATGAATCAAACCAATCACTTCCCTGGATTAGTATGGTGAATTGTCCTGCACTGCAGATTTATATTAAAATGATAGTTCTTTGGAAAAGATCATCTGACATAATTAAATGACATGATTCAAATGTTTTAAAACATGTATAAAAAGTATCGAAGTATTTCAAATGTGTTTTCCTCTGAGAAATGAATATGGTTACTGACGTTTGCAAATTACTGACAACAGCAGCACTAAATCTTATTCTTCCGCATTTTTATGTGATGTGTGAGCAACCTTGCTGCAATTTATTGAAGTTCACCTGCTTTTTAGAGCCTAAGTAATTTTATCAGAAAGTAAAATCTTATATATTGTAATTATGTCTATTGTTGCTTTTAAATTCAACTAATCATTCATTAATCTCAAATAAATGTGGCTCTGTAGTTGTTTACTACTGATCCAAAATGTTCTTTGAAAAATTTATATTAAGACTTGAATTTTTTGTATTTTTTCAGTTTATGCAGAGGAGTTTGGATACGGAGACCAAACAGCAATTGGAAGAAGAAGAGAAAAAGATAATTAGTGATGAACACTGGTATTTGGACTTGCCAGAACTGAAAGAAAAAGAGTAAGTGAACAAATCTTTTTGAAGATTCATTGATCTCTCTAGTTAGTAATACCCCTATGAAAAATCTTGAGTTAGTTTTTGATTCAGAATTCTTAATGGACTGTACAATAATGTAAGATTAACTAACTTCACTGAATTGTACTTGATTTGGAAAGCAAAACAAACAAAAAATATGTTGTAAGTCATCATTCTGAAGGAGGGTTCAGATCCAAAATGCCCTCTGTCCATTTCCTTCCACGAATGCTGCGTGACCCACTGAGTTCTTCCAGCAGTTCTCCTATGCTCAAGATTCCAGCAATTGCAGTCTCTTAGGTCTACATTCTTAAAAACAAAAGACCATGGTTTCATTTTGTATACATTTGTTGCATAGTTGCAAATTCATTATTCTATTTTACACTTTATTGCATGTGATCCTTTCCAAGGGTAGCAGTGGTCTCTGTTCTCCTACGTACTTCTTAGACATGGATGCAGGAATCTGGAGCAAAAATCAAACTCCTGAAGAAGCTCAGTTCAGTTTAGTTTATTGTCACGTGTATCGAGCTACAGTGAAAAGCTGTTGTTGCATGCTAACCAGTCAGCAGAATGACAGTACATGATTACAATCGTGCCATTTGCAATGGACAACTACGTGATAGGGAAATGACGTTTAGTGCAAGATAAAGCCAGTAAAGTTTGATCAAAGATAGTCCAAGGATCTCCAATGAAGTAGATAGTAGTTCAGGACTGCTCTCTTGTTCAAGTTCAAATTCAAGTTAAAATGTATTTGTCACATGCACCATAAGGTACAGTGAAATGTAATAGTAATAATTTCCATGGGGAAAATTACAACAAATGATATGAAACAATGATATGAAACAAAGCAAACAAATTGAACAGAACACAACATAGCATGTGCAAACCCTGGTACTGTGACAACGGGTTTATCATAAAATCTAGAAAAAGTTACTTCTTTAGACCATCCTGCGGCCTCTAGAATTTGGTCGAGCAGCACGTCCTGCGCCTTCGCCGCGGACATTGATGCTGCCCTTGTGGAGTTGAGATTTAACACATGAGTGTGAACTCCAGCTAAATACAGAACCTCTTTTAACCATCTAGAATAGTTTGTACTGTCACTTTTTTAAATTTTTTTATTTTGTGGGTAATGAGCATTGGTGTCTCACAATCTCGGAGACTCTTAGTTACTTTAATATATTGAGTCAGATGCTTAACCACACACAATGTTTGGTCGACAGGGTATGCTTTAAAGATTACCTTGGTTCCAACCTTTCCTGGCTTGCTTTGCTTGCTTAGATCATAGACATAAAAAGTAATTTTATCTACAGACAACTGCATACAATCTAGGCGCAACATTTATAATGTTTGTACTCATTGTGCTGATACTAATGGCATGAGCATAACCACTTTAAATATTAAGTTCTGAAAAGACAGTAACGTAATTGGAGCCCACTGCCGAAGCAATGTGAGAATTATACTGACATCCCAGATTTCTGTATATCTGGGTTTGGTAGGATTTTATTAAAATTCCTCTCATAAATCGGGATATTAACGGATGAGACCCGATAGATTGTCGTTATGAAAATTGTCCTAAATCGGAGGACAAAGTACTCCGAGCACAATTAATGGCACTATATCTCAGGTGCAACATAGCAAGGAACTCCAATACATCCGATATGTTTGCAGTATGATAAAATATATCAGACTGTATACAAAAGATTTCCCATTTCCTTATATGAGACATATATTGTTTCTTAGTGCTATCTCTCCAAGCTGCAGTTATAACATCCATTGTCCAATCCGACAGTCCATCAGAACCTGCAGATTAACAATTAATACGATCATGTAATGGATGACTTCTGTACTGGATGTACCAACAATTACTGCAGCTGGGGATTGTCATGAATGGCTGAGTCATCATTCTGAGCACCAGTGGGAACAATGGCTGTGTAGACCAGTTTGGAACCACCAAACGCCTGCGGCGGAGTCTTGCTCTATTTTGGTGAGACATTGCCTAATCAGGCAAAATGGGAAACATAGAAGACTATACTTCCCCAATGTAGCGAGAATGCATCCACCGCTACTGCTCCTGGGTCTGGCTCCTATGACATATTTAGGCAACTGGAGATTTAATCTGGATGCAAACAGATCAATATTTGGTACCCATACCAACTGACGATCTTTTTGAACTTCTGGATTTAACATCCATTCTGTATTGTCATTGAACTTTCGTGATCTGTTGTCTGCCACAATATTGTCTCTCCCACAGCTGTTGGTATTGTCTACTTGTAAGTGAACATGTAAGTAATTCATTGTAGAACAATAAGCTATCAATGCATAAAACGCCCCCAATAACTCCAAATAATTGATACCATGCGTTAGGAGAATTAATCGTCTTGGACAGTCCATCGACCACCTCAAATGGTGGCGCTGTCCTTACCTCCCCATCCGAGAGCACTCCCATCTGTTTGTAATACCACTGAAGGTTGCTGAACCAAAATATTTTCTAGTAGCTTGTGCAACATTGAGAATCCACCATTGCAATTCAGCTAAAGCTTTAGTTGATAACTGCATGGACCTATCAAATGACCTACACGCTTTTTATTTTATTTTTTATTTTATTTTTAGTGCTTGTCTTCTGGCTCTTTGCAGACTTTGATAATGCAGTGGTCCAAACTCGACAGCAGGAATGCTGCTACCATTTTACCAATACCCGTAGCTACTTCTCGGATGGAGGGATAAGGTCTCTCAGCGAGACAAGTACAGACATTTATAATATCCCCAATCTTATCTGTTATCAAGTTACTGACATATCAACTGAATTAATGACAAACCCCAAATGCTCAATTGTTTGGGATGGCTGTAACTTAGATGTTGTTGGATTGACAGAACCCTAGCCTTTCAATAGGCTTATGGTTCCTGAAACCAGTTCTTCAGCTGTCTCCTGAGTGGCATTTACAATTAACATATCCTCTAGATAAGCCAATACAATGTGATTCTGAGCCCTCAGTAACACCAGTGCTGGTTTCAATTTATTTGTGAACAGCCTGAGAGCTGAAGTTAACCCATTAGGTAATTCTTTAAATTGCCTCAGCTGACCCACCAGAGGTTGTACCCCAGAAGTTCTATGTGTGATGGAATGAAGTTCCTGTACCTCCGTAAATGAACTAGAAGATCCTGAATTGTTTTGGCAGATTTTCACCAATAATTAATCTGGTTATTGTTTGCTCTACATAGTCCTGCATTTTTGTAAAATATTTTTATTAGAAGTAATTACATATTAAGAAGAAATAATATAAGATCAAAGACAAAGAAAAAAATATTATCGTCACATACATTCTTAATAGTTTAAACTTTTACAGTCAATCTTATTTATACTTCTATATATTTTTTTATTTTATAACAGTAGGAAATAGGTAATAAAGAGAAAAAAAGATAAAAAAGAGATAAATTAATGAGTGGAGTATTAAACAAGATATTCTTCATTGGAGATATATTCACGATCTATTGTATATAATTCTTCATCTATTCATTCATTCAGACTTCAGTCATGGACTCGAACTGGACCATCTTAACCCTTTAAATATTCAATAAATGGAGACCATATTCCTCTGAATTGATCCAACCTGTCCATCAGGACAAGTCTTAATCATTCCAGATGAAGTGTCTCCGACATTTCAGTAATCCACATTTTAATTGTAGGGGAAATGGGACCTTTCCAAAATCTTAGTATTAATTTTTTACCAATTATTAAACTATAACCAATAAAAATTATTTGTTGTGTTGTTAATATCTGATTCGTTTCTAGTATTCCCAATATGATTAATTTTGAATCTGGAATTAAATTAGTATTAACTACAATTGAGATTATTTTAAAAGTTTCTATCCAAAAATTAGTAATTTTTATACATTTTGTAAATGAATGCGTTAAATTAGCTTCTAATTGTTGACGTTTATCGCATATCGTGGAAACATTTGAGAAAATTCTATTTAATTTGGATTTTGAGAGATGTAATCTATGTATAACTTTAAATTGTATCAAGGAGTGTCTGGCATTTAATGAACAGTGATGTATATGTTGTAAACTTTCATTCCATACTTCTCTACTAATTACTTGACCTAATTCATTTTCCCATGCTTGTCTATATTTATCCGTATTTGGTAGATCATTTTCCAGTAAGATATTATAGATATATGATATTTTTCTGTATTTGGATGTTTATTTAGACATTCATCTAAAATTTCTGTCTTTCTATTCCTAAAATCTATTGTATTTGATTTAACATAATATCTAATTTGTAGATATCTAAAATATTATTTGGAATGTAATCCATAATTTTGTTGTAATTTCTGAAATGAGAGAAATAAACTTTCCCTGTAGAGATCGCCAATCTTATTTATTCCATAGTTCTTCCATTTAAAAAAACTTTTATCCATCAATGAAGGTTTAAAAGAAATATTGTTTACAATTGGAAGAGCTAGTGGTGTATTCTGCAATTTTAATGTATTTTTTAATTAATACGTATTCCACTTTCTATTATTGGGTTTCCTCTATAAGTTTTCTTATGTATTGTAGTATTTGCAAATAAAATTGAGCTAATTTCAAAAGGTAGACAGTCTTCTTTTTCCATTTTTAACCAGTTTGGTTGTTTATCTAGTTCTTCCAACCAGAAATTCATATTTTTTATATTAACTGCCCAATAATAAAACATAAAATTAGGCAATGCAAAACCTCCATTCATTTTTGATTTACATAAATGCTTTTTAATTATTTTATGGTTCTTATAATCCCAAATAAAATTGGTAACCATAGAATCCACTTTCTTAAAAAAAAATTTTAGGAAGATATATCGGGATCATTTGAAACAAATGAGTAATTGTGGAAGAAAAATCATTTTTATCGCATTAATCTTACCTAACATTGAAATAGGTAATGTTTTCCAATATTGAATGTTCTTAAGTAATTTATTCAATAAGGGTGGGAAATTCGATTTAAATAGATAATCATATCTTTTTGTTACATTGGACATTTATCGACCCTTGTATGTCTTCCCCAAATGCAGTGATGCCAACTGATATCAGCTGGACATGCTGGAAACACATTTCCTGCCCTCACATCGTTACACTCATGGGTGCCCAAATTACTGAATTTACTGTTGGCACCCTGAGCGAGGCACAATAAACAGGTGTTAAATATACATTTTTACTGTTTCAGTCATAACAGTTTCTTGGAGCAGGTGAGAAATCAAATAACGTTGGCAGCCAGGTCTCATCCATAGCCTCACTAGCCCATACCGATATAGCAAAACCTGATGCTACATCGGGAACACCCGGAGCGTGGCTCTTGTGCTCTGGTGTATACACATAAGTAGGGACACCAGCTTCAGTGTCAGTCTCCTCCTGCCCTGGTACTCCTGAGTCTTGCTCTAGGGAGACCTCATCCAGACCTAAACAAGGCACTGGAGAGTCAGATTCCCATTTTTTTTTTTTTTTTTTTGCAGGCACCACTCAGTGTATGGAACTCCTTTGGAAGCTGCCTGGGAATCTCTGGGTCTTTGGACCCTTGACTGATTAAAGTTTGGAGCATTTTACTCTTGCTCTAGGGAGACCTCATCCAGACCTAACAAGGCACTGGAGAGTCAGATTCCCATTTTTGACAGGCACCATACACAGTGTATGGAACTCCTTCGGAGGCTGCCTGGGAATCTTTGGGTCTTTGGACCCTTGACTGAGTAAAGTGTGGAGCATTTTCTCCATTTCTAGTCTCCCCCACATTCTTGTCCTCTCTTGGAGGAGAGTAACTTTCTTTACATTTTCTTGTGTATTTGTGCATAATCATATATGTTCATGTTTAGAATTATAGATTCTGACAGGCACATTCTGCTTGCAGAATATTTATATTAATCTCAGTATCACACAGTTCTCCCAATATAAGGGTTGATGTGGTTGTATTGGGTATAATACTTTGCACCCATCTCCCTGCCTGTGCTGGTCTCCCCGAATCAACCCCCTTCGTATTCAACCTGCTTGTTTTCTCAGAGCAGGGATGAGAAGTTTTATATGGCAAATATCCTGATCGTACACACCAAACTAAGGAACTGCATCTGGTAACACATACTCAGAGCAGACCTTGTATGCTTCCCTATCGTTGTGGCCTCAGCCCGTATGACTCTAGAGCAGCTGGAGGGTATTAACTACGGAATAACGGCCACCGGTATCGGAACCGGCACCGCACTTATATATTTTGCCGATCGCTGCGATTGGACCGCAATGCTGCGTGACCCATGCTTGCTCCTCCCGCTGTACAGGCTCCTGCTGACTCACAAGCCAGCCTTACGGAGCTTAAGTCTCGCTGGAAGTTTAAAAAAAATTATCTGCGAGGTTTTCTACTTACGCTGGTGGAGCTGCGCTCTCCAGCTCCGTTCAATGCGACATGCATCGACGTAATGACGTGCATGCGCCTGGCGGGGCTTCTTCACGTAGTCACTCACGTGACTCCGAAGTAAAATTTACCATGCAGCATTACAATTAAAAAAGGACATAATACACAACATAATTCAACACAGACATCCACCACAGCATTCTTCACTGTGGTGGAAGGCAATACAGTTCAGACAGTCCTCCTCCTCCTCGTCCCTTACTCACCCGTGGTCGGGGCCCTGACTCTCTGTAGTCGCCGCTACGGACAGCCCGATGTTCAAGCCCTCTGGTCAGGATGGTCGGAACGCCAACATCGGGACAGGTCGAGCACACCCCGCGTCGCAGAGCTCCCAATCGGCCACCTCCTTACCGGAGATTGTGGCTTCCAGATGTTGTAGGCCGGCGGTCGGAGCTCTTCACTGGCGACCCCCCGCGAGCGATCGCCCGCTCCATGATGGAAGATCCGCTCCACGCCTGCCGCCAGAAACTCCACAGACTGAGGCTCCAAGATGTTGTAGGTCGCAGGCCAGCGGTCGGAGCGCTGGGGGTCCGTGATGTTAAAAGACCCCATTCCCCGTCGCTGAAGCTCGACTCTGGGAAAGGCCACACCAAACCAGTGGTAAAGGCCGCGAGGAGGGGAGCGAAGAAGCGACAAGGAAGAAAGTTGCATTTCCGTTGAGGTAGGTGCCTGAAAACAATTTTCCCCTATTCTCCCCACCATCCCCTACCCAAGACATCCAGAAAAACATTAAAACATACTTTTAGAAGTACTAAAAAAAACAAAAAAAGTAAAAACAACGAACCCACTGCAGGCGAGGCAGCCGACTCGCAGCGCCACCGGCCACTGGTTCAGTTGCCTGATAACAGCTGAGATGACACTGTTCCAGAATCTGGAGGTGTGTGTTTTCACACTTCTATACCCTTTGCCCGATGGGAGAGAGAAGAGATGGCCAGGATGTGACTTGTCCTTGATTATGCTTCTGGCCTTGCCAAGGCAGCATGAGGCATAAATTGAGTCATTGGAAGGAGGTTGGTTTGTGTGATGGCCTGGACTGCATCCACAATTCACTGTAATTTCCTGCGGTCTTGGATGGTGCTGTTCCCAAACCAAGCTCTGATGCATCCTGATAAAATGCTTTCTAAGGCGCATCTGTAGAACAACTCTCATTGTTGTTGGGGACATGCAGAACTTCCTAAGCCATCTAAGGAAGTAGAGGTGTTGGTGTGCTTTTTGGTTGTTCCTTCAACATGGCTGGTCCAGAAGAAGTTGTTGGTGATATTTACTCCTAGGAATTTGATGTTTTCAATCATCTCTACTTCAGCCCATCAGTGCAAACTGGGGTGTGTGTGTTGCTTTGCTTCCTGAAGTTGATCACTATCTCCTTTGTCGTGCTGGCATTGAGAGAAAGGTTGTTGTCTCCATTATATAATGCTTTGCAACATTATATACAAGTCTATTTTGCATTCATCCAATCTATTCCATGCAATTTGTACCTGATTGTCAGGATCTTCAGATGTTTCATTCTCTTCCTACAGCTCTTATCTAGGCTCTAGACAAACTGGCACCATTCTGCAGCTTGTCCTATTTCTGCAGAAGGCACATTTAAATTGACCAAATGGCCTAGCAGCCCAGAGGCCTTTACTCAATTTTAGTGCCCTGGCCTCTCCAATTTGGCCAGAATTAACATTTTCTGTACTCCGTCTCATCATTATTTGATATCTGGCCCACAATGGTGGTGTCGTCTGTGAATTTGTAAATTGAATACGAGTAAAGCAGCATCTGTAGAGGCAAAATAATGGTTTACTTTTCGGGTCAAGACCATGCATCAGGTTGTCCTATGATGCCTTTGCTCGAGTTTAATAGAGCGGGAGGGAACTTGATTGACACAAGATCTTGAGGAATATTGTTCACTGTTTCAAAATGTGTCGCTCCGTTATAACGGAATTAAATAATTTTATCGTGCAAGCTGTGAATTATTTGGAAATTCTTCCTCGAACAGTGGAAGCATACTCTTGAATATTTGATTCTTGATAAATAACAAGATGAATGGTTACCATGGGAATTCAGATGGGAACACATTTCTTGCAAATTTCCTTCCAAGTTTTTTTTCAGATCTTATGGAATATTAGTCATGAAGGGCCAAGTGGCCATCACCGGCTCCTAATTTGTAAGTTCATAAGACAAGGATACGTGATGCATGGAACAGAATTTGTGAAATTTTCCTTCCAAGTCGTTCACTATCCTGAGTTAGAATAAAGTTGCTGTTTGTTCATTCTCACTAGATCCAAATCCTGGAACTTTCTATCCCATAGTGTTACAGGAGTGCCTTTACCTGAAGGACTGCAAAGGTTCAAGATGATTCACAATCATCTTTTGAAGGGCATTTAGAGAATGGCAGTAATTGCTGCACTTGCCACTGTGAACTGCAGCCCCAAAAAAGGGATTAAAAAAGACACATTATTGTGCAGTTTCATAGCAGATAATTCATTTCACTGTTTAGTCTGTCAACACTCCCAATTGTTCCACTTCTGTTTGCATCCATTATTTGCTTTCTTTACTTTAGAAATTTCAGAATACGAACTTTTTCCAAGAATTACTAATGTTCCAGAGGTGTGTGTAAACATGCTTTAAGCAATGTCAGCATGCCAAGTCTGAGTTTCTGCCATGCATTTATTCCCCTACACCTTGTATATTTTCAGTTATTAATGTTCGTGTATTGTGTAGTTTCTGAGTTTTATTAGCTTGTTTTAAATGTATGTTCTTTTGTTTACCAGAGAAAAATATTGTGATCAGTATTCCGTATGTGGTTGCTGCCTGATGATATTTGCAATGAAGCATCAACAGCTGTGACATAATCACAGCAGTTTTATCAGATGATAATCAGTGGGATGCAAGATTCATTCCAAGTTTATTACTGGGAAATAATATTCATTGTATTATATTGTGTTCATTGTGGCATAGAACAAATCATTATCATCTCCCTATGCAGTAAGAAGTGCACAGTGCCTCATCCAGAAAACAGAAAGTAATTTAGACTGGGGATATATAGATGGTCCCATTTTGAATATTAGTCTATTTCTGGGTTTATATGCATTCCTGGTGTTCTATGTATGCTGCAGTTGTATTTAATTGCTTCTGGTTGTTAGATTGGACACTAATTATGAATATATTGAGAAATAATGCAATGATAACTTTTTGTTCACAGATGCCGGCTGATCTACTGAGTTTTTTTTGCATTTAAACAAAAAATATTATATTATTTGTTTTTAAATTCTCCACTGGCGCAAGTTTTCATCCTGCTCAGGATGCACTATTTTGCAGTTGACCTAACTAGTTGGCACCACTGCCACAGAATCCAAGGATCTCCTTGATGCATAATATATGCCTCCTCAGGTCTGTTATATTTATGAATAGTCTAGATAATATTGGCATTGCCTTATTAATGTCAAGTGTACCACCAGTGAAAACTTAGTTTTGTTTGCTACCTGGTGATATTAGACCACATTCAAGCCCAACGCAAGTACAACAGGAAAAATAAGAGTGCGGAATTTGCTGTTACAGCTTCAGCGAAATTGCTGATTAAAAACAGTGGAAGGGTTGCAACCAGGTAGGTTGACAGATCAAGGTTAGTTCAGGAGAATCTGGAATGTTTACTTGTCATATGTACTGACAATGGAACAATGAAATTCCTTCTTACAGCAACAACACAGACTAGTAAACACAGTACACACAGATAAATATAATAATTTGAACAAAATTAATTAATAACAGTGATACTAGACAAAAAAATACTGAGTGTAACCAAAGGCAGTCAATAAATGTTCTGAGTTGCTGAGGTTAGTGTTGTGTAATGCTCAAGGCCCTGAAGGTTGCTGGTCAGAACTATTCTTGAATCTGGCACTCATGGTTTTCAGTTCCCTGTGCCTTCTTCCCAATGGTAGGAGCGAAATGAGAGTGTTGCCAAGCTGTCTTTGTCAGGCATTTCTTCCTATAAATCCCTTCGATAGAGGAGAGGTCAGTCTCTCTGATGGACTGGGCAGTGTTTGTCATTCTCTGTAATCCATTTCATTCCTGGGCGTTTGAATTTTTAAACCAGGCCATGATGCAACCTGTCAGTGTGCTCTCTGCCAGACACCTGTAGAAATTCAATAAAATCTTTGACATACCAAATCTCAATTTTCCAAGGAAGTCGAGGGGTTGATGAGCTTTCTATGGGATTGCATTAATGTGCTGGGCCCAGGGCAGATATACACATCCAGGAACTTGAACCTGTTGACTCTTTCCACTGCCGTCCCATCGATAACCAGTTTATGGATCATCGGATTTCCCCTCCTGGTTATCAATCAGCTCCTTACTGATTAATTACTCATCAATAGAGCCAGGATTTTGCCATTAATGCCATGTGCCTTTTTATGCCTTTTTTGATGATTTCACCAGGATAATGCCCTTTTTCACGATCGTGCCTAAATCAGCCTTTTTCCGCCGTTTTGCGAAAAGGACATGCTATTTCCTCTAGTTGTACCGTGATTACAATGACGTTTTCTATGTTAACACGTTAATATCAATGTTATTATTAACGTGTTAAAATAGTATAACTTACAAGAAAACTTCCGCCACCGGGGGCGCCACCGTCGGTCGTTCATTCGTTCGTGCCGCTGCCCGCTGGTTCAGTTTTCTCCAAGATCTATTTAAGAAAGAACTGCAGATGCTGGAAAAAAATCAAAGCTAGACAAAAAATGCTGGAGAAACAGTGGGTGAGGCAGCATCTATGGAAAGAAGGAACAGGCGACGTTTCATGTCGAGACTCTTCTTCAAACTGATGTGGAGGGGGGAAAGAATGGAAGAGGCGGAGACAGTAGGACTAGAAAGAGAGCTGGGAAAGGGAGGGAGAGGAGGGAGAAGACAAGGGCTAGCTAAAATTTGAGGTCAATGTTGATACCACTGGGGTGCAGACTACCCAAGCGAAATACCCAAACTTGTCTCCTCACTACATTTACTGCTGGCTCCAGTCGCAAATCTGAGTTTTCCAGTGATCTGTGCAAGGCATTCATTGATGCTGGAATTCCACTGTCGAAATTGGAAAACAAATCAGAGGTTTTTTTAGAGAAATACGCAGAGGAACATATACCAAGCAAGTCATTATGGAAAAATTATGTTGACAGCAACTTCAACATTGTTGTGCAGAAAATTAGAGATGAAGTTGCATGCAACAAAATATGGATCCCAATGGGCGAGACAACCGATGCTATGGGGAGATATGTTGCCAATGTGGTCATCTACACTGGAGGCAGGTCAACCATCAAAGGAGTATTTGTTGACATCGGAAGTATTGGAGAAGTCAAACAGCTCAACTATTGCTCAGTTGTTTACATCTTCACTTGTTGCACTTTGGCCAGAAGGTATAAAACACGAGAATGTACTTCTGATTGTGACATAGTTTTATTCCCCAAAATGTTGCAGTTGACATGCTTAGCTCAAAGACTTCATAGAATTGCCAAGCACAGATGTAGCTTGTTTCCAAATGTCGATGTGATTTTAGCTAACAAAGATCTTGAAGAAATAGAAAACATAGCTAAAGTTCTCATAGGTAGTTGTAATGCACAAGATATCAACATGAATATGGAGTCTGCAGCTTGTTTCGGGTATGCACCAGTGACCTCAGCTGGGGTAGAAAGAAGTTTTTCACAACTGAAGCATATTCTGTCTGACAGACGTGTTGAAAATTTTCGGCGACCAGCAACGACCTATGACCGGTGCCAGCAGTCGCCTAAAAAATCGCGTAAGTGGGCCAGGCCCTTTATATGAGTATTTTTAACCATATATTGGTGGTGGAAATAAATGCCTTTTTATGCTTTTTTGTCAATAAATGCCTTTTTTCATGCCTTTCTTGTAATTTTATTTTGCCTTTTTGCCTGCTTATTTCAGAGTTTTTTAGTGCCTAAACATCCTGGCTCTACTCTTCAATCATCCACTGATGGGAGTATTGTTGTGAATTTAAAGATGGCGTTCGAGTGGTATCTAGCTACACAGACATCAGTAAAGAGACAGCAGAACAGGGGAGTACCACATATAGCCTTGAGGTGCTCCTGTGTTAGAAACATAGAAACATAGAAAATAGGTGCAGGAGTAGGCCATTCGGCCCTTCGAGCCTGCACCGCCATTCAATATGATCATGGCTGATCATCCAACTCGGTATCCTGTACCTGTCTTCTCTCCATACCCCCTGATCGCTTTAGCCACAAGGGCCACATCTAACTCCCTCTTAAATATAGCCAATTAACTGGCTTCAACTACCTTCCGTGGCAGAGAATTCCACAGATTCACCACTCTCTGTGTGAAAAATGATTTTCTCATCTCGGTCCTAAAAGACTTCCCCCTTATCCTTAAGTTATCGGTTGATGGTTATCGAGTGTTGCCATACTGAATGTGGTTTGCCGATGAAGAGGTTAAAATTCAGTCACATAGGGATAAGCAGAGACCCAGTTCTCTGAGTTTGATAAGTTTGACACTCCTGCCATTGGGAAGAAGGTATAGGAACATGTAAAGTGCACCGTCCGGGTTCAGGAGCAGCTTTTTCCCAACAACCATCAGACCTTAAACACTACAACCTCTAACTAAGCTCCAAACTACATAGACTTGGGGGCATTGTTTTTTTTTGTCTTTGTACTATTATTTGCTTGTATTTTATATACTGAACTTTTTATGTTGTTTGTTTATTATGGTTTTTAGGGAGTGCTATGGTTACATATCTATTGTGTTGCTGAAAGTCAGAATTTCGTTGTTCTGTTTCAGGACATATGACGATAAATCTCTTGTCCTGACTTGGAGGGGATGATGGTATTATACACCCAGCTGCAGTTGTTGAATGACACAATATAGTATATGTGTTCTTATTGTCCCCAGCGCAGAGTGGAGAGCCAGCAAGATCGCATCCTGTTGATCTATTGTGACGTTATGCAATTTGCAGTGGATCCAGGTCCTTACTATGCTTGGAGTTGATATGTTCCCAAAGTACCTCATCACCAAGAATGTTGGTGCTCCCAGTCAGTACTTTGAGGCACGTCACCTTGCTCTTCTTGGGCATTGGTATTATCGCTGTCCTTTTAAAGCAGGTGGGAACCTGTAATGAGAGGTTGAAGATGGTGGTTGAAGTTAAAAACTCCCAACCGACTTGTCTGCAAGTTTTAAGAATGCAGCCAGGTATGCCATAAGGGCCAGATTTCTAAGGGTTCATCTCCATGAAGATCTTCTGACATTGGCCTCGGTGACTGAGATTGTATGTTGTTGGGTCATTGGGGGCTCGAGAAGGCAAGTCGATGTTCTCCCTTTTGAAATAGATGTAGATGCATTGAACTCGCCCGGGAGTGATGACTCGCTGTCACTTGAGCTATCACTTGATTTTACCTTGTAGGAAGTGATGGCATGTAAGCCCTCCATAACTAATGATCATCCATTTTATCTTCCAGTTTAGAGTGAAATGTTTATTTGCCTTTCCGATGGCCTTATAGAGTTCATACTTGAATGTACTATAAGAATATACATTGCCATATTTGAATGTCCAAGATCTTGTCCTCAGTAAAGTATGGCCTCCTGATCTATCCAAAGCATCTGATTAGGAAACACTCACATGATCTTGGTGAGAACACACACCGCCATACTTTTCCTTATGAAGTCCAACAACCATGGTGGATTCATCCAGGTGCATTGCCGAGACCTTGCACATTGCCCAGTCTACCAAAGTCAAGTAGTTGTGGAGTCATTCCTCTGCCTCCCATGATCATATCTATGCAGTCCTCATCTGTATGCAGGAGGAAGCACAACCAGGTGGTTTGATTTTCCAAAGCGAGGCATGGATGACTGAGATCTTTAGTGATGGAGTAGCAATGTTCAAGAGTATTTGATCCTCTGCTACTGCAGGATATAGCTGGTAGCAATTACAAAGCTACTTCTTCGAACTAGCTGTGTTGAAGTTCCAGATTGTGATAGAAAAGGCATTTGAGTACACTGTCAAGTGTTTGTTGACTGCAGTGTGCAGCTCTTTCAGTGCTAGCCAAACATCTGAGGCAGATGTAGATCGCAGTCATGATGATGGATGTGAAATCCCTTGGAAGGTAGAAGGGATGTCACTTCACAGCAAAATGTTCCAGGGTCAGGGAGCAGAAGTTGGGCAAAACTGCTACACCATTAGCTTATGTGAGGTCTGTTTAGTGGTCTAATAATGGCCAGGAAAATAGCATTCCTGAATCTAATGGTATCTGCTTTCAAGCTTTTGTATTTTCCGCCTAATGGGAGAGGGGAGAAGTGGGAATAACTGGAGTGTTTTTGGTTATATTGGTTGCCTTCCCGAGGCAGCACAAAGATGTTCTGGGATGAATGCAGGACAGGGACATGGCATCAGTCCTGGACGCCATCTGCTTGCAACAGTAGGGGAATTGCAGTGGGTCAAGGCTGTCTGGGATGCTAGAGTTAATGTGTGTCATGACCTGCATGTCGAAACATTTTATGATGGTGAATGACTGGAGGCATTAAGGCATAAACTGCCAATGTAGTGAAGCTGCAATTTGTGTCTGCTGAACCACAAAATTACATACAACCAGGGAGAGCTAAACAATCTCACAACCAGCAGATCAGATCAAAATGTCACATATGATCATGAGTGATGGTGGGACAATTATAGCTGACAGGAGGAAGAGGGTCCAAGAAAATCACCATAATCAATAATGATAAAGCCAACATGCATTTCCTAAAAAAATGAGGCTGAAACATTAGCAACAGCATTCAGGCAGATCCCATCTTGGTTTCCTCATAAGATCCTTGCCATCGAAAAACTGGACTTTAACTAATTCAATAATATTGATTAATCATAATATTAAGAGACCAGTGAAGGTAATGAGTATAACAAAGGCAAGGAGACCCAACTACTGTCCAGCTCTAGCGCTGGACACCTATACTCTACCTTTAGCTAAGCAGCTCAAGAAGTTACAATAGAAATGTCTACCCTTTTGTCCAAATATTGCTTATTCACAAAAGGCAAGATAAATCCAATGAGGCTAATTAATGCCCAATTGGTCTTCTCGAAGACCAGGATAAATGCTAAAATCTAATATTAGCAGTGCCATTAAATGGCACTTTCTTTGCCAAAACCTATGCCCAGATGCTCTTTTGGATTTTAACAAAGCTTTTGTTCTATCCTATCACATGTTTAGTTTTAGTATAGACCATAGAGTTGAATTCCAGAGGTGAGGTGAGCGTGAATAATTTTTACATAGAGGAAATATTTTAATGAGTATGGACTCAAGGAGCCAAAATAAAACTGACATCACTGATTGACTATTCTGCCATCAGCAACATCCCAATTGTCCCCTATGAGCAAAAATTATCTGGTCAAACCATACACATGGTGTGTCAACAAGAAATGGTCCAGGTATTTGGGTATACTGTGGTACTAGACACATGTCTTGACACCTTCAGCCTTTTTGCTATGTATAATGCACATATTATAAATAGCGATAGAATATTTAACAGCAACTTGAATGAGCTTATTTCAACAACAATCAAGAAACTTGACTCCATACAGAAACATAGTCACCTCTCGAATCATTAATTCCCTCCACCACCAGTGCACATTGGCTACAATGTTTATCATTTACATTGCACTGCAGTTACCTATTGGGCATCTTTCAAACCTGGGACTGGGACCTCGACCATCAAAAACATGGGCAGCAGATGCAAGGAACACCACAACTTGTATGTATCCCAGCTAGTCACTTAATTGTTCTGAATTAGAAATACTTTGCTGTTCTTTCATCACTGCTGGCTTAAAACCACCTTGTGTTTTAAAAAATAAACATTTGGAAAGGTATTTAGATAGTCAGGGAATAAAAGGATACAGCTTAATGGGTCAAATGGTATGAGAATAGATTGGTATGGTCAGCAAGGACAAGATCGGTTGTAACCGACCATTTCTGAGCTGAATATTCCCAAGACTCAAAGACAGTTAGCGATAAGCAATAAATGCTGGCCTTGCCAATAATGAAAATTGAACAAAAGAAAAAAAATTACATACTCTTTCTGCAGTTCTTGCTTAAATTCTGCAGTGTTGCCAATATGAAAAGATATTGGCCTCTGGCTTAATTTCAGTCAATTACTCTGATCAGCCTCATTTATGCTGAATTAGTAGCATACAGTCTACATGAACAGCTTAATTCTCAGCTGACTTTTCATTTGGCAGAAGAACTCTGTGGTAGACTGCATATATTGGTATACATGTTGAAATATTTCCAATATTTTTCGAAAATGTTTGCTTTCTCCTAAGCTTCTTAAGGCAGTATGTGTCCACTGAAAAGAACACTTTGAAGAACCCCTTCACTGTGATTCTACCCTTGATCTGAGCACCTTTGATGTCATTCCACAACAAGCTATCCATTTGCAACTATTCTCAACAAGAAGTTGACAGGCCATTTGCCGACTGAAAAACAACAGTGCCTTGGGAACAGGTTACATTCCTGCTGCCATTTTAAAACTTGGCAGAGAGAAACTTTAGGCACAAATTCCAAATCTCAAATTCCAGGTCTGGCTAGAGGAGAACATGCCAGAGGGTCTCAGAGATTCCATAATGGTGACCATCTTCCAGAAAGGCAAAGATAGACACGAGAAGCTGGAGTAACTCAGCGGGACAGGCAGCATCTCTGGAGAGAAGGAATGGGTGATGTTTTGGGTCGAGACCATTCTTCAGGAATGGCAACATCTAATTGTGGTTATTGCAGAGGGGTCTCCCTACTGTTTACCACTAGCAAAAGCATTGTGTGTGTCCTCCCTAATAGCCTTTCCCCAACATCAAACATTATACATAGCATTTTTTTGGTCTTCACAAAAGTGTTTTAATTCATTAGTCAAGAGGAACCATGGTAAATTGTACTGCCTACAGAAATCGGTGTCCAACGTTCAGCCAATTTCAGGATCACATGCAATGTGATCCTAAGCAATGGATCTCTAACAGACTTGATCTCAGTGCAGAATAATAATTAGAAACAAACTTAAATTTCTCCATTTAATGACAGTCAAAAGAATCCAAAATATTGGAAAGTTCTCATTCATGAAATGTGTCTCTTTCTACAGATGGTTCTGATCTGCGGATCATTTCCATCATTTTGTGATGGAAAGTCCATTAATGCACCTATTGAAATACGTCTACCATTTCAAAGCTTTAGACTTTATACAGTGTGGAAACAGGCCCACCGATCCACATTGACCAGCGTTCACCCCGTACACTAACAGTATCCCACACACCAAGCACAATTTACAGAAGCCTATTAACCTATAAACCTGCACGTCTTTGTGAGTGTGGGAGGAAACCCACGAGGTCACAGAGAGAACGTATAAATTCCGTACAGACAGCACCCATAGTCGGGATTGAACCTGGATTTCTTGCACTGTAAGGCAGCCGCTCTACCGCTGCACCACTGTGCTGCTGAGTATAGTTTTTATCCTTTGCCATCTTTAAGAATTGACTCTGTATGAAATGTGCTTTCAATGGCCAGGATGAAATAGGTTACCTGAGATTATATAATAACCTTTATCAACCCACACTTCAATTGTGGGATAGCAATCTTTTGTATAAATACTGGAGTGCACTCCTGATGTAATCTAATCCCTTATTTGTAAAATACAAGCTTATATTGATCATTTTATGGCTTTGTTAATTTAAATTAAAATATGGCATGATGGCACAGCCAGTAGAATGCTGCCTGCCAGCTCTAATGAAGTGCATTCAGTCCTGACCTCAAGTGCTATTTCTGTGGAATATGCATTCTCTATATGACCACTTGATTTACAATCTTAAAGAAATGCAGGATGGCAGATTAATTGGCCACCGTAGATTGCTCCTCCAGGTTGTGGAATTTGGATGAATGTTGATGGTGATGTGAGGAAAAAAAAATTGGCTATGTGAAGGGAAAGTGTAAAATGGGTGCTCAATGGTCAGCATGGTTTTAGTGGGCCTGTTCCCATACTGAACACTGAAATTCCATTAATTCTTGCTGTATTGGACTTTACATGTTTCTGATCTCCTGCAGCAGAAATTATAATCTGAATTATAATTCAGTGGCACAGAGGTAGAGTTGCTGCCTTACAGCGCCAGAGTCCTGGGTTCGATTTTTGGGTGCTGTCAGTACAGTTTGTTCTTCCTATGATCTTGTGGTTTTCTCTGGGTGCTCCGGTTTTCTTCCACGCTCCAAAGATTTACTGGTTTGTAGGTTAATTGGCTTCTGTAAAATTGTAAATTGTCCCTACTGTATAGGATAGTGCGATTAAATGGCAATCGCTGGTCAGCACGGTCTCGGTGGGCCGATGGTCCTGTTTACACGCTGTATGTCTAAAGCATCAATTGTTTAATTTCCAGTTCATGCTCATTTTAAGTCATTCAATTCTATAAATGTGCTGTTTGGAATTCTCTACCAAGATGACTCTGTCTTTCTAACTTCCAAAAGTTTATTAAAAAAATTAGTCCTTTCTGTTCAAAAAGCAGGCAGATCCTGTCTCTCAGAATCCCCTTCAGTAACTTTCCCACCACTGATCTTTCTAAAAAATATTACGAAAGTAAATTCTGTACTATGATCCTGTCTGTTCTGTTTTATATAAGCTGCTGATTATTATGCAAAAGACTGTCACTGAATAGTTTTAACCGTGAAGAGTAATATCATACTTTTTGGTGCATTGTATATATTTGAAAACTTCTTATACCAATTTATAAATTCCGTAAATCACAAATTCATTTTCAGAGCCAATGTATAAACAAATGCTATTGCAATGCTGTACATTAGGCATGCCAAAAAGAAATGCAAATGCCTTATAAAATTATGTTTTGCAATGTGTAATTTACAAAGTAATAAAATGTAAGGCAGTTGATACCTCCTTGGCGTTGAACAATGCAAGATTAATGAATAACCCAATTACGTGTAAACTTTAGAAACAGAAGCAAGAGTAGACCATTCAGCCTTAATTAAGAGGATAATTGATCATTTAGATCAATTTCAATTACCTGTATAAACCCCGTATACCTTCATCTTCAAAAATCTAATCATCTATGCCTTGAATATACTCAGTGACTAGGTCGCTTTGTTCATTCTGGCCAAATTGGAGAGGCCAGCTCACTAAAATTGAGTAAAGGCTTCTGGGCTGCTAGGTCATTTGGTCGATTTAAATGTGCCTTCTGCAGAAATAGGACAAGCTGCAGAATGGTGCCAGTTTGTCTAGAGCCTAGATAAGAGCCGCAGGAAGAGAATGGGGATATCTGCGAATCCTGACAATTAGGTGCAAATTGCATGGAATGGATTGGATGAATACAAACCAGACATATACATTGTAAATAATGTTGCAAAGCTTTACTTTGCTAGATGTTGATTGGATTAAGTATTGAGCCTTGTCTGGGTTTCTTGAATATCAAGGCACATGTTGCAATGTTTGCTTCCTTTCAGAAGCTCTGTTTGAAAACAATGTATTAATCACTGTATTATTGGGTTGGGGAAATGTCTATCGTGTACTGGGTTAATCAATTCCGGTTATTGGACTGTAAAGAGACCACCCCCATGTGGTTCGGCCCCTCAAGGTTCTGGGGCCTATAAAAGGCCGCTGCCACGAGGATCTGTGTCGATCTTCTGGGAGAATGCTTGGGACTTCATGACTTTCTGGAGTGTCTCTGCTTGAACAAGGCTAAGAGGGCTTGGCCAGGCAGATACGAGGATCGAACCTGCGGTGGTTAGGTATAGTAGTGGGAACTGTAATTGTGTTTTGTCAAAATAAAGATTAGTTGCGCAAGTGCTTGACTCAGTGATTTTTGACAGAACCTAGGCTGGGGGAAGCTTAGAACGAGCTATTTACAGCTTGGGCAGAGCATTTCAGAAATTCATTATTCTCTGGACAAGGGCATTTCTTTTCTCTTTAATGGCTAATTCGTATTTTGAGATTGTTATCCCTAGTTTTGGATAGCGCTGCAGGGAAAACATCATCCCTATATCTACGATGTATACTCCAGGTATAATTATATCATTTCAGTATGATAGCTCGACTTGTGCTGAAACTAGCTTGCAGTCAAGGCCAACATACCATTTTGCCTTCCTAATGTTGCATCTGCATCTTAACTTTAATTGATTCATACAAGGGCATCTGGGACTCCTTGAAAATCTACATTTCAAACTCTCAGTATTTGAAAACTACTTTGCCTTTCTTATTTTTCCCATTTCCCATGTACTTTCCCATTCACTCGACTTATCTATGTCCCCTAAAGGGCTCTCTGCATCCTCCTCACAATGACAGTACCATCCAGGGTTACACAAAAAGCTGGAGAAACTCAGCGGGTGCAGCAGCATCTAAGGAGCGAAGGAGATAGGCGACGTTTCGGGTCGAGACCCTTCTTCAGGCTTTGGTTCCTCAAACTTTCATAGATATGGTGTGGACAGCTGGTTTGCCGTCACTGAATTAACCTGCAAAACCGCACGTCTTTGGGATGTGGAGGCGGGGAGAAGCAGAGCACCTGGAGGAAACCCATGCAGAATCATGGAGAACATGCAAAATCCACACAGGCAGCACCCAAAGTCAGAATCAAACCCGAGTCTCTGGCGCTGTGAGACAGTAGCTATACCAGCTGCACGACTGTCACCATTTTTATTTCATAATCTCTTCAATGCCTTCTCTAAATACAGATGTACCACATCCACTTGTCCTCATCTAATGTAGTTGCAACCACAAACATGATGTAATAATTCCACATGTTGGTGTTGGTTTATTATTGTCATGGGTACTGAAATACAGTGAAAAATGTTGTTTTATGTGTTATCCAGTCAAATCACACCATTAATGAGAACAGTCAAGCGATACGCAAGTACAACATGTAGTGCAAAGAAAGAAATGACCAAAATGCAGAACATAGTGCTGCAGTGTTATAGCTACAGATGAAGTGCAGACTTTAAAAAGGTGGAAGACCCACAATGAGGTTGGTTGGAAGATCAGGGCAGTATACTTAGCTTATGCGAGGCCTGTTCAAAAGTCCGTTAACAGCAGGGAAGAAGCTGTTTCTGAATTTGATGGGATGTGATTTCAAGCTTTTATATCTTCTGCCTGATAGAAAAGGGAATAATTGGGGTGTAGGTAGATAGATTGATTACGTTGGATACTTTTCCAAGGCAATGCGAAGTGTAGATAGAGTCACTGGGGAGGGGGGCGGTGGTTGAATAGTGTAATGGACTGGGTTGCATCCACAATGCAATTTCTTGCGGCCTTGGGCAGAGCAGTTGCTAAACAAAGTTGTGATGCATTCCGATAGAATGCTTTCCATGGTGCACCTAAAGGAATTGGTCAGAGTCGTTGGAGATGTATTGAATGTCCTTCGTCTTCTGAGGAATATGGCGTATTGGTATGTTTTCTTGTCCATAATGTGAACGTGTTTGGACCTGGGCAAATTTATGGTGATGGTGGCAACATATCCTGTTTTTACAAACATTTTGCCTACTATAGCCATCAGGCTGATTGGTTTGGAGGTTCATTATTATCTCTCTCCTTAAATAAAGGATTTACATTTGCTGCCTATCAATTTGTGGAAACCATTTTAGAATTTTGGTAGAAGACAACTAAAGCAATCACTGTGGCTGCAGCAACTTTTATTTCTTCCCTTCTCCTTCTCCTCTCCTTCATCCTCCTCCAAAATCAGGTCATCAGTCCTGGGAATTTGTGTTTTCAGTTCTATTAATTTCTCCAATGTTATAAATTTTAAACATTGCCATTTTTTTTAATGCTCCTCATTCACACTCGATCCTTTTGCTATTTTGTGATGGTTTCATTGCTTTTCATGAAGATTGCTACATAGTTTAATTTACAAAAGTTATTTATCGCGTTGTATTCAAAACAAAGCATTTCACTGTACCAAGGTACATGTGACTATACTTTATCATTGAATTGAATTTTTGATTGAATTATTAATTTTTCTGCCACAACATTGTGATTTCTTCCGCCTCATGTTCACATTAACTTTGGCTATTTATTTCTTGTGATAGACGCTTTTTGCAATATATTCTAATGTTCCCTTTTGGATTATTCTCATTCTATGTTTTGTCTCCTTATCAATGTCTTGGCTTTTCTTTGCTGACATGATATTTTTTCAGTCCTCTGGCTTACCTTTCTTTTCATTATAAAACTTTTCCTTTGAGCTAATACTACCTTTAACTTGCCTTGTAAGCCGAGACAAGATCACAGATATGCTTTTTTATGCCTTATTTATTATTATTATTATTTAGTGTATGATATTTTGAAATGTTAGGTATTGCAATTTAGTGTCATACCTTTGGAATGCTATTTCCTCATCTGCAGTTGTACAGGGCCCTAGTGAGACCACACTTCAATTCAATTCAATTCAATTCAAATTTAATGTCGTTGCACAGATACAAGTATGGGTACAACGAAATGCAGTTTAGTGTCAGTACGTAGTGATAGCAATGTTTAGATAAATACAGATAAATAAATACAGATGTGGGAATCTATCGGCGGGACTCCGAGTTCAGCAGTGCGATGGTGTTATTGTAGAAGCTACTCCTCATCCTGCTGGTGCGGGACCTGAGGCTCCTGTACCGCCTCCCCGATGGTAGGAGGGCAAACAGTCCATGGTTAGGGTGGGAGGGGTCCTTGATGATCTTCCCAGCCCGTCTCAGACACCGTTTTCAGTGGAGGGCATCCAAAGCAGGGAGCGGGGCACCGATGATGTGCTGGGCGGTTTTCACCACCCGTTGTAGTGCCTTCCTGTCTGCTACGGTGCAACTGCTGTACCATACCGTAAAGCAGGTGGTCAGGATGCTTTCGATGGTACAGCGGTAGAAGTTGGTCAGGATCTGGGGGGACAGGTGGGCTTTTTTGAGCCTCCTCAGGAAATAAAGGCGCTGCTGCGCCTTTTTGACCAGCTTGGAGGTGTTGAGGGACCAGGACAGATCCTCCGAGATGTGTACCCCGAGGAATTTGTAGTTGGAGACCCGCTCCACCTCAGTCCCGTTTATATGGATGGGGGTGTGTCTGCCCCCTATGTTCTTCCTGAAGTCGACAATGACTTGTAGTATTGTGTGCAGTTTTGGTCTCCAAATTTGAGGAATTACATTCTTGCTATTGAGGGAGTGCAGCGTAGGTTCACAAGGTTAATTCCTGAGATGGCGGGACTGTCATATGCTGAGAGAATGAAGCGGCTGGGCTTGTACACTCTGGAGTTTAGAAGGATGAGAAGGGATCTCAATGAAACATATAAGATTAGGTTTGGACACGCTAAAACCAGGAAACATGTTCCCTATCTTGGGGGAGGCCAGAAGCAGGGGACACAGTTTAATAACAAGGTGTAAGCCATTTAGAACGGAGATGAGGAAACACCTCTTCACACAGAGAGTTGTGAGTCTGTGGAATTCTCTGCCTCAGACTCTGGATACTTTCAAGAGAGAGCTAGATAGGGCTCTGAAAGATAGCGGAGTCAGGGGATATGGGGAGAAGGCAGGAACGGGGTACTGATTGTGGATGATCAGCCATGATCACATTGAATAGTGGTAGCTGGCTCGAAGGGCCGAATGGCCTACACCTGCACCTATTGTCTATTGTCTATTTACTGTAACTAATTTACATGTTGTAGTTGCTTGAGTCCAATTTAAGAATCTTGTTGAAAATGAACGGAATCACTTGCAATTATTATTTGCAATTTTATCACTGTTCTCCAAAGGCACCTTAATTACCAGATTAAGAATTAAATCGTCAAGTTTATTATCATCTGCACATGTACGGCAAGGTGTAGTAGATACAGGAAAAATCTTGCTTGTAGCAGTATTCCAGCCGTAACATGGGATTTATAATAGTCTGTTCCTTCATTGGTTCCTCAGCATACAGACCTAGAAAATCAAATGTTATGCACTCCATGGATTTATCCTTTGTACCATTACTGCTAATTTGCTTTGCTACATGGAGATTAAAGTCCCATGTAATTGCTGCATTACCCTTGTTTTACCTGAAATTCCCTGATAAATGGTATGATCTGTTTTGGAGATTTACATACAATTTTCACCAATGTTTCCTGCCTGTTACTGTTTATTTGCTCCATCAAAACTGAATCCATTTGATTTGCTGAACAATAACATCAGGACTGGTTTGATTCTGGGAGTTAAGGATTCTGTATTTATTAGTAAAGTTTAAAGGATAAGTGTTTGTGTTTTTTAATATTTAATACAGAGTAATTTGGGAGTAAGATATGTCAGTAGCGATCGGCCCCATGGTTTGCTCAGCCTGCAACATGTGGGAGATCAGGGATATTGTCGGTGTCCCTGATGACTACGTTTGCTGGAAGTGTGTCCAGCTGCAACTCCTGGAAGACCGCATTGAACGATTGGAACTGTGGCTGGATTCATACTGGAGAAAGTTGTGGATAGCACGTACAGCGAGTTGGTCACATCGCAGGCAAAAGGTAAGAGGACAGAAAGGGAACATGTGGCCAATAGCCAGTAAAGCAGTAGGTAGGGAGTGCAGGAATCCCCTGCAGTCATCTCCCTCCGAAACAGGTATACCATTTTGGATACTGTTGAGGGAGATGGCTCATCAGGGGAATGCAGCAGCAGCCAAGTTCATGGCACCATGGGTGGCTCTGCAGCACATGAGGGGGGAAAAAAGAGGGGAAGGGCAATAGTAATAGGGGATTCAATTGTCAGGGGAATAGATAGCCTTTTCTGCGGCTGCAAACAAGACTCCAGGATGGTATGTTGCCTCCCTGGTGCAAGGGTCAGGGATGTCACTGAACGGCTGCAGAACACTCTGGAGGGGGAGAGTGAACAGCCAGTTGTCATAGAGCATATTGGCACCAACGATATAGGTAAAAAAAGGGATGAGGTCCTACAAGGTGAATTTAGGGAGCTGGGAGATAAACTTAAAAGTAGGACCTCAAAGGTAATAATCTCTGGATTACTACCAGTAGCATGGGCCAGTCAGAGTAGAAATAGGAGGATATTACAGATGAATACGTGGCTTGAAAAATGGTGCAAGGGGGAGGGATTCAAATTTTTAGGGCACTGGAACCATTTGTGGGGGAGGTGGGACCAGTACAAACAGGACGGTCTGCACCTGGGCTGGAATGGAACCAATGTCCTTGGGGGAGTGTTTGCTAGTGCTGTCGGGGAGGATTTAAACTAATGTGGCAGGGGGATGGGTACAAGACCAGAGAGGCAGTTGGGTGTAAAACGAGGGTAGAAGCAATAGGGAGCAAGGTGCAAAGTAAAAGTGGCAGGCAGACAAACCCAGGGCAAAAATCAAAAAGGGCCACTTTTCAACATAATTGTATAAGGGATAAGAGCGTTGTAAAAACAAGCCTGAAGGCTTTATGTCTCAATGCAAGGAGTATTCGTAATAAGGTGGACGAGTTGAACGTGCAGATAGCTATTAATGATTATGATATAGTTGGGATCACGGAGACATGGCTCCAGGGTGACATAGGCTGGGGCTGAACATCCAGGGATATTCAATATTCAGGAGGGATAGAGAGAAAGGAAAAGGAGGTGGGGTAGCGTTGCTGGTTAGAGAGGAGATTAACACAATGGAAAGGAAGGACATTAGCTTGGAGGATGTGGAATCGAAACATTAAGGGGCAGAAAACGCTGGTGGGTGTTGTGTACTGGCCACCTAACAGTAGCAGTGAAGTTGGGGATGGTATCAAACAGGAAATTAGAAATGTGTGCGACAAAGGTAAAACAGTTATAATGGGTGACTTCAATCTACATATAGATTGGGTGAATCAAATTGGCAGGGGTGCTGAGGAAGAGGATTTTTTGGAATGTATGCAGGATAGTTATCTAAATCAACATGTAGAGGAACCAACGAGAGAGCAGGCTATTTTAGACTGGGTTTTGAGTAATGAGGAAGGGGTAGTTAGCAGTCTTGTTCTACGTGCCCCCTTGGGCAAGAGTGACCATAATATGATTGAGATCTTCATTAGGATGGAGAGTGACATTGTTAATTCAGAAACAATGGTTCTGAACTTAAAGAAAGGTAACTTTGAAGGTATGAGACGTGAATTGGCCAAGATTGACTGGCAATTAATTCTAAAAGGGTTGACGGTGGATATACAATGGAAGACATTTAAAGACTGCATGGATGAACTACAAAAATTGTTCATCCCAGTTTGGCAAAAGAATAAATCGTGGAAGATAGTGCATCCGTTGATAACAAAGGAAATCAGGGATAGTATCAAGGCAAAGGATGATGCGTACAAAGTAGCCAGAAAAAGCAGCATACCAGAGGACTGGGAGAAATTCAGAGACCAGCAGAGGTGGACAAAGGGCTTAATTAGGAAAGGAAAAATAGATTATGAAAGAAAACTGGCAGGGAACAAAAACTGACTGCAAATGTTTTTATAGATATGTGAAGAGAAAGAGATTAGTTAAATCAAATGTAGGTTCCTTGCAGTCAGAAACAGGTGAGTTGATCATGGGGAACAAGGATATGGCGGACCAATTGAATAACTACTTTGGTTCTGTCTTCACATTGAATAACTACTTTGGTTCTGTCTTCACATAAATAATCTGCCGGAAATAGCAGGGGACCATGGGTCAAAAAAGGAATCCAGGTTAGTCGGGAAGTGGTGTTGGGTAAATTGAATGGATTAAAGGCCGATTAATCTCCAGGGCCAGATAGGCTGCATCCCAGAGTACTTAAGGAAATAGCTCCGGAAATAGTGGATGAATTAATGATAATCTTTCAAAACTCTTTAGATTCTGGAGTAGTTCCTGAGGATTGGCGGGTAGCAAATGTAACCCCTCTTTTTAAGAAGGGAGGGAGGGAGAAAACGGTGAATTACAGACCAGTTAGTCTTAACATCGGTAGTGGGGAAACTGCTAGAGCCAGTTATTAAAGATGGGATCACAGCATATTTGGAAAGTGGCGAAATCATTGGACAAAGTCAGCATGGATTTACGAAAGGTAAATCATGTCTGACGAATCTTGTGGAATTTTACGAGAATGTAACTAGTAGCGTGGATAAGGGAGAACCAGTGGATGTGGTGTATCTGGACTTCCAGAAGGCTTTCGACAAGGTCCCACATAAGAGATTAGTATACAAACTTAAAGCATACGGCATTGGGGATTCAGTATTGATGCGGATAGAGAACTGGCTGGCAAACAGGAAGCAAAGAGTAGGAGTAAACGGGTCCTTCTCACAATGGCAGGCAGTGACTAGTGGAGTACCGCAAGGCTCATTGCTGGGACCCCAGCTATTTACAATATATATTAATGATCTGGATGAGGGAATTGAAGGCAATACTTCCAAGTTTGCGGATGACACTAAGCTGGGGGGCAGTGTTAGCTGTGAGGAGGATGCTAGGAGACTGCAAGGTGACTTGGATAGGCTGGGTGAGTGGGCAAATGTTTGGCAGATGCAGTATAATAGTAAGATTAAACGAGAATTTACCAGTTCGAAGTTTGATCGTTATTTTATGAGCAGTAACAATGAGGGATTGTGTGAAGAAGCCCCGCCTGGCGCTTGATCGGCATACTTCAAAGCAGCAGCATGAAAAACACAGAACATTATAGCCGGAGTAAGACAGTAAGGCTCAACATAGATTTAGAACTACTAGATAATCATTTATTTTATGAGGGTCGGGAGTGGAGGGCACGTAATCCCTCATCGTTACTCCTCATAAAATAATGATCAAACTTCGAACTGGTAAGTTCTCGTTTAATCTTACTATTTTACTTCGGAGTCACATGAGTGACTACGTGAAGATTTTATAGCTTCTGTGTTTTTTATGTCGTAGAGTCATTCCATACGACAGTCCGGCTAGGTCAACACATAAATGAGTAAATAACCTTTTACCAGAATTCAGTTTTAGTTTATTTCATAAATCTTTTAATGATAAAAGAACAAATAATAACCCCTTTTATACCTGGGGAAAATCACTACAAAGTGATAAAAGATATAAAGTGATAACATAAATCGATAATATAAATCGATAGTGAAACAAAGCAGGTGATTACAGTGAACCCAACACCGCGTGTCCCAAAGCCTGTCATTGTGAGAACAGGTTTATCGTAGAACTTTGAAAAAGTTTCTTCTTTACACCACCCTGCGGCTTCTAAAGTGTGTTCGAGCGGTACGTCCTGTAAATTCACCGCGGACGTAGCTGCAGCCTGGTGGAGTGAGATTTAAACACATCCAGTGTCTTACTCCCGCTAAAAGTAACACCTGTTTTAACCATGTAGAAATGGTTTGTACTGATGCTTTTGTGTGTGGTTTCTTATGCGTAATAAAATAACGCTTTTTCATCACCTCGAAGACTCTTGGTGACTTTTATATATTGAGTCAAGTGTCTAATACACACAACGTTGGATCAATATGGTAAGCTTGAAACATTTACCTTAGCTCCAGTTCTTCCTGGTCTGCTTTGTTTGATCAGATCATAAACGTAAAAACACAATGTTATCTGAAGCCACATGCATACAATCTAAACAAAGCATTTGCAATGTTTGCACTCTTTGTGCTGATACCAACGCCATTAACATTACTACTTTAAATGTTAATTTTTCCAAAGACATAACTGTGATTGGAGTGCATTGCCTAAGCAAAGTAAGTACAATGCTGACATCCCACATTTCTGTATATCTTGGCTTGGGCGGATTTTTGTTTAAAAATCCCTTTCATAAACCTGGATATATTAATGGATGAGATCCAATTGATTCATGGTCAAAAATTTGTCCTAAATAGGACGATAAAGCACTACGAGCACTATTAATGGGACTAGAACTCAAGTGCTGCTCAAAATACAACTCAGCAAGGAACTCCAATATGTTTGAAATGTTCACAGTATGATAAGATATATTTGATTGTCTACAAAAAACTTCCCATTTCTTTATATGTGTCATATATTGTTTCTTAGTGCTAGCTCGCCATGATGAGACTATAACATCCATGGTCCTATCCGACAGTCCAAGCCCTTGTAGTGGTCTGTTCAAAACCTGCAGATTAACAAATTCATATGAACATGTAATGGATGAATTTATTTTGTTACTGGTTGTATTAACAAATTACTGCAGCTAGGAATTGACATACATGGTTCCTTAATCATATTTAACATCGACGGGAACCATGGTTGTGTGGGCCAATTTGGAATCACCAACAGTCCTTTGGTGGAATCTTGTTCTATTTTCTTAAGACATTGCCTAACCAGGCCAAATGGAGGGAAAGCATAAAACATATTTCCCCAATGTAGCGAAAATGCATCTACTGCTACCGCACCTGGATCGGGTTCCCAAGACACATATTTAGGCAATTGATGATTTAATCTTGATGCAAACAGATCAATGTCTGGTAACCCATAGCGAATAACAATTTTACTGAAAACTTGTGGGTTCAACATCATTTCTGTGTTGTCTTTAAATACCCTTGATCTGTTGTCTGCCACCAACATTGTCTTTACCTGGAATATAACTTGCTGAAACCCAAATTTGGTGCTCAATACACCCAATGCCATATCTGATTGACCAACAATCACATGATACCGATCTTACTCCACCCATGTGATTAATATATGCAAAACAGCTGTCTTATTGTCTAATTGTTCCTGGACATGCAGATCCTTTTTTGTAGAACAATAGGCTTTTAATCCATAAAATGCCCCCAATAACTCCAAATAATTAATACCATATGGTTTGGAGAAAACAATTCCTCTTGGACAGTCCATCTGCCCCCACAGCTCGTAAATTTATCTGTCGCCCCCACATCCGAGAGCACTTGCATCTGTTTGTAAAAATACTTCAGGCTGCTGTATTAAAATGTTTTTAGCAGCATATGGAACATTTTCAATCCACCATTGTAATTCCAATAAAGCTTATTTTGTTAATTGCATAGGCCTATCAAAATGGCCTGCTCGCTTTTTAAAGCTTGCGTTTTGTCCCTTTGAAGGTTTTGGTAATGTAATGGACCAAATTCCACTGCAGGAAATGCTGCTACTAATTTACCAATAACCTTTGCTACCTCTCGGATGGAGGGATAAGGCTTGTGAATGAGGCCCCAAACATACAGTTGAAATATCAACAATCTTGTCCATTGGCAAAGTTACTAAACATAGTAACTGAATTAATCACAAAACCTAAATAATTAATTGTTTGTGCTGGCTGCAGCTTGGACTTGGGGACTTAATTGGGTGAATCAGGAACCCTAGTCCCTTCAAATAAAGTTTTAGTTGTTGAAAACTGATTTTCCAGCTGATTCCTGACTATTACTGACAATTAAAAAAGTCATCCAGATAAGCCATAACGGATGTGCTTTTGTGCTCTTAATTGTGCTAAAGCTGGCTTCAACAGTTTTGTGAAGAGCCTAGGAGCTGAACTTAACCCATTAGGTAATGCTTTAAATTGCCACAGCTGTCCCAGCCAATTAAATTTTAAGTACCTCCGAAAAAAACCGATGTATTGGTACTGAAATTAGTACACATCCTTTAAAATCGATTGTAGCCATATAACAACCTGCTGATATCAAATGTCTTGCGGTGTTGAAACGTTTCCATCTTGAAATGTTTATACTGGACAAATGTATTAAAGTTTGTAAGGTCCAGAATAATTCTACAACAACCCATCTTTTTTTATCTCTTGGAAAGATGTTTGACACAAATTGGTGTGGATGCTCAACAGTTTTTTTCAATAACACCTTTTTTTAACAATTTGTCAATTTCCACATTAATTTCTGCTTTCTCAATAGCAGAGGGAACATGAAACCATGAATAGGTTTATATTGTACAGAAGGAATCAACACCCTTCTTTAAATGTTATTGTAGCTCCTGAAACCGTTTGTAAAAATAAACTGGTCAGATGTGATGCAAAGCCATTCATCATAAAACATTTTGTAATCTCCCCCCACCAAACTAGAGATTTCGTCCAAAGTTCCTTCAAGAACAGAATAAAGTTTTTGTACCTCTCCATATGAACGTGGTGGTCTCCTTCTCCCCGTATATGGGTGAAAAATTAGGCTGTTTGGATGGTAATATCTCCCTTACCATATTCCTGCCTCTGTTCCAAAATCAGATCCCCTTCTTGGTGTATAGTACCTTTTTTGTCCAAAAAACGAAAGGTCTCATGTAGCTAATAGATTTAGGCCTCTTCATCCAATTTCTCTTATTTGTTTAGGCAGGTTTTCTCCAAATATATAACCAGGAGTTTGAACACCACTTGATCGGCACAGACCTGCAAATCTAGATGAAATTATAGGCCGAAATCGCAATTTTCCTCATTAAAATTGATTTCATAAAAAGAATTGCACAATAATAAGCCCAATGCATCTCTTTGGATTTTGATCATTTTTCTGAACCTTTCCATTTGCGTTCCCAAAAATAAGTAATGGGCAGCTGAAATCAGTTTGAGGATTCTTTGAAACCGTATTTCTTGTCCTCTCATGACTGATGACATCGGTGTCCATATAACTCGGATTCACCGTAGGTACCTTCAATGAGGTGCAATTTTCCGGTGTTTTATATAATTCTGCTGTTTCAATCATAACGGAATCTTGAAGTTGGTGAGATTACCATTATATTAATGCTGCAGCTAGGTTTTCTTCCATAGCCTCACCACTTCCTTCAGTATAGCAAAATCTTTTGCATATCAGGCACATATGGCCTTTTCTTTTTCTCTTTGTGGAGTGCACTCATAATCCACATCACCACTTTCAGGGTCTATCTCTTGCAGCCCTGATACTCCTGGGATTTCATCAAAGGAGACTTCATCCACCCTTAATCCTGGGTCTGGAGTTTCATATTCCCAATTTGGCACATATCCATATTCTGGATATTCAAACCCCTCAGGGTCTGTTTGGGAAAATTCTGGGTTCTTTGACCCTTGTCTTATAATATTTTGGAGCAGTTTCTTCATATGTTCCATTTTAAGCCATATCGCTTTATTATCCGGAGGACTTTCATTATCAGAGTCATCATCAGAAACCACGGGCTTCACGGATTTCTTTTTACTTTTCTTAGGCACATTTTCCTCCGTGGTTCAGTTTCTGGAGGAATTATAGTCTCACTAACGGGTGAATCAACGGTCACCGGACGTATCGGAACCGGCTCCGCACTAATCGCTTGTCCCGACTCTTTAGCCTCTCCCCGGGACGATCTTTTTACCCGCGAAACCTTCCTCTGAGACTTCTCCATTTTGTTTCAATTTTTTATCTTTGCTGACTCTGTATGCCAGCGTGACTCTGTTTTTTGTAAAAAAAAATTACTTTCACTTTGCTGGTTCTATACGCCAGTGTAACGGTTTTTAGAACGCCCTAAAGTAAATCAATTGCACTTACCTGCGGGCCTTTCTTACCGCTGAGGGGAGCTGCGCTCTGCGGCTCTTGCTTCTGCCGTCAGCGTCGACGTAATGCCGATCAAGCGCCAGGCGGGGCTTCTTCACGTAGTCACTCACGTGACTCCGATGTAAAATGTGGATAAATGTGAGGTTATCCACTTTGGTGGGTAAAACAGCAAAGCAGACTATTATCTAAATGGTGGCCGATTAGGAAAAGGGGAGATGCAGCGAGACCTGGGTGTCATGGTACACCAGTCATTGAAAGTAGGCATGCAGGTGCAGCAGGCAGTGAAAAAAGCGAATGGTATGTTAGCTTTCATAGCAAAAGGATTTGAGTACAGGAGCAGGGAGGTTCTACTTTGGGATACTGAGTTGGATGAGGGATACTGAGTTGGATGATCAGCCATGATCATATTGAATGGCGGTGCAGGCTCGAAGGGCTGAATGGCCTACTCCTGCACCTAATTTCTATGTTTCTATGTTTCTACTTCAGCTGTACAGGGTCTTGGGGAGACCACACCTGGAGTATTGCGTACAGTTTTGGTCTCCAAATCTGAGGAAGGACATTATTGCCGTAGAGGGAGTGCAGAGAAGGTTCACCAGACTGATTCCTGGGATGTCAGGACTGTCTTATGAAGAAAGACTGGATAGACTCGGTTTATACTCTCTGGAATTTAGGAGATTGAGAGGGGATCTTATAGAAACTTACAAAATTCTTAAGGGGTTGGACAGGCTAGATGCAGGAAGATTGTTCCCGATGTTGGGGAAGTCCAGGACAAGGGGTCACAGCTTAAGGATAAGGGGGAAATCCTTTAAGACCGAGATGAGAAAGACTTTTTTCACACAGAGTGGTGAGTCTCTGGAACTCTGCCTCATAGGGTAGTTGAGGCCAGTTCATTGGCTATATTTAAGAGGGAGTTAGATGTGGCCCTTGTGGCTAAGGGGATCAGAGGGAATGGAGAGAAGGCAGGTACGGGATACTGAGTTGGATGATCAGCCATGATCATATTGAATGGCGGTGCAGGCTCGAAGGGCCGAATGGCCTACTCCTGCACCTAATTTCTATGTTTCTATGACTACCCTTTTTGCTTTTTCATTTTGCTTATTTTTTCTAAAAATCTAGTGCTCTGGATTATTTAGACCTCATTCTTAGACACTTCAAAACCATGTGTCTGCAATTGCTATTAGATTGCACTAATTTATATCAGTTTATCCTACTTATTCAGTTATTGTGTCAGGGATGCTGAATGCATTCATACAGTGGGTATTCAAACTGTCTTTTCATTGTTTTTCCTGCTCTGATTCTAATCATGTATACACTTATGTTTGTACTTGTTATCCTTTCCTGCAAAGTGCAGATTAGTAACCATTTCACTACTATGGACTTTTGGCTTATTCCTTCTCTAACTTTTCAAATCGCTCCTCGTTGAGCCTTCCCTTATCACAACCGCTACTCGAACACTATTTTGTTTCAAGATCGGTCTATAGACCTAGTTGTTTGTTCTCTGCTTCTGTCCCAAGCTGATCCAAGTGGAACAACACCCTCATCCCCAGTATAGGTACTAGTGCCCAATGGTATGAAACTCTTTAGACTTTACTTGAGACTTTAGAGATACAGTGTGGTAATGGGCCCTTCAGCCCACCGAGTCCGTGATGACCAACGATCACCCATACGTTAGCACTATTACTGGCACCTACAAAGCCATTTAGAACGGAGACAAGGAAACACTTTTTCTCACAGAGAGTGGTGAGTCTGCGGAATTCTCTGCCTCAGAGGGCGGTGGAGGCAGGTTCTCAGGATGCTTTCAAGAGGGAGTTAGATAGGGCTCTTAAAAATAGCGGAGTCAGGGGATAAGGGGAGAAGGCAGGAACGGGGTACTGATTGGGGATGATCAGCCATGATCACATTGAATGGTGGTGCTGGCTCGAAGGGCCAAATGGCCTACTCCTGCACCTATGGGCTATTGTCAAACCTGGACGTCTTTGAAATGTGGGAGGAAACCGGAGCACTTGGAGAAAACCCATGCGGTCACAGGGAGAACATAAAAACTCCTTACAGATAGTAGTCAGGATCACACCTGGATCTCTGGTGCTGTAAGGCAGCAACTCTGCTGACCTCAACTCATTTCACTCCATATTTGGCTCTCTGATCGTATTGGCTCTGTGTCTAATGAATAATCCTGAGCTTTGTGATTCTGTATTCATATATCTTCAGCAGAACCTTGTGCCCATGACATTGGTTCCCATGTGAACCATGGGAACTGGGTCTTTTCCCTTCTATTCTTGGGACATCACCAGCCCCAAGGAGAAGACGTTAGACCTGGCAATAAATAGGCACACAGCCTTTGAGAGTCGCATGTGCAACTGTATAGAACTACTGTACTCACTATATCCCTTACTATACTGTCGCATATCTGACCGCCAAATTCTTTCTCATTCTTCCTTGAATAGATCCTTGTACTAGAGTGCTGTAATCAGCTTGCTTCTCACCCTGCAATCTCAGTTTCTCATCCTACAATCTCAATCTTTAAGGAAAGTACAAGGTTCATTCTCCTTCAAGATCCTCACTGCCCCACTCATTGTCAAAACCACTGTCCTTCTTGATGCTGCTTGACCTGCTGAATTTTCACCACTTTCCAAATGTGCTGCTGTCCCATCTTTAATAACTGACTCTAGCAGTTTCCCCAATACTGATTGTTAGACTAACTGGTCTGTAATTCCCCATTTTCTCCCTCCCTCCCTTCTTAAAAAGAGGGGTTACATTTGCTACCCGCCAATCCTCAGGAACTACTCCAGAATCTAAAGAGTTTTGAAAGATTATCACTAATGCATCCACTATTTCCGGAGCTACTTCCTTAAGTACTCTGGGATGCAGCCTATCTGGCCCTGGGGATTTATCGGCCTTTAATCCATTCAATTTACCCAACACCACTTCCCGACTAACCTGGATTTCACTGAATTCCTCCTTTGACCCGTGGTCCCCTGCTATTTCCGGCAGATTATTTATGTCCTACTTTGTGAAGACGGAACCAAAGTAGTTATTCAATTGGTCCGCCATATACTTGTTCCCCATGATCAACTCACCTGTTTCTGACTCCAAGGGACCTACATTTGTTTTAACTAATCTTTCTCTTCACCTATCTATAAAAACTTTTGCAGTCAGTTTTTATGTTCTCTGCCAGTTTTCTTTCATAATCTATTTTTCCTTTCCTAATTAAGCCCATTGTCCTCCTCTGCTGGTCTCTGAAATTTCTCCCAGTCCTCTGGTATGTTTGCTTTTCTGGCTACTTTGTACGCTTCAATCCTTTGCTTTGATACTATCCCTGATTTCCCTTGTTATCCACGAGCACTACCTTCCCTGATTATTCTTTTGCCAAACTGGGATGAACAATTTTTGTTGTTCATCCATGTAGTCTTTAAATGTCTTCCCATTGCGTATCCACCGTCAACCCTTTTAGAATTGATTGCCAGTCAATCTTGGCCAATTCACATGTCATACCCTCAAAGTTACCTTTCTTTAAGTTCAGAACCATTGTTTCTGAATAACAAAATGTACTCTTCCATCCTGATGAAGAACTCGACCATATTATGGTCACTCTTGCCAAGGGGGCACGTACAGCAAGACTGCTAACTACCCTTTCCTCATTACTCAATATCCATCTAAAATAGCCTGCTCTCTCGTTGGTTTCCTCTACATGTTGATTAGATAACTATCCCGCTTACATTCCAAAAAATCCTCTTCCTTAGTGTCCCTGCCGATTTGATTCACCCAATCTATATGTAGATTGAAGTCGCCCATTATAACTGTTTTGCCTTTGTCGCACGCATTTCTAATTTCCTGTTTGATACCATCCCCAACTTCACTGCTACTGTTAGGTGGCCTGTACACAACACCCACCAGAGTTTTCTGCCCTTTAGTGTTTCGCAGCTCTACCCATACTGATTCCACATCTTCCAAGCTAATGTCCTTCTTTTCCATTGCGTTGATCTCCTCTCTAACCAGCAACGCTACCCCACCTCCTTTTCCTTTCTCTCTATCCCTCCTGAATATTGAATATCCCTGGATGTTCAACTCCCAGCCTTGGTCACCCTGGAGCCATGTCTCCGTGATCTCAACTATATCAGAATCATTAATAGCTATCTGCACGTTCAACTCGTCCACCTTATTACGAATACTCCTTGCATTGAGACATAAAGCCTTCAGGCTTGTTTTTACAACGCTCTTATCCCTTATACAATTATGTTGAAAAGTGGCCCTTTTTGATTTTTGCCCTGGGTTTGTCTGCCTGCCACTTTTACTTTTCACCTTGCTCCCTATTGCTTCTACCTCGTTTTACACCCAACTGCCTCTCTGGTCTTGTACCCATTCCCATCCTGCCACATTAGTTTAAATCCTCCCCGACAGCACTAGCAAACACCCCCGTGGACATTGGTTCCATTTCCAGCCCAGGTGCAGACCGTCCTGTTTGTACTGGTCCCACCTCCAGTGCCCTAAAATTTGAATCCCTCCCCCTTGCACCATTTTTCAAGCCACGTATTCATCTGTAATATCCTCCTATTTCTACTCTGACTGGCCCATGCTACTGGTAGTAATCCAGAGATTATTACCTTTGAGGTCCTACTTTTAAGTTTATCTCCCAGCTCCCTAAATTCACCTTGTAGGACCTCATCCCTTTTTTTACCTATATCGTTGGTGCCAATATGCACCACGACAACTGGCTGTTCACCCTCCCCCTCCAGAATGCTCTGCAGCCGTTCAGTGACATCCCTGACCCTTGCACCAGGGAGGCAACATACCATCCTGGAGTCTCGTTTGCGGCCGCAGAAACGCCTATCTATTCCCCTGACAATTGAATCCCCTATTACTATTGCCCTTCCCCTCTTTTTTCCCCCCTCATGTGCTGCAGAGCCATCCATGGTGCCATGAACTTGGGTGCTGCTGCATTCCCCTGGTGAGCCATCTCCCTCAACAGTATCCAAAATGGTATACTTGTTTAGGAGGGAGAAGACTGCAGGGGATTCCTGCACTCCCTGCCTACTGCTTTGCTGGCTATTGGGCACCCGATCCCTTTCTGTCCTCTTACCTTTTGCCTGCGGTGTGACCAACTCACTTTATGTGCTATCCACGACTTTCTCCGCATCGTGGATGCTCCAGTATGAATCCAACCACAGTTCCAATCGTTCAATGCGGGTCTGCCAGGAGCTGCAGCTGGACACACTTCCAGCAAATGTAGTCACCAGGGACACCGACCATATCCCTGATCTCCCACATGTTGCAGGCTGAACAAACCACGAGGCCAATCTCTACTGCCATATCCTCCTCCCAAATTACTCTGTATTAAAAATATATTTTTTTATTTCTTTATTTTTTATTTTTTTGTTTTATTTTTATTAAACACAAAACTTTATCCTTTAAACTTTACCAATAAATACTAAATCCTTAACTCCCAGAATCCTTAAATCCCAGTTAATGTATTACAGAAATGTAAAAATGTAAACCCCGGGTTGCACCCAATCAGCTGCTTCCTCTGGTCCTCGTCAACCAATCAGAGGCTTCCACCAGATTCCCACTCTGGAAGATGGAACCAAAGATGGAACGTTGCAGATTTGGTTATTACTCACAGCGCAGGTACCTCCACCCTCTCGCACCAACAGCTGCACGGGCCTCTGTGAAAAGCAAGCCCCGCGCTAGATTTATACTCACAGCGCAGGTAACTCCACCCTCTCGCACCAACGGCTCCCCGGGCCTCTGTGAAAAGCAAGCCCCGCGCTAGATTTATACTCACAGCGCAGGGAACTCCACCCTCTCGCACCAACAGCTCCCCGGGCCTCTGTGAAAAGCAAGCCCCGCGCTAGATTTATACTCACTGCGCAGATAACTCCACCCTCTCGCACCAACGGCTCCCGGGCCTCTGTGAAAAGCAAGCCCCCTGCTAGATTTATACTCACAGCGCAGGGAACTCCACCCTCTCGCACCAACAGCTCCCCGGGCCTCTGTGAAAAGCAAGCCCCGCGCTAGATTTATACTCACTGCGCAGATAACTCCACCCTCTCGCACCCCGCGCCTCTGTGAAAAGCAAGCCCCGCGCTAGATTTATACTCACTGCGCAGATAACTCCACCCTCTCGCACCAACGGCTCCCCGGGCCTCTGTGAAAAGCAAGCCCCATGCTAGATTTATACTCACAGCGCAAATAACCCCACCTTTTCGCACCAACGGCTCCCCGGGCCTCTGTGAAAAGCAAGCCCCGCGCTAGATTTATACTCACAGCGCAGGTAACTCCACCCTCTCGCACCAACGGCTCCCCGGGCCTCCACTTCATAGTGGACCTTGCTTAAAGACCATTGCATTCAGACCTAATGAAAAAAGTTCAATAGAAAAATAAAGAACTGCTGATGCTGGTTTACAAAAAAAGGATACGCAGTGCTGGAGTAACTTAATGGGTCAGGCAGCATCTCTGGAGAACATAGATAGGTGATGTTTTGGGTCAGGACCCACCTTCATAAAAATGTAGTATTGTGATTACAGAGGAATATGAATGGTTACTTGCTATTTTCTTTCACTGAATTCTCTTTATTTTTAATGCTGCCAACATATTTATTTGTTTTAGAAATCATGTTATTGAAGAAAAAAGTTTTGTGCCTTGTGAAGACTTGCTGTTTGGCCGAATGTCTTTTAAAGGTTTTAATCCAGAGATTGAGGTATGGTTTGTATTTTGAGTTCAGAATGCTGAATGACTTTAGTGTGCTTTTATACACCAACAAATAGTCTGAACATCATACAATTAAATTCAACATATTGGAGGTGTTGCTGGATGTCAGTATGCTTATATAGAACATAGAACAGGCCCTAAGGACCACCAGAGTCTTGTGCCAAATTTGGTGCCAAGGCTGCATCATCTGACTGCCCATAATCCATTCCCTGCATATCCAAATGCCTATTCAAAAGTCATTTAAATACCACTATTGTAGCTGCCTCAGACAAAGCCTCCAGCAGCTTGTTACAGGTTCTCACCACCCTCTATGTTTAAAAAAACTCTGCACATCTCCTTTAAACTTTGCCACCCTCATCTTTAAGCTATGCCTTCTAATATTTGATATTTTCATCCCGGGTAAAAAGTTTGTGACTGTGCCTCTCATTATTGTATATATTTCTATCCGGTCTTCACGCAACTCCGGCGTTCCAGGGAAATCAATCCAAGCCTGCCTAACCTCTTGGTGTAGATTAAACCTCCTAATCTAAGCATCGTTCTGGTAAACCTCTTCTGCGCCCTGTAATAGGGCAACCAGAACTGCACGCAGTCCTCCAAATGCGGTTAAACCAAGGTTAATGCATCATGACTTCCTGACTTTTATACTCATTGCCTTGACCAATGCATTCTTTACTGCTTGTGTTGCCACTTTCAGGGAGTTATGGGCTGGGATCTTAAGATCCCTCTGAATACCATTGGTACATGGTAAATGGTAGGGAATTGAGGAATGCTGTGGAACAGAGGGATCTAGGAACAACTGTGCATAGTTCCCTGAAGGTGGAATCGCATGTAGATAGGGTGGTAAAGAAAGCCTTTGGTGTGCTGGCCTTTATAAATCAGAGCATTGAATATAGGAGTAGGGAAGTAATGTTAAAATTGTACAAGGCATTGGTAAGACCAATTCTGGAGTATGGTGTACAATTTTGGTTGCCTAATTATAGGAAGGATGTCAACAAAATAGAGAGAGTACAGAGGAGATTTACTAGAATGTTGCCAGGGTTCCAGCAACTATGTTACAGAGAAAGGTTGAACAAGTTAGGTCTTTATTCTTTGGAGCGCAGAAGGTTAAGGGGAGACTTGATTGAGGTCTTTAAAATGATGAAAGGGATAGACAGAGTTGACGTGGATACGTTTTTCCCCATTGAGGGAAGGGAAGATTCAACAAGAGGGCATGACATGAGAATTAAGGGACAGAAGTTTAGGGGTAACGTGAGGGGGAGCTTCTTTACTCAGAGGGTGGTGGCTGTGTGGAATGAGCTTCCAGCAGAAGTGGTGGGGGCAAGATCGATTTTAACATTTAAAAGTAAAGTGGATAGGTATATGGACGTGAAGGGAATGGAGGGGTATGGTCTGAGTGCAGGTAGATGGGACTAGGGGAAAACAAATGGTCAGCACGGACTGGAAGGGCCGAGAGGGCCTGTTTCCGTGCTGTAATTGTTATATGGTTATGCCATGAATTGTACATTTATTAAGGATCATGCCATTAGTTGAATGCCTGAAAAATAATAATTAATTGTTACTCAAATGTTGCTGTTCAGTGAAGTAATTTTTAATTTATACTCCAAAGTACTGGCACTGCAAAGTATGGAGATCTTAAATTCACAGTTTTTTTTAATTTTTCCAAGAACATTATGACACATAATGTATCACCAAAATACTAGTCAGGTGATTCCATGAAAATATTTTGAAGAAATGTAGGAGAAGCATTTGAAAACTGAAATTGAAAAGGAATTGGGTATGTCAAAAGGAGTGCATTGATGGGAAAAAGCATTCAGAAAACCAGTGTTGACATGATGGATTAAGCCTCCTCCAGTGCTGTCAAATTCCATGATTCCTTGGATACCGTAAGTGAGCTTAAGAATAAGTCTCCAATGTTGCTACCACTGGAGTGAGTTTGGGAAGAGACTGAGTTTAAACAGGCACTGATGAAAGGTACAGGACCACAAAGGAACAGCACCAAGTGAGTTTAATGGAGTTTAGAGACAAGAGAAAAAAATATGCATGGTGGGGAGAATTGGAGCCAGTCAACAAACAGCACCTTGGAGATAACAAGGTTTGCAACAACTGGTAGTACAAGAAGTGAATCAGAAAAGACAAGAATGAAAGAGGGACAAGGTTGGCAGAGGCTGCAGTAATTGCAGAGAGGAATTTTAAAGAATGCTTTTATCAGTTATGAAAACATTTTGCATTAGATGTTTGTAACTAAGCATACTTTGTAACTTTTTGTGGTATGCAAGAAAATAATTTCACTGACTTGTCACTTGTGACAATAAAGTATTCAATTCAATTCAATTCCCTTTATTGTATTTTTTTAAATTGGAATTGGAATAAGATTGCAGCGGCAAAGTATGTGCAGCACCCACCATGAACAGGAGGCACACTGTAGATGAGATGAAACCATGTTTTGCTAGTCTAGCCTGGTCTGAAATAAAATTCAGATTATATAGTTGTTGCAGTATTCAGAAAATCAAATTCATTCATTAAATTTACACCATCGCTACTTATGGAGTTGAAATTGAGGTCAATATATCTGGTAATTTATGAACTAGTTGCTCTTTATTGAAATAAAAGAATCACGGCTCATTAATATCATTCAAAGTGCCTACACTGGGGTACACAAGTTCAATCTCACAGTATGGTTCACTATTAGTCACCTGAAGAAGCCTAGTAAACCAGTGAGATGTAAAGCAATCAATATCAGTCTTTGCCGTCTTGATTATTGATAGAGATTTGTCAGTGCTGCAGAAGCTTAAGAACTAAAATCATCTTATTAATTTTAGTGTTTTGCAAATACCAGTGAATTACATCTCAACAGCTCCACCATCCTTTACTTGTTTTAAATGAAGAAAGAACACCACAACAAAAATTTATGAGCTATTTGTTCAAGACAACCAAATATATAATTGCATTCAGCAAAATGTTGGATGTTCAAATAATGCAGAAGAATTACTTTTATTACAGAAACTAGTGGCACGAATGTATTCTCAGAGTGAAAATGAAGAGCCTGAAGAGCAAATTAATATGGAAGTAGACGTTTCAGATGAAGAAATGGCGAAGAGGTAAGCTACTATATTTCTTAAACTTACGATTCAACACAATAGGTTGAATTCATCAATCAAACCTGGAACACAGAATGTATTTAACAACTTCAGGTTCAGATTAAATGCGTATTTCAAGACAAATAATGGATGTTCAGATTACACCTAATTCGGAGGTGTTGCAGTATATCATTCGCAAATGTTTTTATTTCTCCCATAGTAAAAATCATAAACCATGAAAATAATGCTGAAGTTTAGGCAGTAAAGAATTAGAGAGTCACTGAATTTGAAATAGAATAAATTATTCTAGCTTTCAAGGAAAGAATGGATTAATAGATTTATTGGTGCCATTATTTTGATATTAAACAAAAATGTCATCCAAAGCAATTGGGCTCAAAGTGCTGAAGTAACTCAGCAACTCAGGCAGCATCTCTCGAGAACATCATAAGTCAAGACCCTTCTTCTGAATAATTGAAAGGGGGTGAAGAAAGCTAAAAGTAATTGTAGTACTCTGGCAATACTTGGGGTCCTTGGATGAGGCAAGGCAGGAGGTAGAGGACAGGTCTATGGTGGTGGTATCATGTTGGAGGTGACGGAAATATTATGTTGAATTCAGAGGCTGCTGGGATGAAAGGTGAGGACCAGGGGAACTATATCCTTCTTGTGTCTGGGGAGGGGGAACAAGAGCAGAACTACGGGGCACAGAGGAGATGTGAGTGAAGGATCCACTATACAGAAGGGGGGAAACCCTTCTGGGAAGTTACATCTTTCTAGCTCCACCCATCTTCGCCTTCCACAAAGATCACTCTCTTTGTAACATTTTGGTTCACTCATCCCTTCCCACCCAAACCATCCCCTCCAGAGAGTGAAGGATGAGCCAGGGGAGTGGGAGGGGTGGAGTTGTGAGACACATGGAAGTCCGATTCTCAAACAGGTTGCATTTTCCTGAGATATCTATCTTCATCTGCTGAATGATCTTTGTTTTTTGTTTCTTGCGGTTACCAACTTCACTCATCCTTTGTATAATCTCTAGGGATTCTTCACAGTTGAATTGTTTGCGAACCCACAAACTCTTCTAGCTTCTGATCCTGACTTTGATTGGTACCCTGGGCTTTGTTGTTGTCCATCCTTTAATTTCACTCCGAAAGCTCTTTTTCTACAGTAAATATATGGATGGATGCCACTGGTAGCAGATGCTACAATGTATCTTGGCTTGTTCATGATCATGTCCAACCTTTCTCAATTCTCTTTCACAGAAGATTTCCAACAAAGCATCCACTGATTGTTTGTTTCTTGGCCACCTCATTGATTCACTCCCTCCATGACAATAGACCCAGCCCAGTTTAGGGCAGCGTTCTATTCCTGAGAACTGTTTGCATGTCGGAAATTCGGTCACAAACTGAGTTCCCACACGGTAGAAGATGCTTGCAGTTCCACCGCAGCTGGCTCATCCATCCTGCCCCTCTCCCAAATGCTCATTTGTATGTACAGGCTATACATTGCTTGGTTTTTTGGAAGTTGAGGAGGACCTGTATAATTATATCTGTACCTCATCACAAAACTTAACTTTGTAGTCTATCATATAATCTCCTCTCTAACGTGTGTTTCTGATTATAATACAATGTGGTTTGCCTTTGATTTGAATTTTTCTCTATATTTGTCTGCTCCTTTTGGCTTTAGGTTTATATAGGAGCCCATCCTACTTATGTTTTTCTCTGTTGAGCACTTTCACCCTCTCTCTTTTCTATCATGCAAACCTACTTCTTCCAAGTCTGGTGCTTATCTGTTGTACAGACCATCATCTGATTGTCAATACTTTGGCCAAATTTATGGCCACACTCTGGTAATTTTCTCGATTACCCCAAAAGGAAAAACTTTATGCAGTCTCAGTGGAGAGAATGGACAAAGTCTGAAGAAAGATCCTGACCTGAAACGTCACCTATCCATTCCCTCCACAGATTCTGCCTGACCCGATGAATTCTTCAAACATTTTGTGTTTTGCTCCCTGTAGAATAATTCACAATGCTGTTATCATCACTCTCCTCATGAAAATACACTCTTGTAAATGCAGGGCACTACCACCCTTCTACCGCCATCCTTCATCAATCCTCTACATTGTTGTATCTTAAAATCAATAATTTTGCTACTTTCTTTAGAAACATAGAAAATAGGTGCAGGAATAGGCCATTCAGCCCTTCGAGCCTGCACCGCCATTCAATATGATCATGGCTGATCATCCAACTCGGTATCCTGTACCTGCCTTCTCTCCATACCCCCTAATCCCTTTAGCCACAAGGGCCACATCTAACTCCCTCTTAAATATAGCCAATGAACTGGCCTCAACTACTTTCTGTGGCAGAATTCCACAGATTCACCACTCTTTGTGTGAAAAAAAAAAATTCTCATCTCGGTCCTAAAAGACTTCCCCCTTATCCTTAATCTGTGACTCCTTGTTCTGGACTTTCCCAACATCGGGAACAATCTTCCTGCATCTAGCCTGTCAAATCCCTTAAGAATTTTGTAAGTTTCTATAAGATCCCCCCTCAATCTTCTAAATTCTAGCAAGTACAAGCCGAGTCTATCCAGTCTTTCTTCATATGAAAGTCCTGCCATTCCAGGAATCAGTCTGGTTAACCTTCTCTGTACTCCCTCTATGGAAAGAATGTATTTCCTCAGATTAGGAGACCAAAACTGTACGCAATATTCCAGGTGTGGTCTCACCAAGGCGCTGTACAACTGCAGTAGAACCTCCCTGCTCCTATACTCAAATCATTTTGCTATGAATGCTAACATACCATTCGCTTTCTTCACTGCCTGCTGCACCTGCATGCCTACTTTCAATGACTGGTGTACCATGACACCCAGGTCTCGTTGCATCTCCCCTTTTCCTAATCGGCCACCATTCAGATAATCGTCTACTTTCTTGTTCTTGCCACCAAAGTGGATAACCTCACATTTATCCACATTATACTGCATCTGCCATGCATTTGCCCACACACCCAACCTATCCAAGTCACCTTGCAGCCTCCTAGCATCCTCCTCACAGCTAACACTGCCCCCCAGCTTCATGTCATCCGCAAACTTGGAGATGTTGCATTCAATTCCCTCGCCTAATCATTAATATATATTGTAAATAGCTGGGGTCCCAGCACTGAGTCTTCATGTCTTTAATGTCTTCAATTCAGCACTTTAATGTCTTCAACACTGTTTCTTTTGTTACCTATTTAAAGGCACAGATGGTATCCTTTGATCTTGATCCTAATTCCCAATAACTGCTCAATCTCTGCTGTTTTGACTCGGATTTCCATGTTCCTCAAATTCTCTCCTTCGTTATCACGGTCCATGAATATTCCCCAAGTGCCATATCACTCCAATTCATTTCTGTTCTCTGCACCACTCAGTCAGTTTGCATCCTAGACTTTGCAGCGCTGGTACCATTCTGATTTATGAATTATGGTATAAATTACTCAAACATTCCTTGTACATGTACAGGTGGTTAAAAAATTAGTTGTGGTTTATTCGCTGGTGTTAGATATAGAGTACAACATAAAATTGTAATTTAGAACTTGCGCTGTGTTAATACTGCATTCAGTGAAGAGTTATCAAATCTTGTCTTTTTCAGATACGAGACCTTAGTGGGGTCCATAAAAAGGAAGTTTACCAAGAAGCGAGATCGATCTACTCTTCAAGAAGAAACAGAAGGTAGCAAGAGAGGTGGCAAAGTCAAGAAGACATTCATGAAGCCTCAAGAATAAATGACACAAGTGTGGCTTTAAATATTTTCATAAGCAAGAAGATAGACTTCCTGTCTGAAACTGCAGCAGCTGGCTGTTTATTGTTAATTAAGGAAATGTATGGTTTGTTTGCATCAAAGTTTAGAGTTGGTAAGTGTTGCAGGTTGTTGCACTGAGTAATTTGTGAAGGGAAATGATTTTGCCGTTTCTTTGTATTGAAAGAATACTGGCTGTTTTCCCTTACATACCCGCAGTATGTTACAGCATCTGGTCAAGTGATCAGTTCAATTATGCTCAGTATTGACTTTAAGGGAAAACTACCTTGGGACATAAATATATAAGTATATAAAGATCCAAACTTAATATATACGATTTTATATTTCTCAAAGGAAATGAAATAGTCTTCCCTTCCGATGGACTTTTCTACTGATAATAACTTAAATTACAAAAAATATAAATATCCCGTGATGAGAATGTTCAGGTTCTTATCCCTTTGATGAAATGAAAATACGCATTAGGAAGCCGAATCAAGAATGTGAGGATTTGAAGTCTCTGTAGCCTAGCAGGTTTCCAAATAAATCCTGAGATTAGATTTGTACATGGTGCTAGTTAGACTGTCACTCTCTATCAAGGGGTGGTTGTGTGATTTTTCCCTTCCATCGGGAACATTGCTCAGAACCACTGAAATCATTCTTTCGCGGCAAATTGGAAGGTCAGCTGCTTTGTAACAGCAGAACCGTTACATTATTTAACAGGCAATGTATAATACAACATATTTGAACATCATGTTGAACTTCAGCTTGTTTTGAAAAATTAAAGTACATTTAAAAATCCTGAATTTTTGAATGCCTCCATCTATAAAAAGTAGTAGATGTTTATTATTGATTTTATTGATCTTTAATTGTAAAATTATATATCTAAGTTAAAAGATATATTGTTGCTGAGTAGGTTGGAACTTCAACATTTAACTGCAAAAGTACCTCCTCAGAATAATAGGTTGTACCTTTAGAAAGGAGATGAGGAGGAATTTCTTCAGCCAGAGGGTGGTGAATCTGTGGAATTAATTGCCATAAACAGCTGTGGAGGCTGTCTTTCAGTATTTTTAAAGCAGAGATTGACAGGTACTTGATTAACAAGGGTGTCAAATGTTATGGGGATCAGGCAGGAGAATGGAGAGGGAAAGATGGATCAGTCATGAATGAATGAATGGTGGTAGACATGATGGGCCAAATGGACTTAATTCTGTTCCTGTGACTTATGAACTGTTTGGAACAATGGGATTTAACGGCAAAAACTGGGCTTTGGGGATTTCAGACATTTCATTGAGTTGGAAGAGAGTCCAACTGAGTACTGAGGTCATGCATCAAGAGTCCAAGTCTAGTCATCGGATGCTGAGGGAACTTGTTGAGAACAAGAAACAGCATAACTTACCAGATGAATTTTGAACACGGGTAACATCAGATCAGTTTTTTATCGTGGTGTCTTATTTCGCCAAGTAGCAGCGTGACCTTGAGAAGACCTGAGAAAATAATAGTGAAGTGGCTGGTTCTCATTTTAACAGCAGCTGTTTCTTCATTGGTGAGGCGGGGGAATGAGCAATTTGCCTGCATTGTTTGTTTAAAATTGGATTTTTTATTTTCTGCCCGAATAAATGTAATAAAATCAATGTGAGTAATTTAACAATTGTGAAACTTTAGATAATCGAGAACGTTTGGATATTTTTTCATCTTCCAGCCGCATTACATTTTTCACGGGATATTTTAGTTTGTGGTCAAATAAAAATATAGAAAATGGAGGAGTTGAGACTTGGTTGAAATTAAGGCCAGACTGCTGGAATAAGAATATTCTATGCTGGGAATGGCTTCAATACACAGTGACTTTGGGTGAGTCTTAAGTCGAGGTCCGGCCACTGCACTGATCTGCATTTGACAATCTATGCAGAGAGCCTAATTGTTATCTTGTATTGGAAATTAACAGTCACAAAAGGAATGACCTTTTAGATATGTTGTGGTACAAAAAAGGCATTTTCTCATTCTATCCTTGCAATAGCTTGGATTTCAATAATGACAATGCAAAATGCTGTGAAAGCAGTTCATTTTTTCATTTATTATGTGCAATCTGTTGGCATAAGTGCAGCCCCCTGACTTTGATTGTTTAGTTTTAGTCTCCTAAGATCTTATTTGAAATAATACACTGAAAGAAAAAGTATTTATAAGACAACCAAAATAGCTCGTTGTGAAAGTATTGTCATAGTTATCAATGGCTATGATAATTTTCAGAATCAGTTTCATCAAATTGGACACTCCTTTAGTATTTGTGAACCAATGCGGAAAAACTGCTGGCTCATCTACACATGGGCTGTACTTTCTAGAAGAAGCAAGACCACATAAGGAAATCTTATTGTCAAGAAAACAAAAGTCTGTGAATCTTGAATGTAGAAACAAAGTTGTATGGAGATTGCACTGTAATAAGTGTCATTACTACTTTTAGACACAGTGATCAACACTTGAAAAGCTATTAAGGATACTGCAGCACGACTGTGAATTACAAAGCATTTCTGCATTATAAATGCAGCAAGGATTTCATCGATTTTCATTGTCAACATTCATAGACCGCTGGGAACTTTGAAAAGAAACAAACTGCTGAGTCGCTTTTTAAGGGCTGAATGTTAAATTTACATCTTGTAAGGTCTGATGCAAAAAGTATTGGCGATATAGTTTAAGAGCATTTTCCATAATTGTCAATGTAGATTATACCCATTTATCACAAAAGCTTTCAAACCAAGTAAATCGTTTTGGCTGAGTACCATTACTATCTCAGACTCAACCTTTTTGATTCTATTGCATTTTCTGATTTAAATGGAGAATGCTAAAGATCCCAGGAATTTCCAATCATTCCTCTTGTATTATGCCCAATAATCCATCCCGGAAAATAAATTACTTATTTTGTCATTATTGAAATCTTCCTGAGACCAAATGTTTGTCAAATTTGTCTGCAAGACTGGTATACCACTGGGTATCATTTCAAAAATACAGCATGACACTAAATGAATGCATGGCTTTCAAATAGTGTGGAAATTATATAAACGTACAACATTTTTCTGAATATTGTGAGTTGCGCGTGTGTACTGGGAACCGTAATCCTACTCCATTTGTGGACTGTTATTTCTGTATAACAATATCAGCCATTGATTTGATCTCCCTCCACCAAACAATGTTTCAAATTAAGAAGACTTAAAAAAAATCTCTATTTCTCTATTTCCTCATCTACCACCTCCTCGACCTCAGTTACTTTGGGCTCTTGAGTAATTTGCACTAGTTTCTGTGCAGGTTCAACAGTGGTGCAGCTGTAGAATTACTGCCTTACAGCACCTGAGACCCGGGTTTAATCCTGACTACTGGTGCTGTCTGTATGGCGTTTGTACGTTCTCCCTGTGACCATGTGGGTTTTCTCTGGGTGCTCCGGTTTCCTCCCACATTCCAAAGACATGCAGATTTGTCAGTTAATTGGCTTCTGTAAATTGACCCTTGGGTGTGGGATAGAACTAGATCGATGGTCGGGGCGGAGTCGGTGGCCTGAAGGGCCTGTTTCCACGCTGTACATCTTTAAAACTAAAACTAAGCTGAGGCTAATTTCAATAAAGGCAGCATTAAAACATGTTATTGCTTCTTTTATGATTCAGTATATGCAATCTTTTTAGAGGATAAGGGATGAAGTTCAACTTGGGCAACATTTATTTGAGATATCTGCATGTTGTGTATTTAGCTTAAATGGAAGGAGATCCCTGTCTCAGAACTGAATTATATGTTGCACTCTGCGTTACCTGTTTGGGTATAATTGTAATTCGAAATAAGAAACAATACAATCCTGCACTTAATCAATAATACAATTTACAGCATTATTTTCTATTCCAAGATAATCTTTTGTGAGTCGCTTTGTAAGATTTCTTACTCCTAAATCTACCACATTATCATAATGGCACATAGTGAAAGAATTCAGAAAATTATAGCTAAGAGTTTTCTCCATAAACATATTATTTTATAATATTGAAGGAGGCCTTGGATCCATCAAATCTATGATAGCTCAAGCAATCCCGTTAATCTGAAAATCTAAATAAGAATGGGCAGCACTATTGTCTAGTACACCATGATTTTACTTCGGAGTCACATGAGTGACTACGTGAAGAAGGCCGTCCCCACGCATGCACGTCATTTTACGTCTGACGCAATGCGCAACGACCGACTGGCAGGCACGTCGCTCTTTCCAGCGGTTAAGTTTAAAAGATCCAGGTAAGTGTTTTTTCAAACAGCTTTAGCTGAAATCGTTGTTCTCGGAGTGTGTTTGTTCAAGAATACTTTAACTTCGGATTGTGTGTAAATATGTCCAAGGTGAAGAGGTGAGCCGCGACCAAACCGGCTGTGGAAGACCACGGGGCTGCGGGTAGCGTGCGACCACCGAATTCACCTATTGAGCCGCTGGCAGAGCAGCCAGAGCCACAGACTTGGTGCGGCCAGAAGGCACCTTGGCTACTCCATGGGGGAAAAAAGCCACGAAAAAGTCTGTTAGGGCCCTGGACTCTGAGGAGTCAGGCCAGGAGGTGGACGAGTTCCCTCCTAAGGGCAGTGTTATCAGCAGGCTGGCCCAGCTGGAGAGCCTTGTGGAGAGGTTACTCCAGCACGATACGCTCCAGAGGAAGGAGCTATTGGAGCCCGGGGAGTTTATTGAACCCGAGGCAGCAGCGCCTGTGTCAGGGCTGTGTGATATCTCCCTGTCAGATGACGGGAGCGTACGAGGTCAGTGCTATGCTGACCCAGAGTACGGAGGCACAGTTGGGTTAGAGGGACCATCGGGTGTATTGGCCATTGCATCCAGATTTGCGGTCCCAGCCATCACCGGGGAGCCATTGGATACAGAGCTCGCCGAGAATATAAATTATATGGCTTCCCATCCTCTGCAAGAACAGACGATGGAGGAGACCACTGCCATGTACAATACTCCACAGAACTGTGCCTCACTGAGTGTCCACATAGTAAACCAATCTATTTGGGGGCACATTGGAGGTAAAATTGCAAAAAGTACTCCAGCTACTTGCCTCGGGCATCAGGAGGACGCGATGGTATTAATGTGCAATGCACATTTTGAAATTAATTGTATCAGGAAAAATGCCATCCGTCCTGCCATTAACCCTAAATTTGCTGGACTTTGTAAACCGGACACTGTTCAACCCCCAGACCTCCTGTTCGGAGAAAATCTGAATAAACAGGTGAAAGAATTGGACAAAGAGTCTAAGACTCTTCATGGGCTCATGAAGGTGCCTCCGAAGGGGTCGTCTTTCCGCAGACTGTACCCCTACCCTCATATGCATGCCAAACAATTCACTGGCTTTGGTGGATGTGGTGTGGAGCAAACTACACGGAGGCCTTTTTTAGGGCAGGGCCCGGGCCGGGCCATGTTCAAGATGTGGCGCTCTCCAGCAGTCCTACCCCCAGACCTCGGGAGCAGAAGCAGCGATGTTACCGCCGGTAAATCCTAAGGTATGTGGGACTGCAATGGATACATTACAAGTTGGGGGGAGATTGCAATTTTTCTTACATGAATGGCAATGGATAACATCTAACCCGTTTATACTGCATAGTATTCAAGGTTTTCAAATTGAGTTCATTTCCGACTTGCCTCCACCTACGCAGCACACACCTGGCCGTAAGTTTGTGTTCTCACAATAGAAGTGTAATAGTGCACAAAAAGAGCTAGACTCTTTGTTCAAAGGTGTAATTGAAAGGGCAAGGCGTGAGTCTTATCAATTTGTGTCCAATATCCTTACGAGGCCAAAAAAGGATGGAGGATTTAGAATTATTCTACATTTGACAGAGTTTAACACTTTTGTGCAGTACAAACATTTCAAAATGGAAACGTTCGTTACAGCTAAACAATTGTTTTCCAGGGGATGTTATATGGCAAGCATTGACCTCAAAGATGCTTACTATTCAATGACTATTCATGAGCAGCACATAACATTTTTGATGTTTAACTGGATGGATCAGTTCTGGCAGTTTAAAGCTTTGCCTAACGAATTAACTTCGGCTCCCAGGCTATTCACAAAATTGCTCACACCAGTCTGGGGTTACTCAGAGCACAAAATCACATTGTCATGGAATATTTGGACGACGTTTTGGTCATTGGGAGGACTTTTGAATTAGCTGAATTATCTGTGTCAGCTACAAAACCCGTTTTCGAAAAGATTGGATTCATTATCCATCCAGTTAAGTCTAAATTGGTGCCATGTAAGATAATTGACTATTTGTGGTTCACCATTAACTCAGTACACATGTCAGTGACTCTGCCTCAGGGCAAGCAATTAGACTTAATTGAAGCCTGCAGGAAACTCATTGTTGATAATCACCCTTCTATTAGACATGTGGCTCGGGTAATTGGAAAATTAGTGGCAGCATTCCCAGCTGCTCAATTCGGGCCTTTGCACTCCCAAAATTTACAGAGTGCAAAGGAAAAGGCACTTAAGCTTCAGAGGTCATTTCGATAGACCCATGCAGCTATTAGCTGACGCTCTGAGTTACAATGGTAGATAGACAATATTCAGTGCTGCTCTGGTACTATTCTAGTCAATACAACATCAATTATCCTGCAGACTGATGCCAGTGCACTAGGTTGGGGTGCTACTGATACCATCTCAAGCTGCGGTGGCAGATGGGATCTGCAGGAAGCATCCATGCTTCAATCACACGGCATTAACTATTTAGAGTTGTTGGGTTCACTCTATGGGTTAAAGGTTTTTTGTACCAACAGGCATCATGTGCATGTCCAACTTCAGATTGACAATATTACTGCGGTAGCGTACATTAATCACATGGGTGGCAGTAAGTCTTTATCCTGTGATAGGTTGTCCAATCTCCTCTGGCACTGGTGTATTGCAAGAAACATCTGGGTTTCAGCTATCTATTTACCAGGAAGGTATAACACAATGGCAGACACCAGGTCATAAGAGTTCAATGATAACAAAGAATGGATGTTAAATCACGAAGTGTTCAATGATACTGTCCTGCGTTATGGTGTGCCGGATATTGATCTGTCTGCTTCCCGGCTTAATCATCAGTTACCAATTTATGTGTCATGGGAGCCAGACCCAGGGGCAGTAGCAGTGGATGCATTCTCGCTACATTGGGGTGGTAAATTTGTGTATGCAGTTCCCCCATTCTGCCTCATTACCCGAAGTGTGGCAAAGATCCAGCAAGATTTCGCCACTGGTATTCTGGTAGTGCCAGACTGGCCTACTCAGCATTGGTTCCCTCTGGTGCTAGCCTTAATCATACAGCCTTTTATGGTAGTGCCCAAGAGCAGAAATCTGCTGGTACACCCAGTGACAGGGGAAAGCCACCCTCTTCATGACCATATAAATTTGTTGGTTTGCAGATTCTGAGGAGACCGTTCCTGGGGCTCGGGCTTTCAGAGCGTACCGTTGATGTCATCACTGCGGCCTGGAGGAAGAGCACTTAGAAACAGTACATTTCTCACAAGAAAATGGGAGATGTACTGTTCCCACTCTCACATTTCATACCACACAGCTACAATCAATGATGTCTTGGAGTTTCTATCATCACTCTATCACGATAGTAAACTGAGTTACAGTGCCATTAACAGTGCTCGCAGTGCTTTGTCCAATTATTTACAGCTGGGGTCAGCACATCACACGGTAGGGTCCCACCCTTTAATAACTAAATTTATGAAGGGCGTCTTCAATTCCACTCCACCTAGACCCAGGTACACTCATATATGGGATGTCAGCGTGGTCCTCACGCTGCTCCGTCAATGGGCACCAGTTTCATCTCTGTCCCTACACCATCTGACATTGAAAGTAGTTATGCTCATGGCCCTGGCCTCAGCACAACGGGTCCAAACACTACATAAACACAGACTGGACAGTCTGAGTTTGCCCGGCAATAATGTCACCTTTGTTGTTCGGGATCTCGTCCTGCAAGCCAGCGGTACTAGGGCTCAATTTTTTAAAGAAGGAACTGCAGATGCTGGAGAATCGAGGGTACACAAAAAGCTGGAGAAACTCAGCGGGTGCAGCAGCATCTAAGGAGCGAAGGAGATAGGCGACGTTTCGGGTCGAGACCCTTCTTCAGACTGGTCAGGGATCAGGGAAACGAGAGATATAGATGGTGATGTGGAGAGATAAGGAACAATGAGTGAAAGATATGCAAAAAAGTATCGGTGATAAAGGGAACAAGCCATTGTAAGCTGTTTGTGGTGTGAAAATGAGAAGCTGGTGCGACTGGGGTGGGGGAGGGAGATAGAGATAGAGGGAATGCCAGGGCCCGAGGGCTGAGGGAGAGGTGGGAAGGGGAGGAGACAGCAAGGGTTAACAGAATTGAGAAAATTCAATATTCAAGCCCAAAGGATGCAGACTCCCCAAGCAGAATATGAGGTGCTGTTCCTCCAGCTTGCGGTGTTGCTCACTCTGGCCGTGGAGGAGGCCCAGGACCGAGAGGTCGGATGTGGAATGGGAGGGGGAGTTGAAGTGCTGAGCCACCGGGAGGTCGGGTTGGTTATTGCGGACCGAGCGGAGGTGTTCGGCGAAGCGATCGCCAAGCCTCCGCTTGGTCTCACCGATATAGATCATCTGGCATCTGGAGCAGCGGATGCAGTAGATGAGGTTGGAGGAGGTGCAGGTGAACCTCTGTCGGACCTGGAAGGACTGCTTGGGTCCCTGAAAGGAGTGGAGGGGGGAGGTGAAGGGACAAGTGTTGCATTTCTTGCGGTTGCAAGGGAAAGTGCCCGGGGAAGGGGTAGAGTGGGAGGGAGGGAAGAATTGACAAGGGAGTTGCGGAGGGAGCGGTCTTTGCGGAAGGCAGACGGGGGGGAGATGGGAAGATGTGGCGGGTGGAGGGGTCACGTTGGAGGTGGCGAAACTGGCGGAGGACTATATGTTGTATTTGCCGGCTGGTGGGTGAAAGGTGAGGACCAGGGGGACTCTGCCCTGTTTGCGAGTGGGGGAATGGGGAACGAGGGCAGTGTTGCGGGGTATGGAGGAGACCCTGGTGCGAGCCTCATCAATAGTGGGGGAGGGGAATCCCCGTTTCTCTGAAGAATGAGGCCATTTGAGATGACCTGGTGTGGAACACTCATCCTGGGAGCAGATGCGGCGTAGACGGAGGAATTGGGAATAGGGGATGGAGTCCTTACAGGAAGCAGGGTGGGAGGAAGAGTAGTCCAGGTAGCTGTGGGAGTCAGTAGGTTTGTAGTGGATGTCGGTCAGGAGCGTATCACCTGCAATAGAGATGGTGAGGTCAAGGAATGGTAGGGAAGTGTCGGAAATGGTCCAAGTGATTTGGGTGCCGGATGGAAGTTGGGTGAATGAATGAAGTCAGTCAGTTGTGTGTGGGTGCAGGAGGTGGACACCAAAGCAGTCGTCGATGTAACGGAGGTAGAGGTCGGGGATGGGGCCCTGGTACGTCGAGAACAAGGATTGTTCGATGTACCCAACAAAGAGGCAAGCGTAGCTGGGGCCCATGCGTGTGCCCATAGCTACGCCTTGTGTTTGGAGGAAATGGGAGGAATCAAAAGAGAAGTTATTGAGGGTGAGGACCAACTCTGCTAGGCGGAGGAGGGTGTCAGTGGACGGGTATGGGTTGCTCCTCTGGTCGAGGAAGAACCGGAGGGCTTTGAGACCGTCCTGGTGGGGGATGGAGGTGTAGAGTGACTGGACGTCCATGGTAAAGATGAGAGGTGGGGGCCTGGAGAATGGAATGCACGGAGCCGACGGAGAGTGTCTGAGGTGTCTTGAACATAGGTGGGGAGGGATTTAACAAAGGGGGATAGGATGGCGTCAAGGTATGTGGAAATGTGTTCGGTGGGGCACGAACAGGCAGAGACAATGGGTCTGCCAGGGTACTAGGGCTCAAGTTGAGTTTCATGGCATATCCCTCAGATCCATTACATTGAGGTCACTAGGAGCTTGAGAGGCTCGGAACTCTCCTTTTTTGTCAGCTACACTAAACCTCACAAACAGGTTACGGTGCAGACCATCTCTAGATGGATCAAACAGGTTCTGGCGTGTGCAGGAGTGGACACTGACGTTTTTAAACCTCATTCCACCAGGGCTGCATCGACGTCAGCAGCAAGGGACATGGACATTCCTCTTGACCAAATTCTGGTGGCTGCAGGATGGTCGAATGAAAGGATGTACCAGAGGTTTTATAATAAGCCTGTCGCCAGATCAGGGGGTTTTGCTGACTCTGTTTTAAGTTCTTTTTCTCAGTTTCCCCCTGGGTGAGAGGGGTCACTGTTTTTCTTTTCTGTTATTAAACCATTACTATTGTTAAAACATGTCATGTTTGAATGCATTAATTTTTTTCACTCGTCCTTGTCAATTGATGCAGCTGTGACGCGTGGACTCGTTCCTCGGCATGAAATCACAGACCTTCAAAGTCTTCACGTAGTCACTCACATGACTCCAAAGCAAAATAGTAAGATTAAACGAGAACTTACCAGTTTGAAGTTTGATCGTTATTTTATGAGGAGTTACGATGAGGGATTATGTGCCCTCCGCTCCCTACCCTTGTAACTTAACAATCATCTGGTAGTCATCTATAACCTTACTATGTTAGTTCAACAACTGTTATCTGTGACTTCACACCATTGCTTTGAAGATTGACGCACAGGCGTGGGGACGGCTTTCTTCACGTAATCCCACATCGTAACTCCTCATAAAATAACGATCAAACTTCAAACTGGTAAGTTCTCATTTAATCTTACTATTTTCTGCAAGGGTTGAGTTCTTGATCTTCAAGCACATTTTTCTTCAGGATGCCAAAGGCTGAAGATGATGGTGAATTTTATTGCTGATATTGCTTTCAGTGAAGGGTTCCAAGATCTGAAAGCAATCCATCTATCCATCTACGCAGTATCTGCCCCAAGATGAGGTGTTCCATGCTAGAACATATGAGATGTCCTCATTCTGTCAGGAAGGGGGGTTCTCTCTCCCATCATAGATGAGGCCCTCACTCGTGTCTCCTCAGTACCCTGCAGCTCTGCCCTTGCTCCCCCTCATCACAACAGAGACAGAGTCTCCCTAGTCCTTACCTTTCACCCTATCAGCCATCGCATACAACACATGATCCTCCGAAGTTTCCGCCACCTCCAACAGGATCCCACCATTTCCCATCTTCCCATCTCCCATGGCACATTTTCCCATCTTCACCACTTTCCGCCTTCCACTGAGACCATTTCCTCCGCAACTCCCTGGTTAACTCATCCCTTCCCACCCAAACCACCATCTCCCCACGTACCTTCCTCTGCAACCGCAGAAGATGCAACACCTGTCGCTATACCTCCTCCCTCGACTCTGTCCAGGGATCAAAACAGTCCTTTCCGGTTAGGCAGAGGTTCACTTGCACCTCCTCCAACCTCTTCTACTGTATCTGTTCAAGATGTGGACTCATACATCGCAGACTGGGCGATCGTTTCGCAGAACACCTTCCCTTAGCCTGCATGAACAAACCTTAGTTGCTGGACACATTAATTATCCTTACCATTCCTACACAGACCTTTTTGTCCTCGGTGTCCTCCATTGTAAAGGGGCTGTCCCACTGCGGCGATCTAATCCGCGAGTTTGCCCTCAACCCGTACTCGCAGCATGGTCGACACAAGGTCCTAGGAGGTCTTTGTAACTCTCCTTAAAACTCGATGGTAGTCCCCGCATACTCGAGGCCTCAGCTAGGTCGCGGCGTATTTTTCAACATGTTGAATAATGCCCGCAAATAAAAAAAGGTTGCCATGGGAAAAAAAAAACTTTTTTTACTCATATGTTTAGTCGAAGTAGGTCGTAGTAGGTCGGCATGTTATTCGTAGCTAATCAAGGGTAGTCAAAGGGAATCGAAGGTAGTCGTAGATAGTCTTCAACATAGTCGAAGGGAGGTCGGGCGAGGTCGTCTTCATTCTCCGCTATTTGGAGTCCAATTTTCCCGAAGCTAGTCCTCAACATAGTCGAAGGAGGTCTTCTACATAGTCGAAGGAGGTCTTCAACATGACACTTTTTTAAACTCTCTTAAACTCTTCTAAACTCGCGAATTAGGTCGCCGCAGTGTGACAGCCCCTTTAGTGAGGCTAAATGCAAATTGGAGCAACAGCATCTCATATTTCGCTTGGGCAGCTTACAGCCCAGTGGTATGAATATTGATTTCTCTCACTTCAGTTAGCCCCGCAACTCCCTCTCTTCTCTATCCTTCCCCCAACCAAGTCACACTAGTTTCTCATTTCCACCCTACAAACAGCTTATAATGGCCTGTTTCCTTTATCATTGTTACTTTTTTGCATATCTTTCATTCATTGTTCTTTATCTCTCCATATCTATCGTTTCCCTTATCCCTAACCAGTCTGAAGAAGGGTTTCGACCTGAGACGTCACCCATTCCTTCTCTCCAGAGAAGCTGCCTGTCCCACTGGGTTACTCCAGCTTTTGCGTCTATCTTCCATCAATCCCCAGAGTTGTGCATATTTATTGTAAAAGTGTAGTGCTGGATCTATAGAAAATTTGTTTTGCAATTAGTGAGTGAGGCTCATCTTCAGTGAATGACTTGACAATAATTTGGAACTCTCTTAATGCATATATACGGAGTACCATCATCCGGCGAGAGGGCCTGAAACATTGGGCCGTCCGTAGCGGCGACTGCAGAGGCCTCAAATAGGCCCCGACCACGGGTGAACAAGAGGAAGAGGACTGAACTTTTATTGCCTTCCCTCTCGGGAAGCGTTGATTCCGCTGTGGGAGATGTTTTATGTTTTATGTTAAATTCTATAGTGTTGTGTTTATCTTATTTGTGTGCTGCATGGTAGCTCAAATTTCACTGTACCAATTGGTGTATGTGACAATAAATGTCCTTTGTCCTTTGTCCTTTATATGCAAGCATTTATAAAATGTAGAAAAGTACAGAACTGGTAAAGGCCCTTTTGACCACAATGTCAGCTGAACATGATGCCAAGATAAAATAATTTCAACTGCCAGCATTTCAACCTTATCCCTCCATATGGGGATAGTTAAAAGTCTCTGTATCGCCACTATTGCATCTGCTGCCACTACTGCTACACATGATAATACGTTCCACTACCTTTAGTGTAAACTTGACCCGCACATCTCCTTTAAACTTTGCCCCTTTCACCTTAAACCTATGCTCCCCAGTCTTTAACTTTTCCACCCCGCAACAGAGTTTAATTGACTATCCATTTACATACATAAAGCATTTTGCAGAAAATCATTTCATTTATTCCAGTGAGTGACATTTTGAATGAGTCATGGTTTGGAACAGGAATGACTGATATTCCAGTTTTTCATAATGCATTTAAAAAAAATAAACTCTTGAAAGAACAATGAGGCGCACTATTTCTTCAAATATTCGAATGTCAAATTCTAGTTTCATAAAGCAGATTTTAAAGATGATGTAGAGTTGAAAATGGCAAAAGAAATACTTCATGCAAGTTAAATTTACTTGAAATTATTTGAACTGTGCGGATACCTAAAAAAATGATATCTAAATGTGGAAATTAGCTGCTCCAATCCGGTGATCATTGCCATAAACTGATTCTAAGATACTACAACATTCACACATTAATTTGATTAATGTGACAATGCCAAAATTGTGGCTCAAAACCATCAACAGTGATATCCAATAGCCTTGGAGATCAAAATGCTCGCCCAAACCAATGTACACAGACATTTGATATTTGTTCTTTTTACAAACTGATTTATAAAATTGATACAAATCTATCGAAAAATTTGGTCTGTTCTACTTGATTTATGTTTGTAATTTTATGCTGATGTAAAGTTAAAACAAAATGTAAATAAAGCCACATTGTAATCTACTTTATAATCTCAACATAACTATAAAATTCAGCTTAAATTGTAAATCATGACTGTTATTTTCAAATGTTAAATAAAATTAATTTTGTAAGATTAAAATATTCCTGCTGCAAAGATTTCCTTAAATCTCACTATGTTTTACCTTTCAATAAGTTACTTCAACTGATTTTGGAGGAGAGAAAATATTTCACTGCCTGCTCACAAGAATCTAAATTGGTGTTTACAGAATTATTTTTTTAATGCATCTGTGATAAAATTTACATTCAGGAGATTTATTTGACACTAATTGAAGTTGGCATGTGTATCTTCTTTAGAAAAAAAACTTGCCTTCTGGTGTCTTACAAACCCTCATATTAAAAACTCATCTGGTTAACTAGTTGATCCGCGGATTAAGAAACTCTTAAAGCCAAAACAACATCTGCAGATGCTGGAAATTAGAATTAAATATAACCATTTTCGACAAGCTTGTTTTAATAAATGAATTTCAACTCTTGCCATAAAATGTCATGAAACTTACTGAGATTTTTTAAAGAACCTTGCATTCAGTGCATTCACTTCATGTAACATTAACAAGAATCTTTGATCTTGCTAATAGCATCTTTCCTGGATTAGAGTGTCACTTAAAGATCTCTTGATAATAGCTTCTGACTGTGTATTTTCAAAGCAAGGGATCAGTCGTTACCCATCATTACTTTTTATTTCATTTAAGTGATAAAATATATCCTGTGGCCTTTAGATATAGTACTGTTTTTCCTACAATAGAGTATTTCAGTCAGGTACCTATTCATTCATCTCACACCAAAATGATGACCAATAATGACTTTGCTACATCTTCAACTAAAAAGTAACCCTTAATTATCCGCATTACACTTAAATTCTATGACAATTACATTTTTGTGCATTTTCACATTTCCTTACAGCATAGAACTAGGGTATTTTATTTCGAAGTCATATGAGTAACTACGTGAAGAGCCCGCCAGCTGCATGCACGTCAATACGTCGACGCATGACGCTCAAGTCGGAGCAGTTCGAAACTGCTCCGGCAGGTAAGTTAATTTTGTTTCCAGCGGGCCGCTGCGGGCTCCGAACGGGAGCAGGTACAGCGGGCCGCTGCGGGCTCCGAACGGGAGCAGGTACAGCGGGCCCGGAGTAGCTGACGGGTGCAGCCTGTGCGGCTGCCGCCATTGGAGCTCCAAACAGGAGCAGGTGGCCGAATTTGAGGACCCCGTGGAAGCTCCATTAGGAGTTGGTGCTGCCGGCGCGGCTAGGCTAGCGATTGCTGCTAAGATTAGCAGCAGGCGGTAGTTTAAATATAGCTGCGGCTAGGTTAACAATCGCTGCTAAAGATAACAGCAGCCGGTACTTTTGAAAATTAGCCGCGGCCAGGGCAGCGAACACCAGGCAAGCTCAGCTGCCATAGCGCCTACCAATTTTTAAACATAGATGTTGCTGGCTGAGGCAGCATACGCTGTAGACCAGCATATAGTGTGTGCTCTATTTATTGGGCAGTTATAAATAGAGCAGGCAGTTTTTAATAGTGTTTGCTGTTCGGTCACGATTGTGACTATCGCAGCAGATAGGATACAAGGGACATTTATTATCATACACCATATGGTGTAATAAAATTTGACTTGCCATTACGGCACAGAATGGGGCTCCACTGGAGCGGGCGGCTGTTCGGAGTAATGCTCTGAAAGGGACTCAGCCAAAGGCCTGAGGAGGCAACGCCTGGTTCAGGGTTGCATTCTATTACCTCCCCTAAGAACTCCATTGAGGCTCCAGAAAGGAGCTCCTGGCTTGCGAAGCCTTTTTTCAGCTGTCTATTAGACACTGTGGAGCAATACCTGGTTCAGGGTTGTGGCATGATAATTTCCGCTCAGTAGAGGGGACTGTTGGAGATTCTTTCATAAGAGACCCCAACCATGTGGCTATCGATAAAGCAGTTGAATCTTTGATCTAATGGGGCTATGCTTCTGTTTGATCATATGAACAAACTATGTTCCGTGTACCGGAGGCATTACAGACGGCTCCAGCAATTTGCCTGTGACAACACCTGGCAGGGTTGCAGTATTTCTCCCACTCTGTCTAGCGGAGTATCGGAAAGAGGCGACTCCGATTATAATGCCAGCTCATCCAAGTCATATAGGGGCCAGAGGCCTGAGGAAGCAACACCTGTGCAGGGTTGCGCTCTATTTCCTCCCTGAAATACTCCGTTGAGGCTCCAGAAGGGAGCAAGGACTCGGAGTCACTAGCAGATGCAACCTGTCTGGTAAGTATAATAAATAATGATGATTTATACTGACAGAGCGCCGATCTGCACAGTTAGTCCCGATTCGGCTCCTAGAGAGAGCAGCTTGGCAACCCCGAGTCGGGGCAAAGTCAAAGCCAAGTCTGTGAGACAAGTCCTGTCGGACGATTCGGGTCAAGGGGATTCTGTCCCCACATATGGCAGATGTGATTGGCCGTTTGTCTCAATTGAAACATTTGATGAATCAGATGGTGGCACGAAATATGCTCCGTGTTACGGAGGCATGCACAGGCAGTTCGAATCATACGCCTGTGGAAACACATGCTTCAGGGTTGCAATATTCCTCCCACTCGGATGAAAGGAGTGTTGGAGATGGTGCCAAATAATATGCTCCGTGTTACGGGGGCATGCACAGGCAGTTCAAATCGCATGCCTGTAGTAACGCCTGGTTCAGGGTTGCAATATTCCTCCCACTCGGAAGAGTATCGGAGATGGTGGCACAAAAAATGCTCCGTGTTATGGAGGCATGCACAGGTAGTTCGAGTCATATGCCTGTGGCAACGCCTGGTTCAGGGTTGCACTATTTCTCCCACTCTCGGGGAGTGTCAGAGATCAGTATGGAGCTGGCTCCGAACATGACTCAGAACATGGCTATGTGCCTGAATCCCATGCTTTAATGCATGATGTACGTGATATCGCATAAGGAAGAGCTGACTGCTCTTGCCTCTAAATTTGCTGTTCCCTCGTGGATGGGCAAGCAACCACAAGAGGAGTTGGCCAGCATCATCAGCTACCTAACATCACACCACCTTAAGAAATGGCAAGCATGGCAGACAGGGTCTGCAAATGGAACTTCGCTGAAGCTCCAACAAGCAAATCGACCCGGGTTCAGAGACGCTGGCAGATAAGGTGTCTTTATTAACCTCTGTAAAACTCCAAAATGGAGCAGTCTGTTGGCCCAGGTTTGGGTTTACTGGCAGCATGGGCTGTCTAGTATCTTTTCACTGGGAAAGATCAGGTTGATGCAGAGACATTGGCAGGGTGCCTTGCATTGTAACCTCTGTAAGTTCCAAGTAGGAACAGTTTGGTTACCCTGGTTCAGGGTAGACCATCATGGAACTGGCTGGTCATATTGACCAGGGAAGCACTGCCTCATCATCTGTGATTGAGGTTATCAGGCTGCTCAGTAGAATGAAGTAGTTGATGTCTCCCTCAGCACATGTTTAAATTTCTGCTCAGTTAGTAGAGTTGCCAGATCATTGGAAACATCATTGCCATCCTCTCTGGGATAGGTAGCTACCAGCTGGCCTAGCATATAATATTTTTATCTGACCTGCAGGTACATGTTGTGAATCAACAATGTATTTATAATAATCCGTAGGCTCTCAATACCAGTATTCCTGATTGAGTGGCGGATCGAAGAGATTGTGTTGTGCACTCTGGCGACTCAGACAAGTGGTTTCAGTCAGAGGACTGCGAAGCAACTCCTGATTCAGGCTTGCATTATGCTAGAATTCCACTCTGAGGAAGAACGCTGAGAATTCGTGGTGACTCTTGTAGTCAAGAGTTGACAGGGAACTCGTATTCCCACATCAAGTGGATATTGTGTTTTCAGCTCTAGTCATAAGGTTCTGATTATATGTTATCAGCGAAATGTATGAATAACTAAATCATGCATCTTCCGCGGCAAGAGAAGCCAAAAGCTTTCCGTCCGTATGGTCAATAGAGGAACGGTGGTTCCGAGTGGTATCAGTGACATCTCATCGGAGGATGAGTGGTCTGGCCAAGAACTAGAGGGGTATATTTCTGATACTTCGTAAGATTACAGAAACATGGAGCATGCCGAATCAGGTTAGCATTTGGCTAATCTGATCATGTGTTTAGTTACCCAGTTTAAGATGGATGATTGGCTTTCAGCAATTTAACTGATTCAGAGAATCGATCTTGAAGATGCATACTTTGCCATATCTATACACACAGATAGAGGCACAGATGATCTGGTGTTTTGATAACAAAGCCAGTGGTGGAAGCCAATGCTGCCCTACTCAGATCAAAGGGCATTGTGTCATCGAATTTTAGATAATATGCAAAATTTGTAGCTGATAAAACTTAGGGGCTGAAGCAACTCCTATTTACTCAGACACGAGTGATGGCTGGGGCAGCCTGTCTTCTCTGGCAGCGAGCTATGCACGATTGTATGGGAAGTTTGTGAACAAAATATGTGAGTTACTTTTAAACGGAATTACAGAGGTTTGTGTGGCTTTCAGTTTGAGCCTAGAGAAGCGTTTATGTGATAGCACAATTGACACTGCTTGTGCTGCTTTGTCATTCTCTATAGTACCATAAGTGGGACAATAAATGATTGGTTATTCACCCGCTGTTCACTAACGTTATGCAGGGTGTCTTTTATATGACCACTCTAATAGTCTACACTCATTGTAGTGTGCGATGTATAACAGTAAATTATTATGCATATATTCTTGTATTGTATTCCTAATGGGAGCAGTATTTTTAAGATGATTATGCTTTCAGCATCTGATCTCAGCACAAAGAACACAGTCTTCACTCAATCTCTGCCTTGGTTTCTGGGTCATAACTGACATTAGGGTAGCTTGTTATGGGAATGATCTCATAAGCAAAATGGGCATGATTGCGTACATTTGCAGTTGACAGCATACCCACCAGAGCAGAGATTGGGAGTGTCATTAGGTATACAAGTGCACTGAGCTTGCTAGTACCTATGAGATGAAAGATAGTTTATTTATTGTTATTCAATAGTCTCAAGATATTGCTGATGGTTCAATAGCAGCCAATAGAATAGTAAGATTAAACGAGAACTTACCATTTCGAAGTTTGATCGTTATTTTATGAGGAGTTACGATGAGGGATTACGAGCCCTCCACTCCCCACCCTCATAAAATAAATGATCATCTGGTAGTTCTAAGTCTATTATGAGCCTTACTATGTTACTTCGGCTATTTTTGTGTTCTGTGTTTTTCATGCCGCTGCTTTGAAGTATGCCGTTTGCCAGCCAGGCGGGCTCTTCTCGTAATCCCTCATCGTAACTCCTCATAAAATAACGATCAAACTTCGAACTGGTAAGTTCTCGTTTAATCTTACTATTTTACTTCGGAGTCACGTGAGTGACTACGTGAAGATTTTAAAGCTTTCTGTGTTTTTTATGTCGTAGAATTAATCAATACGACAGTCCGGCTAAGTAAATACATACATGAGAAACCAGACTAATTTTAGTTCTTTCCATAATTAATTTTTAATGGTTTAAAGAACATATAATAACCCTGCTTATATCCGAGGGAATCATTACAAGTGATAAAAGATATAAGTGACTACATAACTGGTTATAGTAATCAATAGTAAACAAAGCAGGTGACTATAGTGATCCCAACACCGCGTGGCCAAAGCTTGTCATAGTGTGAACAGGTTTATTGTAGAACTTTGAAAAAGTTTCTTCTTTACTCCACCCTGCGATTTTTAAAATATGCTCGAGCGGTACATCCCGCACCTTCGCCGCGGACGTAGCTGCAGCCCTGGTGGAGTGAGATTTGAACACATCAGTGTCTACTCCTGCTAACAGTAACACCTGTTTCAACCACTTTGAGATAGTTTGAACTGAAGCTTTTGTGTGTGGTTTTTTATGCGTAATCATTAACGTTTTTTCATTTCCTCAAAGAGTTTTGGTAACTTTTATATATTGGTTCAAATGTCTAACCACACACAAAGTAGGATCAATAGGATAAGCTTGAAAGGTTACCTTTGCTCCAGTTCTTCCTGGTCTGCTTTGTTTGAACAGATCGTAAACATAGTACACAATGTTATCTGCAGTCACATGCATACAGTCTAAACGCAACATTTGTAAAGTTTGCACTCTTTGAGCTGAAACCAATGACATTAACATTATTAATTTGAATGTTAATCTTTCCAATGACAATCCTTCAATTGGAGTCCATTGTCTAAGTAAGGTAAGTACAATGCTCACATCCCAAATCTCTGTGTATCTCGGTTTGGGTGGATTAATGTTAAAGATTCCTTTCATGAATCTAGATATTAGTGGATGTGATCCAATTGATTTCTGCTCAGACATTAGTCCTAAATAAGATGATAAGGCACTGCGTGCAGTGTTAATGGCACTGTAACTTAAATGTTGCTCAAAATGCAATTTAGCAAGGAACTCCAATACATTTGCAATATTCACAGTATCATAAGAAATATTTGACTGTGTGCAAAATTCTTCCCATTTCTTTATATGTGTCATATATTGTTTTTGTGTGCTATCTCGCCATGATGCGACTATAACTTCCATAGTTTTGCCCGACAATCCCAGCTCCTGTAGTGGTCTGGTCAAAACCTGCAGATTAATAAATTCATATATGCATATAATGGATACATTTCTTTGGTTACTGGATTAATCAAAATATCACTACAGTTAGGAATTGACATATATGGTTCTTTAATCATATTCAGTATTAATGGGAACCAAGGTTGTGTTGGCCAATTTGGAACTACCAACAATCCTGTGGCAGAATCTTGTTCTATTTTCTTCAGACATTGCTGAACCAAAGCAAATGGTGGAAAAGCATAAAAGAACATATTCCCCCAGTTCAATGAAAAAGCATCTACTGCTACTGCATCTGGATCGTGTTCCCAAGACACATATTTAGGCAATTGATGATTAAGCCTTGATGCAAACAAATCAATTTCTGGTAAACCAAATTGAGTTACAATATTCTTAAATATTGCTGGATTAAGCATCCATTCTGTGTTATCTTTAAATATCCTTGATCTTTTATCTGCCACCACATTGTCTTTACCTGGAATGTAGTTTGCTGAAATCCAAATTTGGCGATCAATACACCATTGCCATATTTCATTGACCAGACAATCACATGATACTGATCTGACTCCCCCCATGTGATTAATATATGCAACAGCCGTTTTATTGTATAACTGTATTAATACATGTAGACCCTGAACAACAATATGCTTTTAGTCCATAGAAAGCACCCAATAACTCTAAATAGTTAATACCATAAGTTTGAAGAAATGTTTCTTCTTGGACTTTCCATCTACCTCCACAACTGGAGGATGAATCTGTTGCCCCCCATCCGAGAGCACTAGCATCTGTTTGTAAAACCATTTCAGGCTGTTTAATCAGAATGTTTTTAGCAGCTTGTGGGACATTTTTAACCCACCATTGTAATTCCAACAAAGCTTCTTTTGTTAATTGCATAGGCCTATCAAAGTGGCCTGCCCTCTCTTTGAGAGCTCTTATTTTGTCCCTTTGAAGATTTTGATAATGTAATGGACCAAATTCTACTGCAGGAAATGCTGCTACTAGTTTACCAATAGTTTTCGCTACTTCTCGGATGGAAGGATAAGGTTTGTGAATGAGATTATTACAAGTCACCAAAATATCATCAACTTTATCTGTTGGTAAAGTTATTAACATAGTCACTGAGTTAATTACAAACCCCAAATAGTTAATTGATTGTGCTGGCTGCATCTGGGATTTAATTGGATGAATCAAAAACCCTAGCTTTTCAAACAAAGCTTTTGTTACTGAAACTGAATTCTCAGCTGATTCTTGATTGTCATTAATGATTAGAATGTCATCAAGATAAGCCATAACGATGTGTTTTTGTGCTCTTAATTGGGCTAAAACTGGTTTCAACAGTTTAGTAAAGAGCCTGGGAGCTGAACTCAATCCATTTGGCAAAGCTTTAAACTGCCACATTTGTCCCAGCCAATTAAATTTTAAATACCTCCGGAAGAACTGATGTATTGGTACAGAATAATAGGCGTCTTTCAAATCAATCGTAGCCATATAACAACCTGCTGATATTAAATATCTTGCAGTATTAAATGTTTCCATTTTAAAATGTTTGTATTCTACAAACTTATTTAGATCTGTAAGGTCCAGAATAATTCTGCAACCACCATCTTTTTTATTTCTTCAAAATATATTAGACACAAATTGATGCTCGTGTTCACATTAATCTCTGCTTTTTCAATTGCAGTAAACACGAAAGCATAGGCAGGTTTATTCTGTACTGGAGGGTTAACCCCTTCTTTAAATGTAATAGTGGCTCCTGAAACTGCTTGTAAAATAAACCGATCAGAAGTAATAGTAAGCCAGTCTTCATAAAACTTTTGTAATCTCCCTCCAACTGGAGATTTATCCGCAGTTCCATTAAGGATAGAACAAGTCTTTAATACCTCTCCAAATGAGCGTGGTGGTCTCCTTCTCCCCGAATACGGGTAAGCATTGGGCTGTGCAGGACGATAATATTTCCTTGACATATTTCTGCCTCTATTTCCAAAATCAAATCCCCTTCTGGACGAAAAATACCTTTTTTGTCCAAAGACGAAAGGTTTCATGTAGCTAAAATATTTAGCTTCTTCATCCAAATCTTTTAATTGTTTAGGCAGATTTTCTCCAAACAGATAACCAGGAGCTTGAACACCACTTGCTCGACACAGGCTTGCAAACCTTGGGTGAAATATGGGCCGAATAGCCATTTTCCTCATACAATTAATTTCATAGAAAGAATTGCACAATAAGCCCAAAGTATCTTTTTGAATCTTATCCATCTCCAACCTCTCCATTTGTCTTCCATAAGCCGTAATGGCAGCAGAAATTAATTTGAGGATTTTTTGAAATCTCACTTCTTGAGCTCTCATACTTGGGGTCATGGATGCCCATATCAACGGATTAACCGTAGGCACTTCCAATGAGGCACAATTTCCTGGCGTTTTATATAATTCTGATGTTTCAATCATCACAGAATCATGAAGTTGGTGAGATACCATATAATTAATGTTGGCAGCTAGGTTTTCTTCCATAGCCTCACCACTTCCTTCAGGTATAGCAAATTCTTTTGCTATCCCAGGCACATTTGGCCTTTTCTTTTTATTTTGTGGTGTGCATTCAAAATCCAAATCACCACCAGCAGGGTCTGCCTTCTGCAGCCCTAAATCAATTGGAATTTCATCCCATGAGACTTCCTCCGGCCCAAATCCTGGGTCCGGAGTTCCAAACTCCCAATTTGGCCCACAGCCATATTCAGAATAATCAAACCCCTCAGGGCTTTTTTGGGAACCTTCTGGGTACTGTGACCCTTGTCTCATGATTTTTTGGAGAACTTTCTCCATATGCTCCATTTTTAGCCACATAGTTTTATTATCTGGAGGACTTTCAGTATCAGAGTCATCAGAAACCACGGGCCTCTCAGATTTCTTTTTACATTTTTTAGGAGCATTTCCCTCCGTGGTTATAACTTCTGGAGAATCAAGAAACTCGCTAACGGGTAAATCAGCGGCCACTGGTATCGGAACCGGATCCGCACAAGCTTCTTGTCCCGTATTTTTATTTTCACCCCGGGAAGATCTTTTTACCCGCGAATTTTTCTTTGCCGATTTCTCCATTTTCTTTCATTTAATCTGTGCTAAATCAGCACGTTAACGTGACTCTGACTTTTACTTTTACTTTTACTTTACTGCTGGACCCACCCAGCGTACGCTAAAGAACGTCCCGACTTTGCCTCACTTACCTGCGGGTCCGTTCCGACCGCTGCGAGGAGCTGCGCTACTGCAGCTCCTGCTTCTGCCGTCAGCGTCGACGTAATGCCGTTTGCCAGCGCCAGGCGGGCTCTTCACGTAGTCACTCACGTGACTCCGAAGTAAAATGGATAGTTTCCTTTCTTCATACAGCAAGAGGCTTACATAATGCGTGTTAATAAATTATAAAATTTGATTGAATATGTCTGGCTATTTGCACAGTGTTGCATGAGTTATTGTCAAACTGTCAATTAGGACTATGGTCCGGTTAAGAACAATGGCCATGTATGCAAGTTGGCATCATGGTATTAATAACCCATGTTTTTCAACCATTAATGGTTTATCTCTTTAAGTGTTTCACACACAGATTGGGTTACTGCATGAAACCACAGAGCTTTGAAGTCTTCACGTAGTCACTCACGTGACTTCGAAATAAAATAGAAAGATTAAACGAGAACATACCGTTTGAAGTTTGATCTTTATTTTATGAGAAGTTGAAGTGAGGGAATACGTACCCTCCACCCCCAACCCTACTTCTCATAAAGATCATTCGGTAGTTCTAAGGTCGTTAATCTTTCTATAGCTTAAGTTCAGCAACTAGTCTGTGGTTTCATACAGCTGCTCTGAAGATTGACGCGCATGCGGCTGGCGGGCTCTTCACGTACTCCCTCACTTCAACTTCTCATAAAATAAAGATCAAACTTCAAACGGTAAGTTCTCGTTTAATCTTTCTATTTCAGCCCATTGTTATGATGCCAGCTCACAAAGCAATCCCACTTTCACATTTAGTTTCACTGTAACCTAGTCATCATATATTTCCACCAACTTTTTCAATGAAGCTCTCAGAATCTTCCTCAAATTTCCCACTTCACCAAGACTCCACCATTGAACACCAGGCCGAAGTCTCCTGGAGGATGACTGACTTCATTTCCTCAGAATAAATTATTTCCACAACCACTAGACTCATAGCCCAAACCTACATATGATTGTTTCTCCCTATCCTCATTCCACATGCGGAACCATCCTGGTAAATCCTATATTTCATGTGTAGGAAGGAACTGCAGATGCTGGTTTACACCGAAGATAGACACAAAATGCTGGAGTAACTCAGTCGGACAGGCAGCATCTCTGGATAAAAGGAATGGGTGACATTTTGGGTTGAAACGGCACCCATTCCTTCTATCCAGAAACCCTATATTTCATCCAAGTAAACTCTGCCATTGTCCATGTAATTCAATTAATCTACCTTGAAAACTCTGTGAGTAATTGATATAAGGCTGCTTAATTTTAAATCTTGGATTGTGGGGAAGGCAAAAGTGATAAAGAGGGAGATAGCATACAAAGCAAAATAAAAGTTAATGTTACAGATTGATTACCTTTTGTTGACACCTTTTTCTAAATTGCAGAGACATGCTGTTGTTTAAAGCAACTAGTGGCAGAGATTCAATTCCAACTAATTGTCCCGCCGACCCATATATGGTGCTCAGGTTTAAACTTTGTGCAATCGTAAGTGAAGAACAAGGTAATGTTTCAATTTTTCTGCTTCTTATCTGAATATTCTTGAGAATTTACTTACACTTATCTCCCTTTGACACGACCAACAGGAACCTACTGAATATAACTGGTTCACAAATGTGCCTTTGATTTTGATCTCTGTTTTAATTCACAATTTTGATCCCAGTTTTTGTACATTTTCAAGTGAGTGTTGATGATGGAAGTAGTGATAATTTGCCACCATTGAACAAATATAATATCGCAAATGATTTGCTGCCCAATAGCTTGACTGATCTTCAGCCATCACAGAAACATAACATAGGCCAATGAGTGCATCTAGACTAATTTGCCCTCTAGATTCTGTTTGCCCACCGCTTAGTTTTAGTCTGGTTTACTTTAGTTTTGTTTATTATTGTCACGTGCACCGGGGTACAGTGAAAAGCTTTCTTGTTGTGTGCTATCCAATCAGCGAATAGACCTTGTGTGATTACAATCAAGCCATCCATGGTGTAAGATACAGGATAAAGGGTGTAATGTTTAGTGCAAAATAAAGTCCAGTAAAGTCCAATTAAATATAGTTCAACAGTCTCCAATGAGGTAGATGGAAGGTCAGATCCGTTCTCTGTTGATAGGATGGTTTTGTTGTCTGGGAAGAAACTGTCCCCGAATCTGGAGGTATGCGTTTTTGCACTTCTGTACATCTTGCCTGATGGGAAAGGGAAGAAGTGGGAGTGATTGGGGTCAGACTTGTCCTTGATTATGCTGATGGCCTTACTGAGACAGCGCGAAGTGTAGATGGAGTCGGTGGAAATGAGGTTGCTTTGTGTGACGGACTGGGCTGCTTCCACAACTCTCTGCAATTTCTTGCGGTCTTGGATGGAGCTGATCCCAAAACATGCCGAGATGCATCCCGATAAATTGAATTCCATATCTTTGATACCCTTTCTAACAAAAACTTGCTGAATCTCCTAACATTGTCAACTTGGTTTCTCTAGGCTCACCATGACTTTTCAATGTCTATTAAATATTTGCCTTGTCAGCAAAGTCAGCACCCAATAAAATGACAAAAAAACAACCAACATTGGTACCAGATCCTTAACATATAGATGTGATAAAGGAATGAGTCCATGCATGGAATTCTTACTGACTTAACTAATAAGAGATAAATGGTCTTTAATACTATTTTTAAAAGTTGGAGTAACTCAGTGGGTCAGGCAGCATCACTGGGGGACATGCAGAGCTGATGTTCCAGATCAGGACCTTTCTTCAGACCATTCTTCTGAAGAAGGATTCAGACACAATACATGACCTCCAGAGAGGCTGCCTGATCCACAAAGTTACTCCAGCACATTGTGTTTTTTTTTCAAATTACTTTTAAAACAAAAAAAAACATTGTTTGTGGACAGTGTTGGCAAGACCAGCATTTATTCGTTTTCCATAATCGCTCCTGAACTAAATATGTTGTTGGGAGGAAATCAGTGGATCTAAAGTGAGGACAGTAATTCCATTGTTTTGAAAGGCAACCCAGTGATTTCAGCCTTACAATTACTGCTGATAGTTTTGGTTTATTCAAAATGTATTTAATTAATTTTTAATTACCAATGCTTCAGGCTTCTGATACAAATACAAAAACGTAACCATTATGCTACCATTTCCATTACTTTATGGAAGGAGATAGTTATGAGGAACTTATCACTCTCTTCAGCATTGAAATAACTAATTTGGTCTATTGAGATTTGCCAGCTCTCAGAGCAATGCCCCTGGTACAGTTTTGTTCCCCTTTGACTTGTACACTATTTTCTCTCAAGTATCTTCTAATTTCCTTTTGAAGACATAGGTTTTGTTTCCGTAACCCTTAGAGACGGTGAATTCCAGATCAAAACTATTGTCTGTGTAAAATGTTTTCCTAACCTCCTCATTCATATCTAATGCCAAAAATGTTAACTGTCTAATGCCAAAAATAACCCGAGTCCTTAAACATCTGCAAATGGAACAACGTCCATCCTTTTACCGCATCTAAATCAGACCTGATTGGGGTGGGGAAGGGGCGGGTGGGGGAAGGGGCGGGTGGGGGAAGGGGGGTTGGGGGAAGGGAGGTTGAGGGAAGGGGGGTGGCGGAAGGGGAAGGGGGGTGGGGGAAGTGGAAGGGGGTGCAGGAAGGGGGGTGGGAGAAGGGGGTGTGTGGGGAAGGGAGGGGTGTGGGGAAGGGGGGGGTGTGGGGAAAGGGGGAGTGTGGGAAGGGGAGGTGTGGGAAAGGGGTATGTGTTGTGGGGAAGCGGGGGTATGGGGAAGGGGGGATTGGGAAGGGGGGGTGTGGGAAAAGGGGAGGTGTGTGGGGGAGGGGGATGTGGGGAGGGGGTGTGAGGGGGGTTGTGGGGGTAGGGGAGGGGGGTATATGGGTGGGTGGTGTGTGGGCTCAGCGGCTCCGGCTCCAACCGCACTCACCGACTGCAGGTCCCGACTCCGGACTCACTCATTGGCTCCAAGACCCGGCGCCTGTCGGACTCCCAGCCCCAGCTGCATTCATCGGCACCTGGATCCTCATGGTGGTCTCCGCCCCTGCCCGCGAACACAGCAGCCCTCAAACACAGCAGTCCTCTCCGGGGAAAAACAACAGTCTGCGAACACAAGCGTGGTGTGGGAAGGGGGCGGGTGGTCGCAGCAGATGCAGCTCACCCCGCACCTTCAGCTTTCGGCCTCACTCACAGCTCCCGGTCCAACTCCGACTTCACTCTGATGCTTCCGGTTCAACTTGTTCTCTGCCCGCACGCAGCGCACGCCTCCGGGACTTTATTCTCCGCGGGTGCTGGAAGGGGCATTACCTTCATGGTGAATGACAGGCGAAGAGACCAATCTGCTGATCTCACGATTTTTTAAACATTGATAACTTTTTTATTATTTCACCGATCGGAAAAAAACCTTGGGGCAGTTGGAGGAGAGGTGGACGGTGAGTAAGATGGCGAAATAATCATAGTGATATAGGGTAGCTTTTTTCTGAAATTTATTTACAACGTAGACAGGAAGTGGTCAAGATGAGACTTTTAGTAATAGTATAGAAGATTATAACTTTATTAAGATACCTAGACTTTAGACTTAGAGTTACAACATGGAAGCAGGCTCACCGAGTCCGCACCAACCAGTGATCACACCGTACATTAACACTATCCTACACACCAGGGACAATTTTTACAACTTATCGAAGCCAATTAACCTACAAACCTGTACATCTCTGGAGTGTTGGAAGAAGCCGAAGTACCCGGAGAAAATCCCCACGGTCACGGGGAGAACGTGCAAACTCCACACAGCCAACACCCATAGTCAGGATTGAACCAGGATCTCTGCCGCTGCTCCACTGTGCTGCAAAATTGAATATGATTTTGTCAAAATTTCACAACTGTTGATTTGTCTTCTGAAATAATTCATTAATTAAATCATTCAGCATTACAATAATCTGCAGCCTTTTCCATGAATATAATTATATTAATATTTCTGCATAAACAAATATGTTGTTCGGCATATAACCATACGAGTAGCTAAAACATAGCATTAGTTGTTACGAGGATGCAGGGTGCTATGAGGATGCATTAGATGCTATGAGGATGCAGGGTGACTTGGGTGGATGGGGTGAGTGGGCAGATGCAATTCAATGTGGATAAATGTGAGGTTATCCACTTTGGTGGCAAAAACAGGAAGGCAGATTATTATCTGAATGGTGTCAAGTTGGGAAAAGGGGAAGTACAACGAGATCTGGGGGTCCTTGTCCATCAGCCACTGAAAGTAAACATGCAGGTACAGCAGGCAGTGAAGAAAACCAATGGCATGTTGGCCTTCATAACAAGAGGATTTGAATATAGGAGCAAAGAGGTCCTTCTGCTGTTGTACAGGGCCCTAGTGAGAACACACCTGGAGTACTGTGTCCAGTTTTGGTCTCCCAATTTGAGGATGGACATTCTTGCTATTGAGGGAGTGCAGCGTAGGTTCACGAGGTTAATTCCCGGGATGGCAGGATTGTCATATGTTGATAGAATGGAGCGGTTTGACTTGTATACCTTGGAATTTAGAAGGATGATAGAGGATCTTATGGAAACATATAAGATTATTAAGGGTTTGGAAACGCTAGACGCAGGAAACATGTTCCCGATGCTGGGGGAGTCCAGATCCAGGGGCCACAGTTTAAGAATAAGAGATAAGCTATTTAGAACAGAGATGAGAAAAAAACTTTTTCACACAGAGGGTTGTGAATCTATGGAATTCTCTGCCTCAGAAGGCAGTGGAGGGCAATTCTCTGGAAGCTTTCAAGAGAGAGTTAGATAGAGCTCAAAGATAGCAGAGTCAGGGGATATGGGGAGAAGGCAGGAACAGGGTACTGATTGTGGATGATCAGCCATGATCACGGTGAATGACGGTGCTGGCTCGATGGGCTGAATGGCCTACTCCTGCACCTATTGTCTATTGTCGTTTGTCTATTAGTTCTGTATTTTTGGATGTTACGCTTCAATTAAAAAGTGCTACATCGCATTTTATCAGCAGTGCGGATAAGCAGATATTTGCTTCTGCTTGACACTGTGCTAGAATAGCAAGAAGGTCACCTTCATTCTTGCAAGATGATTAGTTGCTCCGAAGTTGTGTCCCTGTCCTTGTCTTACTAAAACGTGCTGAAATGTAAATGCACGGATGACAGTTATCTGATTTAAGTTCCTTTCCCTGATGAAACAAGCACTGTATTTGTTTAGTTTTAAGTAGGAGCACTAACCTCAAGGTTCAAGGACAATACTATGTGTTTATTGATTTTAATTTACTGCATATTAAAATAAGTCTGCAGTGCATGTTTGAGGTGGTCTCAGTGTAAAGCTACATGCAAAATAAAGTGGTGGTGGCATCTGCTATCGAACATCTGTTATTTCATTAGCTTTGAAACATGTTGAACTACTGAGACCTTATTAATTTCAATCATTATCATTCACCTGCCCTCAGTTTATTGGAATTTTGCAAGGTGCTCATCATATCTTAAACCACAGGGCTTAATGTAACATGCATCACTGCACTGCTGCTTGTAACAGTATAACATTTCTGCACTTTGTCTCCAAATGTGGATATATTTTATGTTCCTCATACATCACCCATAGGATTGCTCATACATCAGAAGTAGAGCGGAGATGTTTAGCTGCTGACCTGCTCTGCTTCTGCTCTGAATAAGCAAATTCAGCTACTTAAAACCTGCTGAGCTCAACCAGAGGGCAATTGAAATTGATTCTAAATTCCAGGTCAATAAGCCCTTTTTTTATGTGAGAGCTGATGATTGATGCATGTGGCTAGACTGTTATTTGTGTATTAGTTGAATGCCCCTGGCATTGCGTATGATGGACTAGTTGATGCATTAGTTTATGAGACTAGGATAATGCACAATGTATTTTGATGCCAAGGTGCAGCTCCCCTTTCAAGGCCCAAAGTCTTGATTGTTATAGATAAATATAGTGTGAGGTTGCAATTCACAATCGCTGATATTTCAACATTATTTTGCATCTATATCAATGCCTGATGTGTGGAGACTCAGCTCCACAAACTTTCAGATGGCACTTTTAATATTTTACAAATGGATAAAATGTTATTCCACGTGCTCTGTTCAATCAACAAGTGTGTAAGATGGATATATGCCCCTTCCAATGCTAAAGATAGACATCACCTCGGGTCAGTCCAATTCTACTTGCACTTTGGTTATGAAATGATAAATTTAAATTCAATTGCTGTTAGCTTCAGGTTCACATTTAGAAGCATGCAGAAAGTTAACACGGTTTGCTGCCTGTGGGGAAAAAAGCCTATATGTATAGAAATGCAACCATTTCAAATCTATTACAGTGGGATATCTAGATATTGAAAAGTTTTATTTTTGCTATTCAGCATTTTCATAATCTAACAGGGGGAAGATTCAGATAACTTTTTCATTGAATTTGGAAAATAGTAAACCTCACTAATGTAAGGAGTTTAAAATTGGTCAAACTTTCACCCCCAGAAAGCCAATAACATTTAAACTAGTATTAGTATTCTTGGAGATACTTCAAAAGAAATGTTATTCTAAGTATCTTGGGTTTATTTGAAAATCAAATATGAAGTGATGTAGAAATATCTTGTCAGAGAATGTCCAGAGTCAGATGGAAGAAGAGTAGAAATAGGGAAGGGAGGGTAAATACCCAGCACAACTGAGGTAAATACATTCATGACGGACACCAATAAAGGAAGTGTATGTTGTTACAAATCTGTACATTCTGCATCATCACTTACAATCCTTTTTGCTAATGGGGTGAATACAAGAGGGTTATTAGGTGAATACAAGAGGGTTTCTTGAAACCATTTGTAGATAGTCCAACATGAGGAAGGCCCATACTGGACCTTGTATTCGGAAACAAGCCTGACCCAGGTGATTGGTGTTTCAGTGGGAGCGCATCTTTGGAACAGTAGATCTATACGTTTTAAGATAGTTATGAACAAGGATAAGTCTAGACTTTGGGGAAGGTACGGGATTGGGACAAGGCAGATTGCAACATTATTAAGGCAGGATCTAGGGAGAGTAAATTGTGAGCAGCCGTTATTGGGTAAGTCCATGTCAGACATGTAGGTGTCATCTAAAGACCAGCTGATCAGCGTTATGGAACGGTAAGGAAGGGGGATAAGGTTGGCAAGGTAAGGAACATTTGGTGACCAGTAAGTTCTAAATTTGGTCAAAAAGAAAATGGAAGTATATGTAAGGTTTAGGAAGATGAAATCAGACAGGGCCTTTGAGGATTATAGAACAGCAGGAAATAACTAAATTGGGCAATTAGAAGGGTCAAAAGGGGCCATGAAATATCATTGGCAAGTCAGATTTTAAAAAATGCCATGGCTTTCTGAAATCTGAAGAAGGATCCTGACCTGAAATGTTCACCTATCCTTGTTCTCCAAAGATGCAGCCCGACCGCTGAGTTACTTCCAGCACTTTCTGTCTTTTTTTGTTTCTGGATACAAGTGTAGATGGGTTGATTAGTAAGTTTGCAGATGACAACAAAATTGGTGAAATTGTAGACAGTCAAAAGACACAAAGGGGTGAAGATCTATTGCAGATGTGGTCAGTGAAATAACAGATGCAGTTTACTCTGAGCAAAGGTGAGGTGCTGATCTTTGTGAGATCGAACACAAGGGGAATGTAAGGGGAAAGTGTACAGTTAATGGCAAGGCCTTTAACAGTATTGAGGTACAAGGATACCTTGGAGATCAAGTCCACAGCTTCCTGAAAGTGGCAACACATGTAGATACAGTGGTAAGGAAGGCATATGATGTGCGTGTCTTCATCAGTCAAGGCACTGAGTATAGGAGTCAGTAAGTTATATTGCAACTTTGTAGGATTTGGTTGGGCTGCATTTGGAGTAAAGTGTGCAGTTTTGATCGCTCCATTGCAGGAAGGATGTGGAGACTTCTGGAAAGGGTGCAGAAGAGGTTTACCAGAATGCTGCCTGGATTAGAAAGTATTAGCTATATGGAGAAATTAGACAAACTTGGATTATTTTATCTGGTGCTTCGGAGGTTGGGAGGAGACTTGATGGAATTATATAAAATTGTCAGATGCATAGATAGAGTAGACTGGCCAAATCTTTTTTCCTAGGGTAGAAATGACAAGGCCTGGAGTCCACAAATTTATGCTCAGAGGGATAACATTTAAAGAAGATGAGCAGAGCGAGTTACACAGAGATTGATGTGTGCCTGCAATGTGCTGTCAAGGGTGGTGGTAGAAACAGATATGATAATGGCATTTACGAGGATTTTGAATAGGCGCATTGGTACTTAGATACAGTGCATTCAGAAAGTATTCAGGTCCCTTCACCTTTTCCACATTTTGTTACGTTACAGCCTTATTTTAAAATTGATTACATTTATTTTTTTATCATCAATCTACACACAATACCCCAGAATGCAGAAATGAAAACAGGTGTTTAGAAATTTTTGGAAAGTAATTAAAAATAAATAACTGAAATATCACATTTTCATAAGTATTCAGACCCTTTGCTATGACACTCAAAATTGAGCTTGGGTTCATCCTGTTTCCATTGATTATCCTTGAGATGTTTCTACAACTTGATTGGAGTCCACCTGTGGTAAATTAAATTGATTGGACATGATTTGGAAAGGCACACGCCTGTCTATATAAGGTCCCCCAGTTGACAGTGTATGCCAGAGCAAAAATCAAGCCATGAAGACAAAGGAATTGTCCGTAGACCTCCGAGACAGGATTGTGTCGAGACACAGATCTGGGGAAGGGTATGAAACAATTTCTGCAGCATTGCAGGTCCCGAAGAACACAGTGGCCTCCGTCATTCTTAAATAGAATAACATTGAAACCACCAGGACACTTCGTAGAGCTGGCGGCCCGGCCAAACTGGAGCAATCGGGGCGAACGGCCTTGGTCAGGGAAGTGATCAAGAACCCGATGGTCACTCTGACAGAGCTCCAGAGATGGGAGAACCTTCCAGAAGGTACAACTCTGGTCACATCATGGCGTGGCCCGGACATTGAACTGATGGCTGTGGGTCTCCGCTTATGCTGCGTACGCTGGGGATTCTCACATGCCGGTGTGGTGGCTGTTTAAGTCTGTTTCATTTTTATGTGATTATGTATCTTGTTGCTTTTTTGTATGACTGTTATCAAATCAAATTCCTTGTATGTTTACATACTTGGCTAATAAATTAATAAATTAAATACAATTACAAATTAATTACAATTACAATAGCGAATGGAGTGGTATGGATCAGCCGAGGAGATTAACTTTACATCATGTATGGCACATACACTGTGGGCTGAGGGGCCTGTTCCTCTACTGTACATTTCTATATTATATAACTGAATATAAATGCAGAAAGGTAAAATGTAAAGTGGTTATTTTATGGGATGCTAATTACAAATATTCTTGCTCTTACAGATTATAATAAAGAAGTGTATTCGCAACTTCTGGATTGTGGGCTGAATTTTAACATTGGCATGCAGTATCTGTGTTGGGGACAGACAGCATCGTACGTGAGAAGCCCAGCAATTGGGGCAGTCTTTGTGGCAGTGCCTTTTAGCAATGCCAGAGTATTAACATAATATTTCTAAATTTCCTACCAATTAGATTAAGTAAGAATGATGACAACATGCATTACTCAATTTCTGCTCCCAATTTAAAAGAGGATTGCAAACATTTAATGGATACTGAAGTCAGTTGCATGAGATATTGAAAGGAGAAAATGAAATGAAGGAACACCAAAGGCATAAGATTTAATGGTGTAAAGTCATACAGCGTTGAAACAGGCTCTTCGCCCCAACTTGCCCACACCAACCAACCTGTCCCATCTACGTGAGTCTCATCTGCTTGTGTTTGGCCTATCCATGTACCTGTCTAAGATGTTTCTTAAACGTTGCGATAGTACTTACCTCAACTACCACCTCCAGCAGCTCATTCCATACACCCACCACCATTTCTGTAAAAAACGTTACCCCTTAAGGGGCTGTCCAACTGTACGAGCTAATTCAAGAGTTCTCCCGAGTTTCCCCGATTCAAACTCGGAGAACTACGGGGTAATAGCCGTTCGTAGGTACTCGGAGCTCTCGTGGACATTTTTCAACATGTTGAAAAGTCTTCACGAGCGTACCAAGTTTCCCGAGTACCGGCCGTTAGCGTTATGAGCCACTAAGAGACGTCCCGAGCTCCGACTTACCCGTTACGTACATTCTAAGTGCTTACTAAGAGTTTGATTCTTTTTTAAACTTGGGAGAGCTCTTGAATTAGCTCGTACAGTGGGACAGCCCCTTTAAGTTCCTATTAAATCTTTCCCCCTTCACCTTAAACCTATGTCCTCTGGTTCTCGATTCCCCTAGTCTGGGCAAAAGGCACAGTGCGTTTACCCGATCTATTCCTTTTATGATATTGTACACCTCTATAAGAACACCCCTCATCTTCCTGCACTCCAAGGATTAAAACCCTAGCCTGCTCAAGCTCTCCCTGTAGCTCAGGCCCTCGAAGCTTGTCAACATCCTCGTAAGTCTTCTCTGCACCCTTTCCAGCTTGACAACATCTTTCCTATAACATGGTGACCAAAACTGAACACAATGCTCTAAATGTGAGCTCACCAACTTCTTATATAACTGTAACATGACTTCCCAACTTCTATACTCAATACTCTGACTGATGAAGGCTAATGTGCTGAAAGCCATTTTGACCACCCTATCTACATGTGACCCCACTTTCATAGGAACTATGTACCTGCACTCCTAGATCCCTCTGCTCGAAAACACTCCCCAGACCCCTACAATTCACTGTGTAGGTCCTGCCCATGTTAGACTTACCAACATGAAACACCTTACATTTCTCTGCCCACCTGCCCGACTGATCAAGATCCTACTGCAATTTTTGACAACCATCGTCACTATCTACAATAACACCCACCCACTTTAGATTCTTCAATGGATGTCAATTGCGAGGTTGTAATAGCCTGTAAGGGTATTCACCTTCTTGCCCGAGAGATCAGCGATGTTTGGTTGGAGTAGAGTTGCTGCCTTACAGCACTTTTAGCGCCAGAGACGCGGGTTCGATCCCGACTACTGGTGCTGTCTGTACGGAGTTTGTACATTCTCCCAGTGACCACGTGGGTTTTTAGGGATTTCACCTGGCGACCAGCCTGTCACGTGAGCAACAGAGGTTGCTGGAGATAGAGACAGAAGATGTAACTCTGTAATGAAAAGCGCAAGGCTCTCTAAGCTCTGTTTAGCAGGAACAATAAACTGCATTTCAGGCTATGGACAGTGAAATGATCATCTGTAGTAGTAAAGAAAAAATTGGATAGGCAGTCTCTGTATACTGCCCACTTGAATTAGAATGGCAATGTGTCACAGATTATTGGAATTATATCTTCACCCATCAAAAAAAATGGCGTCAGGACAACAATCCTGTTCTCAACGCGTGCAAGACCAAAGAGCTGATGGTTGGCTTCAGGAAGGGAAAGCCGAGGGACCGTGCACCTGACTTCATCGACAGGACAGTGGTGGAGAGAGTCAACAGCTTCAATTTTCTGAATGTCCACATCTCGGATTATCTGTCCTGGGCCCAGCACATTGATGCATTTCTCGACCCGAAACATCACCAATTCCTTCTCTCCAGAGATGCTGCCTGTCCAGCTAAGTGACTCCAGCAATTTGTGTCTATCATCTGTACTGCATCTTGAGTATGTCAATGAAATGGCATTTTGGTAGATATTGTAATTGACATTGTTTTTGCTGCTTCTGTAACTGTGTATTTATCCTATTTATTCCGCTCATTATTGGATACAGCTTTATTAGGTCATCCCTCATCCTGCTGCGCTGCAAGAAAGAAAGTCCTCGCCTGCCCAACTTCTACCTGTAGCTCAGGAGCTTGGGTGCTGGCAACATTCTTGAAATTCTCTCCCAATGCAGTCTCACTAACGACTTGGATAGCTGTAACACTTTCTCTGTGGGACCACCCATCTACCTCGTTGGAGACCTTTGAACTATCTTTAATTGGACTTTACCAGACTTTACCATGCACGTCTTGATTGTAGTCATGTCTAGTCTTTGACTGGAGAGCAGATTGGTCACTGAACAAAGATTCATCTGCTCAATGTACAACATGTCCCTTTGATGTGTACTTGCAAGCTTCCTTTCTACACAATGGTCTTATATCAATAATAAATCATGCAGCTCCGAAAGACACAGATCAACAAACCCACCTCAATCCCACCCCATGGCAGATAAACAGACATCCCGTTATCCTTTCAACCTCATCTTATTGTACGTAGTACTTCAAATCTGGTCAGATTGCCATTTGACCAGATTTGAAGTACTACGTACATTTCTGGTCATCCTGCTAAAGTAAGGATGTCATAACACTCAAAGAGTGCAAAATGCATTAATGAGAATGTTGACTCCAAGCATTGACTCGGCGATCGTTTTGCCGAACACTTGCACTTGGTTCACCAAGGCCTGCTGGATCTCCTGGTTGCTAACCATTTTAACTCTCCTTCCTATTTCCATACTGACTTCGTGTCCTGGGCCCTCTCCATTGCCAGAGTGAGGCTACATGCAAACTAGAGGAACAGAACCTCGTATTACACTTGTGTAGCCTGCAACCTAATGGTATAAACATCCAGTTTCTACAATCCTGCAAACAACCCCCATTTCCTCCCCTCCCCTATGCTCCACTGAGATTTGCACCCATTTCTCCACACCCCCTTCCCCTTCCACCTATATTCTGTGCTCTGGCTTCACAATTTGTACCTCCTCTATCCTTATCTCACACATTCTTGTCTTTTCATCTCTGGTCTTTGCCCAACATCTGCCTATCAAAAAAAATGCTCACCTGTATCCACCTATCACTTGTCAAGTTTTGTCCTGTGCCTTCTTCCTTCCAGCTCTCTCCTCCACCCCAATCAGTCTGAAGAAGAGTATTGACCCGAACCTTCATCAATCCATGTTCTCCAGAGATACTGCCTGACTCACTGAGTTACTCCAGCACTTAGCAGAAGTCAGTGGAGGCCAATTCACTGGAGGTTTTCAAGAGAGAGTTAGATTACGCTCTTAGGGCTTACGGAATCAAGGGATATGGGGAAAAAGCAGGAACGGGAGACGGATTTTGGATAATCAGCCATGATCATGTTGAATGGTGGTGCTGGTTCGAAGGGCCGAATGGCCTACTCCTGCAACTACTTTCAATGTTTTCTATGTTTCTATATTGACTGGTCTGGAAGGTTTGAGTTTGGAATGCTGGATACAATGGGTCATTTTTCCCTGGAGCATATAAGGCTGAGCCACCTTATAGATGTTTTGGGATATGGAGGACATTACAGCCTTTTCCCCAAGTTAGGAGAATCTAATACAATAGGGCATAGATTTAACATAAGAGGGAAAAGATGTAAAAGGAATCTGATGGGCAACCTTTTTGCACAGAAGATGGTGCATATACTGTACAGAATGAGCTGCCAGAAAAAGTAGTAGAGTCAAATTTATTCGTATAAGCACCAATTAAGTTACAGAGAAATGAATTTGCCATGCAGCGATAGTTAAAAAACGAACACACAATACACAATTGAATATAACATAAACATCCACCACAGCATTCTTCACTGTCGTAGAAGGCAACAAAGTTCAGTCAGTCCTCTGTTCATCTGTGGTCGGGGCCATAAACCCTCCGTAGTCGCCGCTACGGACGGCCGGATGTACAGGCCCGGGATGATCGAAACTCCGACGTTGCGACGGTAGAACACACTGTGCCCGAGTGCTCGAATCAGCCACTTTCTTACCGGAGACCGCGGCTTCAGGATGTTATAGGCCGCAGGCCGGCAGTCGGAACTCTTCTCCGGCGATCCCCGGCAAGGGATCCCAGACTCCAGATGGTAAGTCCACGCCACACCCGCGGCGAGAAGCTTCGCAGACCAGGGCCCCATAATGCCAAAGTCACCAGTGATCGGAGCACTCCTTTCTGGCGACCCCTGGCAAGGGTTCATCCCCGCTGCTGAAGCTCTGGGCCCGACTCCAGGAAAGACCGCTCCAAGCTGTTAGACTGCGAGAGGGGAGGCGGAGCAGCGACATGGTAAAAGTCGCCTCTCTGTCATGGAAATGACTGAAAAACGGTTTCCCCCTTTTCTCCCCCACCACCTGGGTACAATACAACATTAAAATATATTTGGAAGGGTTGGGAGAGGAAAGGTTTGTAGGGATATGGGCCAGGCACAGGCAGGTGCTTCTATCTCTGACGGCAACGTGGTCGGCATGTTTGTGTTGAACCTTAGGCCATTTCCGTGCAATATAACTCAATGACTCCATGACCTGCAGCACCCCTGTGCTGTGATTAGTTATGAAGCTTCCACACCTGAAAGGACCAAGATTGCAGAGATTTGGTAATGTCAGTGAGTACTCTCTTCAACTTCGACAGGTGTACAGTAGAGAGCATAAAGATTGGTTGCATCACAGCCTGCTTTGGCGATTTGAACGCCATGAGTGAAGATGACTGCAAATAGTGGTGAACACTGCTCAGTCCATCACAGATACTGACCTCCCCACCAACAAAGGGGTTTATTGGAGTCTCTACTTCATATATATACTGAACTTTTTGTTTTTTCTATTGTTTCCAGAGTATGATGTTTACTTGTTCTGTTGTGCTGCTGCAAGTAAGAATGTAATTGTTCTGTTTGGGACATATGACAATAAAACACTCTTGACTCTTGACTGTACTTTCCCAACCTATGCATGAAGAGTAGGTTGAAACTGTAGCGTGCCTGCTGAGATAAAGCGCCAGAAGGCATCCTGACTTCATGAATTGCATCTCAGCAAGGGGTCAGTGCTTCCAGGAGAGGAATAATAAATAAATGAATAGGACAATTAAAAGGCGGCACTGAGTTTCGGTTGTAAAGTGATGTACGTTTTCAATTGGAACCCAATCAAGCAAGACCTCAGGGGAGATTCTGCAGGCGAATATATTGAGATTAGTTGAATTAAACAAGGCAGATGAAGGTCATATTGCAGTGACGATGACAGTAATATGGTGATCGGTGCCCTAGCCATGCTGGCACAAAGACTGGATTTTCACAAATGCCCAATCTCAACAGATTGGTTTGATTTCAGCAACAAGAAATTGGGATAGTTTTTGTCTTCTTTTGGAAGTGATATGAATTCCAAAATAACATATGCAGCACCAGTTCAAGTCAAGTTGAGTCTATTGTCATATGTACAAGTAGGGTATGGAACAGGCACATTGACTCAGACAAACATACAAAAACAAATTATGCATGAATTACACCTTATATATCTAAAAAATAAGAATACTGCACAATAAACACAAAATTAGTGCAAAAATATAATTAGGAAAAGAAAACCAAGTCCGTAACAGTGCATGAGGTGGATTATATTGTGTAGGAAGGAACTGCAGATGCTGGTTTATATCGAAGATAGACACAAAATGCTGGAGTAACTCAGCGGGACAGGCAGCATCTTTAGTTAGAAGGAATGGGTGCCATTTTGGGTCGAGACCCTTCTTCAGACTCAGTTACTCCAGCATCTTGTATCTATCTTAGGTGGATTATATTGTTCTGTTGTAAAAGTAGAATTAGGGCTGTGCAGGATGGTTCAAGAACCTGATAGTTTTCAGAAAGTAGCTGTTCCTGAACATAGTCGTGTGGGACTTCCGGCTTCTGTGCTTCCTCAGACTATTGTCATGTCCCACAATGGAACAATGAAATTCTTACTTACAGCAGCACAACATGTATATGTAAACATGTATAAAAAGCGATACGTAAACATATGTAGCAGTAAGAAAAGGGCATGAGCCAGATGTTTGGAGAAATCAAATCTCAGCAAACTTTTGGTGGTGCACTTTCTTCATGATTACATCTATGTGTTGTGCCTAGGACAGGTTATCTGAGATGTTAATGCCCAGGAATTTGAAACTGCTTACTCTCTCTCCACCATTGAACCACCAATGTAAACTGGCACATGGTCTCCTGACTTTCTCTTTCCGAATTTAACAATTAGCTTCTTGGTCTTGTTGATCTTAAGTGAGATGTTGTTGTTGTGGCACTACTCAATCAGGTGCTCTATCTTTCTCTCCTATCTGCTGACTCACCACCACTGGTGATTCACCCCAACCGCAGTAATATCATTGGTGAATTTATAGATGACATTGGAGCTGTGCTTATTCACAGAGTCACTAGTGTAGAGAGAGTAGAGCAGAGGGCTAAGTATGCAGCCCTGAGGTGTATCTGTGTTGATGGTAAGTGACGAGGAGATGTTCTTACCAATCTGCACTGATTGAGGTCTGCCAAGGAGGAAGTCAATTATCCAGTTGCAAAAGGAAGGACAAAGGCCCAGATCTTGGAGCTTGGGGAGAAGGCAGGAAAATGGGATTAGGAGGCAGAGAGCAGCCATGATTGAATGGCGGAGTAGACTCGATGGGCCAAATCGCCTTATTCTGCTCCTATAACATGTGTGATGAGTTTGGAGAGGATGATAATGTGGAAGGTCGAGCTGTGGTTGATAAACAGCAGCCTGACATGCGTAGGTGTGTACAGTTATCCAGTGGGCCAGGGCAGAGTGGAGAGCCAGTAAGATAGCCTCAGCTGTTGACCTGTTGTGGCAAATTGAAGTGGATCCATGTCATTTCTGAGGCAGGAGTTGATTTGCACCATAACCAACTTCCCCAAGCACCTTATTAGTGGATGCACAATAAGTGCTACAGGATGATAGTTATTGAGGCTGGTTATCAGGCTCTTCTTGGAAGATTGCGTTTTGATGCAGGTGGGAACCTCAGTCCACAGTAGTCAGTGGTTGCCGAAGTCCTTGAATACTCCATCCAGTCAGTCCTCACAGATCTTTCATACTCAATCAAGTACGTCGTCCTGGACGAACTCTGTTTCTGGATTCACTCTCTTGAAAGAGGTTCTGGCTTTGGCCACAGAGACTGTGATCACAAGGTCATCAGTGGCTGTGGGGACTTGTGTAGGTGTGTCAACGTTCTCCATGCCAAAGTCAGTATAGGAAGGCATTGAGCTCACCTGGAAGTGACATTGCATCAACACCTGTGCTACCCAGTTTCAACCTGTAAGAGGTGATGCCCCACAGGCCCTGCCACTGCTGTGAAGCATCTGTCTGTGATTCCAGCTCGAAATTGTTTATTGCTACTCTTGGTGGCATTCAGGAAGCCATTGCTGGATGGTCAGTCTGAAACACCACAAAACTAGCCTCAGGTCAAGTCCCCGGGTTCATCCAGGCCCTCCGACTGGGGAAGATTCAGAATGTTTTTTGAAGGTACACACTCGTTCCACAACCGCTCCTGTGCCTGCCCTGACCAGTAGTTTGTAGTCCCCATTGCTAATGCGCCTCCCTTTAGCCTGTCTGTAGATAGGAAGAGGAAGTAAAGCCAAGTGGTCAGATTTGTCAAAGTGCGGGAGAGGGATGAAACGATAGGTGTTACTGAAGGTGGCATAACAATGGTCAAGTGTGCAGGGTCACACACTGGTGTGACAAATCATGCCAGACATCAGTATGTCAGGCCTGTTCTTGTTCTGTACTGTTCTATTTTTAGACTTTTAGAGATACAGTGCAGAAACAGGCCCTTCAGCCCACCGAGTCCGTGCCGATCAGCATCACCCCGTGCACTATTTCTATCATACGCCCCAGGGACAATTTATAATTTTACCAAAGCCAATTAAATTATACACCTGTATGCAGGAGGAAACCGGAACAACTGGAGAAACCCCACGCAGTCACAGTGAGAACATACAAACTCTGTTCAGACAATAGCCAAGATCAGGATCAGGCACAGGTCTCTGCTACTCTAAGGCAACAACACTGCCGTTGTGGCACTGTGCCACCATTACAGTACATGTTCTATATACTGTTTTTATGTTCTATGTTCTACGTTAATTCAGCTGGTCAAACAGTACTTCTAGAGGCACAAGTCAACCCTGCTTTGTGCCAGTCTCCCACAAGTTCACACAGCCCATGACTCTAGGCAGTAAATCATGCAGAATAATTTGGTCTCTTGGCATCAGCATTCATTCTGCAATAGTATAATGTGCCAGGTATATTTGAAACAAAACATAGTGAGTAACTGTCCTGCTCAGGTCTACTGCAATCTCTTTCCCTGGCAACTTGGTATCTGTGATGTTGACGGCTGTATCTGACCAGTCTCTCCACAGGCAATTTCTACGACCAGTTAAATGAATCACAGTAAGTTTCTGAACTGACACCCACAAGTGTGAAATCGAGTGAAGTTTTACTGTTACCATCACTTTCTTCACATCAGTCTTCCTTTGCATGCTCCAGATGTTCTTCTCGAGTATCTGACAAGAGAAAGTCATCAGGGTAAATTTGTGGAGAGGGGAATGAATAAAATGGCTGAAATACACACTTAAGCCATCTTCAAAAGAGAAGAAAAAGTGTGAGTTGTGTGGGTGAAAAAATTGATGACTAAAACTGTTATCTTTGATGATTTCTAACCTTCAGCTGATTATGGCCTTCAGCAATGACCATCTCTGTAAAGGAGCAGGCAATCTCAATTATCTGACAATCACATCCCTGCTAAAAGCTTTGGAGAATGCCAGTACACTTGATCACCTCCTGTCTGTTTCTTTTGCTTCTGGTTTAACACTACCCTGTCCTGCAAGGAAGAGGCATGTTATGAAGATAGACACAAAAAGCTAGAGTAACTCAGCAGGACAGACAATGGAAAAGGATTAGGTGAGGCTTTGGGTCGAGACCCTTCTTCAGTCCCAACCCTCGACCCGAAACGTCAACCATTCCTATTCTCCAGTCTGTCCTGCTGAGTTACTCCAGCATTTTGTGTCCATCTTCCGTTTAAACCAGCATCTGCAGGTATTATGAAACTCGTTTGTCTGATGTGGATAAATTACTGGATATCCAGCACCTTGAGCAAGCAATATGACGTAGGTGCAGTCAGCATTAAGTGTCCTGGAGTTTTAGAGCAATATAGCAAGGAAACAGCCCCTTCAGTCTACCAGGCACACACTGACATCAACCACCCAGTCACAATAATTCTTCTTAAAAAAAAATTCTCCCCACATTCTCATTAACCCCCAAATTCCACCACTCACCTATGCACTGGACTTTAGACTATAAACTTTAGTGATACAGCATGGAAACAGGCTTTTCAGCCCACCGAGTCCATGCACACCAGCGATCCCCATACCCTAACTCTATCCTACACACTAGGGACAATTTCTGCTGATTTCTAATGACTAGTGTGCGAATCATGCAAATAAGTGCTAAATGGGAAATTGCAATTGCCCGGCATGGGTTACATGTGACATCTTTAGTTCAGTACCCACTTTGAAGCTGCCAACTTATCTAATCACTGCAACATAATATTTATAATAGAATTCTAATATTTGGTGAAACATGCTCAATTATTAAAAATGGAAGTACTCGTATTTTCCTCAAAACAATTATCATTGAAACGATACATACAAAAAGACAGTTTGAATCCGTACTACTGATTTATTTGCATTGACGAGCATTTGAGAGTTAACGGCAATAAATAACGCCCAGTTCTATTGTTAATGTATTACATTGTAATTATGGGTCAGATTTTGTGTTCTGATTGTAATATTTGGGAGCATCTGTGAGTTTGAGATCAAAATGTCAGAAAAAGCTAATTATATAGGACTGAAGGGCCTGTCCCACTTGCCGATTTTTTTCACTGACTGCCGGCATCATTGACTGACTTATCAGGTCACCGAAAAAGTTGCGGCGTGATGCAGAGGTGATGGCGTATTGACGCGCGGTGTTTCCTCAAGTGAGGCAAAAAATTTTTGTCGCCGCTGGATTTTGAAATGTTCAAAATCTTTTGGCGACCCTGATACATCAGTCAATGATGCCGGCTGTCGCCGAAAATATCACCAAGTGGGACAGGCCCTTGAACAATAAGGCCTCTTGTACCCTTCCCCTCGTCCTCATTTTAGATTGGTTTGGAAACTTTATATTAACTTTTTGTTTTGCTTTTATTTACAAACATTTAATAACTCAGTTTTAACAACTTGACAGTCGGTTTGTCACTATGTGTAATCAGCAATAACCAGCGAATAATGCATCTCAAATACTTTCCCTATTTTTCATTCATCTTGTTGGAGGATATTGCAAATCATCAAGTTATCATTGTTAAATTAAAAAGTCAAAAACAAACTGAAAAATTATTGGAAGGGAGATTAAATGTGCCTGCGTAGGAAGGAACTGCAGATGCTGGAAACACTGAAGATAAGACACAAAATGCATGGAGTAACTCAGCGGGACAGGAAGCATCTCTAGAGAGAAGGAATGGGTGACGTTTTGGGTCGAGACCCTTCTTCAGACTGAGAGGCATGAGCCTGTTGGATTAGAACTTTGAGTGTTCGCAAAGGTCAAAGGATGGTTAAGTAATGAAAACGCACAATGCAGTAGTTTAAGACTAGAACGACAGCAGGAGACCTGCAATTTGCAACCGAACTGATCAAGCTGCAATTTGCAAGCTGAACTAATAAAGATGGTGCATCTGCCAGCGTACTGGCAGAAAGTAACTGTATGAAATGAATATGAATATATTACCTGGCAGCAAGATGACCTTTTATTTTATATTTTGCAAAGGATGAGCTATAAAATCGAAGAAATGTATTACCTTTCATGTAAACAATAAAATGAATTAATATTCTGCAACATTTCTTTTGACCCCGACCAGTTTTAGAAAACTAAGTATATCAGCATGTCCCTATGCAATTAGCTCAGTGCTCATTTAAATTATGCATCAGCGTAAAAATGTCAATTTTGCTGCGAGAAGCACAGGTATGCAGCTGGTTTGCTAAATCTCTGCACGTTATATTGCCTTGGGATAGATGTCAATCACCACCGTGGAATACTATAACAGGCAGTGATATTCCCATTCACTGCACTCCTCTTGCTGATTGTAAAGCACTTTCCACCAAATATCCTTCTTCCTCCCAAGCAAACAACTTGTTCTGAGTCCACATGCATGAGTATAGCTCGACTGTTTGAAATGCTTAAATGCAGGGGGCAGGAGATCAAAGGAAATTAAACAACTGCTAAGCATGTGCGATTTGTAGCAATCCAAAGAGTTATAATGGGAACACTTTGCGTTACAAGCATGAGTGATAACATGACTGATAACATACCTGTCATAGTACACCTGTGACGAGTTAACTTCTATGATGAAGAACCATAGTATATTATGAAATCTGGAAATTAATCCAGAGTAAATGTATTATCTAATCTTATTTAACATAAACCGCTCATCTGGGATTAGCCTAAAGAATGTCAGTTGCTCTATGAGGGCCAATGGGTACAGCTGGTTTGCTAAGTCAGCAGCATATATTTCCTTGGAATAGATCGACACCACCTCAGAATACTATAAAGGATAGTGATATTTGGTATTGATATTGGTTTATTATTGTCATGTGTACTGAGATGCTGTGAAAATCTTTGTGCGTTTTCCAGTGAAATCATGCTCTACGTGAGTGCAATCAACCCATACACAGTACAGCAGGTAATACAAAGGGCAAAATACCAGTGTGTAGAATATAGTGATACAGCATTATAGCAGTGCAGTTACAGAAAAAGTGAAAATAAGGAAAAAATGCAAGGTCACCAAGTGGTAGGTTTGCAGGTCAGGACGACACACTTAACTCTTGAGAGGACTGATCGGTGGTCTGATTTAGGAAGAAGCTGTTCCTGAATCTGGTGGTGAATGATTTCAAGATTTTACATCTTCAGCCCGACACGAACAGGGATAAGAGGGAAATGGTCAGCTGCTTTGTTGAGACAACGTGAAGCATAGATGGAGTTGATGGGGGGGGGGGGGGGGGGGGGGGGGGGGGGGGGGGGGGGGGGGGGGGGGGGGGGGGGGGGGGGGGGGGGGGGGGGGGGGGGGGGGGTGGGGGGGGGGGGGGGGGGGGAGGTTGGTTTGTATTATTGTATTATATTTGTATTAACATTTTGCAATTTTTCATGGTCTTGGGAAGTGCAGTTGCCAAACCAAGCATCTCAGTAGGATGCTATCTACGCATTTCTATTTTTTGCATTGCCTTTCCTGGGTAAAGGACGTTTTCTGCCAAACTCACGATTGCAGTTGTGGTAATAAAGGCTAGATACCTTACAAATAAACAAAATGTTGAAATCTTAGATAGCTACAGTGCAGCTTTTAATCTGCATGCCTTGACAGCTGCTAAAGCCAATGCAGCTGTCTCAAGTAAATATGTTGCAGATGCCCTTTAGGTATCATTATGCCTCCATTATTTGATGTGTCGTAACAGATGAGATGTTGTCATTTTAAAAACAGCTATCAATAGTCATATCTTCAGCTGGGCTCCCCTTCCAATGGATAGTTTTCTTTTGATGCCCTGCCCCCTTCCCCCCACCCATGCCCCGCCATATCTAGATGAGTAAATTAGTGAGTGACGTTTATTTCATTGTAAATTGCCCCTTGCAATGTCATAACATATCTATTTTGTTAAAGTAACAAAGTTGCTCCAAGTTACAATAACTTTGCCAACATTGATTCAATTCTAGTTGAAATTTTACAAAATCTTCAAGATATCTTCAGATTTTTAACATTTTATCATTGTTCTTTATTTAACATTGTCTTCATTTCTAGATGAGTTATCTTTTCAAGTATTTCCAAATCTTTTGACTACTTTAAACACCTTACTCCATCGTTTATCTGTTTTCTGAGTCCCATTGCTTTCCAAAAATGGGTTAACAATTCTTTAAAAAAACGAAAAATTTGTTCCAATTGTCATTTTTCACTTCATTAGACCCAAAATGCCACTGTCAGCATTACTTTCAAAAACCATTTTCAAGATATGTAACTGGCTGTCACTCTTTCAGAATTAAATAACCATTTACAAAATGGGAGGAATTACATTAAGATCGACACAAAATACTGGAGTAAGTCAGCGGGTCAGGCAGCATCTCTGGAGAAAATGAATAGATGACGTTTCGGGTCGGGACCTTTCTTCAAACTGACGTTAAGATGAGGTATTTCATAAACTCAGGGAAAATCATAGCACTTTAGAACTAATGATTTTATTTTTGGACATATAATGGTGATTATTGTGCGGCGAATCCATCAAAAACACTTTGCACACAGCCTGCTTCTGCAAACAACATTATTCCGATGACCAGATAATTAGTTTACGTGCTTGAGACATTAAATTGGCCAGGACACCAAGAATAACTGTGGTCTTCTTGATATTGTTGCCTCCAACTTGCAGTACAAATCAGCTTTTTGCTCCAATTTGCCTCATTTAATAATCCAGTTAAATACTTAAGACCCGGTAAATTAGGAGTAAGGCTAAACTTCAAACTTGATATGTTTTTTTTTAAATGGTTCTTTAGCAAACAACATTTCAGGCAGGGAAAATGGTGTTCCGCCATTCTGCTCTTATTACTGTCAGTGAGTAATATTTCATGTTAATTTAAGGAGATTTTATATCAATATGAGGATGGAGGGATTTCAGTCAGAAAGACGTATGTGTATTTGCATTGTACCTTACTGTTTGTGGTGATATTAGCTGAGAAAGTTACGTTACCCGAGAATAAAAACAGAAAACGTTGGGAACACACAATAGATCAGGCAGGTCGAAAGAAAAGCAGATAACATTTCAGGTCCTGGACCTCTCATCAATTCTAACTATTTCTCCATTCACAGATACTGTCGCAACTGCTGAGAGTTTGTAGCATTTTCTCTTTATTCACAGTTTTTTTTTATTTGCAAGTTAGCCAAGAATGTTGATTTGTGTTTGAAATGTGCCTGGGGATATTTTTTACATTGGACCAACTTTGAGGCTACATTTTAATATGCCATCACAAAATGGCATCTGTGTCCGGGAATTTGGCATTCTCCCAGGCTATAGTGATGTGTCAGATGAGAATGAATGGTGAGATCCCCGAGTCAATAATTTTCCGGATGAAAACAAGAAAATATCGAATAAGGAAAGCTGCCACATTAAAATCTAATGCAATGGAATGTAAATGTTGACAAGCTCAGTGCTGCTCTTGAACATCTTTCACTTGTACTGTCATAATGTTACATGAACCAACAAAAGCACTGAAATGTTATTTCATACATTGTCAACCTTGCAAGAATTTGTTTGTAATTTATTGCCTAAAATTATGCTACACCTTGATATCTTGTTATTCTGATTTTCGGGATATGGGAAGGTACTTCCCATTATAGGCTTTTATTGGCTTACAGTATACAGTCAATTATGGGCATTACTTTACAAGTGATTGTTGGGTGCACTGTTTAATGAATCTATTAGCTTTGCTACAATTAATATACAAAAAAAAACAAGAACAACATGAGGGAAAGTGTTCATTTTATTCCTTTTGGGTGATTTCAGTCTTTAGTTTTCAACAAATTGCTTACAAAAGCTCAACATTGCTCAGGGCAAATTGAACGGTTGGAACAACATACATTTTAGTTGAAGGCTTTTAGATTTCTTCCTGCCAAGCTATTCAGGGTCATTAAAAACTTTTCTGATCACCACAAGATTCAAAGTGGTATCAATTAGTTCCCCTTAGGTGGCTGCATGTTTTCCTTGTGAGGTTCAGACAACATTTGAGACATTTAGAAATAGCATTAGGAGTGTTGGTTGTTTGCAACAAATTTGAAATTATTTTGTCAGCGTTTTGTAATATGGCCCATTAATATTCTATTGGCATTATACTTGAGAGTGCTTTTACAGTACAAAGTGAAGGACAGCAAGAACATTAAACATTAAATAAGAAAATTAATTAGTGCTAATGTGCAATATTTAGCATTTAAGTGGTCTTCCATTTTGAAAGATGACCTTAATTTTGTGGACATTTCTGCGCACATTATGTATGGATTCTACGGGGGTTTATATGAATATCAGGAGAAACAATGAACTGCAGATGCTGGTTTATGAAAAAAGATACAAGTTGCTGGACGGTCAGGCAGCATCTCTGGAGAACAAGCTGACATTTTGGGCCAGGACCCTTCTTTAAATTTCTGGAAATGTTAAAGGTGTTTCTTGAAACAGAATTGTTCAGCAGTACGTGAGCAACAGTTCAAAGAAGGTATACAGCTGAAAAGTGCCAATGTGTGGTCATTTGTTGCTGATGCAGCGAAAATATTATGCTGCGGTAGGATAAATGATCTTGTTACTCATTGAGAAGCCAATTTCAATGATGAAATTTTTTGAATTATGTAACAAACAAAAGGGTAAGTAAATTACTATCCAGCCACCTGAGATTACTAAATAGCAATTACGTTAATAACAGCCCAAGAACTGAGAGTTTGTCAACATTTAATTATTGGAAACCAGTCTAAAATTAAATCAGCACAAGCAGTGAATACTCAATATGGAAATGTTCTTTTGTATTACAGATACTCGCTATTAATAAAAAGCCTGTACTTCTGGCAGGGCTACACTTTATGCATTTGATCCATGTCTGCATTATGAGAGAAGCATATTAAAATATATTAAAAATGTGTAAGTGATTACAAATGTGCGTTGATTCTTTAGACAAAGTTCAGATAGACCTGCTAAATGAAGATAAGTAATTTACGTATACTGACCACAATGTGACAAGATTGAAATTAAAAGGAAAAAAAAGTTTAAAAGTCTAGAACTACAGATTGGAGTATAATAAATAATAATAATAATAATAATAATAATAATAATAATAATAATAATATAATAACTATTTATATAGCACTTTTCATACCATTGAATGTAACCCAAATGCTTTCCACAAAAAATGCAGGTCTAAACAAAAATATAATTTAAAACAGTAAGGACATAGGCAGTTACTAGCATAAAAAGCACAGATTTATATAAAAATATAAAATATAAAATTGAGAGTGTAAGAGGACAAAGGAAGTAAAGTCAGTTAAAAGCTTGATTAAAAAGATGGGTTTTTAGCTGCCGTTTAAAAATGTCAACTATGGGCGTCTCTCAAGCCCTGGGTAGGGTATTCCACAGCTTGAGGGTGTAAATGAAAAAGGCTGCTTCACCAATTTTCTTATTGCTGCAGCATTGAGAGGCTAACAGGCTATCAGAAGACCTGAGCGCTTGAGTAGCGGTATAGCGAAGGAGGGACTCTGTAAATTATGATGCTCCTAAGCCATCTAGGGCTTTATAGACAAGAAGGAGGACTTTATAGCCTATCTTGGATCTTACAGGGAGCCAATGAAGGGAGTATAATACTGGGGTGATATGTTCCCTTTTCTTGGTATATATTAAAAGCCGGGCTGCAGCATTTTGAATGAACTGTAACGTTGGTGGATTTTGAAGGCAGACCAGTAAATAAGGCATTGCAGTAATCAAGTCTGCTTGATATGAAAGCATGTATGAGTTTTTACAGTCATGTTGAGTTGGGAAAGACCATACTTTAGCAATATTTCTGAGGTGATAGAAAGCACACTTTGTTATCTTATTTATTTGAGATTTAAAATTAAGATCATTGTCAATTTTTACCTCCAGGCTTGTGACTTCTTGTTTGACATAGGCAGTCAAATTTCCCAGTTTACTGAGTAACATCTCTCTCTTGGGTTTTGATCCAAGTAATAAAATTTCTGTCTTCTCATCGTTGAGTTTAAGAAAGTTAGCATTCATCCATTTTTTAATGGAAAACAGGCAGGAGGTCAAAGAACTTAAGGCATTTGCATCCAGGTATAACTGAGTGTCATCGGTATAACTTTGAAAATTTACATTATGCTGTCTGATAACTCGTCCTAGCGGCAGCATATACAAGGAAAAGAGTAAAGGGCCAAGGAAGCTACCCTGTGCTACACCAAAGGGTATATCATGTATCTGTGACATATCGTTCCCAAGGCTAACAAAATACTTCCTTCCACTTATATATTATTGGAACCAACTTAGTACCTGATCTGACAGGCCGACCCAGTTTAATATAATATATATTAGAAAGATGTGAAGGGAGTTTTTCTGAGCTGTGTCACAGTCTCATAGTGGATACAGCATGGAAACAGGCCCTATGGCCCAACAGGTCTGTGCTGACCATCATTCACCCATTCACACTAATCTTACATTAAACTCATTTTATCCCCTGCACAATCTCATCTGATCTTCCAGGTTCTACCCTTTAACTACACCCAGGGGACAATTTACAAGGGGCAATTAACCCAACCATCCACAAGTCTTTGGCATGTGAAGTTAACTAGAGCACCCAGAGGAAATGCATGCAGTCAAAGATAATGCATGCAAACTTCACATAGACAGTACATGTGGTGAGGATCAAACCTGGGCCTCTGTTCCTGAGAGGCAGCAAATCTACCAGCTGTGTCCATAACTCTGGTCCACCATATTTTGGTGCGTGGAATTCTAGACCAACAATAGAGTGGCCAGGTTAAAAAGATATTGCCAAGGTAAAGAGATGATTCCTGAAGCAATGAACAGATACAAGATGTCATAGATTGGTATGGAGGTTGGAAACTACTTTTATAGTTGAAAAAGTAGCACTGATAGTCCTGAGGGCTTAACTGTGGAATAAGGGAGTTAATGAGAGAAAGAGGGAAAAAGTCAAATCACGTCAAATGGAACAAAAAACAATATCTTTGCACGATGGACAAACATTGAAATTAGTGGATGAGGTCAATCTGATGGGATGCTGTCCGAATAAGGAATGAAGGAAATGAGTGGAAAACATCACTTAATTGCAGCTTTTGCCATTAGGACAATGCACAATATAGCACAATGCCAAGGAAGTGTTTGAAACAGATAAATAGTTCTGTGTCATTTTAGGATCCCTTGATACAAAGTTGTAATCTTTAGCAAGTTGCTGCAATAGATCTTATAGATGGCACAAAATGTTGCCATGATTCACCAGGGGTGGAGGATTCGTGGCTGTCGGTAAATAATGGTGGATCTGCAGATTTCAGGATTTCAGAATTTCATTTACAGGTGATTAAGTCCATGTGTACATGGAGGTGTGACCTGTTGGAGAAGATGACCGAATGACCATATCACTCTTATCTTTTCCATGTTAAAACTGATCTAGTAGACGGAGAAAATTATGTTTTACTGTTCAATGTGGGCAAATGTCATGGATAGAATCATGGAGTCATACAGCTTAGAAACAGGCCCTTTGGCCCAACCTGCCTAGGTGACTAAAATGCTCCATCCACACGTCCCACCTGGCCTAGTCCCACCTGATGCTTTCAAGAGAGAGCTGGATTGAGCTCTTAAAGATAGCGGAGTCAGGGGATATGGGGAAAAGGCAGGAACGGGGTACTGATTGGGGATGATCAGCCGTGATCACATTGAATGGCAGTGCTGGCTCAAAGGGCCGAATGGCCTACTCCTCAACCTATTGCCTATTGTCTAATGTCTATTGCCTATGTTTGGCCCATATCCCTCTAAGTTTCCTATCCATGTATCTGCCCAATGTCTTTTAAACTTTGTTATGGTACTTTCCTCAACCATTCCATTGACAGCTCGTTCCATATACCCACCACCCTCTGTGTGAATTGTGTTGAGACAGTAACATTATCCCTGCTTTGCTTAATCTGTGCTTAATCTGTGGTGATTAAAACAGAGATGGTGGGTTCCAGCCAAACTCAAGGTCAGAGATTACGGCTTCAGTGTGAGCCCTCCAAGCTCGGCCCCGAGGTCATACTGAAGGTCCAGTGGATTGTAGCTTCAGGGGAACCGTTCCCCCGTGACTAAACGGAAAACTCGACGGATTACAGCCTGCAGGAGGAAGTCTCCGAGCCCCTGTTCACTGGACCCAGCGGACCACCGGTCTGGAAGAGGGAAGCTGCTGTGCACCACATATTCGTCACCTGAGACCAGAGACTAGGTAGATGGAGCCAGCAACGTAAGGGGAAAAAACAAGGCCCGTCGGAGAGGAGAGGGAACCGTGCTCTGTGGCCGGCTGCAGGAGGGACTCAGGGGAATGAAGGATGAGCGAGAGGGACATGGCATTCATGGAAGGAGATGGCTGGAGGCCCGCAATAGCCTGGGACTTGCCTGGAACAGGCACTGCTAATAAGAACTAGAGCATGGACTTTGGAAATTGGTGCCAAAACACAGCGTTTCCTGCATGCAGTTCAGTAGATTATTCCTGTACACTTGCTAATTGGGAGTATTGTAATTCTCTACTTTTACTGCTTGTAAGAAACATTTTTTCACTGAGTTAGCAATTAGCATAGGTGACAATAAAACCCCTATTGACTATTGAAAAAAGTACCAGGTCTATATATAGTCATCCTTAATAAGACTGTCCTAAGTGTGATGAAGTACTTTTAATGTGATTGAATGAATGCAGTTTCAATCACACTTAAGAAACTCAACCACAGGGGATAAAAATGTAACACTTTCGTTAATGGCCTTTCGTGTACTTTAACCTTGGTCGGTAGATTAATTTGCCTCTGTAAATTACCCCCAGTGTAGGTAGATGAGAGGAAGCTAGAAGCTAGTAAATGGGCACATAAGAATAAATGGGCTGCAAACAAATTAATGAGGGAAGGCGATTCATGGGATTTCTCTGAGAGCCAACAGAAAATGGGCAGGAAGGAACTGCAGGTGCTGGTTTAAACTGAAGATAGACGCAAAATGCTGGAGTAACTCAGCGGGACAGACAGCATCTCTGGAGAGGAATGGGCGCCATTTTGGGTCGAGACCCTTCTTCAGGCTGATAGTCAGGGGATAGAGAGATACAGAGATAAGGAAGTGTCAGGTGTGAGAATGAGACATCAAAGGGGTGGAGATCAAGGAAAATGTAGAATAGATTATTGTTAGCTAGGAGAAGGTAATAACAAAGCAAACAGAGATAAAATGTAATCATGGACAATCAGACTGGTCAGAGTACTGGGAAGGGGTAGGGATGGAGAGAGTGGGAAAGCAAGGACTACTTTGGGTTAAATAAGTCAATAGTCATACTGCTGGGGTGTAAGCTGTCCAAGGGAAATATGAGGTGTTGTTCCTCCAATTCATGCTGAGCCTCACTATGACAATGGGGGCGGGGGGGGGGGGGGGGGGAGTTAAAGTGTTTAGAAATCAGGAGAACAGATAGGACAGCGGACTGAGCAGTGGCAAATGCCTACTTCAATGTGTAAAGGGCCTGTCCCACTTGGGCGTCATTTGCGCGTAATTTACGCGACATCATTTACGCGTCACGACGTACGACGCGCGTGTCATGCCGCGCACGTGATATACGCATGGTGCGCATGGTACACATTACACGTGCACGGTGCGTGGTGACTTAGGCAGTGACGCTCGGTCCCCCAGGATTTTGGGATGTACGAAATCTTTGCGCGCCATCTGCGTGACGCACAAATGACGCCCAAGTGGGACAGGCCCTTAAGGAAATCTGAAACATTCAGGCCTAGAAGTTAATTTGCTTCTAAATAGCAGTTTTGTGCAGCCAGGGTAGGTAGTGCCCGTCCTATGAAAATACAAACTTTCATAAGTTTTTAATAAGTGAAAATAAAAATAAGATTTAAATGTTTTATATGATTATTTAACGATTTATATTTTTACAAAACACAGTTCACATAATGCAGGTGGATTTTTAGTAGGAACTACCCATGATTAAGCTGCAGTTTTATGTCATGAAAGCCATGGAAAAGCAGTGAGACACTGAGCCTTTTCTTCCCCTTTTAGTTAAATTCAGTTCCAAATGCACATATGTGCTCTTATTCAATAATGGGTGAAAAGGGCACAGGCTGCCACTGCCTTTCACGCTTTCTTTCCATCGCAATCAGATGACACAACGTGCATCTGCCGGGATCAAAGTGACATCTCCGCACTTGCAACAATTGTGGGATGAGTAGGGATGAAGTGGAGCCAGTTGGTTCTGAGGCATGGCTACCAAATGCACAGAAGGAGAGGATTGCTCCGTGAACTTTAACATCCCCAGAAGTACTTTTAAATGTCATTCACCTCTTCCATCCCCACTTTAAATGAAATCATTGACAAGTCTCCTTGCCTGCATTTTCTTTTCTCCTGAGGAGGACGAGGTGGGTGTGCTGGACCTTTAGCTTCTCCTGGATGCCAAAGACATTGTGGGCATGCGTAAGGACACAGAACAAATGGTCATATCATTCAATGGTCCACTCATTGCCTGCAGCTCAATCAGAGCAGATCAGGGTGATGTTAGTCCTGGACTTTGGCCCCAGGAGGTGTGATTAGTATGTGGCTTGTGTTGGGTCAGGGTTAGGTCAAGGCTACTCCTCCCACTCCTCTGCATAGCAGCAGGCACATCACAAGCAGAGACTGGGACCGGGACTGGCAGCTGACTCAAAATAATTAACTGTGGCAAGATTATAGCATCACCTCCAGTTACTTTGGGCTACTTTAGATAGACACAAAATGCTGGAGTAATTTCAGACGAAGAAGGGTCTCGACCCTTCTATCCAGAAATGCAGCCTGTCTTCTGTGTTACTCTAGAATTTTGTGTTTATCTTCCGTGTAAAGGGCCTGTCCCACTTTCACAAGGTAATTCACAAATTCTCCCGAGTTTTTCCCTTGATTCAAACTCGCAGAATGTCCGTAGGAGGTCCGTAGGAGGTTTGTAGATATATCGTAGCGGCTCGTTATGCCAGCCGTAGGTACTCGTTGCATCAGGTAAGTCGGGACGTTGTTTGTAGCCCGATAAGAAATGTCCACGAGTAAAAAAATGGTCGGGATGAAAGAAATTGCAACTTTTTACTCGTGAGGAGGGCATCAAAATAGTCGTGGGAATTCGTAGACATACTCGTAGGAGTCCGTAGGAGTTTGTGAAAATAGTCGTGGAAAGTCGTAGGAGTCCGTAGATTACCACGATCTTGATTTTTTTTAAACTTTAAACTTGGCAGAGGTTTTGAATTAAATCGTGAAAGTGGGACAGGCCCTTTAACCAGCATCAGCAGTTCCTTCCTGCACATTTGGGCTACTTTGTAGGAAGGAACTGCAGATGCTGGTTTAAACTGAAGATAGACACAAATAGCTGGAGTAACTCAACGGACAGGCAGCATCTCTGGAGGGAAGGAATGGGTGACTTTGTCGCGACCTGAAAAGTCACCCATTCTTTCTCTCCAGACAAGCTGTCTGGCCCACTGAGTTACTCCAGCGTTTTCTGTCTATCTTTGCGTTACTTTAGGCTGCTTTAGGCAATAGCTAAATAGCAGGTCCTCAAAAGCCGAAGGAGTGCAAGTGATATCACATATACAGTTAAAAAATCTAAAACTTCTTCTTCTTGCATATGGCGTGCACAGCCTAAAGTTCAAGGTCAACTTGTTCTATTTGATCTATTTGTTTGTGCACGTTAGGTTGATTGCATTAGTCGAAACAGGGTGGACCACGTGAAGGTTGCAATCTCCCACCCCAATCTAAAACTGCAGATGCTGGAAATCTGAAATAAAAGCAGAAAATGTTGAAGACACTCTGTGAGTCAGGCAGCTTTGCAAATCCTTGCCTTGATTAGTTTAGAGATACAGCGCAGAAACAGGCCACTGGGCCCACTGAATCCGCACCAACTGGTGACCCCCCTACACTAACGCTGTCTTACTTACACTAGGGACAATGTACAATTTTACCAAAGCCAGTTAAACTACAAACCTATATATCTTTGGAGTGTGGAAGGAAACCGGAGCTCCCGGGGAAAACCACCGCAGGTCACGGGGAGAATGTACAAACTCCGTATGGACAGCGCCCATAGTCAGGATCAAACCTCTGTCACCGTGCCACCTGGTGATGACACACAGGTTGTCTGTTCAGAGAGTGAGTGATAAGCTTTGTATTTCATGCAGAGATCCAAGGGGAGCCAGAAGCTCTATGTGACCGGGTATGTGGGGGGGAGGGGGGGGAATGTGACTTTTTTTCAGTCACTTACCTCGGCGGGGATGCGATTTTTCTCCGTGTCGCATCTCCGCCCCCACCTTTGTGGCCTAACAACGTGGAGTGGTGCAGCCTTTCCTGGAGACCGGCCCAGAGCTTCAAGCCCAAGGCACGGCGTGGACCTAAGGGCCTGTCCCACTTGCATGTGATTGCGTGCGTTTGGTGCGACCAAACGGAAGCGGAATTCACGTGGTTCGCGCAAAGTACGCGCTAAGTACGCGCGTGACGTCATTTGCATCATGCTGACCAATCAGCTGGGCAGGAGGCGGGCCGACCGAATTTGGGCGTCGCACGGCATCGGGCGGTGACATCATCATGCAACGCCACGCTGGGCTGTGACGTCATCGCACAACGTCTGCGCTAGGCATATGCCGTCAAGACGGCGCGTACGACGTCAAGACACTGCGTATGACCGCAATGCGCCTTCGTGCTGTTGGCACGTGAAATCTTCAGATGCTGCAGGAATTTCGGAGTCCCGCGCAATGTTGGGACCAGCCCCGCACAACTCCATTCGCCCCCGCACTTCCATGTGGGACTGGCCCCGCGAGGCCCGTACGCCTCAAACGACCACGAGGTTGCGTAATTTGCGAGCCAAGGTCGCGTAAGTGGGACAGGCCCTTTACCATCGCGGAGCAGGGGATCCTTTGCCGAAGATCGCCAGAAGGTGAGCTCCGACTGCGGGGCATGTGCAACACCGTGAAGCCCACGGTCTGCGGTAAGAAGTGGCCGACTCGGGAGCTCCATGCCGAGGAGTGTTCCAATCCGTCCTGACGCCGGAGTTTCGATCATCCTGACGAGAGAGCCAGGACGTCGGACCATCGGCACTGGCAAGTGCGGAGGCTTCAAGGCCTGAACACGGGTAAACAAAGAGGAAGATGACTGAACTTTATTGTCTTCCATCACAGTGAGGAATGTTGATTCCACTGTGGTGGATGTTTAAGTAAGTTTATGTTTACTTACTGTAGTATGGCTATATGGTAACTCAAATTTCACTGTACCTTAGTTGGTTAAGTGACAATAACCGAGAACTTGAACGTGATTCCATCACCCCCAATACCCTTGGAAATCCTGCAGTCTGAGAAAATCCATCTCCCTGCTCAAACTGTCGCAAAATACCTTTTCGTGGTTCAATGGTTCAATGGTTCTTTCTTGTCACGTATGCATTGCGCAGTGTTATTATTTTTGCATTGCTCACACATGCACTAGTCGCCATTTTTTTTGCCATTTACAGAAAGAAAAAGTCCAGAACCTGGTCCACATGCAGCATCTTTCCCGTCATGAACGTACAGAGCAGATGCCATTATCTGGGCTGATTCAAAACCTCTGCAGTTCAAGATGTCAGGGAGAAGATTAGCGCAAGCAGAAACCAAACTTAACCATGGCTAGAGCTATGGCCACAGAAAGTCAGAGATCTCTGTCACCACTAAATCTTTTTCATCACTTGATCTTCGAAAACTGATTAATAAGATGTACTGGCATGATTCCTCTCCTCCTCTCTTGGGTACTCCGTCCACCTTGCCAACGCATCTATCCTGCTCATGGGACTATCTCGGAAGCGCTCACGACCAGGTAGTAACATGGGTGGTGGGTGTATGGAACAAACTGGATGCATTCAAAAGAAAGTTAGATAGAGCTCTTCGAGCTAGCGGAATCAAGGGGTATGGGGATAAGGCAGGAACAGGGTACTGATTCTGGATGATCAGCCATGAATCACATTGAATGGCGGTGCTGGCTCGAAGGACTGAATGGCCTACTACACCTATTGTCTATGTATCTACAGTATGTAAGCTGCCAGAGGAGGTAGTTAAGGCAGGGACCATCCCAACATTCTAAGAAGCAGTTAGACAAGTACATGGATAGGTCAGGTTTGGAGGGATATGGACCGGACGCAGGCAGGTGAGACATGTTAACCGGTCTGAGCAAGTTGGGCTGAAGGGCCTGTTTCCACACGGACTCTATCCGGAGAAATGTTTTATTCTTACAGCTGGTAATAACTGTTTAGCAAAGGGTAAATAGCATGCAAGCCAGCAATGTTTATTGAGATGATTCCACCATGAGTTAATCGATGAGAATTTAGACTCTAAAAAAATCATGGATCCCTCTCATAAAAATCACTGCTTTTCTTCTCAACTAACAAAAGCAACTGCTCCACTCACTGCTGAGTTATATTAAAATATTTCACTGAAGTACACTAACTGATTAGAAAAATATGTTTAGTCCCTTCAATCTGATTTGTTATAATCCATCATGTCTTTTTGTCAATAATCTCATTCCCATCCATCTTGAAAACATATGCTTTACTGTTCAGCCAACTTCTATCGAACATTAAAAAAAAATTCCTTCCCTGCCTATGACGGAGTTGGTACACTCTCATAGTCTGTAAGTGTTTCAGTACTTTCAGTTTGAGCATCTTTTCCCAACATACCGATCAGTTTGTCATTTTGTGGTCGAAACATTCAAACATAGGCATAATTTGCATTGAAAATATAAACAAATATGAATTACTAGCACTGAAAAACAGCTTCACATTATCTAGATCCCTTTTCCTTTTGCTTCACAGTTGCAATGTGACCATCAACATGGCCCACGACAGTAAATTATCAAGGATTCTTACTCAGCCAAACTAATGCCCTTTACATGTTATCCAAGTCACCCATTGTCCTGATCATTGTTCTTCCACCATTTTTAGGTAAAATCCTAGAACTTCCTTTGTAACAGTTCTTTGAATGCAATCATTGGGATTGAGGATGTCCACTTCAGCCAACATATCCCATCTACACCAGTCCCACCTGCCTGAATTTGTCTAAACGACATTGGACATTGCGATAGTCCCCTCCTCCGATAGCTCATTCCATACACCCATACCTTTGTGTGAAAAAGCTCCCCTTCAGATTCCTATTGGAATTTTCCCCCTTCACCTTAAAGCTACTGTATGTCCTCTGGTTCTCTGCTGTTGGACCCTCAGTGCCAGGGATGTTGGCCTGGGGAAAGCTGATGGTGTTGACTCACTGATGAAGCATATGGGAGAGCAAGGCTCATTTCTGCTCACTAGACCATATGGCTTGTGCCAGGGCTTCAGTTAGCCAAAGCTTGTGTTGACACACTGAAGAATATGGCACATTTCATTAGTGATGTAGCTTTACTGAGACATGGCACAGTCTCACTGTGCATCTCTATTAGCAGAGGGCAGAGTAGTGGAGTGGGATAAGGTTGTGGATGGCAATAGAAAGGCCCTGTCACCTTTATGCTTCACTGATCAATGACCTGGCACTCTGCCGTCAAATATACGAAAATCTGCCTGTAGCGATGACTCACGCATCTCCTGTGTGCCAGAGGACAAGTTCTTGCCAAGGACCTCCTCAACCTCCTGCTCCTAGTTGTTGAAGGTTTAGTGTCCAAATCACCCTGTGAATTCCATCCATCTGATAGAACAGATGACATGACCTTCAGCACCTGACCACTTCACGATGCGTGCAGGGTGTGGCAGTAGATTCATTGAATACTGCAGATTACCTCATGTGTAATGAGATAGTGGATCAAAGATGCGACTAATGGGCAAGTGGGAGAGACCAGGTTACAGGAAAAATATGTAGAAAGGAACTGCAGATGCTGCCCCCCCCCCCCCCCCCCCCCCCAAAGATTGGCACAAAATTCTGGAGTAACTCAGCGGGACAGGCATCATCTCTGGATAGAAGGAATGGGTGACATTTCGGGTCGAGACTCCCTCTACAGAAGGGTCTGAAGAAGGGTCTCAACCCTAAACGGAATAGGTGATGTTTTGGGTCAAGACCCTTCTTCAGACTGAGAGCAACTCTGACCTGGACCATCCCCCTGACTTCCCCTTTTTCCGATACAGAACAGTCTGTCCTCAACAGACCTCAATTCACCTTTGTTCCCCTTCACCCCCAGCTCAACGATGTAGAGCTTTTCTTGCTTCGCCTCCGCCCTTTTCTATGGGAAGGAGTCCTCACCACCCAGTGATGACCCCTTCTCCTAACTCCACCAGTCCCCCTCCAGTCTGAAGAAGGGTCTCGACCCAAAACATCACCTATTCTTTGTCTCCGTAGATGCTGTCTGACCTGCTGAGTTACTCCAGGATTTTATTGTCTGTCTTCAATACATACCAAACCTAATGAACCAGATCAGGCTTTGAAATACCAGACTTTTAGAGTATCTGATTAAAGTCATTAAAATAATGAAGTGAATTGATTCTGTGCAAGTAACTTGGGCTGCATAAAGAAAAGATAATGAACACTCATCAGTGCAGAATTACAGAAGCAAAGAGTTAAGGAGATACAAAGGAATATTTTGTAACATAAAGTGGTTGACAACTGAAATAGATTACCAGTACATGTTAAGCATGTGAATTCATTGTCAGTCTCCAAATGAGCACCTGTGAGAGGAAGCCAATTCAAATTATGGAAACTAGTTGAGTTATTAGGAGATAGTAACACTTGTAACCAGAGTCTCCTGGCACTTGCTTCATTACTCTCACAGATTGGAGAAGAGATTTTTCCAAATACCCTTATGGGCCTGCCCCATTTATGGGACTTTTTCGGCAACTGCTGGCACCCATCATAGGTTGTTACAGGTCGCTGAACATTTTCAGCATGTTGAAAATCCAGCGGCGACCAGAACAAGGTACGACTCTTTGGACAACTACCCACGACCATAGAGGCTTCACCCCGCGAAATGTCCCCAGGGTGTCGCCTGTATAGTCGTGAGTAGTCTCCTCAGTGGCCCAAAGAGTCGTAGCGTCTTTCGGGTCGCCGCTAAATTTTCAACATATTGAATATTTTCGCCGACCTGCAACGACCTATGACGGGTGCCGGCAGTCACAGAAAAACTTGCGTAAGTGGGGCAGGCCCATTAGACTCAGTTCATGACTGTATGAGAGGGAGAGGAAATGGGTGAATGAAGAAGTTTGTTAGATTTAATTAGGGTTTAGTTAAGGGCCTGTCCCACTTGGGTGTCATTTACGCGACATAATTTACGCGACATCATTTACGCGACACAACGCACATGATGTGCGCATGGTGGTGCATTACGCAGCGCATGGTGTGTGATGACGTAGGCAGTGACGCACGGTCGCACGCGACGCCCCAGGATTTTGGGATTCACAGAATCTTCGCGCGCAACCTGCGTGACGTGCATATGATACCCAAGTGGGACAGGCCCTTTAGTACAGTGTATATCACATAGATATTTAGCTGGACTTTCTAAATTTAACAACACTTGTATTTCTTTAACAACTTATAGTTTGTTGCAGCATTCTTCTTTGTTTCAATTCATTTGGGTGACACAGTGGTGCAGTGGGTAGAGCTGCTGCCTCACACGCCAGAGACCCTGGTTTGATCCTGATCTCGTAGGTGCTGCCTGTGCAGAGTCTGCATGTTCTCCCTCTGACTGTGTGGGTTTGTCTAGGTGCTTCTGTTGCCTCCCGCATCCCTAAATTGTGTGTGTTGTAGGTTAAGTGGCCTCTGTAAATTGCCACGAGTGTGTAGTAAGTGGATGCAAAAGTGGGAAAATGTGGAACAGGTGTGCATGGGTGATTGATGGTTGCCATGGCCACGATGGGTCGAAATGCCTGTTTCCATGCTGTATAGTTCAATCAATTCTACCTTTGGCATGACAACTCTACAAAGAAATTTTTCATGACCAGTGCAATTTCAACTTTAACTCCTAATCACTTCAGAATGGATGGAGTGAGATCAATGTACCACTAGATGTCCTCGTCTATTCATTTTATGCTGCTGCATCAGAATACATTTGTAGCAGGGTTAATAGCGAGGATTTGTTTTACTTCAATATTCGGCTGTTAGCTTTCCGATCTTGGTAACCGGCAGCCAGAAATAGTAAAGAAATATATTTTCGCTTGATTTGCAATGCATATTCATTTCTGTTTGCAAAATAATATTGTGCTGCTCTGAATAGTTGAAGTGGGAAAGAAATTTGAAGGGGAAGGATTCCCATGTATTCTGCAGTCATTTTTGCTGTAGTGAACTACGTTGCCATTTACTCTGTTGAAGACTCCCTTTATCTCCACAATGCTATGAACTTTAACTCTGCAAATTCCTTCATTGCTTGTTTAAAAAAAAGTTGCAGAGAAATAATGAAGGGACTTCCATAGAACATATCATCCAAAAATTGGAATCTCTGTGTCAATATGCAGAGGGGCAACCATTCTGCTGGCATTTACCAAAGGATGTAATCACTGGGTAATGCACTGAGCTTCTCTGGGCTCCTTCCTGATTCATATGAAGGGCCTTAGACCTGAAAAATGTGTTTATCTGTCCACAGATGTGGCCTAACCTGCTGCCTTTTTCTAGCAATTGTTTTTTTTTTAATTTTAGATTTCCAGCAACTGCAGTTTTCTTTTTGATTTTTCATTGAGTAACACTGACTTTCTGGCCATTTTGGCCACCTGAATGCCTGTTGAATTCATGATAACCCTTCTCACCTAACTTAATGGGACCAGGTGGTATGTTACCATACCCTCTAGAACTTGCTTAGGAGATATTTTATCAAATTATTAGTATAATGCTTTGAGATTATTCGTGAATACAGTTAGAATTGTTGTGCTCAGCTGCATCAAGAAAACCCATGGGTGCATTGTAGAATATTTTAATAAGAATTACCATTTTAAACAACAACTGGCAAAGGTTATCTGCCAGATTAGATAAGGATTGCGGATTTCACAGCAAGCATCTTATTCCAGATTAATTTTATTTATTGGATTTATAATTGCCAGTTGCCACGATGAGAACTGAATTCATGTCAATTTATTCAGGTTCCGACCTGAAATGTCGCCTCTCCAAACCTCCCCACACATGTACCGGCCTGCTGAGCCTACTCCAGCCACTTTTAGTTTTTTACTTCAAAAATACTAGCCCTGTGCGCGCCTTGTGTCTCACTAGTTTCAGGTCTAAATGATCTAGGAAATTACCTATTTTCTATCTCAAGAGGCAGAAAAATAAATGTAACATGAATCGACCAAGGTTCCAAATTCTGGACATTCTCCTATATAGCCAATATCCTTTTCCATACCACTAACAATGCAAACAAGGATATTTCCACAATCCAAGGAATTGTAATGAAACATTCCACGCTGACTCAACCAAATACATTGAAGAAGATTGGACGTGAATCTACACTTTTAGAGAAGACCAGAAAGTATAATCAAGGATGTCAAGTGTGTTTAATTGTAATATGAACTGACAACGGAACAGTGAAATTCTTACTTGCAGCCTGTAACAGAACAGTCTTGTAATACAATAGATGAAATATATAAGAAATACAATTCAATCATCAATAGCACCAATATCAGTGCAAAAAAAGTCAAACAATGGGCCTATGTTTTAAGGATTACCTGAACAGACAAGTGACAGGTAAAGGGGTTTATGGAGGCTTGGGGAGCCAGTTCTCGGGCTTAGGAAATTTACAATTATAAAATAGCTGTCAATACATGTCGAGTATATATTCATGACCTCTATTTGCATAGCACCTTTGAAACAGAACAATATACCAAGTTGGTTTCCCACAAAGATAAAAAATAAAATGTGACACAGGCAAAAAGAATGTTAGATGAGCGAAAAGTAGATATAAGAATTGCCCTGAAGAATGAAAGAGATATACCAGGTACAAAGGAAAAAATCCATAACTTAAGGCATGCCCACTGTGCACATAATCTATAATGATCCACCCTAGTTTCAGTCTGACGAAGGGTCCACCTTCTTCTGCAACTGTCCTTTTTGCCGTCAGAGTGCTGTCTGACCCGCTGAGTTACTCCAGCACTTTGTGTCTTTTATTAGTCATCAATTAGGTTAGAACAGAGAAATAGAGCGATTTCCACCCTCTTCCCACCCTGACCCACCCTCTAAACCCTTACCCTACCCCCCCTTACCCCCACTCACCTTCCCCCACTCGCAGAGCAATACGTCACAAAGGATTTGAAAACATGAATTAAAAATTGTAACGGCTAAATGATGCTTAACCAGTTGGTCTGCGAGCACATGGGCATTGATGACAGAGGACAGTGTGAGTTAGGGTGCAGGTATCAGAGTGTGGATAACCTCGAGATTATATAGAACTGAAACAACATGGCTGGCCAAAGGATTTTTAGATCCAGTGGCAATAAATCATAGATAAGAATTCAACCATGCATGAACTTGAGATTAGGCTAAAATTCTAGTTGTTAGTCTATCTAATCTGAAATATTATTTCATTCTATCTAATTCTCAAATGGCTAAACTTTGGATAAGGGATATTCTAAGTTTGATTTTTCCATTTCTCAAATGGCTAATTAGATCCTTCACCCAATTCCTATGAGTGGAATTATTTATAAATTAGAATGACCAAACGAATATCCCTGCAGTAGAGGTTATTTAGTTAATTAAACCCCCAATCATTAAATCTCCAAGGTGTGCACAATAACATTGTATTTACAGCATTAGGTTCGGCCACCCAGAGAAAGCAAAATGAGTTGATCTATTTTCCTCTGCACAACCACTGGGGATAGATAGGGTAATTTGCAAGTGTTTCTTTTTACCCTGCGTAGGGGAATCAGGAACTTGAGGACATTTGGTTTAGGGTGGAAGACAAGGTAGGATTCAATAGGAAAGGAACCTGGAGGGGTCACCTAACAATTACTTCTTGATCCATCTAGCATTCATGTCTTTTTGCCTATACTTATAATAATTGCATTTTGTTCAATCACTTACCCACAAGTTGAAAACAAAGTAAATGCCCTAAATGTTTGTATTCTTGTGTTATTAAATTGAACAATTTTGTACACAGATATGTATGTTTTTCTGTAAGTTTTTTTTGGTCTCCTCCCAGTGCACATATACAATCTTAATATGTGATTTTAATTCATACTGTGTGAACTTAATGTGCGAAAGTGGTATGTTCTATTTGTACAATTAGGTGATCCTTTAGATTGATCAGTTTTAATCTCATTCAGTTTGCACAGAAAAAAATGATCTAAACAAATTGTGAATAACAACATCTTTAGTTCATTTCTACTATGTTCTGAAATTAAAAAGATTAAATGATCTCTTTGGACAGATTGCCTCATTCTCGAATCATTAATACGAATTCAATTAGCATCATCATGACTATAAAAGCTTCACGGAACTCCTCTTCAACCTGCAGAAATTAACTGTGAGTTTCAGATATTTTTCACTTTAATTGCAGTTCACTCATCTCTGATCTGCAAATTCCTCGGCTCCCGCACTTTCTCAAATAACATGAAGTGGTCGACAGAAGTGATGAAATGGACCTGACGCTTATGATGGTGACATTTTACCTGGGCCGGATTCAGATAATATCCGAGGACACTGTTGGACTAAAGTGGAAATTGCGGCTCTTGGTGGAATATACGATACGTCATTAAATACGGGGAGCTGTGGCCGGAAGGGAGGGTGGCAAACTGTTGTGTCTCTATTCAAGAAGGGCTGCAGGGAAAAGTCTGGGAACTATAGGTAGGTGAGCTTAACATCTGTAGTCGGAAAGTTACTAGAGGGTATTCTATTTGAAAGGATAATATATATGCAATTCAATGGAAAAAGGCTGATTAGGGAGAGTCAGCATTGTTTTCTACATGTCTCACAAATCTGATTGAGTTTGTGAAGATGCAACCAAAGAGGTCGATGAGGGCAGAGCTGTAGATGTTGTATGCATGGATTTCAGTAAGGCATTCAACAAGGTTCCGCATGGTAGGCTGCTCAGGAAGATTAGAGCACATGGGATTCAAGTAGAGATAGCTGAATGAATAGAAAAGTGGCTTCATGGAAGGAACCAGAGGGTAATGGTAGAAGCTTTCTTCTCAAACTGGAGGCTTGTGACAAGTAGTGTGCCTCAGGGTTCAGTGCTGGGCCATTACTGTTTGTCATCTATATCAATGATTTGGATGAGAACAAGCATAGCAAGATTAGCAAGTTTGCAGATGATACTGGGTGGTATTGCAGATAGTGAAAATGGTTGTAAAGAATTGCAGGAGGATCTTGATCAGTTGGGCAGGTGGGCTGAGCAATTGTTATGGAATTTAATGCAGAGAAATGTGAGGTGTTGCATTTTGGAAAGTCTAACATGATAGGACCTACATAGTGAATGGTAGGGGTCTGCGGAGTGTTGCAGAGCAGAGGGATCTTGGAGTGCAGGTACACAGTTCCTTGAAGGTGACATCACTGGTAGATATGGTGGTGAAACATAGAAACATAGAAATTAGGTGCAGGAGTAGGCCATTCGGCCCTTCGAGCCTGCACCGTCATTCAATATGATCATGGCTGATCATCCAACTCAGTATCCTGTACCTGCCTTCTCTCCATACCCCCAATCCCTTTAGCCACAAGGGCCACATCTAACTCCCTCTTAAATATAGCCAATGAACTGGCCTCAACTACCTTCTGTGGCAGAGAATTCCACAGATTCACCACTCTCTGTGTGAAAAATTATTTCCTCATCTCGGTCCTAAAAGACTTCCCCCTTATCCTTAAACTGTGACCCCGTGTTCTGGACTTCCCCAACATCGGGAACAATCTTCCTGCATCTAGCCTGTCCAACCCCTTAAGAATTTTGTAAGTCACTATAAGATCCCCCCTCAATTTTCTAAATTCCAGCGAGTACAAGCCGAGTTTATCCATTCTTTCTTCATATGGAAGTCCTGCCATCCCAGGAATCCGTCTGGTGAACCTTCTCTGTACTCCCTCTATGGCAAGAATGCCTTTCCTCAGATTAGGAGACCAAAACTGTACGCAATACTCCAGGTGTGGCCTCAAGACCCTGTACAACTGCAGTAGAACCTCCCTGCTCTTGTACTCAAATCCTTTTGCTATGAATGCCAACATACCATTCACTTTCTTCACAGCCTGCTGCACCTGCATGCCTACTTTCAATGACTGGTGTATCATGACACCCAGGTCTCGTTGCATCTCCCCTTTTCCTAATTGGCCACCATTCAGATAATAGTCTACCCTGAAGTCTACCCTATAGATGAGGCTGGCACCAGGGTCTCCTCCATACCCCGCAACACTGCCCTCTCTCCCCATTCCCCCATTCGCAAACAGGGCAGAGTCCCCCTGGTCCTCACCTTTCACCCCACCAGCTGGCAAATTCAACACATAGTCCTCCGCCAGTTTCGCCACCTCCAATGTGACCCCTCCACTCGCCACATCTTCCCATCTCCCCCCCTGTCTGCCTTCTGCAAAGACCGCTCCCTCCGCAACTCCCTTGTCAATTCTTCCCTTCCCTCCCGCTAAAATACCCTTCCGGGCACTTTCCCTTGCAACGTCCGCCACGAAATTCTACAATTGTCCCTTCACCTCCCCCCCTCCACTCCTTTCAGACCCAAGCAGTCCCTTCCAGGTCCAATCCAGAGGTTCACCTGCACCTCCTCCAACTCACTACTGCATCCGTTGCTTCCAGATGCCCAGATGATCTATATCGGTGAGACCAAGTGGCTTGGCGTTTCGCTTGATCGCCGAACACCTCGCTCGGCTCCGCAATAACCAACCCGACCTCCCGTTGCTCAGCACTTCAACTCCCCCCTCCCATTCACATCCGACCATCTCGGATATTCCTGGGCCTCCTCACAACGGCCAGAGTGAGCAACACCGCAAGTTGGGGGGTAACAGCACCTCATATTCAGCTTTGGGGGAGTCTGAACTCCTTGGGCTTAACATTGATTTTTCTCAATTCTGTTAATCTTGCTGTCTTCTCCCCGTCCCCCCTTTTCCCTCAGAGCCTCGGGCCTGGCAATCCCTCTCTCTCTATCTCCCTCACCCTAGTCCACACAGCTTCTCATTTTTCACACCACAACAGCTTACAATGGCTTGTTCTTTTTATCATCGATACTTTTTGCAATATTCTTTCATTCATTGTTCTTTATCTCTCCAATCCACACCGTCTTATATCTCTCGTATTTTCCCTGATCCCTGACCAGTCTGAAGAAGGGTCTCGACCCGAAACGTCGCCTTATCTCCTTCGCTCCTTAGATGCTGCTTCACCCACTGGAAGTTTCTCCAGCCTTTTGTGTACCCTCCAATTCTCCTGCATTGCAGTTCCTCTCTCTTAACATTAATAGTCCACCCTCCTGTTTTGTGCCACCAAAGTGGATACATCACATTTACCACATTATACTACATCCTTGCCCATGCATTTCGCCCACTCACTACCAACCTATCTACAAGTCACCTTGCAGCCTCCTAAGCATCTCACAGCTAACACTGCCCCCCACAAACTTGAAGATGCATTTCTTTTCCCTCTACATATCATATCATTTATATATTGTTAATAAGCTGGGGTCCCAGCACTGAGCCTTGCGGTACACCAATAGTCTGCCTGCCTGCCGTTCTGAAAATGCAAAGAATAGGACTAAACTTGCATGTGGGGGGTTTGCGAAGTGAAAAAGGCTTTGGTACCAGTTGGCCCTTCATCAGTCAGAGTATTGATTATAAAGTTGGAAGTTATATTGCTGTTATATAGGACACGGTGAGGGCATTTAGAGAAGTGTGTTCAGGTCTGGGTATCGTATTACGGGAAAGATGTTGTCAAGTTGGAACAGGTACAAAGAAGATTTACGAGGATGCAGCCAGGACTCAAGGGTCGGAGCTTATAGGGAGAGGTTGAGCAGCCTTGGACTATTCCTTGGAGCACAGGTGGATGAAGGATGATCTTAGAAGTGTATGAACTCATGAGAGGAATAGATCGGGTAGACGTACAGAGCCTCTTGCCAGAGTAGGGGAATCGAGAATGAGAGACCATAGGTTTAAGGTGAAACATAGAAACATAGAAATTAGGTGCAGGAGTAGGCCATTCAGCCCTTCGAGCCTGCACCGCCATTCAATATGATCATGGCTGATCATCTAACTCAGATCCCGTACTGCACTTCTCTCTTCCATACCCCACTGATCCTCTTAGCCACAAGGGCCACATAAACTCACTCTTAAATATAGCCAATGAACCTACTGGCCTCAACTACCCTCTGTGGCAGAGAGTTCCAGAGACTCACACTCTCTGTGTGAAAAAAAGTCTTTTCATCTCGGTCTTAAAGGATTTCCCATTATCCTAAGCAGTGACCCCTGTGTCCTGGACTTCCCCAACATTCGGGAACAATCTTCCTGCATCTAGCCCTGTCAACCCCTTAAGGAATTTTGTAAGTTTCTTATAAGTTCCCCTCTCAATCTCATACATTCCAGAGAGTATAAACCGAGTCTATCCAGTCTTTCTTCATAAAAACAGTCCCTGACATCACAGGAATCAGTCTGGTGAACCTTCTCTGCACTCCCTCTATGGCAATAATGTCCTTCCTCAATTTTGGAGACCAAAACTGTTCGCAATACTCAGGTGTGGTCTCACCAAGACCCTTGTACAACTGAAGTGACCTACCTGCTCTGTACTCAAATCTTTTGCTATGAAAGCTAACATACCATTCGCTTTTTTCACTCTCTGCTGCACCTGCATGCCTACTTTCAATGACTGTGTGTACCATGACACCCGATCTCGCTGCAATCTCCCTTTTTCCTAATCGGATCACATTTTAAATAATAGTTCTGCTTTCCTGTTTTTGGCACCAAAGTGGTGGATACTCACATTTTATCCACCATATAACTGCATTGCCCAAAATTTGCCACTCACCCAGCCTATCCAAGTCACCTTGCAGTCTCCTAGATCCCTCCTCACAGCTAACACTGCCCCCCAGCTTAGTGTCATCCGCAAACTTGGAGATATTGCCTTCAATTCCCTCATCCAGATCATTAATATATATTGTAAATAGCTGGGGTCCCAGCACTGAGCCCTGCGGTACCCCACTAGTCACTGCCTGCCATTGTGAAAAGGACCCGTTTACTCCTACTCTTTGCTTCCTGTTTGCCAGCCAGTTCTCTATCCACATCAATACTGAACCCCAAAACCCCTCAGGGAATGGAATGTATCACCTTCACTTGCCTGAGAGATAATTCCAATTTCACACCACACCGTTGACTCCCAGTTCTCTCTGAAGAAGCTTGCAAAGCTGTTTGGTTGTAAGGAAAAGCCGCGTTGTCGAGGAATCCCCTCCAGTTTCTTAGGTCAGCTAGATGTCAGCAATAAATGTGACCAAATCATTCCAGCAGATATCAAGTCTGGTATTAAAGGACATGGAAATAAATTGTCTTCACTTTGTCTTTTACCATCAAGGGGAAGCAGCAATTTACTTGTACTTCTTCTCAATTTATCATGCTGCACTTATTCCTCACAATATGACCTTGTTTTCACTGGAGGGACCACTCACAGGTTGGGCAATGACTTTGTGGTTTGACTCCATGCAGTCCACAGGCATGAAATTGTGTTTCTAGGGCACCTTCCACGTATATCCTTCTGCTGATCTATTCCTTACATTGACCTAACCTGTCTCTCAGCCTCCTTTCAGATTTCCTCTGACGCTGGACATGAGCATGAATACCAGTTTATCTTTTTCAGTGCGATCATTAATTGCAATTCCCTGTATTCAAAACCATGTTCAACAATCATAGTCAATGATGTTGTTATTTAACTTATACTGTCTTCCAGACAAATCTTTTGTTCACTTACGTATGTTCCATGAACCTCTCCCTTTTGTTGTCATCATCTTATATGGAGACATACAGCATGGAAACAGGCCCTTCAGCCCAACCCGTCCATGCCGACTAGCTCTAACTAGTCCCTTTTGGCCAATTTCCCTCTAAGGGGTTCTTAAGGGGTTGGACAGGCTAGATGCAGGAAGATTGTTCCCGATGTTGGGGAAATCCAGAACAGGCGGTCACAGTCTCCTAAGGATATAAGGGGGTATTCCTTTAGGACCGAGACGAGGAAAACATTTTTCACACAGAGAGTGGTGAGTCTCTGGAATTCTCTGCCACGGAAGGTAGTTGAGGCCAGTTCATTGGCTATATTTAAGAGCTGAGTTAGATGTGGCCCTTGTGGGCTTACAAGGGTACTCAGGGGTATGGAGCGCAGCCAAAGGATACATGATACTGAGTTGGATTGTCAGCCTTGATCAATATTGAATGGCGGTGCAGGCTCGAAGGCCGAATGGCCTACTCCTTGCACCTATTACTATGTTTCTATGTTTCTATTTAAAAAAGTTGGGTAGTTCACATCCAAATACTTATATAATATATTTTTAATATTGTCACTTCACTTGCCTCAACCACTTCCTCTGGCAGCTTGTTCCATTGTGTCACTTTGTCTCTCATGCCTCTATTTTAGATGTTCTCTTTTCCTCTTGCCACCTCACTACCTTTCTCTAGATCTTATTTTGGTTCTAATTTAGTTATTTTAAGTAACTCTATCTTCTCTGTATAGATGCTGACTGACATGCTGACCATTTGCAGCTATTTTTGAAGTTCAGATATTCATCAGCTGCAGTATTTTCCAGCTTGAGTTGACCTCTGCCAATTTGAAGATGTTTGATAACTGATAATAACTTATGATTGATTAGTGATAGATTACTAATAGTTTGGAGAAATCAACTACCAGAAATGCATTTCTTTAAGTGAGGTTTATTTGACAATATCTGAGGAACAATAGAAATAAGTATCCTATGCTGCTGTTTGTATGGGAAACTAAACGTTGCACATCCTTAAGCTAAAAGCACTGCCTTGAACCTTACGTTATTGCAACATGAGCTACAGATGTTTTAAATATCAGCACCTCCGATAAAGGCCAAAGAATTCTGAGTTCTCTCAGTGTGGTTAAATCTGCCTAATAGGGAAAAGCTCTGTCAGTACCACATACAATATACTGAATTATATTGTACATACTGCTAAGCTCTGTCTTCTTTCCCAGAAGGAAAAATGTAGTTTTTCCCCGAATAATAACATCATGATTTTCAGAAACTATAAACATGAATCATGTTTTACATCTGTTTTACATCCATTTGTATCTGCGTTGCTCTTATTCCAACATGATCATTATAGGTTAATGTCTTGTGCAATGTTAAATGGTTCGCTCTTCCCACATTTCCATCAGCCGCTAATCATCATAAAAACACAATCCGTTTGTGTGCCAGAAATGAAACAAGCAATCGTTTAAATGCTCTGTTAAAAATACTACATAGAGTCATAGAGTGATACAGTGTGGAAACAGGCCCTTTGGCCAACATGTCCCACACCGGCCAACATGTCCCTGCTAAACTTGTTCCACCTGCCTGTGCTTGGTCCTATTCATCCAAACCTGTCCGATCCATGTACCTGTCTCTTTCTTAAACGTTGGGATAGGCCCAGCCTCAATTACCTCATCTGGCAGCTTGTTCCATACACCCACCACCCTTTGTGTGAAAAAGTTATCCCTCAGATTCCTATTAAACCTTTTCCCCTTCACCTTGAACCTATGTCCTCTGGTCCTCGAATCCCCAACTCTGGGCAAGAGACTCTGTCCATCTACCCGATCTATTCCTCTCATGATTTTATACACTTCTAATAGATCACCCCTCATCCTCCTGCGCTCCAAGGAATAGAGACCCAGCCTATTTAACCTCTCCCTTTAGCTCACATGCTCTAATCCTGGCAACATCCTTGTAAATCTTCTCTGAACCCTTTCAAGCTTGACAATATATTTTCTATAACATGGTGCCCAGAACTGAACACAATATTCTAAATGCGGTGTCACCAACATTTTATACAACTGTAACATGACCTCCCAACTTCTATATTCAGTACTCTGACTGATGAAGGACAATGTGCCAAAAACCTTTTTGACCACCTTATCTACCTCCGACTCAGCCTTCAAGGAACCATGCACCTGCACTCCTAGAACTCTCTGCTCTACATATTACATACTACACTGTGGGCAGCACGGTGGAGTGGCGGTACAGTTGCTGCCTTACAACGAATGCTGCGCCGGAGAAACTGGGTTCGATCCCGACTACAGGGTGCTGTCTGCACGGAGTTTGTACATTCTCCCCGTGACCGCGTGAGCTTTCTCCGAGATCTTCGGTTTCCTCCCACAGTCCAAAGACGCACAGGTGTGTAGGTTAATTAACGTACTGTCCCCTGTGTGTGTAGGATAACGTTAATATGTGGGGACCGCTGGTCAGCACAGACCCAGTGGGCCGAAGGGCCTGTTTCCGTGCGATCGCCAAAACTAAAAACTAAAACTAAATGCTTTAGTTCACATACATAGTTATTATCACAAATAATAAGAAGAACATCAAACAATGTATTTGGAGCCAAAGGGGCTGAATCTCACACCAGTTTGAGCTCACATCATGAAACATCTTTGCTTAGAAATACAAGATGAGCAGTTTGTTGCTTTGGCACCACAAGGGTTTTGACAAATTGGAAGATTATCATTTTACATAAGCTAAACTTGAAATATTTATCAGTTAATTATGAATTATTAACTGTAATTCTCCATTTCATACATAATCCAGAGGGTGTTATGTTTGAAATATTTAAATATGTATCCAATTTAAGTAGCTCCAAAAAAGCAACCCATTCTGTTTATAACCTGTTTTCAGAGAGAGTTTGGTGAGCCCATTACATGAGTTGTTCTACACTGGATCACTAGAGGCTTACACTGTAGATGTGCAGGAATAACTGGATGTTATCTGTTCAGCGTTTTCCACAAGAAATCCAATCTGGATAAGGAGCCACACAATTAAAGGCAAAAAGTGATGTGATTTAAATACTGTTCTCACTTCCATCCCGTCACCAGGTATTGTTCCAACTCTGCAATATCGCTTGTTACAGGCTGAAAGGGGACCAACTTGTGTGAAAATTAAAATTAAAAGAATCTTCAACTATTCTAATGTAAAGTGCCAGAGACTCGGGTTCGATCCTGACATCAGGTGTTCTTCTGTGTGTAGTTTGCGGGTTCTTGCGTGGGTTTTCTCCGGGTGCTTTGGTTTACTCCCACATCCCCAAAGACGTGTGGGTTTGTCGGTTAAATGGCATCTGTAAAATGGCCCCTAGTGTGTGGGGTGTGGCTGAGAAAGTAAAATAACATACTAGTCATAACTAGTATGAGGTGATCGATGGACAGCACAGACAGTGGGCCGAAGGGTCTGCTTTTCTTGCTGTATTTCTGAACTAAACTAAGTTAAAGCTATGTCAGGACATCAGAGTAATTTTCTTGCAGGACCGCTCAGTATTTCTTCACTAAAAGGGATATGAAAGCACTTTGACTATTTTGCTGTTAAAATATTCAATCCTGTTATCGAAAACAGCTTTGGTCAAAGAATGTAGAGGGACAGCAGACACATAGTTGATGACCCTCAGACAATGGGAAACATTTTGAGTGCTGGATGAAAGTACAGCTTTTTGTTCAATATTAAATACACCAACATTTGGTGCTGAGAGGAAGCTCATTATACATTTGTTTCTGGACAATTTAAAAATTAGCTGGTATTAAACCTGAACAGAGGCAGCATTGGTGCGGAGCAATGTTATTTGAACGCTAATAGGTAATTTATCTCTGCTCATTGATTTGAGAAATTACAGTGCAGTTGGACCTGTATTGGGAAGCAGTGCAGAGGTGAAGAATTGTCATGATTGATAGCTATTGTGCATACTAAATTATACAACTCCTTATATTAACCATGTCACTAATGTCTCAGTCCATAGAACACGTTATTATCCTGAGCTGCACACGATGAGAATTTATAATTACTCAGTTATTATTCAGTACTCAGTACTAGTAAAAGATGAACAAAAGATGTACAAAAGTTCGATTTCTTTCTGCCTCTAAGATTCATCGGGCAGAAATTTGGTGCACAAGGCTGTTTTATTTATCGTTTAAGTCATTTCAGATCCCCAGCCAAATTAAAGGTGGAATTGACCAAAATAAAGTTTATAGCAGTGTGGTGAGTGTTTTACATCCAGAAAAACAGCCTAAAGTACCAAAAAAGTCCAATTTAATTTCTACGTATAGTCTAAAGTACATGAATCTATACACCAATTCCATTTTACATACATACAATGAAAGTAAATACTGTAACTATCAATGGCAGTGGAAACACAGCCCTTCCAATAACTTAAAAATGGAAAGACGGCAAGAAATTTAAAGACATTTAAAATAAATTCTGCACAATGAATGATAGTGGAAGAAAGGAATGCAACAATAGTTTGTGAGAAGAACCTGCACATATCCCCTGTCATGCAGCAGCTATGGTGACAGTTACAACTTAAGGTCAATGACATTTCATCAGAATAGGAAAAGTAAGCACCTAAGTTGTGTGTTCCAATGGTGCAGAGTGGATGATGGTGTGGTGTTGGGTGGCAGAGAATGGTTGAGAAATTGCCCAGCTGACAGCAGGCCTCAGCCTTCTTCTTAGGCCTCCTTTGGTCATGTCTGACCATGGGTGTCTCCAGGGTGCTATTCCCTACATGGAGGATGCCTGTGCGTGACTTTGTTTAACATGGGGAGACTGGTGCACAGACAGCCACCCCACGGTTCTTGACAGATCTGGGTCAGGATCCAGTGGCATGGAGTCCAAGACGACCGGAGACCCTTTTCTGCTGCAGCCTTCATTTGCCTTCCCAGCCCTTGTGACGCTCCAGTAAGGTCAGCCATCGCCCGCCCCCTGTTCCACCATTGAGGTCTCAGCCACATCTCCTTATTCCCTATCCCACAGCTCAGCCTTTACCTGGTTACAGAAGGAAGTGGCTCTCAAACAAGACTGAGAATTGTTCACAGTGAAGCACCCCATTATATACATAAAACCGAAGTACATTTGAACAACTTGAACATTTTTTGGTATTGTTTCTTTTCAATAACAGTGGCTGATGAAGAGTATGATTCAAAATGTTGATAACAAAAGATTTTTCAGATAAAAACTCAGGCATCCATTTTTATGGACGATACAGGTGTACATTTCTCATATTATACATAGAATCATAAAATGGTGACAGCACAAAAGAAGGCCTCTTTGTCCTGTCAACATCCTTGTAGGTTCTCCCGCAGAGTAAGACTTAGATCAAACTATCCATGTGTTAAACCATTGTGGGGGGATGTTTTTATGTTCATTGTTAAATTCTTTGATTCTTTAATGTTGTGTCTTATCTTTATCTGTGTGCTGCATGGCAAGTCAAATTTCACTACACCAATTGGTGCATGTGATAATAAATGTCCTTTGTATGTTTTCTGCAATATGTGTGAGAAAATAAAGCATCATTTGGTTCATGCCAGTGCAGATGGAGAAAGGATAAGATTCCTCACTTTCCATCCCACCTGGCTTCATGTTCAATGGGCTATGCTCCGATTTACACTAGCAGTTTGTTTTTTGCTCAATATCCCAGCACCTGCTGTATTGTAAGTCCCCGGATAAACTAACAGTGTTGGCATGATCCAGACTATGAGATATCACTTAATTTTTACTGAAATCAATTCTTCAACCTCAACAAGCCTGTCCAAGGCCTCCTCCATTGTCAAAATGAGGCTAAATGCAAATTGGAGGAACAGCATCTCATATTTCGCTTGGGCAGCTTACAACCCAGTAGTATGACTTTTGATTTCTCTAACTTCAGGTAAACCTTGCATTCCCTCTCTTTCCATCCCTCCCAAACCCAAGTCGCAGCAGCTTCTCATTCTTACCCAACAAACAGCTAACAATGTTTCCTTTATCATTGTTACTTTTTTGCATATGCTTCATTCATTGTTCCATATCTCTCTACATCATCGTCTATATCTCTCATTTCCCTTGCCTGTGACTTTCAGTCCGAAGATGGGTCTCAATTCAAAACGTCACCCATTCCTTCTCTCCAGAGATGCTGCCTGTCCCGATGAGTTACTCTGACATTTTGTATCTATCTTTGATTTAAACCAGCATCTGCAGTTCCTTCCAACACAAGCCTTGCTAAAGTCTTGGTAAGCAGCAAATCAAGAGATATGTCAGATATCTGCGATGGCCATTGGAAAGATGCTGTGGTGAGGAGATTTGGAGCACTCGAATCATGGGGGCTAAGTCTTCCTGCAGACCATTATCTTTGCTGCTGGGAAAATGTGAGATGAACTAGCATGGATCGCAACAGGAAGAGCAAATCCAATTTTGCAATTGCTGCAGATTCACTCAGAAATGAAGACTAATGTGATATAATCAGGGTAAAATCAAAATCTGACATACTGTAGCTTTGACATTTTTGGTGGTAATTGATTCTATTTCTACGCAGTAATGTCATGTCATAAATCCTCCAATCACCCTTCAACTATGCAATCAATATCTGTGTAATGATTTACCTCGGGCGTATGGCATTGAAAAGTGCTATGTAGCACTTTATTTCATAGTCTGAGTGTCACACTTAAATTTGTCTCATGAGGAGCCAGATCCGATTAGCTTTTGCCAATTGATATATTCTCCCAGTGTATCATTCTACAATCAGTAAAGATAGGGGAGAACCTTTAATCTATTTTAGCCAATCTGCCAGATATGTTCTACCGGTATTCTATATTCAACTTCAAATTAGCCTTTAATTGATCATGATTTTTGCCAGCTCCATATCATACTTTGATCATACCATGAAGATCTGCTTTATATCAGGTCCAAAACTGCCTCTTCAAAGTTTAAAACTAGGACACTTTTGATGTCCACAGTTGTATCTCAAATAATTTTCAACCCTTACCTTTACATTGTCAGGGGTGCTCTGGAGGTTTGGGGCTGGGTCAAATTGATAGGTCTAGTTTCAGGAAATTCAGGAGGATATTAAATGTAGAGAGGTGTCAGGATCAGAGGGAAAGATGCTTTGGGATCTGAGATAATCAAAGAGCTGGAGGAATGAGGTCTGTGAATATCTAAGCTTTGTAAGCCTGGCCAGCGTATTGAGTACAAAATGGTTCTCTTCATCTCAATTTAAGGGATGGCCTAGGTACGTGTAACATAGTGGGGGACATCCCAAAGGCTAGTACATCAGTAACAGAAATTGTGGTAAATGTGTGCAAAGTACTATTGATAGAGAGTCATTATATATCATAACAAGTACTTTAATTAGAATACATACAGAGACCATCAAAATGAGTATTGTAGGCTTGAAATCGTAAGTTTAACTCCCTAACCCACATGGCTGCCCGCATGCCACTAGGTGGTGGTGGTAAGGAACCTGACATGGATTATGGATCAGGTCATCAGCAGCAAAACCAGACATGGATGAAATCAGCGATACTGTTTAATCTAAATCCCCTCTTAGGCTTCTTTTTTTTTCAGAGCAAACTTAAAGCATGCAGAAGTAATATGTATATAAAGCTATAGAATTAAATATCATCTAAAGTAAAGCAATGGAGAATATATTGTAAGTAATATAAGTAACGTCGGTTATAGTTAATTAGAGTCCAAGATCTGCCTGTAGACATAATCCCCGTATCTAGCCACAGGCTTGCTGACCTGTCGTGCACGCGTATGGTACAGGCCTTCAGACGTACCCCTCACAGGAGATGTCACCACAGGCACAGCATGATGCCTGCAAAGATAGGGGATTGGTTACCTTCAGAAAAGGCTGTGCATCAACAAACTCCAATTCCGGATTCTACACAGCGTATTCTCATGGATGACCACGATCTTTTCACTGAAGAACTAGGCAAGCGACCAATAACTTACTCTATGTCTATAGACCCGGAGATGCGACCTGTGGTTCGTCCTGCTCAGCATATACCTATTGCCATGAAAGACTGGGTCAGAGCTGAACTGGACAGGATGGTGGCATTGGGGGTCATCAAGTCTGTTTCAGAACCCACAGACTGGGTGTCCTCAATAGTGGCTGCCACAAAGAAGAATAAGCAGGAGATTTGTATATGTATTAATCCGAGGGACCTGAACACCGCACTCAAAAGGCCCCATTACCCCACACCTGGTACCATGTGCAAAGTACTATTGATACAGAGTAATTATATATCATAACAAGTACTTTAATCAGAATACATACAGAGACCATCATAATTAGTACTGTAAGCTCGAAACCGTAAGTTGAACTGCCTAACCAACATGGTTGCCCGCATGCCACTAGGTGGTGGTGGTGGTGTAGAAACCTGACATGGATTATGGATCAGATCATCAGCAGCAAAACCAGACACGGATCAAATTCGGATCTACCGAATGATCATACAAGTACTGCATAAATAATTTAGTTTGGTTTAGAGACACAGCCTGTCGGCCCACCGAGTCCGCGCTGTGATTCCCATACACTAACACTATCCTACACTCTAGGGACAATTTACAAGAACAAGGTAAAGCAATTTAGTAATGATGATTAACATATTACTAATTAGGAAAATTTAATTTTCAATCCCATACCATCGTAATAAATGATTGCATATTTAGGCCTAAGAATTTTACTAAGGTAAAATCAAGAGGTTTGGCAACACAAATGTCCAGGAGCGATGGAGATTACAAAGAGTTGTGAACACTGACCAATCCATCACGGGTACTGACCTCCCCACAATCAAAAGGATCTACAGAAGTTGCTGCCTTAAAAAGGCAGCCAGGATCATCATAGATCCAATTCTGCCTGGCCAAGTCAACTTAAGTCAAGTCTATTTGTCACATACACATACGAGATGTGCAGTGAAATGAAAAGTGGCAATGCTCGCGGACTTTGTGCAAAAAACAAACAAACAAGCAACCAAACAAACTACAACCGAATGGAACAGAATCACATGTTCTTTTACATATTAAATATTGTGGGCGCCATGCTCTCATTTCACTCCTGGCATCTGCAAGATGGTACAGGAGCTTGAAAACTGTAACAGCCAGGTTCAGGAACAGTTTCTGTTAAATATTTTTATTAAACGTAAGTACATATTAAAATAATACACTTATCACATACATTCTTAATATTATTAATATTAACAGTTATGTCTTATTTGTATTTCTCTACATTTTTTTGTTTTTATTGCAGAGAGGAAAAATTAGAGAAAAATAAAGAAAAAATAGAAAATCAAAACAAAAATGAGTGGAGTGTTAAACAGCTTATCCATCATTGGAGATATATCCATGATTTGTTATATATGATTCTTCATCCATTCCTTTATTCAGGCTTCAGTCAGGCTCTCGCACCGAGCCATTTTGACCCTTTAAATATTCAATAAATGGAGACCATATCCCTCTGAAAAGATCCAACTTGTCCAGTAGGACAAACCCTAATCTTTCCAGATGAGGTATCTCCGACATTCCTGTAATCCACATTTTGGTTGTGGGGGATGTTGGACCTTTCCAGAATTTCAATATTAATTTTTTCCCAATTATTAAACTGTAATCAATAAAAATTATTTGATTCGTTGTTATTAATTGATCTTTTTCTAATATTCCCAATATTATTAATTTTGAGTCAGGGATCTGATTCATATTAACAACATTCGAAATTACCTTAAATATTTCTGTCCAAAATGTTGTAATTTTTATACAATTTGTAAATGAGTGCGTTAAGTTAGCTTCTAAGTGCTGACATTTATCACATATGGCAGATACATTTGAAAAAATACTATGTAATTTGGATTTTGAATAATGTAATCTATGTAATATTTTAAATTGTATAAGAGAGTGTCTAGCATTTAATGAACAATGGTGTATATGTTGTAAACTTTCATCCCATACTTCTAGTCTGATTAAGTGACCTAATTCGTTTTCCCATGATTGCCTATATATTTATGTCATTGGGACATAGTTTTCCAATAAAATGTTATAAATATATGATATCAATTTTTCTGTGTTTGGGTGTTTATTTAGACATTCATCTAAAATTTCTGTCTTTCTATTTCTGATTTCTTGTGCGTTTGCTTTTACATTTTGTAACATTACATTTACATGCTAATTTGTAAATATTTAAAGTAATCTTTTGAATGTAATCCATAAATTTGTTGTAATTCTTGAAATGACAGGAAGGAGTTTTCCCTATAGAGATCGCCCATTTTATTAATTCCATAGTTTTTCCATTGTAAAAAACCTTTGTCCATCATTGAAGGTTTAAATGTAACGTTATTTACAATGGTAAGGGCTAGTGGTATACATTCCAATTTTAATGGTTTCTTTATTTGTTTCCAGATACGTATCCCATTTTCTATTATAGGATTTTCGCTATAGATTTTCTTACCTAGTTTAATATTAGCGAATAAAATCGAGCTAATTTCAAAAGGCGAACAATCTTCTTTTTCCATTTTTAACCAGATTGGTTGTTTATCTGTCTCTACTAACCAAAAGTTCATATTTTTAATATTAACTGCCCAGTAATAAAACATAAAGTTTGGCAGTGCTAGACCTCCATATATTTTTGATTTGCATAAATGTTTTTTATTTATTCTATGGCTCTTATAATCCCAGATAAAGTTGGTGACTATAGAATCAACCTTCTTAAAGAAATTTTTAGGAAGATATATCGGAATCAATTGGAAGAGATATAGTAATTGCAGGAGAAAAATCATTTTTATTGCATTAATTTTACCTAGCATTTAAATAGGTAATGTTTTCCAATATAAAATATTTTTATTTAATTTATTCAATAAAAGTGGAAAATTGGATTTAAATAAAGAATCAAATCTTTTTGTTACATAAATTCCAAGATATTTGATTTTTTCGTTTGCTATCTTAAAAGGAAATTGTTGTAATATATGTAAGTTATTTATCGTTATTGACATAAGTTCACTTTTATTCCAATTAATACTATATCCTGAAAATAATCCAAATTCAGTTATTAATTTTAATAAATTTGGAATACTAATTTCTGGCTTTGCAATATAAAGTAATACATCATCCGCATATAAGGAGATTTTATTTTCAGTATCTCTGGTGTCATACCCATATATTTCAGGATGTAATCTCGCACGTTGAGCTAATGGTTCTATTGCAAGTGCAAACAATAGTGGGGATAAAGGACAACCTTGTCTGCAGCTTCAGAATAAATTAAATTTAGTTGATAGCATTTGATTTGTTATTATTCTGGCTGTTGGATTAGTGTATAATAATTTGACCCAAGTAATAAACTTCTCTCCCAACTTAAAAGTTTCCATAACCGAAAACAAGTAAGACCATTCCACCTGGTCTAGGCTTTCTCCGCATCTAACGATATAATCAGTAGGTCTTTATTAATACCTCTTTTCGAATATATAATATTGAATAATCGTCTCACGTTATATGAGGAATATCGTTTTGGTATATATCTTGTTTGATCCGGGTGAATTAATTTATTAATAACTGTGCTTATTTTTTGTGCTAATATTTTGGTTAGTATCTTTTGATCAATATTTAAAAGAGCTGTAGCTCTCTATGATCCTGGGTCATCCAGATCTTTGTCTATTTTAGGTATAAGTGTTGTAATGGATTAATTTAACGTTTCTGGTAGTTTCTGGTGGGCATAGATGTATTCATAGAGTATCTTCAAATGTGGTGCAATCAGATCATAAAATGTTTTATAAAATTCTGAACCAATACCATCTGGTCCCGGTGTTTTACCATTTTTTTAATGATCTGATAGATTTTTCGATTTCTTTTACTGATATTTCAGCATTTAGTGATTCTCTATTTTGTGAATCCAACCCATTTAGATTACATTTTTTTTTAAATGCTTCTATTCCTATCTTGTTTACTGTCATTTTAGCTGAATATAAATTTTTATAATATTGCAAAAATCTCTCATTAATATCTTTGGGTTGTACTAATGGTTCGCCATTGTATGATTTAAACCTATGGATTATTTTTTCTCCCTCCATTTTCCGTAATTGACGAGCAAATAATTTTTGAGGTTTATCTCCAAATTCAAATTGTAATTGTTTAGTGTATTGATAGAGTTTTACAACTTGATCTGAGTATATTTTATTTAATTTATATTTCAGTGCAGCGATTTTGTTATGTGTTGTTATGGATGGATTAGCAGCATTCTCTGTGTCTAATTATTTAACCTCCTTTTCCAATTCCTGTTGTTCCCTCCGATTCGCTTTATTATAAAATGCATGAGAAGAAATCATAATTCCACGGGCATATGCTTGAAAAGTTTCCCATAATAGGGAAGAAGATATTTCCGGTTTATCATTTATTTCAAAGAAAATCTTGATCTGTTCTATAATATATTCCTGAGTTACTTTGTCCTTTAAAATTTGTGGGTTAAATCTCCATTGCCCCTGTTTTTCCGTTTTACCATTTATTTTAATCTTAAGTGTTAAAGGTGCATGATCTGAGATTGTAATATTATGGTATTTTGAATTGTAAGTAAGTGATATGAGTTTATGGTTTTCCTTTGTCTTGTGGATCAATCTAAATAAGAGTCTAGTTTACAATTTAAATCTCCTCCAATTATTAAGTTATGTTGTGCTATTTCCGGGATATTATTAAATATTTTCTTAAAGAACAGTGGACAATCAAAGTTTGGTCCATAAACATTAACAAAAATCATTTTTTGTGCATTTAGTTCTCCTATTACAATAATGTATCTACCATCACTGTCAGTTATAGTTGATGTATGTTTAAATGAAGTGCCTTTACAAAATAATATTGCTCTGCCTCTGGATTTGTGTGTAAAAGAAGAATGATACGTTTTATCTATCCATTTAGCTTTCAGCCTATGCTCGGCATCTTTTTTTAAGTGTGTTTCTTGAATAAAAATTACATCAGCTTTAATTGCTTTTAAATGTGCTAGTACTTTAGCTCTCTTAATTGGTTCATTAATACCTTTAACATTCCAGCTACAAAACGTTATTCCTTCATTCCCCATATTCATTTTTAAATCTTGCATCTTTTGTCTATGGAGGTCTATAATAGAGCCAATGGTTCAGTTCGACAGACCCGACCTTACACCCGAACTCCGAATAGACGAATTTTAAGACCCTTGAATGTCTCTCACGTGTATATCTCCTTTGATGCAATTTGAAACTCCATTCAAACTGAAAATAATAACGATAGATTATAATAGAAGAAAAAAGAGGATAGATTAAGAAATTAATAATGGGCACAAAGAAGGAAAAAACTACATCTAGCTAGCCATACTAGCATGGCTAACCATCTACCGACTTCCGTAGTTGATATTACCAACTTAACCAGCTCCCTGGTTTCTTGAGATTTTATTCCATAGCAGTATTTTACCGGGGATATTGGATTTTAAAATATTTGGGTTCCAATAATCAGGAATGTAAGGATACATATATTTACAATTTATTTAAGAATATAATTAAAAAAAACGAAAAAAAGGAAGAAAGAAAATAAAAATAAGAATTAAGAAAAAAATAAAAAAAAGGGTTTCCAAGGAGGGCAAATGAAATCAAACTCTATATTTGACTCTAAACATTCAATTATAGGTAAGTATTAGTCATTAGTGATAATTATTAGCTCTGATTAGTAAAAATACCACGCTATAGTTTTAGTATTTATTAGTTATTTGTATTAGTAGTGCAGTTATACTCATTATTAGTATCCATGGGAGAATTTCTGATCCACATCTTTCTCCAGCTTCCTTAGACACGACTTTAGTTCCATCCAGTCCTGCAAAGTCAGTTTATTCAATGATGAAGTTCTGTTTTAAAAGTATTATTCAAACTTCCTCTCGAACCTTAATCTTCTGGGCAAAGTCCAGTGCCTCCACAGGGTTGGTGAAAAAGTGTTCATTCTGATTGTAGGTGACTCTTAGGGTAGCTGGATACCTCAGACCATATTTCAAGTTCTTCACTTCCCTCAAGATTCTTTTGGTCTCATTAAACGCTTTTCGTTTCCTGGAGACCTCTGCTGGGTAGTCTCAATAGATACTGATCCCGTATCCTTCAAATGTAAGATTTCTGTTTCTTGTAATTTTTTGCATCATCTCCTCCAGGACATAGTCGTACTGAACTTTTATTATCATTTGTCTTGGGAGAGCACCTTGTCTTGTCTGGCGTCTCATCACTCTATGTGCTCGAGCAAGTAAAGGCTTTTGATCCAAAGATAAAACTTTTTGCAGTAAATTTGCAGTAAATTCTCGGGGATCTTGATCCACCTCTTTCCCTTCTGGAATACTCACAATTCTTAGGTTCTGTCTTCTCTGGCGACCTTCCAATACAGTACATTTCTCAGTTATTTTACCCAGTAGTTCAGTTAGACGTTGGTTTTCTCTGATAAGTTTTGCCGTAGTCTGAGCACTTGTTTCAGCTAGTTCTTCAAGGTCCTTTATGGCTGATGTCTGTTGATTCAGTGCTTCCTCCACAGGATTCAGCCTTTCTTCAAGATCAGCTGTCACTTTTCTGATTTTAACATTTGTCTCATTTGTCATACATGCAGCTTGTTCAATCAGTATTTCTGCAATTTCTTTCTTCAGTTTATCCGATGTATTCATAGCCGTGATATTAATTTCAAGCTTTAAGTCCATCATCTCCTCCTTGATTATTTTTATTTCTTCCCCAAAATTCATCTTCTTCAATTCTTCGTTCGTTTTTGCAAGTTCACTCTTTAATTCCTCCTTTAAGCCAACAATTTCACTTGCAATAAAAGTTTTAAGATCTTCACCTTCCGATTTTTTCATCGTTTTTTTCGACACATCTTCTTGGGATAGCGTCCACCTGAGCCCGAGGCTTCAGTCGGGCCTTTTTCTTGTTCCACCGTTTTCTGCCTAGTAACACGACTTTTCGGTTTATCCGTGGAGGGGCGGCGCTGTGTATACATAGTAAGTCGTGCACCTGATGACATCACTCATGGCAATCGGTACAGAAGCAGTGGGCAGCAGGTAGGTCGCTTTCTCCCCGATTTTTCAACGTTTTTTCCAAGGAGCTGGCTGGCGTTGCTCTCTAGCCCTCCATAGCTCCACCGGAAGGAGCAGTTTCTTCCCAACAGCCATCATGCTATTGAACAAAGTCCAGCTAAACTACGAACTGCCTTGATTGCACTGGGTACTTTAGGATTTGTGTTGTTTTTTTGCACAAAATGTTTTTTTTTAATTTATTGAAATAATTTTTTTTTAAATTATTTATTGAGTACTGCATTTACAGACCTGTTGCGCTGCTACAAGTAAGAATTTCAATGTACTGTTTCGGAACATATGGCACTGACGATTCACCTAGCAAATTAACACATGAACCATGATTAGCAGAGGGCAAAATGACGTAGCTGGAAAATTGAAAGACTGCTGCAAGTAACTGCAGGAAGGACTATGTCTTGCAGTGAGTGAAGGCTTGAAAAGGTCTGAGGAAGACTAAAAGTGATCAGAGGTCACCTTATCTGAGACTGTGAAAAAGAGAGACCAAGCTGGAAAGAGTGAAGCGAAGATTTACGAGGATAGTCACAAAATGCAGGAGTAACTCAGCGGGACAGGCAGCATCTCTGGAGGGAAGGAATGGGTGACGTTTCGGATCGAGACCCTTCTTCAGACGTTAAACCTATGTCCTCTGGTTCTTGATTTCCCCAGCTTGGGTAATAGACTTTGTGCCATATGAGGGTCTTGACTCAAAACCTCACCCATTCCTTCTCTCCAGAGATGCTGCCTGTCCTGTTGAGTTACTCCAGCATTTTGTGTCTATCTTCGATTTAAACTAGCTTCTGCAGTTCTTTCCTACAGATTTACATGTTGTCAAAACTTAAGGGCCTGAGCTATAGGGAAAGGTTGAGCAGGCTTTGACTTTATTCTTTGGAGTGCAAGAGGCTGAGGGGTGATCTTATGGATGTGTATACAATCATGAGGGGCATAGATAGGGTTATTACACAGAAGATAGACACAAAAAGCTGGAGTAACTCAGCGGGTCAGACAGCATCTCTGGTGAAAAAGATTACGTGACGTTGCGGGTCGAGACCCTTCTTCAGCTTATTGTACCATCTTTTACCCAAGGCGTGGAAATCAAGAACCAGAGGACATAGGTTTAAGGTGAGCGGGGAGATTTAATAGGAACCTGAGGGGCAACGTTTTCAGTCAGAGGGTGGTGGGATGTAGAACAAGCTGTCGGAGGAGATAGTTGAGACAGGTTCTATAGCAACATTGGAAATACACTTGAACAGGTACAGTGGCTTGCAAAAGTATTCATACCCCTTGAACCTTTCCACAATTTGTCACGTTACAACCACAAACGTAAATGTATTTTATTGGGATTTTATGTGATAGACCAACACATAGTGTTGCATAATTGTGAAGTGGAAGGAAAATGATACATGGTTTCCAAATTTTATTACAAATAAAAAACTGAAAAGTGTGGCGTGCAAAAGTATTCAGCCCCCCCCCCGAGTCAATACTTTGTAGAACCACCTTTCACTGCAATTACAGCTGCAAGTCTTTTGGGGTATGTCTCTACCAGCTTTGCACATCTAGAGACTGAAATTTTTGCCCATTCTTCTTTGCAAAATAGTGCAAGCTCAGTCAGATTGGATGGAGAGTGTCTGTGAACAGCAATTTCCAAGTCTTGCCAGAGATTCTCAATTGGATTTAGGTCTGGGACTTTGACCGGGCCATTCGAACACATGAATATGCTTTGATCTAAACCATTCCATTGTAGCTCTGGCTGTATGTTTAGGGTCGTTGTCCTGCTGGAACGCCCCAGTCTCAAGTCTTTTGCAGACTCTAACAGGTTTTCTTCCAAAATTGCCCTGTATTTTGCTCCATCCATCTTCCCATCAACTCTGACCAGCTTCCCTGTCCCAGCTGAAGAAAAGCATCCCCACAGCATGATGCTGCCACCACCATGTTTCACAGTGAGGATGGTGTGTTCAGGGTGATGTGCAGTGTTAGTTTTCCGTCACAAATAGCGTTTTGCATTTAGGCCAAAAACTTCAATTTTGGTCTCATCAGACCAGAGCACCTTCCTCCACATTTTTGCTGTGTCCCCCACATGGCTTGTGGCAAACTGCAAACGGGACTTCTTATGGCTTTGTTTCAACAATAGCTTTTTCTTGCCACTCTTCCATAAAGGCCTGATTTGTGGAATGCACAACTAATAGTTGTCCTGTGGACAGATTCTCCCACCTGAGCTGTGGATCTCTGCAGCTCCTCCAGAGTTACCATGGGCCTCTTGGCTGCTTCTCTGATCAATGCTCTCCTTGCCCGGCCTGCCAGTTTAGGTGGACAGCCATGTCTTGGTAGGTTTGCAGTTGTGCCATACTCGTTCCATTTTCAGATGATGGATTGAACAGTGAGATGTTTAAAGTTTGTGATATTTTTTTATAACCTAACCCAGCTTTAAACTTCTCCACAACTTTATCCCTGACCTGCCTGGTGTGTTCCTTGGGCTTCATGATGTCGAAGGAACATTGTTTGTTCACTAATGTTCTTTAACAATCCTCTGAGGCCTTCACAGAACAGCTGTATTTATACTGAGATTAGATTACACACAGGTGGACTCGATTTACTAATTAGGTGACTTCTGAAGGCAATTGGTATCACTGGATTTTATTTAGGGGTATCAGAGTAAAGGGGGCTGAATACTTTTGCACACCACACTTTTCAGTTTTTAATTTGTAAAAAAAATTGAAAACCATGTATCATTTTCCTTCCACTTCCCAATTATGCACCACGTTGTGTTGGTCTATCACATAAAATCCCAATAAAATACATTTACGTTTGTGGTTGTAACGTGACAAAATGTGGAAAAGTTCAAGGGGTATGAATACTTTTGCAAGCCATTGTACATGAATAGGAAAGGTTTAGTGGGTTTTAGCCAGATACAGGCAAATGAATCTAGTTTAGATGGGGCATCTTGGTTGGCATGATTCCATGCTGTAGGGCTCTGTATAAACAGGCAGCTCAAGGAGCCAGCTACTAAAGAAGTAAACAGCTAATTTGATAGTGGGGGAGTTAAGGAAGAAAAGAGGGATTGTGAAGGGAAAAGAGAGTTTAAATCATGTTGAGATGGAGGTTGAAAACTTCAAAAAATTTCTTAGTGAGTAGTAAGAAAGGAAACGTGCCAGAATATCACAGAGGAACTGGTTCCAAGAACTTTAATATTGAGGAGAGAGAATGTTGAAAGGTGAAGTACTTCAAAAAAAAAACATTGTCAGAATAACAGGCAACAGGACAAACTAAGTTTTGTGGGGATCTGGTGTACTTAATGTGAAGCTGAAACAGCAGTATATGTGTAGGAAGGAACTGCAGATGCGAGCTTAATCCGAAGATAGACACAAAATACTGGAGTAACTCAGCGGGACAGGCAGCATCTCTGGAGAGAAGGAATGGGTGACGTTTCGGGTCGAGATTCTTCTTCAGGCAGTATATGGTGTAGCACAACGATTTGAAACTCTGTCACTTTTCTTTCAAATAACAAGAACGCAAAACCATATTCAATAGTGTAACTTTAGTAAATCAAATGCAGGTCAGAAAGTATTTTTCTTTTATTCCAGTTTATTTTAATGCGAGATTTATTGAACAGCGATTGTTTCAGTTCAAGTTCCAACAACAGCCCAGCATTTATATGGCTACGGAACGAAGTGGTGCTCTAACAAGATTAAGAATTATTCACAGTGAAGCACGGCAGTATATACATACTTAAAACCCTAGTATCTCTGAAGAACTTGAACAATTTTTAATATTGTGTCTTTTCAATAACAGTGGACTGACTCAGAGCTTGATTTTTAATGTTGAAAACAAAATACATTAATAATAAAAGCTCAGGCATCCATTTTTATGGATGATAATAGTACATATATCATAGATTATACGTAGTCATAAAATGGTGACAGAATTCAAGGAGGCCGTTTGACCCATCATGTCCATGCATGTTCTCTACCAGAGTGAGACATAGAGCAAACTAGACGTGTTTTCAAATATATGTAAAGAACATTTTTAACCGCAGCAAAATGATTTCTTCAAAGTCTGTGAGCAAATAAAGCATCATTTGCTTCGTGCCACTGCCAGTGAGTGTGGCTTTGCTAAGATATAATTGATAATGCAGGCACCAGCTTGAACTGAGTTTTAATATTAAAGATGTCTTACATGTTTGATACGCCAAATCAGTTTGCTTGCTACTCAAACTGAAAATGAACAGAAATCACCCAATAATTGTGTTTAAAGGACTGTTCCATTTTGGAATATTACTTAGTTAAGTTGATCTTTAAATGTGTGTAGCTCAGGGCTACAGATAGTAGCAGCATGATATTTTAAGACTTCAGACATGCTTAATATCTTCACACCCACAGGATATCTCAAAGGTGAGACAGAATGTCAGCCATTAGGCCATTGATATTATAAATTTTACATTAAGAAAACTGAGACAAACATTTCACTAATGAGATTTCAGGTAAATATTATATTTATAAGCCAATAATTTACACCCTGGAGTAAAAATAACCTGTATTAGTGTCCTATTGAACAATGCAACCGTTATGCATCGTTTACCTTTCGATTTGCAAGATGGTGTTTAGCAAAATATTACTGCTTGTTTTAAGTGGGCACCGGAGGAATGACTGTGAAACAAGCAGAAATACTGCGTACCTACATAACGTTTGGTGTTTACACTTTCATGATTTTCTCCATTATGTTACAAACAGGCAGTAAAGTAGGAAACTTAAATTACTAAATCCCCCAAAACATACAAATGTAGGTTTATATTTTTTTAAATACTTGGTACTGGTGGGGTCACTGGTTTAGTCTAGTTTAAGTATTGTAAGATGGCAGTGGCATGAAGATGGAAAGGGGCCTATGCTTCAATCAAACGATTACCAGTGCGGGTCTTTTTTATTTACATAAGTACACTGCGCATACTCACACACATATTGACGAGACTGAAGAGATATGAGTATATCAATTGACACAAATCATATCATCTGGTTACAGTTACCATTATATACACACAGAGGTATAGCGTGGAAACACGCCCTACGGCCAACTGAGTCAGCACCGACCAATGATCACCCGTACATGAGTTCAATCCTACACAATAGCTCCAATTTACAATTGTCAATTAACCTACAAACCCGCACGTCTTTGGAATGTGGGAGGAAACCAGAGCACCTGGAGAAATCCCATGTGGTCACAGTGAGAATGTACAAACTCTGTACACACAGTACCCGCAGTCAGGATCGAACCCAGGTCTCTGGCGTTGTAAGGCAGCAACTCTACCGCTGCACCGCCGTGTTGCCCTTCATGCTGCAAACATTGACATGTGTGGTGAGCCAGATCACCCCTCAACAGTGAAGGCTGCCATCACAATGAAAACAAAAAATCTACGGATGCTAGAAAAGTAAATTCTAATTCACCATTAGAGTCCAAATAGTAATACCAAAGCTACATCTTTGAAAAGAGAAACTTAGATAATGTCTCAGGTTAAAGGCCCTTTTTGAGAATTGGGAGACAGACGAAAGAAGCTTTGTTAAGTTGCAGTTAGGTTGGGAGAGGTGGATGTCTCAAACAGGGCAAAGCCAGGGTGGCCATGGGGATAAACTGTAAACAAGGTTATCCGGTCAATTAGTGAATGGTAGCAGGTAGAGTGTGACAATATAGACTAGAGCATGTAGGAGATGGGAATTGCAGAGCAGGAAGACAAGCCCAGCAGCTCAGGTAAGGACAGTTTTATCCCTGAGGCATTTTCTTCCAGTCCCAGAAGAAAGAAAAAACACTCCTGTTTTCCTTCTGGAGGTGGAGGAAATGCCTATTCTGACCTGCCGGGTGTGTCTCCCTGCTCTGCATTTTGCAACTCCGCCTCTCTCCAATTGCTCCCATTCACCCATGGACCAAATAACCTGGTTTACAATTTATACCCAGGGTCACAGCGGTTTTACCGGTTATCCTGCTTCCCACACCTTCCCTCAACCTAACAGCGTTTTGACAAATAAAGCACCATTTAATTTGTTTAAGAAGGAACTGCAGATGCTGGAAAATCAAAGGTAGACAAAAATACTGGAGAAACTCAGCGGATGCAGCAGCATCTATGGAGCGAAGGAAATTTGGGCCGAAACCCTTCTTCAGACTGATGTAGGGTGGGTCGAAAAAAGTAAAAAGGAAGAGGAGGAGCCCGAGGGCTGAGGGAGAGCTGAGAAGGGGAGGAGACAGCAAGGGCTACTGGAAATTGGAGAATTCAATGTTTATGCCGCTAGGGTGCAGACTGCCATTGTGAATGCAGAATGAAGCACCATTTAATATTTATTTTATCTCCTTCCCAGTTTTAACAAAGGGTCTCGAACCTGAAATGTTAACCTTGTTTCCTTTCCCAAAACGCTGCCTGACCCGTTGAGTATTTCCAGTATCTTCTGTTCTTTTACTGTGCTGTAGTCACAGCATTGCTTATAGCATTGGTGCAATTTCACCATTGCCTATGACAAGATGATGGCAACATAATCAGGATGCAGCTTGGCTTAGTGAGACCAAAGCAGTCGAAATCCCAATATTGCAGTGGGCATGCAACAAATTGGCCTAACTAATCTGCACCTTCATGAATTGACTTTTTAAAATCACAGTTTATAAAAATTGCATTGTTCTATTCTGCTACATTGCTTAGTTTCCTGAGATCATGAGAAAGGTATCTTGAAGCAGCTCTAATCATGCCTTCTTGCAAGCATATCACTGAACTCTGCGGATATCAAACATCACAGGAGACACTACCAGTGTTACAACTGTTAGCGCACATCAAATTTGAGACGCAAGACAGCAACAGCAAAATAACAGCAACAATCAATAATGAGGTTAAAAGTTGATTGTCTCATCCCTTATGAATGCCAGATGACATGCCACTTGTTATCTTTTTCAACTTAGCAATGCTAGCAGCCTGCTGTAATATGACAATTAAAAATTATGTTTTTATGATCCATTTTTTTGCATCGCATACCCGCATAGCAAGTGTAATTCTTAGCCCAACCATAATTCTCCACGACAGTCCAATACATTGCAAAATGAGAACATTATTACAAAAAAACAAAATATTCAGTTGCATACATTCAGGCCAGCATGGCATTATTGGTCAGCTGGCAAATTAAAATTTAAAAAGAGGCATAATGTCAAATCAAATTTTAAAGAATTATATTTTTAATCATTGACATTGACATTGTCATTATTGAAAGTCAACTAAAATCATATTTTTTCAGGAGATGTGTTCCAGTACCCACAATAAACGTGCTGTAAACAGCCAAACAATAACAGCGAGAGTACTGTACAATGTAATGTCCTGAAAAGAAACACAGTATTGAACTTTGTTCATGTCACATGATACACCCAGTTGAAACCGTAATTTAAAATGTAATATCATTTTCAGCATTTGGTATATTTGACAGTTTATGGATAACACCTAAATAAAATCTAAAGTAATGCAATTTAAGTAATCCCATTGAAACCAAAGGAAATACGTGCAAAATGACTGATATAGCAACAACAAAATCTTCCTGAGTGAACCATCCTAGGCAAGATGAGGTGTAATAATTAAACCCGTTCACAGATCCAGTTTGAGTGGTCTGAATTTCTATAGAGATCATGCTTATTCCACCAGCGGTGTGTATTAACATATTCCGCAGTGGTTTGCAATAATGCCAGATTTAAGTCAGCAGCTCCATGTGTTTTTCTCAAAATATATGATATGTTTTGAGACCTGAGATGAACAGTGGTTAGAATGCAAACATTTCATTTATATGACTTCTGTAAAAATATCCTGTGTTTCTCAATTCTAATTGTAAATAAAGTTCACAGTGTAAACATATTAATTCCATCACAGAATTGCATGGAAAGAGGCCATTTGGTCACTGGAGTTCATATTAGTTCCATGTAAGAGCAATACAGCTAGTTCCACTCCCCCTCACAACACCTCACAATTTAATTCCACATATCCAGCTCCATTTTGCACATTTGCTCCCTGTGGAGATTGCCTCTGCCATTACCCTCAGCAGTGTGTTCCTGATCCTAACTTCCAGCTGCATAATAATGCTTTTCTTATCATATCTTGTTATTTTTCCAACCATCATGCGATGACGTCTGGAACTTGAACCTTCTGTCGAAGGGACTGGTAGTCCTGGAGCGTGAAGAGCTGTTTCGCTCTCAATTCTAAAACTTTCTTTGGTCCACATTCCATTTACTCCAATAGCCACCTTAATAAAATTCCATGCTGCACACAGTCCTTCATGAAGCTTCAGTTTCAGGATTTCCCCCTTAGCTACTGATTCCTTACTCTGTTCTGCCTATTCAGTTGAAAAGTTACTTGTTAAGAAGTGTGAGACTTAAAATGACAGATAGGCATGTGAAAAAATGACTAATTTGATATCAAGCCAACATCGCTTAGGCAATGAGTTACAGTACAAATAGGTATTGCTGTAGATACACAGAAAAATAATTCTGATGCAAAGGATCACATTTAACAAAATATGTCCCTTGGCCCTAGAATAAAATATTTCTTCATTGTGTCTAACTTGCTGCAGTAGGAAAGATTATACAAAGTGTAAATTGTGCAATTAATCTGTAATCTAATATTCCCTCTTAATCAAAGAACAATATACAGTTCAAGTGAAGAACATGCTCCTCAAAGGTTGAGTGTAAATTCATAAAATTGCACAGTGAAGTTTCACTGTCTATTACACAGGTTGTGTTTCTTATGTTTGTAGAGTAGAAATTGATAAATGTGGCATGCATTTTTGGATATAAAGCAGCCATAAACATGGCTTTTTTTTTGTCAGGGGATTGTTCTGCATTAATTATAAACAGGAATCTGGATCCCTGATAAACTCACAAGAGTTTTTCTTTCCCTGAGGCAACGGTATAAAATGGGCATTACAGAGATGTTATATACTGTAGGAGGCTCATGGCCATTCTAGAAACCTTCTTGGAAATTGGTTGTTGACCAGAGCAAATCCAGGGTTGGTTTTGCTCATGATTCTGTGGAAATAATTGCAATATAATCACAGATGCCGAAAGTTACATTAAATAAAATATAATAGAGCAACAACATTCATCTCCTACATTAATGAATGCCTTCTACAACATCAATTGAGGCAGGTCACTTCATTTATTTTGGTTGTACTCAGCGTTGCCATTGATCTGGCCAACAAGAGCGGTATTATCAGTGATCGTCCGGTGGCTGTGTTGGGATCAGCTGCTTTCTAAGTTTACCCTCATGAAAGCTGCTACAGAGCATATAGGAAACATATTTCATAAAATGAACGTCTGAGTTAATCTCAATACCAACTTGACCTTTAGGTCCACCACTGATACTGCTATTGATGGCCAGATCAACAACGATGATGAACAACAAAAAAGCGATCAGGAACCTGCTGTCAGAATATCAGCCTTTAACATCAGTAAGATAAAAGGATTGCTTGTTGGCTGAACCGTGGGTGTTGGGGGGGAGGGACTCGGTGGGTGAGTGGTGAACACAGTGACGAGGAAGTGATGCGCACAGTGCATCAGGAAGACTAAAAAGTATCGTCCAGGAGGCTTGTCACCCTGGCCATCCCCTTTTCTCTATTCTACCTCCTGGGACAAGTTGCAGGAGCTTTCCCAATTGAGGAACAGCTTCTTCCCCACTGCTATTAGGCTCCTGGATCAATCCCCTCATTTGCACCCTTTCTCAGAGGTGTTGTCACACACACTTGTTTTACCTCATTCAGTTATTCCATTATTGCATTTTTGTACTTTTTGCACTATTTCAGATTTCACTGCATTCTTTACACTATTCTAGACACTTTGCATCTATTATTATAGGCATCATTATATGCTCTATAACCTTCATGCAAATAAGGAATATAATCTGGTGTATGCGGCAATAAACCGGCCATGCTCTGTCCTGCCCCTTCTCTCTCTCGGCATTTTTCCCCCACCCCCATAATCAATCTGAAGGTTCCCGATCCGAAACATCATCTATCCATGTTCTCCAAGAATGCTGCCTGTCCTGCTGAGTTCGTTCAGCCTTTTGTGTTTATCTTTGGTATGAGAATATGCAGAGGTGGGGGTACGTTGGGACTGAGAGGATTACGTATCCTGTCTCTTGGACATCGTGGCATACCTAGTGGCTAATTGGAGTTAAGTTTCACTTTTCTTGCTGTGACATCGTCATTCTTGTAAAACACGTGATGTTCAACGCTATTGTGATTGGCTAAGATGTATTATGTTGTGTATGATTGTAATTGGGTGGATAGATTATCCCCACATATATAACCATACGATACTGTAGTAATTGGTCTAGAATTACCACCCTTTGTCAGTTACCTCCCCCTATATTAATCATATATATCTATCTATATTACTAAAAGTAAGATCTTGACCACTTTTGACACTGCGATTTGATTTCCGAGAGAACGCTGCCACTTAAGACCATAATTTTTGGCCAGCTCGCTCAGAGTCCCCCTCCGCTGAGCTGGACCAGAGGATGTTTCCCATCGATGAAACATAAAGACTTATTAATGTTTTTAAAAATGTTGACATTCTCTCTGCTGCCCCTGCTGGTGGGAGGGGGACTATAAAACCGAGAAGTGTTGTGCCTCAGTCAGTCTCAGCAAGATGGGGGAAGTGAGAGGGTCATGTCTCTCAGTCTGAGCTGTGAATAACAGTGAACACATGCCTACTAAACTATGAATGTGGTTTTCAGTGCCCTTAATGTGGTTTGAAGTAAAAGGCACTGCAAATGGTGGTTTGGGTGCTTTGGTTTGAAGTAAAGGGCACTGCAAATGGTGGCTTGGGTGCACTTGACAACTTCCTGTTTGCACTGTATATTGATTTTAGATAAAATGCTACCACTTACGGCTATGATTTTTGGCCATCTTACTCAGTCCCCCTCCGCTCATCAGGTGCAGAGGATTCTTCCCATCAATGAAACATAAAAGTGTTATTAGTGTTTAAAAAATGTTGAGAATCTCATCCTGTCAATCACGCCATGAAGGCCACACCTTTTCCGGTGGGAGGGGGAGGGGTTATGAAACCCGGAAGTGTGAGTGTGGCACAGTCTCTGCATGATGGGGGATGGAGAGGTCACGATACTGTCTGAGCTGTGAATCAACTGAACACACTGAATGTCTACTGAACTGTGAGTTTGGTGTTTTGTGTGGTTTTATGTTGGCTTCACCCTGCTTGAAATGGTATGAAGCTGCATTTGAATGTGGTGGCCTTGCACCCTGCATGAAATGGTATGAAACTGCATTTGAATGTGGTGACATTGCACCCTGCATGAAATGGTATGAAACTGCATTTGAATTTGGTGGCCTTGCACCCTGCTGAAAGTTGTATGAAACTGCACTTGAATTTGGTGGCCTTGCACCCTGCTTGAAGTGGTAAGAAACTGCACTTGAATTTGGTGGCCTTGGATCCAGCTTGAAGTGGTATGAAAATGCACTTGAATTTGGTGGCCTTGCACCCTGCTTGAAGTGGTTGGAAACTGCACTTGAATTCGGTGGCCTTGCACCCTGCTTGAACTGGTAGGAAACTGCACTTGAATTTGGTGGCCTTGCACCCTGCTCAAAGTGGTAAGAAACGGCACTTGAATTTGGTGGCCTTGCACCCTGCTTGAAATGGGAGGAAAATGGATTTGAATATGGTGGCCTTCGACCCTGCTTGAAAATGGAATTTCAAGGAGTAGCCGTTAGTCAACTGCCGGCCCACCAGCCGTGAGTGAGCTGCCAGCAAATCAGGCTTGAGGGACTGAGCTGCCACCCCAAGAACCTATACTAGCACTTCTGAAAGCCCCCCCCCCACTGGCCTCCAATATTGGAATTGATGGAGAGGTGGAATATTTCGTCGGGGGACCAGCCCTCCCATGTGAACATGGGACCCAACGGGTCCCACTTAGTGTAGTATATGCTACTTCCTTTGTTTGAGCACATGTTTCTCCTTGACTGTGCTAGAGCTAGTGAGCTTCCCAGAGCAGGACAGAGAAGCAATGTCACCTTGGTGAAATAAAGGATTTCTAAAGTATTCTAGTTGGTGTTTTCACTAAATGGACTAAGGGGTGCAAATACCGGAATTGTCACGTATCTCTATAATATTTTACGCGATGACCTGCCTATTGCAAAAAATTTTTTTGTAAGGTTGGATAGGTTGCCTTCTGCAAACACACACACACAGACACACACACACACACACATATATATATATATATATATATATATATATATATTTTTACATATATATATATATAATATGGAGTGTCTATATATAAACACACACACGTACGTATATATATATGTGTGTGTGTGTGTGTGTGTGTGTGTGTGTGTGTGTGTGTGTGTGTGTGTGTGTGTGTGTGTGTGTGTTACACAGATTGGTACATGCTACTAATAAAAACACACATATATATATAATATAACCACACAACCGCGCGTTGAGGGGACGGGACCCAACAGGTCCCACTTGGTCTAGTATATAAATAATATAATATACTGTATATAGGTTTTTATCAGTAGAAAGTACCCATCTGTGCTGAATGGAGAATGGGTTGATATTATCTACTGAGGGGATCCTTTTTCTTTAACTCCATCTGGTTGATTCGTACCCAAACTAAACAAATAAATCATAACATATTCAAATATACAGGTGGGAACATAGTGATGGATGAACGGCAGAAAGAAAGCAGCTGGTCCAGGGGAATAGAGCTGTTTTGGGTTCTTTGCCATCAATGCTAAGGAGATATCATCAAGAACAATTTGCAGATCATCATGTGATTTGTCTTGAAATTTAGCGCATTTGTCTATGCATGAACTTATATAGTTTTCACCGTAATCTTTTCTCACATCCGGAGAGAGATACTGCATGAGTTTCTTGTGCTGGTTGCTCCATTGGTCACTGTTGCCAAATATACCTATGGAGATAAAGAATAGTGTAGGATTCAGATAGTGCACCATCTGTGGCACCATATATAGAATGCATTGGCCAATCAACGGAGCTACATAAATTATTGAATAACTCATAATATTTTTTCCTAGATTTTAAAGAACAAACTTCGCTCATCACATAGAGTCATCGTCATGGATACGGGTCCATCGGCCAAACCTGTCCACACCAACAAAAATATCCCATCAACACCAGTATTGTATACAAGTATTAAATAAACATTTAATCCTACATTTGGCAAATATTTTTCTAAATACTTCCCATCCATATAACTGTCCAAATGTATTTTAAATGTTGTTATAGACCTGCCTCAGCTACCTCCACTGGCAGCTTGTTCCTTATACAGTAGTTTAGTTTAGTTTAGCTCCAAACCTGGTGAAAAGACAACTATGCAGCAAAGTGGTACACATACCCCGATATACTTTAATTTTATTAAATTTTTTATTTCGAACAGAATAAAAGAATAAAAAGCAAGTGTGAAACAGCATACAAAAAACAAAACAAGAATATTTATAAAGTGTCATAAACGGTATCTATAAATAAAAGATATTGTATGTGTCCAAAATGGCATCGAAGTAGGGATGGGTTTTTTTTTGGGGGGGGAGGGTTGTTTTTGTTTTGTTTTATTTTGTTAGAAATAAGTACAGTAGTGTGGTACTTGAGTACCTAATACATAAATACATATTTCCATTCTTGTACAACTTCGTATTTTTAATTTAATAATAAAAGAACAGTGAGAGAAAAAATAAATAAAGAGTGTCGGAATAGATAGACAAGCGAGTAGAAACAGATAGCAAAAGAAATAAAGGACAGAGATGAGAAGCTAAAAAGATTGAAAAAAAGGGAGAAAGTAGAGAAAAGAGAGATTAGGAGAGGTCTACCTATTTTGTATTTTTGCCCATCCGTCACCCAGTTCTAAACCATTTAATTTCTAAGGTTATGTTATGTTGCACCATCTACTTGTAAAAAGTTGATAAAAGGAGACCAAGTCTTTAAGAATTGGTCTACTTTGCCTAGTAGGAAGAATCTCATTTCTTCAAGATATAGTGTTTCCGACATATTTGAAATCCACATTTTGAATGTTGGCGTGGTTGCGTTTTCCAAAATTTGAGTATAAGTTTTTTTGCTGTTATTAAACCGTAATTAAGAAAAGCTTCTTGGAATATAGTTAGTTTACTTCCCTCTTCCACTGATCCAAAGATAATCAGTTCTGTATTGGGGTTCAATTTTGTGTTAAATAGTTTTGTAAAAATTCCAAAAATTTCATTCCAAAATTTATGCAGTTTTGTACAAGAGACAAAGTAATGTGCTATAGTGGCATTTTGAGTTAGACATTTATCACAGATGGGGGAAACATTTGAAAATATTTTATTCAGTCTAGTTTTCAAATAATATAATCTATGTAAATTTTTTAATTGAATTAGGTTATGTCTTACATTAATTGAACATTTATTTACATATAATAGATTTTTTCCCATCTATCATTCAGAATTTTTTATCAATAACTCTTGTTCCCAGTCCCTTCTAATTGCCTCTGTCGTTGGTGTTTCTATATTTAGAATTATATTATATAAGTAAGATATTAAATTGCTTGATTCTGCCTTTCTATTCATTCCTTCCTCTAATAAATCTGGGGTTAAAGTTTGACATCCTTGTATATATTTTTTCAAATAATCTTGAATTTGAAGTTATTTGAAATATTGATTACTTTTCAAATTATATTTTAGTTGTAATTGTTGGAATGATAAAAGTTTTCCCATTTCATACATATCTCCCATCATTTTAATTCCTATTCTTTCCCATTGATTAAATGTTTTATCAATAATAGATGGTTTGAATGAGGGATTATTAGCTATTGGAGAAAGTAGGGATGGTTGAAAGTTTTAAGTTCCTTGGAGTATCACCAGCAACTTATCCTGGACCAGACATATCAAAGCAATGGCCAAGAAAGCACACCAGTGCCTTACCTCCTTCGAAGGCGTAGGAAGTTTGGCATGTCCGCAACAACTCTCACCAACTTTGACTAATGCGCCATACAAAGCATTTTATCGGCATGCATCACAGCATGGTTGGGGAATGGCTTCATCCAAGACTGTCAGCAATGTTAAGTAATAAGCATATTACTAATTTTCAACCGCATTCTATTTAATGCTCTTCGCCTATCATCCTCTTTCCACTCTCCCAAAATCGAAATAGATTCCCCCTCTTCTCAATCTCCCATCGCCTCAGCCACCACTTTCATTGGATCTCTTTCCATGATCTTACTGTCAGATGCTCCTGACTTCACTTGTCCCCTCCAGTGAGATCAAGAAAAGAGTTCTCATTTTCCTCACCTTCCACCTCACCACACGGTGGCGCAGTGGTACAGTTGCTGCCTTAAGGGGCTGTCCCACTTGGGCGACCTAATCGATGTTGAATCGACCGTCCGCGTTGAAACTGCAAGTTGGATCGGCCGAATGCACACACAAACACCTCGCGAAGGTGGGGGCCAGGAAAAGCGGGGGAGTGCTGTCTGTGCCATGAAGAGGAAGGTAAGCGGCTGCTACAGTGTATGGAAACATAGAAACATAGAAATTAGGTGCAGGAGCAGGCCATTCGGCCCTTCGAGCCTGCACCGCCATTCAATATGATCATGGCTGATCATCCAACTCAGTATCCTGTACCTGCCTTCTCTCCATACCCCCTGATCCCTTCAGCCACAAGGGCCACATCCAACTCCCTCTTAAATATGGCCAATGAACTGGCCTCAACTACCTTCTGTGGCAGAGAATTCCACAGATTCACCACTCTCTGTGTGAAAAACGATTTTCTCATTTCGGTCCTAAAAGACTTCCCCCTTATCCTTAAACTGTGACCCCTTGTCCTGGATTTCCCCAACATCGGGAACAATCTTCCTGCATCTAGCCTGTCCAACCCTTTAAGAATTTTGTAAGTCTCTATGAGATCACCCCTCAATCTTCTAAATTCCAGCGAGTACAAGCCAAGTCTATCCAGTCTCTCTATTGACTTAAGTCCTTTAGAGAGCGCGGGGGGGAGTGAGGGGGAGAGAAGATAGGTATGTTACAAAACTTACCTTTAGCGGTGCTGCAGTTCTGTCACTGGCCGTGTGCGCAAATTTGGCGCCTTTAAGGGGGGAGGGGGGGGCGGGGTTAAAAAGCGTTTTTTCCCTTGCCATCCGGAGCTTTCTTTTGTCGGAGTGCGATCTATTTCTGGAGATTCGTTCCGACTGCCGGTAAGTTAATTTTTTTTAATAAATAGCCCGACTATTTCAGTGCTGGAGTAAAATAAAAATTAGCTCCTAATGCCGTGAACGCTGACAACGGGGACGGATTTTACGTAGGGGACAGGTAAGTGAAAGCAGTTTATTTTTACATATAAACCTGCTTTTTTAGATGACCTTAATCATCATTTAATGTTTCGAAACGGTGATTTATTCCCCATATGAATCAGCAGAATTTTTCCTGCTGTTACGGGGTTTAGATTCACCACAACGGCAACGTCCCAATCCATCGCGTTCCAGAAAATCCCACTCGCAAGCTGTTTAAAATGCCCATTAATTTATTAGCATTAAACACTAAATTCCTTTAATTTGGCCTATAAATTCATGACAATTAGATTTTAAAATCATGTTATATTGTGAATTATTGTGTGAATGTTAATTGGACACTTAGGCTTTAAATTTTTTTTTAATTTTTTCTTAAGAAAAGGATAGATGTTTAGATCTAGTAATTGAATTTTGTAATTAGCTACAATTGGGTAACTAACTAATTATATGCTTTAATTTCAGGTCATCCAAGTAAGATTGTTCCATATTTGTTTCAGAATATTTCAATCTATAATAACTGAAAATTTCTTTCAGTTCTCTTAATTTTTAAGAAAGTTATGGGCTTTTGACTGTCCTCGATCACAACGTTTGTGTTAAGTCAATAGAAAAGCAATAGGAAACAACTTGCTAATTTCCGAGTATGAAAATGGCCATAACTTTTATAATACTGAAGATATGAAAGTGAATTAGATGTCAAATTAAACTTCTTTTTATGCTTTATCTGATGGGATAAATTGCAGACTTGATTTTTTAAATCTCAAAATTTTGTAACATTGCTAGAGAAGGGGAGCGAAGAAGAGAGAAGGGGGGGAGAAGGGGAGAGAAGGAGGGGAAGGAGGGGGAGAAGGGGAGAGAAGGGGGGTGATAAGGGGGGGGAGACACTTTTAAGAAGTATAATAAAGTTTAGCGGGAATTTAACCTACCAGTCGGTTGTCTTTGGTCCTGAAAACTCCAATGAGCCAATTAAAATGCCTGGTCAGTGAAGGAGATTGCCTACGGCTGCCCTCGACTGCCTGTAACTAAATACCGACCCCACTCCACTGCACTACGAGTCAAAAAGAACCATGCCGACCAAATTTGACTGCATGTTGAAAATTTTTCCGCGACCTAGCTGAGCCCACGAGTATTCAGGAACTTCCCTCGAGCATGAAGGAGAGTTTCAGCGACCTCATAGGACCTCCTAGGACCACGTGTCGACCATGCTGCGAGTTTGAAGGTCGAAGACACTCTTCTAAACTCACAGATTAGATCGCCCAAGTGGGACAGCCCCTCTACAGCACTTGCAGCACCAGAAACCTGGGTTCGATCACGACTACAGGTGCTGTCTATACGGAGTTTGTACGATCCCCCCATGACAGCGTATGTTTTCTCCGAGACCATTGGTTTCCTCCCACATTCCAAAAGACGTACAGGTTTGTAGGTTAATGGGCTTGGTATAAGTGTTCAGTGTAAATTGTCCCTTGTGTGTGTAGGATAGAGTTAATGTGCTGGGATGGCTGGCCGGTGCAGATTCAGTAGGCCAAAGGGCCTGTTTCCGTGCTGTATCTCTAAACTATAAACTTCAACAGATCATCCTCTGTAATTTTGTCACTATCATTGAACTTCATCAGTACACACATGTTCCGCTACCTTCCTCTTGAGTATTCCAAAGCAACTATTCCCTACAGGACGTTACAGTTCACTCTTCCATTTCCACAATCACTTTTCCACGTCATCACATAATAAAACGACAAGAAAATCCAACAACTGTCCCTTTGTCTCCTCCCTTCTCAGTCTCCAGGCTCCTAAACAATCATTCCTGCTAAAACAGCATTCTATCACGACTTCTTCCAAGAAAGTATCTTCTTTCCACACGTCTCTCAACAGGAAAACAAAATGCAGAACAGACGACTGCACCGTGAAATGCCACCACTCAGTGCAAACATGACCTCAAAATTTGTTTAACCTTGTCTTAATCCCAATCTGACACCCTACACGTCCCATGAGGCTCAACTCCAAAGATGATTCTGAAGGATGAAGGAACAACAATTCATCCATTTGAAGCCTATAGATGTTTTCCATTGATATTCCCTGATGTCTTTGTAGACAGGCATGGAAATCGCTATCAAAACATGGGGGGGACACAATTTCTTGGCGCATGCGCACACACACGTGAGGCTTCGGCTGTGGATGGTAACATCGGTCGCTGACCTGGTTGGTGACCAACTCCGAACTCCAGCAACAGCCGCTTCGTCCGCCCCGAATTGTGGGGCTTCAATGGGCCGTTCGCGTTGGGAGGCGGGGGCTTCAACATCGGGAGCCACGATCGCCTCGACACAGCAATTTGACCGTGGGGCGGTGGAAGATACCACGGCCGATTTTAAGCTGCGCCTGGCCGGGCGATAAAAAGCTCCGCGAACGGGCCGATTCAAGATCCGCTCTATGATCTTTACCGAGTTTTAAAATCCGGATTACAAAACATGGGAGGATCATCACCCACCTCTCAAAGCATGGGGGGACGTGCACCCCCCCTCGCCCCCCAGATTTCCGCGCATGTTTGTAATGGTATTTGTAACTTGTACTGATGAGGTATTGATTTGGCCTGATTTTACCATCAGAAGTATATTTCATCTATATTAGCTACATTAGTAATGTAAACTGCTCATCTCCTTTAGCTCACTTGGGCTGATAATCAATGGATCAGCATCCTAGGACTTTCACCAATGCATGGTCAATAGTAGAGTTCCATGATGCCCTGAAGATCAGGAGCAGATACAACATTTGATCCACTCCTTCACTAGACTCATTAATGGGCCCTGCATGAGCAGTGAATCCCTGATAGAGGGATTTGATGCACTTCATTAAACCCTCTGGAGCTTTATGTGAGGGAAGACTGGCTTAGGTCGGACTCCCTTCATTTCAATAGGATCTCTAACCATTTGGAGAAAAATGGAGGTAACTACATTAATTAATTTATTTTATTTCATTAAAAAAAAATCTACAATGGTTTAATTAAATTAATTACATTGAATGTTTTTAAATTATTATTATCTATGTGAATAAATTTAGATATTTTGAATTAAAAATTTAGACAGTCTCTGAATATTTTCAGATTTCCACCATCTTCAGATTTTTTTTGATCATTTGCAGCTATGGGGAGTTTCTGGGGATAGAGCCACAGAACATTGCATCCGCGGCCTAATTACCGCTTTCACCCTCCTGCATTTCCCCAGATTCTGTTGGGCATGGGAGGTCAACTCACTTGGTCGTCCATATCTGGAACAAAATAGGGTTGTGTGCAGGTAGTGGCCTCGAGTCCAGGATAATGCACATATGCGCATGCATGCGCACACACACACACACACACACACACACACACACACACACACACACACACACACACACACACACACACACACACACACACACACACACACACACTCACACACTGTCTGTAGGGACTTTGTACATCCTCCCCGTGACTGCATGGGTTTTCTCCGAGATGTTCGATTTCCACCCACACTCCAAAGACATGCAGGTTTGTAGGTTAATTGGCTTGGTATGTGCAAATTGTCCCTAATATGTGTAGGATAGTGTTAATGTGCGGGGATCGCTGGTTGGTGCGGACACGGTGGGCCTAAGAGCCCATTTCCGTGCTGTGTCCCAAAACTAAACAAAACATACACACAAACACAGGCACACACACACACACACACACACTCATATACCTTTGCAGGCAATTTGCTCTAACTTTAAAGTACAGAATAGATGCCTAGAAATTAATCCCTGGTTGATAATTCTATGCATACTATATAACAGTGCCAGTGCATTATACTTTGCTTTAAATTCATTGCAATAAATTTTAAATGTAATTTAAAACATAAAATCCCAAATAAATTACTTGGATTAATTTCTATGCAACAGAAAACTAATCAGAATCTTGCTTGCCTTAAATCTATGTTAGTACTAACCTGTTCTGAAGCTACCTGGCTGAATGATGGCCACCTTAACTCCCCAGATGGCAAGTTCAAGATCTCAACACATTGGAAAACATGTTGAGGGCAGCCTTCGAGGCACTATATGCCGCAAAGCCCAATAGTGGTGTGACTCCTGTGTGGAGATAGATCAGAAAAGGCTTCAAGATTCAAGAAAGTTAATTGTCATGTGTCCCAGATAGGACAATGAAATTCTTGCTTTGCTTCAGCACAACAGGATATAGTCGGCATAAATAAATACAGAACAGATCAGTGTGACCATATTATTAAAACAAAGCCCTGACATTATCACATCTTGACCAGGCTTTCTCAGATATATAATTTCAGCATTATTTTCCACACAATGTTGGATTAGGTTCAAAGTATAAAGTAGGCTTGAGATATTTATATACGAGTATGACTATATGGATAAATATTTTTATATTCACTAATGTCAAAAATTAGAAAGAAATTTCCAAAGGTATAAAACAACTGTTTAGGGCACAAAGATCTGAATTTGAGAAATTGAGTACGCTATTTGGACACCCATATCTCTGATTGGCAGGAATTGTATCTGGATGGGAAGTAACTATAGATCTAAAAACTGGTCCAAACAGGCGGCATTTTAACAATGGAAAAAAATTGCTGGAAAAACTCAGCAGGTCCAGCAAAACTCATGGAGTCAAAGAGATGGTAAAGGTTTTGGGATGTGACCCTGCGTTGGGACACTTGCCTACTACATTTTAATACAAGTCTGAAGAAGGGTCTCGACCCAAAACATCACCCATTCCTTCTCTCCAGAGATGCTGCCTGTCTCTCTGAGTTACTCCAGCTTTTCATGTCTATCTACATTTTAATGCAGATTGGGATAGAAGATAGAAACACTCAACAGACCCTACCACAGGCAAAGGTTTGGTCATTTCAGCATGGTGAACCTTTGTGGAAATGGAGGGATCTGTAATGAAGGGTTACTTATCTAAAATATTGATTTGACTATTCCTCTTTCCATATTTGGTGATTAACCTACTCAGCTTTTCCAGCACTTTCAATGTTCTGTTTTTATTTTCTTATCCTACATGCATAAATCTAGTCTGCAGGAAGGAACTGAAGAAGCTAGTTTACACTGAAGATAGACACAAAATGCTGGAGTAGCTCAGCAGGACAGGCAGCATCTCTGGATAGAAGGAATGGGTGACATTTTGGGTTGAGACCCTTCTTCAGTCTTGACGTTTCCGGTCAAGACCCTTCTTCAGACTGGTCTGAAGCATTTTGCATAAATCTAGTTTGCTGGGCACATGCTACACTTTACTTTACCACACAGCCCTAGATGTGTAATGTGCTGATAACAATCTCTATTGATCCATTTTGTTTCCTTCTATCAAAGACATTCCCGTTCATTCTGCACATCCCTCTGCAATCTTCGCTCTTACTGAAAAAGGACTTGCCACTCTCATTTTCCCAATCTGTTGAAGGATCTCAGTCCTGAAATATTGATTGTTCCTCTTTCTTCAAAATTTGCCTGACGTACCATACGACAGAACTTTATTTATCCCAGGAGGGAGGGAAATTGATTTGCCAACAGTCATAAAAACACAAAATACATGAAACATGAAATTAAAGTGAGGAGTGGAAGGGCTTGGGGGATGTGCAAAGATTGGGGAGGGGGTGGGGAGTCAATCTATCCCATGGCAGGAGGGGGCAGTTGTAAAGTTTGATAGCCACAGGGAAGAAGGATGAGTATTTTCGCCACTTTCTGTTTTTGCTTCAGATTCTCAGCATCTGCAGTTTTTTTAAATATTTTTATTACAGTAACAGGCACATTTCCGACCCTATATTGTGATGCCAACACAAGGGAGGCACCACTGGGTTAAATGGTGAGGCAGGAATGCTTGAAATTGATCCTCGCTACAGATGCAGATTGGATGAGCTGTGTGATGTAAATTCCACGCAAATTGAGAAGAATTTATTTTTGAGTCTGATCACATCTTTGCGGCCTCTCTTAACTTTTCTAAAGGAGAGGACCATCACCTATAGAACTATTCTAATGTGAAACTAATTAATTTGACATTCACTGTTAAAATGCTGATCAGAGAGCCCCACCTACATTTTAACAATATAGATACAAAAAAAAATATTGATGCTGCATCCCCTGAATTCTTTATAGCTAAAACGAATGTAAGAAGTGTGGGATCAGGGGATATCAATGCCTTTTTTAAAACAGTCTTTCATGTTTATATTGCTTATGACACATTTGATGAATTGATGTGTCCATTTATCCAGTACAAAATGTATATGTGGACTATCTACCAAATATTATATTGAAGCTTTTAAATATTTATACATATGTGAAGTTTAAAGAAAGACAACTTTTGTGAAGGGCTATTTATTTCATTTAGTTTAGTGTAGATAACCTTTGGCCCACTGAATCTGCGCCAAACATTGATCATTCATTCATACTAGTTTTATGTTATCGCATTTTCCCACTTCCAACACACTGGGGGCAATTTGCAGAGGCAAATAACCTACAATTTTGATTGTGAGAAAAACCGGAGCACCTGGAGGAAATCCACAAGGTCTAAGTGCAAACTCCACACAGACAGCACCTGAGGTCAGGATCGAACCCAGATCTTTGGTGCTGTGAGGGAGCAGCTTTACCAGCTGCCACCCAGGTGGGGGAAATGAATAATGATCGACTTGTTGGCTCTAAGGTGAGATAGGACCAAATGGAAAAGTGTGTAGTGAATCATTCATAACTCATAGATGATGGAATAGATAACTCGAAACTGGGGTGCAAGGCTTCCTTGACACCAGGATCAGCAGCAAATATCCTTGACTGAGCTTTGCAGGCTGCACCAGAAAACCTTACAGGGTCAAGCAATCAGCAATATGTAGCTTACCATTTTATGTAAATAGCATTATACCAAGTCAATCAATGCACCTGAACTTCATTTGTGATGTCTCATTATTCTTATCACCATGATAAACAAATCTCCATCCTGAGAAGCTGAAATCAACTGGATTTACTTTTACTTTTTTTTTTCCTTCCCCAGTTAAGGGAACCCATTAATTGTATGGTTGTAATCAAATCAAAAACCGGAATCAAAGCTTGATGCACATGCTCAATTTTTCACTGTAATTTAGCAAACTACAAGGTTATGCCAAGCATTATACCAATCAAAATAGGTCTTACATATATACATACTTCACATTTTCTTAAGAACATGCATTGACATCTTAACAATATTGCTTTCCAATTAACTATATTTGCATTTGCTTATTGTGGGGAGAAGCGCAGCAAACAAGGAAAACTGGGTGGATCATGTGTCTTGAGTACATGGTGTAATTAGTTTAGTTTAGTTTAGTTTAGAGATACCGAACGGAAACAGGCTCTTCAGCCCACCAAGCCTGCACTGACCAGCGATCCACACACACTAACACTATTCTACATACTCTAGGGACAATTTTACATTTATACCATGCCAATTAACCTACAAACCTGCACATCTTTGGAGTATGGGAGGAACCCGAAGGTCTCGGGAGTAAACCCCCCAAAAAATAATGAAGTTGGCTCATACCTGCAAGGCTTGTGATGTTAACAAGCCTGCCTTTGGCTTGGCGAAGTAGTGGAAGGAATATTTTGGTGAGTTCCACAGCCCCCAAGAAGTTCACCTCCATGCAGTGTTTGAAAATATTCATGGGGAGAAGTTCTGCATCGGCAACACATTCCAGCACCCCCGCGTTGTTCACGATACCCCAAAGTCCTGAAAATAAAGGAGCATGCTTCAGAAAACAAAATAGCCTTGCATCTGCTTTATCTGGAACATGGAACATTAAACATAGAAAAGTACAGCGCAAAAGTGGCTGCACGGTGGCGCAGCAGTAGATTTGCTGCCTTACAGCGCCAGAGACCCGGGTTCGATCCTGACTATGAGTGCTGTCTGTATGGAGTTTGTATGTTCTCCCTGTGACGTGTGTAGGTTTTCTCTGTGTGCTCTGGTTTCCTTTCACATATCCAAAGATGTACAGGTTTATAGATAAATATTAATGGTGCTGAATTTATATTTTGGAGTGCTGTTTTACACAGGTTCATATTAACAGTCAATTCCTATATGAATGTGGGACTCTTGGTAACATGATATTGGTGGGAAAAAAAAGGCAGAAGGGTGGAAATTCAATGGAAATAAAGTGTGTGCAATAAGGTTAAAGAAAATGAAGGGAAAAAATTAAGTGTGAGGCTTTAATGAGTATGTAATCACTGCAGAGTTATCACTCCTGCGATTGCTCACACAAATGGATTTGACAGCACTTCCAGATTGCGTGAGCCTTAAAATTAAAGAAATCCAGGCCCAACTTCCATTGCTTTCCAGGTCTGGATAGAGTGGATGTGGAATGGATGTTACCACTAGTGGCAGAGTCTAGGACCAGAGGACACAGCCAATACGTAACCTTGGAAAGGAGATGAGGAGGAATTTCTTTAGTCAGAGGGCGGGTGAAACAGTAGAATTAATTGCCACCGATGGCTGTGGAGGCCAAGTCATAAAACAGATTGACACATTCTTCATTAGTACGGGTGTCAAAGGTTATGGGGAGTAGGCAGGAGAATGGGGTTGAGAGGGAAAGATAGGTCAGCCATGATTGAATAGCGGAGTAGACTCTGATGGGCCAAATGGCCTAATTCTGGTTCTATGACTTATGAACCTATGAAGCTACAGAGATGTGATTCACAGAAACTGAAAAGAAAGTATGAAGAAGAGGTGGATGCCACTTCTGAATATCAAAAGCAGCAGCTGGAAATGTGAAAATAGTTGGAATAATCAGCAGGTCAGGCTGCCTCTGTGAATTGAGAAACACAGTTAATATTCATGTTTGTTGTATTTCCGGGTGCTCCGTTTTCCTCCGATAATCCCAAAAACATGCAGGTTCGTAGATAACTGGCCTCTGTAAATTGCCCCAATGTGTAGGGAGTGGATGTGAAAGTGAGAAAACATAGAACCAGTGTGATCAATGGTCAACGTCAATGGGAGTGGCGGCGCTGTCCTGGCAGCAGTGGCTCGCCTGCAGTCCGGCTGTTTTTCTTTTTATTTGTTGTTTTCTTGTCTTGTTTTTAGCGTTAGTTTGAGTTATTATGTAGTGTATGTGTGTGGGAGGGGTGGGAGAACCATTCTTAGTCTCTTCCTTTTGGGGGGGGACGCGACTTTTCTTGTCGTATCCCCCCGTCTCCGTCTCCGTCTGCGCTGAGGCCTATCGCGGAGCTGGCGGCCTCCAACTTTAACTGCGACCGACCCGAGGCTCCGAAGGTAGAGCCAGCCAGGACTTACCAGCGCGGGGCTGGCCGACTTCGGGGCTGTGGCGGGTTCAGGCGTTCCCGCGGCCCGACTCGGAGCTGTGGCGACTTTCCAGTGGCGGTGGCGGCGGCAGACGACATCGTCGGGAGCTCGCAGGTCACGGGTTGGTGACCTGTTTTTCCGGAGCTCCCGCGGCAACAGCTGCGTCCGCTGGACTGGAGGGCGGCAGCTTCGACCGCCCCGGGCCGCGGAGTTGAACCGGCCCGCTCGCGGAGCGCGGTTCACCCGCGGGACTTATTTACATCACCCGGTGCGGTCACAACATCGGAGGCCCGGGTCGCCTCAGCGCAGAGGAAGAGGAAGAGGAAGAAGGGAAGAGACAAAGACAAGATTTTTGCCTTCCACCACAGTGAGGAGGTGTCTGGTGAACTCACTGTGGTGGATGTTAAATATGTGTTTATTGTGTGTTTTGTTATTTACTATATGTATGACTGCAGGCAACGAAATTTCGTTCAGACCGCAAGGTCTGACTGACAATAAAGTTTTCCAAGTTCCAAGTCCAAGTTCCAACGTGGACTCGGTGGGCCGAAGGGCCCCTTTCCATGCTGTCTCTCTAATCTAAACTAAACTGGAGGCGCAACAGTGGATTGCAGAGGGAAAGAAAGATCTTATCTAAAAGAAGCAGCTCATGGAATAATTTTCAGTAATGGAGAGAGCCTCATTCTTAACCCGTTCCCAGCTCTCCCACAAGCCTACTGCCTCCGCCTCTTCCTTTCTTCTTCCCGCCCCCCCCCCCCGCCAACATTAGACGGAAGAAGGGTCTCGACCCGAAATGTCGCCTATTCCTTCTCTCCATAAATGCTGCCTCACCCGCTGAGTGCTTCCAGCATTTTTATCTACCCTCATTTTTAAGTTTGTCACATAAACTTGTAGGATGGAAAATTCTGCCCAGCCTGATGCACTGATCTCCCGTCGACTAATGTAGAGTAAAAGTTTTAGAAACATGGCCGTCTGACACCACAAGTTTCTGAACTGTTGTGCCTTGAGATGGGTGGCAGGTGCTTTTTGGTAATGGATATGAGTTCATAAGAAAAAACAATTTAACTGTCAGTATTCTCTGATCTGTCAGACACAAGCTGCTAATATCTCTGATGTAGTTTACGTTATGGGTTTGATTTGTCATATTAATTACTTCAATCACATACACCAGGTTAAATGTTGTACTCCCCGAAGCTATAAATTGTTTCAGTCATTTTACAGGTTTTTTAAATGGAAGCCCAGACTTAAATTAACATTGCTAGATTTAAATCTCATTTGGATTCATACTAAAAATGCAAATCTCTTTAATGTGCAAAGAAGGAAAGGTGCCTAAAGTTATGGACTTCTCATTATGAACTATTCTGCTGAAACCGAATTAACATAATGAGTTGAATAACTAATGCAGAATGAAGTAATGACTCCCATTATTCCCACTCAAATTTGATACCTTTGCAAATGTGATCTTCATGCAATGTTTAGTAAGTTGCGCACTGTGAAGAAACAGTTGCCTGTAGCTACTGGCTTTAAGGACTATGTTATAAATTGGTTATAAAATGTTCTTCAATGTTCAAATGCAGTGTGTTTCAATACATTTCCACAAGTAAATGGGACAAATTTACTCCTAAGAAATTTTGAGTGGTTTATGATCAGCAAATGAAATCATTATAACGCATGAATTTGTACAACCATTTCAGGTCACTGTGCCAAAAAGCGTGTGGATGTGGATCAGAGGGGGCACGATAGCAACCAAGAATGACTTAACGAGGGAATCGAGCTCGTGTCCTGACCCATGAGAAATAGGTCAACATTGATTTTATGGAATAGGGTGTTTGCTTTTAAAGACATTTATGCAGATGCAGATGATTGTGCCCTGTGGCTGGTGTTAACCTCAAGCCCTTGTGCTTCATGGTAGCATCACAGTCACAGATCGAATGGTATATATTTTCTTACACACACGCACATACACACACGTATATAAAGTGTACTACACTACATTGTATATAGTCTGAAGAAAGGTCTCAACCCAAAAACTTTACCCATTCCTTCTCTCCAGAGATGCTGTCTGAGTTGCTGAGTTACTCCAGCATTTTGTGTCTATCTTCGGTGTAAACTAGCATCTGCAGTTCCATCCCACACATGCAATATATAGTACACCTCGGGTGTATATATAATATCCCAGGGTGGTAGAGTCACTTTAATTCACTCGATTTTCAATAGTTATACTTTCAGGTTAGGTGTTAATATATCAGTCTCCCTCACCTGTACTAATCCCTTGCAAAAGTAGTTGTGCCCTGGCTGCCCATATTTTGTGACCATGACCCGGATGAAACTGTTAAAGTACTAATTCAAGATGTTTTAAATGGTGTTGCCAATTAATCACAGTTATTAGAACTGGTCATTATTTTTGATACTTTGTTAAAGTCCACGAATTTAAAAAATACTTATTTTTAAAAGAAATAAATATTTTTAAATATTAGAAGATAATTATTACACACTGAAAAGCTGCAGACAGTTATAGTCTGCAAGAGCGGACAATAACAGTATGTTTTCTCTGGGATTCAAACCTTTTTTCCAAAAGTTTTAATCAAATGTTTCAAGTGATTCTAACTTCCATTGTATTATAAAAATTATAGAAACATGTGGAACTACAAATTGAATGTGAAAGGATTTATTTTCATGAGGCCATTAAAACATAAACTGAAGATAGACACAAAATGCTGGAGTAACTCAGAGGGACAGGCAGCATCGCTAGACAGAAGGAATGGGTGTCGAGACCCTTCTTCAGAATGAGTCAGGCGAGAGGGAGACACAGAGATTGAAACTCCTCAGTACTTATGATCCTTCCACATCCAATTTACCATACCACAATTTGTAGTTCCGTGTATTTCTTTCCAATCCTATTTTAAAATGTTTCTGAAGGCAAATGGGCAGTGGGCGGCACAGTGGTACAGTGGTAGAATTGCTGCTTTACAGCCTTACAGCACCAGAGATGGGTTCAATCCCGACTACGGGTGCTGTCAGTATCGAGATTGCACATTCACCGCGTGTCCTGCTTGCGTTTTCTCCGGGATCACCGATTAACTCCTACACGCCAAAGAAGTACAGGTTTGTTGGTTAATTGGCTTGGCAATATTGTCAATTGTCTGTAGAATGTGTAGGATAGTGTTCATGAGCGGGGATCGCTGGTCGGCGCTGACTCGGTGGGCCAAAGGGCCTGTTTCCGCGCTGTATCTCTAAACTAAACTAAAGCAAGTGCAAATCACATGAACATGGTAACTTGGAACATGGTAGCCTGCATTAAAACTATGGAAATGCAGAGAAATGTTGAATTGCAGCCACACAGTGACATATCAGCGTGGCCAAACCCAGAACTTGATTTTAAAATGTATTCTTCACTAACCTCTGTTCTTCAGCTGAGCTTTTACATGCTCAAAGGTTCCAGCTATCTGCTCCGAACTTGTAACATCCAGCTGGAGCACGGTGAGCCTGGCTGACCCGCACATCTTCAGATCCTCAGCACCAGGCCCATCGAGGTACAGAACTCCAGCAAACACCGTGAAGCCCAGTTTATCGAGGTATTTTGCCAGTGCATGACCAAATCCAGAATCACATCCTGTTTTATGACAGAAACAAGGCATATTGTGAATTCTACAGGAAGCAGAGCTTGTGCACTGGAGACACCAGCTTTCAGAAATAACATACAAGGAAAACAATCAGTTCAAAGGAAAAGTATCAGGAAAGCTTCCTCTGAGATGAATAACCAAGAATGTCAGGAGTTATGGGGAGATGGCAGGAGAAGGGGGTTAGGAGGGAGAGATAGATCAGCCATGATTATAGACACAAAGAGCTGGAGTAACTCAGCGGGACAGGCAGCATCTCTGGAGAGAAGGAATGGGTGACGTTTCGGGTCGAGACCCTTCTTCAACCTGCAACATCACCCATTCCTTCTCTTCCGAGATGCTGCCTGTCCTGCTGAGTTACTCCAGCTTCTTGTGTCCTTCAATTTAGACCAGCATCTGCAGTTCCTTCTTACACATTTTGAACAGCCATGATTGAATGGCGGAGTAGACTTGATGAGCTGAATGGCCTAATTCTGCTCCCATCACATGACCTTATGAGTAATTGTGACATCTGAGTCTTACCCAGTCCCCCTCTGCTCATCAGGTGCAAAGGATTCTTCCCATCAATGAAATATAAAAGCGTGCACAAAAGGCTGGAGAAACTCAGTGGGTGCAGCAGCATCTAAGGAGCGAAGGAGATAGGCAACGTTTCGGGCCGAAACACTTCTTCAGACTGATTGGAGGTGAGGGGGGGGGGGGGCAGGGAGAAGAAAGGAAAAAGGAGGAGGAGCCCGAGGGCTGAGGGAGAGGTGGGAAAGGGAGGAGACATCAATATAAAAAAATATAAAAATGTTATTAGTTTGTAAAAAATGTTGAGAATCTCTTTCCTGTCAATCACGCCATGAAGGCCACGCCCCTTCCAGTGGGAGGGGGAGGGATTATAAAACCCAGAAGTGTCGGTGTGGCTCAGTCTCTGTCAGATGGGGGAGGGAGAGGTTACGACTGAGCTGTGAATCAACTGAACAAACAGAATGTCTACTGAACTGTGAGCATGGTGTTTATGTGGTGTTTATGTGGTGGTTTATGTGGTTTTATGGTGGTTTTATGGCGGTTTCCCCCTGCTTGAAATGGAATGAAATTGCATTTGAATATGGTGGCCTTGCACCCTGCTTGAAGTGGTATGAAACTGCACTTGAATTTGGTGGCCGTGCATCCTGCTTGAAGTGGTACGAAACTGCACTTGAATTTGGTTGTCTTGCACCCTGCTTGAAGTGGTACGAAACTGCACTTGAATTTGGTTGTCTTGCACCCTGCTTGAAGTGGCATGAAACTGCACTTGAATTTGTCTTGCACCCTGCTTGAAGTGGTCGAAACTGCACTTGAATTTGGTGGTCTTGCACCCTGCTTGAAATGCCTTGCCCCTGTGAATGAAACTGCACTTGAATTTGGTTGTCTTGCACCCTGCTTGAAGTGGCATGAAACTGCACTTGAATTTGATGGCCTTGCACCCGGCTTGAAGTGGCATGAAACTGCACGTGAATTTGGTGGCCTTGCACCCTGCTTGAAATGGCATGAAACTGCACTTGAATTTGATGGCATTACACCCTGCTTGAAGTGGCATGAAACTGCACTTGAGTTTGGTGGCCTTGCACCCTGCTTGAAGTGGTATGAAACTGCACTTGAGTTTGGTGGACTTGGACCCTGCTTGAAGTGGAATGAATGTGCACTTGAATTTGGTGGCCTTGCACCCTGCTTGGTGGTATGAAACTGCACTTGAATTTGGTTGCCTCACTGACGCCTTGTACAACTGTAACATAACATCACAACTTCTATATTCAGTGCCCTTACAGATGAGGGCCAGTGTGCTAAGAGATTTTTCATCACCCTGTCTACCTGTGAAGTCACTTTCAAGGAAACTTTATTCAAATCTGAAGTAGGGTCTCGACCCGAATGTCACCTATTCCTTCGCTCCATAGATGCTGCCTCACCCGCTGAGTTTCTCCAGCATTTATGTCTACCTTCAAGGAAACTATGTGCTTGTAATCCTTGGTCCCTCTGCACTCAACCCTTGAGTACAATCTTCCTCCTGGCATTGTTGGAAATAACTAAGATTACAGACATAAGAAAGCAGCACTGTGACTTTCAACGTTCCGAGCCAGTTATTACTTTAGCCACTACTGCATGGAAGCTGTGGACCTGACCACTAAATATATATTAAAAACAGCACCATGGTGTTAAAACAGCATTGTTGGTCACCATAGGGCTGTACGTGAAAGCCACATAAAGAATGTGAATTTCAATTGCAAGGCACCCGGTCATTATTGTACAGTTGATGAGCGGTGTTTGGCTCATCAATCATTCGTGTTATGTTTGGATATGAGAGGTCTGGCAAAATGCCTAAACGGTTCCGATGAAGGGTCTTTGACCCAAAACATTAACATTATTTTTCTTTGACCACATGTTGTCTGACCTGCTGAGCATTTCCAGTATTTTACTTTGTTTTTTTAAGTTCGAAGCCCTCTCTTGTTCAGAGAACAGACATTACCAACTCTGTGAGTTGACATTTCCCCTGATGCTGCAATTTTTAAGGACTAACAACCAAAGTGCACTGTTTTTCCTCAGGGAGACCTCTGAGCTTCTGCAGCCACCGATATGATCTTGCCGGTATCCCTTGATGGCTTTGCTGAGACTCTCAGTTTCCAGGCCCCAGGATCATTCCTGGCTGTTTTACTGATATCGGCTGCATTTCACTGTTTGCTGCTGAGCACTGCATTGGGGAAGTCACCCAATCTCCCCACTCAATGTGAGGAAACATAATCCACTTTCCCCTCAGGCCACAGAAGCAGGTACAGGGACTTGCCTGCATTCCAGGCTTGTTCAAGAGCAAGCATTCAGACATTCTACTCATATCCTTGTCGAGGCTTCTCAGCAACCTATTGCTTGAGATTGAGATACATTTATCGTCACAGTGATATGCTCTGTTTTCCATACTTAGGCATTCAAAGTGTCGCCACAACAAAGTTCCAAAGTAGCCTTTTGCCCCAATGGTCTCACCCCCCCCCCTGAGTTCCCCCCCCCCCCCCCCCCCCCCCCCCCCCCCCCCCCCCCCCCCCCCCCCCCCCCCCCCCCCCCCCCCCTTAGTTCTCTGAAGCCCGTCCTCCTTGGCCTGTGGTCCTGGGCCTCTGGACTGGCTTGGCAGTGCCTCTAGAACAGTGGTTCTCAACCTTTTTGGCATACGTACGCGCATAGGCGAACACAATACTGTATGTGGTATGTACCTTTGTTAGGTTCCTAAAAATAGGCTCTGAAGAAGGGATTCGGCCGGAAACCTTGCCTATTTCCTTTGCTCCATAGATGCTGCCACACCCACTGAGTTTCTCCAGCATTTTTGTCTATCAACTAATGGATATTTTATTTATGACCCCTTCATGTCCCCCGGTAAAGCCCCAAAACGATCCGACCCCCAGGTTAAGAACCACTGCTCTGGAGAGTCCCCATGTTTCTGATGTCTTATGCAGCTTCTCTGTCCTGTGCAGGTTTCTCTGAAACCTCTGGGAAGTTTCTCCCACCCTTCTACAATCATTGTAGCATACATTCACTCGACAGCACTCCCTCGGAAGAATGTTGTTTTTAAAGTACCAGTAATCTGTCCGTTAAAACCTGACAATACTGTGTGCTTTGAATTACAACAACTTGCAACACATCAATAGGGAACACGTTACAGTGTCTTCAGCACAACCTAACTACCGGAGATGCAGTAATAGTGTCCTGAGGACCTTACAATTGAAATTCACACTCTTTCCGTTGCTTTCACTTACAGCACTAGGGTGACCAGCAAATCCATTTTAATATCATGAAGAACTTTGGGGCAATTTCTACTCTGCAGCATAGCACAAAATATCATACTATTCCAAGCATAAAAATGCAATTAAATACATGATTTGTATTAGTCTGATTGATTGTGCATTAAAGAAATAGACTCCTATTTAAGATAAGTTCTTAAAAAGAGACCACGTTTTCACTCAGCAATTAAGTAGAGCCTTCCAGGATATCCTAAAGAACGTTAGAACTAATTGACTTTTAATTGTAGATGTTTCTTTAGTTTTTTAGTTTTGGAGATCGAGTGCGGAAACAGGCCATGAGGCCCACCGGGTCCGCGTTGACCAACGATCCCCGCACATTAACACCACCCTACACCCACTAGGGACAATTTTTACATTTACCAAGCCTACAAACTTGGACGTCATTAGAGTGTGGGAGGAAACCGAAGATCTCGGAGAAAACCCACGCAGGTCATGGGGAGAACGTACAAACTCCGTACAGACAGCACCCTTAGCCGGGATCGAACCCGGATCTCTGGCGCTGCATTCACTGTAAGGCAGCAACTCTATCGCTGCGCCACCGTGTGGATAATTTCAGCAATCATTGTGTTGCCCGGACTTGTGGGCCTCAGTTATAGGGAGAGGCTATGACTTTATTCCTTGAAGCGCAGGAGGCTGAGCAGTGATCTTATAGAGGTATATAAGATTAGATAGAGTGGAAGCACAGAGCCTTTTACCCAGAGTAGGGGAATCAACAACCAAAGGACAAAGACTTAAGGTGAGAGGAGAAAGATTTAATTGGAACTTGAATGGCAACCTTTTCACACAGATGGAGCTGGGTATAAGGAACGAGCTGCCAGAGGAGGTGGTTGAGGCAAGTACTGTAAACAATATTCAAGACATTTGACGAGTACATGGATAGGAAAGGTTTAGTGGGATATGGGCCAAACGTGGATGGGTAGGACTCGTGCAGATGAGGTATCTTGGTCGGGATGGGCAAGTTGGGCCAAAGGGCCTGTTTCCCTGCTCTTTGCCTCTAAATAAGGATAATAGTGGTTAGTATGTACTGACAGCAAACCTAGTCATGATATTTTGTTCCTGTCCCTGCTTCATGTAAAACACAGAAGTATCAAGTGTCAAGAAGGAGATAAAGTAGATTGGGGAAGAGAACATATTTGGAGAATTGAATATTTTGGTGGCGGGAGCCTCTTCAGATATAATCGGATTAAAGAATAAGTTCACAGGGAAGTGTTTAAGAAGGAACTGCAGATGCGGGAAAATCAAATGTAGACAAAAGTGCTGGAGAAACTCAGCGGGTGAGGCAGCATCTATGGAGCGAAGGAAATGGGCATAGTTTCAGGCCAAAACCCTTCTTCAGTTCACAGGGAAGGTGATTTCACATTTCCAAGTCACCTGCAGAGTTTTGGTGGAGGGAACAAATAGAATGGGTCATTCAACCACAGCTAGAGAAACAGGATTAACAACTTTTTATCTGATACAAGACAGGCTGCTGTACCCACCTCCTGGAGAGTGGGGGGAAGCTACCTACAAGTCCTGGGCGATTAACTAATTATGTATGGACAACAATTAACCCATGTCTTGCCAGATCTGCATTCCCAGGTACGAGGAGCTGTGTTGAACACCAGTGAGCACAGGGACGAGTCCATAAAGGCTACAAGATGACGGGGTGCTGGGACAAGAAGAAATTGAGACTGTGTTGAAAGGAACGACCAAGAGCTACCAACAACACCAACTGCCGTGAAGATTGAAGATCATCGTCGTTGGATACATTTGATTGACTGTGAACAGTTTGTGGAAACAAGAAAGGACAATGGGCTATTGATCCTCCTTTTAGTGGCCCACATGGACTGGACTTCCCTCAGAATGGCAAACTTGTGGACAAACCCACATTTAAAGGATGGTACTGACTTTAATATTTTCTTATATTTTTAACATAATTCAGCCTTATCAAAAGGAGCATCAACATAACAGCACATTCAACAATAAAAAGCAGCCACCACTTCTTTAAGTTAGGATGGACTGTTTAATTTTTTTTTGGTTTTTGCCATGGTAAAGGGCTCCCTGGCTTTCACCCTTGGAAAAAAGTCAAGGGAAAAGTTGTCTTATCTTTCCACTCTATAATAATTTAATATGTAGCAACCCCACATACAGATGGCTAGTAGGTAGAAAATAATTTAATTTCCAAAGGATATTGGGAGCTTGGCTTCTGAACGTCCCATTACAAGGAGTTATGAAATCTGGCTGCCCTCTTGACATACACCACAAAACACTACTGTTTCGAGTAGTTGCAACTTATATTGGATTCTAACTGCACATGTCAGTCCATTTCCTTCATGGGAAATACAATGTGAATTGGGGAGGGCACTGGGAAGGCTGTGCTCACTGTGAACAGCACCTTCATGTAATTTTCAAAGACATAGCAAGAGAAGGTCCCATGGAAAGATAGACGTGGGAGAGGCACTGATGAAGTTCTCTGTCGTGGAGAATCAGCTAATGATGAATCAATCCAGTGGTGGTGGGTGAGAGAATGGGGCAAAGTAGAGATATAAAATTGAGGCAACATGAACCTTGAGTGTTTTGCAATCCATTTGTGAAATCAAGAGAAGCACAGGTGTGAAAGGATTATATGGCGTTTTTCCTCAGGAATGCAATACATATGAGCATCCTCAATACAGTTTACTGTAGTTTAGTTTAGAGATTTTAGTTGAGTTTAGTTTAGAGATACAGAGAGGAAACGGGTCCTTCGGCCCACCGAGTCCGCAGCGACCAGCAATCCCTGCACGTTAACATTACCCGACACACATGAGGGACAATTTTTACATTTATACCAAGCCAATAAACCTACAAACCTGTACATCTTTGGAGAGTGGAAGGAAACCGAAGATCTCGTAAAAAAACCCACACAGGTCCCGGGGAAAACGTGCAAACTCCATAAAGACTGCACCCATAGTTAGGATCGAACCCAGGCCACTGGCAATGTAAGGCAGTAGCTCTACCACTTCACCACCGTGCCTCCCACGAGATACAACGTGCAAACTCCACCGAGTCGGCACGACCATCGATCACTCGGACACTAATTCCAGGTCATCCCATTTTTTCAATCCAACACACTAGGGGCAATTTACAGAAGCATACAAAACTGCCTCATTGGAATGTGGGAGGAAACTGGAGCTCCCTGAGAAAACTCACACGGTCACAGGGAGAAGATACAAACCCCATACAGACAGCACTCATGGCCACGCTCCATCGCTGCACCACTGAGCCAATGCGCCTATTGTTCCCATTAATATCATAATTAAGACCCTAGCCACTGCATAGCAATTTAGTGTGGGAATGTGGTCTGCTATTTGTGTCAGATAGGCACCAAGCAGAAGCCCTTTCTGACACCCCTCATCACTGGACCACTAATTTTTAGCACTTGTCTGCCATTATTTTGGATGTTGCTGAAGTGGGAACCAGATCCATTACCTTTAGGTTTCCGTTTAACAATCATTGTGTTAGGTATTCTGAGCACATCCATTTACGTTCGTTGAACTATGTCGCTGTCCAAATGAAATAGCTGAAATTTGTACAGCTGAATCAGGTAGTGACCACATTGAGTTTTGTTGTTTCACTGATACTGCTGCTCAGTAAGTGACCCCTTGACAACTTCCATAACTGCGACTTAATCATTAATTTATCATGACAGTTGGCAACAGTCAACTGAAAATTAAATAACGCAAATTAAACTGTCTCATTAGTAACACTTGCTTTGGTCCCCATCTGTTGAGAAATAGATTCTGCACAAACCGTAAGAATGGCATCAGTTCTTTTCACATTTCACCAACTCTTCTCTTGTACCAGCAATCCCCATCTCCCACCAACAACCAATTCCCTACCCCCATCCTACCCCATCAGATAGCCAGAGTTTAGCTAATGGTAACATTCATATCTTTCAGACAATGGTGTAATGGTTACAAGGTTTCAGGAACCCAATTGAGTTCCAAATTTTGGAATCGGACAATGAATGAGAAAACATTACCCTCTCTGAAAGAACTTGGGCAAGCAATGCAGTGCTTAAGTGAATTAAGTACTTTAAGAACTGAATATAGCATTTAGTGTAACTTAAAACATGTTTGTATCTATATACAGTGATGCTATTAGTTTAGAGTTGAGTATCGTTAATAACCGGTGATTTGCTTGTAGCTCCACCTCTGTTATTTGCCTTCATAATTAGCAATATGACAAGTGGCATACTGGCACAGTGCCCTAGAATAAGATCTTCAGGAAGTGAGTGAAATATTGGTAATATCCAAGATTTAAGGAGCTTCTTAAAGGAAGATAAGTAGGCAGAGAAATAAAGAGATTTAGGAAGAGAGAACCAGAGTTTATGTCCTCACTTCACAAAGCTTTGCCATCAATTCTGTTATGATTTAATTTGTGGAATTTAGGAAGTTAGACCAAAGAATCACAGCCATCCTGGAGAGATGAAGGACTAGATGTGACTGAGCAGAGAGGGGTGAGTCCATGGGGGATAAAAATGATTGACTTTTAGACAATGGAATCGATTGGTGATAATGGGTTTTGGCAAGATTATAGCACCAATTGATAATGCCAATTATTGTGCATTCTGTGAGATACCTTGATTCAATATGCAGAAGCAAGAATGTCATTGTTCTATCTGGAGCATGTGTCAATAAAACACTCCTGACTCGTGACTCTTGATTCGTTCCCAAAAGATAGAAAGAAATCCTTTTAAAATATCTTTCCCTGAAAATACACAAACTGGAATTTTAAAAAAAACCAGTTTACCAGTAATGACACTTATCATGGGGTGGGAGATTGCAACCTTCACGTGGTCCACCCTGTTTCAATGAATGCAATCAACCTGGCGTGCACAAATAAGATCAAATAGAACAAGTTGTCCCACAACTTTAGGCTGTGCACGTCATACGCAAGAAAAAGAAGACACTTATCATACTATCAGTTTTACTGCAATTAAATGTTAGCATTAACTGATCCTTGCATTCATAAACTTGTTTTACTCTGGCCAACCTTTCAATCACTTCAGTCATAGGATCGTTCCAAGATGGCAAGAGTACAGAAATTAAAAGGTAATAGTAGAATACTTTAGCATCACCTTAGTGAAAGTTAACTCCATGGTTTGATCTTGATTTATGTTTAGCTTCATCTCACACCAATGCCTTCCTGGAACTCTTCTCCCAAACCTAATGCTTCCAGTCCAGAAATCTTAAATGCCTATGGAGTATTTCTTTTTTCTCGCAATACATTATCTGTCATAAGGTTGGAAAGGATGAATTAAGAGATTTACCAGAATGTTACCAAGGTTTTCAGACAAGTGTTTTGGGAGAGGTTGGATAGGCTGGAATTTTTTTTCTTTGGAGCATAGGCTGAGGTGACCATATGGAGGTGTACAGATCATGAAGGACATGTATAACGTGAACGCTTATAATCTTTTTCCAAGGGCGGAGGATTCTAAAACTAGAAGGCATAGCCTTAAGGTGAGAGATTTCAGAGAAACCTCAGGGACAACTTTTTTCATGCAGAAGGTAGCCCATATCTGGAATGAGCTGCCTGAAGAAGCTCTAGAAATGCAGGTAAAGGAGACTAGCCAAATACATAAACTTCTGCAAGAAGCAGTCACTTTGAGTTAAGATGTATATTTAAAAGAAGTTATTTAACAAACTTGGTATGAAAACGTTTAAGCAAGCAATACTCCAGCTGCCATTCAAGAAATAAGCTATGGCCACAACTTGCCGCAAACTATTTATGTGTCAAGGGTAGAATGCGGGTTCAATGCACAGATGCAGATTTCTAAACCACGTCCAGCTAGTACCGAAGATGGACACAACATGTTGGAGTAACTCAGCGGTGTAGACGGCATCTCTGGATCGGTGTCGTTTTGGGTGGAGATCCTTCTTCAGTCTGAAGAAGGGTTCCAACCTGATACGACAGCCATTCCTTCTTCCAGAGAGGCTGCCTGTTCTATTGAGTTACACCAGCATTTTGTGTCTATCTTTGGTGTAAACTAGTATCTGCAGTTCCTTCCTACACATTTTGCCACGAGTATCTAATCGTAGTGAAATGTGATTTCTGATAACAGACAAAATTAAATCATAAGGAACATTGCATTTGAGTGCTTTGAAAATGCAGCTTTTCATTAAATTGTACATATTTTTGGTGTTGCAAAATTAAAGTGGGGGAGATGGTCTACTGGAATTATGCTCAGTAATCAGATCAAGGCGTGTCTCTCGACTTAACACTCGAGTGTTAAACCCGTCTCACGGTGCGAGTTGGCCCACGAGTGACCCCGAGTTTTCACTCATGGTGATCACGTAGCGGGAACGTCGGAACTCGCACGAGCAACTTATCGACTCATGGCGCTAACGGCAGGTACTCGGGGAAACTTGTTAACTCGCGAAAAAAATCAAACATGTTTGATTTTTTCCACGAGTCAAATTAACTGTTCAAGTTAAAAATGGAAACATTTAAACTCGTTGTAATAACGTAGTGGCCCGTGCGTTTACCTTAGTGACTCGTGAGTCTACCGTGGGAACTTTCTTATAATCTGTTTGTTCGCTCGAGTAAAGACTGAACCAAAGATAAACACAAAATGCTGGAGTAACTCAGCGGACCAGGCAGCATCTCTGGAGAGAAGGAATGGAGTCGAGACCCTTCTTCAGACTTACCCGAAACGCCACCCATTCCTTCTCTCCAGAGATGCAGCCTGTCCTGCCGAGTTACTCCAGCATTTTGTGTCTATCTTCGGCTTTTCTGCGATGATCTGCCACTTGTCCTTTATTACTGAGGCGCCTGCCCCGTGGCTTCGTATTCGTCACTCTGTCTCAATGAACGGCTTTAGGACGCGGTTAAAGACCTGCCGAAGGGGCAAGTCTGAGGCGGTGGGTGGGATGTGTCCACGTGTGATGCTCCATCCACCCCCCGGGGCTGAGAGTGTGGGATTGGGAAGGAACTGCAGATGCTGGTTTACACCGAAGATAGACACACACACAATGCTGGAGTAACTCCGAGGGACAGGCAGCATCTCTGGAGAGATGGGATGGGTGGGATTTCGGGTCGAGACCCTACTTCAGACTTCTCCAGAGATCCCGCTGAGTTTACTCCAGTAGTTGGTGTCTATCCCGGTGGCGGGGAGCCGGGCTTGGCCGACCCGCCGCCTCTACTTACCGGTCAGTCCGGTGATCATCGCCCTCCGCCCGGGATGCAGCGGAGGTTTGCACCCGGTGAGTTGTCCAGCGCTCACGGTGGACGAGGGAGGACAGCAATAGGCCAGGTGAATGAATAGCAGCACATAAATGAGTCAACCTTTAACATTTCTTGATTTTATGTTTTAATTTACAAGCCGCTTCACGCAAGGCAAGTTTTATTTTCAGTCCGAAGAAGGGTCTCGACCCGAAACGTCACCCATTCAACGATAGACACAAAAAAGCTGGAGTAACTCAGCGGGTCAGGCAGCAACTCTGGAGAGAAGGAATAGGTGACTTTTCGGGTCGAGATCCTTCTTCAGAAGACGAGCCCTTATCCGAAACGTCACCTATCCACATTCTCCAGAGATGTTACCTGGCCCGCGTTGTTACTCCAGCTTGTTGCGTCTGCCTTCCGTCTAAAGCCTTGGGATCGTCGCCGACGCGAAGATGGTGCGAAGCCCCCACGCCCGGTGCAATGGGCGGGGAGCTGGAGAGGGGAGGGAAGGGGTCACACACATGGCCGGGAAGCAGAGGGGTGGGGGTGGGGTTGGTGACAGACAGGGCCAACAATGAGATGGAGAAATACAGAAACACCGATGTGCAAAGGAGACCTACAATAGCGCATGATCTCTCTCGTGTTATGGCGGGTGATTGTCGCCTGCCCGCTGTTTCTGCCCCTAAAGCCTTGGGATCGTTGCCCTTTGTGTTGGCGTGGAGGGTGAGGGGGCTATTGTGCTGCTTGATTGCCCCCTGCTATCATAGGGGCAGGGAGACACAGCGGCTTTTGAGACTGGTGGGCACACCTCTCCTACACATGTCTCCCCACTAAGACCATCCCGCAGAGAATGATCCCAGCACCCAAGAGCCTTGTCTGTCACCCCCCACCACCCTCCACCTCAACTTACGCCTGGGCACCAAAGCAGCTCAGGAGGCGAACCCTGAGCTCCGTCTCCCAACAATCTGATGTGCAACGGATGTGAAAGAACAGCGGCTGTGGCCGGCATCCGGACACCCTCACATAACAGGAAACATGAGCAAGGACCATCTGAATCCAGACTTCCTTGCTACATTTGTGACAAAGAGTGGTACTCAAGTAGCTATTTCCACCTTGGATATAGTTAAATGATTATTGTATCATCAATTGAAAACATATATTTCTATCTCTGAAGACTCTAAATGCATTGATCAGTTACAAAGACCTGGGGCACTGATATAAACCTCTGTGAAATTTCCACAGGCTCTGAGAGTACAAATTGTAGCAGACTCAATTTTTATTCTATAATTTAGAAACATAGAAAATAGGTGCAGGAATAGCCATTCAGCCCTTCGAGCCAGCACTGCTATTCAATATGATCATGGCTGATCATCCAAATTCAGTGCTCCACTCCTGCTTTCTCCCCATATCTCTCAATTTCCTTAGCCCTTAGAGCTATATCTACCTCTCTCTTGAATATATTAAATTTAAATATTTAGCATACATTTATTTTGACTGTAAACAAAACCTAGTCCTTTGCTTTTACATTTTATCCCAGTTGCTCAGAAGTAAATAAAAACACACATGTTTACCTGAATTGGAAAAATAAAAAGTAGTCAGTTTATAATGCGGGAAACTGTTAACACATAATAAATATTAAGTTTAGTTTAAAGATATAGCACGGAAACAGGATCTTCAGCCCACATACACTAACAGTATCCTACACACTGGGAATAATTTACAAATTTTTCCAAAGCCAATTAACTTACAAACGTGTACATCTTTGGAATGTGGGAGGAAACCGGAGCTCCTGCATGAAACCAGAGTTACCGGAGAAAACCCACACGGAGACTTCCGGTGGCGCTATGGATGGCTAGAAAGCAACGCCAGCCAGCACCGTGAAAAAAACGAGGAAAAACCGGGGAGAAAAGACCTACCTGCTGCCTGCTGTTTCTGTACCGGCTGCCGTGAGTGACGTCATCAGGCGTGCGGCTCGTAATGGCATAACAGCGCAGCCCACCCGCGGATAAAACAAAACTCCACTATACAAGGAAAACGGCAGAACAAGAACAAGGCCCGACTGGAGCCTCGGCCTCAGGTAGGACACTATCCCTAGAAGATGTGTCGAAAAAACCGAAGAAAAAAATCGGAAATTGAAGAACTCAACGTTTTTTTTGTACAAGAAATGGCAGAGTTAAAGAAAGAAATAAAGTTGGAATTAAAGACTGAATTGGCAAAAATGAATTTTAAGGAAGAAATAGAAAAAATCAAGGAGGAGATGAAGGAGTTAAAGTCTGAAATCAATAGCTTGGCCACGGAATTATCTGACAAACTGCAAAAGGAAATTGCAGAAATATTAACGGATCAATCTGCAAATTTAGTGGAAGAGATGAATGATCAAATCGAAAATAAGGTGGAAACAGAGATGGAACCCGTGGTGGAAGAAATCAAAGAGCAGTCGTCAGCCATAAAGAACCTTGAAGAACTAGCCGAAACAAGTACTCAGACTACGAAAACACTCCTCAAAGAAAATTAACGTTTATCTGATTTACTGGGCAAAATAACTGATAAATGTACCGAGTTGGAAGGACTCCAGAGAAGACAGAACCTAAGGATCGTGGGTATTCGAGAAGGGAGAGAAAAGAATCAAGATACCCGAGAGTTTACTGCAAACTTATTGCAAAAGGTTTTATCTCTGGAAAAAAAGCCTTTACTAGCCCGAGCACACAGAGTAATGAGACGTTATACAAGGCAAGACGCTCCTCCAAGACAAATGATAGTAAAAGTCCAGTATGATCATGTCCTGGAGGAGATGATGAACAAAATTGTAAAAAGTAGAAATCTTACATATGAAGAAGATTCGATCAGCATTTACCGAGACTATCTAGCAGAGGTCTCCAAGAAATGAAATGCGTTCAAGGAGACCAAAATAATTTTGAGGGAAGTGAAGAATCTGAAGTACAGTCTGAGGTACCCAGCCACCCTGAGAATTACTTACAATCAGGAAGAACATTATTTCAAAAACCCAGCGGATGCAATGAACTTTGCCCAAGGGATTAAGGAGCGAGAGGTAGACTGAATGAAATCTTCAAAGATGAACTATACCAACAAATAAATTGTACTTTCAAGATTGGAGTGGACTATGGACTTGTTTCATCTAAAGAAGATGGAGAAGGATGCGGATTGGAGATTTGGGGAGATACGGATTGGAGACTCTCCTATGGATACTAATAATTAGAATAGTAACACTACTAATATTAATAACTAACACATACTAAAATTAATACTGCAGTATTATTATTAATTAAAGCTAATAACTACCAATTAATTATTAACAACTAATTATAGCTGATTTACTTAGAATTAAGTAAATAGTAAATATAAACACACAAAATATAAACTTTGACTTTATTTATCCCCCCTGGTACTTTTTATTTATTTATTTTTTTCCTATATTTTTCTTCCCTTTTTTTAAACTTTTTATTATTACTTTATTTTTTAATATTTTCTTATTACTATATCTTTTAATATGTATTAAGTATAGATATTATCATATACTTGACCGATGGATCTTGTACACATCAGAGTTTAATACTCCCGGTTAAATATTTTTATGGAATAACAATTTTATTGAACCATGGAGATGGATAAGTTTGTAACATCGACTACGGAAGTCTATAGATTGCTAGCCATGGTAGTATTGCTAACACTAACTACACCAATATTAGATGTAGTTTTTTCTCTCTTTGTGCACCCTATTGATCTCTTAATCTATCCTTTTTTTAATATTATTTCTTGTTATTATTATTTTATATTTGAATGGAGTTATAAATTAATGCAAAGGAGGTATATACATGAGAGATACCCAAGGGTCTTGAAATTCATCTATTCGGAGTTCGGGTGTAAAGTCGGGTATGTCGAGCTGAACCATTTGCCCTATTATATATCCGTTTAGATAAAAATAACTATAACTGATAGTGATGGTAGATATATTATTGTAATAGGAGAATTATACACACAAAAAATGATTTTTGTCAATGTATACGGCCCAAATTTTGACAGCCCACTGTTTTAAAAAAAAATATTTAATACTATCCCAGAATTATCACAACACAACCTAATAATTGGAGGATATTTAAATTGTACACTAGATCGTTATTTGAACAGATCATCAAAACAACGGAAACTTAAATCGCATTCCAGTGAACTAATAAATGCATATACAGATACTAGTAATATTAAAGATGTTTGGAGAATGCAAAACCCAGCTGGACGAGAATACTCATTTTACTCACCTGTGCATAAAACTTATTCAAGAATAGATTATTTTTTGGTAGATTTAAAACTTATCCCACTCACTTATAATTCAAAATATCCGGGTGAGATTACATCCGGAAATACATGGATATGATACTAGAGACACTAAAAATAAAATCTCCTTATATGCGGATGATGTATTACTTTATATCACTGAACCAGAAACAAGTATCCGAAATTTGTTAAAACTAATAACGGAATTCGGATCTTTCTCAGGATACAGTATTAATTGGAATAAAAGTGAACTCATGCCAATAACGGTGAATAACTTACATATATTACAACAATTCCCTTTTAAGATAACAAACGAAAATATTAAATATCTTGGGATTTTCGTTACAAAAAGATTTGACTCTTTATTTAAATTTAATTTCCCCCCATTATTGAATAAATTAAATAAGAATATTTTATACTGGAAAAGCTTACCTATTTCAATGTTAGGTAAAATTAATGCAATAAAAATGATTTTTCTCCCACAATTACTATATCTATTTCAATTAATTCCGATATATCTCCCTAAATTTTTTTCAAAAAAGTAGATTCTCTAATTACTAACTTTATCTGGGATTACAAGAGCCATAGAATAAATAAAAAAACATTTATGTAAACCTAAAATAAATGGAGGATTAGCATTACCAAATCTTATGTTTTATTACTGGGTAGTCAATATTAAAAATATGAATTTTTGGCTAGAAGAAATAGATAATAAACCAAATTGGTTAAATATGGAAAAAGAAGATTGTTCTCCATTTGAAATTAGCTCTATAATATTTGCTAACACTAACGTAGCTAAGAAAATTTATAGTGAAAATCCGATAATAGAAAACGGAATCCGCATCTGGAAACAAATAAAGAAAACATTAAAACTAAAATCTATACCATTAGGTCTTACCATCGCCAATAATGTTACGTTCAAACCTTCAATGATGGATAAGGCTTTTTTACAATGGAAAAATAAAGGAATTACTAAGATGGGTGATCTTTATAAGGAAAGCTCTTTCCTTTCATTTCAAGAGTTACAACAAACTTATGGACTACACAATAAAGAATATTTTAGATATTTACAAATCAGAAATTACATTTCTGCAAATACACAAGAACTTAGAAATAGAAAGACAGAAATTTTAGATGAATGCTTGAATAAACATCCAAATACGGAAAAAATGATATCATATCATATATATACAATATTTTATTGGAAAGTGATGTTCCATCAACAGAAATATATAGACAGTCTTGGGAAAATGAATTAGGCCAAATTATAAGACCAGAAATATGGGATGAAAGTTTACAACATATACATCATTGCTCGTTAGGTATTTTCAATTATATAAAATATGGTCCTACATTTCAAAATCAGTGACAATACAAATATTATCAACAGTACGAGTATATTACTAATATTATGAATGTATTACTAGTACCATGTATTCTCAATTATATAAAATACATAATCTTAAAATTTATAATCAATAATAATACAAATATTATTAACAGTACAAATATATCATTAATATCATGTATTTTCATCATTGCAAAATAATGTACTTTGTTATTATTTTGTTTCTATAATAAAAATATTTTTAAAAAAATAAAATAAATAATTCAAAATATCATAATATTATAATTTCAGATCATGCACCTTTAACTTTTATGATGAAAATAACTGGTAAAACGGAAAAACAGGGGACAATGGAGATTTAACCCACAAATTTTGAAAGACAAAATACCTCAAGAATACATCACAAAACAGATTAAGATTTTCTTTGAAATAAATGATAAGCCAGAAATACCCTTGTCCCTATTATGGGAAACTTTTAAAGCGTATGTTCGGGGAATTATGATATCCTCTCAAGCATTTATAATAAAGAGAATGGGAGGGAACAACAGGCAGTGGAAAAGGAGATCAAACAATTAGACACAGAAAACGCTGCTAACCCAACCATGATAAAACATAATAAAATCTTTGCATTGAATTATAAATTAAATAAAATACAGTCAGACCAAGTTATAAAACTCTACCAATATACTAAACAAATACAATTTGAATTCGGAGATAAACCACAAAAATTATTTGCTCGTCAATTACGAAAATTGGAGGGAGAAAAATTAATCCATAGGATTAAATCAGACAAATGGGGAATTACTAGTACAAACTAAAGATATAAATGAGAGATTTTTGCAATATTATAAAAATTTATATTCAGCCAAAACGACAGAAAATCGGACAGGAATAGAAACATGTTTTAAAAATTGTAATCTAAAAGGACTGGATACAGAAAGTAGAGAATCACTAAAAGCTGAAATAACTACTAAAGAAATCGAAGAAGCTATTAGGTCATTAAAAAATGGTAAAACTCCAGGACCGGATGGTATTGGATCAGAATTTTATAAAACATTCTATGATATGATAGCTCCACGTTTGAAGACACTTTATGAATACATTTATGCACAACATAAGTTACCAGAAACATTAAATGAATCTATTATAACGATCATACCTAAATCAGATAAAGATCTGGATGATCCAGGGTCGTATAGAGCCATAGCTCTTTTAAATACTGATCAAAAAATATTAACCACAATACTAGCACAAAGACTAAATACAGTGATTAATAAAGTAATTCATTCAGATCAAACAGGATTTATACCAAAACGATACTCCTCAAACAACCTGAGAAGATTATTCAATATTATATACTCGAAAAGAAATATTAATAAAGATTTAGCAATTATTTCATTAGACGCAGAGAAAGCTTTTGATCAGATTGAATGGTCTTATTTATTTTCGGTTATGGAAACTTTTCAGTTGGGAGAAGTTTATAACATGGGTTAAGCTACTATATACCAAGCCAACAGCTAGAATATTAACAAATCAAATGTTATAAACTAAATTTAATTTATTCCGAGGCTGTAGACAAGGTTGTCCTCTATCTCCACTATTGTTCACACTGGCAATTGAACCATTAGCACAATGCGTGAGATCACATCTTGAAATGTACGGGTATGAAACCAAAGAAACTGAAAATAAAATCTCTTTATATGCAGATGATGTATTACTTTATATTACAAAGCCGGAAATTAGTATTCCTAACTTATTAGATTCAATAACTCAATTTGGATTGTTTTCAGGATATAGAATTAATTGGAATAAAAGTGAACTTATGCCAATAATGGGAAATAACTCACAAATATTACAACAATATCCTTTTAAGATAGCAAATGATACAATCAAATATCTTGGAATTCATGTAACAAAAAGATATGATTATTTATTTAAATCTAATTTCCCACCCCTATTTAATAAACTACTTAAGAATATCCTATGTTGGAAAACATTACCTATTTCAATGCTAGGTAGAATTAATGCGATAAAAATGATGTTTCTTCCACAATTATTATACCTGTTTCAACTGATCCCGATATATCTTCCTAAAAATGTTTTTAAGAAAGTGGACTCTATAGTTACTAATTTTATTTGGGATTATAAGAGCCATAGAATAAATAAAAAACATCTATGTAAATCAAAAATAAATTGAGATTTTGCATTGCCTAATTTTATGTTTCATTACTGGGCAGTTAATATTAAAAATATGAATGTTTGGTTGCAAGAAGTAGATAAACAACCAAACTGGTTAAAAATGAAAAAGGAAGATTGTTCACCTTTCGAAATTAGCTCGATTTTATTTGCTAATACTAAAATACATAAGAAAATTTATAGATGAAATCCAATAATAGAAAGTGGCATACGTATTTGGAAACAATTAAAGAAAACATTAAAATTAGAAAGTATACCACTGGCTCTTCCCTTTGTAAACATTACTTTTAAACCTTCAATGATGGATAAAGGTTTTTTAAAATGTAAGAGCTATGGAATAAATAAGATGGGTGATCTCTACAGGGAAAGTTTATTTATTTCATTTCAGGAATTACAACAAAATTACGGATTACACTCAAGAGTACTTTAGATATCTACAAATTAGAGATTACGTTAAATCAAACACACAGGATTTTAGAAATAGAAAGACAGAAATTTTAGATGAATGTCTAAATAAATATCCGAATACAGAAAAATTAATATCATATATTTATAATATTTTACTGGAAAATGATTTACCAATGTCGGAAATATATAGGCAAGCATGGGAAAACGAATTAGGTCAAACAATTAGTGTAGAAGTATGGAATGAAAGTTTACAACATATACACCATTGCTCATTAAATGCTAGACACTCTTTGATACAATTTAAAGTTTTACATAGATTACACTTTTCAAAATCCAAATTAAACAGAATTTTTTCAAATGCTTCTGCTATATAAATGTCAGCATTTAGAAGCTAATCTAACGCATTCATTCACAAAATGGATAAAATTACTAATTTTTGGATAGAAATTTTTAAGATAATCTCGAATGTAGTTAATGCAAATCTGACTCCAGACTCAAAATTAATCATATTAGGAATATTAGAAATGGATTAACTACTAACAGCACAGCAAATAATTTTTATTGGTTATAGTTTAATAATTGGTAAAAAATTAATACTAAGATTTTGGAAAGGTCCTACATCCCCCACAATCAAAATGTGGATTACAGAAATTTCGGAGACACTTCATCTGGAAAGATTAAGACTTGTCCTTTTGGACAAGCTAGATCAATTCAGAGGAATATGGTCTCCATTTATTGAATATTTAAAGGGTCAAGGTGGTCCGGTTCGAGGGTCTGACTGAAGCCTGAATGAAGGAATAGATGAAGAACTATATACAATAGACCACGGATATATCTCCGATGAAGAATAGCCTGCTTAATACTCCACTCATATTATCGATTTTCTACCATTTTATTTCTCTTTATTATTTCTCTTTACTATCTTCTTTCCGTTATAAAATAATAAAAAGTATAGAAGTATAAATAAGAATGACTAAACTTTAAAAATGTTAAGAATGTATGTGACGAATAATATGTTTCTTCTTTTTGATTTTATGTTATTCCTTCTTAATATGTATTTGCTTCTAATAAAAATATTTTACAAAAAAAAGAAAACCCACGCGGTCACGGGAGAACATACAAACTACAGACAGCACCTATAGTCAGGATCAGGGTCAGCACCCTATAGTCAGGGTCAAATCCAAGTATCTGGCATTGTAAAGGGCCTGTCCCACTTTCACGAGTTATTCACAAATTCTCCCCAGTTTTCCCCTTGATTCAAACTCGCAGAATGTTCGTAACAAGTCCGTGGCGAGTCCGTAGGAGGTCGTAGATATATCATAGCGGCTCATTATGCCAGCTATAGGTACTCGTGGCATCAGGTAAGTCGGGAGGTTTTTTCCAGCCTGATAAAAAATGTCCACGAGTAAAAAAATGCTCTGGATGAAAGAAATTGCAACTTTTACTCGTAAAGCCCCGCCCCACTTTCCCAGGTTACTCACGAATTCTCCCAAGTTTGCCCCTTGATTCAAACTCGGAGAATGTCCGTTGGAGTCCGTAGATATTTTGTAGCGGCTCGTAATGGAACATAGTCATGGAAGGTCGCATGAGTTCGTAGATTACCACGATCTTGATATATTTTTTAGGTCCTTTAAACTCGGCAGAGGTTTTGAATTAAGTCGTGAAAGTGGGACAGGCCCTCCAGCAACTCCACCGCTGCGCCACCGTGTCACCCTATTTCTTACAATTCAATTGTGCTTTTATTGTCACAAACGCACAGTGAAATTCTTCTCTTACAAACAATCCAGTAAAATATTGCCACACCAAACCCATTAGCAAAGTGTCGAGAAATAGTCAACTGGTCTGCATGCAAGGATCGAAGAAATGAAAAATCAGATAAATAGTTGAAAATAAAGATTTAGGAGGTGTTGGACGGGTTAACGGAGGAAGACTTTGCAATCACACTTTAGAGGTAGATGGATCAGATATGTAAAAGAAAAGACGTGGAGAAGATGACAGGAATATACAGACATTACAGGGTCTGTGGCTGGGAGACTTTACTGTTTAGCTTGGCGACGTCGTTTAAATCAACAGCTAAATAATGTAAAAGGGGAAACAAAATCCCGTGCATGTCGGTGATCGCAAGCGCTCTTGTGTCAGGGTTGCGCTCGCCCTTCAGTTGCTGCCTGTCCCGCTGAGTTACACATTTTGTGTCTAACTTCGGTGTAACCCAGCATCTGCAGTTCCTTCCGAACACAGATAGTCCGTGGGTTGTCCTGGAGCAGTGAGTGGCGCGGCTGCGGAGACCGGGGGGCGCTTACCTGTGATGAGGATGGCTTTACCCTGGACGGGCAGCAGCTGGGACACGGGCAGCCGGCTGTAGGCGAGCAGACAGGCGAGGGAGAAGAGGCAGAGGCCGGGGTAGCCGGGCATGGCCACGGAGCAGAGCGGCTGGCTGAGGAGGGGCAGCAGCAGCCGCAGCGCAACCCCCACACCCGGCTCCAGCTCCTGCCTCAGCAGCAAGCGAAGCACCGCGCCGCCCAACGCGGCCGCCACCGCGCTGTACAGCAGCGGCGACACCGTGCCCCCTGGCCCCTGCGCTTCACCGCCGAACTCCATCTCTCCCTTCCTCCTCTCCTCTTCCCTCTCTCTCTCTCTTCCTGTCGCCTTTCCTTCCTTCCCTCTCACTCCCCTTTTCCTTTTCTCTCTCTCAATCCTTCCCTCTCCCTAACTCTTGTTTTACCTCCCCCTCACTCCTTCCCACTTTTCCTTCACCTTTCCTCTCCTCTCTCACTCCTTCCCTCTCTCCGTTTCTTTTGCCTTTCCTTCTCTCCTTTCCTCTGACCTTCCTTCTCTCTTCCTACATTCGCACTTTTCTTTTCCCGCTCTCTATTACCTCCTTATCTTCTCTCCTTTTGTCTCTGCTTCTCTGCTTGCCTCTCTTTCTTCCCTCCCCCCTTCCCTGGCCCCTCTCCCTCCCACCGTTGTCCTTCCGCTCTCCACAGACCCCGTCAGCCAGATGTCCAGAGCAACGCCGCGCTCGCAGTCCCCACAACTACCCTCAGCAGCAACCCTCTCCTTCTCCCCACTCTCTTGTCACCGCCTGCTGTTTCTCCCAATGCAAATCGCTGGTTGCATCCGTGGGGTGGGAAATACCAGAGACAAAAACACACGCCCAGAGAGACAATGTCAATTAACTCTCCTGGCCTGCTAATAGCTCCACGTT